>CM034157.1:357413929-358667958 GCA_019776745.2 Taxus chinensis
TATTGTAGACTTGCTTATATTCTAACATGGCCTCACCACTAGTTCATACTTGGATCCTTTTTGAACTTCCTTTTGTATAATGTTCTCATGAAATACATTCAGATACTTGGATATCTGATCATGTAAAGTCAAACACAAATGTATGTCTCATGGCTATAAATTTAGTGATAGTTACAATAATTCTCTTCCTTGTATGTCGTATCACACCATGATCCCTTTGTGGTGTATATCAAGTACTAGGTAAACATGTCAAGTTGAGCCTCTTCCATCAAGTAGCATTATTTATTTTAGAGTGTTCAGGTGCAATCTATCATATCCGATGTATAATAGTATCTTTGATTATTCCTCTCTACACTTAGGCTTGAATTGGATATTCTCCCATCATAAGTTAAATGACATTACCCTTATTTTGGTATAGAAGTAGATCTTCAATGTATCCGATGCTCAAAACAATTCCTTGCATGATCCATGGATCGCACATTGCAGAAGTTCACTTAATGGTTCTAAACATTGGATAATAACATGGGCCTCATCCTACCTTATGCCTAATCCATCTAATGTACCAATTTTTTGTCACATACATGTCTTTGTTGTCTACCATTTGATAAATATTATTCACTCAATTTATTTTATAAGTGATGTTTGGGAAATTATGTTAGATGGGTCCTCCTATAAATCATCATTGTGATGTTGCTCCTTACAGACATCTTGATGTTGTGTGGCTTTGGTGGCACTCCAAACAATGTGAAGCATAGTCTAATTATGCATAAAAAAGTTATCCAAGTTTTTGTCGTATTACTTCAAAACACTCAAAATTGACGAGTAAGCTCAGTAGTGTGATTGAAAATGTAAAAAACTTAATAGGTCTTCTATTGAATAGCTATCATTTGGATATGCTCAAAGGTATGCAACCAATAAACCATCCTTAATACAAAACTAGTGAGAATCATGTGGAAATATGCCTTACATATTTTTTATCATCCTACACATCTTTGCAAAATTGTATATTAGTTATATGTGACAATAAAGAGGATCACATAGTTCTCTCCAATATCATCAAAAAGTCTATATTATTTTTCTTATCTAACATAAGAATTAAGAATGGTATCCTCAAGACAACTCATGGGAATTAACACTATCATCTGATTATATATTGTAAATGGACTTTGTCTTGGGAATAAAGATCTTTGATTGTATATTGTCAAATGGACTTTTATTATATGTTGTAAATGGACTTTTATTAGAATTAAATTGTTACAGTATTAGAAAAGAATGAAGTTTAAAATATTTTTTCTTACAGGAACAAAAACTAGAACAATTCCCACCATGATACAATCTAGCATTCCTCATACATAATCCATGTGCATAAAAGGGCGAATGAAATCATGATGTAAAATTGAAAGATCTTTGAAATAACATTATAGAATACTTTAATTGCTTTTTATATTCAAGGGCCATATAGGGTATTTTCTCAATGCAAAGAAACCACATATTAAGGATACATTAACTACAAATCACAAGCACCCCTTTATTTTTCATATCTAGATTAGGTTCATTAGGAAGGCCCTAACCTATGTTATCTCTCTTAATATTACCATTCTACTTCCTTTCGCTAGTATCAATTAATAAATATCATTATGTTAATTATTTAATACAATATACATGTAATTAAAAATGATATTTACATTTTGATATTATTTCGACAAATATAGATTTCAAGGTTTTCTTATCTTTAACATTAATTTACAAACTTCACCTATGTGATTACATATGGAAAAATAAGAAAATGTGGAAAATGAAAGAAATTCCTTTACTTATTTAATCAGTTAAGATTAGTATGTTGGATGTCATCGCAAAACATGATGTATTATTCAAACTTATTAATTAAACATTAAAATTCAGGTTTGAACATATATACAAGAACAGACATTAGAAGTCAGATCAGTTAAAAATGTGTACCAAAAGTGAAGTAAACCATGAGAGGGACATCACACTTGGTTATATCCATGCTATTTCATTTGTTTGGAAGCTGACCATAGTGTGATCAGATAAATTGGATGAAAATATCCTATAGATGTTTAGTCTCTAATTTTATAAGTGCAAAGTCTTGAATAGGATGAAACCTTTACTTTTAGTCTTGACCATTTGGAATTTATTTCTGATATCGAGTGGTTCCTAATGACTAGGATGTTAAATTAGAGCTTTGTAATGCTTTTTTCCTCTATGAATGTCTAATAATATGCATTTTTTATAGTCTTGAAAATGTGAGAAACACTCTGTAATCAATTGTAAGATTATGTACTTGAAACCCTAACTGGGGGGGAAACCTATGTAAAAATGTTAGTGTTTAGGACATTGAAATGAAATACATACAACACTTAAGTTTGTAATACTCCAATGAGGCCTCAAAATGCATGTAGTTTTACACCTATAGATATTATACTATATGATGCAACTACATTCACTAATAAAATCACTTGATAATGTTTTGTAATGGATTACTTTGCTTATGCTTGAATTGGATTTTAGGACCTTTTGGTTGGGAAGATTGACTACAAAACCTAGTTTGGAGTGCTCCAAACCTATGTGGGTGTAGACACAAAATCAAGCACTTGGGTACATTTCTAGGTCCATAAACACATACTTTCATTCATATGATTCTTAAGCGAGAAAAATAGTAATTGATAGCTATCTTTGGACTCTTTGTTTTGTTTCTGGTCTTCTTTATGGTATCTTTACACCCTATATCCTAGTTGGTAACTTTATTGCTTTATCTTTCATGACTCTGGAGACTAGTGCCTAGCCAGGATGCTAGTGACCAGGAGCTCTCGTCCCCTCTGGGCTCCCCCGACTTTGTTCTATCTTACTTGCTCTTTTGGGCCTCTTTTATCTTTTGGGCATCTTGTTTTCTTATGGGTCGGCCTTTTAGTTTTCAATTATGAAATTCAAACAAATAAATCATATAAATACATAGCTATGTGACCAAAATAGAGGACCAAACTCTAAGCATATATTATCATCACCTAAGCTTACATCCAAAGGCATTCTAAGAGACTCAAAGGCATCCATCTAGCACTCTTAAAAGGGACAAGTGACTACATTTTTTGCATACACTTCATAGGAAGGGGAAGTTCATTTTGCCAGCCACACATCTATTTACATTGGTACATCTAGCTATTGCCTGCTATCAAGTGCACTTGCATTAGAGTGCTTCCTAGAGCACGATCAGTTCACACACACACACACACACAAGAACTACATGGAGTCTAAGATGTAGTGTAACACTCGGTCTTAAGTTCACTCAGTCGGGTGACCGCCAGGGTCAATTTGACTCCCCATATTCGGTATTTTATTTTTGGGATTTGATGTAGTTTGAGGGTTTTGCAAGTCTTAATCTCTTTGTAAGGTACATGTGAATTCGAAGGTCATCCAGGGACACACTAGCGACCAACAATGACAATCAACGACCATCTTGTGACACAAAAAAAAAACAATTTCTGAGCTCTTGCGTAGTCACAAACGCCTAGTAGAGGTCCTTAGCGCCTAGGCACCCTGGTCCAACCTAATTTGACAATTCCTAAATTTTTTAAGGCAATTGTGAAAATCTTCCCCTTCTCTTCATCAGTCTTCCAATCCAACATACTTCGGGATCAAGTGCAAAATTAACTAAGTCTTCTACTCTCCCTCTTGCACTTAGGGTTTCATATTTATCTAGTTTGTTGCTTGCGTCAAATACGTACTTTAGCATTTGTTTATTATATGTGACTCTGCAATATCCAAGGGTTTTACAAAAAGTAGATTTTTTTTAAATCATATAAATGCATCCCTCATAACATTATGGCGAAGAGACTTCTGACATATTTTGTAGTTGTAGGTTCCCCGAGAGATATGTATGTAAAATTTGGAAGCATGCATAGTGCATATGAAATGTTCACCCCACTACTAGCGTTATCCCCCAGACCACCATCTCCTCCATGCATAAGAAGGTAGCATAGGTGAGTCAATTAGATTAGGCACTTAGTGAAACAATGTCAATACTCCGTGAGCACCCTCCTATCCCCTGGCTCCCTTTGGGAAAAGCTCTTCTTCTTCAACATTCATGCCCCAAATCACTTATTAGATTCAAATAATTTTTTTGTCCTCATCCTCTTCACAAACCAACTTTAATCTTTTGGGTTTGTTTTGTGGTCCCAACATTTTCCCCCATAGATAAAACCTTCAATACATGTGTCATAATCGAATTATAATGAAAGTGGTTTTTTGGGTTGTTTTGTCCTACATGACACCAGTTTTTATGAAATTTGACATGACTTCAGATTTTAGACTTCAGAAATTATTTTTGGCGTGCAAGACAAGGTTCAAGAGTGTGACTCATTCTCGATCCATTTGGGAGAGGCTTCTTTCCCCCACTATATATTATATCGGCCAAATATAAGGTTGAGACTAGGGTTAGAGTCTGGAGAGTAGTCAACTTATATAACAAGTCTGTTTTAATGCTATTGATGGTGGAAGTCAATCAATGATTCATATTCTTCTTTATAAATAGCATATGGATATGTGTGCACCATCCAGTGCATTATCTATTGATTATTTTACAATAAAAATTACAAAGTGCATCTTAATTGCATACAATAGTCTCTAGTTAATTAAATACACTAAAAAACATTTTCCAAGATAGAAAAACTCCTCAAATAATAGTCTTAATATAATTAAAAAATCCGTTCAACGAGAGCAAAAAATGTTATGGATATACCAACAAATATTGAGGGTCCTCTTCATAGAAAAAATGCCTTTGGCATAATATTGTTCATTAAAATTTTCAATTAATTTTTTTATATTTTAAGTAAAGCTACTACAATAGTCATTGCATTTCCTTGTAAGTTGGGTGCTACTTGAACCTATGTATAGCTTATGCATGTGATTGATAGACCTCTATTCCTTTTGCTTATAGTCTAAGCCTAACACGTATGCTTTCAACTAAAACTTGTTTCAAAAATCTTGAAACCTGTGAAAGAGGACTATGCACCGCTTTCCAGATCCTGCCATGGGAAAGGAAATAAAAGGGCTACCAAGCAAATAGGGGAAACGATTTAGAATAGGATTTCCATCTATTGATTAAGAATTCAAAAACCCTTTTATGAGGGTTTAGACATGAGAATGTGGAATGTGGCTTCAAATGTGGGAGAATTTTAGGGTAGAAATACAAAGAAGCTCTTCAAGTCTTTGATGTTGGATCCCAAATAGTTTTTGGAGCATAAGAATGTCTTTGAGACATCCCAATCCCTTAGTTGTGGCAACATGTTGTCCAATGTTACTCATTGTTACATTTTTCAAGAGGACCATAGGGACCTTGAATGTTTGTTTCATGCCATTGTGTTGGAAAGTCATGATCATTGGCATGTTATCATTGAAGGCCTAAGGAACAGTTAAGATTTTCTTGTCAGAATATTGAACATGAAATTGTCAGAGGAGGTTGTCCTTACCCCTCATCTTTGTTCATATTTTGTAGATTGAGGAGGAAGCATGTGACATAGCAGGTGATCATAAGGAGAATGTGGCAACTGATGGTGATGCATCCCCTGAGGATTTCATTATCATAGACTAATTGTTTCCTTTGAAGACTATTAGTATATATTCATTCATAAGAATATAATTTTTTTTCAACTATGTAATATGTCGTTCTTGTAGCAATTGAAGATTGTTTGGTTGTTTTTGTTGGAAGGATGTAGTCATTTTTTATGGGTACCAACTTAACTGTTTCATTTATATCCATACTTTTATATGTAATATATGATGGTTCATGAGTAGTAAGCTTCTCTACTAATTGCTCACTGGCATTTTGAGTAAGTTCCCTATCACCAAGTACGCACTACTAGGAGTTATGACCTAGCTCGCTCTTGAAGGTTTTATTCTCATATTAGGTTAAGTTGTGGTCTAGATTCTCATGAAGTATACATTGCATATTCTCAAATATATGCTTTCTTTATGTTGTGGTTATCATTTAGACTCAATTTTGTTGGTTAGATAGACCTCAGGCTCTTCGGATTCTACAGGTTGTTGATGGAAGTTGCATGTGAAGGTCTTCTTGAGTTTTCAACTATTGTGAGCCTTGATAGACACGGTGCTTTGGTGTCTCACGGATGATGATATCCTCCCCGCCTTCTTGTGAAAGTTACCCTATGGGCCATACAATCTCTTGTCTGAATACTCAATTGCATTATATATATATATCATATATATATATATATATATATATATAACCTCTTGAACTTTATGATTAGGGTCTTTCTCTAAGTATCTCTAACAAAAAATAAAAAAGATTAAGTATGTTTAAAAATCCTAAGAAAGTGGACTTTGATTTTACCCAAAATTTACATGAGGAAAAACTTTACCAAATAATTACTTCACCCATTTGAAGACCCTTTCCATTGTAAAAATGCACAAAAATATCCCAACTTAGGTAATTAAATCACTTGAAATAAAAATAAAGCCCTAAATCTGCATCAAATAGAATAGCCTCGAAATGATGGAAAACTGTAATATGCAATTGAAACATGAAGCAAGAAATTACAAGTCAAAATATAATATGATGGCCATTTAACGAAAAATTACAAAAATTGAAATATCATATAAGGATAGCCATAAAATAAAAATTGTGAAAATCAAAATAATATATGCATGTAAGATGACTGTGAAATAAAATGCAAAAAGTTTAAATATAATATTACATAAAGATGATGTGTGTAATCTTACATTTTGATAGTTGGGGCTTTTTGTTGGTTTCTTTCTCCTTTCTTTATAATTGGTGTTTTTTTATGCTCTATGGTTTGTGTAAACAAGGAGAACAAATTGTTAATTGTAGCATGAATGTAAAGGAGTTGCAACTTATAAGTTATGTTGCAAACTTTCGCAAATCATGTGCAAGCTCCTTATAGGAATGAGCAATAATACAAGATTGTTGTCCCTCTTATAAATTTGCAAGACATTGTCATAAGCCATATTGGATCAACTAGAGAAAACATGACCTCTTTAAAAATCCTGTAACCAAACCTTACAGAGAAGCTAATGGTTGCCATGGATCAAGCCTTAGGTGTAAATATTGTTTTTTTATAGGTTTGCAAAGATGATTTTTATTTTAGCCCAAATTAGTTTTATTTAATGCTAATGATTGTTATGGATCAAATTAATATATAGAAATGTTTGTGTGCTAATGCAAATAACATAAAGAATCAAGAATACTTAAAACTTAGTAAAAGAGTTATTTAAAAATTGAAATATGAAAGATATTTTTACAGTTTAAATTGATAGAAAATAACCATGCCAAGATTAGCAAAATAGTGAACATAAAAAATGTCAATTAGGGCAATGGAATACCTCTATCTAAATAGGCATAGATACAAATAAATAAGAATGAATTCATGCATTATCACACATATAATAAGATTAAACAATTTTAAGTCAAGTGGATTTCAATTTTATAATTTTTCTTTTAAACATTTAACCTTAAAACATGAATTCATACATATCACATATATTATATGATTAATTAAAATAACATAAAAATGAAGGTAATGCAATACCTCTATCTATATAGCCAAATAAACAAATAAATAAGATTGAATTTGTGCATGATCACACATATAATATGACTAAACAATTTTAAGTCAAGTGGATTTCAATTTTATAATTTTTCTTTTTAACATCTAACCTTAAAACATGAATTCATACATACATACATATATTACATATTAAACAATTTTAAGTTTTTATGTTGATTTCAATTTTATTATTATCCTATTAAACATGTATTCCTAATACTTCAATTTTATTATCATCATATTAAACATGTATTCGGAGGAAATCTTGCCAACAAAGGCGGATAATAAAAAACAAAAATGCACCCAAAAAAAAAAACAAAACAAAATGTCATTATTTTAAATAAATATTAATTAAAATTCATTCGAAAATTTTTTTCCAAGGAAAAATAAGCTTCTACTTCCCATTGCCGGGGATGCCAAATTGGTTTCCCAGGCCTGAATTTCCCCTTTCCTGGAAAAAATGCTTTAAATCCTCGCTCGTGGGATTTCTTCCCCCAATTGCCAAATTAATGAATTGGAAAATGGGAAAAAAATATCCCGATTTCCCATATGGGGAAATAAAACGGAGATTGCCAGCCCACTTTGCCATTCCCGTTGGCAATTGGCCGTTGCTTTCCCCATTTCCCCCTGGCAATTAATTCCACTACTCGGGAAGAGGGGAAGTCAGGTTAACCCTGATAAATTCCTCTATTGAAATCATTGGAAAGAGTCGTATGAAGATTTCTAAATTGCTTCTTACTTCTTCTAAAAAACATAATAATATTTTTATCACATTCCTCAAACTGTGAATGCCATTGTGAAGGAGAAATACAAGGAGGACAACAAAATCATTTTTCACGCATTGGTGAAAGAGGACAGTCCAAACCAAATCATTTTTTCAAGCTGGTGAAGGAGAAGACAGTCATAGAAACAAAACACATTACCATTGGTTAAGGGTGACAGCATAAACAAGTTTCCACACATAGGAAAAAGACAACAAAAGCCAAAGGAAACAAAAATTCAATGCATTAGAGAAGGACAACAGTCCAAAATAGCAAGGTGAAAGCAAAACACCATGTGGGAAACCAACAGAAAAAGGGAACAGTCCAAGGAACCTCTCTAACACATCCCAAGGGAGGGAGAAGAAAGTAAGAGCCCACGCATGCAGTGGTTTAGTACACCAGTCAAAGAACAAGACTACCCACGCATTCCCAGCTGTAAAGGTAAAATAGTTCAAACTTTCAGCACGCATTCAACAAAAGTCAGGTAAAGAAAACCAATGCGGGTTTTAAAGTGAAAATAAAGAAATAAGTTTCCATGCATTTTACAGAAGGGCAGCAAGAGAAAAGCATTAGGAACTAACAGTGCGCAAGTTTTGTTAGGCCATACAAACAGACTTTCAATGCATCAGCATGCAGACAAGTTCAAAGAATAATTTCATGCAGGCAAGGGATGTTTGACCAGGAAGAATATACTAAACAGATCTTTAGGCAAGAGCAGGAAATTATCACACCAAGTTTACCAATAACATTCCAAAATGCAGCCATTAATAAGGGAAAGTCCCACGCATGAGCAAACAAAATAGCAAGGTGCAAGCACATGCCACGTAGGAAGAAATAGCAAGGAGGAGGAAAGCTCACACGCAGGGAAAAGAGAAAGCAATGGTGTCTAGGTAGATTTAAACAAATAATGTTCCACGCTGGTTTTGTTGAAATTCATAGTCCACGCATTGGTGAAATAAAGATAGACCAATAATAAATCATTTCCACCACGCATTTACTTGGGCAAATCACATAAGAGGTAAAAGGAAGTGAAGGATTCATTTTCAACGCATTGCAAAAAGAAAAGTCCACATTCCAAAAAGAGTTTTCCAATTCCCAACGTAGATATTTTTGGTGAATTAAATAAAATCAGGATATTTTAATTTAAATATATATATATATATATATATATCGTTGTATCGCCAGATTTGGAACTCAAAATAAGTCTCAATATATTTGTATTTAAAAAAATTGTAACCGGGACTGGTTATTATTATTATTATTTTTAATAATAATAATAATAATATTAAAGTGAGTCCTATTTTTCTTGCATTGATGGGGGTTTTGGAAACTGAGACACAACCCCGCTTGCATTGTTTTACGTGCCCATGTCATTCTTCTGTGAAATTTGTAATGGCCGAGAAATCTAACAAATCCGCAAGTAGATCAAGGAAGTCAGTGGAGAAATCGAGTAAGTCCACACTCAAATTCGAATTCCAAGGAATCATCCCTCCCATTTCCATTAAGTCAGCATACAACAATATCACCGATACAAATATGGGTCACATCAATGTGCAACAATTCTATGAAAGGGTGAAAACTGAAGGTAAAACCATATTCTCGGATAGGCTTTACCATAGTGGTCTATCTCAAGCAGCAGCATTTCCTATCTTGGTGTAGTTTCTAGAACTGGTTATCACTTGTGTGGAGCATTATGATCCTGAGAGACAAGGAATTTTTAAAGATAATCGCGAGCCTTTCCTCTTAATCACACCAGAACACATTGAGGAATTGCTTGACATACCTTACTTTCCTGAGAATGTGGATATCACTCGCCAGTCAGCACAAGAATTTTGGGATGAAGAACCCTTGAGATGGAGCAAGATGGTTAATAACAACTGGTTAGTGACCAAGAGGCCTTGAATTGACCGGCTTCCCAAAGAACTGTACCACATTGAGTTCGTGGAAGAAATCAGGGACATGATTACTCTCCTAAGCTGAGTTTTCAGTTTACCCTCTGCTAGGATTTTCCACCCATGGATGTATCAGTTTATCTGTATCATCCTTATTAAGAAAGAGTTTGTGGATTGGGCCACCATCATCAGTAATACCCTTCACAAACAATTGATAGAAGTTAAGATGACTGGATTCTTCTACATGCCATCGTATCTTACTTATGCAGTAGCAAGAAGAAATCTATTTTCTGGACTCGAAACAAGAGGAGTCATGGGGCCATCAAAAAAAAAAATTCATTATTACCCACAACTCAATTTCAAAAATATCTCTCACCATTTTAGAAGAGTCAACGATGCATTCAACTTCTACATTATTTGGAATATGAATCGGAATACAGAGGAAAGATTTTCTAAAGAAGCCATGAGTGTCATTTCCCAATGGGGAACATGGTTTATTCAATTTTCATCCTTTTCCTACATTCGCATGAGTGGCTTTGTTGGTACTCCATGGAAGCTTCCTAAGTACGTTAGTGACAGATGGGTGTTAATGGAGCTTGCGCGACAACTATTCCAAGTTCACTGTCTTCTCAGTGACAAGCACCGTTCAGGAATTCATTTCCCAATCCAAATCAGGGAATACCAATGTCCAAATATTTTCATTGCACAACTCATGGAAAAAGAGTCCGCTCTCATCACAATTCATCCATATGTGAAGAGATCCCAGTTTGATATTAATGGATATATGCAGAATATTCTTGGAGAAAAGTATCAACATAACTCTACCATGGAAGATTTCTAGGCTGCCTATTCATACAAACATGAAGTAAGAAGATGAAATTTTTCTTTCCTAACACTTTCTCAGTTCAAGGCCTTCCACATTAAGAACCCTCCCGATTTGTTCGTAAATGATGATGAAGATGTCATTAATCCCTCATATGATGCAATTTTTTTACCCCATTGCCTCAAATTGACTAGACCAAAAGAGATGAATTTTCTCTTGATAGTAAGAATCAACTTATTCTTAAAAGAAGCATATCATGGTACGACAAAGAACTTGCCAAGTTACAATCAATTCAAGATCATACTTCAGGATCACAAAAATTGCCAACACGAGGAGGTCTTCATTCAACCAAAGCCCCTTCTCAATCAACCTCTATACCATCCAATCATACACAACAAGCAAGAAAGGAGTGGTTTTCAAAATCTACTTCACTAAGTAATGTGCCACGAGGATAAAAATATAAATACCCTAGCCCCGGCGAAGGAAGAGAGCATGTAAAAGGATTTCTACTTCAAGTAGAGATTCTTCTACCCACATTGTTAATAGTGCTCAAAATCTCATGGCAAATGATCCTCATCCATGCTTTGAATAAGCATCCACTCAGGTGCAGGTAGTCCAAATATCAAACACTTTGGAACCTATAGTTCATGAAGAAATTTCCTAAAATATCCCGAATGATCAGGAGGTGGATATTTAGGTTATTTCTCCCCAAATTGAGGTCGTAGATAGGATTCTTACAGGATCTCATAATGTCGAGAAAAATGATAATATTGATTCGATCTCTAGGATTTTGTATGGAGAAATAGTGCATGATACTCCTTCCTGGGTTGATTTCGAGGTTAAGAAAAGGAAGAGGGTTGTCAAGGTAATTGACATTTATTTTGATGCCATTTTATAACTTTTGAATGATTTCATTCCCAAGAAGCCTAAGGTGCTTTCTTGATTAATGGTGGATAATGACGGAAACTGATTTATAGATATCACCATCCCACAAGTTGATAAGGAGCGTGATGCCATGACACTTGCTGAATATGAATTTTATAGACTTGGACTTGGGAGGTCCACATTGGAAAGTGACATGGCGATGGCTCAAGATTCAATTGATATCATGCTAAAGAGACTTGAGAAATATAAGTCTCAGAACTCTCAACTCAAGGCCGAAAAGAATCAATTGGTGGAATATGTTCAACATCTGATAAATCCCAACTCATCCACTTTCTCAGTACCTAATGCAGTGGCTGCCCCTGATGAAGAAACTCTCAATTTGTCAAAATAAATAAACACATTGGGCCACGTCACTAAAAATTGGCTTTCGAAGATTCTCATTTTAGACCAAGGGACAATCAAAATAGTGGTTAAGCTCCATGAAGATGTAAGCACGTACTTGGTCGAATTCTTTCTTTCAAGGAAACTTTTGTTTCTAAAATATCAAATTTGGATGAGATATTTCCCAGTTTGTAGGAGATGACGAGTATGAAATCCTTAGTTTTAGCCATTGAAGGAATTCTCTAATTTGAACATCAAGGGACACGCTTTCTTTGGTGTCTGCATCTCAAATCAAGGAAGACACTTCTCAAGGATTCTATGATCCATTATGAGAGCATATGCAATGAAGCCTTCACTTCACTCACCTTGATTCAAGAATTCATAGCTGAGATCCCTTGTAACCTCGTAAATGAGCATAATCAAAGGTGTTCATCGGAACAGGTGCAAAAGTGATTTTCCCAATTGTTTAAGGACATGTACACTCCCGCCAACAATTTTTGATCAGTTTCAATGGAGCGGTGGATCAAATTAAAGAACTTATTTGAGAACACTCAATAAAGATTATTAATTTAAATGATATGCCAAGTAGGATTCTTGAATTACATGTATTTTGTGAGGCTATTCTTTGACCAAATGAATCTCTAGAAGAAGAAAAGATGTTTGAAACTTTGGGAAGGTTTAGATCCTTTCAACTGGCAAAAGTGGCAAATCCTAATTTCCCCGATGGTTCAGGGGGATAATTTTATTAGTGTAAAACAAATTGGGAGAGTCCATTTCTCATATGCTTGAGATAGGCAGACCCCATTTCAATGGATAAGGCACTAGTTATTATTTTTATATTTTAAAAAGTGGGTTTTTAAGAAAAGGATGTTGTTATTTTCTTTCGATAAAATATGGATAACTTAAGTTATTTCTATTTTTGGCTATTTTTTAATAAATTTGGTTAGAAAAATTCAAAGGTAACTTTAGTGCCTTATTTAATGATCATGTAAAACCCTAGCTACTTTGTAACTAACTTTTGGGTTATAAAAGGAAGTGAGGGGCTCATTTGTAAAGGTGACTTTGAGAGAGGAGAAGAAAATAATTTTGTATGCAAGCTTTACTTCAAAGAAAGAAACTTTGTGTTATTTTGAGAAGACATTTTGGAGTTAATGAAATATGAACTTTGTGTCCCATTCATTGTCTCTTATAGCATTTGATGTTCTTATGTTCATTAGATGTTAGTGTTTGAATCTTGCATGCAAATATTGTCTTTGATCTTATTATCAACGTTATTAATTTGTTGTTCTAGTTCACAGTGATCAAGCTTTGATTATCTACTTGCTCACATGTGTTCTCTTTACACATTCTTGTTTAGCTAACTCAAACTCTGTTTTATTTGTGTTAGTTATTCATCTTTCTTCTTTGTGTAATATTAGGCTCCATTTTTACCTAACTCTTGCATGTTCTTTCAATTCATTCCATTCCACTCCTTTCCTTCATTCCATTCCATCTCCCTCATTCACTTTTCTTTCCATTGATGTTCCAAATATTGACTAAGTACACAAAGGCACATGGGCACAATTCCTAAGTTGAAGAGTGGGTGCGTAAAGAAGAAGGCATGTAAGGAAGGGTTCTAGGAGGGTTTTAGAATAACCTGTGTTACGTAACAGAAGACAAGGTCTTGGGACTTAGCCATATTTGGTGTATCAGGTAGACATGAGAAAAGCATGGCCAACTGTGCATGTGGAGTGGATAAGATGCCATCCTGGTGACAAGCTAGCCTAGGAAGGAATATGCCCTGCGATGGAGGCTTCTAGAAGGCCATCATGGCAAAGAGTGGAGAGCTCAGGCCTGGAGGAGCATGCGCCCATGGAGGACCACATTCAGACACTTGGCACCAGATCTGAGGCTGCAGAAGGTGAGTTGGTAGTTCAAGGGGCCTATAAATACAAGCGCCCATAGAAGAATAAAGGGAGAATAATAGAAAGCGGAGCTCTATAGAAATGTCATGAGGAGTTATATTGGATTGGGTAGATAAACTATAAGAGATGGATGTATTAAGGGCTTGGGTTATAAAAGTTATTTTCAAGAGCTAAAGGATATGTAGATTCAGTTATGATGTATGACTTTAGTATGCTATACTGTGATGTTTTGTAATGAATCTAATGAATGTAATGAGGTTACCAAGTTATTTGAATATGATCCTTCTTGGTTCGGATTCATGCATGATTCTTCATAGTTATTTTTCATGTATGTTTATAAGATGAATATGAATCCCTATGCATTTTCCTTTCTATTTTGATTTAGTTCTTTAAGTCTGTTAAAGTATCTCTGTCTGTAATGACTGCAATGGTCTAGAGCCGTTCTGAGCTCTATGATGTTTGCATGTCTCATTCCCACTCACTTTCTTTAAAGTTTGGATCATAGATGATGTTTTCCCACTCAACTCACATAAAAGAGAGACTTGGCACCCACACGTGCCTCGGGTGAGCACCCAGCACCCACTGGGTGATAGGCCAGTGTGCATGGGATTCCCTTGTTCTTTGGTGGGTGTAAAAATGACTACATCTTGGTTCCATTGTCGGGACCTCTTTTTGAAGTTGTAGTGGGAAATAACATACATCATGATCTGTGCAATGAGTGATGATAGAGTGTTTAACCTTGGAAAGTGTTGAATCATGGTTTAAGAGCACGGAGGATGAAGTTTTCTTAGAGATTTAGCACTGGACCTGAGTTTGATGCACGTAGATGGGTAGAAGAGAACCTCTACCATGATTTGTATGAAACTTTTTTCTGTTGCTTCCTAGTAGAGCTGTATGAATGGCTCTCGGCATATGCATCTAGATCAAGCTGGTATTATAGATCACACACGTGGACCCAAGAAGATTACCAGAGGTTGCAAGATGTAGATCTAACATGGACTCATGTTGTGGATCATTGGTGGAAAGGAGTACTGGCTAGCTACACTCTGGAGTACGTTATTTCCACATATTATTGTCCAGAAGTTGCTGAGTTTGATTTTCTACGGGAGCCTCTAGGATCATTTCTACGTGTTATTCCTTTGGAAATGAAGATATCTTGATTGTTACCTTAAGTTTAGAGGCATTTCTGATGGCCATATAAACCATTCTGAGCATTGGGTGAGGAAGCTAGGGTGGAGGAAGATGGTAGACATTACGACATGAGAAAGAAAGGGAGGAGAGACAACTCAAGTATAGTGAAGTGCATGAAAGGGAGATTTCTAGACAATGCGAGGTTGCAAGTGTGATGGATATATGGAGGAAGACATTATAGGAAGGATTTGAGGTTCATGCAGAGGATGTGGAACCTGAGTAGTCTGTGCTACCCCATCTTGGAAAGTGCATAAGAGAGACCCCTTTACTTCTGATGAGAGTTCTTCATGTAGAGAGAGAAGAGTCGTTGGTGCACATCTGAACCCACCTAGTGACCAAACCCTAGCACTTGGTTTTCCAGATCAAGGAAGGAGTATCGCTGACCTAGTTGGTATTAGTGGAAGTGACAGATCTGTACCCAGGAGATACAATTTTTCATTTCCCACTTCTATGGCTACGCATACTATTCCAGTATTCAGAGGAATTTTTGGACAAGGAGTAAATATACAAGGCTTGGGTAATGCATTGGGGAGTGGCACAGGACACACATCTGGCAGCGGCACAATCTCATAGATGGTTGGCACATAATTTAGTGGGACATTGGGGACCCTAGGAGCGACCATTTAAGGCCCATTACTGGCTACTGGTGGATCTAGAGGTGGAACTAGTGGATTTGGAGGCATAGGACCTGGTGGATCTAGTGGATCCAGTGGAGGAGGAAACACTGGAGGAAGTCAAGGAACTGGATCAGGAGGACAAGGGCCCCAACCACCTCCTCAAGTCTTCTTTGAGATGTCTTTACATTTTTCAGATTACAAAGGTATTGAAGATGTTACGGAGCATGTCCATAAGTGTGAGCTATTATGGCACGTAAAGGGGATCAAAACCCTGAAGCGGAAGGCCATTCAATTTGCAATGATGTTGCAAGGGCATGCACATAGCTAGTATAGGAAGTATGACCCCCATCAGATGGTGGTAGATTACACCACATTGAAAAACACTTTCCTAGTAGAATTCCACATCCCTGAGTTTGAACAGAAGAGCATCAATGCCCTTAAGGAAGATTCAACAGGGAATGGCAGAGAGTGTGTGGGAGTATGACACACAGTTTAAGACTCTCCTGTCAAAATTTTCATATGACATTCACCCTTCACAACATGCTCAATGGTTTTTTGGAGGGTTGATAACCCCATTTAGAAGAGCTTTATCTCATAAGACTTTCACAGACCCACACGAGGCGTTGGAAGCTTGCTCTACGTGCTGAAGTTGTTGGGAGCATTGACACTAGTGTTAGCCCATTTCTGGAAGCTCAAATCGCTGTTATGGCTAAGCAGCTAGAAAATTTATCTGTGAACTCAGCTCATGAGACTCGTAGTGGAATGTGGTGTATAGATTATGAAGTAGAGGGGCATGCCAAGGATAGTTTCCCCCAGAAGATAGTACGTGCACCGTAGTAGTAGACTGTGAGATTTGTCATGGGGACCATGATGCGAGTAGATGTCCCTTGTTACAGCACGTAATTTGGAAGAATGTATCTTGCTACTGTAAGATTTGCACCTCTACAACCCATGATACTAAGGATTGTAGGCTTATTGACCAGATCCATGAGGCCATTGATCATGGTGTGCACCAGACCAACATTTCCAGTAGTTCTAAGGGTGATGATCACCATTATGAGGAGCACACAGATGGAGGCACACGCAGAAGGGGATTTCATGGAGGATTTTGTGGTCATGGTAACCGAGGAGGAGGAAGAAGTGAGTTCCCACATGGAACCTGTTTTAATTGTGGATCTACAGACCACTACAAGTGTGAGTGCCCAGACTTATTGCAGTGCTCATGGTGTGGGAAGAAGCACAAGTATGAGGAGTGCCCTGAGTTGTTTGAGCATATGAATCAGCAGCACCAGAAAGACAAGGGCACTACAATGGTAAGCATTAAGAAGGCTGACACACAATGGATGCCATGGGTGACATGTGATGTAGGCTTGGAACCTATTATGGTAACAACAAGAGTAGAGGCCACATGCAAAGGAAATGCCAAGGTAGAAGAACCTAGTTTCAAGGGAAGAAGTGGTACATGGGAAGTACCCAGATCCTGCACATCAGAAGGAGGTATATCAAGAAACCATGGATGTCATTCAGAGTTTACAAGGAGAAATCCAGTGTCTAAAGGAGTAGTCCAGGAGGGAGGAGCAAAGAAGGAAGGTTGAGGTGCCAAAGGATGACCTAGATGAGGTCAAGGAAGTATGTAAAATGCTAAGGCAAGACAATATTATTCCCTTGCTAGGGACATGGTTGAGAGAGAAGGTACCATGTGCCAGAGAAGAGTGTGAGAGGTAGGTCTTGCATGCAAACCTTCCCCCTCACAGCCTTGAATATGATAGGGAGATCACGTTAAATGCAGTCGTGGATGGATGGCTCCTTAGTAATATCCTCATTGACACAGGTGCAGAGGTCAATGTTCTCACCTTGGATGCATGGCATCAGATGGGAAGACCTGCATTACAACCATCTTCAAATGTGTTGTATATGGGAAAAAAAATGAAGGCAATGCCCATCAGTGTCTTAAAGGATGCAGCTATCACCATTCAAGGGGATAAGTTTACTGGGGACTTTGAAGTCTTGGCACTCATTGAGGTAGAGAATTTCCCAGCATTACTTCGGTGCCCATGGTGCTATAAGAACAATGTGGATCTTTGGTTCAACAAGGGATACATAAGCTTTGAAAATGAGGAGGAATGGGTCATCATACCCCTAGCTGATGGGAAATCAACACCCTATACTGAACCTTTGGGAGAAGAGGTCCTGGATAGAATATATGTGTGCTCAATCAGGGATCCAGAGGTAATCCATCCCACATAAGGAGTTATCCAATTTGAGGATGCTCAGTCCTTAAGTGACACCACCAGTATAACATGTGATAATTGGGTGCATGGGACCTATGAGTTGATCAGATGACATTTGAGAGGATCGGTAACAAAGGTGACAAAGGCACGTATAATCCAACACCTAGGGGGAAAGAAGCTACCTAAGTACTCAAGAGGAGCCTTCCCTGAGGTCTTTTTGCAGGAGATGGAAGCTCAGTGGAAGGAGGAAAATGAACGAAGAGGGATGTTAAGTTATGTCCTACTTAGAACTATTGCGCGTTGGTGGGAAATGCATCAGGATAACCTCTTGGAATGGCATGAGGTGAGAATTTCCTTCTCTATAAGGTTTTGCAGGAGCAATGTGCCCACGGCTATAAAAGAGTACCATGGTAAAGAGATTGCTTCCTTCCATATCCAAGCATGTGAGACAGCCTGGATGGGAAGCACAGAAGCATTGCCACCTTCATTATGGGTTCACAAGTTATATTCCACCCTACAAGGTTGTGTGTGCACATGGTACATCCACACTGAGACATGCCACCAGATAGGGAATTGGAAAGAGTTAGTGGCTGATCTCATTCAAACATTTGAGTATCAGAGTACAAAACCCTTGGTGGATAAGGCATTGTAGGTTGTCAAGTGCACCTTACCATTGGGGATAGTGCCATGGCAGAGGATAGGCTACTGGACTTGCTAGGTGAACCTGGCCTAGAGCCGTGCTTTGAGGAAGAAGAAACAGAAGAGATACAACTTGAGCATGCATGTATGGAAAAAAAAAAAAGGGAATATGGTGTATGTTATTGATGGGGAAGAAGCAGAAAACTTGGATGTTGACCATTCTGTAGGGACGCGCAAGGTGTTAGACAGTTCTGATGAATGGGTGCACACCTATCATGAACCTTTAAAGACAAAGAAGGTTAACATTGGCTCAGAAGAAGAACCTAAAGAGGCTATCATCAGAGACTATTGGTCAGAGAAGGAAGTCTCCAAGATCATTGATCTTTTACGTGAGTTTGAGGATTTATTCCCACGCAGGTATCATGAACTAAAAGGTGTTCACCATTCCTTGGGGGAAATGAGAATTAAGTTGAAGGAGGGTGCACACCTGGTCTGGAAGAGACCATACCGAATGAATCCTAACCTACGCGTGAAGGTTAAGGAAGAAATAGATAAGATGATAGCATTAGGCATCATTGAAGTTGTTGAAGAGTCAGAGTGGATAAGTCCAATGGTAATTAGCATCAAGAAGGATGGAAGGATAAGGATCTGTGTTGATTACAGGGACCTAAATGTAGTGTGTATCATTGATCCTTTCCCAACCCCATTCACTGAAGAAATCTTAGAGGGAGTGGCAGGGTGCGAGGTCTATTCTTTCACAGATGGATTCTCGGGCTATCACCAGGTAAGGATCACAAAGGAGGACCAAAGGAAGATGAATTTTTCCACTGAGTGGGGAAGTTTTTCCTATACAGTCATGTCATTTGGGTTGAAGAATGCCTACTATGTTCTCACACATTGTGGTACAAGCTTTCCAGACTTCATCCATAATTTCTTCAAGTCTACCTAGATGATTGGACAGTATATGGGTTAGTGAAGGACCATTGTGACAACTTAAGGTTGATGTTTGAAAGGTGTCGGAAGTTGAGGATATCCCTCAACATTAAGAAATGTGTCTTTTGCTACCCCATTTGGAACATTATTGGGGCACATCATATGTAAGGAGGGCCTACTAGTAGATCCCACAAAAGTTGTAGTAATTGTGGGATTGAAGGAGCCTACTAGTCAAAGCACGGTGCGTGGATTTCTTGGGCATATGGGGTACTACAAGAAGTTCATCAAGGGATATGCCAAGATCGCACATGCCTTTAGAATATTTTCTTAGACATAAGAGTTCCTTTCATTGGGGAGAGGCACAACAGAAGGCATTTGACACTTTGAAGGATAGGCTTATCACCAGCCCATCCTACGTTTCCCTTCTTGGGATAAGCCTTTCCATGTTCATGTGGATGCCTCAGGAACCACCATTGGATCAGTACTTGCACAACCTAGTGAAGGGATTGTTGATCATCCTTTGTGCTTTGCAAGTAGGAAGTTGACACTAGCAGAGTAGAATTATACTACAACTGAGTGTGAGGCATTGTCAATGATCTACGTGCTTCACAAGTTTAGACAGTATTTGCTGGCAACCCCATTTATATTTTACACTGACCATATGGCATTGAAATACTTGGTGAACAAGCCCATTCTACAAGGGTGCATATGTTGGTGGGTACTATTGTTCCAAGAATTTGAGTTCACGGTGGTTGTCAAACCAGGTAAAAGTAATTCTGGACCTGATCATTTGTCTAGGATTGATTCAGGAGAGGATGTGCAGAGCATTGAAGAGACTATGCTAGATGCACAACTATTTAGGTTGTGGTGCATGCCCTCAGATTTGGAGGACATTGTGGTATTCCTTAAAATAGGTGTGGCACCAGTTGGAATGAAGGCCTTGGAGAGGAAGAAGTTGGCCATATGCGTTGCTCCCTACATGCTAATTAGTGGAGATCTGTACAAAATGGGTCGTGATGAGGTTCTACGTCATTGTGTGCTAGAACATAATCACATTGCAATTATGGAAGAGGTGCATGGTGGGATTGTAGGAGGACACTATGCGGGAAATGTAACCGTGTGGAAGATTCTACTCACAGGGCTTTGGTGGGAGACCATTTATCAAGATTGCATTGAGTTTTGCAAGGCCTGTGACCATTGCCAATGCCTTGGAAAACCTGGAAAAAGGGATGAAATGCCCTTGTGACCAATAGCCAGCGTGGAACCATTTGAGAAGTGGGCTATCAAATTTGTTGGACCAATCTCACCAGCAGTGTGAAGGACTGGTTTGCGGTATATCCTCACTTGCACTGATTATTTGACAAGGTGGGCAGAGGCAGTGCCTACAAAGGATTGTACAGTGGCTACAACTGCTAGATTTTTATGGGAAAACATAATCAACAGGTATGGATGCCCATTGAGTTTGACAAGTGATAGAGGTATGCACTTCCTCAATGAAATGGTCAGGATTCTGTTATCAGAATTCATGGTGGCCCATCACAAAACTACTCCCTATCACCCTCAAGCAAATGGAACTGCTGAGGCATTTAACAAAATACTTAGTCACACATTGACTAAGATCTGTGATGTTGGTAGATAGGATTGGGATGACAAAGTATCATCCATTCTTTGGGCATATAGGACAACCTACAAGAGGTTGAATAAGGCCACACCATTTCAATTGGTGTTTGGCACAGAGGTTGTCCTACCAGTTGAATTCATGTTACCTTCTCTGTGTATAGTGCACGCAGGAGGATTGGATGATGAACAAGCATTGGAGGAAAGAATTGATAAGTTAATGTAATTGGATGAAAGATGATCACTCGCCAAGTGGAGCCAGAAGACAGAAAAATCAAAACAAAAGGCATGACATGATCATCACATTAAGAACAAGAAGTTTGAGGTTGGGCAGATGGTGCTACTATATGATTCCAAGTTTCTGCGCCATCCTGGGAAGTTAAAAGTCCATTGGTTGGGTCCCTACATCATCTCATACATCCTTGATTCAGGCACATGCCAGTTGCAAGCACTGGATGGGATGAGATTACCAGGACACTTCAATGGGAGTAGGCTAAATCCCTACTATAAATAAGTCTTCTTGGTGTTTGTAGTAAGGTAGTATTGCCAGTTAGTTTAGGATTTCCTTTGATGCATTTTCTTTTCTTTTGATTCCCTTTCTCATTGTTGTTTTGTGTTGTGCCTTGGGCACCGGTAATCTCATTAATTTTTGAAGGTTGTAAATGCACAGAGGACCACACATCATTTTAGTGTGGGGTGGAGTAAGGTGGAAGAAATTACAAAGTGTGAAGCACCAGGAAGGATTGTGTTGGAAATCCCAGTTGGATGGCCCTGGGAAAGGAAGTGCATGGAAGGAAAGGTGAAAAAGGATGGTTGGTGTCAGGGTAAGGCTACATTGTGGATCCACGTACAAGAGAGGAAGAAGTCACAAAAGAAACATGAGGTAGGTGAGAGAAAAAATCATGACGGAAGTACCTTCGGTGCTGGTGATGTGCACGTAAGAGTATCCTGTCAAGATGGATTGGTTGCATGCCAGAAGGTTGGGGAATTTTCCATGCAAGATTGGGATGCGTGAGTTAAAGCACTAAAGTCAGACTTTGTTGAAAAATCCACATTAAGTGTTGAAGTACGGTGGTAGGTAAGGTAGCATTTAATGTTAAAAAGTGGGAAAAACTATAAATAGAAGGTTGGACACTTCATTATTTACATTGCGAATACAAAGAAGGAAGATATTTTGTGAACTAGGGTTTCCAGAGTTGATCTGTGTGAAGAAAAATTGGAAAAATTTAATCATGAGTGACTAGTTTGGATCTAAAAACTAGGAGGGAATAGTTTATGGACATAGAGAGATTTGTGGAGAAGAGCGGTCTTATGAAGAGGATATTCCAATGAGGGTTTGACAGCTAGGGCATGGGTTGAAAAGGAGTTTCTTCACAAGTTTGAGATCTAAAGTTGGAAAGGGTAGAAAATTAGAGGAAGATAAGTTGAAGTGCAAAGATAACCTACACAATGGCACCCAAGAAACAAGTTGTAACACCTAAGAAGGGCAAGGGAAAGCGTAAACAACAAGGAAGCATTGCAAGTACCAATGAAGAATAGTATGCAAAAATGCAGTACCCAGATGGGGTTTTGCTTGGAAAGGAGTGGGAGTCCCATTTAAGAAACATGATAGTAAGTGATTATAACCATCACACAAATGTGACTGAAAAGAAGATGGAGCTGGAGTTAGTGCACCAGAAAAATAAAAAGATGCCAAAAGGGTTACCCATTTATAGCAACAAAGTACAAGTGAAGTTAGAGAAGGTGGGATTATTGCAACTCTATGAGTTGCCCTACTTTGGGAAACCTGAATGCCTCTATCAGTAGCTGATGTCATACATACACGAAGACCACTTTCACTTCATGGGGTGCAAGATGTGCATAACCCTCAGCTGATTTCAAAATTCACAGGTCTCATCTGTGAAGGAGAAAGTATAGAGGATGACCTATGTGACAAAGAATCCATCAAAGAAACTGTCACCGCATATGCATACAAGAAGGGGTCAAGGTACTTTGATATTACAGATATCCAAGACCCAGTGATGAGAATGGCCACGTGCCTGGTAACAAAAATCAATGACCAAGAGAGGTGGATGCAAGTGAACAAATCATGGCTCAATGTTTGCAGAAGGATATCAGAGGGCACCATCTACAACTTGTCCACGTACATCATGGATGAGATCATCAGTAGTGCACAGGAGGGTGACAAGATACTTTTTGGAAATGTCCTCTTACTTATTATGTTTTCATAGATCAGAGTGCCAGATGGAGCAGATAAGTTCATGTGGGAGTACCCAAAGGAAGACCCCTCACCTGTAAAGAGATTTGAAAAATACACTTGTGATAGCATGACAACCATTCACAAGGTGCATCTTGAGAAATGGTATATGTGCTTGAGGAATGTGTTTGGGGCAGAGTGGAGGATCCCAGAACAACTACCAAAGCTCACAGAGGGAGAAGCTGAATTCACAGTATACCAACACTTCTACATTGGCAGATTTAGGTTGGTTGATGAAAACATGAGCCCATGGTGTAAACTTCCATTTTCCTTCACCACTCAGTACTTCCAAGGTGAGTGGTAAGCAAATTCAAGGAATCTAAGAAACTGAAGTTTGACCTTGGAAGTATGGATCGGGACCACAGGGAGATGCACAGGATGTTGGTCTACCCCAACAAGCATGCGTACGTGGAAAAGTATGTATCACATGAAGTTCAGATGATGAAACCCCTGACTCTGCCTATTGCAGGGAGGTCTGTGATGCATGTATACCTTCACATAAGGCCCAAGTTTGAGAAGGCACTTATCTTGAAAATGAGATAGCTATACCTGAGGACCTACCAGGTAGGAAGAAGACCATGCCCAAGAAAAAGGAGATAGAAGAAATAAAGAAGAAGGCACCAAGTGTCCAAGATACTCAAGTGGTGGGTGCCCCAGGAACAAGTGCTAGAACAAGTATTTACATGTAGGAAGAGGTCTCCAGTCAAGAGAGGAGGACACCAGAACAAGGAAAGCTTATCGCTAAGGAGAAATCATCAGAGGAGGAGGAAGAGAAAGTAGAATCTCCTATACTGGAATCCCCAGTTAGGAAGAAATAGAAGGTGATGGAGGAAGCTGACTCAGAGGAAACAGAGAGCTTGGAGAAATACATGGGTGAGAGGGATGATGATGAAGAAGATGAACCTGAAGGGGACCAAGAACCACTTGTTTTCAATGTGCACAATTCGGAAGAAGAAGGCAAAGGGGAGAAGGATGACTATCACTTTATACAAAGGAAGGGCAGCCAGGAGGAGGAGGGCACCTAAGACATGGAAGCAGGTGAAGAGGTTAGCACAAAGAGTCAAAGGACTTCAAACCTCATGTAGGAAGTAGAAGATAAACAAGGCACATAGAAAGAGAAGCAATGAAAATCACTGAAGCCTTGGTAGAACAAGAGTTGGAGCACAGCGCTGATTTAGTGATGAATGAAGGATAAGGGAAGGAAGTGTAGGAAAATACCACAGCAGCGTGGGAGGCCCCAGTCTAACAGTAACTATTCCTAAGGGCATGCACATAGGTGGAAAGTGCACATGGAGATCAAAAGACCAAGAATGGACTACATTGATGATCACAACAAGGTGTTGCATGCACGTGCTTCCAAAGCATAGTCCCAACAGATCAACTCTTGGAAATGAAGTTGTTTGATGAAGAAGGTACATACCCTTAGATGAGGAAGATTCTCTCTTGGGAAATTGAGTCCCACATTGATGAGCTAGAGTTTGAGGTAAGCCAAGGAGAACTAATGAAGATTCCTGAGTCAAAAGGAGATAACCCCTTGGTGAGCGCTCAGCAGCTTTCGGATGAACAAGTCTGTAATGCTTTAAATAAGGTCTCGGTTGAGCTAGAAGCCAGGTTATTCAGAAGGAATGACAGGGTAAAATTTCTAGAGGCACAGCTAGAAAAGAGGGAAGAAGAGCTAGAGGAGAGCACCAAGAACTTGAAGTAGGAGGAACTAATTAGCGCGCAGCTAAAGCGTGAACTAAGGGAAGAAAAGGAAAGGGTGCACGAGGTATATAAGAAGGTAGAATCCATCACAGATGCCATTATTTTGAAGCATCCAGACCTAGCACCACCCGTAAAAGTATGGATCTTCCGTTGAGTGCCTTGAAGACTTATGGTGCATCCTCACCATGAAGAGGCAACCTCTAGCCTTAGAATCCACAGAAGAACTAGTAGCGTGCCTGGAGAAGGAGGAAAAATTAAAGGTTGTAGAAATCATTGCTGAGTATAGCAAGGTTCTTGCTGATGTGAAAATTACTACCCATACTACTGAGGCCATGCATGAAATTTGTGCAAACAGAGATAAAGTGGTGAGCATTCTGGTGACCACTCACAAGGTAGAGCTCAAGGAATTCCAAGAGAAGAACAAAGGAAATAGAGAAGAGTGAGAGAGGATCCTAGCTGAGGTTGAGAAGAAGTTAGAAGCTATTGAAACCTTATGAGGTTCAATTAAAAACTGGCTGAAGGAGTTGTACCCACATATTACAAGAAGGATGGATGCGCTTGAGGACGTGGGCAAGGAATTGGAAGGAATGGTTGAAACATTGAACACTCGAGGAAATGGACTGGGTTTTGAGGAAGTAAGCACCCTAGTTGGTGACCTATGCCAGAGAGTGCAGAATGAAGTTGATGCCTAGAACAAGTTGGAGGCTAACTTGCAAAGAGATTTTCCTATCTTGTTGCAATAATGACAACACTTCCCCATTCTTTCATTTTTTCCCAATTCTTCATTCCCTTATTATTTTCCCAAGACGTTAAGTCTAGTGTAATTCTTTCCTTGAAGAAGTGTTCCCGCAGGTGGAGAATAGGTAAAGTGTGGGGTGATATTGGGCCCCTAAAATATTGACTAAGTACAAAAAGGTGCATGGGCATGCAAGGCCTAAGTTGAAGAGTGGGCGCGTAAGAAGAAGTGCATGTAAGGTAGGGTTCTAGGAGGGTTTTCGAAGGACCCGTGATACGCGCCAGTAGAACAAGGTCTTGGGACTTAGCCTTATTTGGCGTATCGGTAAGGACACGAGAAAAGCATGACCTGACTGCGCATGATGAATGGATAAGGTGTCAGCCTAGTGACAAGTTGGCCTAGGAAGGAATATGCCCTGTGATGGAAGCTTCTAGAAGACCATCATGGCAAGGAGTGGAGAGCTCAGGCCTGGAGGAGCATGCTCCCATGGAGGACCACATCTAGACACTTGGCGATGGATCTAAAGCCACAGAAGGATGAGTTGGCAGTTTCAAGAGGCCTATAAATACAAGTGCCCACAGAGGAATTAAAAATAGAGATGAATAGAGAGTGGAGCTCTGCAGAAACACTGTGAGGATTTATATTGGGTTAGGTAGATAAAATATAGGAAAGGATGCATCAAGGGATTGGGATTGTAAAATTTCTTTTTGAGAGCTAAGGGATGTAAATCCAGTTATGATGTATGACTTTGGTCTACCATACTGTGATGTTTTGTAATGGATTTAATGAATGTAATGAGGTTACCAACTTATTTGAATATGATCATTAATGATTTGGTCCATACATGATATCTTCATAGTTCTTTTCATGTATGTTTATAAATGAATATGAATCCCTATGCATTTTCCTTTCTATTTTGATTCAGTTCTTATAATTCTTTTAAAGTATCTTTCTGTCTGTAATGACTGCATTGGTCTAGAAGCCGTTCTGAGCTCTATGATGTTTGCATGTCTCATTTCCACTCACTCTCTTTAAATTTTGGATCATAGATGATGTTTCCCACTAAACTCACATAAAAGAGAGACTCAGCACCCGTGCATGCCTCAAGTTGAGTGCCCAAGTACCCGCTGGGTGATAGGTCGACACATGCATGGGATTCCCTTGTTCTTTAGTGGGTGTAATTCAATTTCTCTAGATTTTGGTTTTAGCCTCACCATGAGGACCATAGCTGATCTAATACCAATGCACACCTATAGGGGGAAGGAATATGCTTGGGTTGTATCTAATTGCACATGCATTTAACATGATTGGAGTGTCTACCTGTTACTTTTTTTGGAGCCAACATCACGCATATTTCCTATAGTTTCTCTAGGTGTTCTTGGTTGGGCCACCATCCTCCATCACAAGGGGGGAGGGAGAGGGAAAGGACGAGCCAACATCAAAGTAGGAAGAAGGGGAAGGAGAGGAGGTTAGAGAGGAAAAATCCTTAGATGAGTTTAGAGGAAGGAGAGGAAGACCAACCTCAAACAGGGGATCAGGGATTGAGTGGACCGAGGGCGAAGAGGGGGGATACGAAGCCTTAACCATAAGAGCTAGAGGAAATATTTTGGGGGAGTCTCAGTAGATGGGATTTCACACCATCTTCTTGAAGGACATCAAAGGGATTAGAAGTACTTGCCTCAAGCATGGATTTGGGGACAAAAATATTTTTTTGTTTGGGTGAACGGGTAGGAGCATTCTATTTAGGGGGGCAACTTAAAGGGACAAGCAGATGCCCTGTGACCAATGCTCTTACAGATAAAACAAGCCTGAGGGATATAGTCATATTCAATAAATTGATTCCAAACCCCAAAGTCTGATAATAGATCAATGGATTTGGGAAGAGGGTAACTAATATAAACATTAACACATAATCTAGCATGAATAAGTCTAGATTTGTATTTTTTGGCCTAATCATTAGCAATAAGGAATCCCAACGACATAGCAATACCTTCAATGACAAAGGATATCTAATACTCCATCATAATATTAAGAAGGAAAACCCATATTAGAGCTTGTGTCATTGTTTCAGTGTGAGGATTGAAACCCGGAGTCAATTTTTTTGAAATAGATGCCACATTTTCCAAAGAACCATGACTCACTAAGGAGAGCACAGGTAAAGTCTTCTTTAAGACTAAAGGTGAATAGGATAAATCTATTCAGCAAAGCAACAATCTCTAAGGGGCCACAAGGAGCCCACTTAGTTCACAACCATTTCCATATGTCCTCAAGAGGGGGACGAGGGTCCCATTAAAGTTTTCCAATCAGATTATCAAATCCCTCAAGGATTAGACCACTTCATGCCTCAGGGACTTGGGAAGTGAATTATTTCAGAGTCAACTTTCCATCCATATACCTGAGGTTGTAAGCTTGACATTAGTAGAATTCCCAACATATTAGTGAAAACCAACAACAACATTCCTCCAAACATCATTAGGAGTACGAGGAGTAAGAGGGGTCAAGATTAAGTCCGTCAGGAGGATCCATTACTAGACCAGAAGGTCCTATCTTTCAAATGTCAAAGGAAGAACCAAAAATTCAAAAAAAATCAAGTGGTAAAGTTGCAGAGCTCTAATCTCTTCTAATGATGCACTTAAGCTATTGACACTTTGGCTAATCATACATATCACAGTTATGCCCCCTCCTTCATCGAGCCCCCCTTGATTTAGGAAGATTTCTTGAATGTTGATGCATCTTGACCACTCATTACATTTTCAGATCATGGACTTATCACGCTACTTTCCCATCTGATTCATTACACATCAATGCTTCTATTGGTTCATACATTGTCAGTAATACCATGATCTGATCTAGAGAGTCTTATTTGTGTGTGCTCAAAGATTGCACTTCTTATGTGGCTATCAAGTGTCTAATTTATGTTATTTCAAATATATAGCTCCTAAATATTGAATTGGCTACATTTGGCTGCATCATAACTAGGTTGGGCCTCTAACACAAAACATGCTTGTGGCATTCACTGTAGGCATTGTTTCATTTGAAAGAGTTGTGCATAAGATCTCTTGGTTTCGATGTTGATGGAAAATTGAGCAATAAAATTATTAGCTAGATGCGTAAAATAAGTTACCAAATGAATAGGTAGATCATAAAACTAATGCATGGCGTAATCTTGAAGAATGGAAATAGATTTAATAGCAATGAATGATTGTTCGCATAGTCAAAACATGCCACATGAAAATATTAGAGATTCTCTTGAGGGTCACCATGGCCATTGAAGGTGGGTATCTTAGGTGTAATGAAGTTAGGAGGAAGAGAATAAGAAGATATGGTGGGAGTGAAAGGGGCATGAAAGAGTAATAAGGAATCAAG
This sequence comes from Taxus chinensis, assembly GCA_019776745.2. NCBI lineage: Eukaryota > Viridiplantae > Streptophyta > Pinopsida > Cupressales > Taxaceae > Taxus > Taxus chinensis. The sequence continues at coordinate 357,443,465 of CM034157.1, forward strand.
AGATGGAGAGAAGCATGAAGTAGCTTCCTATAGCTGACAAATTTGAACTTGTAGGTTCTATTATAAGGAAGCTATGTATTGATTATCGGAAGAGGAGACTTTCCGTGTGTGATAAATAAGAGGTGGAGTGAAATGGTTAGTAGGATTAGAAATGGAAATGGAAAAATTAGAGGTATGTGGAAGGTTAGAATTGGGAGGTTGTGTTACAATAGGAACGGAAGTAGTATTAGAGGTGGGATGGTTGAGCTATACTAGGTTGGTGGCCTCCTCACGAGAAGTGAATAAAATAAGATCTGAGTCTTGCATATGTTCAACAATATGAGCTTGGAGATCATGAAGGTCTTCATCAGTAAACATTTCATAGGTTCTAACCATGGTAAAAAGATGACAACATACCTAGAAGCAAGGTTGGGTTTGAGCGATGGGTTCACCAAATGATTTAATTTAATTTAAATTAATTAAATATTAGTGTTGTAGAGTAATTATTGAAATAAATGATGTATAATTACTAAAATATAGCAATGACACAAGTAAACTAAAATGTAAAGTATGAAACCCTAAGAAAGAAAGAGAGATAGGAGTACTTAGATAATTTACAAGTGAATTGGAAGTGATCTAGGAAAGTGTGAGTACTGAAAAGACTGTAAACATCGTCGTGAATTCTCACTCTAAAATTTGGAACCTGAAAATAATGTCAGACATGGGCGCCCATAGGATAGAGGGCACATGGGCGCTAATGACCTCTATTATGGTGCCTGTGAGTGACTGTGCATGAGCTCAGAATCTGATTTCTAGAGTGTCACAAGGGTTTTCAATTACTCTCTATTGACCTGATGTGTCGCAATATGATCGCTGAAGGTACATGTAACCTGTAAAACAATTATTTCACCTGTACAATCCCATAAACCACATCAAATTAAAAAGGAAATGTAATAATGGGGAGTCGAATTGACCCTAGCAGTCACCTGACAGAGTGAACTTACGATTGAGCATTACACTACATCTCAGAATCCATGTAGTTCTTGTGAGTGTGTGAAAGAATCATGCCCTAGGATGCCCTAGTGCAAGTGGACTTGATAACATGCTAGCTAGATGTAGAAATGTAACCAAAATGTGTGGATGGAAAAATTAACTTCCCCTTCCTATGTTATGTATGTAGATTTGATGCAGTCCCTTGTCCCTTGAATGGATGCTTTAGATGGATGCCTTGAAGTGCTTTAGTGCCTTTGGAATGCAAGCTTATGTGATGATAGCAATGTTTAGTGATTGGTCCTTGATTTTGAACACATAACTATGTATTTATATGATTCCCTTGTTTGAATTTCATAATTTACAACTAGAAGGATGACCATAAGTTGAAAAAAATACTGAAAAATATATGCCAAAAATCAAGTAAGGTGAAAAATGTTAGGGGCACCTAGAGGGGACAAGGGCGCCTAAGATGCTCGTAGTCCAAAATCATTCAAAGACAAATGCGCTAACACATATCGACATAAGTTCCTTAGTGCGTAGGATCAATCTTAGAAAATGGGAAATGGTGTCTAAGGCCATAAAATATAATCACTTAATAATAGATTTTCTTGCATTAGTTAAACTTGTATGAATGCTAGTCATGCTTTTAGACCTAGAAATAGTAACCATGTGCAAATAAAAGAGGTCCATACATTTCCATAGTTATATCCCACTAGTTTTTAATGCTGTACTCGAATCAATATACCAATGTTTATATCCTTTGAGGACCTAAAAATTATTATATGCAATGAGTTAACTTTGTCTTCTTAGTACAGTTGATTTTAACTCAGATATCTATATTAGCACTTCTAAAACAATATGTTTAATCACAATGAGCATATAATCACTAAGTGAACAAACGAATACATTGTTAGTACCTTTGCCAATCATCTGCACACAAGAAAACTATTATGTCAATGAAGACAACCCATTGAAGCTTTGCAACTTTACTTCCACAATATGTTTTTCATAAACAATCTTAAGGTTTTTATTCCATAATGTTTGTTATCCAATTTTGATGTCATATAACATCTTTATCAAAAATCTTGCATTTGATTTTAAGTTGATGCACATCTTGGTGAAAGCCACTGTTACCAAAAATTGTAATTAGTTGGGTTATGTGGCACTTCACTTCATCTACAACTTCACTCTCCTACTTGTACATATGTTCTCTTATAATTACCCAATAGGTCATTAGTGTATACACCTCTCTAGCTATATGACAACCTGAAATGATGCAACATTATGACACACAAAACCATGGCTTTGATGTCATATGAATTACGATCACTAAGGAATATTAATGGCTTTCAACATGTAGCCATTTCAAATCAATTAAAACCATCCGCATAAAAGTAACCAATAATAGGGGTAAATAAATTTAATTCAATAGTGAATTTATTTGATATTTTAAATAAATTGAAATAGGGGGGATAGGAGGTAACATGAAATGTACTTACCTCGTAGGTGAGCAAGGATTGGGTAGGAAGAGTGTTAGAACGACATAACAGAATGTAACATGGTCCTTGAAAAGTTATAGAATAGGTAAATATGGCCAGAATGGGGCACCTGGGGAAGGATGAGGGTGCCTAGGGTGCCTTGGTCTACAATTTGGGCACCCTGGTCTACAAAATAGGTCCAGATTTGGTTCGGATATGGTCGGTGAATATTCGCAGTCCTTCAATTTTGGTATACACTAATGTTGCACTAAGGTCACTAGTGTCACTGTAAAATCACATTGAAGAATGACCTACAAAATTCCAAATAAAGCATCAAAATCAAAAACACAAATATGCATATGAAGGGGTCAGACTAACCTTAGCGGCCATAATGGTGGACTTATGACTAAGCGTTGCACAGTACATCTCAAACCCAATGTAGTTCTATATGATTGTATGTGTAAGCATGTGCCTAGGATGCCCTAGCATCAATGACGTAGAGATATCAGGTAATAACTAGATAAAATGCAAAATGGTGGATGGAATAGAATAGACTTTCCCTTTCCTTTGCAATGTGATGCAAAATAGATGCCCAAATGCAGTCCCTTGTCCTATGTAGTAGTTATGCCCTTTAGTAGAATATTCCACCCATATAATGGTATGTATGTTGTGTTTATATAGGGATCTCTTGCTCAAATTTTAACACTAATGACCCTGACATGACTAATACCTAGGGTGATGCAGGGAAAAATGAAAGGACCAACCTCAAACAAAGAAAAATAAAATCAAGTATGACGGGGACTGGGTGCCCAAAAGTGGGACCAAGGTGCCCCAGACGCCCTAATCCTTTCCTGGGCACCCAGTAAAAGACTAGAGACAACAATTGTGTGAGAACTGATAGATAGGAGCTCTCCAGAGCTGACCAAAAATCTATGCAAAAATAAATGACGACTCTGTAAGACCACATGAAAAGACTGAATTAGATTGTAATGACTGGACTATGGGATGGGTCATTATTGAATAATTTTATTGTGCAAGATCCACATATAAAACAACATACTTAGCGGTATAATAGTAATAACAAGTGCGTGATTTTGTGACTACATTTTCCCCCACTTTATGTTGGTGAGTAGAAAGCTCGGTAACATAAAGTAGATAGAGATGCATACCTAAGAGAATCAAGAAAAAGCCCATGTTGTAGTAGATCACACAGATGTGGTAGAAAAGTGTGCCAAATGAACCATATAGCATGTCGAACCATGGATCAGTGTTTTGATCCATGTAGCATAATGAGAGATGTAAAGGAATGATGAAGTACACTAAATGAGAGTGATCATTGTAAGATTGATGATGGTGATGGGGTAGGGAGTGATCAATTCCCAACCCGAATGCATGTATATGAAAATCTGATTGGATGATTTGGGCATCCTACCGCCAGAGGAAGAGTGTAGGGAGAAAGGTGCATTATTCTCTAACCTCTAACTACATACTCAAGATCTAGTCATTGAAAATAGACTCAAATCAAATCTTCAGTGATTTTAGATCCAAATAATTTGATCAAATAGTTGACTCATATAGGAGTAGTATAGGAAAGTAACTCTTTCCCCCACTCCATGGGTGTCGCCTTAATGTGATGGCTTCCAAGTTAGGTCATCTGGAAGAAAACATGAAATGTATGATGGCTTCCAAGTTAGGTCATCTAGAAGAAAACTCAAAATATAGAATAACTTCCCAAGTTAGGTCATCTAGGAAAGTAATAGATGTAATCTCCCAAGTTAGGTCATCTGGGAGGCCACATGTAACTCCTAAGTTAGGTCATTTGGGAGGCCAAAATTTTTATATTGCATTGATTAGATGATCCGATTTTGATTGTTAGAATTTTGAACGCGTTGATTGATTGATTATTTTCATTGGTTACTTGTAGAGATATTTTACGCTAGTTGCCCCCAGGTTAGGTCATTAGGGGGAATCAATAGAAATTGGTGAATGATCACGTGGAAATATTTTAACACTTGTCGCCCTCAGGTTAGGTCATTAGAGGAAAGTGATGAAATGTCACATAGAAATTTTTTATTTTTTTTTGCCCCCAAGTTAGGTCATTAAGGGGAATTAACGATGAAGTGTTACACAATGGATTAGTAATTGTTTGAAAATGATGAATTAATAGTGTTGAATGATTGTATGATGACATAAGGGAAATTATAGGATGACCCCAATAGTATGCCCCCCTTTTCAGTGAAAGGGGAAGTAATGATTAGAAAAGTACAAATACTGAGCCAAAAGTAAGCACGAAATAAATAGAATGTGATAGAAATCGTTAAAATGTGTATAGATTATATGAAAGACAAATTTCTAAGAGAGATAATATACATGTAATGTGTATAGTATGATTGTAGGTAGAATTCTGAAAAAAGAATGCCGCAAACGGGGTGTAAATTGGTGTAGAAACGCTTAAGATATGATGAAAAACATGTGGTGTGTATTAGTTGAGACAATAATCGTGAAATAATGACCATAGTAAAAGAGTTAGTGTAAAGTAACTATAACTAAGAAGGTGAAAATTTGATTAGCCACTTCATTTTTCTTTTATGCAATTATGAGATTCAACGCTAAGTTTATAAGGATGTCGTAAGTGAGAGAAGCATGACCTAGTTGATTTGAGGTGGTGGTGACCACAGTGGCATCATATATGATGGTGGAGTTCATAAGTGTGAATTGATTTTTGAAAATTTTGTGTGTAATAGTCATTTTTTTAATTTTTGCAAAAGTTTTATTTATACTTTTCTCAGTGTTTTAGACCTAGAAAATAGCAGTGAAGTCGTTAATGGCCTTCAGGATAAGAGCACCCAGACCTAGGCATTTAGTGTCCTACTCCTAGGTGCCCCAGTACTACTTTTGGGAGCCCTAGTCCAAGGAGTGTGCATTTAGTATAGAATGATGTAAATGTGATTTTTATAATGTGTAGTAATGTTGTAAGTGAGTGTGTTTAGATTTGTATAGTGTTCTAAACATTGTTTTTGTTGTAGTTTTTGTTGTACAGAGGGATATTCACTCAAGGGAGTTTGTGCTGGGGTTGGATCATTTGAGTACTTTGCTTGGGATAGGTTTGTCAGATGATGATTGGGATGTTATGGACCATGTCGGCCTACAACACATAACACAGATGGGGGATGTGCCCCATAATATGCCCATGTTGATATGGTGCTTTGCAAGAGGTGGTGTGCAGATACTTGTACATTTTGGTTTCCTATAGGGGGCGATGATATTACCTTGGAGGATGTGTATCATATATTGAGGTTGTCTAGTTGTTGGGGAGAGGGTACATGTCATGGTGGTGGAGAACATGGAGAGGCAGATGAGAGATGTCAGATGGTATTTTGTGGGGACTCGAGTACCTATCGAGGCCCATATCAATTTGGATGCTATTTTTAGATCTGGGTGTCCACGTTTGTGGAATTTCATAGTAGTTGTCATTATTTCATCTATTGTTGTCAAGGAAGGTGGTGTAGGAATATTATATAAAATGTGAGATATATGTCATTGTTTTGAGTAGGATGGTACTAGATATGTGTGGGCACGTTGTGTGTTGGCCCACCTGTATAGAGACTTGTAATAATTCACTTAGAAGGAGTATAGAGGTGGTATAGGAGCTATGAAATTATTGCATGTGTGGGCCTATGAGCACATAGCAGTGTTGAGGCCAGTAGGAGGTCCTAGAGTAGAGTGGGCTAGACCTAGCATATATGCTAGGAGGTGGGTTGGTATACATTGATGGAGATTGGATACGGATAGCTATAGATAACTTATAGATCATATGGGTCCTAAGACAATGATATGGTGGCCATACCGAGACTATGGGGGATGGCCTAAGGATACAATTGAGTTGCGGTATATTCGGAGGAATATGTGGTTAGAGGATCAGTTTCCAGGGGTGACCGAGTTGTTTTAGGTTGAGAGGGTGTCTAGATAGTTTGGCATGGTTCAAGATGTGTCCTTAGAGCCATATGTATGGGTGAGAGCCATTAGAGCACCATAGAGGGTTGGAGCTAGACCAGGGCCAACAACAGAGCAGCTAGTGCCCCCAGGGCCTAGATGAGGCAGATATGTGATAGAGCCTAGTAGATGGGGATGAGGGAAGGATGCACATAGCCATACTGAGCATGGTGGGCAGCATATAGATGGGTGTTCTTATTTCTAGTATTTGTGGAGGCAGAGGGAGTAACACATAGAGGAGGAGAGGGTCAAGTAGATGCCCTTGATCCTATAATGGTAGCTAGAGTGAAGCGTGAGTATCTATAGATGTGTCGTATGTTTTTTCATTTTCCTATGTGGTGATTATTGGGCTAATGTATGTTTGTTTAACTATTTTGTAGGTGACTCGTATTGGTCCCTTATCATGGACTAATCCATCCACACATTGACATGGAATGTACCCAATGATGTATTAGTAGGCAGAGGGATACTAGAGCGAAGTAAATGACATCATGGGTGAGCATGCCCATTTTTTCAAGCCGGTGGCCATAGCAACAACCACATGTATGGTCCTATTGAGTGAGAGAGATGAGGCCCATGAGGAGACTCAACAAGCCAGAGAGGTAGCGGGTGGTGGTCCTTTAGTGCAAGATGTATTTGCATGTTATGTGGAGTTGCAATGTTAGTTTGTAGAGCAGTCTACTAAGGTTACCCTATTACTATGGAGGTAGGTTAAGAGGTATAGAGGTCGTGACCAATGATGTAGAGTTAGTGGTGAGGCATCAAGTTCTAGGATTCTTGTATTACTCGAGAGAGATAGTGATGATGATATTTGATTTGTATTGTTGTATTTGATGTAGAGGCATTCCCCCTAGTGATGATATGTTTTTGTATGATGATCATATTTGATATATTTATAGACAAATTTTATTGATATATGATGAGTTTTTTTGTTTTGTTTCGATGTCATCATGTGATGGATGATGTATGATTCAGTTATTATAGTCAAAATGTATGTAATGTGTCATTTATTGTGTATGTTTATTGATGTAGAGTTATACTATGATGTTGATAATGATGGATAAAATGTGTAATGTGAATGATGATAGATAATATGTGTAATTTGATTGATGTGTTAAATGGATGCATATTTGTTGAATGGAACTTATAATGCATAGTTAGTGTAATGATTATAGTAAAATGTATGTAAAAATAGATAATGTATGATTTCCAAACTAACATGTTGTGATGAATGTGTGTTGACTTGATAATGTAATGTGATCGTAATATGTTAGTGTGATGAATATGGAGGGTGAAGATTAGTGATGCCCCCATTGTATGGATGATTAGGCTCATTTAATTAAGATCCCTTAGTAGTCAAGGATGAACTGTGTAAAGAAATATTGTGTCATCAGGAAATGATTGATTGTGCTAGATGGATTGATGAAGTGCGTGATGAAAGTTTATTATAGTATAACCCTAAACAGTTGTGTAATAACCGTAAGAACACAAGTGCATCATTGGGGGGTAAGGTGATAGTAATCACCTACCAAGAGACCAAGGTGGTGAGTAGTGGTGGAAGTATGTGGCATGGAATCAATGTGAGCATATGAACCGAACTGAATATCATATGGGTAAGTGATGGGATGTGTGAATGTGGGATGTTGTGGTCGACAATGTGAAGCAGTAGCATAATGAGATGGATGTAGTGGATGTAATGGCACAAAAATGGATGACTGTGGTGGAGAGTGCGCATTAGTGACAAATTGCAGCAATGCACAAGTAACAACCTAAGCACTAGGTGGAGAACCCAACTTGATTAGTGTAAAAATATGTTGATGAGACCTAGGAGACATGGACCGCTCATGTGATCAAGGGCTAAAGGAAATGATGCTCTTATCCTATAATTGGCGTAATCTCTCATGAAGGGGAAAACAGGAACTAGCTCTATGGCCATTGATGGTATGGTAGCTACAATAAAGTTGGTCACATTGACATTGTAGTCAATTTGGAGGATGATGTTGGTTAGAGGGTAAGCGTATTAGACATTTTTCAATTAAAGTACATAACACATCATGTGGTCTAGCGTGATTAGAAAATTATAGAGGTTCATGAGCAACATGAGGAGGATGTGTAACCTATTGCAAAATAGGAGTGGAAGGTCCTTTTTGTGTTTTAGAAAGTTTATCTTGCTTTCTAGGCGGATATGGAGATCGTGTGGGATGCTCAACTGATGCCAATGGAGAGAAGTAGATGATATCAAAGTAGTAAAAGGAGGTGAAGGATTGATAGCATGTGTGGATAGAAGATCTTGTTCTAGGTTAATAATTTTGTAACATAAGAGAATTAATGACTCACATGCATTGTATTGCAATCATTGTTTGAGAGTTGGAACTAAACCATGACAAAATATGAATTGTTTCTCTAGATCGGTAGGTTAAAATACTAGTTGATGCATACATGTATTGAATCGTAAAATATAATATTGAATAGGTTCTAAGGTGCCTTGATGTAGAGTATGTAGGTGATCATAAGTTTCTCTAGGGTCGTTGATGATAAAATGTCGTAGAAAAGCATATTCCATGTCATGGTAAGTACTAATAGACCCAAATGGAAGATGAGTGTACTTTTGCAATGCATCATCAATAAGAATATGTCTGAAGGCCTTAGGTAGTAACCTATCATTAGAATATGTGGCCATAACTTTGTGGTAATGGTGTAGATGTAAATGAGGGTCACCAATATCATCAAATCATGTGATTTTAGGCATGATAAAGTCTTTCAGAAATGCAAAGTTATGAATCTTATTAGGTATAGGATTTCCATGTAATGAGTTGTTATCTACTAAATCATAGTAGGCCCTACTTTCTAAACTGAGTGAGTGAACTTGAGATTTCAATTGACCTACAACGTGCCTGAGAGAAAAAATTTCTTGTGGAGGATGGAAATGGTGTATAAAGTATTTGTAATTTTCCATTATGCATAATCATGGGTATGTCAAGAGGAGATTATGAGATCTTGATGCGCAATACACACTAGGAATAGGTGCCAAAGAAATAATAGATGATGGAGAGCATGGAGTATCCATAAGAGTAGGAGGACTAGCATCGGAAACCACACTAGGAGATGAAACAATATGTGGAGGTGAAGATACACTAGGAGATGCACTAATAGATGGAGAAGAAGATGTATTAATAGATGGAGAAGAAGACACACTAATAGATGCAAGAGTAGGAGATGAATTAACCATTTGAGAGGTAGTGGAAGATGGAGTATACTCATATGTGAGAGTAGACACAACCTTAGAAGGAGATGATGGAGTAGGAGATTCACACTTGTTAGTATGGAAGGTAGAAGAATCGTGATTATCATAAATTTCATCGACATCAAATAAAGATTTAGAAATGATAATATCGTTAAGCATACTATCAATGGGGTCATCAACATAATATGTATCCAAACTAGTATGTGGTTTGTCATGAGAAGTATTATAAGAGTAGGATAATCATGGGATAGATCTATAGTCTGAATAGGTGAAGAATCGGTATGCACATGTGAGCTAGTGTAAATACCAATCATGTAATCACTAAGAGAATCATCTATGGTTTCTTTATATTAGAAGAAGGCTCAGAAGTAGTCATATAACATGGTGTACAATGTGAAAAATACATTACATCAGTAAGATAGCCTACAAAAGAGTTTTTGAAACTAGTGGGTAAAGTACACTCAGCATTAATGATGCATTTTTGAACATAGTCTATAACATGAAGATTACTATTATAGTCATTTTTGTGCCCTTTCAAAGAACAAGGAAATCCCATGGAACAAGGAAATCCCATGCGAGTCGACCTATCACCCAGCGGGTGCTAGGTGCTTACACGAGGCACGTGCGGCCATCAATCTCCTCCTTTATGTGATTTTTGTGAGAATGCATTAGTTATGATAGAATCTTAAGTGAAGAGACTGGAAATGAACCATACATTCATCTTAGATCTCAAAACAGGCTTCTAGACCAATGTATTCATTCAGATAAGAAAAGAATTAAAGAACATAGATCTAAATCATAGCAAAAAGGAAATGCACAGGGTTTTACACCCGCTCATATGAAATATATAAAAAACCAATCCATACAGATATAAGTAAACACTAAAACCACATATATTCATATTAAGTATGTTGATAACCACATTACATTTACTGAGGAAATTACATATCCATATAATAGTGCAGACCAATGTCATGCATCAAAGATGGACTTAAGCCCTTCTTAGTACAAAGAAATAATATTCACACCCATCCCCTTGAGAAAACATACACCTACAGATCCTCTAAACCCATCCCATAGAGCCCTCACATTATTTCTGCATATCTCTACCTCTTTCCATTCTCTTCATATATGTGTATCTTCTTCTACCAGGTGCTTGTATATATATCCTTAGCAAGCACCGCCATGCATTTCTAAATTTGTAGATCAGGTGCCAAGTATCCAAGTGGTCCTCCATGGGAGCATGCTCCTTCAAACGCGAGCTCTCCATCCTTCACCATGATGGCCTTCTATAATCTTCTATCACAAGGTATATTCCTTTCATGGGCACCAAGTTTCCAGGCTGGCACCTTATCCACTCCATATGCGCAGTCGGGTCATCCTTTCTCGTGTTCTGCCTTATATGCCAAATATCCAATAAGACCCTAGACGTGCTGGCACATCACTCAACCTAGACTGAGCGCGCATCTGAAGTGCACAAAGGTACCAGGTCCCTCTTTAGGGTTGTTGTTGCAGGATGTTAGCATGAAGAAGACTTAACACATTAGATCCATTACTAATACATCATTCTACAGTGCACGACAGATCTATATCTAAGGAAGAATAGACTTTAAGTAATAACCATGATGGAATCAAGAACATGCTAATATCCAATTACACACAAGAATAACACTCAGATTCAGCCAATATCCTCCATTATATTAAAGATAAGTATTACAGAAGCTTCATTACAATGGAAATCTAGTATGCGCGTAACAGATCTGATTTAGTAATCCATAGTCTTGCACATGTGCATACATACATACCACTCTCTCTATGTCTGTATATTCACCATCATACATGTATATCTACTACGTAGTTCACTACATATATATAAGGGTGGGGACTTTCCCTTCACCACTTATCCATTCCAAAAATAGGTCACATGCTATTAATAGCCACGTGCCATTTACAAGCATAGCCCCACATGCAAGTGTGCTAACTATAGACTTCTGGTAGTTAACTACAGTGATAATCCTATTCCTAGCCTGTATCCATGCAAAGCGCTTTGTATCCAATCCTCCAAAAATAGCCAATGCGTTGTGCACATGTCTCTTCCTCATTTGTGTGCTCTGCACGCCATCTCTAAAAATAGACCTTCATGAGTGAAAAATGGCTAAGTCCCAAAAAGTTGAACTTCTGCTCCACGTGTGTGTTCTCCCTATCCATTCACACCTTTGAATATGACCTGCTTTCCCATGTGGACTTCTTGTGTGCTTTCTGTCAAGTGTTCTCTGATCAACATTACCCCACACTAATTTCATTTTCACCCTAACAATGGTTATCTCCAAAACAAATCAAAGAGTAGAAGAATAGAAAGAATTTGGATGAATGAAAGAATGTTTTTATCCTGTAGTTTCTTCTTCTGCAACCTGACAAATTAATTCAGGATATTCCTCCTTTATTTCTACCTCCAAGGTCTGCCACTCAGTGAGTGCTTCCTCTACTTTTTCTGAAATGTCCACAACAATGGACTCCAGTTCATCCTTGTAATTTCTCCTTTCTCATTCTGCAAGACCAACACAATGTTGGACATTGCAGTCATCCTTCCCTCTAGCAAATCCATCTTCTACGCAATGAGTTTTCCAAGCTCCTCTAGCCAATTTTTGTGTGGTTCTTGGGCTGCTGCCAGGGCCTCATGCTTCTGTTTAACCATTGTTAATCTTTCTGTGTGGCCCAATGTGTCATCCTTCATCACTTTCTAGACCTCATTGTTCTCCTCCAGGGTTTTTATGTTGATGAGCACCTCTGGAGCTGTACAGATGTTCAAGGCTTGGTCTGCCTTCTTTAGTTCTTCCTACAGTGCTTGCAGTAGTCCTTCATATGATGCAATCTTTCACATCACTGAAGCCTTTTCTCACTCTGCATCTTGTGCTGGATCCTTTGGTGCTGGCATGCGCAGAGGTTCATCTTCAAGCACTAAGTCCACCAATGTACCTACATAGTGTATTGCCGAAGGAAATGTCTTTGGTACCTTTGGCTCTAAGTGTGGCCTAGCCCTTATGACATTATCACCAATTTCCTCTGCGATGCTGATAAATACAGAGTTCTTCTTCTGTGCTAAGTCTCTTTCCTATGTTAGGCATGCTATTTCCCCATCCTTAGTTTTGATCTCTTCCCTTAGCACCCTAATTGTGGCAGCCTTGTCCATATTCCACCTTGCCACCTCTGTTGAGACTTTTACCAATGCATTGCTCACCTGTTCATCTGACATAACAGTAGGCTTTACTGTTATGTGTCTATCCTGAGGTGTCTTTTTCAACCTCCTCGACATGCATGACTCTTCACACACATCAAAATCTGGTTCATCCATGTGTGTGTGCATCGACCATGATAATTGCTTCCTTGTGTGCACATTGTAGCCATATCTTCATCCATTAATTCCCAGCCATATAACTCCTTTTGTGTCAGTGTGCTCTGGAAATGGGTGTGGAAAATTTTACCTGTGTCCTCAGCATAACCCATGGCTAGTGGAATGTGCTCCCCACTTGTTCTTCTTGACCTAGGCTACTTAGGAACTTGAGCTTCTAGATTTGGAACTTGTGTTTCCATGTCCTGAGCAGTCTCGGTAGTTGTCTCATCTGTTCTCTTTTCTTCCTCTTCTCCTTCCTTCATTTCTTCATCTTGTTGTCCTTCTACATTCTCTGGAGGTGTAGGAGAATTGGGCACACTTTCCTCTAACTCTTCCACCTCCTCATTCAATTTTAGTTTCCTTCTCCTTTTCATGGTTGTCTCCTTCTGTGGAGAGAGTCTGGGTGATCTACGCACTATTTTGGAGTAGCACCTTGGGTCCTTGTTCTCCTGAACACTCTCTTAAATTGGTGCTCTCCTTGGACTACATCCAAGTCCTCATCATCCCCCTCTTGTGGCTGAGGTGGTGTAGTTGTGCACTCAACTTCATCCTTATTCGTAGGATGTCTTCTACCTCTATGTTCCAAACCACCACTATCTTCACGCTCATCCTCCTCATCCTCTACTTCAATTGGCTCTGTGGGCTTAGGCACTGGAATGTTCTCCATGGTATGCTTACCCTTTGGTGGCCCTGGGAGCATGAACTCATTCTCCACGTACTTGTTATTCTCCAACTTGGGCTTCAGTTGAAGGTACACTAGTGCTACTCCAACATCTCCCACAACCAAACTTACTGGTTTAATGCTCAATACATCTGAAATGAGCCTTTCAATATATGCACCCCATCCTGGATACACATATTTCTTCCTTAGCATGTGGTAGTCACAATCTACCTTGTCCACATTGAACGTTAGGCATCATGTTCATCTGAGAACCTATGTACTGATGCCTAGAAGTACCTTGCTATGAAGGCATATGGTAACTTACACCAAGGGCTCCATGCTCCATCCCTCATGGTGAACCGCGCTATGCAAAAGTGCTGGTATACAGCGAACTGAACTACCTTTCCAACCACCGAAGGAAATTCCTTGGGGATGTGCCATTCTTCTTCAAAGGCTGTGTGGAGCCTATCATACCACTTCTCAGCCCTTTTCTTGACTGGTTCTGTCATGGATCCTTCACATAGGTATTTTTTGAACCACTCCACTGGTGACTTATGCTCCATGGGATACTCCCATATCTTCTCTTTTGGTCCATCAGGTACTCCGATCTCCATGAACACCAGCGACAACAGAACAGCTCCAAAGCTGATCTTTCCTCCTGTGTGTGCTTCTTCAACTATCATCTCTACAATGTAGCCTGAAATATTGTAGACTACCCCTTCAGACATCCTCCTCGCAACATGCAGCCACATGGTGTTCACTTGTGACCACCTTTCTTGGTCATTTAGCTTCGTAACAAGATGTGTGGCTGCTTGCACAACTGGATACTTCTTCAGTTTATCTATGTCCATGCTGTGCGGACCCTTTGTGTACCCCAACTCCTTTCTGGTCTCCAAGATTATGGCCTTGTCTATTAAATCATTCTTCAAATCTTCTCTTGTGCCCTTCAATCCTGTTACCGTGGAGATTAGCACGGCTGAAATTTTGGCTCTGCGTCCTGCAAAGTAGAAAAAATCTTCGTGCACTCTACTCATGAGCCACTGGTACAAGGGCTCATATTTCCCAAAGTAAGGGAGCTTGTATAGCTGGTAAACTCCAATCTTCTTCAAGAGCTTCTCACCAGCATCGTCGTACACTAGCATGTCTTCCACCATGTGTTTATTCATCTTTGTGTTCAGCAAGGCATCAAGCTCCTTCTTATTCTCTATGGTATGGTGGTTGTACTCACTCACCTTGCTTCTCCTTATGTGAGAATCCCACTCCTGGCCTACGATGACCCCCTCTGGATATTGCATTTCAGAAAAATTACTTTCAGGAGCCATCTCCTCTTCTTCTACGACCACCTTCTTCTTTCCCTTCACTCCTGCTGCAACTACTTTCTTGGGTGCCATTTCTACCTTGCAATCCTTTGTAAATACTCACCTCTTGAATTATGCAATGTGTGAATCAAACCCTAGCTTGATTCAGCATGCCCTAGGTGAAATCATGTGCCCTTGCTCCTCTCTATCACCTTGCTTCACTCAAACCCTTCACCACGGGGACACAAGCTCTTTCTGCACACAGATCTCTTCGTCATGACTGGCTACACACCTTTCACACCTCAATTCGATCACTTGGCTCTTCACACTTAGCTCTTTTTCAAATACTCTTAATCGCAATGGTAAAAATGAACTTGCATCCCATCCTTATATAGATTTTCAAAATTTTTTGATGCATTCATTACTCCTTCACCTACCAAATATCCTCTCATTAATTGACCAATTCCATTCTTTCTGTGTGGTACATCTTTGCGTCCCAGCTATAACCTTCTAGCGCACCTTCCTACCCTCTGGTCACAGACTTCTCTTCAGTGCACTTCCTTGCACCTGAGTACCTCATCACTGCACCTTCTTCTGGTAGTTGTTATGGCCTCTGCTTACCTCGCGTTATACTATCCCTTCATTCATCTCCATCTTTGGTCACTTTTTAGAAGCAATCCTTTGACTTGAAAAGCACCCGTAGCAGCTTATTCCTTTCACCTTTCAATTCCCACAATCTTGTACCTGGATATTGACAACCACCCCACACTAAAAGTATGTGCAGTCCTCTGTGCATAAACATGCTTCATATAGTAATTAGCTTCATGCGCGCAAGTGCACTTATTACACAAGAACAATAACTAAATTGACAAAGCATAGTGACAAGGAAGGAAATACATTAAGGAAATACAGAATTGAAAACCTAATCTAAATGGAAATACTACCTTATTACAAACACCAAGAAGACTTATTTATAGTAGGGCTTCAGCCTACTCCCGTTGAAGTAACTGGGTAGCCATGTTCCATCAAGTGCTTCTAACTGGAAAAGCACCTATTTCAAGGATGTAAGTGATAACATATGGCCCCAACCAATGTACCTTAAGTTTTCCTGGATGGTGCAAGAACTTAGAGTCATAGAGAAGCACCATTTGTCCAATCTCAAACTTCTTGTCCCTTATGTTTCTATCATGCCATGCTTTCTACCTGGCCTTTTCTTGCTTCTGACTCCAACGTGTTATGGCTCATCGCTCATCCAGCTTAATTATCTTTTCAATCTGTTCTTCTAAATCTTTCTCATCAGCTAGACCTCCAGCGTGCATGCAATACGCAAAGAAGGTAACATAAATTCTATAGGAAGAATGGCTTCTGCGCCAAACACTAACTGAAATGGTGTGGCTTTGTTCAACCTTTTATATGTTGTTCTGATATGCCCAAAGTACTACAGATACTTTATCATCCCAATCCTTTCTTCCAACATCACAAATTTTTGTCAATGTCTGGCTCAAAATCTTGTTGAAAGCCTCAGCAGTTCCATTTTCCTGAGGATGATAAGGTGTAGTCTTATGGTGTGCAATCATGAACTCATCCAATAAAATTTTGATTGTCTCATTAAGAAAATGTGTGCCCCTATCACTGGTCAAACTCAAAGGACATCCATACCTTGTAATAATATGTTCCCATAGAAACCAGGCTATTGTAGCCATTGTACAGTCCTTTGTAGGTGTTGCTTCTGCCCACCTTGTCAGATAGTCTGTGCAAGTTATAATGTAGCGTGATCTAGTTCTGCGCGCAGCGCAGCTGGTGAAATAGGACCCACAAAATCTATAGCCCATTTCTCAAATGGTTCTGCACTAGTAATAGGTCTTAGAGGCATTTCATCTCATTGACCTGGTTTTCCAAGATGTTGACAATGATCACATGCCTTACAAAATTCCTTACAATCTTTATAGAGGGTCTCCCACCATAATCTAGCGAGTAGAATCTTGCGCATAGTGGCATCACTGGCATAGTGGCCACCTGCAATACCACCATGAGCTTCTTCCATAATATTGTGTGCTCATGTTCCAATACACAATGGTGCAATACCTCATCTCGGCCCAATTTGTATAAGTCACCACTGATTAACATATAAGTTGCGGCGTGTATAGCAAGTTGTTTCTTCTTAAAGGATTTCATTCCTTCTGGTGCCATCCCTATTCGTAGAAAGAAAGAAATGTCCTCAGGTTCTGATGGCACTCATTGTAACTTGTATAATTGTGAATCTAGCATGGTATCCTCAATTTCATGTGCTTCTTCTCCTGACTGTATTCTTGATAGATGGTCTGGTCCAGAATTACTTTTTCCCTAGTTTTACCACAACTATGAAATCAAATTCTTGAAATAAGATCACCCATTGACATATGTGCCCTTGTAAATAGGTTTATTTACCAAATACTTCAATGCCATGTGATCTGTATAAAAGATGAATGGTGTATCTAGTAGGTACTGATGGAATTTATGCAGTGCATAGATCATTGACAAAGCTTTGTGATCTATAGTTGTGTAATTCTGTTATGCAGGAGTCAGCTTTCTACTAGCAAAATAGATAGGATGATCTACAATACCTTCTCTAGGTTGAGCCAACACCATGCCAATGGCCATGCCAGAGGCATCAACATGTACATGAAATGGTTTTTCCCATGAAAGAAAATGTAGAATAGGCGTGGTAGTAAGTTTCTCCTTCAATGTCTCGAATGCGTAATGTTGTTGTTCTCCCCAGTAGAATGTACCTTTCCCTTTCAGTAACTCTTCTAATGGTGTGGAAACTTTGGCATATCCTTTGATAAAATTTCTGTAATATCCTGTATGACCCAAAAATCCATGCACCTCACTTTGACTGGTAGGCTCCCTTAGGCCTATAATGACTGCAACCTTTGCTGGATCAACCAACAAACCCTCCTTGCAGATTATGTGTCCTAAGAGTATCCCAAATGGTGTAGCAAATATGCACTTCTTGATGTTCAAAGAGATACTCAACTGTCTACACCATTCAAACATTAAGCACAAATTGTCACAGTGATCCTTAACTAATCCATACACCGTCCAATCATCTAAATATACCTGTAAGAAGTTGTGAATAAATTCCTTGAATGCTTGGACAACTATGCGTGAAAATACAGCAGGCACATTTTTCAGACCAAAAGGCATTACAGTATAGGTGAAGCTACCCCATTCAGTAGTAAATGTAGTCTTTTCTTGATCCTCTTGGGAAATTGAACCTGATGATACCCAGAGAACCCATATGTAAATGAATAGATTTTGCACCCTGCAACGCATTCTAGTATTTCCTCAGTGAATGACGTAGGAAAGAGATTAGTTACACATGCAACATTCAGCTCCCTATAGTCCATGCATATCCTAATCCATCCATCCTTCTTGATACTGATCACCATTGGACTAACCCATTCTGACTCATCAAGGGGCTTGATAATCTCAAACTTCAATATGTTATCAATCTCTTCTTTTACCTTTTCACACAAATTGGGGTTCATCTGTAGGGTCTCTTTCTAACTGGGTGTGCACCCTCTTTAAGCTTTATCTTCATCTCCCCTAATGATTCATGCATGCCTTTAAGTTCATGGTAATCTCTTAGTAACTCTATGATTTTTCCACTTCAGAGTTTGAACAATAGTGTCTAATTATGGCTTTCTTAGGCTTAGTATCTATTCCAATATTCACTTTCTTTGTCTTCATAGGTTCATGATAGGCGTGCGCGTGGTCTTATCCACACTATCCAATACCTCATGCCTCCCTTTTGAATGGTTTACATCCAAATTATCTACTTCTTCATCATCCACTAAGTAGACCATTTTTCCTTTCTCTTTCTCAAGGCAAGCGTGTTGAAGTAATGTTGCATCAGCCTCTGGTTCTTCATCAAGACACGCTCCTGAGTCTTCTTTACCTAATAACTCCTGAAGGAGTTCTTCAGCCTTGGCACTATCTCCCATAGTTAAGCGCTTTATGAATTTCAATTCTTCTTCCACCAGAGGCTTCGTATAGAAGAAGTCAAAAATCTGGGCCATTCCTGTAATTAAATTCTGCCACTTTCCAGTTTCTCTATGGAGTTTCTGCATATACATACCAAGCACACATGCGCAACCTTGTAAAGTGGAATAAAATTTGTGCACCCATAGTGAAGGTGGTAAAGCTTCCTTCCCTTCTGTCCAGAGTCTCTCACACTTCTGAACGTGGTGCTGAACAGGTTGATTACCATGATAAGTACTTATTTGAGTAGGTGCATTGCTCCTGAAGAACCTAGTAGTAAGAGCAATCCCAATTTCATTCCATCTGACAAGATTATCCCTGTGGGCCACCCACCAACGTGTTGTTGTCCCACGTAGTGTATATGCTAGCATATTTCTTCTTTCCAGTGGGTCTATCCACTTTTCTTCCATGGCACACAGGAATACCATGGGATCCCCTTCTCATGTGTAACAAGGTACCAAGTTGTTACCTATCCTCCTGACATAACGCGGTTTTGTGCCTCAAGGAAATATGCTCTTTACTTCACACCCTACCAACTCATAAGTGTTGTGAGCCCAATTATCACAAGCAATACTTGTAGTATCACTAATAGACTATGCATCCTCCCACTAAATTAGTCCTTCTTTGGTTGGTTCAATCATCTCTGGATCTCAGATGACACGTACATAAATCCTATTCAGATCTTCTTCACTTAAGGGCTCAACATAGGGCACAAATTTTCCATCTGTTAAAGGGATAATAACTCTTTCCTCTTTGTTTTCAAAACTGATATATCCCTTGTTGAACCAAAGATCAACATTATTTGCATAGCACCAAGGATGCCCCAATAGAGCTGGGAAGCTATCTGACTCTACAAGCGCTAAAACTTCAAAGTCCCAGTGAACTTGGCTCCTTGTATGGTAGTGGATTTATCCTTCAAAACTCTGATGGGAGTGGCCTTAGTTTGATTAACCATGAATAATAAATTAGAGGATGGCTGCAATGGGGGTTTTCCCATTTGTAACCATGTATCCAAGGTAAGAACATTGACTTCCACCTGTATCAATCAGTATATTACTCAATAGCCACCCATCCACAATAACATTCAGAGTGATTTCCTTGTCATAATCTAGGCTATGAGGGGGAAGATTCACATGTAGGATCTGCCATCTAGTCTCAGTACTTACGCGCAGAGTGTTTCCTTTTAACCAACTCCCTAACAGTGGAATGATGTTTTCCTAGCGCAACAGTTTACACACTTCCCTCAAGTCATCTATATCAATTTGGACCATCTCTGATGCTTTCTTCCATCTTTTGATTGCTCCTTTAAGTATTGTATCTCACCCTGAAGATTCCTTAGAGCTTCCATAGTTTCCTGATAAACCTCCTTCTGATAGGTAGGATTTGGGTACCATGCATGAAGAACTTATTCTTTAGTGATGGTAGGTTTCTGTTGCAATGCTTCCCTGGCACGTGCCACTTCAGCGTGGGTTGTGATCTTCACTTGTAGTGCCTTAGATTCTACTTGGGAATCCATTGATTTTCCATAGCACGTTGCATCCTAACCATCCCTCCAACTTTGTTTTCTTGTTTATGTTGCTTACTTAGATGTTCATATAAGTCTAGGAAATCCTCATAGTTATGGTTCTTTCCACAGAAATAACATGTAATATTCTGAGGGACATTCACACCTATAGTGGTCAGGAGATCCGCATGTATAACATGTTCCATGAGGGAACTCACTTCTTCCACCACCATGGCCTCGTCCTCCAAATCCACCATGGTATCCTCGACCTCTGCCATGACTTCAAAATGCCCTTCATTTATATCATAGCACGCCTGATTGTGATCCTGGTCCTGATGCTCATTCTTACCTTTAGAGTTATCTAAAACTCCTGTCTGTCATACACCAATATCTATAGCATCATGGATCTGACCAATCCAATCAACCGACAATCTTCAGTATGTCATGAGTCATGGACCTACAGATTTTACAGTAGCTTGAAATGTTCTTCTTTATTGTGCATTGTAATAATGGGAAGTGGCTAGCATCATCGTTTAAATATCATATTTCACAATCCATCAGCAATGGGCGTACTGATTCTGTAAGAACAACTATCCTTTGTGTGACCTTCTACTTCACAATTTGTGCACCAAATCCATGTGCGTGTCTCATGTGCTGAATTTGTTGATATTTTTCTCTAACTTTTTTCCATAGCTGCAATTTGTGCTTCTAAAAATGGGCTAACTCCAGTGTCTATACTTTCCAACTACCTCAGCACGTAAGGACTGCTTCAAGTGCTTGTGTGGATCAGTGTATGTCTTATGTGATAATGCCCTTCTAAAAGGTGTAATCAATCCTCCAACAAACCATTGTGCATGCTGGCTTGCATGAATATCATAAGAAATTTAGATAAAAGTGTTTTAAAATGGGCATCATACTCTCTAACACACTCTCAGTAGTGCCTTGCTTAATATCCTTGAGTGCACTTATACTCTTCTGCTCAAACTTCAAAGGGATATGAAACTCTTTAAGAAATGCATCCTTTAAAATTGTATAATCCACGCAAGTTTGATTAGGGTCAAACTTCCTGTACCAACTATGTGCATGCCCTTGTAATGTAGTAGTAAACTGGCTTGCCTTGCGCCAGAAGCCGTGATCCCTTTTGTGTGCCACAATATTTCACACATGTGCACATGTTCAATAGCATCTTCTATTCCCCTATACTCTGGAAGATGAAGAGACATCTCCATGTAAATATTCTAGGGTTGGTGTGGACCTTGCCCACCTGATTTAGAACCTCCTGTGTTTCCCCTACCTCTAGAACCTCTAGGGCCTGAACTAGAGCTACCTATGCCTCCTGATCCTCAACCTATAGCTAGGGAAACTGGACCAGAAGATGTACTTCCCCTGTGCTCCCAACAGTAGAACTGAATTAACCCCTAATAGTCTGTGAAGTGTTACCAATCCGGCACTAGTGATCCAAAAATCAACGTGCTTGTATTCTGTGGATGACTCCTACGTGCTATGATTATTTACTAATGCACAGCCTTTAGTTTGGTGGATGTAATCTGGAAACAAAACAACAAACATAACACAAGAATACCATCGACTATGATAAGAAGGAATGATGACAAATCTGAAATATCAAAGTAAATTATAATATTAACATGAAATTGTTACAATCTCACCCATGAGGTACTTCAAGTGTTATTGACTTCACTTGCCTTCAACAAGACTATGGGAGAAACTTTACAATTACACCTCTTAATGGCTTCTTCAACACACCTTTAAACTGATGGCTTCCTTTGCACACTTCCTACAATATTTCTCACTACTTCTTTCTATGCTAAATGAGGGGGGTGGCCTCTCTATTTATAGAACTTCCAGGCTTATCCATCTTATCTCTAAGATAGGATAAGAAATCCACTCTGACGAATCATATTCCATACCTTAACTCTTATCTGTACATGTAAGCTTATCTTTTAAGATAAGATAAACCTTATCATTTTACATGGGTTCCACATTTTTAGACTTTTTACAAATAAAATACACAAAATATTTATGACCTCACTCCTTGTCCTTATTACCAATATAATATTTCTAATTCCTAATCATGTAGACCCTACTTCTCTAATTACCCAAACTTTGACATTTTAACATTACCGGACCACTTACGACAAATATTTACTTTTTACAACATTCCTATTGTACTTTGACTGTTACCGTACTCCACATTATTGGCGGCACCGTACTGACGGCGCCGTTATCTTCTATCAGACGCTACTACTAATTATACTTAACAACATCCTATTCCTAATACATACATTAATGAAATAGAAATTATGGAGGAAAATTTTAGTGTCGACATCTTCCCCCTTCCTAGCTTCTACTCCGTCCTCGGAGTAGACTATTCTGGTGCTTGGAAAATCTTCAACTTGTCGTGGTTGACCCATTTCGTAATGGGAGTGCCATCCAATTCCTCCAGTCGGTACGTACCATTTTCATGCACAGCTGCTATTTTGTAGGGCCCCATCCATTTTGGAAGAAATTTTCTCTGTCTTCTTTTTTTGTATCTGGAATCATATACTAGAACCAAGTCATTCACATGAAATGGAGACCAACGGATCTTTTGATCAAAGTATTCCTTCTGCTTCATTTTCTTCTTATGGCTTGTATCCTTTGCTATTTCCCTCATTTCCTCTAGCAAATGAAGATGTACCAACCTTTCTTTTACTGAATCACTTTCATCCATCCTTTCATTTTTCATAACTCTCACAGTGGGAATATCAAACTCAATAGGAAGAACTGGATCAATGCCATAGGCCAACTGAAATGGGGAGTATCCTGTTGCTGACTTTGATGTTGCCCTATATGCCCACAATGCTGCATGAATCCTTTTATCCCATTTATGTACCTGCAAGGCTGCATCTTTTGCTAGAATTTGACACAACACAAAATTTGTTCGTTCCACCTGTCCATTTGTGCTTGGCTTGTATGTTGTTGCCTTCCTGTGCTTAATAGAAAACTTATTGACTAGGGCTTCTACCACCTCATTAATGAAGTGGCTTCCTTGATCTGTTACAATTTCTAATGGACAACCAAATCTGGTGACAATGCGTTCATATATGAACCTTGCCACTTCATCCATGGAAGCTGTTTTCAATGGCCTAGCTTCAACCCACTTGGTTAAATAATCTGTGGCAACTACAATATACTTATTTTGGCGTGATGTAGTTGGAAGTGGACCTACAATGTCTATTCCCCACTTTTCAAAGGGACCAAGGGGAAGAATAGGACATAATGGAGCTGATGAAGTCTTACGGTTACCATGTGTTTGACAAATATCACATGTCTTACAATAATTATAACAATCTTTAAAAAGAGTGGGCCAGTGATAACCTGCATCCAAGATCCTTCTTGTTGTAAGTTGTCCAGAGAAGTGCCCTCCACATGTACCATTGTGGAATTCTTCTAGCAGCTCCTTCCCTTGATCACGTCCAACTGCCCTCTTGTACTGTCCATCAGGTCCTATTCGAAATAATACTCCATGCAGAATAGAATATGGACGACTGGCTTGAGTAATCTTTCTCTTAGTCTTTGCATTGGCACCATCAGGAAACTTGAATTCATTCAGATAATTCCAAATATCTATGTATTCACTAGGGATTGTGTCAAGGGATAACAATGCTGCATCGGGAAATCATCATCATCACAAGATGATCCTAAACCATCATAGGCTCGAGAGAGTGCATCTGCATTGACATGCTTCTTTCCTGGCCTATCTATAATATCAAATTCAAATTCTTGTAGCAAAATTATCCATCTTGCTATCCTCCCTGATGGGTTAGGCTTATTGACAATATATTTTAGAGCCTGATGATCTGTTACAACTATAAATTTCTGCCCTAGCAAGTAATTTCTAAACTTCTTTACAGCAAAAATGATAGCCAGAGCCTCTTTTTCAGTTACAGTATAATTTACCTCAGCACTGCTCATTTGTCTGCTCCCAAAGTAAATTGGATGTTCATTCCCATTTTCATCCTTTTGGCTCAAAGTACTTCCTAGTGCTGCATCTGAGGCATCAGTGTACACAATGAATGGCTTGCTCCAATCTGGATTCTTCAAAACAGGTGAAGACACCAGGGCTTCCTTCAGTTGTCCAAAAGCTTCATGCGCCTTATTTCCTGGTTCATAAGTAACATCCTTCTTCAAGAACTGGGTTAGTGGCTGTGCAATCTTTGAGAAATTCTTGATGAACCTTCTATAGTAACCCACATGGCCTAAAAATGATCTCAACTTACTTCTATTCATAGGAAATGGTAAATCTTTGATTTTTGAAACTTTATCAGGATCAGTACCAATACCATCTCTGGATACAACATGCCCTAACAAAACGCCTTTAGAACATCCAAAGACACACTTTGTAGGGTTTAGTGAGGCTTGTGCTTCATCTAACCTTTGAAATGTTGTCTCCATCTGGTGCAGGTGGTCCAACTTGCTCCCATAGATGCAAAAATCATCCAGAAATACTCTGATGAAGGTCCCAATGTAGGGTTCGAACACCCTATTCATCAAACGCTGGAATGTTGCTGGAGCATTACACAACCCAAAAGGCATAACTCTATAAGCAAACGTTCCCCAAGGAGTGGTGAACGTGGTCTTCAGCTGATCTTTCTCTGCTATACGAACTTGGTTGTAGCCGCTATATCCATCAGCAAAACTATAGCACTCCTGGCCAGCTACTTCGTCCAAGATCTGATCTGAAAATGGAAGAGGGTAATGATCCTTCTTTGTTGCCTTATTGAGCTTCCTGTAATCAACACAAATGCGTAGCTTCCCATTCTTTTTTATTGAGATCACAATGGGAGAAACCCATTCTGAATTCTCCACAGCAAATATGAATCCTGCATCAAGCAACTTATCTATTTCTTCTTTTACAGTCTTGGAAAAATTAGGATTCATTCTATATGGCATTTGCTTTATGGGCTTAGCACCATCTACCAGCTCAATACAATGTTCTACCCAACTTACTTGACGGAGTTCCTTGTAATCAAAAGTGAATAGGTGTATGTACCTTCGAAAGAGCTGGAGGTAGGATTCCTTCTCACTCTCCATCACAGCATCACCAATCTTTATTTGTTGGAGACGATCATCAACTTCTTCTTCAGATAATTTTATGGGGTCATGAGTTGGTGTGACTGGAAGGATATCCATGACTGAAACATCAACCTCACTTTCTTCATCTTCAGTGTCCACTTCACTGGTACTAGAGTAATCAGAGGATGTCCAATCATCAGTTTCATCACTTGAATCCACAGGTTCTGCCTTATGATGTCGAGGGATCACATTTATCTTCACCCTCTCTCTACCACGTCCAAGTGTCATGAAACCTTCATTCCAGTAGTTTCTTGCATGAACTCTCCTTAGCCATGGTCTTCCCAGCAGCATTGGGTACGCAACAGTACCATTTTTCATCACCTGAAAGTCTACCACACATACAACACCCATAACAGATATTGCCACATTTGAAACTACACCTTCTGGTTTAGTTTTTCCCTTATTTAATGACCTTAACATAAGTGTTGAAGGGCGATCAATTTTTAAACCCAACATATTCATTACAGACTCGGTCATTACATTAACTGCAGCACCTCCATCAACTAAGACATCATGAATTGAAATACCATTACATAATACCTCAGCTTGTGGAGCATAGGGATCTGCCTCTGCCTCCAAAACAGGGACCTCAACCTCCTTCCTTCTTCGAGCATTGAGTCCACCTCGCAACTCCCGCCTCTTCTCAGAAGACATAGCCAAGAGTTGACCATATGTAATATTTGCAGGCCTTTTGGACAGATCTTCCAAGATGGAGTATGGTCCTTGCCCCTGTGAAATCAGAAAATCCTGCACACCCAACTTTCTTCTCCTATGTTTCTTACTAGTTTCTCCTTTCATCTTCTTAGGATCATTTCCATCTTGATTATCTTTTTCTTTCTTTCTTTTTGTTACAAACACATCTACTTCATTATTTCTGCTCTTATCTACTACATCAAAAGAATTCACAGGTGCTTTTCCTTTATCATTATCTCCCTTACCAGATGTAGAAGCTCTATCTGGACAATTATACTTATAATGACCCTTTTTATAACAACCATAACAAACAACTTCAGAAATATTTCTTTTTGGACCTCTATCTCCTCCCTGAGAACTAAATTCCTTTCCTTGAAGAAGATTAATAGTTAACTGACCCATCTTTTTGAGCAGATCTTCATACTCAGTAGATGTATTAGGAGAAATATTTGTGCTCACCGGGAGTGGTTGTGGATTCAGGACCAAAGGTGCTGGTGTAGGCTCTACTTTAGCAACAATTTCTTTGGGCTCCTCTTCCATGCTTTCTTCTTGCCTTCTTGCAATCTCCTTTGCTTGTTCAATGGTAGCTGGGCGGTCATACTTCACTCGTTGTCTGATCTCTGGCTTCATCCCAAGAATGAAGTGCTTACAGAGGAGATTATCCACGCCATTCATCAACCCATCCGCTAGTCCTTCCTTCCGGATCTGGGCATCGAGCTTCCTCCTTAGCTCTAGAACACGAGCATGATAATCCCTTATCTTCTCCTTCTCTCCTTGGGATAGCTTTGTGATCTCGATCATGAGATCTGCATATTTCTGTTGTTCACCAAATTCTTCAAGAAAACTTTCAGTTAATAAATCCCATGAATTTTTCACATTATCACCTAGTGTTTCAAACCACCTAAGTGCTGAACCATCCAAAAAGGTAGGAAAAAATTCAGTCCATTGTTCCCTTCTTATAAGGCCATTACAAATACAAGATCGTTTAAACTCTTGAATGAAAGAAGAAGCATCTTCATTAGATTGAGCTGAAAAAACAGGAATCTTTCCCATTTTCAAAAGTAACCACCGTGAAATACCAACCCACAAGTACAATCAACAAGACTTATGTGCACAAATAATTGGAATCACTATACTAGAAATAGAAATGACCACGGTAAACTATGGTAAAACTTGACTTACTGCGGTAAAAACTGACTTTACTGTGGTAAACACTATTCACGGTAAAAAGTGAAGTTACTGCGGTAAATACTATTCACGGTAAAAAGTGAAGTTACTGCGGTTACTATTCCCAGCAAAAAGGACTTTACCAGGGTAACTACTATTCATGGCAAAAATGACTTTAACATGGTAACTACTATTCACGGTAAAAATGACTTTACCATGGTAACTACTATGCACAGTAAAAACAAGGTTACCCTCCAATTGATTTTTGACTAAGTGGGAATATCTCTCCAGAAAATCCACCAACGAGGAATGGTCCCGGCAACGGAACCAAAATGTCATCACCAATCCGGCACTATGATAATTCTTCACCGGGAACTCCTCGTGCTATGATTATTTACTAATGCACAGCCTTTAGTTTGGTGGATGTAATCTGGAAACAAAACAACAACCGAACACAAGAATACCATCGACTATGATAAGACGGAATGATGACAAATCTGAAATATCAAAGTAAATTATAATATTAACATGAAATTGTTACAATCTCACCCATGAGTTATACTTCAACAAGACTATGGGAGAAACTTTACAATTACACCTCTTGATGGCTTCTTCAACACACCTTTAACTGATGGCTTCCTTCGCACACTTCCTACAATATTTCTCACTACTTCTTTCTATGCTAAATGAGGGGGGTGGCCTCTCTATTTATAGAACTTCCAGGCTTATCCATCCTATCTCTAAGATAGGATAAGAAATCCACTCTGACGAATCATATTCCATACCTTAACTCTTATCTGTACATGTAAGCTTATCTGTTAAGATAAGATAAACCTTATCATTTTACATGGGTTCCACATTTTTAGACTTTTTACAAATAAAATACACAAAATATTTATGACCTCACTCCTTGTCCTTATTACCAATATAATATTTCTAATTCCTAATCATGTAGACCCTACTTCTCTAATTACCCAAACTTTGACATTTTAACATTACCGGACCACTTACGACAAATATTTACTTTTTACAACATTCCTATTGTACTTTGACTGTTACCGTACTCCACATTATTGGCGGCACCGTACTGACGGCGCCGTTATCTTCTATCAGACGCTACTACTAATTATACTTAACAACATCCTATTCCTAATACATACATTAATGAAATAGAAATTATGGAGGAAAATTTTAGTGTCGACAGTCCTCCACCTGTAGTTAGAATAACACCTATAGATGTACTCCCCTTGCTCCAACATAAGGTATTAATATTGAATTCAGGGAAATGAAAATTTATGATGTAGTTCATTAAAAATTCTAGAGGTGAATCCAACATTCAGTGTGCTCACGTTCTGTGGGAATGATGTGCCTGAAAATTTACCTCCAATAATAATGAAGTCACCTGCCCTACCATTGTTGTAATTTCACCATCAACTTACCTTCCCAAACTCTCTTGTTGATTACTTGTCGTACTAGATATTAGAAAACCAAGTGCAAGGGCTAGGTTATCAGGTAGGTTCATATGCGCACCCGTGGCCCAGGTCATCTCTACTGGCACACTTCCTTGTGAGGTCGAGGACCATCTCCTTGTCATGCTTTCCTCAAATGGAAAGAGTTCCTAATGATTTGGTTCCCTGTATTCTACCTCCCAGTTCCAAATCCTTCACAAGCCATCTCTCTCCTCAACTCCATCCACTCTGCAATGTCACGTTGCTTCTCTATCTCCATCTCGCATGCCTCATTATACTTAAGTTGTCTTTCCTCTCTCTACCTTTATACTCCTAGGCTTTGCATCCTTCACCAATCTTGTCCCTGACCCCACACGTGGTGGGGTTTAGCTAGCCATTGGTTTACTCTCTAGATTCCAAGTTACTATCAAGATATTGATCACTAGTGGGATGCCTTGTAATTATGGTCCTCTGGGATACCGCAAAAATTGGAATTCAGCAACCTCCGGGAAAGAGTATGTCGAAATTGAATACTCCAGAATATAACTGTTTAAAACAACACATAACCACGTATCCACTGCTTGAGTCCAAATTAGGTCAACATCTTAAAAGGCCTAAAATTATTCCTATGTCCAGACAAGTGCGCGATACCTCCAATTCCACTCATATGCATAAACAATCAGCCACTCGTATAATTCTACTGGAAAGATAGTAAAAAATCTCTCATATAAATTATCATACAGATTATGTTCCACCCACACGCGTGTATTAAACTCAGATCCAGTGTTGAATTGTCATGCGTATTCTTCCTCCAAATCATGTATCTACTCTTCAACACTTCATAAGGTCAACCAGTATGTCTTCATCATGAACCACCCTAAAAACAACTAAAAAGAGGTCTCGGCAACGGAACCAATGATGCATCCTAGAAATCAATAGTGCATAGGCCTTAACACATTATGATTAAACATAGCCTGGCACATCACTTAACCTAGAATAAGATTCTTAATGAAGCACACAAAGATACCAGGTCTCATTTTAACTTCATTGTTATTGCAGGATGTTAGCATGATCAGGTCTTAAAGCTTATTGATCCATAACTAATACAGACCCCATTCTACAGTGCACGTACAATTTTAGATCTAAGATACCCTAACCCCTAGAACCAATTATATTTTAAACAATAATCATGATGGAATCAAGTCTTACATTGCAATATCCAATTACAACAAGAATAACACTCAGGATCAGCCAATATCTGAATATATTAAAGATAATAATTACAAAAGCTTCTTTTAATAAGGCAATCTATGTCTATGCGCAGCACAATACCTGATTCAGTAATCCAGTCATTTAAATGATGTCTCCAGCATAGATACATATCCCACTCTCTCTATGTCTATATATTCACCATCATAAATCTATATCTAACCATGTAGTCTACTTATATAAGGGTGGGGACTTTATTTCACCACTTATTTCCATTCCAATAAATAGGTACATGTTTAATAGCCACGCGTCTTGTACATTACAAGCATATCCCCACATGTAAGTGTGTTAACTATAGACTTTGGGTAGTTAACTACAATGATAATCCTATTTCTTTCCTTTATCCATGCAAAGTGCTTTGTATTTGATCCTCCAAAAATAGCTAATGTGTGGTGTGCATGTCTCTACCTCATTTGTGTGCTATGCACGCCATCTTTAAAAATACACCTTCATGAGTGAAAACGGCTAAGTCCTGAACGCTAAACTTCGTCTCCATGCATGTGTTCTCCCTATCCGTTTGTGCCTTTTAATATGACTCGCTTCAATCCCAATGGAATTTTTGTGTGCTTGAGGATGTAAAATCCTATTCTATGATCAATAGGTATCGACCTCGTTTTGTGCCTGTTGACAGAGGTCACCAACTAGGGCGCTCACTTGTTCAAAGCTTATCCCTTCTCCTTGGGTATTCATTGTTTCCATAATCCCCTCCAATTTTTTTCCCAAATCCTCGAGTGCGTCCATCCTTCGAGTGATCTGGGGATATAACTCCTTCAACTGGTTTTTGATTGAGCCCTACAAGGTCTCAATAGCCTCTTATTTCTTCTCCACCTCGGCTAGAATTATGTCATCACGTTCAGCTCTATTCCCCTTACAATTCTTCTCGTAGAACTCCTTAAGCTCTGCTTCATGAGTGGCAACTAGAATGCTCACCACTCTATCTCTATCGGTGTAGTTATCATAGGTGTCCTTAGCAACTTGGGTGGCAGCTTTTACATCATCGAAGACTTTCTTGTACTGAGCAACAATTTCCATAACCTTCATCTTGTCCTCCTTTTCTTTGCATTCCGATGCCTCCTCTATAGACTCTAAGGCCAGTGGTCACCTTTCCATTGTGAGGACGTGGTTCAAGTCCTCTAGGAACTCCATGGTGGATCCATACTTCTACGCTGGTGGTGTTAGATCTGGATGCTTCAAGACAATGGAATCTGTGATCATCTCTACTTTCTTGTAAACCTCATGCACCCTTGCCTTCTCTTCTTTTAACTCACGCCTTAGTTGAGCACTGATTAGTTCCTCCCACTTTAATTCCTTGGTTCTTTCCTTGAGCTCTTCTTCCTTCTTCTCCAGTTCTACCTCTAGGAACTTCACCCTGTCATTCCTCCCAAAGATCCTGGCTTCTACTTCAACCAAAACCTTGTTCAGTGCATTACAGATTTGTTCATCTGATAGCCTTTGAGCGTTTACCAAGGGGTTGTCTCCTTTTGACTCCAGTACCTTCATTATTTCCCCTTAGTTTAATTTGAATTTTTTCTTGTCACTGTGGGACTCAAATTCCCAAGAAATAATTTTCCTCTTCCGAGGGTATGCACCTTCCTCATCAAATGATGCCATAGTCAAGAGTTGTTCCATTGGTTTGGTGCTTTGAAAGAGCACGTGCAACACCTTGTTTGGATCATCAATGTAACCCATACTTTGAACTTGTGAGGCATATGTGCTCTTTCTCCCCATGCACGTAGCCTTAGGAAAGCTTACAGCCAAATTGGGATCTCCTCCCATGCTGCCATATTCCTTTTCTATGCTCTCCTCCTCTGCTTCCTTCATCACCATGTCCATGTTGCATTCCATCTCTTGCTCTACTAGGTCCTTAATGATTTTTGCTACCTCTTTCTCCGCAGCCTCGTCTACTTGTTCCTTTGTGAGGCTTGGGGTCCTTTGTTCTTTTGTAACTTCTTCACTTACGCCTTTATCCTGAGCATCCTCTTCTTCCTTGTCATTCTTCCTCTTGACAAAGATGTACTCATTTTCTTCTTCCTCTCCTTCCTCCTCCAAGTCATGTACTTCGAATATGGGAGGGCCTTGAATGGCCTCAAGTTCATCATCATCATCATCATCTCTTTCACCTCTATAGGCCTCCAAGCTCTCTGTACCCTCTGAGTCATCCTCTTCTGTCACCTTCTGCTTCTTCCTGACAGGAGATTTTACTTCCTTTTCCTCCTCCTCTGGTGACTTCTCCTGAGTGATGGGTTCTTTGTGCTCTGGCGCTTCTTCTTCTAGAGTCTTTTCTTTCACTGGGGACTTCTTTCTCCATGCGTAAGTACTAGGCTTAACGCTTGTCTTTGGTGTGCTTACCGCTTGTGTAGTCTAAACACTTGGTGCTTTCTGCACCTCTTCTCTTTCCCTCTTCTTTGGTGCATGGGCTTCTTCCTTCTTGTGGGGTCTTCAGGGATGGATACATCATTTTCCAAGTATGTGCCCTTTTCAAATTTTGGCCTTATGTGAAGGTATATCCTTGTTGCAGCCCTTCCAGTGATTGGAAATGTTACAAGGCTTCATCATTTATATCTCGTGGGAGACATATCTCTCCACATATGTGTGCTTCTTGGGGTAGAATAACTTCTTACGTAGATCTCTGTGATCTTGATCCACCTCACTAAGGTCGAACCTTAGTCTCTTGGCCTCTTGGAACCTATTCACCCTCGCTTGGAAATATTGCATGGTGAAGGAGAAGGGAAGCTTGCACCAGGGGACTCAGTTTCATCTGTCAACCTAAATCTACCAATGCAGAAGTGTTGGTACTGAATTCTACTTCTCCTTTCATGAGCATGGGTAACTACTCTGGAATCCTCCATTCCACCAAAAACACATCCCTCATGCACTTGTACCACTTCTCTAAGTGTGCCTTGTGAGTGACTGTCATGGTCTCACAAGTATATTTCACAAACCTCTTCATGGGTAAGGGATCCTCTTCTGGGTACTCCCAAACAAACCTTTCCGGCCCATCAGGCACTCTAATTTCTAAGAAAACAATTGTGAGGAGGAATTACCAAATAGTATCTTCTTGCCTTCTTACATGCTACTAATGATTTCATCTGCGATGAAATTGGACAAGTTGTAGATGGTCCCCTCAGATATTTTCTAGCATACATTTCAGCCATGCCTTGTTCACTTAAGTCCATCTTTATTGATCACTGAGCTTGGTTACCAAGCATGTGGCCATCCTCATCATGGGGTATGGAGTCTCTGGGATGTTAAAGTATCGTGATCCTTTCTTGTATTCATATGTGGATAAATTTTCCTTGATGGTCTCCTTGTCACTTAGGTCATCATCAATGTTATCCCCCTCACAGATAAGGCCTGTGAACTTGGAAATCAACTAGGGAGTTATGTGCATCTTGTACCCCGTGAAATAAAAATGGTCTTCATGAACATGTGCCATTAGCCACTGATAGAGGTGCTCAGGTTTTCCGAAGTAGGGTAATTTGTAAAGTTGTAGTAACCCTGCCTTCTCTAATTTAACCTTTACTTCATCGTTGTATATGGGCATGCCCTTTGGTGTCCTCTTATTTTTTGGGCGAACCAATTCGAAAGCCATTTATTTTTCTATCATGTTGGTACAATGATTATAGTCACTCACAGTCATTTTTTGTAAATGAGACTCCCATTCTTTTCCTAGCAATACCCCATCTGGGTATTGCATCTCTGCATACCACTCTTCATTTGTGCTTGTGATGACAAACCGTTTGCTTCCCCTTTCCCTTGCCCTTCTACTTTTTAGGTGAGATGGTTGCTTTCTTTGGTGCCATTCTTCTGGTTAGGTTAACACTTCAAATGTCTTCTCCTTGCTCTGCTCTACCACTCTATCCAACCCTAATGCTCAATCTTGTGAAGAAACCCTCCTAACACTGTGCCCTAGCTGTCAAACCCTAACTGGAACAATTCTTCCACAAGATGATGCTTCTCAACAACTTCCTCCATGCCCATGTACTCCTTTCCTACTGGTTTATGGATCTACTCTAGTCATGTCCTCTCAGATTTCTTAAATTTTTCTTCACACAGATCACTTTTGGATGCCCTAGTTCACGAGAGATCTTTTCACTTTGTAAATGCAAGGTAAAATAATGAAGTGCCTGACTTCTTATTTATAGCTTTTCCTTCTTTCCAACATTAAATGTTATTTTACCTACCACCGTACTTAACACTAAATGTGGCTTTTTCCACCAAGCCAGCCTTACGCACCTTCACTTACGTGCCCAATCTTGTGTGAAACATTCTACAACCTTCTGGCATGCAAATAATCCATCCTGACAGAAGACTCTTACGCGGGTGTCAACAGCGTCAAAGGCACTTCTTCTTTCCTTCACCTAATTTTTCCTCTCACCTACCTCATGTTGTTCCTGTGATTCTTCCTCCTCTATACGTGGTTTCTCTGAAGTCTTATCCTGACACCAACCTTTTTCATCCACCTCTTCTTCCATGTGCTTCCTTCATCCTTGTGTGCTTTGTATCCATCAACTGGGCCATTCACCGCAACTTCTACTGCCAGTTCAACTTGTATTACGGGCCTATACTTGCATCACTCCACCCCACACTAAAACAGATGTGTGGTCCTCTGTGCATACACAACCTTCAAAAAGTAATGTGGTTACCAGCACCCAAGGTGTAAAACAAACAACAGAACAAATGATGAGAAAGGGAAACACAAGAAAGGAAATTGCATAAAGGGAAATTCTAAACTAACTGGCAATACTGCCTTATTACAAACACCAAGAAGACTTATTTATAGTAGGGCTTCAGCCTACTCCCATTGAAATGGCCTGGAAATCTCATCCCATCCAATGCTCTCAACTGGCACATGCACCTGAATCAAGGATGTCTGAGATGATATAGGGCCCCAACCAATGGACTTTCAACTTTCCAGGATGGCACAGAAACTTGGAATCATATAACAATACCATCTTCCCAACCTCAAATTGTTTGTTTTTGATGTGGCGATCATGCCATGCCTTTTGTTTAGCCTTTTCATCCTTTTGACTCCACCTGGCCAATGATCATCTCTCATCTAATTTCATCAATTTGTCAATCCTTTCCTCCAGCGCTTGTTCGTTGGCCAATCCTCCTGCACACGCTATACGCAGAGAAGGTAACATGAATTCAATGGGTAGGACAACCTCCATGCCAAACACCAATTGGAATGGTGTGGCTTTATTCAACCTCTTGTAGGTTTTCCTATATGCCCATAGAACTACTGATACTTTATCATCCCAATCTTGTCTACCAACGTCACAAATTTTGGTCAGGGTATGACTCAGTATTTTATTAAATGCCTCGGTAGTTCCATTTTCTTGTGGATGGTAAGGGGTAGTCTTATGATGAGCCACCATGAACTCTGCTAACAGAATCCTGACGGCTCATTTAGGAAATGTGTACCCCTATCACTAGTTAAGCTCAATGGGCATCCATACCTTGTAATAATATTTTCCCATAGAAACTTGGTTGTTGTAGCATTGTACAATCCTTGGTAGGCATTGCTTCTACCCATCTTGTCAAATAATCTGTGCAAGTGATTACATAGCGTGATCCCATCCTATGCATGGCTGGTGAAATGGGGCCTACAAAATCTATGGCCCACTTTTCAAATGGCTCTGTACTTGGAATAGGGTGCAAAGGCATTTCATCCCTCTGCCCTAGTTTTCCAAGGCACTGACAATGATCACATGCCTTGCAATACTCTTTGCAATCTTGATATAGGGTTTCCCACCATAACCCAGCTTGTAATATCTTGCACACAGTGGCATCCCCTACATAGTGTCCACCTGCACTTCCTCCATGTGCCTCCTCCATAATAGCCAGGTGCTCATGTTCTAGCATGCACCGGCGCAACACTTCATCACATCCTAGCTTGTACAAATCACCACTAACCAACATGTAGGGTGTGGCACGTATGGCTAACTGCTTCCTCTCTAATGCTTTCATCCCTTCTGGTGCCACACCCATTTTGAGAAACACCACAATATCCTCTAAGTCTGAGGGTGTGCACCGCAACCTAAATAGTTACATATCTGGCATGGTATCCTCAATGCTTTGTGTGTCCTCTCCTGAGTCAATTCTAGACAAGTGATCAGGTCCATAATTACTCTTTCCTGGCTTGACAACCACTGTGAACTCAAATTCTTGGAATAGCAGGACCCATCGACATATGCACCCTTGTAGAATGGGCTTGTTTACCAAGTATTTTAATGTCATGTGGTCTGTGTAGAATACAAATGGTGTTGCTAGTAGATATTATCTGAACTTGTGCAGCACGTAGATCATGGATAGTGCTTCGCGCTCAGTAGTGGTGTAATTTTTCTGTTGATGTTAACTTTTTACTTACAAAACATAAGGGATGGTCAACAATCACTTCACCAGGTTGTGTTAGTACTGCTCCAATGGTTGTACCAGAGGCATCCACATGAACATGGAAAGGATTATCCCAAATGGGGAAATGGAGTATGGGTGTTGTGACAAGCCTATCCTTCAAAGTGTTGAATGCCCTCTGTTGTGCCTCTCCCCAATGAAAGGCACTCTTGTGTCTAAGAAATTCCTCCAAGGGTGTGGTGATCTTGGCATATCCCTTGATGAACTTCCTATAGTAACCTGTATGCCCAAGGAATCTGTGCATGGTGCTTTGGCTAGTAGGCTCCCCTAAACCCACAATGGCTGCAACCTTGGCGGGATCTACTAGTAAGCCTTCCTTGCATATGATATGTCCCAATAAGGTTCCAAATGGGGTAGCAAAGACACACTTCTTGATGTTGAGGGATATCCTCAACTGTCGACACCTTTCAAACATTAGTCTTAAGTTATCACAATGGTCTTTGACTAGACCATACACAGTCCAATCATCCAAATAGACCTGAAGAAATTTATGGATGAAGTCCTGAAAGGCTTGTACTACAATGTGTGAGAACACAACAGCACATTCTTCAATCCAAAAGACATGACCGTATAGGCAAAAATTCCCCATTCAGTGGTGAAAGTTTTCTTTCTCTGGTCTTCCTTTGCAATCCTCACCTGGTGGTACCCTGAGAACCCATCGTGAAAGAGTAGACTTCACGCCCAGCCACTCCCTCTAAGATTTCTTCAGTAAACGGGGTTGGGAAGGGATCAATGACACATACTACATTCAGGTCTCTGTAGTCAACACAGATCCTGATCCTTCCATCCTTTTTGATGTTGATGACCATTGGGCTTATCCATTCTGACTCTTCCACAACCTCAATGATACCTGATGCTATCATTTTTTCTATCTCCTCCTTGACCCGTACGCGCAAATTTGGGTTCATCCGATATGGCCTCTTTTGGATTGGGCACACACCTTCCTTCAGTTTTATCCTCATCTCGCGCAAGGAATGGTGGACGCCTTTGAGTTCATGATACCCGCGAGGGAATAAATCTTGGAATTCATGTAACAGATCAATGATCTTTGAGACCTCCTTCTCTGACCAATAGTCTCCAATGATAGCTTCCTTGGGTTCTACTTCTGACCCAATGTTAACCTTCTTCATTTTTAGGGGCTCATGGTAGGCGCGCGTCCTTTCATCAACGCTATCTATAACATCACGCGTACCTACAGAGTGGTTAACATCTAGACTTTCCATTTCCTCTCCATCTATGACATAAACCATCTTTCCTTTTTCCTTTTCTATGCATGTGTGCTCAAACTGCATCTCCTCTGACTCATCCTCATCGAAGTGTGCCTCTAAACTGGGCTCACCTAGAAAATCTAGTAGCATGTCTTCTACCATGGCACTATCCCCCATCGTAAGGTGCTTGATCACTTGCAATGCCTTATCCACTGATGGCTTTGTGCTCTGATATTCAAAATCTTGGATGAGATCAGTTGTCAGCTCCTACCAATTTCCCATCTAGTGGCATGTTTCTGAGTGGATATACCACACGCGTGCACAACCTTGTAGTGTGGAATACAGCTTATGCACCCATAATGATGGTGGTAAGGCTTCTGTGCCTCCTATCCAGGCCTTCTCACATGCTTGGATATGAAATGAAGTGGTCTCTTTACCATGGTAGTCTTGTATGACCATGGGCATGTTGCTCCTAGAAAACCTTACAGAAAACATGATTCTTACCTCATGCCACTCCAGGAGGTTCTCCCGATGTGTAGCCCACCAGCGCATTGTAGTCCTGAGTAGGTTATAACTAAGCATCCCTCTTCTTTCGTCCTCATTTTTCCACTGAGCTTCCATGTCCCGTAAGAAAATTTCAGGGTATGCCCCTCCAGAGTAACTTGGTAACTTCTTTCCTCCTAAGTGCTTGAGTGAGCACACCTTGGTCACTTTTGTTACAGACCCCCTCAATTGTCACCCAATTAACTCATAGGTCCTGTGTGCCAATTGTCACATGCCATGCTTGTTGTATCACTCACAGATTGGGCATCCTCAAATTGGATAACTCCTTCTGTAGGGTGAATTATCTCCGGGTCTCTGATGGAGTGCACATAAATTCTATCAAGGACCTCTTCTCCCAAAGGTTCAGTGTAAGGCACCGACTTCCCATCCATCAAAGGGATGATGACCCATTCTTCCTTGTTCTCAAAACTGATATATCCTTTGTTGAACCTTAGGTCAGTGTTGTTCTTATAGCACCATGGGTGCCCAAGAAATGCTGGAAAATTGTCTGCCTCAGCGAGTGCCAAGACTTCAAAGTCTCCAGTAAACTTGGCCCCCTGAATGGTGATCACTACATCCTTCAATACTCCAATGGGCATTGCCTTAGTTTTGTTTTCCATATACAACACATTCGAAGATGGTTGTAATGTGGGCCTTCCCATTTGATGTCAGGCATCTAATGTAAGAACATTGACTTCTGCTCCCATGTCAATCAATATGTTGCTTAGCAGCCAACCATCCACAACTGCATTCAGTGTGATCTCTTTGTCATAGTCAAGGCTATGGGGAGGGAGGTTTGCATGCAATACCTGCCTTTCACACTCTTCTCTGACACGTGGCATCTTCTCCCGTATCCATTCTCCTAGTAAGGGAATAATATTCTCTTGCCTTAACATTTTGCACACTTCCTTGACCTCATCCAGGTCCTTCTACGGAGCCTCAACATTCCTCCTTTTCTCTTGCTACCTGGATTGCTCCTTTAGACACTGGATTTCTCCCTGTAAACTCTGAATGACATCCATTGTCTCTTGATACACTTCCTTCTGGTGGGTAGGGTCTAGATACTTCCCATGCACCACTTCTTCTCTTGAGACTAGAGTCCTTTGCTTTGGTACCTCCTTGGCGTGCACAACCTCTGCTCATGTTGTCACCAAAACAGGTTCTAACCCTGACTCACGTGCCACTCTAGGCATCCACTGTGTGTCATCCTTCTTTATACTCACCATCCCAGTGCCCTTATCCTTCTGGTGTTGCTGGCTCATGTGCTCAAACAACTCAGGGCACTCCTCATACTTATGCTTCTTCCCACACCATGAGCACTGCAATAAATCTAGACACTCATGCCTGTAATGTTCTGTAGATCCAAAATTATAGCAGGTTCCTCATGGGAACTCACTTCTTCCTCCTCCGCGGTTACTATGACCATGGAATCCTCTGTGAGAACCTCTCCCATGTGCCCCTCCATCTGCATGTCCTTCATAACGGTGATCATCTTCCTTGGAACTACTGGCAAGGCTGGTCTGGCGCACACCATGATCAATGGCCTCATGGATTTGATCAATAAGCCTACAATCCTTAGTATCATGGGTCATAGAGGTGCAGATCTTGTAGTAGAAAAACACATTATTCTGGGTTGTGCACTGTAACAAGGGACATCTACTCACATCATGGTCCCCGTGACAAATTTCACAATCTACTGCTATGGCGTGTATTGACTTCCGGGGAAACTATCCTTGGCATTCCCCTCTACTTCACAATCTACGCACCAAAGACCACTATGAGTCTCATGCACGAAGTTTACAGATAGCTTCTCTAACTACTTGGCCATTGCAGTAATTTGAGCCTCTAGAAAGGGGATCACATCAGTATCAATGCTCCCAACTACCTCAACATGTAAGGCAACCTCTAAAGCCTCGCATGGGTCAGTGAATGTTTTATGTGACAATTCCCTCCTAAATGGAGTGATCAACCCTCCAACAAACCATTGAGCATGTTGTGAAGGGTGAATGTCATATGAAAGTTTTGACAGGAGAGTTTTAAACCATGCATCATACTCCCACACTCTCTGTCATTCCCTACTGGATCTCCTTCAAAGTGTTGATGCTCTTTTGCTCAAACTCCGGTATATGGAACTCTTCTAGGAAGGAATTCTTCAGTATACCACCATCTGATAGGGGTCGTACTTCCTATACCAGCTATGCGTGCACCCTTGCAATGTTGTTGCAAACTGACTTGCCTTCCGCTTTAGGGTAGTGATCCCCTTTGCGTGCCATAGCAATTCACACTTGTGCACTTGTTCCGTAACATCCTCTATACCTTGCTAATCTGGAAAGTGTAAAGACATTTCAAAGAACACCTGAGGAGGTGGCTGAGGCCCTTGTCCTCCTGATCCAGATCCTTGGTTCCCTCCAGTGTTTCCTCCGGTGTTCCCTCCACCAGATCCACTAGATCCACCACATTCATGTGCCTCTAGATCCACCAGTTCCACCTCCAGATCCTCCTGTAACCAGAAATGGGCCTGAAGTGGTCATGCCTAGTGTCCCCAACGTCCCACTAAACTACACGCCAATGGTCTGTGAGATTTCTCCACTGCCAGAAGTGTATTCCGCGCCACTCCCAGATGCGTTTCTCAAACCTTACGTACTTGTACTTTGCCCAAAAATTCCTCCAAACACCGGAATGGTATGTGCAGCCACGGATGTTCCAAATGAAAAATTATGTCCCTTGGGCACTGATCGGTCACTCCCACCGATACCAACTAGGTTATCAATACTTCTCCCTTGATTTGGAAAACCAAGCGTCAAGGGTTGGTCACCAGGTGGGTTAAGATGCACGCCAACGGCTCTTCTTTCTCCATGCAACGAACTCTCATCGGAAGCTAAAGGGGCCTCTCTCCTACACTATAAATGACATTCTCCTGCCAGCATAGTCATTTACTGAACCATTAATTGCTTCTACAAGTGTAATATTTTTTCTACAGCGAAATTTAACTCAACTCCATTTGAATTCCCAGACTATGTTTCTCAATTTCTGCACAAATTATGCGACCATCAAATTTCGTTAGCCTATAATTAAATTTGAAGCACTAGTCTTAATGTCACTGAACAAATGTAATGGAATGGTTTAGAATTGCATCTGCAAGATTAAATGGTGTATAGGACAGTTGAATAAAGTAATTGTTTCTCATAGTTGAAGTTTAAAAGGCTTGTAATTGTTTCTCTATTTCAAATAATTTTAAGCCTCGTAATTGTTTTTCTGTTTAAAGCATGGAACAGCAAATTAAAACACACATTTTAATGATAACAGAAATCTTTCAAAGGAGAAAAGCATGCATGCTTTAACGAATAGCTTCAACTACCAACCACTGTAAATAGTAGTCATCAGGTGGGAAGCAGTGAATAAGATTACGGCTATTTAATGTATAAAAGAACAGTCACCAAAGTGAAAAAAATCCCTTCTGTTAAACATTTCTTAGCACAACAAATGACGAGCATCAGCAAATAAACGGAACATGGTAGGCTTCTGTTAAATACCAAGGCGTTGGTTGGATGATGCAAAAGGGTAGGCGCAGCAGGTGGAGGCAAGGCCAATAGAAAACCAAACAAAAAGCACCGCACGAGTAGCAAATTGCAGATCCAAAACGGAACACAAGTTATGCAACAACGGTGTTGGTTAAGTTGGTCGATGAAAATGGCGTGAGTATTGACCACTAAATAAATGCCTTGGGCGTAATAAATATAGAAATAAGAGAAGATAGAGGAATCTGAATAGCTTCACATACCATCTGCATTGAAAACCAATACCTACCAATGTGCAGTTGCATATCCTTTCCAAGCCCGGACCAAAAGGGAGAAAATGTGCAAAATAATCTATGTCCCACAAACAAGGAAATACATGGATATTATTTTCAACAAGAAATAGGAATCAAATCAATAAAAAAATGGGTTAAAAATACCTGAACAGAAAGACCAAAAATCGTTCTTCCAGATTTATGTGTTTTGAACATTTATTTCAGCAAACCGTAGATTTACTGTATATGATCGATCCATTTTCGAGTCCTAAACCGTAGTACCTTAGTGAACTAGGAGATAGGTGTGTCGTCTGGTACAACTCTTAATCTAATTTATTTGTAAATCCTTGTTAATAGTATGAAATTCTAGGATGAGACTTGAAAAAGACTGAAGTGCACTCAAAAAAGAGTTTTCGTTGAGCATTGGTTCCAGTTAAAAATGTTTTAGCCAAATATAGATGGTAAGGAGAAAAATGAAAATCCATAGAGAGCTTCAAATAACAAGTTCTCACAATCCTCTTGATGAGCTGTAAAATCATAGAGTGAAATTAAAATGAATATGTATATTATGAGGGTTCTTCTACTCGAGACTTGACAATTGACCTTCAAAGATCAAGATCTTAATAGATTTATGATGAAGAATGAGAAAGAAAGTCCCCTGAATCCCATAACCTCCCTTGAAATTTAATTTTCTTTGGTTGTTAATATATGATGTGCCATTTCAATTTTTTTTTAAAAACAAGTACCTTGAACAGTTGAACTTACTTTGAATGCGAAAGTTACGAATGTCTCAAAATAAAATTTAGTAAACTAAACAATCCATATCCTTGCCCCTGTTTTTAGTTAAAGTGAGAGAGAAAGATGAGAGGAGTATAAGATATTGGAATGAAAAAATCAAATAGGGGTAGAAAACAATTTGTGTAGGTTCAATGGCAGCCCTGTACCTTAGACCAATCACAAGCACCCTACTATACTGCTATGGGCTCTTTTTTCCGCTGGATTCATATTCGTCCTGTGATCAATTCTAATACACAGGTCTTATAGCAAAGAAAAGAGTAGCCTTAATTGAAGAGGATTGTTATGATAACTAGTGAGAAAGTGTATGATAGATAAGCTTTTATCATCAATATGGAGAAGGATATTATGGATTCATTCTTCGTAATATTATTTTATTATTATTTATCCTTTTATTGCTAAAGTATAAGTGTCTTTGTTTTATTGTGTACCTATGTAATCACTTTGTATCAACATACCAAACATGATGGGGATCAGAAACCTATTGCAACTCGGGTGAGCAAGGTAAGGTTTCACGCCTTAGTGTGATAGGACAATGTGGGG
Organism: Taxus chinensis; assembly: GCA_019776745.2. Lineage (NCBI taxonomy): Eukaryota > Viridiplantae > Streptophyta > Pinopsida > Cupressales > Taxaceae > Taxus > Taxus chinensis. Next base: position 357,487,038 of record CM034157.1, read on the forward strand.
AGATAAGATAACTTTGGATGCACATAAGTGAAGGTTTGTGCATCTTAGCATGTTGTAGTGATGAAACTATATGTGTAACTTGGTCACAAGACTTATCCGTATTTTTAAGAGAATATTTTTTATGGAGGAGGCAACCTCCTTTGAAAAATTATAGGTATTTATTACCTCCTTGGTTGTTGGCTACATATTTATGGGAGAATTAGTGGTAGACACAACCATAGAAATTAAGGAGGCATCAATCTTGGTTGTTAAGATTGTGAAGTTTCAAGAAGATTTGCAGAGGTCAGTATCACAGGATAATGAGATAATATCTAGATTTAATTACTCCACTATTAGAAGGGAAGAAAAAATAGCACCATTTATGAAAATAAGGCCTTCTAATATCAACTAGACAAGGAATTAGAGAAATGATAGGATAAAAAATAGGAAGAATATAATGAAATCATTGACAATACTACCAAGATCAAGGGTCGGGTTACAATAAACCATGAAGGACACCTTGGATATATTGAAGGATATACATGAGAACCTGGAATCTTTGTTTATAACACAAAGAAAAAAGGTAGAGGATATGTGGAAGTTAAGCTCTAAAGGTCATACAAAAAATGGTGTGTGTGGTTGGTTGGTTTCTAAATGTGGAGAATTTTCAGAATAATTAATGTAAAATGTCATGAAGGTTTTGGAATAAAAATTGAATCATTTAATTAGGTCAGAGGCATGGCTACCCTTTGGTTAGGTCTCCAATGACGATGTCATGTTGCTTTCCCTGCCTAACTTGCTTCCCTTCTCCTCCTGGCATGTCTATTTGGGGAATGTTCGTGTGTTGGTCTGCCACCAAAGCACCTTCCCTTGCATGCAAAGAACATGTTCAAAACCAATGTCATATCATTTTATACAAAACAAAATAAAACAGACTCTGCTTCAGGTGGTTTCTTTCAACAGTTTCAGGAACTCTGCAAACAGTTTGCATTTACATTCTTGGTATGGGTATTTTGTTTTATTTTTCCATGTTTTTCCTGTTATAAATTGAGATTTGAACCATGTTTTCAATAGTGCATAATTTTTAGAGGTTGCTTATTGTGTCGTGTAAATGGCAACATTAATTTTGTCAAGGATGTTGTGTCAGTGGGAAAAACAATTTTGTTCCATCTGTGTTTAAGAGTATTAATTTTGTTTGTTTAAGAGGTGACCTTAGGTTGAGTTAACATGAACTATTAGGCTTGGACAAAAGCCAGCGGAGCCATATCAGGACTACAAAATACCTTATAGATCCTCTCCACCCTGTTCAGAGGTCTCATCATTGGTTGCACAGCCAAGGATGATGCAAAAGGGTAGGCACAATAGGTGGAGGCAAGGCCAACAGACAACCAGACACCCGCCACTATGCACAACCTAGAACGTGGCTTCCCAGCAAGCTAAACAGGCCACCTAGATAGCACCACACTAGTAGCAAATTACATGCCAAAACGCAGGAACCGACGCCCACGGAGCCAATAACATAGAAAATCCAAAACGTAACTAACCGCAATGGAACAGAAGCTGCGCAACAGCAACGTTGGTTAAGTTGGTCAACGAAAAACGATGCGAGTATTGCCCACTAAATAAACGTCTACAGTGTAATAAAAATAAGAAATAAGAGAAGACAAAGGAATCTGAATATACACAAATAGCTTCACACACCATTTACATACCATCTGCATTAAAAACCAATACCTACCAATATGTAGTTGCATATCCTTTCCAAGCCTAGACCAAAAGGGAGAAAATGTGGAAAATAATTTCATTTTAAGACACCCCTATAAAATTGAAGGTGGAAAATACCTGGCGAATATCCCCGTAACCAGTTTCAGCGAAAGGTGAATTTGACAGTATTAAAAAACAAAATTTTCACCTGGTTTTTCAAGGCTCCATCAGTGACGTCCGACAACACTAGTTCGTAATGACGCACGTCACTGGCGCGACACTTGTTTCGTAATGACGCGCGACACTGGAGCGACACTAGATAGTAATGACGCGCGACACAGGCGCGACACTAGCTCGAAATGACGCGCGATCACTGGCTCGTAATGACGTCACTAGCGACACCATCTTCTATTGACGACACCATCTTCTATTGACGCGCGACACCATCTTCTATTGACGCGCGACACCATCTTCTATTGACGCGCGACACAATCTTCTATTGACGCGCGACACTATCTTCTATTGACGCGCGACACTATCTTCTATTGACGCGCGACACTATCTTCTATTGACGCGCGACACTATCTTCTATTGACGCGCGACACTATCTTCTATTGACGCGTGACACTATTGATCTTCTATTGACGCGCGACATTATCTTCTATTGACGCGCGACACTCTCTTCTATTGACGCGCGACATTGTAATCAAATGACGCGCGTCACTGTAACCTGTTGACGCGCGTCAATAGGGGCAAGTGACGCCCTATTTAGGTTATAAATACCCTTGTGCCGCTCATTTTCTCGTTTTCGTTTTCCCGTTCTTGAATTTTTGCAGGTCTAAATCTTTGACAAAGACGCAATAACAGCTATAATGTCGACTTCACATGCTTCCCAATTGCAAGTTCAGCAAGAAAATCAAGAGAATCCAACTCAATCGATTTCCAAGATCAACTACAGGAATCCCTTATGCCCTCACATCCATACGGCCTTAAAGATGTCTTCAGAATATCAAGCTATAATGGAAGAGTGTGAATTTACAGGGCTCGTTAATATGCCCCATTTCGAAACAGATCCGGATATTTTGAATTACCTTCTGTCATGCTACAATTCAGAGGACGGTATATTTTATGTGACTCTGAACGATGGCCAAATGTTCCAATTCACTATTGAAGCAAATGACATACATCGGTTTACTGGCCTTCCTATCAGAAATTTACCAATTGTTACAACTAAGGCAACACTAGTGGAAGAAGACAAGAAATTTCTCGAATCAACGTACGGTTTCCATGTTGATTGTAAGTATAATTCCTTTTAATTCATATTTTTTAATCTGTTTTTTATTCTGATACAATTTGCTGTTATAAATTTAAAGTAATTTTCACTGTTTCGCATTTGCAGCCCATGTCAATAAATCCAGGCGTGGTGTAGATACACAATCAATTGCACACCACTTTCTTGCTGCACTTATTTCATTTTTTCAAGCCAGAATTGTTTTGCAGGGTCGCCAAACGGATATACCAAATTGGGCCATTGCATATATTTGTGCCACTATCTCAAAACATAAATTCGATTGGTGCACATATCTATCCAAAAAAATAAGAACTGACATAACAAATTCAAAACTCTCAGATAAACCTTTCATTTATTCAACAAACTATCTCCTCGGCTTCTACTATGAGGCACTTTTAAATTTAAAACATAAAGAAATTCCTACTTGCTCTGATGAGGCTTTGAAGAAATTCTCAATTCCATTTGATGAACAACAGGTATAAACTATTTAGTTTGTAATTGTATTACAATTTTCGTCATTACAATGCACAGTTATTAAAACTTAAATTTTAATGTTTTGCAGAGAAGATATCTTGAAGCCATTCCAAGAAAAAAAAAGATGTCGAGAGGAAGAGGCCAACAACACGCGGAGGCTTCGGGGGACTCCCAATCTGAAATGGAAGCTCACTCTCCAAACCCTCAAGCGTTTGAACTCGTTAAACGCCAGAGAAGTAATACATTCTCATATATTATTTACAAATTCCAAAGTTGCATATTTATTTTTCAATTTAAATTTTAACCAAATGAATTGACAACATTTAATATTGATGAATTGCAGGGAATTTGGAACCTTCTTCCCCAACTCACTCCATACAGTCGCATGCATTCATATCTTCTGAACAGCCACTGAGTTCAACTCCTACAAGGCCACCCGTAGCACCGAAAAAAACAACCCCTCGACAACAAGGTACAACTTTTCTATAGTACGTTTAATTTCGTAGTTTTCACTTTATGAATTGTTTTAATATTTTTCATTTTTTTCTTGTACTTTTCAGCACATGTCAGTCATGATCAAACCACGGCACCGACACCCACTCAACCATTAATTTTTAAAATGCCAACCAGAGGAACAGTGAAAAAGAACATTGGTAAACGCATGCCTTTTGCTCCGGCCCCTAGTGGGACACTAAACCTTGACACCTCGTTTCGAATTCCAACTCTCTCACTTGGTGGCTTGCCCAGTGCAACGGGCATATCTGTTTTGAACAATATAAATTTAGATGAAGATTATTTGGGCATTGATAGCAATGACCCAACTGGTTTTTTCGATACCCGCGAGATGATTCAAGGCCAGAAGGTATACTTCAAATTTCAATTTTAATATGCTTTACAATTTTGAATTACATTCTGATTTAAATTTATTTATCTAAATCTTGATTTATTTTTTCAAAAACAGGATCAGCCCACCCAAAGGCAGAAACAATTAGCAGTTGATCTTTGTGAAAGCCCCCATTCTTCTCCAGCAAGATCGTCTGCATCAGATTCAGATAGTGAAGAGTTCCCACCTTTTCCTTTGGAGAACTTAATAGGTAATGATTGTCAATCCCATGTCAGTGAGTTTATTATTCCTCATATCCAACAGCTGATAGAATGGGAGAGAAGGGCTAAAGTTCTTATCAATGAGATTATTAGTCGTTATGAAAATTATTGGCAACGGGATAGTTTATACGCTGCAGTCCAGAATCAACCTGCGAAGATGGATTCCTTACTTACCCAAGTAAAATGTGGGACTGTCACGTTTAACAACAACTATAAAGACGACATTTTAGATAAGGCACTAAACAAATTGGAAAATATTAGTGCCGAGGCCCAGGCATATTTTAACAAATGGTCCAAGGACAAGGATTTGGTATCAATCGCAAATGCCGAAAGAGATAGAGCGGTTGTAAGTACTATTACATTCAAACAATCATTTTTGTTAATTTGAAATTTTGAATTTACATTAATATTTTGAATTGACATTACTCTTTTTGTGCAGTTGAAATATGAAAATTTGAAGAGTCAGGCGAAGGTTTTGCAAGTTCACTTGGAAACAGCAAAGAACAGCTTATCCGCAGCAAAAAATTTGAAGCAAAATATTGTTTTGGTTAACAAACAAAACAATACACTAAAGCGGATAATTAAAGAGCATGGTCTCGACCCTGACATATTGTTCAAAGCCAAAGCAGCTGCTGATCCAAATTTGCTGTCGCATGGAGATGCAACAAATCAAGAAGAAAGAATTTTAAAAAATCTGGACAGCGCTGCTGAAGATCTTATAAGTTCAGGGGTTATTTCTGGTGTTGGGGAAAGAGGTACAGCCACAATGGAAGAAGCCGTTGGGGAAGAGAGCAGAGTAGAATTGTCTAAAGAAAAAGAGGGTTTTGAAAATTAGAAACTTTTATTATTGAGGAAACTTTAAATATTGAATTTGAAAACTTCTACTATTGAGTATGTACTATGGTATTTGAATTTAATTTAATTATATGGTGATTAGATGGTGATTATCATGATTTATATGTATGTTTCTTGTTTACTTGCATTGTCATGAATTGTATGTGGACGTAGATGATGAATGATGACAATTGATAATCAATGATAGATGATGATGAAAGACGATGATAAATTTAATGTGTATAATGTCAAATTTAGTGCCTAAATATCTTGTGGGACTTTAATTATCTTGAAAATTGTCTTTGGGGAAAAAATAGAAACTAAGATTTGAAACAGATCTTTACTATTTAGGATTTCTCCTTAATAGACTTATGGTGTCGGAAAATTAGAAACTTTTATTATTGAGGAAACTTTAAATATTGAATTTGAAAACTTCTACTATTAGTAGTACTTGTATTTGAATTTAAAATGGTCAAGATGGTGATTATCATGAATTATATGTATGTTTCTTGTTTACTTGCATTGTCATGTATTGTATGTGGACGTAGATATGAATGATGACAATTGATAATCAATGATAGATGCTTGGGAAATAATCAAGACCATGGTTTAAATTTATATGGTTTTTTTATCATGGATATTGTTTTGTGTAGAGTAGATTATGGAGGCTATGGAGGCTAGATTAACCAAAGTTGGAATAACCATGTGATTACTATTTAGGATTTCTCCTTATAGACTTATGAAGTGTATGGAAAATTCTATTATAAAGGATTCACCTCTATATGAAGATAATCTCTCATTAGAGAGGTTGTTTGACATCCAAAATAGTCAAGACCATTTTTTATATTTGATAAGGGTGAAGAATAATTGTGGATTAGAACTGGGAGGCTATAAGTTGGAATAATTTTGAGTCTATAAGAAAATATTGAATTTTGCAAACATGATCATAGTAAAATATGTTGTATAGGATTCACATATTGAGATTCTCTCTTCGGGACTGATTCTTGCAGTGGAGGTTGAATTAAAAAATCTCTTTTTTTTCAAATTTGATTAAGGTGGTGCATACGATCATAGCTCAATAAGGTTGTTTACATATCGTATTAGTTACAAGGTTTGAAAGATACAATAAGGGTAAAGTGATCAAAATTGTTGTGTAACGGAAAGTTGTTTTTACTTTCTTCTAATTATCATTGTTGAGCTGATGAAATACTTGGTTGACCCGTGCAATGAGTATCAAAGTATAAAATTCCTGCTACCACCTTGTTTTGTTTTCCTTTGCTGAAGATACAATGTTCAAGTGTATGTTTGAAGACAATTTTCTTGAAGCTCCCCCATTTCTATGCCTTGAATTGATTAATCATGATCTTCTTGAAGTACAATCTATAAAATCAAGTGTCTAAAATATTGAAAAAAAATTTACAGCTCAACATAAAGTTCTCTGTGCAAGGTTGGATCATCTTAAAAAGGTAACATTGTGTAAATTTTGTCAAGAGTGCAAGGTTGGATCATCTTAAAAAGGTAACATTGTGTAAATTTTGTCAAGAGTGCCTTACTGGTACCTCATCTCAAACTCAGTCTTCTTTATGAAGTTTCTTTATGAACTTATCAAACAAGACCCTATCATCATCAAGTACACACCAATCACTGTTTGTTTCTTTGGTCTGGGGATAAATTTGAAGTCTTCATCTCAATTGGCTGCATTGCAAACATGAAGGGAATTTCCTCTAGTGCAAAAGAGGTGTGAATTCCATTAAATTTTGGATAATACTGGCGCGTCATGTCCCCTATTTCATCTAGTTACTCATCACCTGACGCGCGTCACTGGACCCTATTGACGCGCGTCACTGTCATCTATTGACGCGCGTCACTGGCATCTATTGACGCGCGGCTGGCATCTATTGACGCGCGTCACTGGCATCTATTGACGCGCGTCATTGGCATCTATTGACGCGCGTCATTGGCATCTATTGACGCGCGTCACTGGCATCTATTGACGCGCGTCACTGGCATCTATTGACTGTCACTGGCATCTATTGACGCGCGTCACTGGCATCTATTGACGCGCGTCATGTGAAGCCATTGACGCCCGATTTAGCCTATAAATACCCTTCAACCGGTCATTTTCTCGTTTTCATCTTCCTGCTCTTGAATTTTTGCAGGTCTCAATGCTTCCCAACTGCAAGTTCAGTAACAAAAATCAAGAGAATCCAATTCAATCGATGTCCCTTATGCCCTCACATCCATATCGTTAATATGCCCCATTTCGAAACAGATCCGGATATTTTGAATTACTTTCTGTCATCCTACAATTCAGAGGACGGCATTTTTTATGTGACTCTGAACGATTGCCGAATTTTTCAATTCAGTATCGAAGCAAATGACATCCATCGTTTTACGGGCCTTCCGTTCAAAAATTTACCAATTGTTACAACCAAGGCAACACTCGTGGAAGAAAAGAATTTTCTCGAATCAACGTTTGGTTTCCATGTTGATTGTAAGTATAACTCGTTTTAATTCATATTTTTTATTCTGTTTCACATTTTTAGCCCATGTCCATATATCCAGGCGTGGTGTCTAATATGTAGCATTTCTGAGTACATGTAATTTTTGCAATGCTAGTGTCTAAGATGAGCTTTGTAACTTTGTTTTACCTGATGAGTGCAGTGGAAAAGTTTAAACAAAAAAAAGATCTTAAGAAAACTGATGGAACCAAGAAGGGGAAATTAATTGATGTTCCCAAACCTGATGAAGCAAATCAAGCAGGGGGGAAGAATTCTGATCAATGTACTTTAATATTAACGGAGGGTGACTCAGCCAAGGCTCTTGCAGTCGCTGTAAGTGTTTGTGCCTTGAATCAGGGAAATGTGAATACTGAATTTGGTAGTATTGTGACATGTTTCGACATCACTTTCCAATTTAATTTTTTGTTATTTTAGTTATCTTTATCCTATCAGGTGGCAGGAATATCTATTTTTTGGGAAGCTACCACTCACCAACAAATGGAGAATAAAGAGATAGTAAATAGAAAAAAAATCCTTGGTCTACAGGAAGATAAAATATATGACAGCATTAAATCTTTAAGATATGGCCATCTGATGATAATGACAGACCAGGTACATGATCTTTGTATAGCGCAGTTTAGTTTCTGTAAATGTTCCCCCTGTATATTTGGTTGTGTTTCGAGACTTTTTATATTTGTTTTCTAAGCCTCCAGATGTTATGTATCTCCATGTCTAATGTCGGCACATGTTGATGTAGGCAACTCACAAAAATGGAAATGTGTTATCTTTCTACACAATTCCTGAGTATGAAGCTTGGAGAGAATCATTGAGTGGATCGATAACCGGCTGGACCATATAGTGCAACAAAGTAATGCTAGTTTGTTTTCTCTTTATATGTTTTCAAGTTCTGGTTTTGTTCACTTGCTGATTAGGTATCACTTGTTGCTTGGACCATACAGGGTTCCCGGTTTGGGCACAAGTACTTCTAAAGAGGGCAAGGAGTATTTCATAGATCTGGACAAGCACAAAAAAGATTTTGTGTGGGTTGATGAGAAAGATGGAGATGCTTCCTCATATCAATCAGCTTATAGAATGGGACAGAAGGGCTAAGGTTCTTATCAATGAGATTATTAGTCGTTACGAAAATTATTGGCAACGGGATAGTTTATACGCTGCAGCTGATCCAAATTTGCTGTCGCATGGAGATTTCTAGTGTTTGGGAAAGAGGTACAGCCACAGTGGAAGAAGCCGTTGGGGAATAGTGCAGAGGAGTAGAATTGGATAAAGAAAAAGAGGGTTTTGAAAACTAGAAACTTTTATTATTGTGGAAACTTTAAATAATGAATTTGAAAACTTCTACTATTGTCTATTGTGTATGTACTATGGTATTTGAATTTAATTATATGGATTTACATACAATCTTTAATTTTAATTGCATTAGATGTTGATTATCATGAATTATATGTATGTTTCTTGTTTACTTGCATTGTCATGAATTGTATGTGGACGTAGATGATGAATGATGATAATTGATAATTAATGATAGATGATGATAATGAGGATATGATAATGATATGGTGATGATATGATATATATGGATATGAGGAATTTTATGTGGACTTATATTTAAAATCGAATGTATTGTTTATCCCGAATTTTATGTGAATTTTATTAGGAATTTTATGTGGACTTGTATTTAAAAATAAATTAAATATAATTCTAAGAAATCAAGAAAGAATCATCACTGGTAAGAAATTAAACATAATTGCAAATATGCTAGGGTTTAGCTTACCTCTTGCGTATTGCAATCATCAAGGGTAACATGACATTGTAGATGGAGGGGTGAGTTGCCTGACATTGTCAGTCCTGAGAAGTGCCAGCAACATCTTTAAATATATAGACCAACAATATCTTTAAATAAATGTAAATATAAAGAATTAGACCTGTAACGTCTTTAATGATAACAAGAGCTGAAAAAATGTAAAGTAACAAACAATAAGATTATGTTGAAGAAGATACCTATTTAAAATTGAAATCATCACCGGTAATGTGCTATATCTTTGTCTTAAAAAATTCAACACAAAAAATTGATTAGTAGATAGATGGGTGAGTTGCCTGACATTGTCAGTCCCGAGAAGTAACAGCTTCCTCGGACGGATGTCAACCCACGTTTTCAAAAAATAAAAAGATTGTATTTAACTAAATGTAAATACATACACCTGTAACATCTTTAATTATAACCATAGCTGAAAAAATGAATAGTAACAAACAATAAGATTAAGGGGAAAAAGATACCTGCTTAAAGTTGAAATCATCACTGCCACTGGTAATGAGCTAGATCTTTGTTTTAAAAAAATCCAACACGAGAAATGGATTAGTAGATAGATGGGTTAATTGCCTGACATTTTTAGTATATAGACCTGTAACATCTTTAATGATAAAGATAAAAGATAGATAAAGAAGATACCTACTTAAAGTTGAAACAATCCATTATCAATAGCTTCATCAAAGTCGATGTTGTCTTCTGTAGAATGTGACGAAGAGCCAATTACACTCTCAAGGTTGGGAATATTTGTACTTGTAGCTGTATTATTTACACCTCTTCTTTCGCAAAGGGAATTCCAGTGAGCAATTGCTCTGTCAAAAAATGAATAGAAACAAACAATAAGATTAAGGGGAAAAAGATACCTGCTTAAAGTTGAAATCATCACTGCCACTGGTAATGAGCTAGATCTGTGTTTTAAAAAATTCCAACACGAGAAATGGATTAGTAGATAGATGGGTGAATTGCCTGACATTTTTAGTATATAGACCTGTAACATCTTTAATGATAAAAATAAAAGATAGATAAAGAAGATACCTACTTAAAGTTGAAACAATCCATTATCAATAGCTTCATCAAAGTCGATGTTGTCTTCTGTAGAATGTGACGAAGAGCCAATTACACTCTCAAGGTTGGGAATATTTGTACTTGTAGCTGTATTATTTACACCTCTTCTTTCGCAAAGGGAATTCCAGTGCGCAATTGCTCTGTCAAACGGAAAGGTTTCGAGGGAGTATCGAGAAACGTAACACCTCATGCAACTTTCCAGATTTTTATCCAACCTGTTTCTCAGTTTTGATTTTATAAATGACAATGCACTGAAAACCCTTTCATCCTCCACAGACCCCAAAATCATTGTCTGGCATAACTCATATAGTCTGAAATATTCACTGATATCTTCTTGTAAGATAGAACTTTGATAGATTCCTCGCCACAGCCTTGTAATAGCACCACTTTCAGAAGGTTGATCTAAATTCCTATATTGGTTCCTCATTGTTGTTGCAAAATTTGTTGACTGAAACTTTAATAAATCGGCATTCAGTATACCTTTGATTTCCGTACCCTTGAGCTCTGACGTCTTTGTAAATTGTTCCATTATTGTACCCATTGATTTATGGAAATGCTTACTGACAAAGTCTGCACGGCCACCTTCTGTATTCCAAAAATTCGGATTCATCACACCCATGGCTTCCAGAATTTTATCTTTACAGAAACGTTCCCTAATTTCTGATGACAAGGTTTCTGAAATTTTTTTAAGCTTTATTCTGGTTTCAACTATCACAGACTCAAACAAATTACGTGTCACGGGAACATCTTCTCGTTCCGATCCTGTAATATCTTGACGTTTTTGCAAAATGTGCATTGGTATTTCCCTCCCATTAACAGAGATGCATAGGTGATCGTGGATATTAAATCTCAAAAAGGTGTTAGGATTTTTAAGATCTAATAAATCTCTCCAATTTTCAAAAACAGGTGCATCAAAACTATCCTGGGAACAGTACAATATATCAAGACTTTGACATACCATTTTCCTCATCCGTATAAAATCCACAATATAGATTAATCTGCCCTGTGCATGCTTCATCAGTGTATTGATCTCCTTTAACATTGGAAGAATACCAACCAATGTAAGCAATGTCTCCAAATCAGTTAAGCGGAACAACAGGTCCCTTGCCCTATCAACTTCATGACGGTATTTGTGCATGAAACCAACCAATGAAGGATACTCCTCACGAACTCTGCATGCAGGTTCATACAAAGATATCCATCTAGTCTCCACATCCTTCAGAAGTTTTTTGCCATCTGTAATTCCAATTGCAAATTTTTGGAACTCGAGAAAACGCTTTGGGCTGCTTGACATATAGGCATGAAGTTCTCTTATGAGGTCTTCTAATTTAGCAACATTTTCGTGGTTGCTTACCATTTTATATGCTAAATTCATTCTGTGAGCCATACAGTGAATTGGTAGCATATATGGGGCCACTGTTGTTTGTAATCTAACACACAGCCCTGTTCGGTGACCCTGCATGACAGATGCACCATCTGCTCCAACGCATACCAACTTCGTAGCAATTTCATAATCAGTCATACCAGCAACATCTTTCAAATGAGAAACAACTATTTTATATAGGTTTTCAGCATTGCAGTTTTCAACCATTTTCATAACACCCAACAGATGAGGTGTCCTTATATGATTTTCTAATGTATAGATGTGGATACATACCCATGCGGTGTTGTCGACTGCTGTCACTTCATCAATTGAAAGAGAGATAAAGTTTGCTTTTTTTACATTCTCTTTCAAATCTTCCTTCTCTATCATCGAGAGGCATTTTGCCATTTCCCATCCACTACTCTCAGACCAATGAGACTGAGGTACATTCAGCATTCCATTAAATTGATACAAAACTTTGAAATCGAGGAAATCCGACATCGCTCTTCCTTTTTTAAGTATTTGAAAAAGAGTAGAGAATTGTATGAATTTTGCATGTAGATTTGTTTCTTTCATCTTACCAATATGCGATGTGATCGTTCCTCCCTTTTCCAACAGATGTCTGTGTTTTTTCTGCTCTGCCTCATATTCCGCTGCGTATCTAACATGCATGCACTCCTTTTCAGTTTTCCACCTATGTGTTTTGATTTTCTGGCCATCCGCCCCCGTTACAGTTAAATATTGTTTTCCACAATGTTTTTCTATAGTGTCCAGCTTCAGTTGCATTTTTTGTTGCTTTCCCAATTTCCACGTACATATTGTACATGTACATTCACATGGGATTTCTTCAGAATTAGATGATTGTACAGGTTCAATAAATGGAAATTTAGCTGCCCAATCAAACTTGTATGTCCTGCCAATGGTCCACATATTCTTGTTCGTTTTCAATGCTTTACTTTTTTGAGTAGAATTTTGAGCAATATCACAATCACCTGGTTTCCTCTTTCTTGGACCAGAGTTTGATTTTGATTTCTGTCTTCCATTTTGCTGAGTGTTTATATCTGTGATATCTAGCTGCACTTCTGGTTGCACCCCAACAGGAACAATATCTTCAAGATCTGGCATATTATCGTAGGTTTCATTTGTTTGACTGTGATACTGTGCAGAATGCATGTCCACCTCAATAATACCTTCCACACAGTCAGTATTCTGATTCTTTTTGGTGGCATCTATATGATTGGTATTTACAATATCTGTATCCGCAGAGTTTCCAAAATACTTGAAGAGTGATTTCTGAGATTTCTTACTTACTTTTAGGTTATTCGTATTCTTTGAGCTGGCACCTTCCATTATTCTGAAAAGAGTCCTGCGTCAGCAAAAGAACCAAGAAGCGACTCTGTCCAGTCTCTGAGGTGTTGTCGCGCGTGAACTGTCTGAGGTCGCGCGTCAACTCTGCCCAAGTCACGCGTCAACACTTCTTTCTGTCGCGCGTCAACCCTTTCTCTGTCGCGCGTCACTTCCTAGCCCAAGTCGCGCGTCAGTAAAGCTCTTGTCGCGCGTCAATACAGCTCTTGTCGCGCGTCAGTACAGCTCTTGTCTTGCTCTTGTCGCGCGTCAGTACAGCTCTTGTCGCGCGTCAGTACAGCTCTTGTCGCGCGTCAATAATGCCCTTGTCGCGCGTCAACACTGCATTTGTCGCGCGTCAACAATCACAGGCTAACAGTAATATGAATCTCTGGTGCTCAAGGGTATGCGAGTTCAAATTTCACAGTATTGGTAATTTGGTAAGCTACTTGAGGTATACTACCCGGCGAATCACATAGGTTTTTATAGGAGATGTTTTCAAATGAAGGCGAAGCCGACCCCCTAAAAAAAATATACTATATATTTTAGGCGAACAGGACACCGACCCACTCCGAATAATTCACCTTTTCAAATTTTCCTAAAATGAAATTTTCGCCATATTACGAATATTCGCCGCTAAAATTATCCCTACAAGCACCCTGCTATACTGCTATGGGCTCTTTTTTGCCACTGGATTCATATTTGTCCTAGGATTGATTCTAATACACGGATCTCCTAACAGAGTAGGTATTTTTTATTTATCCACTGTTAGTATTGATCCATCTTCTATTTTAGCTACTACAGGTATAGACACAACTCTATGGCATCACATACTTGGTCATATGAGTGAGAAGGGGATGAAGATTTTATATTCACAGGGAAAGTTGTCAGATTTGAAAAACATAGACCTAGACTTTTGTGAGCATTGTGTGTATGGGAAACAAAAACGTGTGATATTTCTCAAGATTGGATCAACCAAGAAGGCGCACAAGTTAGAACTTTTTCATACGGATGTGTGAGGGCCAGCTCAGGTATCTTCCCTTGGTGGTTCACGGTATTATGTTACTTTTATTGATGATGCTAACTGTATAAAGAAAAAATATGATGTATTTAATACTTCGTAAAAGTGGAAAGCTTTGGTTGAGAATGAAACAGGTTTGAATTTGAAGTGTCTCAAATTAGATAATGGTGGAGAGTACTGCAACAATGAATTTAATAACTATTGTTCACATAATGGAATTTGTAGGATGAAGATAGTTCCTGGAACACTACAGTAAAATGGTGTGTCAGAAAAAATGAACAAAACTAACATGGAGCGTGTGAGGAGCTTGAGATTGCATGTTGTATTTCCCTTATAGATCTGGGCGGATGTTGTAGATATTATTGTTTACTTGATAAATAAAGAACCTTCAGGTGCTTTGGAATGTGGAGTACGAGAGGAGGCTTAAACCGGTAAGGAGGTAAACTATTCTTTTCTGAAAGTTTTTGGTTGTGAAGCATTTGTTCACATTAATAAAGAGAATAGGACCAAGCTAGAAGCTAAGTCAAAGAAAATGTGCTTTCATTGGGTAATGCACTGATGATTTTGGATTCCGGTTATAGATTTTAGATGAGAAGAAAATCATTAGGAGTGGAGATGTTATTTTCAATAAAAAGGTTATGTACAGGGAATAGCTACAGGATAAGAAGTTATAAAAGTCTGAGTATGTAGCACTTGATGAGATAAAAGATAAAGAAGTGCTCAAAGGGCTGGAAAATCAACAAGTTGGCATCGATCCTGGCACAGTTGGCGTTGATCCAGTAAATCAAAATCGGCAAGAAAAACAAGAGCCTCAAACTCTAGAAAATCTTGTGAGACATTCTACTAGGGTAAGTAAATCTCCTGCAAGATTATCTTCGTATTAGCTTTACTATTGTTTATTAATGGATGGTGGAGAACTAGAAATTTTTGAAGAAGCAATGCAGGTAGAAACACAGAAAATATGGGAGCAGGGTATGGATGAGAAGATGGACTCCTTGGATCACAACCAAACTTGGGATTTGGTTCAGTTGCATGTAGGAAAGAGAGCATTGCAGAACAAATGGGTTTACAAGTTGAAGGAAGAAGAAGGTGACAAAAAGAGGTACAAGGCAAGACTTTTTGTGAAGGGATTTACACAGGAAAAAGTTAAAGATTTTGATGAAATTTTCTCTCCTATTGTTAAAATGACTTCCATTAAAATTGTGTTAAGTTTGGTAGTTGTGGAATATTTGAATCTTGAACAATTAGATGTAAAAAAATGTTTTTCTTCTTGGTGATTTGGAGGAAGAAATTTATATAGAGAAGCCACAGGGATATGAAGTCAGGGGGGAAGGAGAAATTGGTGTGCATGTTAAAGAAGAGCTTCTATGGCTTTAAGCAAGCTCCAAGACAATGGTATTTGAGATTTAATAGGTTCATGATAGAACAAGGTTACTCTAGCTGTCATTCTGATCACTGTGTTTATTTTAAAAGCCTAGATAATGGCACCTACATTATCTTGTTGTTGTATGTAGATGACATGTTTGTGGCAGGGTCAAACATGCAGGATATAAATGAGCTAAAGAGAAAATTAGCAAATACATTTGCCATGAAGGATTTAGGTGCAGCAAAGAAAATTCTTGGCATGAGAATCAATAGAGACCGAAAAAGTAGAAGATTGACTTTGTCTCAAGAAGAGTATGTGAACAAGTTGTTGGACAGGTTTAGGATGCAAGATGCAAAACCAATGAGTACACCTTTGGCATGACACTTCAAGTTGAGTAAAGAACAATGTCCTAAAACACATGAAGAGATTGAATATATGTCCAGAGTTCCATATGCTTCAGCAGTTGGAAGATTGATGTATGTTATGGTATGCACAAGACCGGACATTGCCCATGCAGTGGGATTTGTTAGCAAATATTTGAGTAATCCAGGAAAGGAGCACTGGAATGTAGTCCAGTGGATTCTTAGATACTTGAGAGGGACTACTAGTAGACAGTTGTGCTATAAAGGGTCAAAGGTTTCCTTACATGGATATGTTGATGCAGACATGGTTGGATATTTGGATGTTAGGAGGAGTGCCATAGGTTATGTATTTATTGTTGGTGGTACGACAGTTAGTTGGATTTCTAAAGTGTGGAAGATTGTTTTCTTGTCTACTACAGAGGCAGAGTATGTTGCTGCTACAGAAGCAAGCAAGGAAATGATATGGATGCAGCGGTTCATGGAAGAGTTGGGAAAGACGTGGGAGGATTATAGGTTATTCAGTGATAGCCAGAGGGCAATTCATCTTGCAAAGAACTTAGCATTCCATTCGAGAACCAAACATATACAACTCAGATATCACTTCAATAGATCAGTTTTGGAGGATGGACAACTGAAGTTGGAGAAGATCCATATAAGTCAAAATCTTATTGATATGTTGACAAAGGCGGTGACAAAAAAGGAGTTGGAAGGTTGTTCAGCTTCAGTATGTCTTCAAGATTGATCTTGAAGAAGATAAACAAGTTAGAGAAGAGTCTGAGGATGAGTTGTAACAGTGGGTTGCAGCAGTCAGTCTCCAAGTGGGAGATTGTTGAAGATGTGGAGTCTGACTTCAAGTTGAAGTGGTAGTTTGATTCCAAGTGGGAGATTGCTGAAGTTGTGGAGCCTGATTGCAAGTTGAAGTGGCAGTTTGGTTTTCTTGTTTCTATTTTTTGGGAGGAAATCATGGTCATGGATAAAAATAGTAAATCGTCTTATCAATAGACTGGAGTTATCTTTATGTTTATTTTATTAATAAACATATGATATTTAGGTTGTTTATGGTTGAAGCAAACTTTTACAAAGAGGTGCACAAGCTATATATATGTGCCTGAATTTACTCTTTGGAATATGAAAAAAAAAAAAATTTGTATTGTATTCCTCAGGATTGAATAAAGGAGAATGTTGGCTTGTTTCCGGTGGTTCTAACCCAAATTGGGTTAGCCACGTTAAATCTTGGGTTTATCCTATGATTGCATGCTTCTTTTATTTCTGTTTTAATTTCGTTGTATTGTTCATCTGCGTTTTGATCCTAATATAAATTTCATGCATGAGTTTAATTTAAAAACAATGTGAGCCAGTAATATTTTAAAAGTGTGGCATACTCACTTACACGGGTCAGTTGTGTAAAAAAGCACATGTCAGTCATTGTTATGCATGCAATAGTCACACACAGCATGAAGTTTTTAAAAGTTGGAGGGTAGTTCCCAACCAAATCCCTTGATCATTGAGGTGGCTGGATTGAGATATTGCTTGTAAAAATAATGATGGAAAAGATTGTATAACACAAATTGAAGAGTTGTAGACTCGTAGGAAGGGCAATTTAAAGTAAGTGCTACGAAGAGAGAATTTTACTCCATAGCAATTGGTGATCGAAAAAGGTGCAACATAGGTTAAGTTGCCCATAAAAGAAGAGATGGATCCTGCTGACAGTTGAAATGTGTCAAAAGTAATTAACACAGACAAGACAAATTATTCCCCTGAAACAAGAAAATGGAGATAACAACAGGCACAAAAAATTTACTAGCAGTTGCTCCTCCGGGGGGGAGCAAGATACGTCGTTGGTTTATGTAGCAGTCGTCGTTATTTTCTGGTGTGTGCAGCTGGAAGTAATGGTTGCGAAAGGCACAGACAGTAGGGAATGTCTGAAACTTTTAGTTGTTATTTTGATACAATTGATTTGTTTGACCTCTGTAATGCATGTATATTACGTAGCTCTGCAAATAATTCTTATTTGCGTCCCTCGTCAATCTACCGCCTCCCCAAAAGTGGAAACCAGATATAAACTATATTGGGTTGTGTGTAATTGTTACATTTAAAACTAGGAGAATTTTTTGAATATGAAATCCGTGTCTAGCAGGAGGTTATTGTGTCCAGTGTGGGACAAAAGATAGTGTTTGAGTTTTTATCTTCAAAAGACTATTTTAATTATTGTTTCTGAAAAGTAGAATGTCAGCAGCTGAAGACTGATCATAAATGCCTCCCAATATTAATTGCATCCCTGGTTTTTTGACCTCTAATTTTCTTCTCTTGATTAGATGAATGGTCCCCATATATGGATATATGGATCCTTGTCAATAAATCCAAAATTTTGTACTGAAATCGCTAAGTGTCTTTAAAAATCAGTTTGGAGCTCCATACTTTAATAAAAATAACTTATCTAGGACTTACGTCAAAGGATTCAATAAAATGAGTTGTCATGGTTATTTCTATATAAAATTGGTGAAGAAAAGACTGGTCTTTTATTTCTTCACTAAACTTTCCCCTGTCATCATGAACAAAATAAATCAGAAATGGAATGAGCGGGCTCAAACTCTCAGTAAGATCGTCAGCATTCTGGAAATGGAATGGCTAACAATTTGGTTGGTTAAGTAGAGTACAGTGGATACATCAGTCCAAAAAAACAATAGAATAGTTCATTCAACCACCAAAATCTCAATGAAAAAAACAGATGCAAGCAACAGATCTCAATGAAAAATGGGAGAAATTGTATAGGTCTATGACTGCTGGCGTAAATTTCACACTGTCCATTTTGTTTAAAAAAAAAAATTAATTTATATCGGACTTAGGTATAAACTTATTGTTACTAAAATATTATTTAAATTATATACATTAAAATTAATATTATATTAGTTTTTCCATACATTTTTAAAGACATAGCTAACTGGTTCCATGATGCCACCAAAATAATAAATGTAACTTTGAAAGTAAGAGGTCACAATTAAGATAGCAGTTTTTGGTAAGTAATGTGTTAATACGGTTTACTTTACATGGAGACGTAGAATCATATGGACCAGAATTCATGTAAACGTTTAATATTGCATGTAGTTAACCTAACTCTGCCACAGTGGTGTTAGTATTGTAAACATATAGTCTCACCCTAGAAAACATGTGTGTCCAGTAACATGAGCAATTGAATGCAAAGTTCAGGTTTCATTAGCCAGTAATACAATTTGATCCTCAAGCTTAGAATCTACGAATTAGGTTACTTATTTTCTGCACAGAATATACAGTCCCTCACATTTTATAGAAAACATATAACTGCAATCAAGCAAAGATACCAAAAAAAACACAACTGTAAATGACCTTCTCCTGCCAGCGCAGTCATTTACTGAACCATTAACTGAGTGTAATATTTTTTCTACAGCTAAATTTAACTCAACTCCATTTGAATCCCCAGATTACGTTTCTCAATTTCTGCACAAAGTATGCGACCATCAAATTTCGTTAGCCAGTAATAAAATTTGAAGCGCTAGTCTTAATGTCACTGAACAAATGTAATGGAATGGTTTAGAATTGCGTCCACACGATTCAATGGTGTATAGGACAGTCGAATAAAGTAATTGTTTCTCCTGGTTGAAGTTTAAAAGGCTTGTAATTGTTTCTCTATTTAGAAGAATTTTAAGCCTCGTAATTGTTTCTCTCTTTGAAGCATGGAACAGCAAATTAAAACACAAACATTTTAATGATAACAGAAATCTTTCAAAGGAGAAAAACATGCCTGCTTTAAGGAATAGTTTCAACTACCAACCACTGTAAATAGCAGTCACCAGGTGGGAGGCAGTGAATAAGATTACGGCTATTTAATATATAAAAGAACAGTCATCAAAGTAAGTAAACCCGAAGACCAGTTAAGTACCTGGGAACGACTAAAATGGAAATTGCTTGCCGCTCCACATATCTGTTTACACAGGCTTCTGTTGAATACCAAGGCGTTGGTTGCACAGCCAGGGATGATAGCACCGCACCAGTGGCAAATTGCATGCAACGGAACAGAAGCTGCGCAACAATGGCGTTGGTTAAGCTGGTCAATGAAAACGGCGCGAGTATTGCCCACTAAATAAACGCCTAGGGCGTAATAAGTATCCTATGATAGAAATAAGAGAAGACAGAGCAATCTGAATATACACAAATAGCCATTTACATACCATCTGCATTGAAAACCAATGTGTAGCTACATATCCTTTCCAAGCCCGGACCAAAAGGGAGAAACTGTGGAAAATAATCTATGCCCCACAAACAAGGAAATACATGGATACTGCTTTCAACAAGAAATAGGAATCAAATCAATTTTTAAAAATGGGTTAAAAATATCTGAACAGAAACACCAAAAATGCTATTACAGTTATTGATTATTAACCTCCTATCTTGTAAGATTATTTGATCAACAAATATTGGAAAATAACACAACTGTAACTTCACAAATACAAACACATAAAAAATACCCAACAAGGTGAACACAATATTTTCGGACAATTGTCCCTGGAAAAACCCCGTAGGGAAAACCAGTACTACAGATGAGAAATATATTAAACTTCAGCAAATCAAGAGATACAAATACTGCTTGCCTCTTACTGGCAGAGCTCCGACAATCTCCTAATCCTCCTGCTGATATTCCTCCACTGCTATCTCCAACGCTATCACTGCGCCCTTGCTAACACTGCAAGACTACTTGCTAACACTGCAAGTTTCTCTAAAAACTTCCTTGTTACAAATGACCCAATGACCCCCTTATATACTACTCTCGTTGAAAATCAACGGCCGAGATTAATACAAATGAACGGCTGAGATTAAGACAACTCAATAACCATTAACAACCTTGGTTATGAGGTGTCACCTAAAAGGAGTCAATATTAAATAACAATTGTTTTTATCCTAACAATATTTGTTTGACAAAAACAACTATTTTTCTAAATTCTAGGCCAGAACGAATAGCTGTCCAAACTACCCATAACTAATGCTGCTATATTCGGGTGAGGACAAACAGTTGTCCAAGCTACTAAGATTAACACTCCCTCTTAGCGAGGAAGTTGTTCTGCATGACACCCAACATCTCTCTGAAGAAGATGAATTTTTCCTTCCCCAATGCCTTTGTCAGAATGTCTGCTACCTGCTGATCTGTAGGTACAAACTGTAGCTTAACAACCCCGCGCTGTACACAATCTCTGATGAAGTGATACTTGATGTCTATATGTTTTGACCTATCATGAAACACCGGATTCTCAGTCAACTTGATGCAACTCTGATTGTCGCAGTGTATCACCGTAGTCTCAACCTTCTGACCAAACAAAGCTACTAGCAACTTCCGAAGCCATATAGCTTCACATGTTGCCATGCTAGCTGCTATGTACTCTGACTCTGCTGAACTCAGAGCCACAGACTTCTGCTTCCTGCTGAACCAAGATACAACTCCTGATCCCAGACTGAAACAACACCCTGAAGTGCTCCTCTTGTCCGTTGTACTACCTGCCCAATCTGCGTCAGTATAGCCCATCAACCTGATTCCTTCACCTCGAGCATATCTAATTCCATACTCGATTGTACCTTGCAAATAACGCAGCACATGCTTTGCCACAGTCCAATGCACTCTCTTTGGCTCAACCATGAACTGACTAAGAGAGTTAACTGCAAAAGCTATATCTGGCCTGGTATTGACCAAATACATGAGAGAACCAATCAACTGCCTGTATAAGGTGGGGTCTACATCCTTCTCCCTGGATGTGTCTACCTTCCTCCAATTCATGATCATGGGTGTAGACATGGCTTTGCAATCTTCCATCCTGAACCTTTTCAAGATTTCCATGCAATATTTCCCTTGCCCAAGGAAAATCTCTCCATCTTTCTGCCATACCTCCATGCCTAGAAAGTAGTGCATAAGTCCCAAATCCTTCATCTCGAACTCCGCTGCAAGATCCCTCTTGCATTCTTCTATGAGCCCCAGTGAACCTGTAAGAAACAAGTCATCTACATATAGGACAAGAATGAGAATCTCACCTCCAACTACCAAGTAGTAGAGATTAGCATCTGCCTCACTCTTCACAAAGCCCATTTCCTGCAAGTAACTATCAATGCGCTCATACCACGCTCTGGGAGCCTGCTTGAGTCCGTACAACGCTCTCTTCAATCTACACACGTGGGTCTCTTTGCTGTGTGCTACAAAGCCTTCTGGTTGTTCTATGTATACCTCCTCTTTCAACTCACCATTAAGAAACGCTGTCTTGACATCCATTTGATGGATCTGCCATCCCATCTATGCTGAAATTGAGATTACAGCTCGTATAGAAGTATACCTGGCAACTGGAGCAAATGTCTCCTCGTAGTCTATTCCCTCTTTCTGAGAGAACCCCTTTGCCACGAACCTTGCCTTATATTTCTCGATGCTACCATCTGCACCGTGCTTGATCTTATAGATCCAGCGTGATCCAACCACTGCCCTATCTGTTGGTCTAGGCACTACCTCCCACACATCATTCTGCATAATTGAAGTATACTCCTCAACCATTGCTTCTTGCCACACTTGATGTTGTGCAGCCTCCTGATAGCTAGAAGGTTCACTATCTACCAACATACTAACTAATGCAACATAGTCATCATACCTGGCTGGTGGTTTCCGTTGTCTATTACTCCTCCTAGGAGTACCCACTAACTCCTGAGTATTCTTCTGTGTCTGTTGAACCTCACGGTTCTTGCTGCCAACTGTAGAGGATGAAATATCAACCTCCATGTCTTCTTGATGCATCTCTTCTTGCACCTGTTGCTCCATACTTTGAAAACTCTCTCCTCCTGAGTCTATGCTTGTACTAGTAACTGTACTCGAGCTTTGCTGCCCTTGACTCGATTGAGTGATCCTTGGAGCTTCTGTTGGCTGCTCACTCTGATCATCTACTGGAAAATCTCTAGACCTTCTAAATGCCTTGTCCTCCATGAACTTGACATCACGTCGAACAATAATCCTCCTGGTCCCCGGAATGAATATCCGATATGCCTTTGAGGTTTCACTGTACCCCACAAAGTACCCTCTCTCCGCAGTCTGATCTAACTTGGTACGTGTATCCTTAGGAATGTGACAATATGCCAAACTCCCAAAGATCCTAAAGTGACTGACATCTGGCTTCTTCCCAGTGAATGCTTCCTCTGGTGTCATCTTCCCTAGTACCTTATGTGGAACTCTATTCTGTATGTATACTGTTGTACTGCATGCCTCTGCCCACAGATAACGGGGTATATCCTGGTCATGCAACATAGCCCTTGATGCCTCCGTTATAGACCGATTCTTCCTCTCAGCAACTCCATTCTGTTGCGGATTGTAAGGAACAGTCCACTCTCTCTTGATTCCTTCTCTGGTACAGAACTCCTGGAACTCATTGCTTTTGTACTCGCCTCCATTGTCTGACCGAAGAACTTTTATCTTCCTTCCTGTCGAATTCTCCACAAGAGCTTTGAACTCTTGGAAGCGACTGAAAACCTCATCCTTGGTCTTCAAGAAGTATATCCATGTCTTCCTGGAGAAATCATCAATAAAAGTAACAAAGTACTCATACCCTCTGAGAGACTTCGTCGACATTGGTCCACATACATCTGAATGTACTAGATCAAGAACGCCCTTGGATCTGGTGTCACTCCTTGGAAAAGATGCTTTAGCAAACTTCCCCAACACGCATCCCTTACATACATCATCGTGCTCTGTGCTCACCTCAGGAACACCTGTCACTGTCTCATGAAGTAATTTAAGGGCTCCATGATGGATATGGCCCATCCTTCTATGCCATAGCTCTCCCTGATCTCTAAGATTACTGTTGCTCATGAGTGCCTTAGGAATATCAAACTGCAGCCTATAAAGCCGACCGCTCCTAACTCCAATAGCTATGGGTGATTTCCAATCCTTGTGCTTGATCAACACATGTGCCCCTCTAAAGAGTACATTGTACCCTTTGTCCTGAAGGACAGATACAGAAATCAAATTCATCCCTAAGCCTGGAACATGCAACACATCATGAAGGGGAATCATCTTACCACTCTCCCTCTGAAACTGAACAGTCCCTTTCCCAACTGAGTTGAGTTTGGACATGTTCCCCATAGAGATCTGGATTCTGGTGCTCTCTTCCTTATAACTGGAGAAGTATTCTCTAACTCCTGTCATATGATATGATGCCCCACTATCTATGTACCAAACACTCTGTGAGGTTGAGCTAACCATACATGCTATGAGTGCAAACTCATCTTCCATTCTACTAGAGAGCTCATCTGCACTTGCTGAAGCCGCAACTTGCTTCTTGCCTTTCTTTTCATTCTTCTTCCTTTCTGGGCAATCGCTGACATAGTGGCCAAACTCGTGACAGCCATAGCACTTGATCTTCGAAGAATCTTTCTTCTTCTTTTCACCTTGTGAATTTGATCCTTTACTAGACCCCTTCTTTGCTTTCCCTTTACCCGCTAGGGCAACATTTTCCTGTTCCACCTCACTTTTCTGACTCTTATTGTTGGCTCCATTGACAAGACTTAGTCTAAGCTCCTCCTGAGTGAAATCACTCCATAGTCGATCCCAACTCGGTAAGGTGTCTCGTCCATTGATGACTTGAACAAAGACATCCCACTGCTTAGTAAACCCATTTAGGGCTATTCTCACTAGCTCGTCATCATTTGGTTTGTCTCCAACAGCTGCCAATTCATCCTTGACAAGTCTAAGTCTGGTGAGGTAACTTGTGACGTCTTCTCCCTTATTCATCCAGGTATTCCTCAACTTTTCTCTGAGAATCAGCTTCGGTTAGTGGTAGCATTCTGGTACAGATTCATAATGGCATCCCACATCATCTTCACTGTATCTAACTCTGCAATATGCGGAACAATATGATCCTTGACACCGTCAAGAATCAGCCTCCTCGCCTTGGCATCTTCCTTCTTATATGCTAAGAGTTGTGTTGCATCTGTAGGTACAGGTACAACAGTGGTCACATATTCCTTGATACCATTCTCTTCCAGCAATAGAGAAATTCTGGCTTTCCAGACACCAAAATTCGAGGCTCCATCCAATCTGTCCTGATCTCTTAAACCTGCTGAGGCCATCTTAAAAGAAAATAATAATAATAATTTTGAAGAGGTTAAACTGGGTTTTATAAACCCTCACTTTCTTTCACCTAGGGTAAATCTCTTCTACCCGAACTTAGCTCTGATACCATGTGAAAAATCTATTACAGTTACTGATTATTAACCTCCTATCTTGTAAGATTATTTGATCAACAAATATTGGAAAATAACACAACTGTAACTTCACAAATACAAACACATAAAAAATACCCAACAAGGTGAACACAATATTTTCAGACAATTGTCCCTGGAAAAACCCCGTAGGGAAAACCAGTACTACAGATGAGAAATATATTAAACTTCAGCAAATCAAGAGATACAAATACTGCTTGCCTCTTACTGGCAGAGCTCCGACAATCTCCTAATCCTCCTGCTGATATTCCTCCACTGCTATCTCCAACGCTATCACTGCGCCCTTGCTAACACTGCAAGACTACTTGCTAACACTGCAAGTTTCTCTAAAAACTTCCTTGTTACAAATGACCCAATGACCCCCTTATATACTACTCTCGTTGAAAATCAACGGCCGAGATTAATACAAATGAACGGCTGAGATTAAGACAACTCAATAACCATTAACAACCTTGGTTATGAGGTGTCACCTAAAAGGAGTCAATATTAAATAACAATTGTTTTTATCCTAACAATATTTGTTTGACAAAAACAACTATTTTTCTAAATTCTAGGCCAGAACGAATAGCTGTCCAAACTACCCATAACTAATGCTGCTATATTCGGGTGAGGACAAACAGTTGTCCAAGCTACTAAGATTAACACCCATAACCTCCCTTGAAGTTTTCTTTTCTTTGGTTGTTAATATATGATGCACCATTTCAATTTGTTTTTAAAAAGAAGTCCCTTGAACAATTGAACTTACTCTGAATGCAGAAGTTACGAATGTCTCAGAAGAAAAGTTTAGTAATTTGAACAATCCATATCCTTGCCCCAGTTTTGAGTTGAAGTGAGAGAGAAAGATGAGAGGAGTATAAGAGATTGGAATGAAAAAATCAAACAGGGGCAGAAAACCATTTGTGTAGGTTCAGTGGCAGCTCTGTACCTTAGACCAATCACAAGCACCCTGCTATGCTGCTATGGGCTCATATTCATCTTGGGATCGATTCTAATACACATATCTTGTAGCAGAGTTGGGTACTATTATGGAATACCACCTGGGATGAGATGGTCTCGAAGAATCTTGTTGGAAGTGTAGGTTCTATTGCCACACTAGTCCCTAGAACCATAATATTAATCGGAATTAAAAAATAATGCTTGATAACACCACTTGAGACCAAGAAACAACCTAGGGTTAGCTAGGAAAATTATGGAATAATTTTTTTTGATTTAGAAGTGTCTACAACTAAGTTGCAAGACATCAGTTTGCACTAACAGATAAGTTCGAAACAATTCCTATTTACCAAACTTCAAACACAAGTTTCCTTCAAATCAACCTATTTCAAGTTCACAAGTTCAAATTTTAGGGTTACAATTTCACTTAGGTTAGGGAGTGAAATTTACCCCATCTCTCTCTAACAGACTCAGAACTTCAACTTGATTTTTCTCATAATTAAGTCTTCCAAAATTTCCCTAAATCATGCTCAATGGATAGGAAATTTTCTCACCTTTCCAACCATATAAAGAAGTCCTCCTAACTCCTTATAAATCTCAAGTTATGGCCCGATGGAGTTTTGGGGAGAAATTTTCCCTTGGGGAGTCTGCGGGCTTAGGGAGAAAATTTTTCCCTTGAGCGGGTCAGCGGAGCGGGGAGGAAAATTGAGAATTTTCCCTCCTTGAGTGCAAGAGGTGATTTGCCTCCGCACGCCCGCGAGTCCGAAAGAAGGACACATGTTGCTTCCGATTAGTGCGGGGAGAAGCGGACCGGCGGAGCAAATTTGAATTTGGAACATTTTAGGCCAAAATCCCAAGGGCAAATTTTGTCGCGTGCCTCCGCCAAGGGAAAACCCATGCCAAGTGTCAAGTGCCTATTGGTCATCGGGGCTCACGGAGCAATGGAGCAAAAGGGGAAATTGAGATTTTTTATGAGTTAAAATCTAAAAGGAGAAAATATCTCAAAATTTGCCAATGTCAACACGTGATTGGACAAGGGCCGGTGGGTCATGGGGAAAAATTGGGAATTTTTCCCAAGGTCAAAAACCAAATTTCCTGAAGGAAAATTTACCGTCATACCTCCGACCTCGCTCAAATTGCCACGTGGCGTCCTGTGATTGGACAAGGTCAGCGAAGTGATGGAGATTTAAGGTTTTGTGCCAAAAAAGTTTTAAAGTCAAAAAGGCTTTGCGCGGGCCCGCGTGTCCACTAGGACACATGTCAGCACCTCATTCGCTGCGGAGGTGTGGGACCGCAGAGGAAAAAGTAAATTTTTTCCAAAGGAGTTAAATGGTTAAGTTTATAATTTTATTCCGCACGTGCCCACCAAGCCACGTGTCAGCACGTGATTAGCTGCGGGCCGCGGGGTTGCAGGAAAAAATGGGAAAGTTTTCCCAAAGTCAAATTTTCAAAAAAGTTAAGTTTCAAAAAGGAGTGCCCCTCCAAATTGCCACGTGGTAACATGTGATTGGTTGTGAGGGTGATAGGGCCGTGAACTTTTTGGGGAATTTTTTCCAAAGGTTAAATTTTGATTTTTATATAGTTAGACTAATTTTTGGATGGCCATTTTGAAGTAAAACTTCAAATGGCCATAACTTTTGATAGAAATGTCAGTTTTGGGAAAAAAGGACTTTTCAGAAAGCTATCGATGTCCTCTTTTCAAAAAAGTCATCAATTTTAAAGTTTGATGAAGTTTAAAGGGTCAATTTTATGAAATAGATATGCAGGCTTTTAATATGTGAACTGGCAGTTTTTCAACTTATAATTTTGATAAAATTAGAACTCCTCCTTCACTCAACATGTCAAACAGACATGGAGGATCAGTCTAGGGAGGGTTTAGAGTGTTTTAGTGAAGTCAATTTGTTCCAATTATTCAAGTTTGCATTTTTCCGGCAATAGATGGGAAAAACGACCGTGCAAGCTCCGATTTGAAATTCCTATTAAGTTTTAGAGGTTCATTCTTGACTGTTTTAGTGAATTTGAGTTCCTTAAGTCTTCCTAAGTATAAATTTCAAGTTTCATAACTTATTGTTGAGTATAAGTCGAACTGCTCATTTTTATTAAAATGTGCATTGCCAGATTTGAAGTTTTAAAACAGTGAACTGTTTCTTTTAAATTTGTTTATCAATTTTTGTAATTTGGATGTGCATATGATTCCTAAAATTATTCAAATACATTTCTTATTAAATCATCCATTCAATTCTAAATTATAAGATTACATTCAGATTTCAATTTTAATATATAATTGCAAATATAACACTATCTTTCATTTCCCACGCATTTCTTTCTTTTCTTTTTAATAGCAATCAATTTTCAATAATAATTCAAATCTAATATGCAATATACTTTTACATCTTTCCTTTCTATTTGATTTCAAAATACATTACAATATAAAATTCAATTTTTCACTTCAAAAATCAAAATGTCATTTCTTTATTTCTAATTCAAAACAGAGAACTCAAACATACAACTTAAATTCTACAACAATGCTTTCTTATTGATTTCAAACAAACTTACAGTTTCCAATTTCAATACATTTACATTCTGTCTCATTCTTTTCCAAAACAGAGATAGAATAATAACTCTTTACATTTCTCAATCAAATCTCAAACTTTTATTATCAATACAAATAACTTCTCATTACAACAATTATACAACTCATCCACTCGAAGTGGGAAAGGTTACAATAAATTTTCTCAAAAGGGAAGGGACTGTCAAAACTGTAATTTCTTCTCCAAACAGCAGCGTATTGATTTCTTCTTCTTTTCAACTTTGATCACAACAAGGAAGGGGGAAAGGCAACGCTCTCCACCCAACCAAGACATCCAATGAGAAAGGAGAAGCCATCCTTCCCCATTGGCCCCCGAGCCCCAACCATATTGAAATAGAAAATGAACATCAACACATGGCAACAAGGCTTCTTTCACAACAAACAACATTATTTTCACATTGCATACAAACAATAAAATACATAGTCCAACAAAGACAGCATTTCTCAACTGTAATTGAAATCATACACACAACACATAGGCTTGATCAAGCAAGCCAACAAGAGCAAGGACTATGGGGAACTCCTTATGCCTCCCAATTTGGAATTGGGCATCCACCAAATGCATACCGCCAATAACATATCAAACCCATAAACCTTATATCTCCCAACCCCCCTCCAAGTTTATACCCCCCCATAGTAAGAAATGCAAGCAGTTTCTTTTCCAAGGTGGATCCCAAACCAAAACTCCCTCCTTAATAAAACAGTGCCATTGGCAATCCCTTATGCCACCCCATATGAAATCCCCATAGCCTTCTCCTACACCTTGCCCTAAGCATTCTACCCAAAAAGCCAAGAATACACAACACATTCACCATTTCATTCATGCAAGAAAAGGGAAAACAACATTTAAAAAGGACAAGATCCTACCTCTCCATTATGGAGATTGTTTCCAAAACAACAAGCTCCTTCAATGCTCAAAATATAGTCCAAAATAGCAAGCTCTTCAATGACCAAAAAGCAGTCCAAGAACAGCAACACCAAGCATGCAAAGGAATTTTCAAACTCTCTCCACAAGCAAGACTCCCACAGCAATAAAATTCGACCCCAAGGAAGGAAGAGAAAAGTTTCAACAACCTCCAAATGAGCAAGAAGCTTCACTTTTATAGGAAAGGAAAGAGAGAGGATGATGTGGATCCAAGTGGGATGCCACATCATTTTTCCTCATCCCCAAGAGGAAATCAACATCAACTTCAACAAATCACAATAAATAAAAATGACAAAATAACTTACACACTTCAATTCAACCCATACTCCAAAAAGGACTGAATTAAAAACATGTAAGGGAAGTGCAATTAAAACTTACATATGTCATTTCAAAATGCATTAAAAATGCCTAAATTTAACCTCCAAACCATAGGCATGGTTGGTGGATCATTTTAAGAGGTGTGGGACAAGTTTAACTTGTCCCACAAGCCTCCAAATTTGGCCTCCAAGGTCAAATTCGAATTTTATAAAAGATGGAGTGTTTGACCTTCCAAAATCAGCCTTACATACTCTTACATATTTCTTACACATTCTTACAAATTAACTTACACACTCTTCCAACATTATTATTTAAATTCAACAACTTTATTAATTACATTCCATGTCCCAATTAAATTTAAATAAAGTTTAACTATGTGACTCTCACATTAATTCCATCACATTTAAATTAATTATAAAAAAAAAAGAACACATTACAAATAAAAATACATACAACAATAATAAAAAGGAACACATAAATAAAACACATATCCCATGGTCACATATAATGGAAATCCCCCCATGGGAATTCCTAGCAAAACACAACACACACAAAACAATACAGTTGCCATGGTGACCTTGTTGAATTCACCCGGAATTTCAATATGGTTAGTCTCCAGTCCCCCGACATTGTTGTGATTTTTAACCTGCAAAATGCAAATACCTCCTTCGGCCTCGTGGCCATATCAGAACATCCAAAAATGATATAAACAATATCTCAAAATCATCTAAACACACAAATCACAACAATATCATTAATTTAAAATTATCATTTTTAATTAAATAAATCAACTATATCATCATCAAAATCTATCATACCAGATCTACTCAAATATCCAATATCATAAGTCCAAATCAACATCTATAATATGTCCATGTCAAACAGTATATCATCAACCACATATAGAAAATGTCTCTAGTAATCGTCAATGCATAATAACTGAATCCAGATCAATAATCCATGATCTAACATCTAACCATCATACTAAAATAAAACATAATAGTATCCATAATATGACCAATAGTATCAAAATCAGTATCTAAAAGTGTCAAAGGGAAGTGGGCACTACATGATTGATTTTGTAAGTGTAGATATATAGATGAAAACATTATTAATTTCAGGTCCTGTTATAGTTGAAAGAGTTGCCATTGAAGTGTACACATCCATTAGGAATGTTACAGCAACTGCGAAAAATAATCCTAACAAGATGTGATGAAATGAAGTAAAACTCCTAATGAATTTGTAAACTCTAGGAAAAGCTTTAAAAACTCGGATTTTACCTTATATAGCATTACCCGATTCTTAATGCTATGAAGAGAGCTCTACATTTAACTTATAAATATCAATATAAAGTAATAAATTAAAGTTTGAAACATATGAAATTAAGGAGTAACTCCATTTTTACCATAAGTGACCAAAACACTTTTAAAAATGATTCCCACTTAATACTTTTGCATTGACGATTAATAGGAAGAATATTCTTAAGTGTTAGAGATAAAAAGGATAATTGGAATGTTTTCGGGAACATCCAACACTCACAAACGAGTCATACATCTTCTTACACGTCACCTGTTGCAAGTATCAAATAGTTGTTAATTTCACAAAACAATCATTTTTTTGTTTTTGGCCAAAAGATTTAATGGAAAACACAAGAATGCCTCACAATGTAATCCTGACTCATCCTCGGGATGTCCTTAAGGAATTGCTTTTGTGTCTCCATGGTAAATCTCATATCTGCACTATTGTGAACCGCGTCCTTAAAAAGATAGTAATTCTAGGGTTTCATTTCTGAAAAGTCTGTATCACAACTCTTCATCCTAAAGCAAACCCTATCATTCATTCTATATTAGAAGAAGAATTTCTCCAACCAAGTAAAGATCAATCCCAAAATAGTATAGAGTGTTAATGTAGCTCGAAAGTTTCATATACCACTTGCAAGAGATGTTATTACGGAGGACTAAATTATGATTAATAAAATAAGTTTTGAAGTTGGAAACCAAGCTAAACTTAATGTGTACAGGATTAAGGACCCCATGTCCTACAACACTTGTGGGAAAATATAGCATATCTCTATCTTTTACATTATAGCCTTTATTTTACAACTTTTTCTTTTCCCTACAAGCACCTTTACAACCCTTAGATAACTCTTGCTGACCACCTAATGGCACTCTCTTCTCCCTTAGCTCTTTCTTTTTCTTAGATGTCCCCGAGATCTAGTAAGGTGTTACACTTCGTATCCTTAGTGATTGAGTGTAGATTCCCCTTATGGTTCCTTTACAACCTTGTATGCATACGACTCTTGTTCTATAGCCCTAGACCACTTTGTGGACCGACAATTTGTGTGTGTTGGCCCTAGAATAGTCTTCTGCCTTATGTTATTTTAGAGGATCCCCATAGATCAGTCTTTGCTTACTTACAAAGAGCATGACGGGGGATGGGGCTTTTGCGGTGAAGCATAATTTTCACTCCTTTTTAGACCTAACATTAATTTCCAAAACACCTAGAATAGTCTTCTGCCTTATGCTATTTTAGAGGATCCTCATAGATCATTATTTGCTTACTTACAAAGAGCATGACAGGGGGTGTGGCTTTTGCGGTGAAGTGTAATTTTCACTCCTTTTTGGACCTGACATTAATTTTCAAGTTTAATATTATTCAGCCCAATGTATAGGACCACTAAAATATGGATGGTAGATGGAATTATCCCTGAGATCTGCACCCTCTACCTTCTTTTGAAAAGATTTTTTGCGGCACTCCATAAAAATGTCAAAGACAAAATAAAAAGGTCTAATGGACATTTGCATGGTATACTCTGCTTTTATTGGTGAAGGTTGAACTCTCCATGCAACATGGCTCCATATCTCCCATCCCTACTCTCCAATTTTAACACTTGACTCTATTGTGTATAAACTCCTTAATTATTAATTTTCCTCTATTTTCAGAGATCTACAAAACTGTAAATTATTGTATGAGTTATTCCAGAAATATGTGTCTCTATAGCAACTGTCAAGGCACATCATATAAGATCTCAACTTGTGCTTAGTCTGGTGTAAAAATGGACAATATGAGTGGATTTACATGAAAAAAGTAAATAATAATTGGCCCACAGTAAGAGTGCTACATCTATCACTTCTATGGGCACATTGCAGCTTCATGTCTACCAAATTAGAGTCCTCTTGCATCAAATCAATCAGTACAAAATATATCCTTAGTTCTAGGAAAGCATCAGCTGAATTTCCACTGGTGAGAAAAGAAAAGGAAAAGAAGAAGAAAATGCAAATGAACTGTTGAGGGTAACGAAAGGTCAAATTGAAGCCATTCTCGCTAAGGGAATCCCTTCTAGAGATTTAAATTTGAATCAAATGGATAAAATATCTTGATGTGTTCATCCTTTGGGAGCAAGTAAGGATCTGGAATGATGAAAGAATCCAAGTCCTAAAGAAAGTGGAAAACCTCTTGAGGATCCTCTTCAATGGCAATAAGTTTTGGCGCAGATGTTACAGCAGTAGGTAAAACGCTATCAAACACTCGGAAGACCCTGAAAAGGATTTATTTACAATTCTTAACATAAATAAAGTTTGATAAAACTATATTATAGCATCATTCCCATTTTGATAAATATACAAACAATTTACAACATAATAACAATTAATATACTTGACTGATTTAAAAATCGAATATTTCATTTTAAAATTGATTGAACAAATCAAGGATAAAGCTATCAAGGTATAACATAAAACAACCTCCAAAACAGGCTTTAGGATGAGAATTTGGAGCCTAAATACCAATTATATAAGAGAATAACATATTAAGTTCCTATACATTTTGCTTTTATGTGCAAGTGCATGATAAACATGTCTATTAAAGTGTCATTTTACATTTCGTATTCATCCACAAGTCCTTAAATACAA
This sequence comes from Taxus chinensis, assembly GCA_019776745.2. Taxonomy (NCBI): domain Eukaryota; kingdom Viridiplantae; phylum Streptophyta; class Pinopsida; order Cupressales; family Taxaceae; genus Taxus; species Taxus chinensis. Next base: position 357,521,221 of record CM034157.1, read on the forward strand.
AAGAGGAAAAAAGACATCCATAGCCCTAAAACAACAATTAGAGCACGAATCTATGTGATATTAAATCCATTTCACAAGATGGAATTGCATTAAAGTTTAATCGAAAGTAATCAAAAAAATCAAAGAACAACATAATTGCAATAAACAAAGGAAAAGGTCCTTCAGTGCAGAAGGCAAATAATCCCACAGGCCCACCATGAATTGGGTGATTTCCAAAGGATCGGTTCCATCATAAGCCACACCTTTAATTAAATCTAGATTACTATGAAAACATAACAAAATAACATGCCAGTAATCAGCTTAAAAGTATCTCATCTACGACAGATTGTCTTCTATGTTAGTAATGTTAAGCAGTTTCTTCTTATATAAAACACAATAAGCCATGCTTGAAAAAAGCTTATCAAGAATACAAAATTCATTAGGAAGGCCAACAATCCTAATTGACAACATCATGACTAACTAACCCAGATGCAGACTCCCCTAAAATTAGACAAAATAAATACCAAATAGCAGGACATAAATAAAACAACTCTTGAATGTTATCTGACAGAGCTAAGGACCTAAAAATAATGCTCCGTTCACTCGATGCTAATAATATATTCTGTGAGAAATGATAAATAGCAAACCCGCCGCAGCATGCAAAATTGGAAAAGTAAAAAATGTTAAAATTAGCAAATCTATAAAAATACCCTGTCAAAACCATCATTTAGGCCGTCAAATTTGACATAGTCCCGTGAATGTCCGCAAAGCCCTTTCCCATAGGGGGACGCCTTTGGCATAATTAAACAATGGATATCTGTATAAATGTTTTTTATTTTAGTATTTTTTGTTTTTGAAAAATTAATAATCTTGACATTTGTCTACCATTCAACTACCCAACAAGAAGTTTTGAACTTTGCACACCTAATCCAATTATTTCTATCAAACTAATTTACTAAACTTTAGGAAAGAAGAAATATTTTTCATGTGGCATGTTAGTATTGATCACGAGAAAAAGCTCTTTCCAACTAATAGAGAATAACTATGCAGCTAGGGAATAAAGCCTCCAGCCAATAAAATTTGATTAAAAGATTTTATTTTTTACAAATAAAATAAATTTAGAAAATCAAACTTTAATCCAAAAAAACGTATAGCAACTTTGAGATATTGTGGTATTGATAATGTTTGGCAACTTCTACAGTGTATCACAAGTTTGAGCAAGCGTGTGTAGCATTGGGCAAGCTTGCGCAGCATTTATGGTGTTGCACAACTTGGACAAGTTTCCGCATAATGACTAAGGCAAAAGTTTGTAGTGTGGCATGCTTAGGAGTGACATAGCATTACACAAGTCTTTATTTGTTCACTCTAAAAATTTATGGGTTGTGTAGGATTGTTTATAAACCCAAATGTTTTTGCATCAGTGTCTGTTTGTGTGTATTTGTGTATGTTTGTATGTATGTATGTATATATGTTTGTGTTTCTTTGTTTGTGTGTGTGTATGTTGTAGTTGTAATGTATTATTATATAGGCATAATTGCAAAGTGTTGTGGTTAGTTATAATGTATTATTTTAATGTTATGTTTAGTTATAATATATTATTAGTTCAAACCCACTTTCCACATCAGCACTAATCTTTTGAGATGCTTTTGAGACTCCCTTTATGTAATTGACTCATGTATTATCCTCCTTTTAAGACTCACATTATGTAATAACTTTAATTTAATTTATATATTAATGTCTACCAAAGGTCGAGTTGTCTACATATACATAACTCTAAAGACAATTCAGTCACTAAACGCGGGTATTAACCACCATATTAAGATCTATCTAATGAAACTGAACTATATTTAGTTACTTTCACCCATAATGAAATTGTTGCATTAACCTCAATATTGACCTCTTTTATCGTGGAAGTCTTTGTTGTTTCCATTATCTTCATGTGATCTTGTGTAAAATTGAAACTAGGCTTTTTGTGATTCATTTATCTCATTTTAATTCTCTTTGCGCCTTAACGAGTTTTACGGGGAATTTCAAATTTCACATTTCCGTTGATTAGGTGCCAATGCCATCTTGACAAATATCTTGGATCAGATTGTAGTAATTATTCAAGTAAGAATGTCCTTCACAATTCAAATTTTCCATACCTTAATTACTCCCACATTGATGTGTGGATGTAAGGTTTGTGGTTCATACTTGAGACAAAATAATTTCAGACATATGGAAAGATTTTTCATTTCCATGTTATCAAAAAGCATTAGCCAAAAGAACAATACCTCACTCAATTATTCTTGTAGAGTTCAAGGTAACTCTACTCATTATCTCTTTAATTTTCCACATTATCACTATGTTGCATAGGCTTCGATACATGAAAGATTCTTTCTCTAGTCAGAATAGTTATTCATATTTGGCACTTCAATCGTTTGTGCAACTTGCCAAACAAGGATGCAAATCTTGTTGGTATGCAAGAGTTATGGCTCTCTTTCATAAGTTAGATATCAATATAGAAAGACTTTCTACTCTTAGGTTTCCAATTAGTTCTCTTCAATGCACTAAATAAGAAATCAATAGAGGTATCCTTGAAGAGATCAACAAATCTTATTTAGAAGTTACATGGTTTGATCCAAAAGAGCCTTTGAGGATCAAACTCATTACTTCCATTATTTCCAATTTTATTTTTGGTTTCTTGAGGATCAAACTCAAGTTTCCAAGTACATGAAGAAGATGTTGCCATCTTGGTTAAGGATCCCTTTAGCTGAGTTTCGATTTTTTTCTCAACTCGGGATGGAATCTAATAATAACCTTCCACAAGTTGAACATATATTTCAATTGTGGTTTCTAGAACATGAAAGTGAAGAGCATTGTGTATTCAAGTGCCTATCTTCTATGAGATACATGGAAGATACCATTGCATATTAGAAATTCTCATGGATCCTTGGGGAGTTTCATTTGGTTGGAGGACCTAAGATGTTTCGCCTTGTTTATCCATGAAATTCACTTTGACTTCAACAAAGAACACTCACATTCAAGCCTTCGCATAAAAATAATTTCAGGAATATCAATTCTTACTTCCAAAAAATGGACTTCATGAACCTCTAGAGACCACATACCCAGACAACATGGTCCATATGTATAAGGCAATGTACATTTTATCGATTTCAAGATTTGTGGCCTTCAAATAGTAGAACCGTTGTTTCTCATTGAATTTTTTTCAAGCCTTTCTTTTATTTCTCTTTCTGTATCTTTCGGAGATACATTTGGCACTTCTTCAGTCCCATCGACCATTCTTGGCCTCTGGTGGACACTAATATCTAAATTAAGATTAAATTAAAATAAACTTTGGTGGTTCTACTTAAATGACACCAATTACTTTTAGTATATTGCTGACAACAATTGGATAAGAAATTTTGTAAACCTAAGGTAATTTGGAAAAATGGAACAAAAAGTGCGACTCTTAACCCCCGACACTTAATTGATCCACCAATATCCATAATTTAGACAAGTTTGATTGAAAGCACTAGTGTGCACCAATTGCCAAATGGGCGGAAACTGAGATCTTTGAAAAGAAATTATTTGATAGATGGGACTGCACAGTGAGTAACAAGAGTGAATTGTCATTTAAAGCTCGGCTTGCATTTTTCGCTTGGAGTTTTCTCAGTCAAATAAGAAAACCAAAGGTTTTTAAAAAACTAAGAAAAATTTGAAAATCCACAAATACATAAGACCAGCTTATCTAACAACATGAAGGCGAAAGATGGCCATTTCTAATGCACATGTAAAATTTTCTTTGGAGTTAGCTTAGCTTAGTCATAGTGAGTAACAAGAGTGAATCGTCATTTAAAGCTCCGCTTCCATTTTTCGCTTGGAGTTTTCCCAGTCAAATAAGAAAACCAAAGGTTTTTTAAAACTAAGAAAATTTTGAAAATTCACAAATACATAAGACCAGCTTATCTAACAACACGAATGCAAAAGATGGCCATTTCTATGCACATGTAAAATGCTCTTTGTAGCTTAGCTTAGCTTAGTCCTACTACACTCATTCAATGATGAACAGAACAGTCACTAGAAGTAGATGTCCTCGCAACCTCCCCAAAATTTGTCATTCTTGGGCTAAATAGCCTGACATCACCAGAGCTAGGACACGGCTGTCTTCTCGGGCTATAAATTTGCCGTAGTTCACTAATTCGTGGGCTAACAGTTTGTTTCCCTTCAGGAGCTAGCGGACTCATTCCATGTTTCACTTCACCAGAATGTTTATGCTCACATGAAAAAGGTATCGGTGGACTGAATGGACGTTTGGATTCACTGGGCTCACTCGAACTTGACATCCGTGGACTGTAAGCATATTTAACCTCACCGCGGCTTCGAGTAATTATCTCATCAAAAATCTCACCATCATCTGCCTTTGCAACCCTTGATCCTCGGCTAAACCCATTAAGTTCATCCTCCTGCATGGCAACAATTAACTTGATAACTTTTGATTAAATCTAGCACTTGCATAACATGCCTTGCAGTGACCAATGACAATGGATACTTACTAATCCTGGGGCCTCCTCATACTCTGCTGCATCCAATTCTTGAAGATGTGCTCCCTTGAAAAGTTTGGGGAAAAGATATTGCCTTACAGGAACTAAGAGCATTATAAGCAGAGGGAAAAGAACTCCAGCGATGGGAATCCATGTAATCCCAAAACAAGCCAGCAAATAACACGTCTGGAATATAGTAAAAATTGCAATAGTTTTGAAGGGCACTGTTTCAACAAATGAAGCATGGTATTGCTGGAGCACTCTATGAACAAAATAAAACATGAGAAAATGATCAGCTCCAAAAATTGCATTGTAATATTAAAGACATAACTTTACAAGCACAATCTTCACAAGAACTTGGAAAATGAAACAGAAAACTTAAGAGAGTTGTATGATAGTCCATACTTGTATCTTCGACTTGGTGCAGTAAGGAGTAAGAGTATTCTTTCCCAGAATTGATTGCCAGGGAGACTCTCTATGGCCATGAATGCAAAGTAACCCCAAAGCACTGAAGTAGGAATCATTTTAAGAAGGGGCATAGCTGCAACACAACAACCCACCATCATAGCTTGCAACAAATTGCTCAAACGCTGCTCTTTGACCTCAACAGGAAGTAGTTCATCAATGTCCTTCTCTGGATCGAAAATTGACTCATCAACTGGAGCATCTAGGTTCCCAGTACTTGCACCTAATTGAAGAGTTGTCTGTTGAAGTTCCTTTAGTTCCTACAAAAAAACATAAAGGCATTCAGATCTGAATGAGAAAGAAATTGAAGTCAAAAATTCAGGATACAAGAAATGCATATCTAGCTTACCAGAGCTGGAGATGGCTGATAAACCAATGGAGTTTGCATTTGCCGATAAGTTTCTTGCATGCTTCCATACAATTGTCCTAAGCTTGAGTTTTGTTTAATGCTTTTCTTGGCTGTCTTCACCAACCTATTGCGGACCAACTGTAACAAAAGTAGTTTAGTAATTATCAAATAGCACAATCCTCGTCATGCTTACATCTTCAGAAAAAAAAGAGGAATTTCTAATTCAGCACTACCTGGTGCTTCAAAGTAGCTAAACTTTTTGTATGCATTGGAGATTGAGGGATAACACCATTTGAAGGAGGGATGCCAATAAGGCCGCACATAATAACCTGCAATATTATTCCATAATTCAGAATCCCTAATGATCCTAAACCCAATTGACTTAGAAATGTCAGTCAGAACTGTGACAAAATGCTATGCTTTCAAAATGTAACCAATGAAAATCCATGTGATTTTTAATACCAAGAATCCCAACAAAAGCAAATCATAATGGAAAGAAGATGGCTTTCTCAAGTTGAATTCCTTTTGTTGAGCAAGCTGAGATGCCACGCTATGGTCGAAATAGTAAAGTACAGCAATCATGGTTGCCGGAATGAATGCACCAATAATGTATAACAATGGAACATCCAGCATCTCCTATGGGCAGCAAAAAGCTAATCAAAGATAAAAATGGAGTGCAGTTCCTTCAAGGTTCTAATATAGGAGTGTAAAAATGCGAAAGAAAAAAAAACTCTAGACAAAACATAAGATAGAAGACTTTAATGCCTTAATCTCTGAATCAAGTGTCATTCATGCATTCCATCTATAACAAACATATCGGCCAAATGTTTTCTCCCATCAGCTAGTCTTGGGCATCCATAAGAAAAATTAAATTTACCTTAATCATCATCCAGTTGTCATAAGCACCAGGTGACCATGGATTTGGACTAAACAAACGCCTAGGAATACCATTAGGAACATGACCCGAAGGTATATATGATAACCCAGTCCAAACAACTACCATCAGAGGAACTCCATAATCAGCAATGATACCTCGTAGCCAACCTGAGAGCATTAATAATTTCAAGCCTTCTAAAAGAAACAAACAAATAAGATCTAGAATGCATTCAGAACTATCATAAATAAAGTAACAAACAGCTGATATCCATAATATCATCACACCCAAAAATAATTCAATAGTAATTTAGAACAAAGAATATTTCCAACAGATGTTTTTCACAATAAAATTCTTCAAACGTGGAAGTATTTTTTCAGTGCAAACATGATCCCTGCTAAAGAAGGGCAACTGGCGTCTCTAATTGTTCTAGATTACGAATCTCCCTTGAAATCAAAGACATTTTATCTTTGTTACCCATTACTTGGCAATAAGAAGCTTCAAATGCTTGTTTATCTTGCACTAGACTTCAATTGGATTTTTAAAAAAGACAAAATAAATCATAAGGAAGAGACAAAGGATAAATGAAATAAGAACAGGTTGATTGAACGTCTGGCAGAGGATTACTATATATTTTTTCTGCTACACAAACCTGTCCCAAAACGCCATGACCTTCCTTTACGACTCTTCAGTCCACTGAATAGAAGCCCAAATGATAGAACCAATGCAAACATTCCATTTCCAAAGCGCCAAGAAGGTTTAAACTGTTCAAGAGTCAGATTGCTCCTCTTTGGAATGCGAAATTCATCCACAACACCCTATAGCAGATTGTTCAATACAAATCATCAGTTATTCTCTGAACCATATTTTAGATTTGAAATCTATTTCCATACATTATTTTATAGTTTTACAAAACTTGTAATTTTATATTTTCCAGTAATTTTGTAACTCTTACTGTGAGTGATAAAACTAAAAAACAATTTTATCAGACTTTAATTTTCAAGAAAAGGGGAAAAACCTGCATTTCCTAATTAGGAAGACCATCTTATATGTTGTGAGGTTGGTTTAACCCAATAGTCACCAAGAGACATGACGTCCAAACAGGGGATGACATCCTCACATTAGGATATAGAGGTACTTGAGTAATGGTATGGCTATGTATGTGCAAACGCATTTGTCGGTGTGGGTGTGCATTTGTACATGCATGAGTGTTGGTCTGCACAGGTGTGTGTGTACATGTTTGTGAGTGAGCCTGCGTGTGCAGGCACACATATGAGTCTAAGCATGTGCGTGCATGTGCAGGTGCGCATGTGCACGTTTGTGGTTGTGTTTGTGTGTGAGTGTGTGCGTGCGAATCTAAATTAGTGGAGAGTGTGTATTACCTAGAAAGAACACTCCTAGGAGACACTAAAACCAGTGAAGAAGGGCCAATCTAGGAATACCTTGATAACCCAATCTTACAAAAATAAATCCCTTAGCAATGACTAGAATGTGCACACGCATTTGTTGTTGGGGGTGTGCATTTGTGCATGTGTGAGTGTTGGTCTGCACAGGTGTGTGTGTGTGTACATGTTTGTGAGTGAGCTTGCGTGCGCCGGTGCACATATGAGTGTGAGTTTGTGCGTGCATGTGGAGGTGTGCATGTGTACATTTGTGTTTGTGTTTGTGTCTGAGTGTGTGTGCGCAAATCTAAATTAGTGGAGAGTGTATATTCCCTAGAAAGAACACTCCTAGGAGACACTTAAACCAGTGAAGAAGAGGGGCCCATCTAGGAAAACCTTGATAACCCAATCTTACAAAAATGAATCCCTTAGCAATGACTAGAATATTGGGCGCAGATTGACTTACAGGTAAAGACTTCATATTTTGATGGAATATGATATGATATTAGGGGAATACTAAAGACAAATATTAGTCTGATAGCTGAGGCAGTAGAATCTGAAACTGATGATAAAGGATAAAGATGCTTACCTCAAAGCCTGATGTGAGCCATTGACCTCCCCTTTAGGCTGAGAGCCGAACTAAATCTTGGATGGATATCATCTAAAGGTAAAGTCAAAGGAATTGGATTACACACTGTGTGGTAGAAAACCAACACTCTTGACATGTTTACTGGTATGTCCTGATTTGTCTATACGAGCAGACCTGTTACTGCATTGATCTGATTTGGCCTTGGGAAGATAATCATTTAACTTTGATCACTAGGAATGATAGTGCACACTGTAATTGACATGTAAGCAAGACTAGCACTTTCCCCGATAGGAGAACTGCAAATGTGTCGCCTATATGTACACATATCCCCAAAGACTAAGGGCCAACTCCCTAAGAAAAAACATATCACAAGAGGTGAAAACGGTAAAAATTAAAATTAAAAAAAAACATGGAGAACTAGGGAAGACATTTATTTTGAGCCTTTTGTGGAATTTTATCAGGACCTATTCCTCAATTGAAAAGATAATGAAATTGGGTATTTGTGAAAGAAAACCACACCCTTCATCTACTCAGTAGCTAAAAGGAGGTGTATGATAAGGTTGAAGAGTCAAAAGAAAAAGAAAGAGAAGCTAGGAATGTTGACGGGATTTTGTGGGTTTGGTTTGCAAGCCGCGTGAGTGAGACATGGGTGTTCACATGATAAGCTGCAAGACTTCCTAACCGTGCAAGAATATTCACGGGATATCCTCAAGGCACGCAGCGCGTAGATAGAAGCAAGAAGTGGATAATTCAGAGTTGCACCACCAACATAAGGAGAATATGTGTGACAGCTAAACACCAGCCAAGCCGAGAGAAGGTTCTGCAAAGAGAATCACAGGAAATATTCGCACGATCTGTGCCAGGGTATATAAAGTGCAGATCCTAGGGTTGTAGTAGTAGTTGTGATTATTGTTATGATCATTGTTGTAAGATAATTCATGCTTTTCCTTGTCTATGTGTTGAAAGTGGAACCGCATATTATGTAAGGGTTTCATGAGCTCCACCAAGTTTCCGGGACGGGACGGCAGGGGATGGGGGATGCGTTTCCGGGACGGATTTTTTTTAGGCCTTTTTTTAGGGGACGGCAGGGGACGGCTATTAAAAAATAAGGGAAAATTTAAAAAATATAGGAAATTTCAAATATTCATATGATAACATTGCTAAAGCATTCATCACACACATTATAGAACCTTAGTAAATAAAATTAGAGTTGAATTGAGATTTCACATAAGATTTAACCTTAAAAATATTGGAAATTTCAAATGTTCATATGAATAATGATAAGTATAACTGTAACACATTGATAAACTTAATAAAGCATTCATCACACACATCATAAAATTTTAATACATAAAACTGGAGCTGAATTGAGATTGCACATAAGATTCAAGTTTCAATTACAATGAAATGCCCAAGGGCAACAAAATGTCTGAAACATAGAAAATCAAAATGAAAATATATAGCTGCCCCTAATCAAACTCCGCTAAAGTGGCATCAAAATCAGACTCTGAGTCTGAGTCACTGGAACTATGAGGGGCTGCCTCATCCAATGGAACCCCAACCAATCCCACCTGTGCATCCTCCTCATCAATCTGTGAAGCATCTTCGGGATCAACATCCCAACGTGTGGCTGGAGTCTGACGATACTCAGGAGTCTGTCGATCCTGAAGTCTCAAGGCACTATGCACGGCTACTAACTTCTCTGCTCGTCGAGAGGTAAGATGGTTCCTCTTAACTGTGTGGATGAGGCCATATGTGGACCAATTCCTCTCTGCAGCAGAGGAACTAGCAACCTGTGAAAGGAGGCGAGTGGCAAGAATCCTCAAGTCTGGTGCATCCTTGCCATGCCATGTCCACCATCCAATAGGGTCTACTTGAGCTAATGTAGCTCTATCTGTCCTCGCCTCTGGCTTGCTAAATGTTGGTCCACGGAGATTGACAAAGGATAGCCATTGGGTCCGCAATAAAGTGGACTCCTCATCAGTGTACATCTTTCGAAAGGCCTTCATGAGCCCTTCTTTCACCTCTTCATCATCAGATGGAGGCACTCTCCCAGGTCGTGTTGCATACCATTTGGGATTTAGAGCATAGGCTGCCATATGAAGCGGGGTGTTCATTGTGTTCCACCGCCGTGTCACAATGGGCCTAATATGCTCCTCATAAAATCCCAAAGTAGGATCCCTGCTATGAATGGCTTGCTTCATCTGTCCAAGCATGCTATCAAATGTCTCATAAATCTCTCCAAGACTAGGAGAGTCTGTATCAACATATCTTATGACCCCCACTACAGGTGAGATGAAGGAGCAAACATATCTGCAAACAATTTACAAAAAAATTAGAAAACATTAAGATTCAAGAATGAAAAACTAAACTAATTTACAAGTTATAAACATGGATAAAAATATTTAAAAATTAAAAACTAAACTTACATATATAAAATCAGCAATAGCTTACCTGACTGTGGTCCACCAATCATCGTCGAGGATCTTTTGTTTCACACCTTTTCCTTCAGAAGTGTTTGCCTCTGGCCATCTACCCCACTCCTGATTAACCATCATTAATTGCAAAGCCTCCTGCACCTCAAGCATCCTCTCTAACAAAATGAAATAGCTGGCATATCTAGTGTCCACGGGCTTGAGGAATTCCTTCCTCGAAAAAGACCTGAATAGAGCAAGTGAGGTGTGATGGTTGCAAATGAACATCTGTATGTGTCTAGCCTCTGCCACCACTGCCTTCACCCAATCTATCTTTCCAATGTCTTTCAATGCATTGTTCAACGCATGAACACAACATGGAGTCCAGAAAATGTGCTTGTAAGCACCCTCAACCATCATGCCAGCTAACTTACATACGCGGGCTGAATCAGTCACTACTTGTACAACATTAGAGGGCCCAATCTCCTCTATGGCATCCTTCAAAATTTGAAATTGGAAGGTTGCATCCTTCCTCTTCCCTGTACAATCAATAGCTCTAAGAAAATAAGAGCCAGCAGGACATGTGACAATGATATTGATGAGTGGCCGATGTTTAATATCGGTCCACCCATCCATGATGATAGAGCAACCCACCCGTATCCAAGTTTGCCTCATCTCCTCCATCACCACACTCACCTTAGAATATTCTTTATCAAGGAGGCTAGTTCGTAGTTTGTGTTCTCCAGGAGGGACATATGAGGAACCAACAACAATTACATCTTTGAACATTTGTTTGAAGAAAGGGGAACGTGACACATGAAATGGTATAGCATTGGCAAAGAAGAATTTGGCAATAGAAGAGTCAGCTACTTCCCTTGATTGCACATTAAACATACCCGTAACAGTAGAAGTCTTTCTCTTTCCCTTGGCATAATCCCCTCCTCTTTGACTTTCAACATCCACACATTGGGTAGGCACTTGTGTAGTCTCCAATGGCATCCCTTTTTTCATTGTCTCACCCTCCATGTGCAACCTAGTCACCTCGGTCTTCTCCGCTAATGATATTCTTTCACAACCTTTTACCCCTTGTCCAGTTATGCCCAAAAGATGTGAATAAACCCGCGTGTAGCTGCCCCTAAATTCTTTGTTGCAAATATGGCATAACCACACTCTACTCCCCCCTGAATTCTTTTTTTTTCTTTGTCAATGGCTGTTACAAATTGTGAAAGAGGCTTTTTAGCATTGAATGGCCCCTTTGCATAGATTTTGAGGAGTTGTGAAGGGCAATCAAACGGATTATTTGAACCCATTGTTGGTGCAACACTCTCACTCCCTGAAGAAACCCTATTTCTGGTTCTACCTCTATGTTGCATTGCCATTTGAATCTCTTCACCCTCACTACCCTCACTGCTGCTCATTGTTTTGTATTGGAAATGCAACAACCCTGCAACTGCAAGTGAAAAAAAAAAAAAAAACTTCCCTAAGTTTGTGAAGCTTGAAACTATGATAAAAAAAAAAAAAAAATGAAACAATGAAGAAATAGTTTGTGCAAATTTGTAAAATGAACAAAGGATGATAAACATACCTCTAATGGAGTAGAATATTGCTCTCTTGCCTTCTTCTCACTGCTGCTCTCTATTCTTCTCTATGCTCTTTTCTTTCTTTGTCTTCTCCTTCACAAAATTAGAAATGAGTCAAATGAGCTTCTTTTTTTTTTTGTTTTGATGTTTGTTTTAGGTTTAGGGCACTTAGAAATGCAAGTGGGGGTCCTTGTGGGCCCCCACATTGCTTTACTTTTAATTAAAAGTGTGTTTTAAAAAAAAAAAATGTTTTTTAAGGCTGAAATGCGCAGGGGACAGCAGGGGACGTCCCCGGTACGGTCGAGAGACTTCTAGAAGTCCCCTAACCATACCGGGGACGTCTAGCCGTCCCCTGCTGTCCCCTGTGCATTTTTTGACGTCCCCGGGACGTTTCGGATTTTTCGAAGAATATGGGGATGGGAAGGGGATGTTTCTTACCCGTCCCCGAGGTTCCGAAACATTTATTGAATCACGTAGGGAACAGATTGAGGAGTGATTTCATAACAAGGATTTGGAATTTTTTATTAGAGCGAAGGGCCTTAACAATTGCAAACCTAAGGATTGGTTAGAGGAGAATTGTGCAGTGAACTATATTAAGTGTTTTTGTAGAGTTCCCTGGGCATTTTTATGCGTGGATCGCCGCTTTAATTGTTAGAAAGCGGCGAAATCTTGGAAAATCTAAGGGTTGGACTAATGCCAGGATCGTAAAGTTAAAGCAGACTGACGACGAGTGGACTAAAGCAGGGAATGTATGGTGGCAAGGAACTTTGTATAGTTAAGTGTTGGAATTTGCGGATGCGACATATTCTTGTCTTGAGCAAGCAAAATTCGGGTTCTTGTGAGAACCTAGAGGCCCATTCCTTGTTGAGATTCCTTTTTGAATTAAAATGATCCTTGCTGACCTAGGGTTTGAACAAGTATGAACGGGTAAACTTATGTAGTGTAGTGGCTAAAGTAGATGAAGGCGAAAATTAGGGTTTGTTGTGTAGAGTAAGGAAAATGGAGAATGTGACCAAGATAGAGATGAGACTGAGGCTATGCACGGAAAGCCAATAAAGAGAGTTGAGCAAAGGGACCCTAGGAGTGTGGGGAAGTCAATCCTAGAGCATACCGATGGACAGAAAGGGTGTAACAATGGCTTGAGTTGTGGTGACTGCCCTGTACAGCTAGAGGTGTTGCAAAACCGAAGCTTTTCAAGTTAGAAGGTGAAGAAGTTGACGTTGAAGGTTAGGGTATGCAGATTCAAAAGAAGCCCCTAAGTGGAGCCAACAACCAACTGATGCCAACACACAACGTGATTCTTCTAGTAGGAGAGTGGGTGAAGGTGTTGGCGTGTTTGGAAGAGATAGGTTTACAACTAGTCAAGAAGCATTTGCAGTAGAACATATTGCGGGATTTGACATTGGAAAGACTAGTTCTGCGCTAGGAAGCAGTAGAGACATTTCAATGCCACTTTGAAGTTTGGAGTGGACTAAGAAATTTTCCAATAAGTAGTGTTGGGGGTAACATGAGTTGGGATTTGAAGACTAGTGCAGGTGACCTGTGTGATGGTTAGTTTAGTTTTTGCACCAGTGCCACTGGAACAACCAACGCAGTTCATGGGGAGTACTATGGTTACACCTATTGGAACAAGTGGCGAAACTACCCCTACTGCACAAAATGCAATGGCTAATGTACAAAGTCTTGTGCAGCTACAAGTTGTTTATCTAGTGAACCTAAAGTTACTTGTCTGAAAAGTCGTAAAGTGTGTTGCAGAACACGTGCATAAATGTGAACTTGAATTGAGGGCCTAGTGTATTGCTTCTTCAAAGATGAAGGCAAGCCTTTTTGAGACAACACTACAAGAGCGAGTGCATACCTTGTATATGATGTTTGACCTTAATCAAACAGTGACTGATATTCATGCTTTGAAAATTGCATTCCTTAAGGAGTTCCACATTCCTAAGTTTGAGCAAGAGAGTATTTTTGCGTGGAAGGAGATTAGGTAGGATGCTAATGAGAGTGCCCAAGTCTATGACCCACATTTCAAAACGTTGTTGTTGAAGATATCATATGACATTCACCCTCTTCAACATGTGCAGTGGTTTGTTGGAGGATTGTTGGCCCCATTTCTTAAACAGCTTGCCATGAAAATTTTTAAAGACCTGCAAGAGGCTTTGGATGTTGCATTCAGAGTTGAGCTTGCTGGAAATTTCGACATAGGCATCAGCTCATTTCTAGAAGGTTAGTTGTCAACCATGGTGTCGCAACTCTAGAAGTTAACCTCTGTCAAGAATGCACAAGAAACACAAAAGTGACTATGGTGTAGCGAGTGCGAGAATGTAGGTCACATTAAGAACAATTGTTCAAGGAAAAGAGTTGTGTGGATGCAAGATTTGAGATGCAAACATACACGACACTGCAAATTGTCAATTAATTGGGGAAATGCAGGAGATGGAGGCTCAAGGACTTGTGCAAGTTTCTCTTTCACCAAATCAATGGAGACAATTTGGTTCAGGTACATTCCACAAAAGAGGTGGACTAAGTTCAAGAAATGGAAGACGTACTTGGGGAGCTTGCTACAAGTATGGGGATTCTAACCATTATCAACGACAATGCCCAAAATTCTTGACTTGTGCGAGCTGCAGAGAAGAACGCAAGAGAGAAGAGTGTCCCAAGTTGAGGAAGAATATCCTACAGAGTAATTCCATGCAGAAAACTGCCAAGATGGTGGTTGTTGCGGAAGTACAGTACTGCCAACCTTGGGTCAAGGTAGAGGCCATGTGATGCGTGCGAATACCATTTCAAAAGGAGTCCCTAACGAAGGACCAAATCGCAGGTAAAATGGACCAAGTTAAAAACAAAAAAGAAAGGCAAAGATACAACCGACTTATGTCGAGAGAGCCATGAACTACCCGGATGCATCAGCGCCGAAGGCCATTGTGACGAAGGCTAAGCAAGCATTATAGGAGTTACATAATGAGCTAAGGACCACTCAAGAGTTGTGAGAGTCACAAAAGTTGAAGAACCACGCAGGAACATGGCTTACAGAGATGGAGTTAGCCAACTTCTTGCATTGTTAAAAATTGAAGGCGTTGTTGACGCTTTAAAAGGTGTGTCTTAAGTGAAGTATGGGGACCCCCGTCGAAACATGTGAGAAAAATGTGATACCAATCATATCTCTAGCAAGAATTGGGAACAAATTAGACCTATGTGTTCCTTTTAAACAAGAACTCTTTATTGACATACGATTGAGTGGGCATAAGTTGCGCAAGGTTTTCATGCACAGGGTCTAAGGTAAGCCTCTTAGCAAAAGATGTCTAGGTTAAGATGGGAAGACCTACATTGTATTCAATAGGAAGCACACTCTACATGGCGAACAAGACTACTTCCCGACCGATGAGAGTTTTGCGTGATGTTGAGATTGGGATCATGGGTGTGTTATTCTACAAATATTTTGAGGTGATCGAGATGGCAGGAAAGGATGGATACTCCGCTATTCTTGGGAGACCTCAATGTTATAATAGTTAGGCGGATATGCAATTTAAACAAAGGTATATGAGTTTTGAGAATGAAGAACAGAGAGTCGTAGTTCTCTTGGTCACCAATCTAGGACATGTGTATGTGGAGAATGTCATAGGAACCGTAGAGAATTTATTTCTAAAAACTTATAGCACAAGAATAGGAAATTGATTGGAACTAGGACGAAGCAAAATCTTCAACACTTGCTTGTACGAAGGGGCTCCAAGATTCGTATGATATCACTGATCGAGCATGCTAAGGAGTAAGAAGATGCCATGATCATAGTCCAGTTGAAGGGATACTCAGTCCAATAAGTGGCTTGATTACCAAGAAGGGAAGAGACACAAAAATGGGTACAAAGTAAGGATCGGATAACCAAATCAGATACCCCCAAAGAATCAATTTGACGCCAAGTAAAGAAGGCAAAGAACCCACCCGCACAAACTCCATGCATCCCCAAAGCCACGGTAGTGCCACTAGAAACTACACAAAAGTTTTGGAGGAAACGGTTTCAAGCAAGATGTAATGTCCCCTTTTTCGAATTAATCTAAAATAAAGGATTCCTTGGCAAGCAATGGTTGAACAAGGGAAGATCATGGATTATATTTCAACTTTCATCATTCATATTCATGTTTTATTTTTGTATTTCCCTTCTTAATGAGGTCGGCTGGGTTTAGTGCCTTTAATGAGGCTTAATAAAATATTATAATGACTTATTAGGGGCCAGCCTTACCTATATGAGCTTTGTCACCAAAAGGAGGTTATAAAAAAATATTAGAGAGATCATTTGAAGGAGTTAGTTTTGGAGCATTTTCTATTTGGGCATTGTGAGCTTTTTGTTCCATGTTCTTCCACTTGAGGACGAAAACCCTCATGTGGCTTCCGAGAAGGACACCCTTCTAGTGGTTTTGTTGGAGGATGAAAACCCTTCAACAATGTTTGAGCTTGAATATTATTGCAGATTTGAGGAAGATACTTCATATTCAGATTTTTACTGGCATTGGGCAGCCTTCCCTAGGTGGAGCCAGCTACCTTGGAGAGTGGTTTGATGCCCTAGAAGGCATACTATTGATATTTCACTTGATAATCTGATTTGCCATATTTTATAAAGCTGGAATCTCCATTTTGGTGATTTTTGGCCAGGGTTTACTATTTTTCCTAGCCCTCGGTTTTAGCTAGTCTGCTTCTAATTTAAATAATTAATTCCAGCCATCATATCAGATATTCTTTCAATCTTTTGATGTGTTTATGATCAATAAATATTGTCGTGGCTAGAATAATTGTTTTGTGGCATTATTCATTGATTTGCTTGGTGAAAAGTGGATTTGAATTCTATAAACAGTTCTCTACCCTTGTAGATTGTTGATTTCAGATTTATTTCAATTTGTTGATTATAAAAATCAGACTTGCTTGTATTGAGGTGTGAGCTAATTTCCTTAATTTTCAGTTTTGTCCCTAAAAGGGATATTACACCAAAAGAAAATTGGACTTTGATACCATGTATATGCTAGCAATGAAGAAGAAAATTGGGCGTTTAGGCATAAAATTGTTGGCATTTAATGCCAAGGAGAGAGTCGATAAAAAGAAGAAAGAAGAAGCTAGTACTACACAAGATGTTGGGTGCAGAATTACCACGGAGAAAGCGGTCAAGGAGGTAGGGATGCCAAGGAAGAGAGCCACAAAGCAAAGTGCGGAAAAGGCATCAACATCGGTTGTTCAGAACAGCCATTCAAAACAAGCAAGGATGGTTTACTATTGGTAGATCTAATGATGCACAGCACAAGGCGTGCATTACCCAGATGACCGTGCAGAAGTGGTTACCTCAAGGTTTTGGTCTCCTAGATGGCGTTTACACGCAAGAATTGATGCGGATGGAATACGAAAGTTATAAGTTCTGAGAAGGAAGACTTGGAATAAGGATGGCAACCATAAAATGCCTACAAACAAAATAGGATTTATTTGTTATTTTCACAAAATTAAGTGAACTTTGCACTAAGTAGTATTGTATATAAGAAGCGTGTGTACATATGTTTGCGCAAGAACCTTGATCATAAATAGATAAGGAATTTGCTATTCAAGAATGAAAGGATCTCTTAAAGCACTAGAGAACCTGAGTTTGTAAACCCAATCGGGCAAATTGAGCAGAACCCTCATCAATTTCACGCCAAATGTCTAGGTTTCTGGTGTAACTCAGACAAAGTGCAAGTGATCTACTACTTGTTGTAGGCCTTTGTGACTATAAAGGGAAGGTGCAGTATTAAGAGAATCTTTATGCACGCAGGTATAGCTCAAGATTGGAGAAAGAAGGATGGGTTTATGTAGCACAAGAATATGGAAGGAATAGACACAATCACACAAGAAGAAAAAGATGTTACATAGCCGTTATTGGCATGGACGAGCATGAATCTCGAAAAAGCAGTGAAAATAAAGGCAAGACACTTGCAAAAAATTAGTTAAGGCAAGTGACTTAAATAGTAATATTTGAGGAGATTGAGGGCACTTTAAAGCACAACAATCGCAAAGAGATAGGGGTGTGTCAACAAAAGAGAGAACAAATGAAGTTGAAGGTCGAAGAACTAAAGAAACAATAACCATGGGAAGAGTTAGAGACCAAATGCTAGAGTGTCCAACATTGCATTGCTTTAGCAAACCAAGTGTTGTGGAGATGGGAAGTAGTTCAAGCACAAAGGAGAGTTCTAGTGAAGGCAGCATGGAGAACAAACCATTTATCATCTGAAAGGACCTTGTTGAAAAAGTTACCATGAGGGAAGAGGAAGCAAGACTAAAACAGTAGAGAGAACAGGAAAGAGCCAAGTTAGAGAAAGAGTTGGAGGCAAAATGAAAAAAGATTGCAAAGCAAAGGCTATTGGAGGAGGAAGAGCAAATGAGGCAAGAAAGGCAGAATGAACGCATTCCTCTAATGGTGCCCCTAATATTGCTGCCACTGGAGAACCGATAGAGACTAAGGTATAAGAGTGCACCACCTCAAATTACAACCATCGATCTTTCAAAGTGCAGTACAAAATATGAGAAAAGCTAAAGAAAAAAGTGATTAAAGAGCACACACTACAAGAACTCTTGCCAGAAATAGGAATTGAGAGTTTCAACTTGTCATATTTCAAGAATCAAACAAAATTGATCAAGTTGTGTTTGGCTTGAGCACACAAGGGACGGATGTATATTGCAAGAAAATTTATCCCACTAAATGCAAAAAGATTGGCCAAGGTAGATGATTTTCCGAATAAAGGAGTTCTTGAAGAATTGTTGCATAACAGAGAGATACGCAAAAAACGATGCAACTAATGAAGTTGAGTACACAGCAAAAGGCCAATAAGGCTAACTAAATTAAGAATACTTAAGTGAGAAACATTGCAAGATTGTTGACAGCCCAGATCTTAGGAGGAGACTTTAATTCAATATCCTAAGCGGTATTATAATCAGGCATTAAGATAGGAATTCTATGGTGCAAGATTAATTTGACTCGGTGTATTGCTGACAAGCTCAATGAAGCGATTGATTTGGAACATGAACATGGAGGCGAATTGAAGTGGCAAAATTATTTGGTGGTGCTCTTGTTTGATGAAATCAGTGTACCACACATGGATAAATTTGTCAAGACGGAGACCGTTAGAATTTTTTGTTTGTGTGGACTAGTATAAAGAATGCACTCTAGAGGGAAGAATAACCCCAGTCAAGCATGAAGAAATGGGGGAGCGATGGTTTGAGAGGGTACAGGCCTTAGTCAAGAATGAGAAGCAAATACTTTGAGAGTTATCAGGAAAATGTTGGAGTTTTGGGAGTTTAAGATGATGGCACATTTTAACTTGGTAAAGATGATGGGAGTTGACGGAAAGGCAACCCCATGGATGATGTTTCCATATGCATTCAGAAGTGAATACATGGGAGGGTGTTGATGAGTATGAAGGGTGTGAGTGGGCAAAGGTAGACATTGCAAGATTGGATCGATGCAGGAATGGCCTTATAAAGTAATTGTTATCCAAAATTCACCCCCCAGGGTAATTTTGATAACATGCATCAGAATATTCAAGTCCCAGGCAAATTGATTGTTTCAGAGCAAAAATCAGGTTTCTGAGGGTCCCTCAGGAATATTTTTCTAACTCCCCTGTCCAGGTTGAAAAGGAGCAAGCTCCGAGAAAATGCGGAAAAAAGTTGCAGAAAGGCAAGTAGATTGATCCAGATAAATTTGTGAAAATGCGGGCTAAGGCCTCGTACCAAGGAGCATTTGGGACAAGTTTGGGACTGAAAAAAACGCGGGATCGGCCGAAATTTTGAGTCCTCCAGGCGGCCCACGGAAGCAGTTGGGACATCTGGGACTAGAAGTACGTGGCGGGGCGCGAAAAGCCGATCCGGCCAAAAGAGGAAGAAAAAATTGGCTAACTGTTGAGAGGGTCACCTTTGGGACATTTGGGACAAATCTGGATGTGAACCGGTGGGACCCGCCCGAAATCAGCACAAGCAGTCCGAAACAAAGTTACAAGCGGGCCAAATGGACGCGAACCGGGTGCCGATGGGAACCGCCCGAAATCATGCACAAGCAGTCCGAAACAAAGTGGGACATTTGCGGACCAAATGGACGCGAACCCGGCCTAGTTCACCCGAAATCCAGCACAAGGCAGCACTGTGTCCGAAACAAAGTGGGACAAAAAGTACGCGGGCCAAATGGACGCGAAAATGGCTGAAGGACCCGAAATCCCAGCACAATCAAATCCTTGAAACAATGTGGGTCACAAGCGACCAGAGATGGATGCGAACCCCGGCCAAACCGCATTTCAAAATCCGGAGGTTTTTGTCCCACAAGCAGCATTGGGACATCTGGGACAAAAAGATGTGAAGGGCGCGAAAGAGCCGGTAGGGACCGATTTTGAACCAATGAAATCATGACACGTGTCACAGGAAGAAAAGTCAACGTTTGGTCCGGAAACTTCAAACGGCCATAAACTTTTGACTCCGAGCTCCGATTTTCATAAAATTGGACTTTCTGGAATAAACTAGATTTCTTATTTTTAATGAGGGTATATATATTTAAATAAAAGAAACATATTCGGCTCCAGTCAGTCAATGCTCATTCCCGTCAAATGACAGAAAACGCCTGCCAGACCCAAAATAGCTGCCCGCACTCAGAAGGCCATAACTTTTGCATTTCTCAACGAAATCGCACAAAATTGGTACCATTGGAATCGTGGTTCCGAGCCCGATGCATAGAAATCAAGAAATTCTAGATTTGATCAGAAATTGATTGATTTTTTTAAGGAAACGTGGCCGGGTTCAGAACAGTGTTTTATTTGGTAGCTGGGAGTGCAATTAAGAGGCATGGTCATCATTCTTTCTCTGCTGCAGCACATGGGACAGTATGGGGAGCCTTTTGCAAGTAATTTATAACCATTTCACTCAATTTAATGCCTCTTACAGGTGGTTGAAGGACAGATTTTGGGATTTCCATTTTCCCTTCTCTTTTCCTTCTCATTTTTCTATAAATTGGAGTGTTGGGCTCATTGTAAAGGAGAGAGTTTTTGGGTAGCAAAGCTCTGTCAAAATTTCTTTGTGAAGCCAATGTGTTGCAGGCCCTTGTAGTGGACTCCTTGCATGGTGATCCAGGCCCTTATCTTGTAATAGATTGAACTGTGCATACCATGAAGCAATAAAATACAAAGTTTGTGGATGTATCTTCCCCTGCTGTGTTTTCTTGCATTCTTCTTGCCCCTTTTATCTTTCTACAAGAATATTGTGTCTATTATTATGTTCTTGCAGGAATTCATTATCATTGTGTGTGCTTGGAATATTGTTGTGAATGCATTTTGCTAGATTATGGAGAACTGTCATCACCTCTTCTAGTGTGCACTTTGCCTCTTATTTCACACATTTGGAGACTACTCTCACACCCTCCTTTTTTGGTGTATCACCGCTTTAGTGTAGGCTTTCATTTTATGCATTCTCTCTCCCTGGTCCCTTGGAAATTTAGATTAGAACAGTTAGCTTATCCTGCATTAGAGTAGATTGTGGCAGGTAGTTTAGGAGCAAGAACCAGCTTTCTCTGGAGGTCTATCTCAAGTAGCAAGTCCCACAACTTGGAGATAGTACCCATGTTATCCAATCACACTGTGAGTTCAAGTATATGCACAGGGGTGCTGTGATTCGGTGATAACAGGGTGATTGTCGGGTTTCTTCTCATCTCCTGATAACTTTCTTCCTATATATTGTAAAGAGGGGTTTTATTTGAAAAGGTTGGACATTTTTGCTTTTCACCACTCCCTTATTCCCTTCGCCTTTGGAGCAAGTAAACAATTTTTTGAGTTTTCAAACCTCCCATTCAAGTTGTAATGCAAGTTTTTTTGCCTCTTGGCTATTGTAATGCAGTGCATCAATTTTTGGAGCAATAAGATAAGTCTGTGGAGGATTTCAACCCTCTCTTGTGTTCATTGTATCCTCTTGATCTCTCATTGTAGTTTGGTTAACTGTGCATGGTGATTGTGTTGCATTCCTATGGTTTGTGTTTAATGTCAAAACAGGTGTTCAACATTCCTTTAGTGCATCACCTTTGTTAGTTTAGGTTTATTTTCATGCATCTTCTCAACCCTATCTCCTTAGAAAGTTAGCGTAGGTTTTAGAGAAGATCCTCTACAATTTGAATGTGTGCACCTAAATAGAGGAATAGGAACTGACCTTCATCTAGAGAAGCTTTCCCAATTTCAAGTCCCACACTTTGGGAAAAGCTCCATGTTATGCAATCACATTAAGAGTTTTAACCTATCGAGTTGCAGCCATTCAGTGGTGTTGTGATTACACATCAACAGGTACCTATCATTTGATTGGTCGCACATAATTTTAAGAATGATATATGGATCCAAATCTCACTTTTAGGTCATAGCCAATTTCCAACTACCACATTGATCCCCATGTGCCAAGTCCGATCAATAGGGCCAATTGCTCAACTTTTGACTAAGAATATTGACCAAGCATTCATGAAGCAGATACTAAGGTTAGAGGCATTCCATATTTAATACTTGATGAGTGGACTCATAGACAAAAGACATTCTTATGATCCATAAAAAGAGATGGAAGACTTATGAGTTTGGCATTTATTGTTTTCATGAAGAAAATCTACCTCTCCCTAGCATCACCAAACTGGATGGAAAAGATGACAATGAATTCTAGTAGTTTTTCTTTAACAGTTCCAGGATTAGACAAGGTGTAGGAGAGGGAGCAATGCTTATGGCTTACTAAGGTAAAAAATATTATTCATCCTTCCGTTTCTAATTCAGTTGTTCAAATAACATAGATGTGTATGAACCATTAATCCATGGAATACACTGGGTAAGAAGGAGAAACATTAAGAACTTACAAGTTTTTAGAGATAATGAGCTGGTTGTAAATCAAATTAGAGGGCTCAATGCTGTTAAAAATGACCACCTCAAAATCTATAAGAACAATGTATTGGATCTCATATAATATTTTGAGGCATTTAACATCAATTCCATACCAAGGATGAAAAATGAGGTTGTAGACAGGCTTGCATCAATTGGGGCAGCATTTGATGTGGTTGAGAGTATAAAGAAGGACCAAACAAAACATCATATCAGTGTGGTTGTAAATACTAGCTATCCTAGACAATAAAACAAGATGGAAAGTGTTTGAAAGTGATAAAAAAAATCATCAATTTTCTTCAAGAAGAAGATGAGTTTTCGTCTAGAAATCAAGACAAATTAGAGCAACAACATTCCCGTGGATCAAGTGGTTCGACTTAGAACAAACAAGTTTCTAAAAGGCCTAGTGACTTCAGAGTAAATATTTAATCCTAATGACCAGATTCCAGAAAGAGAAGGAAAACATTCAAGTCAAGGGTGAGGATTCAAAATCAATTTTAGTTGGAGGAGGGAAATTTCTCCAAATTGGTAAGTTAAGTACTCATCAAGAGAAATATGATTTTCATTCAACTTTGTCAAGAGTTCCTGGATATCTTTGCTTAGAGTTATGAATATTTGATAGGCTTTGATCCAATATTGACACATCATACTATTGAGTTGGACCTAGAATCCGACCATTAGGCAGAAGTCAATGCATAGTGAACCCTCATATTGAGCCTTCATGAAGAACAACTAAATCAGCTCATTGGGGAAAGATTATCTTTTTACCATCAAGGATAACATCTTATGGGTCGCTAATTTGGTGCTTGGTAAGAAATACTTGATATTGAGTGGTGTGGATTTTCATGACTTCATTAGAGCCTCCATCTCAATCTCATATCCACTTGTGGAGTGCTCTTCAAACCTACCCTTAAATATCATAAGGTCTTGAAGTTGGTCATATTGGTCTTCTTTAGAGTTCACACTTGGACATTAGGTACTTAGGATCCTGAAATTAATAGGAGTTTCACTTACCACAATATTATCACAAACCTTTGGACATATGAGAGTCTTATAAGAAAATGCATTTTGGTATTTCAAATTCTTATACATTTTTGAGAGCAATGGACATGGAACTTCTTTAAAGAGGTTGATCATAATTTCTTGTATTCATTTGTGATTTCCCACATCAACTCTCTCATAAGGTAATGCCAACCATGGGGGAAATTCTATGTGCACCAATGGTGTATTTGAGAAGATACATATATTTTTGTGCCAATTCAAGAAGGTACATATCTAACCTCTTTTTTCCTTTCCTTTAATTTCACATTTGAATGCTTGTTGATCTTGATCATGCATAGATTATAAATAGGGTAACATAATAGATATCTATTGAAGCTATTTACCTATAGAACTTCCTTGCAATTTACAATCTCCTAACGATCTTAGGGATGACCCTCAATCCTTGTTAAATAGGTACCTTTTAACAACCTCTTTATCCACTCTCATTACTTTGATTACAACCCAATTACAACCTTATTATTATTGATGTAACCATTAGGAGAAAGTTTAAATCCAATAACCCTATTCTAGATATAGACTTTGAAATCCTATATCTTCTATAAGTGTGGAATACCATCTTCCTAGTTCCAACGTCTTTATAATCTTACAATATAAGGTGTGATATTTAGCATGACCCCTTTTTATGGTTAGACTACAATATCAACCATTATAGAGAACCGAAAATATGAATTTTCCGAGTGCCATTATTTACTTCTTCAATACAGATTGGTGAAAAGTATGAGTTGAGGTACACTTTCATTGAGAAACATGTCCTTGTTGTTATAAGGAGTTTTAAGAATTTTAGACACTTGGTTTCAAACAAAAAAAATAAGTTGTTAGTGTCTCATACTAGAGTAAAGGAATTTTTCCTAAACAAGGACTTGAATGAGAAAAGAGAAGATTGGATTACCCATGTCATGGAGTATGACATAGAAATCAAGGTAGCCAAATTGGTCCATGACAAAGGCATATGTGAACAACTGGCTTCCAATATAACATGTTGAGTCAAAGGATGAAAAAAGAGTTGTCGTAGTGCTCCAAGATGATCAAGAACAAACTGCAAATGGTATGTGTTGGCTAGATTTTCTTTACAGCTGAAAACCTAGGCAGTCATGAGATAAATCTCCCTCATTTACCGGTGAGGCTCCCGTGTAAGATTTTTTTAATTATATTTCCTAATATCTATCTGCTAGTTTTACTTTAATTGCGTAGCTCATGAACCATAACTAGGCAATTTTGCAGCAAGTAAGCATCTATAAGCAATATGTGCAGGAAAGGGAAATAATTAAATATGAGAAGAAATGAAAGGAGATGTGCAACCTAACCAATAGTTGACAGAGTTTATCACATGCACATAGATTGAAACAAATAGATCTTGAAATGCAGAATTTGAAGCAAATGAAAGTTTCCGATCTAGATCTAAGACAACACAAATTTTATGCAGATATCTAAACAGAAATAAGAACTTACAAATGCACCGTTGACATGAAAGGTTCTCACAGAAATCTACCTCCTCTATATTCCTCCGATTTCATAAATCTAATATATAATATTATATATATATATTTATCTATATATATTATTTGTCCCTCCATAGGTTCTTCCTCTACTTAAAATCCAAAGAGGGGAAATTACAAATGGAAAACTACAACTGAACTAGAACATGAAGAAGTAGTAAATGGAACATCTAGCAATCATCTACCTAGAATTCCTCTCTTAGTAACATGCATAAGGATTTTAAGCCAAAATTGTGCACATCTGTCACTTATCTTGAAGAATCTTTCCAAATAACTTAAAGTAATGGTTTTTAAACCAATAAATCTAATCTTACAATTTCATTTGGGAACATAATAAATAAAATAAGAAAGAGGAGAATAAAGAAGATCTAAAAGTTGTAACTCCTACACTTTCTTTTTATTCTGATATTGAATATACTTGTCAAAGATGTAATTCAACATTTTCCCATCTGTTTTAACAATAGTCTCTCTCTCTTGGTCCTGAACTGTAGCAATCCTCTGGACAAAGCAACGGTGTTAGCCTTTATCTTCTCTAAACCAAGCCCATACCCCTCAACCATTTCCTGAAGATTTATGCATCTGCCAATTGAATCTATTGTGAAAGGTATGATGACTTCATCAATTTATTTCTATACAACCAAAATAAATTCCTTATAGGAAGAAGGTAATTTGTCTGGGAATGATCTTTGACACTTCTCCCATCTCATTTTCTAGCAACTGCATCCTTTTCAATGTAAGCTTGAGGATCTCTATGTGGAAGGAAACTAAAATTTCTATGTTTTCTTCCCCCTTTTTATCAATTCACCAGATAGAATTTGCTCTGTAATTAGCGCATCCTCTGGTAACGAATGTATCTTAACTAAAGTATCCAGATGACTTTCAACAACTATGTTCTCATCTTCTATTTGTGTCATTAGCAAAATTTAGTTGAGATACTTCCCTGTGCATATTCTCCAATTCAGCTGGTATTCTTTCAAATTGTTCTGAAGCTTGGTGAATGATTTGTTCCTTCCATTGCAGCAATAGCTTGACCTGGTCCCCTGCATCTTCCACCTCTTTAATTAGAGGATTACTCACCTTCTCATGTGCTATAATGGGCTGAGAGGAAGGTTTGGAAACCTTAGAAATGATCCTACATAGCTGGGAAAATTTATTTTGAAGTTTGGTTTTCTCAGCCTTCTCTTTGTCAAGCTTGAGGAATAAAGCGTTCATTAGTGTCTGTGTATCTTGCTTTAATCCTTCTGTGGTAGTTTGACCTATTGAAACTTTGGTCACTGAGTATATCAGTTGCCGTGAGTTCTCCCTTATGATTTCCATCTGCTAGAACCAATAACTCAGCGAACTTCTGTCCCTGATTCCTCAATAATAAACCTATAAGTTATCTTGGAAACTTTAGGTCTTCTATCTTTTCCACCCAAACTCAGGAATAACTGCAAGTCATGTTCTTCTAGGTTGATCTCCTCTCTGGATTTTGGGATTGTCTGCAAAGCCAACCACGATGAAAAATTGCTTCTCGGGGAATGAGAAGTCATTGAAGTGCACTACCATCTCATGATTTCCAACTCTGCTCCATCCAAATTTTCCACAATGTTGTGACTGCAACCCTCTGAATTGTCTAAAGACAATGCTTTTTCAAACTTTTGCATCTGTGCTTTCAAATTTTCCGCAGGGAGAGGTGAAGATCTGAGTGGACTGAGGAGAAAATACAAATGATGCTGGATTCAATGGAGGAACGACAAGATCTCCCTGGGGTTCTAAGGTTGTTGACGTGCTATGAGTTGACGGTGGAGAACTTGGAACTAACACAATATTTGTAGAATTGGCCTTCTCTTGTATTTGAGACTTCTTGTATCTACTTTAAGTTTCTCTGGCCTCCTGCTACTTTCACCCTCATGCTTTATTTTTCTGGAGTCTCCTATGGTAAAGTTACCTGTGATCTAATTCATCAAAGCTTCATCCAAGGCAA
The DNA here is from genome assembly GCA_019776745.2 of Taxus chinensis. Classification (NCBI taxonomy): domain Eukaryota; kingdom Viridiplantae; phylum Streptophyta; class Pinopsida; order Cupressales; family Taxaceae; genus Taxus; species Taxus chinensis. Next base: position 357,548,783 of record CM034157.1, read on the forward strand.
TACCCCTTTGTCAAACACCAGTTTGAGGTGTTAACCAGAACCGCGAAAGATCTTTCCTCAATCATTGGAAACCAACAATGTTTTCCTAAAGAGCAGCTCTATCCCCTCCCATCTGATGATATGTGTCACAGCAGAAATTATCACATGCCCATCATCCGCGAGATCTGAAGGTATCCATGCTAAACCATAATCAGGCACTTGTTACATCTATAACCTGCTGAAGTCTTTCTTATTGACTTCATATTCGTTTCTCCACTTCATCCAGAAGTCTTCCAATGAAGGCACATGTGAGTATTCCTGGGAGATTGTCTTCTTTGCTACCCCATATGGATCAAAGTCCAACCGTGCTGGTAAGAACTCATGCTCATATCCAGAAAACATTTCAGCTTCGATTCCTCTAGCTTTGTGGATGCTCTGGCAGCTGTAATAACCCACCGTGACCGGAAAGAAACCCATAGACTTGTGCCTCTTTAATTCTAAGTCATGCATCTCCACAAGCTATCTGCACAACTCCATGATGACCCATTTGTCTCTTCGATACATCAGCAACTTAACTGGTTCTCCTAAAAACTTGGTTACCCTGAGATTTGTAAAGTCTGCAAACTAGATAAAAATATAGCCATGTTGGGATATAGCTTCACAAGCTTCTTTGCTCACCCTGCTGGTCTTCAGATCACTATTTAATTTGCAGATGAATCCATAAAAGAACCCATCATTGACCACCTTGTAATCTTTGTGGCATTCAGGAACTGTCAACTGTGGGAAGCACTCAAAAATAGGATCTTTTGACAGTATGCCCCGTCTATCCAGCTTGGAAAATATACCCTGCGAGGTTGCTGCATATACCAGGTATGAAGTCATTTTGAAGTTGTACGTCCACCTCACACTTCAGAGCTGCTCACCGATGTTGTCACTGATGATCTCATGCCCAATTGATTATCGAATCAACTCTGTTGATCTCAATGGTTCTTACGAAATCATACATCCATGAGCGGAAATTATGAGTGTTGGACTTCTCCACTTAACCTGCAAAGCAATTTAGTAATATCATCCACTTCCTGCACCAAATTGGATCATGGAAGAGTCCTTGGGAACTTTGATGGAGACCTGGGCTTCTTCATATATCTGCTATTCATTATGCCCACACAATCTGCTTTGTGTTTCTCCCATCTGTTGCCAGCATCCATCATGTTAATTGCAATCACCACTGGTCGTGTCAGAATCTTCAGACAATAATTAATAAATTGTGCATCCAGCCTGATTATTGTCTTTCCGGCAGCATCTCGAATTGTTCTGGAAAGAGGATGATATGACCTTGCACACTCCATAACAAATTCAGGCAACTGAGCTATGACTGGGAATGCTAATGCTGGAATAATTCCATTGCTTTTTATTGCCCACATGAGAGATGTCCTTCTGTCTCTGGATCTGTCAATTAATTTCGGAGATGGGTTCAGGGCCTATGTCTGTGTCATTGATATCAGCAAATCTAGAAGCTATGCATGATTCTGTTGATCCTTCTCTTTCATCACGCTTCATCATGGCTGGAGCAATCTTTGTCTGAACAATCTGTCTGAGCAATCTTTGTCTGAGTTCTTTTTTCTTTTAATCCTGCCGGAATTCCTTGCAACTGGATCAATTTGTGCAGATCTAGCAATTTCTTCAGATTTAGAAGATATATTCAATGTACCTGACATTGATTTGAACTCCCTTTCACTTATATGAACACTTGTAATGAATACCTACAATTAATTCAGAAAAAGATGGAGTCCAGGGCATGAATACTTGATTTCTATCACCAAAATTTGCATATAAAGTCTACTGCCCTTAAATTTGAGGTTGTCCTTGCATGCAAAGCAAACATAAATATTTTTAAATTCACCTGGGCACTTATACCAACATGCAGATAATTATCATAGAAAAAATCAAGCTATTCCAACCCTAGGCGCCAAACCTTGAAGCTTCCTGGCAATGAAAAACACCTTTTAATGCAAAACCTCCTTTTCTTGGCGCCAAAACTGTCTGGGCTGAAATCCTTAGCAAAAAGAATTAATTGCTTCTTCATTATGGCATCCCATGCTTATATAACCCTCTGCATACTATTTTTAATAATTGCCCTTCCTATTTCTGGCAATTTAATTAATAAACAATCATGTTTATTCACCCAAATTGGGCGCCCAATTATGCATGTTGCTGGTTGCTTTTAAATAAATTTATTTTATTTATTTTTAGCATGCATCCTTGAGTTCTCTTTCAGCTTGTCTTTCTTGCATTGACTTTCCTTCCATTCATGGCGCCAAAATTAGGTGAGAAAACTATTAATAAATATCATTAAAAGCATTGTTTAATGCCAAGGTGGGTCGCACTTTTTGGCAAGGGTGATTTCTAAAAATAGGAAGTCAACTTTGATGGGAATTTTTACCCTGCACTGCAGCTCCAAAAATCCCCTCTTTCACTTAAGTTATTTGACTTTCATAATGGGAATTTTTACCCTGCAAGGCAGGTAAGAAATTCCCGCTTGCCTGCCACTGCCAAAACCTATTAAATTAAAACATCTCCCAAAAAGTACGACTTGCATTAAAACTAGCCTCCTTTGATAAAGTGTGACTTGCATGGGTGAATAAATCTCTTTGGTGGGAAAGTTAGACTACCAGGCATGTAGAAAATTCCCGTCGGTGCTTTAAGTGATTTTTCCTTATTTTATAATGGGAATTTTCACCCTGCAAAGTAGATAAGAAATTCTCGCCTACCCACGCCTCTAATTTTTCCATCGCAGCTTAAGTGACTTTGAATTCATGGGAAAAAGTACCCTGCAAGGCAGATAAGAAATTCCCGTCTTCTGTCACTACCAAAAATCCCATTGCAGCTTAATCTATTTCATTCCAAAAAGTGCGACTTGCCTAGGAGAGGCTTTTTGTGCATGACTTCATCTTTTTTGGTTAGAAGTTTACCTTTTGAGATTGATTCCTTCTGGTGCTGAGGTCAGTAAATGATCTCCAGATACTCCAGGCAATTAAACAAACTATACTGGAACAAAGAACAAACCCAGGGGAATTTAAGAGACAAACTGCGGAGAAAACCGGAGAAAAAGGCAAAAGAAATAAATAAAAGTGAAAAACATTGCCAGAAGTCACAGAAAATGCTCTGAATTCATTCCTGGTGAAAACCCTATTGAGATGTGTGAATACTGGCATGCAAAACTTCAACAGGATTCAACCGAAGCACAATTTACTTCAAACGGGGCTTTATTTATTTAATAAATAATTAAATAAAAATTTCCCATAGACAAAACTTGGAGGGATAAAATGAGTTTTGGCATCTGGGTATTTGTCGAAATTAGCTCATATGATTCGCTGGGAAAATCTTAACATAATACAGACATCTTCTAGCAATAAAAACACAAAAAAGACCCATTATTTTAAAAGAACGAAAATTTTTAGACATGGGGTAGTCTCAGATTTCAGGGTGAAATCTGGGGACACCATTTTCAAATCTTTCCTAAATCACTCAAACATGGATCATCTTTAAAATTCTCAATATAATAACAATACCCAAAGCTGAGATTCCTCATTTAAGCTAATATGGTTGACACCAATGCCAAAAAATATCCCAAAAAGAAAACAATAGAAGGATTGTTCAATCTAATATCAACAATACAATTCCATAACAAGAGCATGTGTAGGAGGAAGAACAATCCAAAATATGTCTATGCTCCTGCCATGCAAGAATTCATCCTAGCTTACCCGAAATTCACTAGCCAACCTCCACAAGCCATCAAGGATAGCATGGAGCCATACAATGACGCTTGGCTCAACTCTTTTGATATTAATCCTTCTCATCCAGCAAGTGCTCACACAAATGCACCCCAAAATTTTAATCAAAATTCTTCTCAAAATGCTCCTTCCAATGATCCCACTCAACTTATCTTGTCACTCATCAACCAAATGATCTTGCAACAAGCTAGTGCCAACAATCAATTTCTTCAAATGAATGTGAATCTCACTCGCATGAATGCTAGACCTCAACAAATTCAGTGGGGTATGCCTAATCGGTGTCCTACCCCACCTCCTCTAGTTGATCACAATGGCAATCCAATTGTGCAACCTCCCATAACCAATAAGGTGCTTCAATCTATTCAAAGAGAACCCTTGGCTCCCTATATAGCCACTATGGATATTGGAGGTATCACCCCTTCTATCACTTATGATGGGTCAACCGACCCTAGACTTCACATTAAAGCCTTTGGCAATGTCTACAAGGACTGGATCAAAGATAACTCTTATGCAGCTACCAAGCTCTTAGCTAAGACCCTTATGTGATGCTTTAGATTGGTACCATTCTCTCCCTCCTAACTCCATCATCGAACTCGAGGGGTTAGTCAATCTTCTACTCAAAGAATTCCATTCTCAAGACTTACCTGAAAACAACTTGAATATCTTCATCAATTGTAAACAAGGTGATAATGAGAATGTCCAATCCTTCATCAAACAATGGAAAACTCTTTGCACTAGAACAGAACATTATTTTATTGATGATACTCTTCATAGCATCTTCCTCAACGCCTTAGAACCTCGCCTTCAATACAAGGTTAGGTCCTTTTCTCCTACTACTTTGGAGGAAGCCATTGAGCAAGCCAAGAGGCAAGATTATCTTATCTGTGCATTTGAGAAACCTCAACCAAAACAATCTCAAAATCTACCTCAATCTCAAGCACAGAAAAATCTTCACATTTTAATGAAACCTCGAAATCACAATGCTACGGATGATTGAGTCTCAACATTCCTAATCCTAACAATGCTTTCCAAAGAACCATTCACAATGTCGACTCAAACCCTCCTAGATCCAATGGAGGTAATTGTCCCTCTTCTTCCCAAGCGGATAACCATCAACCCTTGTCCATGGAAGAGTTACAACAGCGTCTCCTTAGGCCATATGCATCGCCTTTGGATACTTCTCGCCCTTTTTCCTCCATGGTTCAATGAGAAGCTCTTTTGTTGGTGGCATGCCAATTGGGGTCATTCACATGAAAATTGCAAAGCTCTCCACGCTTTCGCCTACATCTTTTTGCTTGGTGCTAACTTTGATCATGAAGGTATGGCCAAAAAAGATTAGAGGACATTGTGGCAACTCATGACCATGCCAAAAGAACATGCGACCATCACAATGCCTGTAAATCAAGCTAATGAACATCTTAAAGTCTACACGATCCCTTTGCCCAATCATTCTAAGGATGAGGGGCGCCTCAACCTAATAATGAGAAATGACAAGATTCTTCTTCTAACACTATAGAAACTAACTATAATATTGAAATCAAGCCTCCTAAGAGTGTGGTCAACATGAATGGCATGACATGAGTGATTGCCACTATTGACACCTCATTCTCCACTCCTTTCCAATCCTATAAATCTATCCAAACCTATCCTATAGGTCAGAATTTTTGAGAGCCACCTCATCATCAATAAACTCCTCAAAATCCTCTTCAAATCAACGACCATCAGTCATCCTGAACCAATAGGGATCAATGCCATCTTTGCTTCTATTTTGCTCATCTCTGATGTCATCGTCCATCTTCCTCTTGATACACAGGGTCGATGTCATTTGTTTCATTCTCTCCTACGCCAACTCCTGACACCATCATATGCCACCTTCCTAAATTAAAATTGATCGATGTTTTTTTATCACTCCTAACACCATCAACCTTCCTCAATTAATAGGCCGATGCCATATATTTCTTGCTTTACCACCCTTGACGGCATCAACCATTGTGCACCTGGCAAGGTCGATACCATATAGTTGGGTAAAAAAATAAAAAGCCTATGATCCAACCTGAAGGTTTCAGTCCCTTCAGATCACATTTTGACTAAAATTCCTCAAGTATGACCAACATTTCATCTAACTTGGAAGATTAGGATATAATCAAAGAACTCTTCAATATCCTGAGTTAGATTCCCTTCTTTGAACTAATAAAAAATTCTCTTAAGTATCACAATTGCCTTATGAAATCACTCTTTGAAATGAATATACCCTCACCACTAGCTTTGAAGCAAGACTCTCCCTTGCATGGTTTTGGATGAGAGCAACTTCAACAATGCGAAGAGCATTGCAATCCAAAATGATCGAACCACTGATCAAATTTATCTCTTCACTTTCCCATCAACTCCATGATTAGACAAGCTGCTCTTCCAAGAAGAACGATCCTCCTCCTATTTCATCTCAGTCAAGATCAGCAATGTGCAAATCAAGTGAGCCCTCATCAAAAGGCTCCAAGGCACATGTGTTTGGCTTCTTTAGAATTCATCAAATCTCTCCATTGTTTTACCGATAATCTCAAATCTACCCTGCAACACGTGTCAAGGATATGACCAAAGGCAAATGCCCCCAATGGACTACATTTGGTTTCCTATTACCATGCCTCCTCAAACTGTTAGGGTGAAAGTTCATGATTTTCAACTTTCCCCTTTCATACAACATTCTTCTTGGTGACCATGGACACACGGATGCATGCAATCACATCATCCGCTTGTCAATGTGTCAAATTTCCCTATCTAGGCTTCCTGTTTAAGATTCAAGGTGACATGAACCTATGAAACTTTGAACACTTCCAGCAACGCGATGTCTATAAGATCCCTTCTCTCAAGGAACTTCCTTATGTCCCATTTTGAGAGTATCAGTGCTTTACTTATCTCGTTGATTCTCTCAAGGATATAGTGGACATCCTAAACTTATTGGGGAATATACCACCTAACCTCCTTGAATTCAAATGATGACGAAGCCTGATGAAATCAATCTTAAAATCAAAACCACTAACCTTCCTAATTCTATCATTGCTCAGTTACCCCCTTCTTTGCGACCTCATTCTCACAAGAAGGTGACTGATGCAATTCCAATCACTATTTCTTCTTCTTCACCTCCACCTAAGGAGCTTCCCACTTCACCACCTAGTGAAATGATTGTTGAATCTCTTCATATTGATATCACCACCCCTGAGTATGATGATGGTTATTCACGCTTGATGACCCATTCTTGTTTGGCTATGCCCAAGCCAAGGACGTGGAAATCCTACAATATAAACATTCATTATGCTCTTCTCTATTAGTGATTCTTTCTTCTCCCAAATCTTTACAATCATCCTTCATCAGCATTAATACTATCCACCTCTCAAAAGCAGAATTCAAGAATTTCAAATACTTTGATCTTGAGGAGGATGATGGTTAATGGATGATGAACTAAGCTCATTACCTTCAATCACATCTCCAACTAATTCCTACTTCTTGTGACCAAAGCCTGAGCCACAACACATTGTGTAGCTCCTCCAGATAGCTCTATTACTCTTGATCCTCCCTCGCCTTCTTCTACACTCATACATGCACCTCCTGTCATTACAACTCTAGACTCTCCAAACAAGCCTCTTGAGTTGTACTATGCACATGGCATGAGGTGTTGGAGCATGATGTAAAGGATTGTTGAGCTTATCGGCGACACATGAAGAATTGGAAGCTGAGGTTGTGAGGAACAACAACAATGACCATCTTGTCTTGCTCCTTCCCCTCAACATTTCTTGCTCTCATCATGGTGTTGGTTCTCATTCCTTTGTTGATTGTCAGTTACTCCGGAAACAACAGTAGCAACAGTCTCAGTGGTTACCCTCTCCTCCCCCTCAAGTTGAGAGTTTGGTTACCCTTGCTCCTCCTATATTACCTACTCTGGTCTTCCTCCTATGGACCATTCATCTACACACACATCTTACAAACCCGTTGAGGTACCGCATCCTCACATTTTTCTTCCACAGGTGGAGATACCTCCTCCTTTCATCCCTACACTTCCACCTGCCATGATGGACATGCACCAAGAGATCCTATCTTGGATTTTTATGTGAGTGAAAGAATCTATGGTAGTTGCGTCATGAGATCCATCAAAAGATCTCCTAGTCCTCGAAGACATTGAGGACATCATGATCGGTACATGTTATGACATTTAGCGACAAGTTCATGAAGTTATTGAGGACACTAGTAACTATCTTACATGCCCCTTTTGATCTCATCCACTTTCCCATCCCTATATCATTATATTTTACTTTTTTACTTTATTTTGCTTTTTACACTACTCAATTACCATCCTTAGATTAGACATAGGAAAATTAGTTCAATTTTTGGCTACCCCTTACATCCATAGATTAGACAAATGGTTAGTTAAAAAATTTCAGCTACCCCTTACATCATTTAGATTAGACAAGATGGTTAGTTCGACAACTTTGGCTACCCCTTACATCCATAATTAGACAGGATGGTTAGTTTGACAACCTTCAGCTACCCCTTACAATCCTACGCAATCCTACATTATTTTACAGGTGAGTTAGTTCACATGTGTTGACTACCCCTTTACATCCTCTTTTACTAATTACAAACTCCCTATGAGAAATCCTTAGGATTTACTTTTACTATTTGTTTCTTACTTGATCTTTTAGTAGGGTTTATCCATTTATGATCTTTTATACTCACATTTTACACACTACTTGCTTTACATCTTTATGGATTTATTTCTACCATTTGCTTCTTGCTTGATCTTTTGGTATGTTGTTTATCCACTTATGATTTCACATTATCTTGGATACTATCACTTTTCATGCTTGTGCTAGACCTATCATATGTTTGCTCTTTCTTCTCTTGACATCTCTAGTGATATACAATTCCTATACTACATAGTTCATTCATTTTTAGCCTTCATCCCTGATACGAAGCCCCTCTATATCTCATTTACATGTCTCCCTTATGATCATCTATTAGTTCTATCCATCATTGTATCACACTCTTATATCCTTGCAACTTTCACTTATCCAACTCCTCTCACTTGAGGCACACTTAGGTTAGAGATGAGATTGCACTCTTTCCTTAGGGTAGGTCTAGAGGTACCTAAGCGTCTTGGTTTTTAGGTTCTCCTTTGTAGCGATTAGGTGTAAGCTCTCTTGTGTTAGTCATCTTTCATACCCACTAGATCAGCCTTCCAAATCCGTACGGAGGAGGAAAAGTAAAAGCCAAAAGAAAAGGCAAAATTAAAAGCCATATTATCAAAAGAAAAATCAATAAAAGGCAATAAAAAAAGACAATTATTACAAGCAATAAAAGTCAATCACAAACACAAAAGACGTGATATTATCATATTTGGCACCATCTCCTATTCTGGTTGAAAGCTCAAACTCCACAGTTGGCCTTGTTGCAGGGCTTGAGGTCCTTTGGGGTGTGGTAGGTTTTTCAACTAGGGTAGGAGGTCTCATATCTATCATTCAATGCCCCTACTTTCTCACGTCAGTACCTAATCCTCATAGTAGGCCTATAGCCCCTTAAGTGAGGTCTTGAGGAATGGGGAAAATGTTGTGGGGATGTAGGATACATATTTACTATCATATTCTCTATCATATATTATCATAGTTGATCTCTATCATATTAGGATATACCTTTATACTTCACTAGTTGGCTTAAGCCAAACTCACTCCTAAACTAGCTAAAAATTGTGGGGTGGCCATTAGGTCAGGGATCACACTGGAATACTTTACTAAACCTATGGCAAAGTGCTTGTACAGTGTACAAGTGAGGAATTTGCTTGGGAAAGAGGTAAAGGGGAGTAGGAGAAATAGGGAGAGAGGGTTATAGCTATGAATAGGCTTACAAAATTCACATACATTAGCCAGAGTAGGTCCACATTCAATTAGAAAAACACAACAATGTAAGCATGTAATGTCCCCTTTTAGGACAAGTTAGGAATTAATCATAAATCTGATCATACAACTAAAAATTAATTAAAATTCAAACCCCAACTACTGCAATTAATAATTCCTGCTTAACCATCCAAGCAAAAATCTTCAAATTTTGAATTTTGGGCCACAAAAATATGAAGAACAATATCCCAAAACCAGTTTCTTACACAGCCAGCATGAAACCCTAATTTTGCCCTAAAAATTAGGTCGCCCAGCACATTTAGGGTATCCAATTAGTTCTAAAAATTATAAAATCATTTTCTCCTTATTTCTCCTAATTTATACAACCAAATCCAATATTAAACTGACCCCAACATTGCAGATTTGAAATTAATATTAATTGTGTAGCAACCAAATAAGCTTGATAGACAACTGAAATCTTCTAAAATTCATAAACTCCTTCAATACTTAATATATTTGCCATGAAACAAGATTGCAAGAATGAACTAGAAACTTAAGGGCTTTCTAACTGCATTAAGCATTATGACTTTTCTGAAGTACTTAAAACCTTGCCAAAACAACCCCAGAAAATCCTGATTTCAAGTCGCTAGGGTTAGGATAAAATTATATAAAATAATTGCCAGCTCTTTCTAACCATGCGATGCACACCCAAATAATTATCCACCCTTCCACTGAAATAATTAGCCAACACACAACAAATTTTAGAATCAAGCTCATATGGCACCCTAGAAATATAATAGAATACACGCTCCAAGTCCAAGTCGCCATAGCTGGTAAAATAAATATGCAGCAGCAATAACAATCACAAAAGCACTTCAAACCCATCACATACAATGCAAATTTACTCTCAAATAAATGCCACTCAATCACTCTAAACCAAGTCACCAATGCTTAGAATGAAGGAACAATTGCATAGCATTCACCAATCAATGATTGCATAGAAGGCACTCAAAGTTAGGGCATACATCCCATTTCTCCAAGCATGGAGTATATTCTCCTCAAAGTTCAATGCAACATACACCCATAAAGGAAATGTGACCTCCTTTTAGCAGAACATAAGAGCATGCAATGTCCAATGACCGATCTTTAACCCTTTTGGACAGAAAAACATGGAACTCTCATTAGAGAATATTTAATGTCTTAAGACTATGTGCACTTTATTCATTTTTTAAGCTTACAATGCAAGATAAAGAGCTAACCGACCTATGTGCACATTAAGCTCCAACTAAAGAGTACTCCCACTTAATAGCATCATAGGCATGCCAAGGGGTTACAATGCAAATGAAAAATAGATATTAATAATGTCCCTAAAAAGGGGACATTACAAAAAAACCTAAGGATTCCTAAGACTTCGATCTCTATGAAAATCCATGTGTGTTTTCTATTGGCTGCCGCTTCACCCGAAAGGAGAAACTATGAAAATTTGATGGCCCACACGGAACAAAAATAAAATATTAAGACATAATAGAAAATATGAGTCGTTTTACTTTCTAGCTTTTAAAGCTTTACAATACAATATGCATTGGTAAAATTATTTTATTTTTAATGTCAAATGATAAAAATCACTCTCCAGGGAATAATATCTAATTATTTAATATAATTTTCCCCTTACAACATCCCTAAAGACCACGGGGAATGATAGGCTATGGGGGTCTTCAAAAAAATGGGGACATTACAAATTTCCAAAGTCTAACCATCTAATAAATCAAAGACAGAAAGCTTCTACACTATATTTAATCAAGGTACATTCGTAATTATTAATTTTTTTGTTTTAGGCTTAGAATGATCACGTTATGCTTGCACGGGTTTGACTATAGCTAGGATAGTCAATACCATATTAGACCAAGAGATAAATAACCTATGTAGCTATCAGTTCATTTCTTTGATGTATTCTCCAAATTTAAAGCTGCCAGGCTTATTACAATGGCATGAATGCCAGATTTTTAAAAGAAACATGTGAGAGGCCATGGATACAAATATTGATAAATATATTACAATAATATATGTCTTCTAATCATTTCCCCCAACTTTAATAAACCTTTCAGTTTCTAATCACTTGTGACGTTTCATCTTCTGAACATACCCATAATAATGCCAATTTGGGCATCTGATATCTTATCGTTCTGTTATCTGTTTTCCAAGACTCCATAGTTTGGATTTAATATTCAAACCGATCACCTACTTGATTGGCCTCAAATACAATACATTACTGAGAAACTCTAACTGTGTCTTGATAAAGCCACATTATTGAGACCTAGAGCAAGAGAGCCTATTCTCTATGCTGTGGAGTTCCAAACCAATCCATTCTTTGTAATTTGATTTAGGTAAAAACCTAGATATTCTATGCCAGCCTAGAATCAACATGGCTACAAAGGGATTCACGGAGGAACAGTTTAAAATATCTTTGTTCTTCAGTTAAAGCCCTCATATGAAGAAATGAGTTATAGCATTTTTGTTCATTATTTTGTTTTATCGGGTACGGCAAAGAAATGTGGTCAGGCCTTGTCCTAAAGATCTAAGATCTCTTTCAGTGAATTCCTTGTAGAGCCTGACAAAATCCATTGCAACGTAATCTTTGTCATCAACGCCTTTGTCGGTGTTTGTGGGGTTTCGGGGCACCAACAGAACATTTTTCCAAATACGATGTTTCTTGCAGAGAAATGTCTGACTCTGGTCTCCTTCCTTATGTAAAATCATGGTGATTGATTGCAACATGAGGAACTGAGGGAACGATGAAACTGTTTCCTCAGTTCCGTCCTTAACCAACTTCACTGGTTTCCCAATGCAGTGCAAATAAGGCGGAGATGCAGAAAAGACCGATTTTGCCCAAATTGCCCCCAAAACTTATAAAATTTGGCTAACTCCTGGACTGTGAGGCTTAACAAGAGGGGAACAAGGACCAGAACACTGAGATTTTTGCCCATGACTTGAAAAATGTATGTAAACCATTGATCATTGAAATTTGTTTTCACGAGGAGTCTTGATCACTGCAGCACCAAAATGACCCTGTTTTGCCCAAGTTGTTCCCGACATCAATTTCTTTCACCAATTTTCCCTAAACTGCCTTGGCTGCATTCAGAACATGCCTATACAACTCTTAGATGGCTTGAGTCTTCCCTATCAACTTCCGAAGGGTGTTCACCGGTTGCAAAATGGTCAAAAATGGCCCTTCCTTAGGCCTCTAAGGATAGTCATTCTTCCTTGAATCTCAGTGATCTTTTCCATCACCTTAAGAGTACATCCCAACACATGAAACACACTTGGAAATCTTGTTAGCACGTTCCTCTAGGCAAGAATGAGGATGAAATTGAGGACAAGTTGGCCCGATGAAAGGTTTACAATGACCGGGGGAGGGAATTTTCGAGTGTGGGCATAGTTGTCATGGTCAAATTTTTAATTTTGCATGCTAGACATTTAACATGACAACAGTTGGCTCTAGCTTGGGGACATTGAACTGTAAGAGGCAATGGAGGACCTCATAACTCTCTTTGGTAAGTAGACCAGTGCCTTGACAATTGGGCAATAGAGTCATTCCTTCACCAACTAACACAAGCAACGAACACACACAAGGGAAAAACAAAACAAATGTAATGCCCCACTCCGTTGCACCTGGTGGGTGAGGTTGTGGGCCCCATTTCGTGGAACGATGTATCACATTTTACTTCAAAATGAGTAGTGTGTCTCATTACGAGAACATTTGTGAGTGGCAATCGTAAAGTAATCAAGGTTGACATCAAATGTTGATCGAATGTGTTTTGCCTCGCTGAAGTAGCACCATGTACTTGGTTGACAAGCCACTTCTAAAGTCGCCAATTCGGTTAATGAGTTCTCGCAAGTGTTTTGCGCAAGTCTGGATGTTTAAATCCTTACGGAGTCATAAACCACTACTACGGTTTCAAGTCCTTTGACATCGAGATAGCTATCTTTATTCATAGTTCAAAATTATCATTATCAGCTATTATATACAAGCAGTTTTAAAGTATATATATGTATATAAAATTAAATGAAATAAATTGATTGACGAATTTAATGGTTAAATGAGATTGTAAATGGAAAATTCAAAGGCAGTATGTGGCAAACATGGGAGCCAAATCAAAAGCATTTAAACTGTTAAATAACTGCAACAAACAAGTTTCAGCTAGTTCAGTTTCACCTTGCACGCATCCTCTCAGCCTGTGCCAAATCAGGAGCTTCAAAACAGGTATTGGACGTCCATCAAAGCATAACAGAAGAGGATTTTTTTGGCTAGATGTTGTGGTGCAAGTGCCCTGGCAGATGCCTGAGGAAGCATGTGTAATGTTTGACAAAATGCCTTGAAATAGTGAATGGGATTTCACCAATGCATGGAGGGAGTTGTATGAACTCGCTGTAAATTCACCCATCTCTTCAAAATATGGACACATGGGCAAGGAACTGAACTGTTTGATATAAGGCCTGAGCGAATTATGGTCAATAGACTGTAATGTTTGCAGGATGCGCAAGAATGAATTGTTGAAGAATTGGCATTGTTTAGTCTTTGTTTTCATTTGTTTGTTGTCTGAAAAATGCGGCCACATGGCCTGCCATGGTTGTTGGATATACACTGAATGGTTTTATTGATAAGGCATCTGAATCCTCTACGCAAAAAAGCAACTGGCATGTGTAAAGCATAACTCCACAACCTTAGCCAGCGTCCCTCCAACCTATATGTGGAGCTTGAAACAGGGGAGGGATGTGCAAGCAATGCAATCGATAGGTGTAAAGACAAACTCTTTCAACCTTTGGCAGCACATTCTCCAATGGGCGCATTGCTTAATGTTGTGAGTTTGAGATGGGCAGTGGATGGTGTTGGCATTGTATGATAATAAATGGGGGTGTTGGAATGTGTTTTCTCCCAATCTACTTCTACCACAAGAAGGGGGAGGGGGTATGTAGTAATAAGAATGTGTTGCACCTTTTCCAGCTCACCCTCTCTACATAATGTGGTGAGATTGTGATTTTGATTTAGATTGGCGTGGAAATGTCGAGGCATGCGTTTAGCATGCAAACTGTTTGACAGAATGCCTAAAAGAAATGCAACCTCATGGCCTGCAAGGTTTGCTAACAAGCCAAATAACTTGAGGAAACTTTAAACTTGCTCAGCAACGTGTGAGTCCAACCTGTGGTGGCTGTGTGGAATCATTTGCTTGGTGTTTGATGAGCACATGGGAATGTGCAAAATGGTGGGACGTGCCAACTATTTGACAAAATGCCCAAAGAGTTTGGTGACTCCATTAGTCATTGAGAAGCATGGACAAGGCACTTAAACCGTTCGATCGAATGCTTATAAGAGACATGCTCTCGTGGACTACAATAGTTGCAAGACACTCAAATGGAACTTTGAGTACGCCTTAGATCACCGCAATCAAGTGCAACCGACACGTATCGCCAAACTCCGCAACTACGTCCACCAGTTAGCCCAAGCATGGTTTTCTCTTCCTTATCTTGCACGATTTTCGCATTTTGGTTTTCCCTTTTACATTGATATCGAAAATAAAAGCAAAGGAAGAGTATACTTTTAAGAAATTTAAAATGAACAGTAGCTCAAAACAATAAAAATTTTCTTCTTTCAACGCAACTGAAAAAATGTTGTTAAGAGTGCAAACCCAATTCCGATTGTACCTCCTTAGATGTTGGATAGCTTGGATAACGAAAACTACCCGAATGACAAGACGAACTTGTTTTCTAGTTTAAACTATCTTTCTGTTTACATTGCAAAGGTTAAAACGTGATTTTCAACGGCGTCTAAAACACCTCTCCAAACCCCGAAACGGGAAAGTCAAGTTTTAACGGTGTCCCCTGTCATGTGGAGTGCTATATCGAACCTTGAAACGGCCTCGCATGTTCGTTCGTGCATTTTTCGTCACCCCTCTAGGAGCCCTGCTAACCTTTTTACAGCTTTAGATTGTTGTTGAAAGTTAAAAGTTCAATTTGGTTCGGGCTTGCCATTTAGGCCCTGGGTGGAGAAATGAAATTTGGCCCCCGCATACCTCTAGTATTTCTCCGTGACAATCACTACCAATCCTTAGTTCGAAGAAAGCCGATGGGGTGGGAGTGGTGCGGTCAAGTCACATGGTTGTGTGCTTGCCCACCCGTGTTCAAATCCCCCTGAGGCACGATCCTCCTCGGAGGTGGTTCTGCTGCTAAATGCAGCATCTCTGCTCACTGTGTGCCATCGTTGATCGTTGCTTCTCTCGTTGTCCTATCGTTGGTCGCTGCTTCTCTCGTTGTTGTCATTGGTGGCTGCTCCTCTCGCTATCGTCGTTGGTGGTTGCTCCTCTCGCTGTCGTCGCTGGTTGTTGCTCCTCTCGCTGTCGTCGCTGGTGACTGCTCCTCTTGCTGCCATCACTGGTTGTTGCTCCTCTCGCTACCGTCACTGGTTGCTGCGGTCATTGTCGTTGGTCGCTAGTCGTTGCATATTCACTATAATTTCATGATTGCTTCAATTGGGTTCCTAATGGTGGTCCCCTTCATTATAACCTAGGTTGTAGATCCTCTCAAAAAAATCGTCAATTGTACAAGGATGTGGGCCCTTTCAACACCCTCAAAAATTACTCTAGTTCCAAAAAATCCTTAGTTCGTGACAAGGTCAAACTAGT
The DNA here is from genome assembly GCA_019776745.2 of Taxus chinensis. Taxonomy (NCBI): domain Eukaryota; kingdom Viridiplantae; phylum Streptophyta; class Pinopsida; order Cupressales; family Taxaceae; genus Taxus; species Taxus chinensis. The sequence continues at coordinate 357,565,112 of CM034157.1, forward strand.
GCAATTACGACTGGTTGCGCCGGAAAGGTAGTCGTCATTCGAATTCGAACCTTGTTTATCATTTTTGAGTTCCGTCAACTCCAATGAATTCCCTGTATATAGGAGAATGTATAGGATTTGTCTCATGGTGCGTTTGACCATCAAAAATCAGCTTTCGAATGCAGTTTTATAGCCACTTGGGCTAATTTGGACGTTTTCGCAAACTAGTAGCAAAATGAGAAAACATTGTCATGGACCCTTATCAAGTCAAATAACTGGCGGGAAAACTTGTAGACACTAACATATGATTGTTTGGAACTCCATTTGGTTGCTTGTTTTGTGAAAATTGATTGTGGGAAAAATGGTGTTATTTCTTTCTCCTCTCTCTACTCTCTCTAGTTTTGTAAATGAAATGAAATTGAAAATGTATCTCTTACCTCTCTTGTATGTGCAAATTGGTTTTAGTTCATTGTAAATGGAAAATTAGTAATCATGAATTGTGCTAGATCGTAGGAGATCTCCATGCCAACGTTTTTCATAGACCATGCTTACAAAATTTTGACAGGTTGCAGGTAGCACAACAAATAGAAATAATGAGGAGATTTGGACTCTAAAATTTCACTTAGTTTGTAATATGGGTATTGTTCCCAGAATGATGAGATGTATTGTATATTTTTGAATAATTGTATTTATTTACCATTGTGAAAGGAGAGAAAAGAATGAAAATGAAACAAAAGTTAGTTATATCATGTGTGCATTGAAATTGTTGTGTAGTTGTAATTGAATGTTGTATTCTTATTTAGAGTTATTAAAACAATCATTTGCCATGTTAATTGTTGTCTTCACTTCTTAACACTCATAATGTTGGTTGAAACTTATCCTTCCTTAGCTATCTAATGAAACGAGTATTTAACACCTTTTTTATACCTTCACTCTTAGTCGAGTGATGTCAAGCCCGAAAACCCATATCTCGTTAAGAAAAGACGTAAACTATTACAAGTTGTTTTCGTGTTTTGTACTTGGAACAAGTCTTACAAAATCATTTTCATAGTTCAAGTACGTTAGTGTGAGGAAAGGGTTGCATTATGTGTACCTTGTCACTTTTGGTGTGAATACGACCGTCATTCCTAGATGTCGTAGTTCTAGTCTCATCATGGGCAAGTTATTCCTTATGTGTGTATTGTCCTTGCACTCTAGTGGGTAGCCAAATCCTTGTCAATATAATTGGGGTGCTTTCACTTCCAAATGATCTCGTTAAAGAGATCTAACTAACACGAGTGGAGTCTATGTGTCTTAAGTTACCTATGCATGAAACTATTGAGTTTGAAATCCTTAATCTCCTCACAAATAGAAGTGTTACCTTGGCAAGAAGTATCAAAGTACCTTTGGTTGTACGAAGGTTTACGAGGCAAAGATATTTGTTTACCATAAGTTTTGCCTCATGGTAGAGCATAGACCCCTTTGAGTGTCAATGATATCAATAAGTCTTGGAACTTCTATGAGGATTATTGGTAAAAGACCCTTAGCGTATGATTATCCAATTGTTGAAATAGTGTCATAGAAGGTTTTTAAATTCATAATATTGTATTGAATGTCTCACTTGTAAAATGTATTTTAAACACTTGAGTTTGGCTAAGAACCACAAAAGGAATTGTTTGGGTGAGAGCATACTCCATGGATCCTTGAATCCTTAGGTGAAAAAAAATAAGTATTATATGAACCATAATTGCTCTATAATGATGCCAACATGAGATCAAGTAATAACTTAAGGGTACTAAGAACAATAAGTAATGAGTTGAATGTTGAGAACGATTGTTATAAAAATTGTATACATATGAATGATGCCAACATGACTAGAATGCCTAATATAAACTTAAAACAAATGAAAGAAATGAAATGCATCATTGGTGATCAAACTTTTAAACAATTGAGAAACTTGCAATATTCAAGAGATGAGCACATGTTTTGTACTCCAAAATTGTGGTTTAATCAATGATGTCAAATGAATAAATGTAACTAAAAAAAGGTGAATTAAAGGATCTATGTACCTGGGAAAAGCCCTTGCTTCTTAATTTCCTCTTGTGATCTCCTTTTGTATGGTGTTATGCTCATTTGAGCAAATGGGTATTTGTTGTTATCTTATTCATGTGATTGTGTTTTGAATGAATACTATTGCCCTTAAACCATGTTTAATACAAATGATTTAATTGATTATAGTGCAAACCATGAGAGATGCATAGTGATGGTCAAAACACCTCACTCCTTCCTTGTTCTTGTAAGTTCTTGTTTTATCTTGCCATCATTTGATGGGATGTATGTGTTTTATTGCTCATTTGAGTAGTAATGTGGTTTTCTTATATGTCGTGTACTTGTTTAGTACTCATTGTGGGGCTAACAAGTGTTTTGTGTGTATGGGGGAAGGTAGGGTCATTATGGAGGAATAAGTAATGGTAAAACTGAAGTAAACCTTGTGTGAACTTAAGGAGGAACCAAAGGTATGTGGGATTTGTTCTAGTGGAGTGATAAGTGGGTTTTGAATAAACCAGGTGGAGGGATAAGTGGCATGCATTTTATTTTATTGGAGGAACCAAGAACTTATGCCCCATACCTTAGTGGAGTGATAAGTGGTTTGGAATGACCCTAGTTCCCCTTGCAAGCCATTAAAGGCTTGGTAGTGTGTACTAATGTTTGTGAATGTTCCTAATCCTCTCTCTTTCAAGCCTCGTATGAAGGCTTGATATGGTGATACATATATGATGAAATGTTATTTTCACACTCTCTTAATGCTAAATTATTTTGGACTTAATTGGTGTCTCATTGGAATAGGTGTGCATGCATTGGATTGATGAGTTTTTGTTTCTTGTATGCATGAGTATTTTATGTATGTGTGTATGTTGGGGACTTGCATTGCCAAAGGTGGAGGGATAAGTGTTATTATGGTGTATGGGGTTTCTTATTTATTTTGGGAGGAAACAAAGGTTGGTGAGACTAGTCTTAGTGGAGGGATAAGTGTGTTTTCATGCGCAATTGCATGACTGCTTTGGAGGAACCAAAAGCTAGTCTCCCTTCCTTAGTGGAGGGATAAGTGTAAGTATCGGCACCATTTCCCCTTGACAAGTTATTTTATGGCTTGGTGGTATTATACTTTTCCTTTCTAATGTTTAGTTGGCATCATCATCTCCTTGTTTTGGAGATACATGCAAAGTGACACATGTTGTGTTCTAGTTCAAGCATTGTGTTGTCATTATTTGGGCCCAAGTGATTAAGTGTTGTTGTCATTGATATAAGTTGAACAAATAAAATTATTCGTGTTGTACCATCATGGAATAGTGGCCTAAATTCATACCACTTCTGAAGCTCAAAGATAATCATGGAATAGCTGGTCATACCATGCTCTCATGATGGCTCTATATGGTCTGAGAAGAAGAGAAACAAATTTTCCATTCTCGTACAAATATTCTACAGAAAACACATTTGTATTCAATGACCATTTTGTTACTTGTTTGAAAGTTTTGATCTTTGTGGTCTTTGTCTGATATCTTGCCACCATAAGAAACCATTCTGCTATGGTTTCAAAAATAGAATCTCTATTATGAAGGTAGTCACCATCCTTGGGTGAACTTTGCATAGCTGATTCATTTTCAGAATTAGCAAGGAATTCGGAGGTGGTGAGAGCAAGTTGATTCTGACTTCATTCACAAGATTTTTGTAGCTTCTCATTCATTTGTTGTTGTAGGTGATCATGTCCTGTACATACCAGCTCATTCTTGACATGGTAGGACCCACATGATGCACTATCATCCTCATGAAAAGAGAAAGAACACAATGTTGGGGTTGCAACATGGGAATAATCATTTCCTCCATCCCAAACATCTCCTAGAAAGTCTTCTTCTCCTAACAGAAAAGAGAACCTCATACTCACAGTTGTACTTGTTATCATGCTCTCTTGGTGATGACAGGGAATCCAACTCATCAGAAGTCCATGTGCACTTTTCTCATCAACAAATGTTTTAGAGGTGCATTGAGCTCTTCCACTTGTTCTATCTCATTATTGGGCATTTGTGCATCAAATGAAGAGTCAAAAATAGAAAGGAAATCATCAATAATTACCTCAAAATCACTCTCCTAAATGACCTAAATGGAGAAGAAGGATTCATCTCTTGAATGTCTTCACATGGTCTGTGGAAATTTAAGCAAGCATTGGTTCATTCATTATGAGGAAAGAATTTTCATTTCCCATGCACTTTGTTGTGCTTTGGGCCAAGGTGCAGTTGAGGATGGAGACTCAACTTCTATGCTTTCTTCAACATCTACCGAGGTGTTGAGTTGAAATTCATTGGAATGCTCAAGAAGAGAACAGTCATGAGAAGCACAGAAGAGTCTTCCTGGAATAAACACTTCATAGTAGGGAGAATCATCATAATCTACTTCCAGAGGAGTTCTCCTTCTCCTCACTATGGAGTGCCTCAAGTTACTCATACTTTTTTTGCATAGCCACAACATAGTTCATAATTTCAAGATTGGTTTGAGGGTCGAAAATTCCTTCTGCAACTCTCAAAATTATTTGCACATACTCCTTTTTCAAGGCTGTCATTTCTTCATCTCCATAAGCAAGAAAATCATCCAAAGGAAGAGAAACAAAAGACAATGCTTTGAGTTTTTCAGTCAGCAGTGTATAATTCAAAACATTACCTTCAGGAGATTCTTCTTTGCTCACTTCATCTAGAGATTCATCCTCATGTTGTTCATACAACATTTCATATATTTTATGCATTCTTCTCATCAGGCACTTAGATTCTTGATCATCAATCGGTGCAATTCCCATTTTCTTTCCTCTAGCAGCACTCTGTTTGAATTGAAGCCACAAGGATTTGATAGTAGGATCTTCGGATGCAGCAATTTTATCCATTCTAGATATCCTTTCCATAACATGTGCAGGAATGTCAATAAACTTCTTTCCTTTTTTTGATTGCAAAATTTTGGTTGAAACAAGAGACTTCTTTGTTGTGTCAGAATCCACATTTTTGCAAGAGCTGGTCCAGAATGATGGTTGATCTGAAATCTGGATTTCTTGATGGTCATCTTCTTCTTCATTGTTGTTGTCACTTATTGGTGTTGAACACCAATCTCAAAACTTCATCATTGTGATGCAGGAAACGAATGTAACAAGGATTCGTTCCTTGATAAAGCCACCTCTAGATTTTTTTAGATTTTTGGGATATATATATAGGATTTTAGAGATCTTTATAGAGTGCACAAGGCAGATCTCTCCCCAATAGAGTCACCAAAAACTGTTGGTGAAATAATTTATCGCAGTGCAGATTATTGGTTTTCACCAACAGTCATGGGGCTAAGCCCCTCCTTCTTGGGTATGGGGAGGCTCCCATTATTGAATGTAAACTAACTAAAAATTGTGGGGTGGCTGTTAGGCCGGGGATCACACAAGAATACTCCACTAAACTTGTGGCAAAGTGCTTGTACAGTGTACAAGGGAGGAATTTGCTTGGGAAAGAGGTAAAGGGGAGTAGGAGAAATAGGGAGAGAGGGTTAATGTTGTGAGTATACTTACAGAATTCACATACATTAACCAGAGTAGGTCCACATTCAATTAGAAGAACACAACAATGTAAGCAATCAACAAGACTAATAAATCAGAGACACAAAGTTCTACAGATCCATTAATCAAGGACACAAAGTTCCTTCTTGGTTGTACAAGATCACAATGCTTGCAAAGTTGGAGAGTAGAGAGGATAGAGGAACATAGACAAAGAAATAGAGGAAATGTAGCTTTTATTGCTTGATGTAGTAGTGAAATCCAACAACTTACAACAATCAACAATTTCCAACCCTTTGGAATGGAGAAGGCATTACAATTTATAGATTTACAATATGACTCTTCATCTTCCCCCCATATGACATTTCACCTTCTGATCACTTGTGATCCTTCATCTCCTAAACTTGAGTTAATACATTCAATTTGGGCACAAATACAATATCTTATTACATTCCAAAACCTGAGTTTATGAACTCTTCATATTCCTCCTTGATTGGCGAAATCGGGAAAGTTATTGTGAAAATCAATGCAAACAGTCGGTCCAGGTGGCAATCCGGAGAACTGGAGGAACTGAGGAACGTTCCTTGTTGGGCCTTCAAACACCGATTTCCATTTCCTTTGTTATTGACAGTCGGGGTGGTAAATCGGGGAATAGAGGGAACGGAGGAACAGTTCCCTTTGTTCCTCATTCGGCTGACATATCCGATCCATTTACTTTTTGCCTTTGTCGGCTTATTGGGTAAGGCGGAGAAACGGGGTATCGACAGAACAATGAAACAGTTTCGTGAGTTCCTTGCGGAGCCGATATACCCGACATAGCTTTGTCCTTCACCTTCATTGGTGTTTGTGGGGTTTCAGGGCACCAACGGAACAACGAAACAGTTATGTGATTGTTCCATCTAGTAGATGCCAACATGTCCTGATTTTCCCAATTCACAACTCGCTTCCCTTTATAGCGATTGTGTAAGCCCTTGCGGGGAACTAAGGGAACAATAGAACATTGTTCCCTTAGTGCCATCTACCCAGATTTCCCCCAAAAGCCGACTTCACCGATTTCCCTTTGTACAAATTCAAATAAGGCGGAGGTGAGGGAACAGGTAGAACGGAGGAACAGTTCCACCTATTCCTCTAAAGGCCGATTTTGCCCAGATTGCCCCCGAAACTTATAAAATTTGGCTAACTCTTGGATTGTGAGGCTTAGCAAGAGGGGAACAAAGAACAAAACACTGAGGTTTTTGCCCATGACTTGAAAAATGTCTACAAACCATTGATCATTAAAATTTGAGCTGTTTTCATGGAGGTGTTTTCAAACTTGATCACTACAGCACTCAAAATGAGTCCTTTCATATTTTGCACCAAGTTGTTTGACATTCAGATTTCTTATCTCACAAAATCTTCCCTAAACTGCCTTGGATAACATTCATGAACTCTCCTATACAACTCCCAGATGGTTTGGTCTTCCCTGTCAGCTTCCAGCAAGGTGTATCATATGTTGCAAAATGGTCAAAAATGGCCTTTCCTAGGCCTCTGAGAATAGTCATTCTTCCTTGAATCTCAATGATCTTTTCCATTTCCTTAGGAGTACATCCTTGCACATGAAACACACTTGGAAACCTTGTTAGCACATTCCTCTAGGCTAGAATGAGAATGAAACTGAGGATAGGTTGGCCCGAGAAAACATTTACAGTGATTGAGGGAGGGAATTTTCAACTATGGGCTTAGTTGTCATGGTCAAAATTTCAATTTTGCATGCTAGACATTTCTACTCCCCTTGATGGATATTGTTAGTATTTCACCATGGGTTTATACATTTCTATCTTTCTATCTTATATTCACAACATTTCTTATTTGTGAGTACGATTGTAAGACCTTCAAGCCTTCCTCACAAATATTTTCACATCCATCCACTCTATCTTCACTCATCTTAGTTATGACATTCAATTGTAGAGTCTCACCTCTTGAAAAAATTCAGCACAAGCATTGATTGTGTTTCTATTCATTCCTTTCGATGTTTCTTTTTAAGCATATCTTATGTTTTCTTTGTCCATGCCTTAGATTTCATTTGAGATGACTTACAATCCTTATCTTACACACCTTTTAATTTCTTTGAGCACTTTCTTAGATTTTATTAGGTATCTTACAATTCTTATTTACAAAAAAAAAATGTGATCTCTTTCCTAGATTTCATTAGGTGTTTTCCAATCCCCTCTACAGTTTCTTTTTTATTTCTTTGATTGATTTCATGAGATGCCATTTTTTATGAATTCATAAAATGAAACAATTAAATGGAGTAAATAAAGCAAATAGTACTACATTTTCTATATTGAAATATTAGATGTTGTTAAAAGATAAAAGTGATTGTATGAACCTTTGGAACCCTTGAAGTGCCTTCGGCTCGTATGGTGATGTCGTTATTCGCCCGATCCTTTCAACTTGAGAGCAATTGCGAATCTTGAAGTTTAAAGCATATTTATGTATAATTGGTTTTAACGTTAAAAGTCAATCTAACTAAATTTAAAACATTGCGATAACAATAAAAGTGATTAACATAATTTTAAATGAGGTTTCCTTCATGATAGGTGAGTGATTTAATGGGAGCGGGTGAGGTTTGGTTAAATTGATTTTAAAATAATAATAATAAAACAATCATGGTAATAAATTATTTTAAATGTTTGAGGAAATTGAATGAGTTGAATGTTTTGAAATTTAAAATGTTAACAACAAAGCAAAAATGAAAATAATTAAATTATCATGTATTCTTAAATCCCTCAAAAAAAATGTTGGAGCATGTGCCAACCTTATACCAAGAAAGAATCAATAATTTGCCTTGGTTAATGAGAGATTTCATCCGTGAGAGAAATTTGGTCTGTGTGTGAATGAATGAAGAAGAATTTTGGTCAGAGGATTCTTTTGGCAAATTCTTGGTTTTGTTTTGGAATTTCAATGGTGTGGGCAGTTTGTAGTTCAGGTTTTTGCTCAATTGTGGCTAAGTTTTTAGAAAGGATTTAGAAATTCCCCAGCCTCTGCCAGCATCTTCCCTGCCAATGTCAAATTGAGAGCTTTGGGGCAGAGTATGGACGTGTCAAGCTTATTTTGGAGGACTGTTAATTTAATTTTTCTTCTTCTGACAGAAGTGGGTCTGTTGAAACAGATTTGGGTGCTTCAAAGCTATGGCTTTTGACAGGTGTAAAGCTGACACAAATACTTTATTTGTCCATATACGCCAGCCTGTGTCAATTTTGGGAACGAACTTCATCAAAGATGAATTGGACCTGTGCATACAATTGTTGCAGAGGAAAAAAGTATGGAATCAATTTTGGAAGAATGGTGCAAGGCAATTTTTTAGGTTTAAAACCAAGATAGACCCCACCCTTTGTGCAGCAAGCTGTACCCATGAATGCCTTTGTTAAAATGCCAAAAGTGTGGAAACTTGGGTCTCCAAAATTGTTTCTAGGTTCTGAGCTGGAAGTTTGAGCTTTTAGCTAGAGAGAATCGTGGACCTTGGCCCATCAAAGCCATGGGATGAAATTTTTTGAAAATGATGTTGTCTTGCTGTTAAAAATAACAGGCTCTCAGAATGTTGCAAGTGCCCAAAAAACATGCCAGCATGTGAATTGTTTGACAAATTGCCTATCCATTGGGGCTGGAATTTGGAGTGCCTTGGGCTTGTGGACTTCTATGTTGGGGAATGCATTTAGGTGCTGAACATGGCTCTGAGATTCCCACTTTTTTGGAAAAATGCCTGGGAAGACTGTATTGTTATCCTTTCAAGTTAGCATTGTTAAAATTACGTGCACAACATAAAAATTGGATGCTGTGAGAAAGCATTCTCCAATACCCTTTTGACTTGTGTATGCCAAAGTGATTGGACAAAGAATGCACAAGGTATGGTTGTGAATGTTTGCAAGCTGTGAATTTGGTTAGAATGCCTCAGTTAGAAAGATGGGGATGCACACAACCAACAGTAAGGCTTGATCAGATGTGAAATGTTAGGAAGAAGATCTTATGAAAATGTTTTGCAGAAGGGCAAAAAATGAGAAATTTGGAGCATTTTGGTCAACCATCGAATGCGGTGACAGTGAATTGCGCGTACGGTTTTCCCCTTCTTCTTGCATTTAAATTACGCACTCTATCGTGTCCTATGTGGTTGGGTTTCAATAATTTGGATCATAGAAAATACATCTAGAACGAATGTTACAACTTTTACCCTGCCCAAAAACCTTCAAAACATAGAAAAATATTAGCCTCGAAATTGTGCGCATGGAGTGCCACACCCAAATGTACCATGAATCTAGAACTTCTAATTTGATCCCTAGTAACGTAGGACACCATGGGGAAACTTAACTCAGTTGTTTAAACTCTTTTAATGCCTTTCCGAGTCGAGTCTCGAAGCCCATTTTAGTATATCAGCCACTTGTGGCGAGCTCAATTTAATAAAATGCGATTGATTCTGGCTTGCAGATGCCTCTTCGTTCAAGCAAAACGGAAAACTACCACCACCTACCTCTAGACTTCCAATAGGAGAATTGGAACCAACTCTCAGTTATGCAAAAACACTATCGGGGATTAGTTTTGCAAGTGGGTTTTGAGGCCCTCCGGCCCGTTGTGTGACAGGAAATTTTAGTTGTGTTTACGATTATCAGCCCCAGAGATACCCTTGTAACTTGAGCATTGTTTGTCGTATTCGACTTCTCTCAAATGTGATGAAGTCTCTGTATATAGGGGAATAAGTAGGAATCATCCAAATTTGTGCTTGAACTCAAGATGAGTGTTTTCGGACCCAATTTGTAAGCACTTTTGTTGTTTTGGTCAGTTTTCTCAACTTGCTACTTTAGCTAGAAACTCCTTCTGAGGGTCTCGTTTGACTTCTAACCACGTGTGAGACCTTTTTAATACTGTCACAATGCTATGTAGAGTATTATTCAATCTTTTATCTTGTATGAATGGATTTTGAAATGTATGGTGTTTTTCTCTCTCCTCCCTCTTCTCTCTCCAAGAAATGACTATGATACTTTGGTTGATTTGAAAACGTAAATGAATTGGAAAATGTAACTTGGTTTGAAATGAAATGAAAATGGACATAGAATGCAAATGGTCATGACATTGTGAATGGAAAATAAAATGTCTCTTAACCTTCTCTCTCATTCTTACTCATACTCTCTCTCTAGAACCAAAAACGTAAAGTGCAAATGAATGTGAAAGTGTGAATGTGTGAGAAATGAACTCTCTTCTTCTCTCTCCCTATCTCTACCTCTCTCTACTCTTTGTTTGAAATTGTTTGAAATGATGAATGTGTGGATTTATGCTTGAGTGTAGGGGATTTCCATACCAGTTCTAGGACTGACCTTGCGGTGGTTGCAGGTACACTAGACGAGAAGAAAATGACACATTAATTGTGTCTTTTATGTAAGCACGGGATTATTTATCTAAAATACAATGTAATTTTATAGAATATATTAGCGATATTGTTATGAATGGAATGCATTATTTCATTGTTTCCATGATGTATACAATATTGTTGCATATTGGTGAAATGTACTATTTCTTACGTAGTTGTACTTTTGCATGTTTGACTAATTCCACACTTAGTTGTATTTCATTATATTTGGTTAGGTAAATGAAGTTGATTGTATCATGTTGCATTGGAAAATGATGTAAGAGGATCCCTTTTATTATATCCAAATCATCATCAAGAGAATGAAATTGAAATCTTGTTATTTAAAATTGTTTGTACCATCGTAACCTTGGATGTGATTGTACCAGTAAAATTGATGGTAGTAATCTGGTAATGACATAATTCATCTATCTGCTAGTGATGTATTGACCTAGGAAATCTCTTAGCCTTCAAAGAAAAATATAACAACTTGCATGTGTGTGTTTCCATTTTGGGTGGAAAGCGTCAACCAAACTTATAGTTTGAAATATCAACCCTTGTGGTATGGAATGGTCCCTTTGAGCTTAACCTCATTCCTTGTTTCTATAGTGTAACCAAACACCTCTTGGGACATCTCTACGCCTTAGGAATGGAAGTGTTTTCCTTAGCCTTTGTTTATAGGAACTCCTTTGAGTTTTTGGAGGTTAATTGTTGAACGCAAGCATAAGGTTAGCTGAAGATTCTCCTCTTCTCATATTGAGCTACGTTGCACGGATACCTGAAAACCCCCCCCCGAATCCTGCAGGATACGTATCCAATACGGATATTCCCCGGATATGCCCCTGATACGTATAGGGTACACCAAGGTACGTGACGGATACCCCTGTACGTATCCGTCACATACCCTGACGTACCCCGTATGTATCAAGGGCGTATCTAGTGTTAAATACGTTTTTTTTAGTTCTATTTCATTTTTTTTAATGTTTGACTTTTCTACGCTTGCCCAACTTTCATTATTTGATGGCGAAGATGACGCTCAAGGGAGTTCGCAAGGAGCGAAGAGTGGAGTTAATGAGGGTGGAGCTAGCGCAAGTGGCACACATGAACTTGATTTTGAGGAAAATCTAGATGATATATTCTAGATTTGTTTGTATTCCTATATCATATGTATGGCAGCCACATGAACAATGAAATGTAAAATCTTAAGTATATTGTTTGTTTTGAAAATTTGAACATAGATCTAGTTACTAGTATATTTTTCAAATTTCAAGTTTTGTTCGTATTCATGTTAACATGATATTCGTATATCATATGTATGGCAGCCACATGATCAATAAAAATGCAAAGTCTTAACTATATTGAATGTTTTGAACATTGATTCAAGTTTTGTATTACTATTTCAATTTTTTATAAAAATGAGTAAAATGAGTAGATGTACATAATATATATATATATATATATATATATATATATATATATATAATATACGGACATATCCAAGACGTATCGTACCCAAGGGTTTTTTAAAATTGACGTATCTGCGTATCGTATCCATATCCAAACGGATACTCGTATCCATATCTTGGCAACGTAGATATTGAGATCTTTTTCCTCGTAATGAAAACTAAGTAAAATAACGAATAACCATGCTCTTTAAGAAACGAACCCATAGTCTAAGAGCGAGTGTTGGGTGACGTATATGTGTTCAAAATGTTTAGAACTAACATGGGGTTTTGCAAATTAATGGCAATTGAAATGTGAACCAATTAGTGTACACCTTTTATAAGATATTCGCGAAATGACTCCTTTCATGAAGGGAGCTTGTAACTTGCTTTTTATTTTGAGAATGTATCCTTGTGATGTCGAACTGTGAATTATAAGTTCCATGGAGATTATTTTTGCAACTTAATAAATCTCTCTTGTGTTGTGAAGGTAGATGTAATTTGACCCTCTCGAAAACAAATCTTTGAGAAAGCATAGTTTCTAATCTTGGGAATCGAAACTTAATGTATAAATGTCAAGAAACTTCTAGTAATCAAACAGGTTATATGATGTATTCTCAATAAGACAAGCAACTAAATTGGATAAGACCAATATAAGCGAAGTGATAAACGAACCAAAAGGATCGTGATCTTGCACCCATTCGTTACAAACGTGTGTCGTTGAACTACGTCTTGTGTTGTCTTGTTATTTACATGACCTACATGTTGTATGGGTGGGTTTATGTTTGTGCTCGAGTCACATATTGTGTGGAGTTTGGTGAGCAATACATGTATTGTCTTATAACAAGTAATGAGATTCAAAAAAAAAACCTAGTATATTTTGGTCTTATGTTTGGGTCCCACGTGGGTGGGCGTTACACCATAGATTTCATCACATTTGTGCAAACATAGAATAAAAATTATAAGTAAATCTAACCACACATCATCCCACCTAGACATCGACCTGACTTCATTTTGACTATCTATGGGGCAAATTTCGCTAGACGACATTTTTTTAATTTTCTCCTAACTAACCCTTCCCAATTAAAATGAAAAACCTACACGAGGATTCGCCACATCTCACCTTCCTCGATCACCGCCTCGTCCACCAACACCACTAATATGTTCTAGCCATCGTCTCTCATTTTGTCCAAATCGAATAGCTAGAGATCCAAAATTCCAAAAATAGCAAATACAAAAAATGACAAATGACTCACACGACTTTCTATTTGTAGAAAAAAAAATCATCCTCTTGCGATTTCTCAATTTCTTTAAAACATCACATCTTTTTAGCCCTAACTCCAATTTTCATTCTAGAAGAAGCATGATGCTCATATTCCCGACACAAATCCAACAGTATATTACACATATATTTCCAAAAATCTTCAAAACAACCACCTGTTTTTTAGACCTATGACTTGTGATTACACCTTTCTACACATTTTCTCACTGCTAAGACTTATTTACTCACTCATTCTGTTAGCATATACAAAGAGAAGAAAGAATTAGAGAAAACAAACTGCACTGCTCAAATGACACAGGCAGGTCCAATTTATTATAGGAGGTGGTTACACTTCGGTTGAACAGTTGCCAACCGTATCACAACTACATAACAGTTTTACATGCTATATAAAGCGCTATATTTTAACACCCCCTCTTAATGACTAAACCGGAAACAAGACAAAGTTTGTCCCGAAATTTTACAAATTTCCTAAAGCCCATATGTTTAGTCATTACATCTATAGACTGTGCCATAGGTTGTACTTTAAAATCAGCAATCCATGACTGTGTTACGGTTATCGAATGGAGAAGAACCGCAAAACAAAAATCTGGTCCCATGAACAAAGGATATGGCAAGTGGTCCACTGGTTCTCTATTACGTGATTCATTGACCAGTGATGAATCACCAATGGTTGAGAGTGTCAGCCCCATCTCCAGAGTGTTGTTAGCATATACAAAGAGAAGAAAGAATTAGAGAAGGCAAACTACACTGCTCAAATGACACAGGCAGGTCCAATTTATTATAGGAAGTGGTTACACTTCGGTTGAACAGTTACCAACCGTATCACAACTACATAACAGTTTTACATGCTATAGAAAGCGCTATATTTTAACACATCCTCCCATGAGCTCCCCCTTAGACTATGATTTATTGCTTATTAATCTAATTTATCTTCTAGTATTTCCTTTCGGTCGTGCTTAGGCAGCTCTCTCTACACGCTAGTGATTCACTATGCAGACGCACTTCCATGGAGGTAAATATACAGGTAGATATGCTTTATTTGAGTTCATGCTTTCATTCATTTATTTCCACTCTACACATCTTTTCGGTACTTTAATTCAATGTTGCATATTCTTTTTCTAAAGGCCATCTCCTATACACTTGTTGTGATATGCGATGATCTTCAGTTGGGGCACATGTTTACACAATGTTTCACTTTACTGATTTTTGTTCTTCATAAGCATCATTGACACATTAGCTTCTTTGAAGTGGTGTCAGAAGGGATATTGCCTGGAGCGGGGAGTAACCAAAAATGGCTATGTGCATTCTTCACGTGTTGAATTGGGCTAGTTAGTAATGGTTTTTATAAAAGAGCTTTGATGTTTAGCCTAATTATATCACATTCCACATGTTGGCAGACCCTTTGAAATCGTCTTTTAGCATATCTTGCAGTCATCTTGTGACAGTCTCCTTGTGATATTGTCTTATCATCTCTCTTACGATCATCTCTCATACCCACTCTCATCACACAAAAACTCTTCATCATTATCTTCCTCAACATTCAAAAGACTCTTCATGTCAGTTTGATCTACTTTCTTAGCTTTCCCATGCTTGCATTTCTCTCCTAGACGACATTGACCACAGGTGGATGTCGTCTACCAAGTAGATTTCTCTCTTGCCGACAACATCAAACATGGTCTGATATCTGCCATGTTAATAGTTTTTTCATAGTTGACAACATTGACCACTAGTTGATATTGTCGGTTAGCATAAGCTGTCAATGCTATCATTTATGCTATTTATACCCGACAGTTGAGTGCTCCATTCCATGCAATCACATTCATCACTCATTTAGTCTGTTGGTGCTGGCCAACCTTGCTATTAAAGCTTATAAGGTCTTGAAGTTAGTTCTTGTTTGTTTCCTTTGGAGTTTACACTTGGAGCATTGCATACTTAGGATCTCCAAGCATAGGAGTGGCACATTCCATGGTCTACCCAACCTTTAGAAGTCATAGGAGTCTTTAAGTCAAGGGTGTTCCTAGTTCTTCTTCTTATTCGTTTGTGGTCCTCCCACATCAATTCTCTTTCATAAAATGTTACCAAACTTGGGGGTAAGTTAATGCACCAATAGTGTCTTCATACAGGTAAGTATTTCTAACCTCTCTTGCTCCTTTACTTTCATTTCAGATATGCATGCTTGTTGATGTGGTCATGCACGAGACAAGGATAGGGCTAACATATTATTTATCTATAACATTAATTAATCTATCAATTCTTACCTTTGGAATCCTTGAACAACCCATGGGGTCTTCCTATGCAATCTCTATATAACTCGCTTGTAATCCTTGTGACTCTTGCCTTTGTAACATCTTGCATCTCTTATCTTATTACCACCGTGATTGCAATTGTAATTACGATCTTAGTCTATGCCACCACTTTACTATCAGGAGCTAGTTAGACACCACTATCCTACTCTAGGTCTAGGCTTTGGAACCCTATACCTTCTATTAAGTGTGGAGTAATTCTTCTTAGTTCCACGTCTACATCAATTTACAATCTAAGGTGTGCATATTTAGTGTGACCCTCTTTGTTATCATAATCTAGAATACCCCCATTATTGAGAGACAAAAGGTAATGGTATTGAACCACTTTTTATTTGCATACAAAGCTTACATTAGAAGAACTTTGGGAACAAATCATTGAAGAAGGAAACGTTGAACGACACAAAACACTATGTGAGGAAGCACACATGAAGAGCAAAGAACTCAATTGAAGTACTAAGGATTTTGAAGCCATCATTGATGACTTCGCAGAAAAAAGAAAAGAAGGGTGTGTTGAGACCTCCGAGTTTGAGTTGTCCATATAGGAGTGGACGAGTTGTTATTCAAAGATAAACGAGGAAACTGACCCTGATAAAATGACTGCATGTTGTAAGTTCATGCGGGGAATGCAATGGGATACACAAAAAGCTGTAGCCTGTGGAACGAATGTGTGGAAAGTGTTTGCAAGGATGCACTAGAGCTTGCAGAACCAAGAAAAGGGGAACCTTTTGGCAAGTGGGATTTGTGATCTTGTTCGAGGACGAACAAGATTTGTAAGTATGGGGAGATGTTGACAAGGGATTTTGCACATTTGGTCTGCAAGCCACATGAGTGAGACATGTGTGTTATAATGACAAATTGTAAGACTTCCGACGATCAAAGTATATCCATAGAATATCCCAAGGGCACATGGCACGCATATAGGAGCAGGAAGCAGGCAATCCAGAGTTGTGCCACCGACATAAAGAGAATGTGCAAGACAGCTAAGCACTTGCCAAGCCAAGAGAAGGTTGCGAAAAGAGAATCGCGGGTAATATTCGCAGGATCTACGTCGGGGTATATTAAGTGTGAATACTAGATTTGTAGTTGTAGTTGTGATTATAATTACGTGCATTGTTGTAATATAATTCATGTTTATCCCTATCTGTGTCCTGGAAGTGGAACCGCATATTCTATAAGAGTTTCATGAGCTCACGCCCATAATGGTCAATGTACCATAAGAATCTAAAACGTAAGCTTTGTACTATGTGAATCTGCGCATTATTGCGTACACATTGATGTAACATTTGTCATTCTTTGAGGAATATAATGAAGATCAAGGGATTTTCTGCAATGTTTGTATGATTTATACGGTGGGATCGATTAATGATTGTGTAAATGTGTGTGAGGGTTAGGGTTTGAATGATAATGTCAATGTCTTTCAAGGTTGTGTGCATGGCTATTTCTCGTGTGTCAGTCTACAAATACAAGGTCACTGAGTCTGCTTGACTGCGCTTCAAGTGAGGCCTTCAAGTGAAAGCTTGAATGCAATTTTCGGTCCAGACAGAGTCAATGAGTCATAACACAAAACCCTAGGCAAGAGAAATCAAGCAAAAGCTTGATTGAAAGTGTCGGTGAGGGTATTTCTGAATATAATTCATATTAGGGCACTAGGCCCACACATCTCGTGTTGTGTAATCTATATTTTTCTGTGTATTGTTTGATGTATTTCTAATATTATATGTGAGGTTCATAACAGTTTGGTGCATGCGTGCATGGAAGGATGTGTGTGTAGGGGGGAGGGGGGAGGGGGTGGGGGTGGATTCTCATCTGTATGGAACATCAATTGTTATATAAAGATAAACTACTGCTATGCAGCCTAAATCTAACAAATTGATAATACCAACTCATTACGGTCATCCTCCACTAATAGCTAAGTGAATGGTGTAAGAAGATAATTTTCCATGCTATATAACTCGTACCCGGATAGCCTGCTGCATGAACAGCATAGCAATGAGCAGCCCAAATAGTTCTCCAGCTACCCTGGTAAACCTGTTGATGATCGAGCATGCACCCAGAATGGCAAGCAAGAATAACAGAAAGGAAGTCCATACGCATACCCTGTATATAAAAGAGGAGAGTGATTGTGACCTTTTAATTTAAATATATGCGTGTTTGTACAAAGCCCAGACAACATACATGAACTACTTCAGATTCTACAAATACATCACTTGTAAGATGGGTATACTATTGCCAGCTGCAATTAACATTCATTGGACAAAGGATGATCAACTTTGAAGCAAATACCAGCCTGTCCAAGCCAAAAACAATTTTGGCCCTAAATCTTCTCTGTCCTTTGCAAAGTTGTACATGAATGTATACATAAGCACAGTTGGTTCAGCCACTCCTAGGATCAACAACGGATGACCTCCAATGACAGAATGTATGATGCCACATATTGCCGTAGATGACAATGTGTGAACTGCAGTCAATAAACCATCTGCAAACACATTCGAAGTGATAAATTTTTAATTTCATTTATTACTAAAGCATTGATTGAAGATCCAAAAGAGCATTAGATTTTCTCTTTTTCTCATTTTCCTTTAAGATATGCGTCAATTCCAATAGATGTGTATATTAAATTTTAACCGCCATGTTCTACATTGGTTTAGAAATTGTGTGTTGAAGTGCATGTATGATTCCAAACGGATGCAAGTTTCACAGACTTTAAAATTGATGCAATGTTTCTTTATTTCGTTCTTACTGATGTTAATAAAAACCTTCCTACAGTTATTATTGGCCAGAAAAGCAACTAGCTAAATTTATCACTTTCTAAGATTCTTAGCCATGATCAAAAAAGTAATCGTGGAGGAAGAGGCACGAAACAGAAAAGAGTAAGCACCTTCAACTTACTAGTGTTTCTGTCCAGTTGTTCTCCAAATGAAATCACTGGAATTGCAGAAGCAAAGAATATGTAGGTTGTGGGAGCAAGGATCCTGGAGCACAATCAGTGGACCACTTTGTCATATGGATAAGAAATATTTGTTGTAGAATTGTATTGCGTGCACTCAAAGTCAGAGACATGCTCGTTTGCTTGTTTGGAATTTATTACTTGAGACAGTCCTCCTATGGTGAGAAATCTTGAAGTGTATTATAGTTGATGTTGTTTGCATATACCAAACAAATTAATGTATGTAACAAAGGAATCTAATACAAATATTTTTCATAACAAAGCAATGCTTACCAATATAGTTTCAGATGCGATACAATTTAGCAGTAATATAATAACAAAGCTGGAACCAATTAATAGCCAACAGGAGAAAATGCTAGACAATTCATCCTCAACCAATAAGGATTTCTTTATTTCCAAATAAGTGCAAGTCAAATAGAATACATTACCGGAATCCAGCACTGAAGCCACCAGTCCAGTCTTGCTTGTAACATAGCAGCCGTCCCTTCAGATCATTTTTGATTCCTCGGAAAGGAACGAAAGTATCCTCCATGACTATGGGAAAGATTCTCCTTTAATATGGGGAGGAAAAGGAAAAATTTGCACAAAAAGTATACGGAAGTGAAGTGGGTAGGGGAAGGCAAAACGTGGCTGATGGGAGACAACTGTTGGACAAAAGATCTGATCTTCCAAAGGGTTTAGAGAGAATATGATTATAGAAATGTACAAATTATGGAAGTCGAGTTATTCTCATGGCATGGGCAAATTAGTTCAAACACAAACCCTATGCGTAGCACGTAAAAGGACACAAGTTTAGGTAAACAAAAAAAATTGTGCATGGCTGTAAATGGTATAATTTTAAGAAAGGAACTGCTATGTGGGCCATTTGACGCTAAAATCGATGGGATAAATTACGTTCGATTGTCATTCTCTTAGATGAACTCCATATCTGGAGCTGGGAAATAATGACAAATATGGTGTAGTGTAACCAAAAAAATGATTCATGGAGTTGTAAAAGAGGGGGTCAAAGCATTTGAAGCCATAAATTGGTTAATGGCAGCAGAATGTTCTAAATCTCAACTCCATTTTAAGAGAGACTTGAAAGTCCTACTCTCGGAGTTTACATGATGATTGATAAAAATATATAGCATAGGATAGCTATAAGTTTGAGATACTATGCAATGCCTCAAGGAAATGACAAAGTTGCATTTAGGGGAAATAGAAATAGATTGTGTACGCCATACCTCTCATATTTAATTTATTACTAGTTATATTCACTTGGCATTTAAAGCTTCAAGGAATCACGACTTGTCTCGAAAAAGGGTTGCGCATTCTTGTGAACTACCTGTCTTCTTTTTTACCCCCAAACACACACGATCAAATGAGAAGAAATGGTTGGCTTACACAATAAAATGTGAAAGCATAAACCAAAGAGATGAAGATGAAGAGTAATGGAACGTTGTCAATGAAAATGAAAATGCAAATGCCGCACTGCACCCCGCCTCTCTCTTCTCAGATCCAATCAAACCGGACCTTTTTCCAGCCAAAAGTATGAATTTAATAAAGCTTTGTTACAGGTTAGTGCTTTAGGATACAATATTATTCTTTAATGCTTCCAAAAAGATAGTGATACTTCTATGGGTCTTATTATACCCATACCTACTTCACTTTAACTACTTGTTTAATCTTTGACGAAAGAGGGAAGAAGTCACTCACACAAAATATATTTGTCTTGTCCATGGCAACCTTAGGCTAGATACGCACTTACACCTCTCTTCGTGTCATGTCGTGGGGGAGCATGTGCTTTACACCAAATTAGTACTAGAGGAGGTAAATAGGGGTATTAAGCATGTGGTCTCTACATGAAATTTGCATTACAATAATGTTTAGGCATCTAGTGTTTTGATGGATTTAGGATGTCATTGGGGTGTTTGGGTTTCTATTTTTATTGTTGGATTTGGGTTTACAGAATTTTAACAATATGTTTACATGAGTTTTAAAGATTGGCTCACTTGGCCTTTATCGTTATTTTACGTGGCATAGGTTGGCAGTTCAAAGCTTACGATTTACCTACAACATGTGTTAAGGGCTCGGTGTGTCTTGCTTCAAATGGGATTGATTAGGTGGCGAAGTTGATCGATGGAGCTCACCTTATATTAAAGCTTCGCTCTTCAAAACTCTAAGTCCTTAGGTATTCATTGATCCCTCTGGATTACCAAATTAATGTCTACATATATAAACTTATTAATTTATTTTTAAGAAGACTCTTATAACCAAATATATCCCTCTCATTTTATTAACCTTATGATTTAAAAATGAAGTGGTGCTACCTATGTGGGTTGCCACTTGACTCAAACCAGTGCATATGGAAATGTAAGCCAAGTATTGATGGTGCAAAGCTCTGCCATACAACAAACTCAACAAACTAAGCCAACTCAACCTATAATGCCAACTCGTGAAGGGAAGATAGTCTACTAGTTATGAACCAACTTTTGAGTAGTAAATGAGAATGGAGGAAGTACATAGCAACCTCGAGTCCATTCAAACCATAACACAAGCTTAAAGAAAAGAAATGTTGGAAAAAAATGAGTAACATATTCGAAGGGAGGCATCTCTCACTACTCCATCTGAGATTCCTAAGGGATTATTTAAGTATGCTCATAATATAAAGGGGATTTGATTCCATCTATGTTGTGGCGGATAATTCTATGAGATGTCACATTTCATTTCTTGTAGGAGGACTAGTGATGTGACATACATCACAAGTGTTTTCTTCAAGGAGATTGTAAGACTATATGGTTTTTTGCACAATATTGTGTCTGATAGAGATAGCAAATATGTTGTTCATTGTTGGATGACTTCGTAGAAGAAGGTGAATACAAACTTACAATTCAATTAACGTATCAACTGCAAATTAAAGGACAGATAAACGTGGTGAGCAAGATTCTTCAATACTTACTGAGATGTTTGGTTGAAAATAAGCCATAAAATGGGACTTGGCATTTGTGCGAATAGAGTTTGTGTATAATAATTTAGTTAAACAGAACACGTGGAAGACAACATTCCAGCTTGCATATGGGAGTAACATACAAGGGGTGGCAGGGTTGAGAGACTTAAATTACAATTGAAAAAGAGGTGTTGAAGCAGAAAATAATGTGGAATATATGGCGGGTATGCATCAACAAGTAAGTAATCAGTTAGAGAAGGTGAGTGTGCAATATGAGCACTATGTAGAGAAAAAAAGAGAAGTAGGATATCAAGTTGGAGATATGGTCTTAGCCCATTTGTGGAAAGAGAGGTTTCTTAAACGAACATACAATAAGCTCAAATGGAAGAAAAGTGGACCATGCAAGGTATTGATGAAGTTTGTGCATAACACTTATGAGATTGAGTTGTTAAAAGGCATTGATATCTCAAATATTTTTAATGTGGTGAATTTGTATCCATGTTGCACAGTATAAGGAAGTGTTGAAGGTTTGAATTCTAACAATGGTGGGGTAGATTGGAGAGATCAAAAGTTAGAGAGAGTGCGTGAAGAGGTGAAAAACATAATTGACTCTAGGATCAAGAAAATGCACATGAAGGAATACAAGGAGTATTTGGTCAAGTGGAAGGGGAAGAACATTGAAGATGTTACTTAGCTGAGTGTTATGGATGGCATGAAACATGGCATTTTGTTCCCTTGAGTAGGAGCTCGAGTTTTCAAAATTACTCAAGGTGTATGATGCAAGATCATCTAGGTTCACAAGCAATATTATATCAACTAAAAATAATTGGATTCATATTGTGTGTGCATTGTGTTTTACCTTTTGTGTTATTGGCGAACCGCATTGTGAAGAAGTGTGTTGTTTGTGGGTTGGAAAGTATTAGAGTTTCATTTCTACATTGTTGGAGTAATGCAAGATCATAAAGGTCGACTATGTTTGTATTAGGTTCTTTGGACCATACATCGTATTAGTGTTAGTAGTAAGTTGTGGCATTGGTTATTGATCTGGATTAAAATGCAAGCATTGAACACAAAATAAACTTTCAAACCAGCATATATTATATTCCACACATTCACTTCATTCGGAATATTACAAATATATAGGAAGATGTTTCCTGTAATCGGGGATACTTTGATCCCTACAAATCTTGCGTACTAACCTCTTAACCCAAATATGTAATATATTGTTTATAACAATATATTCGTTTTAAATTTTACCTACTAACAAACAATAATCAAGTGTGTGTGTGTGGGTTAACAAACTCTATATTATTGTTACATAATAATAATCTATTATTAACTAACTTACCAACTATTTAACTATATGGTAAACTCGCTAATTATTTACCACACCGTATGTAATATTTACTTTACGGTAAATACTCAATACTCATGTGAACACTAATTTCCTAACATTCCCCCCTTATTGTGAACACGGGGAGAAAAAAAATCTCAAGAATTGGAAATAGAATCGCATACCTCTACATACTTTTAGGTCTGCATATTGTTGGCTTGGATCTTGTTGCACACGAACAATCTACTTCACCACAGTGAATCCCATATCGGATGATCAAACTTTCACTGATCCACCTACATACACAAACTCAACAGTCCCTCTTTCACTTCCAGTGAACTCTCTTTCACCTATCGATTGATGTTAGAAGTATGACAGTCAAAGAATCTCAACAGTCAGAGGATCACTCCAGTTTATCTTCCCTCCTATATAACTATTCTCATATTCTAAAATTCACATTCTTCTCATTTTAATCTTAACAGGGAAAGGAATCCACACGCCATTTAATTCTACACACACCACACAACTGAAAAAGATATGCCACCATACAAAACTGTGGCCCCTTCATTGGTGACTAACGAGAGGAATTGATCTCCCTCCTTCCTTTGTTGCCTCTGACCTCCAATGCATTATATTCTTACTTAGTTGATGAAGACATGATGCTTAATGATTTCCACATTGTTTTTATTCTATCTCCCCCTCGCAATGTGAAAACATTTATTTTCCAGGACGTCGAGTTACACCGAAAATGCATCCGTAAGATTTCTTTTCTTTTCTTTTACAATAAAACTTTGATACTAACTAGACACCTTGAACATTTATAGAAAAACTACACAATGTTAAGAACACTTGATTACACTCATCTCACAATCGACTCTTGACTGTAACTCTTGACTCATTTTATTTTGACAACAGACTTAAGATGTTAATGACTCACAAACTATAACCAAGTCTACTATAACAAAAAATAAACTATAAAAATAAATAAATAAGCATCACTAAACAATTAAAAATAGAATTAAACCTAAAAAAAACTTAAACTAAAAACTAAAAAAAATATACAATTAAATGAAAATATAATTAAAACTAAACTTAAAACCACGTATTATTATAAACTTGATGAATACTAGGGACTCTCCATTAAAGAAAACTTTAAACTTTTAAATCTCATGACTTACTATTAACCTTAAAGACATGATGGACTAAAATATAGAGAAAAAACAAATCGCACACACAAATCCACCATTGAGTAGCTATATGTGTATAGCACTATTAAAAATGACCTTGAAAAGACAACACTATTCAGAAAGAGCATATGCACAGGTGATGCATATGTTTGGTATGTGTTTGGTAGATTGGAACAAGTCTTCTCTCCACCTTCATTGACGCAGGTAGCAAACCAGTTTTATACCAATTCCAAAGTCTACGCAGCGTAATGTGGAGAAGTCGCATGCATGGATCAACATGTCTTTATGTCAAGAGTAATTGAATTAGATCCCATACACACATAATATGTATACAAACAGAAATATTTGATGCCCAATCACCAAAGATTCAATCTGGATCTAAGAAAAACATGTGTGGAATGGAAAGTCTTTGACAATATATGCAGCGTATGGTGATTGAAAAGAGTAGAAAAGCATGGATAGAACTTAAATTTATTCATTCATGCAAGCTACAGACAATTCTACTAAGAGGGAAGCCAAAATGAAATAAAATACTTTATCTATCTATCCTTTTAATGACGCATACACTAGGGTGAATAAAATGCATCTACCCCGCCACTAAATTCAAAACTCCATTATACATAGGATTATATTTTCTTTGGTACCAAATGAACGTGCAGAAAAATGATAATAAAACTCTTTGTATGTTATTACATATGCATGTGCTACATATTTATAGGTCAATATTGCACCTATAATATAGGAAGCAAGAATAACCACTTAAACAATATACACGAGTTTTTCTAACAACTCGTAACTTAGAATCTATTTACGTGGGTTATTTATAACAACCGAGCTCATATATTAATATTCAAATGTACGCACTAATTAATTCCTGAAAAATAGATCATGAACGATTAGCTCAAAGGGCGAATAGTAATGCTGAAAAGCACAAAAAACCATGAGTTAGATGCTATGAAGAGGTAAATTAATCCAAGAAAGACTGTGATCCTAAGTGAGGATGTACAAGACCGTGAAATTCCAATGGTAGGAGATGTCAGGGAAAAAGAAGCCAAGATAGGTGGAATCAAGATCACTACATTCCAACGGTAGGAGATGTCAAGGAAAAAGAAGCCAAGATAGGTGGATTCAAGACCGTGACATTCCAACGGTAGGAGATGACAGGGAAAAATAATCCAAGATAGGTGGAATTGAGACTGCGACATTCCAATGGTAGGAGATGTTAGGGAAAAAGAGAAGCCAAGATAGGTAGAATCAATACCGTGACATTCCAACGATAGGAGATGTCAAGGAAAAAGAGATCTAATGATAAACTCAAGTGGGGCAGAGAGTCCAAGCAAGATTAAGCAAGTTTGAATATGTGTGTAAAACCCAAGGGGGTATGAGAGCCCAAGCAAAGGAAAGAACCCAAACCAAATAAATATGTATTCAATATATTTCTAAAGGAGATGCTTAGCCACGAGGGGCAAACAATCGTAGAGTATTTTTGATGTTACGGTTGAGTTGATGTGATATGTGACTTCTAGCTCAAGATATAGTAACAAGGGTCAGCTGCATATATAGGGGAATAACCAAGAGTTTTGGTGAAGTTTAATGAGGTGATATATGTGTAAGGTTGACCATCTATGGTGAGATCAGTATGCATAGAAAACATCTTGCACTGACATAAAATAAAAATTTCCTCCAAAAATGTAATGTGGGGCATTCTACCCCAAAGAGGAAGGAAAGAGAATGTTCATTATAATAGGACTATCACGATACACTTGTGGTCTGAAGTTTGATTATCACTATGTTAAGGTATTATAGAAGAAGAGTTTCCTTTAGAGGTGGGTGCTTGTCTGTGATCATTATGTTCATTAGTGGTAGTTATAGAGGACCCATAACTATATTAGTTGCATGTAGGGAGAACCGTGATCATGACTGAGTGCCCTTCTTGATTAGAATGAAAATTATTTTCATGGTAAACTCACAGGTATCCTTTGAATTAACCTATTATCTTGATGGGTGCAAGATATTCATTATTGTTCATATTTTTAATGATGGATCTATTACCTACAACTGCCCATTGTTGGAACCACATTACACTCAGCTGAGTGATCTTGTTATGAGCAGGATCAAAAGGACAAGGTGAGGACAAAGCTTTGGGTACCCCAGATTAGAATACTAGGGATATTAACACTTATAGGATAAGAACTATTTACATAAGTGCATGAAGAGGAAGTGCATGCATAAGTTAACAACCCATGAATAATTTTATGGGGTTAAAGCCAAAAATAACCTGAGAGGAGACATTGGCATAATCTGAAATTTGAAAACAAAGCTTTGGAATTTAGATGCAATCGGTCATGTACAAAATTACACAGGGGTCAATGGCATCAGGAAAGAAGATGAAGTAAAACTTAGACATTTTTTTTCCCTACACATAAATGTCAACCCATGGGCCAATCTGTTGACATTGGTGAAGTTGCATTGTTCTTGCAAGACAAATAGGATCGGCCTACACAAAAATAGACACAAAGGCTGAAGGTGTCTAGGAATTGTTTTTTAAGATTTTTGGAATTTTAAGAACTGAAAAAGATAAAACCTGAAAAATGATCCAATTTTAATGAGTTATGCTCGATTAGAATATGAAATTCAATAAAGTTCACGTTGGTTTCACCAAGGATGCATTGAAAAAAGAAAACCAATGTCTAGAAACTGTGCACTAAAATCATCCATTCAACCAAGGTATTTGAGGCGACGAATTTGGGGATACACCAAGAATGACACAAACACAGATCGAATTAAAGTGGGTATAAATGGAATGCTTGATCGTATACCAACACACCAAGGTAAGTATGATTTTAAAAAATAATGAATTCCTAGAGGACCTAAGGGGATATCTTGGATATTAATGTTAATCTAATTAGGAGGACTAAAACGTTGTAAATGAACTAAAGCAGTATGAAATAAATGTACAATAAACTACTCTAATGAAATGAAACCCTAATGTTAATAGAAGAGTCAGGAAAAACTTAGTTCTTAAAATGAATCTGTCGCATAGTGTCACAGATCTGGAAATAAAATTAGAAGTACAGATGAACACTCAAGGACCCTGCAAAGGGAAGATCTGGACTTTTGTACTGAGATGAACAGGTGCCTGGGGAGTGTACTAGGGTGCCCCAAGGGTGCCCTAGTCTGTAATCTAGGCACTCTCACAAAACTGCAAATCCTCAAAATCTGAATTGGGTATGGTCAAATATCTCTGAGTACTTCAATCTATCACGTTGGATTCGTTGAATGAACTGGATAATGACCTACTAATCCAAGGAGAAGTATCAAACCCTAGAAAAAGGAAAGATGCAAATGAATGGGTCAGATTGAACTCATTTGACAAACTAGTGGACTTATCACTGAGCATTGCACTACATTTCAGACCCTAATTTAGTTCTATGTGTGTGTGCGTGCATTTCATCATGCCCTAGGTGCCTTGTGTCAGTCTACACTTTGTGAAGTAGTGAGAAATAGTACCTATAGAAATGTAAGCAACATGTGTGCATGGAATAGAATGGAATCCCTCCCCCTATGAAGTGTGTGTGATGCAGATCTCCTAGCTTGATGCATGGCACTATGTGGATGCAAGTGATGCAATGGATGCATCCCTAGATGGAGTGATAGTAGTGATAAGATGTCATGACTTAGGACCCTCATTATGGTCTTATAAGCTTTATATTTATAGGGATATCAAGCTCAATTTCATAATTAATCCCGACAAGGTCGACTGAGAAAAGATAAGGATGACCAACAAATGGCTAGAAGTGACCCAAAAAGAAGTGGAAAAGGTTGTGCATAGATGGGGTGCCCAGAATGGGACCAGGAGACCTTGGGGCACCCTAGTATAGGCTGGGGCACCCTGATTTCACGCTAAAATGTCAGAATGGTCATGAAATGGGCTGATAGGTATTAAAAATGTGGGAAAGACAGAAATAAAAGATCTTTCTCATGGCCAAAAGGTGGGATTAATTAGTACTTTGTACACTTGAGAACCTTCTAAATAGTAGTATAAGACCGGGCTAAATATTGTCTAATGTGCAATATTTGTGTCTACATTTGACCCCACTTTATGTTGGTGAGCAGAAATCTTGGTAACATAAAGTAGATAGAGATGTGTACTGCAATGATATCCATGTAGATTGTAGAAGAAGATGTTATTTCACTGATGGACTAGAATCAAGAGCTCATGGAATGACAAAAAGAAAAATGTGGAGGAGCATGGATTCTAAAGATGAAAAATGTGTATAAAAAGTGATGAGAGTGAACCTAGGGCCGAAACGCATGTGTAGTCTATTGTTGTGTGTATCATTACCTACATGGTTATAAAAGGAAACCTATAACCAGCAAAGTGTGATGGTTGTTCTCATTGTTGTTGTTGTTATTACCCCCAATTTAACTACTTGTTTCTCATACGGTGGAATAGCAATCAGAAAACATATCAAGTACATCCAAATATGACTATAAGTATGTAAAAATATTGTGTAAATATATGCAAATGTAAAATATTAGAATGAAATTTGCTAAGAAAATGGAAAAATAGAACATTGCATCGGATCCATGTAGCAAGAATAATATCTAGATAGATTCTTGTCATGTCTCAACCTTTTTTGGTGATCTCACCATTGACCCCTAGCTGAACAAGTATAGGGAGAAACCATAGTCTATTATCCTCCCTTATAAGGCTTCAGATTACCTAAAATGCCTTGTTAGATATTTACATTGAACCTAGTTTTTGTGGGGGCACTAGTTTGGTAGATCAATAATGATCCACACCTAGATGGAATCTTGTAGATTCACTCTTATCCTGTAACCCCCAAGCATGTCTCTCCTTAGAATTGGCTAAAGAGTGGTGACACCATCATTCCTTCTCTTAGATGGCTTTGTTGTTATATTTTATCAAGACTAGTCTCAAGTGCATACTCAATTTGTGTCTAAACCACCCTTAAATATTTGTGTTAGTGGAAATCAGTAAATTTCCCCCTCTCTTTGGGGTGCATGTGATGATTGGAAGGATTAATGCACAACCCCATTTCTACAAGAGGACCAACCGCATTCTAACTTATAAAGTTTCAAGACCATACTGAAGAGAAAACTAGTTCTACCAAGGCATGTAAAACAAGGGAACAACCAAACCAAGTTCATTCCAACAAAACATGCATGTACTAAGACAAGTGTACAAATCATAGAAAATGTCAAATCACTACCTCTATTTAAAGACATTAAGGTTAGTGTAAAACACAAAAATCAAGCTAGACTGCACAAAGGTTTAAACATGGGACATCACTCACAATGTTACAAAATCTTCATAGTGCAAGCTTCATCATGGATTTTACAAACAATTTTCTTTAATGCACACAAACAAAGGGAAAATTCCCATTTTTACATTATTTTTGCAAATCAAAGTTAGACAAGGGAAACAAACAAGTATCATAGAAACATGTAGTCAATTTTCTAGAACCTCATGCACATGGAACACACGTTAACTGTTTTGCTTGAAACCATGTCAGTCAATTGTACCCACAGATCAAATAGTCTACAGATGACCTAAAAACAAAATGAAACAATACACCTATTCTTAATATGAATTTCATGGATGCTATTCTATGATAAACTCTTCCAATGATGGTGAAAAGGTTAGCACAATGTTGTTCAGCATAATATATCAGATCTAGTCATACATGATAATAAAAGTAAATATTCTACCAAGTAAATATACAAAACTAAGAGATATAAATCAACACCAGATTTAATGTGGTTCACCCAAGTGTGGGCTACATCCACCAAGAAACAAGCCAATCATTATCCAAAGAATTCACAAGATATACAATTGAAGATTTACGAATCTTCCACACCTCTCAAATGTACTCCAGATACTTTCTTTTCCTCAAGCTTTTCCTTCTTCTCCAAGAATTCTCTCTCTCACAATTATGCGTTTCACAATAATGAATCAACTTCTTCAGAATTCTTACTTCTAAACCCTATATTTCATGACTTATATTCTTCCATATACAAACTTAGGGAACTTATGGACCCATGCAATTACAATCAATTAGATGATGACATGATTTAATGTTGGGCTAAAATTAGATCTAATTCCCATGACTTTAAATAAAATGGTTCCCGCATGTAACCTAACTGCCAGTTAGCCCTAACCAATGTCAGTTCCACCTTTCCTGACCGAATGTCATAGGTATCCCCATAGCCTAACCGATGTCGATCCTTCCATAACCGATGTCGGTTACTATGTTTTCCTGTAAGTTTAATATAACATGCTAAAGTGAATTAATTGAGCTCCATAACTCAACAATCTCCCACTTGGAGATCAAAATTCATGCATTATACCTGTACAACATCATTCTTGGATCCGTTCCTTAGCTTTGTTTCTTCCTCTTCAAGTCTCAAACTTGAAGACCAACAGAAGTGGAGTGTAGCTCCAAATTTCTTTTTCTAATGGCCTTGTTAGCATATCCGCAGGGTTTTCACTCATATGATTTGATCTTCTCTAGAAGATCAGCTTCCCATCCTCCAATACCTGAATATGAAGTGATAGACTCAACTGAATGTGTTTTGTTCAAGAATGAAATGCTACAGTTCTTTAGCCAAATAAATTCACTCTGACTATCACAAAAGCTTTCCAATTTGGAATCATCTAGATAAATCCCAACTCTTCCATGAACCTACTCATCCATATCATCTCCTTGCTAGCCTCTGTAGCTACAACATACTCTACATCATTATATAGTAGAAAAAGCCACAACCTTCTGCAATCTTGAAATCCAGCTAACTGTCATCCCACCTAGTGTGAAAATATATCCACTTAGTGCTCCTCCTACCATCCAAATCTCCATCCATATCTGAATCAACATAGCCACATAATTTCTAGTGAAATATCTGAACCTCCATAACATAATTACATGCTAGATGCCCCTCTCAAATACCT
Source organism: Taxus chinensis (assembly GCA_019776745.2). NCBI lineage: Eukaryota > Viridiplantae > Streptophyta > Pinopsida > Cupressales > Taxaceae > Taxus > Taxus chinensis. The sequence continues at coordinate 357,596,412 of CM034157.1, forward strand.
GAGTATCCATTGGAATTCTTTCCAATGCTCTTTACCTGGATTGGCCATAATATCTACTCACAACTCCCTTCATGTGCAATGTTTGGTCTGGTACAAACCATAACATACATGTGTTTCCCAACTGTTGAAGCATATGGCACTCATGTCATGTATTTGACCTCCTCATGTGATGAAGGACATACTGATCTTTTCTCAATTTGAAGTGTCTATGCCATAGGTGTACTTACAGTAAGAATTTTGCAATCTTACATATTAAACCTTTCCAACACCTTATAGATATAATCCTCATGTAAGACAAATACAATTTCTTATTATTCCTGTCTCTATGTATTTGCATTCAAGGATTATTTTTACCAGCTCCTAAATCCTTCATAGACAAATATTGTGAGCTAGCTTTCCCTTAATCTCACCAATGTCTTGCATATTAGATCCTATAATAAGTATATCGTCCACATACATTAACAAAATAATATAGCTCCCATTTTAAAGCTTCTTGAAATAAACACAATTGTCAGATTCACATCTCAAGTAACCATGCTCATGCATGAAATATATCAAACCTTCATGTACCATTGCCTTGGAGCTTGTTTGAGCCCATATCAAAACTGTTCTTTTTCAACCTGACACTAATTTCTCTTTACCCTTGACTTCATACCCAAGTGGTTGCTTGCATATAAATTTCTTCATCCAAATCACCATGAAGGAAAGTCATCTTCACATCTAGTTTCTCTAAATGCAAATCCTTCTACTGCAACTACCACTCAATGTAGTATGAATATGGAAGTCATCTTTACAATAGGAGAAAATATTTCACCAAAGTCAATACCTACTTTCTGTGCAAATCCCTTTACTACAAGCCTTGCCTTGTACCTTTTCTGTCCACCCTCTTCTTCCTTGATCTTGTAAACCCACTTGTTCTGCAATGTCCTCTTACCTGCTGACAACTTAACCAAATCCCAAGTCTGGTTATCTTCCAAAGAGTCCATCTCCTCATCCATGCCATGCTCCCACTAGACGTGTGTCTTATCCTGCATTGCTTCTTCAAAACTTTCTGGTTCACCATTATCAGTCAATAATAAATAAAATAGAGAAGGTGTAAATATTTCTGGAGGTTTACTTACCCTTTGTGACCTTCTCACAGGAGTTTGGGGTACTGGAGGCTCATTCTGGACCTCTTGGACATTTGTATCCAAATCTGTCAGTGACCGATGCCGATCACCTATAATTGATGTCGGTTCTGCTAACCAATGTTGGTTTGGCTCTTCTGTAACTGATATCAGTTCTACTGACCGATGTCGGTCAGGGGTCAACTGACATCGGTTACTGTGTAACCCTGTTGGTATTACTTTTAAATACAAGAGTTCATTTTCATTCACAAACTTCTCAACCGGTTCATCCTTGGGTACCAAAATTTGATCCCTGTACATTCTCTTTTCATTCCATTCAATATCATGACTCCTAATAATTTTAGAATTCTCTAAATCCCAAAAATGGAATCCGAAATCACCAGATCCATAACCAATGAAAGTGCATATATTGGATTTTGCATCTAACTTTTTCCTATTTTCCTTATCAATATGCACAAAAGCTTTTGAACCAAAAACTTTAAGAAAAGAAAGATCTACCTCTTTTTCGGTCCAAGATTCCTCTGGTATTCCTCCATCTAGTGAACTTGAAGGCCCATGGTTAATCAAATAAACCATTGTATCAACTGCTTCTGCCCAAAACTGTAAGGAAAATCCAAAATGTATCCTCATACTTCTAGCATGTTCCATGATTGTCCTGTTCATTCTTTCTGTAACACCATTCTCTTGTGGTGTTCTTGGAACCGTCATTTCTCTACGTATCCCATTCACTAAACAATAATCATTGAAAGCCTTGCTACAGTATTCACCACCATTGTCAGATCTAAGGCACTTTAACTTTGAATTTGATTCATTCTCAACAAGGGCTTTCCATCTTTTAAAAGTCTCAAAAACATCAGATTTATGTTTAATACAATAAACCCATACCTTTCTTGTAGCATCATCAATGAAAGTAACATAATACTTGGATCCTCCATGAGAAGCTACCTGAGCTGGTCCCCACACATCTGAGTGTACAAGCTCCAATTTCTGCTCCTTCTTAGTTGCCCCAACTTTGAGAAATCTCACTCTCTTTTTCTTTCCAAAGACACAATGCTCACAGAAATCAAGATCTAAATCTTTCAAATATGATAACTTACCCTTAGCCTTTAAGATCTGCATTCCTTTTTGACTCATTTGGCCCAACCGATTATGCCACATACATGTATATAAATCTGAAGTAGATAATGCAGAAAAGAAATCAGTAACACGGGTAGATAAATATAATGTTCCTACCTTCTTACCTCTTGCCACAAAAAAGGCACCCTTGGTGACTTTCCAAGAGTCTACTGTGAATGTAACCATGTAACCAGATTCACCTAGTTGCCCTACAGGAATAAGATTCCTCTTGAGGCTTGGACACATGCCTCACATCTTTTAATACCCATGTATTTCCATTCTGTAATTTTAGATGAACTTCCCCTTTACCAGTAATACTGCAAGGTTCATCATCACCCAAATAAACATGCCCAAAATTTCCCTGGACATAATTTCTGAAATAACCCTTATTAGGGGTTGCATGGAAAGAAGCTCATGAATCTAAAACCCATGATTCTATTCTATTATCCAAAGAAAATAATAAGATCATCTTTCATTACCTCTGCTGTAACAATTTGCCTCTTTATTTACTCTTTACCTTTGTCTGAGTGTTGGTTCTCTTTATCCTTTGACTAACAAGCTTTATTTGCATGTCTTTTCTTTCCACATTTCCAACAGGTAATTCCCTTACCTCTGGATTTAGATCTGATCATCCCTTGACTTTGATTTCCCATTATTCTTACTCTTGGATCTCTCCTTCTGCCTACCTCTACTTTCTACATTCAAAGCATTCCCAGATGATGATTCCTCTATACTTTTCCTATGAATTTCTTCATTCAAGATTATACTAACCACATTATCAAACTTCAAAATATTATTAGCAGATGTTGTATTACTAACAACCATTACCAAGTTATCCCAACTATCAGGCAAAGAACATAAGAATAAAAGTGCTTTCACTTCATCATCAAATAAAATATCAACAAATTTTAACTTATTTACAATAGATATGAAATCATTCAAATGACTAGATGTAGATCCACCTTCATGCATCTTAGAACTAAATAGTTTCTTCATCAAATAAACTTTATTTGAAGCACTAGGTTTTTCATATAAATTAGCAAGAGATTTCATTAACTCTACCGTAGATGTCACTTCTGTAATATTAGAAGCCACAGATGCTGCCAGGATCAATCTTATAGATCCCAAAGCCTTTCTGTCAAGAATCTTCCATTCTTCATCAGTCATCTTCGTAGGTCTACACTTTTCATCCAACGGTAAGTACAAATCTATTTGATAAAGATAATCCTCAATCCGCATCTTCCATAATTGATAATTTCGGTAGTCAAAATTCTTTACCTTGTATTTTTTTCTTCTTCCATTGTTTTAGCTCCCACTCAATCAGAAAACCCTCTGTGAGTAAATTTGTCAACACACAAAACCCTCAAACAAAGCTCTGATACCAGTTGTTGGGGTTAGAGGTTGTACAGATAACATATCAGATCTAAGCATACATGCAAATAAAAGTAGATATTCTACGAGAATAAATATACAAATCAAGAGATATAAATCAGCACTAGATTTAATGTGGTTCACATAGTGTGGGCTACATCCACCAAGAAACAAGCCAATCTATTATCTAAAGCTTTGACAAGATATACAATTAAAGATTTAAAATCTTCCACACCTCTCAGATGTATAGTACTTTCTTTCACTCAATCTTTTGCTTCTTCTCCAAGAATTATCTCTCTCATAATTATTCTTGCAATAATCATCAAATTTTTCAATTCTTACTTCTAAACCCTAGCTTTCATGCTTATATAAGCATATACAAACTTAGGGCACTTAGCCATGCAATTACAATCAATAGATATGCTTTAATGCTAAAATTAGATCTAATTCCTGTGAGTTAATTAAAACACTCACACACAGGTAACCGAAACGTCGATTAGCCCTAACCGATGTTGGTTCCTCCTTGCCATCGATGTCGGTCATTGGTGACCAATGCCGGTCCCTCCATAATCGATGTCGGTTACTGTATTTTCCTGTAAGTTTCCTATTGCATGCTAATCTAAAGTAATTGAGCTCCATAATTCAACAGGGCACATGTGGCGACCCTAGAAGGAGAATGTAGTCCCAAAAGAGGACCAACCACACTTTGACCTATAAAACTCTTCCCTATATGGGGAAAAGGGAAAATTCTTAGTAGATACCAAGCTGCACACAAAAGGGGATGGCTAGCCAAAACAAGTGTTAGTCCAAAAACACATGCATGTAATAAGACCGATGTAAAATACACAACTAATGTAGTAACCACCAAACAAAGTAGTGTAAACACGCAAGAAAACAAAAAAACCACACAAAGTGGGTTTCAAACATGTGACATCACTCACGATGTCGCAAGACACTCAAGGCCATCATGGCCACAAACAACAAACAAGTGTGCACACAAGCAAAGGGCAAAGCCCACATATAATAGCAAACAATGTAGACAAGTAGAAACAAACAAGTAGTCATGGAAACATGTAATCCTATAAAACAAGTGATGCACATGGAACACCAGTTAGAATGTCAGAGTGATAACCAATATGTCAAAACATGTAAGAACAAATAGTATAAGATGTTAAGTATAAAATGAAACAACAACACTTGGATAAATGGGATATTGATGCCCCCAGTGACCAATATAGGAAGGGTAGAAGACGAGCATCCCTGCCGTATGTAAAGTCTTGTATCTGCGATCACACTAAACAAAAGCGTGAACACATTTGTGTGTATGATAATGACATATAAGAAATCAAGCTAACATGTGTAGTAAAGTGATCATACAAAACACTAGTAAGCAAAAGTAAATACTCCCAAGACAATGCATTATGTTTTGAATGGATGTAATGGAATGCAATATGGAATAATAGGAGCAACGTGGCACCTGAGTGGATGGAATGTGTATGCAGTAAGGTTCATTTTTTTCCCCCTCAATAGTCAAGAATGAACCAAAAATGAGAGTGGGTGATCAATAAATGGTCGAGTAGTGTAGGTTGTATCTAGCATGTTGTGATGAGTGTGTATATGTAATGGTGATGAAATGTGACATGTGGGAAGATGTGCGTGGACCCTATAGCCGAAGCGTATACCACGACTTGATGAATGGAAGAGTGATGGTTTAGCCCTAAACATATATCACTATAGAAGAAAAAGGATGATGAGGAGACATGGAAAGATAAGTGTGGACCCTATAACCTAATCGTATACCATGATGTGTTAAATGGATGAGTGATGATTCAACCCTAAATGTATATCACTATAAGATGAAAAGATTAATATGGGTGAGGATGTAGCCTAAAGCATATGTCACTATGAGATGAATAAGAAGGAAGTAGTGATGTACCCTAAGGTGAATGACATTATAAGATGATAATGGGGGTGGTGATTTAGCCTAAAGCATATGCCACTACAAGATGATAAGAAGGGGTGACAATTTAACCTAAGGTGTATGTCACTAACGTGGGGAATGTTGAGAAAGATGTCAGATGATGAAAGTAAGGTCCATTTGATTAGTAAACCCTCATCATTCGAGTATGGATTGAGGAACTAGAGTGTGTCATTGGGTAGTGTGTGCAATGTGTAGAAGACAACGTAGAATAAATGACTAAGTGGTGAATACGGGGTGTAAGGGTGTGATGTAAACAATGCAATGTAAGCTATGTAACGTGTGTAATACAAGGAATGCACTAATGGGTGTATATGAAAATATAATATGTAAGGATGATAGATGAAACTAGACTCATATATAATGGAATCTAGTGTAGTATAGAATGAATCAAATGGATGGATGCGCTTATGTGAATAAGAAAATGTAATGTATGATGCAAATATAGGTGTAGATAGAATATGCAGTGGTGATAGGTAAAGCTAGACCTATGGATAATGTGACCTAGCGTAAATATAGAATGTATGGATGAAATATAAAACTAGACTCGTATATGATGATGACTAATGTAGCGTGTATGAGATAGATGATACAAAAATAACTAATAGACGAGGTATGTATAGGATAATGTAAGACATGGGTTAGATATAGAAATGATGGTGGAGTGTAAATGCGTATAACCTATGGTACATTGTGTGGGGTTCAGTGTAATGGTAGTCCCTCAACATTCCAGTGTGAATTAAAGCACAAGAGTGCATCATCGGGTAACGAGAATGCGAGAATGCATAAGAAGTATACGTATATGCAAAGAAGAATGTAAAGATTAGAGATGCAGATATGCTAATATGAGGAAGGGGGATTTGGTAATGGAAATTCCCCCCAACGGTAGTGTGGGACGAGGCTATGTGAACTTGTCAAGGAGATCGTCATCCTCTGGGTCAAAGTCAAATGGATCTGGATTGGCAACATTATATGCTATAGTATGGGGTTGATCATGTAATGAGCTGGTAAGACATAGACAATACATGCCCATGGTGTATTCTTCGTCATTGAATGGGGGATGTGGGCAACCGTGTGCATACCATCGAGTGTAGTTAGGTGAATAGCCAAGTAAGGAACTATTACAAATGAAAATATGATAAAAGGGCATAGGGAATGAAATATAAGTGTGACTCGGGTCTAAGGTACCTCCGATGTAAGTAATCCAAGAGTCCCCTAATGTAAGTAGAGAAGCACAAGGGGTATGCGGGAGATAAAACTAAAAGATCAAAGATATGCAAGCCATAATCAACAGTGACAGTGACAAAACCATTATATAGATGAGAGGCATGAGTAGAAGGCTGAAGGTCCTCAAAAGTAAAGCCAAGATGAGCTAGACCAGTAGGAGAACAAATAGTTTCTTTGCATGCGGGGTCAAACAGAACATGTTCCCAATAAGAGTTGTGAATTAAAAGTGTACATGTAAAGAAGGAATGGGATAATGGTGAAGACTAAGAGGGAAGGATATTGTGTATGGATGGGACATGTGGCTGATGTGGAATAATAACGGTAGTAGGAGATAATGTAGAAGTGATAACATCTAGTAAGTAAATAGTGCCCTCAAGCAGTTGTAGATGAGGTTGGTCATCCATAGGTTAAGGTTCATCTGTAGTATTAATGTAGGGAATAGATATACTAGTATGAGGGTCATGGACACAATATTGGAATGGATCACGATCTCATAATATAGTATACTCAATATGTTTGTGTAGGAATTTGATGAAATTATGGACTATAGAAGTAACAACTTGCATGACATGAAACCATGGCCTTCCTTACAAAAAATTATATGAGACAAGAAAATCGATGACAAAGAAGACTGTAGGGAGAGTCTTAGGACCTACAGTGAAATGAAAAGTAACATGGCCTAGACATGGATGGACAATACCATAAACACAGAGTGAGATGGAAGAAGGGTGAATGTCATAAACATGCAACCCTAAAGCATGGAGAGAGGAAATGGAGCACAAATCAAACTTAGGCCCATTATTTGTGTAGGAAAACCCTAGCCACTATGCCAAGGGGAGTGGATCACCATGTGGAGTAATAAAGACCACACCAGTGCCGAAGCCGGAGTGGCAGCGAGAACCATTGAAGTACATTGTCCATATATGTGATTCAATGGTATATGCAGTGAAATCATCATAGAAGGAATCAAAAATATGGGAAGCATTTAGGAGAGGGGTTTCGGCCAACTGATTAGAAATGACCTACTCCTTAATTTTTTTTGAGGGATGAATTTGAAGTGAGCTAAACGTCTTGAAAGGTGAGTGCAGGAAAAAAGATAATGTAAGGGGTCTACTTTGGGGATAATGTGAACCTCATGATTAAGGAGATAATGAAGTAACTTGTCCGCAACGAAGATAAGGCCAATGCATAATTTTTTGATGTAGCTATAATTGCATTCATAAGAGAGAAGTGTGTGACTGATATATTAGATGGCACATTCACGATGGGTATCATCATGATGTGCCAATAACACTCCTAATGTGTGGAATATGGCAGACATATACAACAAAAGGGGTGGTCTGCGATGAGTGGGACTAGGACAGGTGGGTTTAGTAGATAAACTTTAATGTGATCGAATGTTCGTCCCAAACAAAATTTGTGTCTTTTTTCATGAGACGTGTAAATGGTTGCGTTTTGTTAGCCAGTTGTGTGATAAAATGTCAAATAGATTGAATCTTACCTTGTAAAGAGTGGAGTAGAAGGTTTTTTGGTGGAGGTATGTCAAGAATGGATTTGATTTTGGTTGGGTCAGTTTCTATGCTGTGGCATGAAATAATGTATTCAAGTAGCTTACTTGTGGTTACTCTAAAAACACATTTTTTTTGGGTTTAGGCATACATGATACTAGTGTAATCATTTGAACAACACACAAAGTCCCATGCGTGAGAGGAGTACCGCCATTACTTTACTAGAATATCATACACATAGTCCTTAATGATCTTGTGGATGTAGTCATGAAAAATATGGGTCATTGCACGTTGATAGGTGGCCCCTGCATTATTGAGGCCGAATGACATAATAATATAGGAGAATGTACCCCACGACGTGGTAAAAGAGGTTTTTTCTTGGTCATCCAGATTGATCTTAATTTGATTATAACCCGCGAAACCATCCATAAAGGAGAGTATGTCATACCCAGCAGTAGAGTCTATAATAACATCAATGTGTAGGAGGGGAAAACTATCCTTAAGGAAAGATTTGTTTAAATCATGGAAATTAGTACAACAACGTACACAACCATCATGCTTCATTACAGGAATAATATTAGATACCCATTCAGGATAATCAACAGTGTGAATAATACCTGCATCTAATAATTTTTGGATTTCTTCCTTGACTAATAGCGCAACTTTACGATGTATCTTACTGATCTTCTATTGAACAAGCTTGGCACCAGGGTTAAGGAAAATATTATGCATTGCTACAAAGGTATCGATACCTAATATGTTGGTATAGTCCTAGGAAAAAATGTTAGAGAAATCATGAAGGACTTTCTTGAGATCCTTTTGCTCAGCAGGGGTAAGAGAAGCATCCAACAAGACTATGTGTGGACTGTCAGGCATTCCTAAATTATGTTGGATGGTTTCTTCATTGATAAGTGTGGAACGATCCTCACAGTATGGTTCAGTGGGAATAGTGTGAAGTGGGTCAGAGTTATTAGTGGAGCTATTAGATGCTCCCAGAGAAACCATATTAACAGTCCTGAGAGACCGGTGTCGTTTATGGTGAAAGGAAGGTAGATCATCATAAACACCCATATGATTGAGTAACACATCATCAATAGGAAAAACATCGGTATTATCCCAAAAGAAAGGGGCATCATTACTAATAAGTTCTAGGTGTAACAAGGGTAGAGACACAACATGACATATGGCATGTATTTCTAAAGGCAATGGGGGAGGAGGTTGATATCCAAGGCCAAACTTATGTAAACAAGCGGGGAGGCCCCCAAGTTTGGTGACTTTGTGGTCTTGATAGTGAGACAAACCAAAGTGACAAAGATAGTCATTGTTAGGAAAATCTTGTTCATAGTGTGAACATTATTGTATTAGAATATAAGTATTATTTAATATTTAAATAATACATGAGCGTCCACAAATAGTTGTAATGCACAAGTCAACATAGATAATTAGGATGTGTGGGAGTGTATCTTAGGGGTTGCATTAGAGATAATAGGGATTGAGAGAGATACTGTGGAGATAGAGATTCAATTTCATTGATAAGTCCCTTGCAAAACTCCACATTAAATAGGAGCTCAAACATTTTATAAAATGTAGTTCTCTAATCATATGTGAATATTAATCCCCTATGGATTAAATTTGAAATAAGGATTTTCACTATTATTTGTGGTGTATTAATAATTTAACTTTTATATTTAGAAGTAGTAAAGGCCTAGATACCATAATATATCAATCAGAGCATCAAAGACAGGTTATGGGACCTGAAAAATTTTTTATATGAGAGTCATTGTATAGACTATAAATTATACTGCAGTTCCATTAATAGCATCCCAGCATCGTGAGAGGGTGAATATTCATGTCACTAAGTTTTTTTTCTAATTATTAATCTCTAGCTAAAAATGGGGATTTTTAAACAATTGTGTCTTCATAAAACTCCAGATGGTCAAATCTATGCATACTTTTATCTTCATTTGCAAGACCGTACCTCTTATTGACATTCGCAAATTTTTGACAAATAACCCTTGGTGAGTTGATTCCTGGTTTGCAAGGAATAGTGAAATTGTTTGGATGACAATGTTAAGGTAATTATGGTCATTTGTATCCTCACAGGGATTAAACCGTTTTTCCCCACCGATCTGCAAACTCAATGCATTGCATGAATTCTGGATCGAATGATTTCATAAATTGGAATTTCACGTAATATTAAATCCAAGGGGAACAATTGAAATTTCAAATAGTGAAAATGCAAAACTTACTCTGCTTTGAACGAAAAGTCCATATTTATTTTGTTGTCCACGTTGTTTTCTTATTAGAAATCGAATAATATATCGAGATCACTTCATTTTACTGTTGAAGGTGATCAATTTAGTTGAAGTATGGAAAGTCATTAGATATCAAAGTTGTAATTATTTCTATCTATTCACCTGTTGGAAAATGGAATTCAAAATTTTGTCTAAAACATTCTCAAATTAGGTAAATTGCTGTCAGTTAATTTCTGAGGTCCTTATCAATCCACATGAGTGAAATTCGTAGAAGATAAAACTCTTCAATAATATTAAGCTTTGTATTGTTTGATATGTTTAAGTATTCTAATTTCAAATTTGTATTATTTATGTAAATTAGAATGCATTAGTTTAATAGTCTGTTTTGGTCATGTAATAAGTCAATACCTTAAATTAATGAAACTATGTACTATTGTAATTGTCTATTGTCTACCAACATAAGGAAATTGTTATCAATTGTTTGTTTGTGTAGGAGTGTTCTCAAAAAATAAATTAAAATAATAGGTTTGTTTGGGAATTGTTATTTTGAGCTATGATAAAAGTGCTGAGTGTCCTATTAAAAGTGATTGTTTAGTTTAATGTCATTGTAAAATTCCTTTAATAAAAAAATATATAAATGAAATTCCTCAATCAAATATCTTGATCTGGCATAATAATGCTTATCACAACGTAACGTCCATACTTTCTTACATGCATTTTATCAGTTGTAAATCGACAGGTCCAATAGAACTTTGTAAAATGATTCATGATACACCCTAATGATGATTCATGTCCATTTAGAAGATGTTAGAGCTCCTAAACCCATTGCAGTGTATATTTGTAGACTAGACATCCTTACTTAGCCTTTCCATGCTTTCTTCCAGCTTCTTGCTTCATTCTATGCATGTTTTGGCCTTTAGTGTCAGGACCTGCCACCCTGCCAGGGTGGTGGTCCTGAAAACCACCCCAGGCAAGGGTGGGTCCTAGAATTCCTGCATAGGGGTGGTCTGTGAACTTTTTCCAGAACTCTTCATGTCATGTGTGATTTTTTAACACATGCATGATTTCACTTAACTTAACTTTTAGGTGCGTTTGTGAACCAAATTGCCTAAAAATAGTCTTGATTGCTTGGTTTCCTTCCCTCTTCTATTTTTAAATAGATTTAATTAGTTTGAACTACCTCTTCAATGATTTGGCACTTTCCTTGTGCATGAAGGCACATCCCAACCAATTCTTATATATTCCATGCTTGTATTCAAGCAAAAGGCCTGAGAAATTTTGTGTATCTTGCATAATATTGCTGCCACAATCCTGCTGGAAATTGCATAGCCAAGCTCTGTTCACTTGTGTTATCTCTCTTCCACCTGCATTGCAACCAGACTACCTTCAAGCTGCCATTTCTCAAGTGCCTTCTCCTGTTGCTACCTTTGCATTCCCAATTCCTTGGACTCATATGGACACACAGAGAAAGAAAGGATAAACTGAGGGGAAAAATTACTACACAACTGGATTTACCTCTGTTATGTGAATTCCAGGTTTGATTTCCTTCATTCCTGCAATTTATCATTGTTACATCATATCAAATAGAGTAGAAATCAATTTCCTTTCATTTGCAAGTAATTAGTTAATTTCCAAGAGGGTTTAAATCATTAATAGCAGCTCCCGGTGATGGATCCTCTTCTTCCCATCCCTGTGGATCTGAAGGAGAGAATATCTATAGGAGGTTGTCTACATATCATAGATCATTTGGAAAAGTTCTTGTTTTAAGTTAGTTTAGTTTCAATACACTCAACACAGGTGAATAACCACACCGGGTTATCTCGCTTGTTTAGTTTTAGTGTAGAAATATTTTAATTATTTAGAATAGAAGCAAATTGTTGTTTGTGATTGTAATATTTCAGTTTTGTGATTTGTTTAGATTAGTTTCCCTTTCAGCAGTAGCATAGATTGTTAGTTTCATCTTAGTTAATTTGGACACTTCAAACTAGATCAACACTTAGATCCAAGTTAGGAAAACAAACCATAGGGAATTTACGCTACCCGTTCATAGCCTCTAAATCTCCCCTTTGCCAACTCAGCTACCAGGAGATCACACTACCAGATCTTAGTCACTGATCCTCCTATAGTTAGCCACACACATTCAACATCGGCTGCTCTGGCATGACCTTGGGGGGTCGAGTGTGGTTGAAGGTTGCATGTCAATTTTCATCCATACAAATTGGTGAACCTGACGTGAAGGATTAATTCCTTCTTGTTTCCTTTTCTTTCATTGCTATTACCTCACCTCTCCATTTCTTCCCCTATTTTGGTAGGTATTTTATACTTTCTAAAATATGTCTGGAAGAGAGTTTGGTGGGCCATTTGGCTCTGATAAATATTACACCAACGTCAACCACAACAATCCCCTTCTCTTTCAAGGTGGGGTGACAATTACACAAGCAACGTCAAACCTCCCCTAGTTACACTTCAAACCCCATTAGCTATGTAAGGATGGAGGAGGTTGATCAACCGTTAAACATGCAATATGGTCAACCCAATGCAAACCATGTTGTTATCACAAATGGAACATGTTCTTACCATAGAGTCTTGTCAAGACCTCACATTGCCATGCAATCAACAGAAGATGATATATTCACATGAATAGCTAATCCTCTTCACCATATAGATGAGTCTTTGGATAGAATGAAGGCTACAACCTCTGAGATTTTGAATGCCTATCCTAAGATTCTTACTTCTGAGGAAGACAAGAATTATAACACTGAACAATTCATGACAGGGTATCATGAGCCTGCTCAATCAAACCCTATGCCACAGGCACCCCAACAAGGGACTCAATCCTCTCCCAATGATCTCATTTCTACTTTAGTAGGGAGGATTAGAGAACTAGAAAGTGCCCAGACTTCACAACCAACACATGCAGTAGGGAAGAACATGGGGTATCAGTTGACAACAAAGGATACATCCCTTCCAATGAGCAACCAACACAATATCCTGTACAACAAGGTTATCTGGTTCATTCAAATCCAGGTGATCTTCTCACAGGGTTAGACACACTAGGGATGGGTCCTCATCCTTCTCAAGCTTATCCTACACAAGGGATGGCTGGAAGTGCATTCTCGAATGCCGCCACAATAGGCAATTCGACGTTCCCTGGTTTTATGCCCGCTAGTCCATATCCTGGTACTATCCCACCTTACATGCACATGTATTCAAAAACTCCCCAGATGGACCCATATACCATTCCTACTCCCTACATGCCATATCAAGGGACCCCATACATTCCCGTCAATGCTTATAATGCAGCTTATCCAACTCCTCCTCCTCCACCTCCTCATCAAGGATCTTCAATGGTGGAATCTTACACGCAATGGGTACATACGCTGAGTACTTAAAGGAGCCTCTTGACTTCACCATATGTGGTGTCATGCTTCCATGCCCATTTCAGATCTTCCAAAATTTAAGGGAGAAGGAGACCCGAATGCTCATATCAAGGCCTACACTACTGCTATCAGGGAATTGCTTCCTTGGGATGTTGTAGTGGCTAAGATATTTCCAAAGACTCTCGAAGGAATCACATTAGATTGGTATTACCATATTCCAGAAGCTTCTATACATTCCTTTAAACAACTTGTTTCTGAGTTCATCAAAGCATTTGACATGAACAAGTTGTTGCGTACAGGGATTAGGGAGTTCCTGCATATTAGACAGGAGAAAAATGAATCTGCCACCCATTTCATCAGAGATGATGCCAATTTCTCTATTCCTATGCAAGTCCACCCAACATGGACCAAATGGAACTTTGTGATATTTTCCTTCACTCACTCAATCGAGAGACTAGGGAGGAAGTCCAAAAGTTTCCTTTCCATAGTTATGAGGAAGTATTGGAAGGTGTGCTTTGGATTGACCAAGCTGCTATAGATAGTGGGTGTAAGATCTATGGTCCCAATGGGAAATTGGTATCCCCAAATCAAAATAATGCAAATTATCAAAACAATGGTGCCAACAACCAAGGACCTAAGGGTGTGAATCACAATCATGGTGCTACCATGAATAGTGCTACTGATCAAGCCAATAACGTTGGTTTTCCAAACAATGGTAGAACAATAACAATAACAACAAATTGGGAAATCAAAGAGGCCCTAACATTGTGTCATCTGTCAACACAGTTGATGTAAATCATCCCTCACAAAAGAAAAATCAAACCCAAGGCCCAAACCAGTATCAAAACTCTGGCCAAGGGGCAATGAATCATGGTTATAACAATCAATTTCAAAATTACAACTGAGGTTATAATCAACAACAACAAGACTTATCAAAGGCCAAGAGATTATGACCCTAACCTATACTATGGTTTCCATAAGGTTTGAGGTCATGACAATAGAACTTTCCATGATTGCAACAAGTTTCTGCAAAGACTTCCCAAAAACCAAAGGCAACTCTTTGTAGACATGTTCCTAGAAAATCCTGAAACAAACCCACAACCTAGTCATACCAGACCTGTCACACCTCAAAATGTGAACCCTAAACATCCTGGGGATTCCCAAGTGAATCCTCATAATATAAACAAGATAATTCCTATAGGAAACAATGACCATGAAGCCTCAACTTCTGACAACTCTCGGGTTGCTCCTAACCTTGGTTCAAATGATAATACAAAAATCTTGGGATTAGTTGAGCTAGAGGTTGAACATGAAACTAATGCAACAACTCGGATGAAGGAGTACATTTCACAACCCCTACTCAATTTTTCCTTCTTGTAGGATGATGTTCCTACAATCTCAAAACCAGTAGGAGCCTATGATTTAATATCAGATTTGAACAAGACCTTTTCTCACATTTTGTTTCTAGATTTGCTGAAGAATTCACCTGCGCATCATTCTGCGTTGCTCAATGCACTAGGTCTTGGTCATCTAATCCATGTTATGCCACCTCCTAGTGCTCAAATAAATCATATTGACTTTGACATACATCCTCTGGGATAGAATGATAGGGATACTGGGTTTGTTTTCGATATAGACAAGATGCCATCTGATGCTGAAATTGCCCGAAGAGGTGATCCTGCCTTATTTTTACAAGTCTGGGTTTATAACAATTGCATTAAGAGAGCCATGATTGATGATGGGGCTGCTGTAAATGTGGTTCCCTTCTCTTTCTTGCAGAAGTTGGGATATGGAGAGACAAATTGTTCCTCTACAAGAAACATGTTACGGGGGTATGACAGTCTTAAAGTGACCTCGATTGGAACCATAGTTCTTCCAGTCATGCTTGGTCCAAAAACCATCTTGATGGAGTTTTACATTATCGACAGGGAAACAAGTTATAACATGATCCTTGGGAGACCCTGGATTCATCGAATGAAGGCTATCCCTTCTACCCTATTCCAGGAGATTAGATTCCTCCATTTGGGGAAGGTCTTCATCACTCAAGGGGATCCTAAGCCCTTTGATATACACTTAGAAAACCTCAAGAAGAAGAAAGGAGTCCATATGGAGTATGAAATTCCTGTGAATCAATTGAACAAACCACCTCCATCAAAAGAGTTAGTCCGATCACCCCAGGTGTCCAAAGGCTGAAGTCGTTGACCCAAAAACATTTGAGGTGGCAAAAATAGATAAGGGTAAATCAATATCTGTGGAAACAGTGTCCACTAAAACCACAACAGAAATTATGAAACTCTTAGAGAGTGATGATCTGATCTTCCTCCCATTTGAACCACAGGGGATGGGTAGTCTTCTTGGTTTAGCATCTCTTCCCTCCGACGACCTAGGTCTAGGTGTAAACATGATAGAATTAACAAATGAAGAAGGGAAATTTGAGATTGAAATGATGCCCATCAAAACCATCTCTGAGGGTTGCTCTATTCTAAACCCTGGTTTCAACCCATGTGCATCTGAAACTAAGCTTTCCATATCCATGGGGCAAGGCCTCATCATTCAACAAGTGTCACAAGTAAACACAATGCTCTACATAGGAAACAAGGCTGAGCTACATAGTCATGCTCACCCACACACCATGTCTCAAGAATGTGACAAAGAGGTTCATGAATGCCTCTTTCAGAAAAATGATTTTAATGATTGGACATATACACTTCTGGGCAAGGGTTGTAAGTTTAAACCCAGAATGGTAGGCCCTTGTCAAGAGAATGGAAATTTTGAGGATCATGGTTCTCCACTGTGTACTTTTAGGGGTGAAGAATTTGATATTCATCAACTTTCTTCACCTTAGCCATCATGACATGTAGTTTCACCTACATTTCCATATGTACATTACTACATCTGCATTGCATTTTCATCTGCCAGTTCATTTTGTAAAATTTGTGATCAAGGGACTTATTCTTATAGCAATTCCTAAAAACTTCTGGGAATAGCTGTAAAACATTCAAAACATATCTCTTCAAATCTTCATGGTATCACCAACTGTTTCTGAATCATTTCATCAATTCAATCAAGAAAAGAAAAGCTTTGACACTAACCATACCAAGGCTTGCATACTTGGTTCTACTCACAGTTTCTTCTAGATTAGGTGTCTTTTCCTATAGTCTGTTCTAGAAGCTTCATGGTGTCACATCTATCCCATAACATCTCTTTGGAAATAAGAACATTCTAGAATTTTTTCCTAGATAAATAAGTCAAATGCAAATCCAAAAAAAAATATTTTACACATTTCTTTTCCCTACCAACCTTCGGTGTTGAGCCTACGTCTCTTACTAGTGATGTAGGGTTGGGAAAGGAGAGAAGTTCCCTTACTCACCTATGCCTTGTCCATGGTGATGAGCCCATACTTCCTACTGGTAGCATGGGGCAAGGTGTAGGGGGTCTCTTTGAAAAACTTGAAAGTTAGAAACAGTTCATTCAAATATTGTGAAATCATAAATCAAAACAAAGTGAGTTAGATGTCTAAAATTCCAAAAGAGTTTAAAACCTCAAAACCAGATTTTGTCAACCAAGTGGCCATCTACGGATCTAAGTCTGGATAAATTGAAAGTCAATTCACATTCTAAACTATGAAGAAAACTTGAGTAGAATGAGGTTGTAGTGTCTCAATTTGGTTTTTTTCAAATCCTTGTCTTTCTCTCATCATTACCATTCAACAAATTTCATAACTTGTGCCCTTTCTGGCTCTTGGTGTTGAGCCCTCGCATCTTACTAGTTGCATGGAGTTAGGAGTGGGGAAAGTTCATTCACTTATCATATCACTCTTTCGCCATGTTTTTCCAAAACAATACGAAGTACCAAAAGTTTCTTAGAGAAACTAAAGTTCAACATTACAATGTGATTGCATTATCATATATCAGCATTACAAAACACAAAAAAAAAATAGAAATCATTCTGTTAGCATTCATATCCACTGCATACATTCTGAAAAGCATATAAAAATGAAAGTTCTAAACATCTAGAGTACACATGTGAAGTGATCCAAGAGGAAGTCAACTCAGATACAATGAATTACCAAACCAAAAAGAAGATATGTGTACATATCATGGTGTGTCATAGTTTTATACAATGCCATCACACACTAGATGTGGTCAAACCACTCGCAATGAGCATGAAATACCAAAACATCATATATGCCTCACAAAATGGAGACTAAGCAATAAAGGCACTCTACCTATCTACCTCTTTGAGGCCCCTTATGACCACTCTAGTTACAAATTTCTTAGGAGTTCTTCTCAAAAGCATTCAAACAACAAAGGGCCAAGCCTAACACAAAATACCATTCCTAAATCCATTCCAATTCAACCATACTCACAAATGAAATGGTCACCGTGGGCCCAGAGCTCAAAAATCACCAAGTTGATCTACGCAAATGAATTTGAAAATGAGTTTGTTTTGATATATATATATATATATATATATATATATATATTATTGTTATAATTGTTATAACCTTGTTTTGAGTGCATATGTTCACAGGGCTGGAGCGTTGGCACAGGTATATTTCTATATCCCCACACAAATGGTAAGTCCTCTTGTCATTTTAATTTAGTGTTTATTTTTTGATATTTTATCTATCTGCACTTGAGTCTTCTTTCATTTTGCAGGTAGCGGGAGTTTGGATGGTGACATTTCGACACACAGGTGTGTCAGGTATAGCTTCTAACTCCCCATTTCGGGAATTCCATACTCAGACTCTATGTTTTACGCCTTTTCATGGCTAAGACACTTCTCTGAGGGGGAAATATGTATGCACCCAAAATTACATGTGCTACATTGTTCAGAAAATGGTTACAAAAGTCTCTAATGATGATTCATCTCCTTTCAGAAGGTGTTTGAGTTCCTAAACCCATTCACAGTGTATATTTGTAGCCTAGACATCCCTACTTAGCTTTTCCACTTTCTTCCAGCTTCCCACTTCATTTTGTGCATGTTTTGGCCTTTAGTGTCAGGAACGCCACCCTGCCTGGGCGGCGGTTCTGAAACCGCCACCCAAGTAGGGCGGCGGTCCTGGTGATTTTTCCTAGAATCTTCATGCATGATTTTTAACATGCGTGACACTTCACTTAACTTAACTTTTAGGGTGCGTTTGTGAACCAAATTACCTAAAAATAGTCTTGATTTCTTTATGGTATTCCTTCCCTCTTCTATTTTTAAATAGATTTAATTAGTTTGAACTGCCTCTTCACCCAATGATTTACCTTCCTTGTGCATGAAGGCACATCCCATCCAATTCCTATATATTCCATGCTTGTATTCAAGCAAATGGCCTGAGAATTTTGTGTATCTTGCATAGTATTGCTGCCACAATCCTATTGGAAATTGCATAGCCAAGCTCTGTTCACTTGTGTTATCTCTCTTCCACTTACATTGCAACTAGAATGCCTTCAAGCTACCATTTCTCAAGCACCTTCTCCTGTTGCTACCTTTGCATTCCCAATTCCTTGGACTCATATGGACACACAAAGAAAGAAAGGATAAACTGAGGGGACAAATTATTACACAGCTAGATTTACCTCTGTTCTGTGAATTCCAGGTTGGATTTGTTGTTTGATTTCCTTCATTCCTGTAATTTATCATTGTTACATCATATCAAATAGAGTAGAAATCAATTTCCTTTCATTTGCAAGTAATTAGTTAATTTCCAAGAGGGTTTAAATCATTAATAGCAGCTCCCGGTGATGGATCCTCTTCTTCCCATCCCTATGGATCTGAAGGAGATAATATCTGTAGGAGGTTATCTACATATCATAGATCATTTGGAAAAGTTATTTTTTTAAGTTAGTTTAGTTTCAATACACTCAGCACAGGTGAATAACCACACTAGGTTATCTTTCTTGTTTAGTTTTAGTGTAGAAATATTTTAATTATTTAGAATAGAAGAAAATTGTTGTTTGTGATTGTAATATTTTAGTTTTGTGATTTTTTTAGATTAGTTTCCTTTCAGCAGTAGCATATATTGTTAGTTTCAACTTAGTTAATTTGGACACTTCAAACTAGATCAACACTTAGATCCAAGTTATCAAATACACCATATGGAATTAATCCATATGATAACCATTCCCTTTGAGATCTTGAGTTGTTGATCAAAGAATACTTGGCAAAGATCACACAAGGAGTCCGCGCGGGATAGAAGGCCGAAGGATCAAAGGCGCGGAAGGATAGGAAGGACCCACGCGCGGAAGGCAAGTTTAGATTTCAAGACTTAGCCAATTTTGAGCATGAAGATCTATTTTTAGAAGATGGCGTGTGGAACACACCAACGAAGTAGAGATGTGCATGCCATGCATTGTCTATATTTGTAGAAGCAGTTCAAAGTGTCTATGCATGGAGACAAGATAAGAATAGAATTAACACTTCAGTTAACTGCAAGAGAACTATAGATAGCACACTTACATGTGTGGCTATAATTGTAAATGGTGTGTGGCTATCAATAGCATGTGACCTATTTCTAGAATAGATAAGTGGTGAAGGGAAAGTCCCCACCCTGATATATATATATGATGTTAGGTGCATAGTAGTATGTGATTACAGAGAGATAGATGGATTTGGACATGTATGTACACAGAGAGAATAGTATGCATATGACTGTGTATCAGATCCATACGTGCCTTGATATAAATTGATAGTACTGTAAGGAGCTTCTATATTTATTAATAGATGGAAGATATTGGCTGAATCTAAGTGTCATTCATGTGTAATTGAGTAGTGCATGTTATTAATTCAATCATGATTATTGTTTAAGCTTGTTCTTTCATAGATCTAGGGTAGCATGCACTGTAGAATGATGGATTAGTTATGAATCTATATGTTTCTTCTTCATCATGTTAACATCCTATTACAACAACCCTAAAGAGGGACCTGGTACCTTTGCGTGCTTTGGGTGAGTGCTCAGTCTAGGCTGAGTGATGTGCCAGTGCGACTAGGGTGTTATCTTGTAAATTCTAGGCTACATCATTGGTTCCATTGTCGGGACCTCTTTTTCAGTTGTTTTCAGGATGGTTCACGATGAAGACGTACCGGTTAACTCTAGCAAGTATTGAGGAATGGATACATGATCTGGAGGAAGAATATGCATGATGGTTCAGCAGTGGATCTGAGTTTAACACACGTACTTGGGTAGAACAGAACCTGTATGACAATTTATATGAGAGATTTTTTGCTATCTTTCCAGTAGAACTATACGAGTGGCTTACTGCTTATGCATCTCAATGGAATTGGAGGTATCACACACTTGTCTAGACACAAGAAGAATTTCAGGCCCTTTATGATGCTGATTTGATTTGGACTCGCGCGGTGGATACATGGTTTTGTGGTGTTCTAAATAGTTATATTATGGAATATTCAATTTCGACTTACTCATGCCCAGAGGTAGCTGAATTCTAATTTTTACGGTATCCAAGAGGAACATATTTGCAAGGTATTCCACTAGCGATCAAGATCTTAATGGTAACCTTGAACCTGGAGAGTAAACTGATGGCTAGCTAAACTTCACCATGCACGAAGGGTACGAACAAGTTTGGTATTAAGATGGCAGACCTAGCGGCAGAAAAGCAGAGGGAGGAAAGGTGGCTTAAGTATAATGAGGCATGCGTGAGAGGGAAATAGAGAAGCAACGTTCCGTTGCAGAAAGTATGGCATTGAGGAGAGAGATGGCTCATGAAGGATTTACAGCTCACGTAGAAGACATGGAGCCAGAGCATCAGGAACTCCCCCATCTTGGAAAGCATGATAGAGATCCTTTCTCAGCCTCACATGGAAGTGCGCTAGTAGAGACTACTTGGGCTGCATGTGTGCATCTTAATCCACCTGGTGACCTAGCCTTTATGCTTGGTTTTTCAGTATCTAGTACAACAAGTAACCAACAAACTAACTTGGGAAGTAGGAAAGTAGGAGTAAGTCAGGGATCAAGTACATCAATGGTAGGACAAATGGCTTCAATGTCATTTGGAGGAGCATTCTTAGGTGCATCATCACACAGAATGTAAGCACACAGAATATGTTGGACTCACCTCTGGAAGTGGAACAACTTCACAGACTGTAGGGGTTTAGTATAGTACTACTATTGGAGACATAGGGGAGTACATCTATAGGCCCTATTCCAACTATAGGTGGCGGATAAGAAGGTATAAGTGGTTCTAGTTCCAGTGGATCTAGTGGTTATGGAAGAAGAGGGAACACAGGAGGTTCCAGATCAGGTGGTCAAGGTCCGCAGCAACCACAAAATATCTATATGGAGATGTCTCTTCGTCTTCCAGAGTATAGAGGTATAGAGGATGTTGCCAAACATGTGCATATGTGTGAAATATTGTGGTGTGCTAAAGGGATCACAGCTGTTGAGTGAAAGGCAAGTCAATTCACTACTACATTACAGGGGTGCGCACACAGTTGGTATAGGAAGTTTGACCCTGATCAAACTTGTGTGGATTATGCAGCATTGAGGGATGCTTTCTTAAAAGAGTTCCATATCCCTGAGTTTGAGTAGAAGAGTATAAGTGCGCTCAAGGATATCAAGCAAGGCACTACTGAGAGTGTATGTGAGTATGATGCTCATTTTAAGACACTTTTATCTAAGTTATCTTATGATATCCACACTAGCCAGCATGCACAATGGTTCGTTGGAGGATTGATTACACCTTTTAGGAGGGCACTGTCACATAAGACATACACTGATCCATGTGAAGCACTGGAAGCAACTTTGCATGCTGAGGCAGTTGGGAGCATTGACACTGGAGTCAGCCCATTCCTAGAGGCACAGATCACAGCTATGGCAAAGCAGTTAGAGAAGCTATCAGCAAATTCAGCCCATGAAATGCACTCAGGAATTTGGTGTACAGATTGTGAAGTGGAAGGTCACACCAAGGATAGTTTCCCTCACAGATCTGTACGCTCATTACTGTTGGACTGTGAAATTTTCCATTTGAATCATGATGCTAGCCACTGTCCTTTATTACAACGTGTGATAAGGAAGAATGTATCTTGCTTTTGCAAGATTTACAGGTCCACGACCCATGATACTGAGGATTGTCAGTTGATTGGTCAGATCCAGGATGCCATAGACATTGGAGTATGACAGACAAGGTATAACAGATAATTCTAAGGGTAGGAATGAGCACCAGGATCAGGATCATAATCAAATGCACTATGACAGGAATGAGGGACATTTTGAAGGAGGTCGTGGAAGGGGATGTGGATATCGTGGTGGATATGGAGGATGAGGCCGAGGTGGAGGAAGAGGAGAGTTTCCTCATGGAACATGTTATATGTATGGATCTCCTGACCACTACAGGTGCGAATGTCCTCAAAATAATGCATGTTCTTTTTGTGGGAAGAACCATAGCTATGAAGAGTTCCCGGACCTATATGAGCATCTTAGCAAGAAACATAAGCAAGAAAACAAAGGTGCCGGAATGGTTAGAATCCAACACGCGGTAGAAGACCAATGGATGCCCAAGATAACAGAGGGACCTGAGGCATTAATAGTGAAGATTACTACATGCATTGAAGCTGCGTGTGAGAGGCATTGCACAAAACCTATGATCACTAAGGAGGAGGTTTTGCATGCAAGGTACCCAGATCCTGCTCATCAGAAGGAAGTTTACCAGGATACCATGGAAGTGCTAAGGAATCTTCAGGGTGAGATACAGTACCTAAAGGAGCAATCACGGAAGAAAGAACAAAAGAAGTTCAAACTGATATCGATGATGATGACTTGGGAGGTGTGCAAGATGTTGCGCCAGGAGAACATTATTCCACTATTGGGAAGTTGGTTAAAAGGAAACACTCCACGCACAAGTCTTGAGAATGGATGATCAGATTCTACATGCAAATCTTCCCCCTCATAGCATTGACTATGACAAAGAGATTACTCTAAATGTTGTTGTGGATGGGTGGCTTTTGAGTAATATATTGATTGATACAAGGCGTGGAAGTAAATGTGCTTGACATTAGATGCATGGGTACAAATGGGGAGACCTCCATTGCAGCCATCATCTAATGTGTTATTTATGGCTAAACTGGACTAAGGCCACTCCCATAGGAGTTTGAAAGATGCATCTATACTATACAAGGGGCCAAGTTCACTGGGGATTTTGAGGTATTAGCACTTGCAGAAGCAGACAATTTTCCAAGCTTTGCTTGGGCGCCCTTGGTGTTATGTAAATAATGTTGACTTGAGATTCAATAAGGGATATACCAGCTTTGAAAAAACAAGGAGGAAAGGGTTGTTATACCCTTGACGGATGGGAATTCTATGCCATATGTTGAGCCTCTAAGTGAGGAGGATTTGAACAGAGTTTATGTACGTGTTATTCAGGACCCAGAGGTCAATGAGCCATCAAAAGAAGGCATTCTACAGTGGGAGGATTCTCATTCTATTAGTGATACTATGAGTATTGCTTGTGACAATTGGGCTCATGGTACATATGAATTGGTAGGGCATGAGGTGAAAATCGTGGTTGCGTGCATGAATAGATTTCACTCAATTTGATAGATAGGAAGCATAGTACCTTGGTATACAAGGGACAAAAGATCTTTCTACAGTTTCCTGAATGCCATGGAAACACAGTGGGTAGATCCAAGTTGAAAGGAGAAATATGTTAGCATATACACTGTGTGGGACAACAACACGCTAGTGGGTAGTCCACAGAGATAATCTTGTAAATGGGAAGAAATTGGCATAGCCTTGTCTACTAGGTTTATAAGGAACAATGCACCTATGCAAATATGCACTTATCATGGTGATCAACCTATTCAAGATCACATTCAACAGTGTGAGAGACTCTGGACAGCAGGAAAGGAAGCATTACCACCTTCACTCTGGGTGCATAGATTGTATTCCATTTACAAGGATGCACATGTGCTTGGTATGTATATGCAAAACTACATAGAGAAACTGGGAATTGGCAAGAGTTGGTTGCAGGTATGATCCAGACATTTGACTACTTCTCGACTAAACCTCCTGTAGAAGAGGCATTAAAATTTATCAAGTGCTTAACTATGGGAGATAGTGTAAAAGTAGAAGAGCATATTCAAGAATTATTTGGTGAGACAGAGTCAAGAGTGCATGTTTTGAAAAGGAAGAAGAGATAGACTCCAAACTACTTGAAGCATGCTTGCCTTGAGAAAGATAAAGGGAATATGGTCTACATCGTGGACGATGAGGAAGTTGAGAACCTGGATATTAAACATTCACATGTGGTGCGCGAGGTCTTAGACAATGCAGACAAGGATACGCGTGCCTACCATGAACCCATGAAGACAAAGAAGGTGAATATAGGTTCGGAGGCTGAGCCTAAGGAGGCCATAATTGGGGATTATTGGTCAGACTCTGAAGGTAGCAAAAGATCATTGAGTTACTCAGGGATTTTTAGGACTTATTTCCTAGGATATCATGAACTTAAAGGCAGTGCATGAATCACTTGGGGAGATGAAGATCAAACTTAAGGAAGGTGCACCCAGTTAGGAAAGAGGCCTTACAGGATGAACCCTAATTTGCACAGAAAAGGTGAAAGAAGAAATTGATAAAATGTTGAAATCTGGAATTATCAAGCCCCTTGATGA
Source organism: Taxus chinensis (assembly GCA_019776745.2). Taxonomy (NCBI): domain Eukaryota; kingdom Viridiplantae; phylum Streptophyta; class Pinopsida; order Cupressales; family Taxaceae; genus Taxus; species Taxus chinensis. The sequence continues at coordinate 357,621,990 of CM034157.1, forward strand.
GTCAGAATGGGTTAGCCCAATGGTGATCAGTATCAAGAAGGATGGCCAGATTAGGATATGTGTGGACTACAGGGAGATTAAATGTTGCATGTGTGATTGATCCTTTCCTACACCATTCATTGAGGAAATACTAGAAGCGTTGCAGGGCGTGAAATATATTCTTTTACAAATGAATTTTTTGGGTATCATCAGGTTCAGGATCGCTCAAGAGGATCAAGAAAAGACAAATTTACTACTGAATGGGGTAGCTTTGCCTATACTGATGATGCCCTTTGGATTGAAAAATGTGCCTGCTGTATTTTTACGCATAGTTGTTCAAGAATTCAAAGATTTATTCACAACTTCTTACAGGTCTATCTAGATGATTGGACAGTATATGGGCTTGTGAAAGATCATTGTAACAATCTGTGCTTAATGTTTGAGATGATGTAGATAGTTGAGTATCTCTTTGAACATCAAGAAGTGTATATTTGCTACACCATTTGGGATACTGTTAGGACACATAATCTGCAAGGAAGGTTTGCTAGTTGATCCAGCTAAGGTTGTAGTCATTTTAGGCTTGGAAGTGCACCTACTAGTCAAAGTGAGGTGCGCGGATTTTTGGGTCATACATGGGATATTATAGAAAATTTTATAAAAGGGTATGCCAAAATTGCTGCACCCTTGGAAGAATTGTTGAAGGGGAAAGGTACATTTTATTGGGGAGAACCACAACATCGTGCATGTTTGAGACTCAGAAGAGAAAGGATTACTACCGCACCCATTTTGAGCTTTCCTTCATGGGATCCAAGCTCATTTCACGTTCATGTACATGACTTTGGCATGGCCATTGGCACTGTGCTAGCTCAACCTGGCAGAAGGTATTATAGATCATCCATATTGGTCTTTGCCAGCAAAAATTTAACTCCTAGCTGAAACAAAATTATACAACGACAGAGCATGAGGCCTTGTCAATGATCCAAAAAATGGTACTTAAGCAAAGATCGTGATTTTCTTAACCAATTTTAAGTATTCTAAACTCCACAAATTGATTAAATTCTGATTATTATGCATCCATAGAAGTGCGGAAAACTTGTGTAACAAATAAATAATCAGAACTGAAAAAACATTCAGATAACAAACAAGATTGTTTACGGGGTTCGGAAATTCCTACGTCCCCGGGTTCAGATTGAACCGATCCATTAATAATATTGAAATGCAAGTACAATAACTCTTACAAACAACCAATAATGAATCAAAACCTGCAAATGAGCTGATCAATGTCCCAAGAACTCTGAAAAATAGCAGAAACTGTCCCAAGAACGATCCGTGGCTCCTACAGTGTTTTCACAATGTGATCTCCCTGCAACTGTGTTAGAAAAACACCTACAAATGGAGATTTAAAAACATTATATGAAAAAAAATCATATATCTGAGATCAGATCTGAATTCTGAACACTTTTCATGTTTACACCAAGTCACAATTCGGACCAGAAGTGCATTGAAATTCATGTTTTCCAACTAGCTGTCTTGTAGATCCCTGTTAAAATCTGCATTCAAAGCTTCCAAAAATAGGTTAAAACTCAACAAAAAATATCAAATCTTACATCGTTGGAATCATCTCAGAATTTCCTTCATTTCATCTTTTTACTCCGAGTTCCCAATCTGAGTGCAAGGCCTTCAAAAATGGTGTTTTCAGAAAACTGGTCCTTAAGCTGCTTTACACAGACCTGTCCCCTTGTATAAGTTGAAGCGCCCCATTTTATAATGCGCCCAAGCCTCTAGGTGAGTTGGTTGGAGGATTGGTCTTGGACCCATGAGGTCAGGGGATCAAATCCCAGTGGCCTCTATTTTTGGCGGATGTGCATTTTAAATGGGATAAAATCCCAATGAGGCGGATTTGATTTTTATGAAATGGGATTAAATATCCTTTTAGCGGCTTAGCATTTGAAATGGGATTAATCCCAAATTGGGCGGCATTAGTGGGAGTGGGTAAATCCCACATTTTTAATTGAAAGTTTGTTTTAAGGCTTTAAATAGCCTTCCATGCATGGGTGTTTGAAGTGGTCAAAGGACCACATGGGCTTAACCGCCCCCCAACACCCTTCATCCACATGGATTTCCACGCATGGGCATAAGCATGCCCCTGACACCGCTTCACTCCTCCGAATAATATGGATTAAATATGCATATGTTGTGGAAATATGTGGCAATGTTGATACTAATGAATAAATCCATTAATATAACCATTAAAAATATTACCATCCATTAACATGGAAAATAATTACAAGGTAATATAATTTCGACCCAAGTAATATAATGACATTCCAAATGAATTATGGCAATAAATACCACTTGTCGACCCTCGATAGGCAAATCGAGCGAATTCGACGAGTGGTGGCAAGCCACGTGGTGGCTTGTGGACCCACCACGTTGGCGATAATACCATAGTCCACACGGCGGCCGGGCTCCCCTCCGTAATAAAAGTTGAGCCTCTTGTTCCCGTGCACCATTTTTACGCTCGTCGAAGACCGGTGATCGAAAACCAACAAACAACTCCCTTTTGCCTTTTCGCCACGTGTCGCAGTGCGATTGGTCCATTATTGACCAGTTGACTAGAGTTGACTTTCCCGTTGACCGAACTTTGACCGGACATATCTAGAGCTCCCGATGTCCGTTTGTCGCGTTCTTACAGTCGTTGGAAAGCTCTCGAGATGATCTTCTGCACTGACACCATTTAGGGATGTTTAGAGAAATTTTTCAAAAATGATCCCCTGATCACACCTCCCCACTGAGAAAGGCTTTTTGTCCACAAAAAGTTGTGTATCAACCCACAAAAACATGCTATCTCTTCCTGCATTGCACAAACACATACAAGAACCCAAAATAACATTATAGGTTAAATAAATGCAAATAGTTGATTAGCTAGTCACATAACCGATCAGATAATAACACCCAATTAAGCTAGTGTTCAACTGAAACGCTGCAACCCTGTCAACTCTACGCACAACTGTGAACTGTCATACCCCACTGTAATGCCATCACAAATAACTGACCAGATAATAACACCCATTCTATTACGGAAAGCTAGTGTTCAACTGTCACTTTGTGATACGGCCGATTACCAAAAATTACAATTCCATAACACAGATCAGTATACAAGACATCTAAACTGCCCACAATTAGGCTAGTGCCCACTGCCCATCTGAAACTGTAACAACTGCAAGTATTCACTATCAGAATATAATAGACTATCAACGCCCAAAAATAGCTATAGTCAACAACTGAATCAACATGAATATGCCAAAACACTGTATCGCCATCACAAATAATAAGTCAGATAATAACACCCATCTATAACAGAAGCTAGTGTTCAACTGACACTTTGTGATTATGCTGATTACAACTGCAAGTTTCAAATTTAGACATGCTACTGATGCCTATCCCTGCATAGTGTTTTCAACAATGGAACTACCAACCAATATGAGAAAACAAAACATGAGTATGATGAACCTATCACTCAAATCTTCTCTTCAGCTGTTTCCATTCATTTTCAAAGCTTAAATATCAACTTAGGAACAAATCCTTATCAATCAACAGGAATCCCTAAAATATAGCTCTGAAAATTTTTTTTTGCTTGCCTACTATCAACAATTTACTGTAGTGCAAATATAAAGTTGAGGAGTGTTTTTCCAAACCAATCACTTGGGTTTTTCCGTTTTGGTTGTTTTACCTTCTCAGTACCAAAATGAGTTTTAGTTAGGTTTAGCACTGTTGGTTTTACAATACTGTTCTTTTTAACAACTTTCCAATTTTGTTGTTTAGAAACAAACCAACAAACCTTAACATCATGACCATTCCTATTACAATGGGAACAAAATTTAACTTCCCTGTTTTTAGGAGTCTTACCCATTTTACCATTCTCAGAACTCTGTCTACGAGAATGATTCCCCTGTTTAGGAGAGGTAACATTCTTGCCATTTCTCGCCTTTCCTTGGTGAGATTGGTCTTTAGCACCTGCCTTATCATTCACAAAAGGCATTAACTTCTTAATCAAATTTTTCCTCTTCCAACAATATGCAACAGAATGATTAGTACCTTCACAAAATGTGCAAGGGAAAGCATATTTCTGCCTACCAAAGCTATATTGTTCCAACTGAAAGAGTGTATTAGAAGTTTTAGGATTTGATTTTCCCTTAGTGCTATTTTTAGTGTAAGTGGAAGGAGGTGGAATCTGATTACCTCTTTTACCTATTTTCTTACACCTTTCATTGTTCCTCCTGATGGCGGAATCCTGCAATTCTAGTGGTGTAGATCCTTGGCTGTTGGAAGCTTGTCTTCCTTCAGCTGCTTTGGAACTTTCTCCAATTTCCATTTTCCCACTAGAATAACCCAAACCTGCAAACCGAGGCTGATCCTCTACCTGTATTGGGTTAGCATCACCTTGTCCATTTTTACCAAGGCCGTTTCGTTAAATCCCATCTTAACCATTAGCTTAGACCCAATTCCCTTAGTGTGTTTTTCAAACTGACCCAAAGGAATATCTGAAACTGAATGAGAGGAAGAATTAAAATGTGAACAACTTACAGTGCATTCTGTCATAGTACCTGCATCTGATTTGGAAGGCATTTCCTTCTTATGTTCACCTTGTTGCAGCTTTTCCAAGAGGGCATCCTTGGTTCGTATTTCTTCCTGCAACTCTTTAACAAAGCCCATCAACTTCTTGCTCTCTTCAAGCATCTTGTTGACATACTCCTCTTTCTTGGTTATAGAGGATTGTGGCTCAGATTTTAACCGCACTATTTCCTCTTCCAAGGAATAAAATTTATCTCTCAAGAAAGAGTTTTCTTCTTGGAGTTGGCGGTTTATGGCTTCAAGCTCATCCAGTTGCTCCTGTTTGGATGACTTGCCCATGATTCCCAGTTCCTGCAAACACAACCTGTACTTCCAAAACTGCACACTGCAAAAGAAGATTAACAAGCCCCAAAATGTCTGCACACTGAAAAACTGAAATCAATATTGAAACTGAAGCCAAATTTTCAAACACAATTAGAAGCTAATCCGGCAATCTAACTGCTCTGATACCAAACTTGATCTTCAAACGTGTGTTGTATTTTTTTTCACTTTTAAAAGTTTCCAAAGATTGTGATTTTCTTAACCAATTTTAAGTATTCTAAACTCCACAAATTGATTAAATTCTGATTATTATACATCCATAGAAGTGCGGAAAACTTGTGTAGCAAATAAATAATCAGAAAACTGAAAACATTCAGATAACAAACAAGATTGTTTACGGGGTTCGGAAATTCCTACGTCCCCGGGTTCAGATTGAACCGATCCATTAATAATATTGAAATGCAAGTACAATAACTCTTACAAACAACCAATAATGAATCACAACCTGCAAATGAGCTGATCAATGTCCCAAGAACTCTGAAAAATAGCAGAAACTGTCCCAAGAACGATCTGTGGCTCCTACAGTGTTTTCACAATGTGATCTCCCTGCAACTGTGTTAGAAAAACACCTACAAATGGAGATTTAAAAACATTCTATGAAAAAAAATCATATATCTGAGATCAGATCTGAATTCTGAACACTTTTCATGTTTACACCAAGTCACAATTCGGACCAGAAGTGCATTGAAATTCGTGTTTTCCAACTAGCTGTCTTGTAGATCCCTGTTAAAATCTGCATTCAAAGCTTCCAAAAATAGGTTAAAACTCAACAAAAAATATCAAATCTTACATCGTTGGAATCATCTCAGAATTTCCTTCATTTCATCTTTTTACTCCAAGTTCCCAATCTGAGTGCAAGGCCTTCAAAAATGGCATTTCTGAAAACTGTCCTTAAGCTATGGCTTTACACAGACCTGTCTCCCTTGTATAAGTGGAAGCGACCCATTTTATAATGCGCCCAAGCCTCTAGGCGAGTTGGTTGGAGGATTGGTCTTGGACCCATGAGGTCAGGGGATCAAATCCCAGCGGCCTCTTTTTTTGGCGGATGTGCATTTTAAATGGGATTAAAATTTTAGGCGGATTTGGAGGTTTAATGGGTTTAAGCCCATGTTAGCGGCTTAGCATTTTAAATGGGATAAATCCCAAATACCATTGGCATTGTTTAGTGGGATAAATCCCGGACCCTTATTTTTTGTGGCTTGAAATTTTGTTTTAAGGTTTTAAATAGCCTTCCATGGGCATTGTTTGAAGTGGTCATATCCACATTGGACCACATGGGCTTAACCGCCCCCTCCAAGTGGAGCCACCTTCATTGGGTGGTTGGCTCCATGGATTTCCATGGCATGTGGATAACCATTCCCACCATTTTTAACCGCGAAAATTGGGATATGTTGGGAGATAATGTGGCCATGTGGAATATGCCCATATCGACCATGGACACTATGTGAAATAAAAAATAATGGTTTGGATTAAAATGCCAAATAATTACAAAGGTAATTATGATATAATTTCGACCCAAGCAATATAATGACATTAATGAAATATATACCACTTGTCGACCCTCGATAGGCAAATTGAGTGAATTCGACGAGTGGTGGCAAGCCACGTGGTGGCTTGTGGACCCACCACGTTGGCGATAATACCATAGTCCACACGGCGGCCGGGCTCCCCTCCGTAATAAAAGTTGAGCCTCTTGTTCCCGTGCACCATTTTTACGCTCGTCGAAGACCGGTGATCGAAAACCAACAAACAACTCCCTTTTGCCTTTTCGCCACGTGTCGCAGTGCGATTGGTCCAATATTGACCAGTTGACTAGAGTTGACTTTCCCGTTGACCGAACTTTGACCGGACATATCTAGAGCTCCCGATGTCCGTTTGTCACGTTCTCACAGTCGTTGGAAAGCTCTCGAGATGATCTTCTGCACTGATACCATTTAGGGATGTTTAGGGAAATTTTTCAAAAATGATCCCCCTTTGAGGTTTATTACAAGTGTAGAACCTTTTGAGAACTAGGCAATTGAATTTGTGAGGCCCCATATTGCCAGTCCACACGCAGGACAGGATTGTGCTACTATCATTACTAAATTATATAGACAATCTTACAACAGTGGGCAGAAGCATGGCGCCTATGAAAGGATTGCACAACAACTATGGTAGCTATAGGTTTCTATGGGAAAATATTATTAGCATGATATGGATGCCCTTTAAGTTTAACAAGTGATAGGGGTACTCACTTTCCTTAATGAGACTATCAGGATATTAGTGGATGAATTTATGGTTGCACACCAGAGTACTAAACCCTTGTTACCCTCAGTAAAATGGGGTTGTTAAGGCCTTTCAACATGATATTGAGCCATACGTTGACAAAAAATTTATGATGTTGGAAGAAAGGTTTGGGATGACAAAGTCGCTAGTTGTACTTTGGGCAGTACAAGAACAACCTATAAGAGGTTGAATAAAGCAACACCCTTTCAGTTGGTGTTTGGTGCAGAAGCTAGTTCTACCCATGGAATTCATGTTACCTTCTTTATATATTATGCGTGCAAGAGGTGTGGTTAATGAGCAAGCATTGGAAGAACGTATTGATAAATTTGATGCAGCTGGATGAGATGCTGTGTCATAGCAAGATTGAGTCAGAAGCAATAAAAAGTCATGCATAAGGCATGGCATGACAGAAACATAAGGGATAAGAAGTATGAGATTGGGCAAATGGTACTTATTTATGACTTAAAGTTCTTGCGCCATCCAGGAAAGCTCAAAGTACATTGTTGGGTTGAGCTGATATCGGATGGGATGTCCGGGTTTGAGCCACGTATTATATCAACCGAGACCAGTCACACAAAGAATAAAACAACACCACTTCGTAGGAAGAACATTCTTTTGCTTTGACTCCCTTCGCAAATCCTGTATTCGGTTGAAGACTAGATTCCCCAATTAGCTTGATCCCGCCATCACCACACCTCACCTTCAGCTTCCGATTCTCTCTCAAAACCGGTGTCTCGACATTACCCTTGAGAGGTTGGGTGTGAAGAAGTTCACATGTTGATTTCTTCTTTCGTACACTTTAGTTGAACCCCACGTGAAGAGCTGTTTTCTAAATTTTTCGGGGGTGGGGGGGGGGGCCATTCTTTGTCCCATCTCTTCTTTTTATGGTAGTCTTATACCCGACCCCCCAAATTATGGTTAAGATATGATGAGTACGGTCGACCCTCAGCTAGTTTTTGATATGTATAACTAACCAAACCTGGTATAGGAAACAATTAGTCACCTTATATCATCCACATGGGAGGACAAACCGTGTCCATGATAAAAAAAACCCTTTCTTAGGGAACCAATGTTTGGTACTCTATACATATTAAGGAACTTGAGTAAATCATGCATACTCATAATCCTCAACCCCAATCAATTCAGACCAACAACATAAATTCACTTGGGGGAACAAGTTTTCCTCTCCTCGAGTATTATTTCGACAACCCATTATCATGCAATCAGACTAGCTCCCGCATCTAGAGGAGGATACTTAGTATGATAATGTTAGGTAGGTGAACAACACTTCCATAATATGACTAATCCGCGCAATATTTTGTCAGGGAACAGGTGATGTTTTCCTGATCTCCAAAAAAAAGATAACACCCTACCCAAAACCCTAAAAGAGACCCAGCTAAACACACCTCTACATCTCCACACCCTCCCTACCTCCTCTCTCCCCCTCCCCCAAACCGAAAAAAATATGTGCTAATGAGGGGTGAAAACATAGTGAAGAAACAATTCAAAGTAGGATACCACAACTCCCAACCACCTCCAAGGTTCAAAAAAAATCACCTAATGAAAGCAACCGCCCATCATTGTAATGTCAATCTCCAAACAATTATTGGTTTTCTCAAATTCAAGGGAGCCAGAGCTTGCCCAAAATGCTCAAAATCATTTACGTGGGTTAAGCAGACTTCTCCCTATTCCCAAAATTTGGACAAATCTATTGCAAATAATCCCCTAGTTTTAAGAGATATGGGTAACCTCAAACCTTTGATAAATTTTCTTACTATGAGTGGGCAAACCTTGGGGTTATGCCCCCCTCATGCCACGTCTGGTATTCTCTAACAATAGCACCAGCTGAAGTGCTTCTCAAATGCCTACCTCTAGAATCAGAGTCGAGATAAGAGTAGGATCAGATCATGTTAAGGTGGGGATAAGGAGGCCGAAATATTATTGCGAGGAATAGGAAGAAAGAGAGCAAGAGGATGTGAAGGAAAAGCGAAGGCGCGAAGGAGGGAATAAGTACATGTGGAGAGGAAATCTTAAGAACCATTTCCTCCGGACTAAAACCCGCGCGTACCTGGGTCCCTGGGTCGTGCCTTAATAATTCCATATCAAATTTATCAAACCCCTACTACAACTGTATTCTAAATCTTCTCTCTCGGCCCATGGAATATGAAATACTTCACCCAGGTCTGTCATGGACACCAAAGAAAAAACCCACAGGTGGGATGCCATATCCCCAAACAATGTTTAACGTTGTCCCATTTCAACAACCAATGTAACTTGTAACCCCGTTGAAACTCACCTTCCCCAACACGGTCTTCAAATGGTGGAAAACGTAACGCAATGGGGACCTATTATGAATATCTTAAAAAGGAGCCTCGTAACACTTATCCATCCAGACATTCATGCTCCTAGTAGCCTTTGCCCATCTTTACCAAAATTCAAAGGGGAGGGCAATCCCTAATGCCCCCACATCAAATCTTTACGTAATGTGCCATTGCGGCATTTGTTTGCGAAGATTTTCGCCTAATAAACTAGAAGTATTTGCTCTCGTTGGTACTATAAGATACCGGAGGCTTCAATACACTCATTTCAAACAACGTGTATCATTAATGTATTAAGGCTTTTGATATGAAAAGAAAACTTTTGAGAACAGGATTAGTGAATTCCTTCATTCAAGCAGAGCATAATGAGTCTGGCCAACCACTTCATTCAGGGTGGCGACAAGTTCTTTATTCCTTTTGGCACGTGCTTTAAACTATGGATCGACGAGATTTTGTGATTTGTTCCTCCAACCCGTCAATGGGGAGACAAAGGAAAAGTTCAAAAGTTCCCACGAAGGAGCTAGTGAAAGGTACTGGAGGGTGCTGCTTCTTCAAAATTTACCAAGCATACCATTGATGTGTTTCTTAAGACTTCTGGAGCTAATAGAAGGTTAGTCACCCCTAATCAAACTAAACCCCCCACCCCGGGTTCTCAACTCCATCAAACACAACCAACAATACAATGTGCCCAATGTCCTATTACTAAGAATTGTGGGTCATGACGGATGGGGTGACAAACCAACCTAAGAAACCTAATGTAGTACTGCGCAGTCCCATACAACCAGCACTTCAAATAATAAATGCAGTGTACAATCAAAAACAAAAAGTTCTCAGCCCTCAGTCAACACTGTAGATTTAGACTGTCACAACAACAACAAAATAACAACAAAAACCTCAACCATCAAGACAAACACAGACTCCTGCCCTAACCAATACCAGGTGGGGTATCCAAACCATTTCAAACCAAGGGCAAGGGTTCCCCCAAATTGTTAACTATAACAATATAGGCTGATCAATAACCAGAATTTTAGACCATAACAGGCACAACCAAAGGCCTCAAGATTATGATCCTGATTTAATATTATGGTTTTCCATGGATTTTGGTGGGAAGACAAAAACAAGAACATGTTTGATTGTCATAATTCTTCTACAACCTTTTTCTAGATGATCATAGATAGTTTTTTGTTTACATGTGTTAATGAAAACCCACTAATGCCTACACCCCCAAGCCCTTATGGGACCCCATATCTCCCACAAAACCAACCACGCAAAATATTTAACAAATCCTATCCCCACGTGTCCAAAGGATGGATAATAATCCCAATGGTTTAACCAAAGGTTTGTATAGGGGACCCATGATGTGAAGGCCCCACACTTAACTTACTTCGTCAAACCCCCCATTGACACTGTTGTATATCTCTTTTCCCCGAGAGATAAATAACAGCAATAAGAATGGAGAAATCAGAAGTCAAATCCCTGACATGCGCGCCAAGGCGCACAAAGTTGGCCATCAAAATGAGTGTCGCAGAGGAAATGGTGCCGCCCAATGTGCACAGAAGTGGCGCACGACACAATGATGTCGACGAGGAAATGGTGCACCCTTAGCTCACAGAATTGGCTCACTACAGATTGTCGACAGATTAAATTGTGTTCGCCCAAGGCTTCACAGAATTGTCCATTCCTCCAATATCTTGTTTCTCCATATTAAATTCGGACGGGATTTTTGATTGGGGAAAGAGTTAATGGGATGTGCCGAATAATAAGCGTGAGAGGGGGAGAGCGAGGTCGGCGGTGCGTGATGACAAGTAGGGGTTTGGTCACACAAACAGCCAGAAGGGGTACAAGTAAGGACGGTGGGATGAAAGAGAAGCTAGGCAGGGAGGGAGTTCCGTACTTGGGATTATATTTATGAAGTGCGAAAACTTAGACAAGGGGGATAGAAGGTAGGGGAAAAAAAACCTGGCGGTGTAGGGGAAATGTAGGAAAACGAATTTACTGGGCAGAAGATCTGAGAATCGGGGGGGTTGAGGAGGCACGGGGAAAAAAGTGGGAATGTTAGTTTTGAAGAGGTCGGTGGAGAATGGCGCTAAAGGGAAGGGGCGGAGTGGGACGGTGGGAAAGGGAGATAACGGTGAAGAAAAAAAGGATGTGGCTAACCGTGAGTAGGCCGCACTGAAAAAGAAAAGGGTAGGGGGAGGTGCGGGGGGGCCAGGTGGAATTGAAGGAGAAGGAGGTAGGGAGTAACAAGGATAAGGGGAGGGTGGGAAAGGTATATGAAGGAGGGAGGGAAAAGGGGGGGAGGGGGTGAGGGGGGAGTAGAAGGGAAGAAAAGGGACGAAGAGGGAAAGTAAAGGTAGCGACGGGTAGACGGACTACAGTAAGTAGTGGATGGCAGGTGGGGTCATTCACGGACTTGCCCTGCCTGCTTCTGTTTTCGCGGGTTCAGCCCAGCCCCAACATGGATTGCCTATGCGCACCTTTTTTTAAAGGGCGCAACATTTTGAGCCGGCTGACAGTAAGCAGACACCTGGCGCAGATATTCAATGGCCATAACGTTTGACTGGGAGCTTCAACATGACAAGGTTGAACTTTTGGAAAGCTTATACGAGGTCCTACTGTACCAACTATCAACGGATATCTTTAATTATTGGGTAGAAAAAATTTCTTAAAATGCAAAATTACAGTTCACATCATCACCACGTTTGGGTTCGCTGGGGTTTCTTCACCTACCATCAATAAATGGATTAGTTAAGTGCATTCGAGGTGGTTGGGGCACGATTTCGAATTCTCTCCTCTTTTTTTCCCCCCCTCTCTCATCTCGTCTTCCTATAAATGTAAGAGGGGCCTTCGCTTCTAAAGTTGGACATTTCTTCCTGTTTTTGCCCTCCCCTTCTTACTCTTCTGTCTCATTTGGCAGGTTGAACTTGTGGAGCCAAACCTCCCATGTTTTTGAATGTAATGTTTTCGTGGCCTCTTGGCATTTTTGCAGTGTGTTTGTACACTCCTGGAGCAATTAATACATGTCTGTGGATTTCTCAACCCTCTCTGTATTCATTTGCACCCCCTTTGATCTGTCACTGTGAATCTGGCTATCTGGGTAATGATCTTCGGCATTGCGATTTTAATGGTCTGTGTTTATTGGCAGACCATGTGTTCTTCACTCCTGCGGTGTGATCACCTCTGTTAGTTTTTAGGTTTTTTTTAGTTCAAAGCTATCTTCTTACCTCCTGTCTCCTTGGAAAGTTAGATTAGGGTTTTTAGTAAACCCTCTACTTTTATTGGTGCATCTATAAGAAGAATAGACCGGCCTTCATCCTGGAGAGCTTTTCATTTTCCTCAAGGTCCCCACGTTGGGAAAAGCTCCATGTATGCAATCATACTGAGAGTTCAACCCTCGCGTTGCAAATCCCGGGGTGCTGTGATTTCACCCTTCAACAGTTTTTTTGGCAATGCCCGAATGGGACAAAGAGGGTCATTTCCCACAGTTTCGAAGGAACTTTCAAGAAAGTCGTATTAAAAAATTACATGTTTCTAGTTTCACATTCATTTTTTTCCCAACTCCAGTTTAACTTTAAAATCGATTTTTAATTTTAAAGGACTAACTACTGCGAAAAGCAAGTCAGAAATTTCATTCACCGTTTGATAGATCGGGCCACCGGGATAATCTTCAAAATGTTATTCTTTTTTTTGAGATTTTGACTCAAAAATTTTTCCTGGTTTTTGATTTTTCGATTTCACAGGTTTTCGGAAGTCCCCTGGCATTTTTGGGTTTTTATCAGGTACTGTCTTTCCAGATCAAGTTCCAAACTCTAAAATATCAATCAAAAAATTCCAATCTTTCAATTTTTGATTTTAAAATTTGTCATGTTGGTTGTGGAACGTGCGGATACCTAGCTAGCCTTTTTGAGGCTCACTTTCTAACACACTCTTGTCGACTTATTCCGAAAGGGGTATAATTCCAGCGGTGTAGCTCAAAGTTTGCCGCCTCTAGGCATATGAAAGATTCGACCAGGTCTATACTCGAGAAGAGGGGCTATTTTTTTTCCATTGCAAAAAAAACTATCACCAGTTAGGAGGAAGGGAGGAAGAAGACCTAAAATATCACCATCTCCACCTCGGCAGACTTTGTTCTACAACCTCCACCGTGGTATGCCTGTTTCTCGGCAAATCGACCAGTGTTCTTAGGCCATCAAATAATTGCAACATCTACCACACGAAGCCTTTCAATTTCATTCACACGGGTAGTAGTCCACGTTGCCCTAGAATTGCTCAGTCAATTCCAGTTGCAGAGCACTACGAATATATCCACCCTATTTTACGGAAAAATCATACTAACTCCTATTGATCACATCCAGGTATTGCTATGCAGTGCAATGCCCACGCAATAAATGAAATGGATGTTTTGGTGCAGTTCAAGTCAAGTGTTGGCTCATCTTTCAAAGGCAAGGCCTTACACTGGTTTAGGACCTTACAAAAGCAGGCTCTATTACGAATTGGAACCAACTTTGTTTCATTCTCCGGCTCTTTTCAACCAATGTCGGGAGAGGGCGGACAATTTTAATCTTTATATTTGGAACAGGCTGACACAATAAAAGGGCTCTAACGAACCAAATGGCGATTTCAACTTAGATTCAACGAAATGTGACAGGATCCCATAGCTGTTAGAAGAAACCAACTGCCGAGGACATTCCTTTATTTCTTAAAGGCTATAAATTTAGACATGCCATGATGATCCAATCAATGGGAGGTGACCAACGCTGCCGAGAGTTCCTATACACACACCACAAACACAGCGATCAGAGTAAGAACTGTTTGATCCAAGCCGGAAAGCTTGCACCAAGGCCACCCCATGCCTTCTGTATCAGACAGGGGAAATCCTCAAACCAGTCAAGCACCATAGTTGAATCCCATTCCAACTCTAAAGTCAAGCAATAATGAGTCGTGCGACTCTCAAATTACTTCAAATGGATTGCAGGAGGTCATGAAACAATTGGAGGAACTTGAAAGTGAGCGTGTGACTATCACAAAGACAAGCAAGCTCAAAGTGCTAGAAACCGGATCAACAGCAATCAGCCCGTACCAAGCTCGGCCCCCCGATAAACCAGACAAAATATACCACCACCCCCTCAGCTGGCAAATCAAACTAAACCAAGGACAAAGCCTCCGCTCAGGGACCATTTTCGAACCGTATGATCCCAATGCAAACGCATCCTCAAGAAGCATGGTTCCATAACACTAATAACTGCACAGAGTACGACTGGTGTTAACCCTGCATCTACCTCCAATCATCCAGCCATTTTTCAATGTGTCACTGAACAGGCCTTGGTGCTACAAAAAGGGCCTCCCCAAAAGCCTAAGACCAAAATTTTTCCGATCATAGACTCATCATCCCCTTCCCTGCCCATGATGAGTGTTTTTCCTCTTGACCATATATCGCTCTCGACACTCTCGCCTCCTTCATATGCTATGCTAGCATATCCTAAGTTCCATTCCACTCAGGGCCACTCTTCCTCCGCTCCATATTGGCTACTCTCCTAGGCCCCTCACACAGAAAAACACAACCCCCTCTCCTCTGCTCCTCCCTACATCCAACCCCTCCTCCTCAGGTCTCACTCTTGTGTGCTCCGAAGATCAAAGTCTATGTCAATGGCTCATCCTTCTCTCCATTAGAGTAGGATCAGCCATAATATGGAAGTCAAAAGTGCCCGAGGGCACCAGCAGCCCACACTAGCATGGACCACACCCCTAATTGCAATAGGCCATCCTGATGAACCACTATGCCAGATATATCTCCTCTCCTAGGGGACCTTCCACCATCCTCCTGTGAATGGCCCTTTAGACCGTTCTCTCACTTGGGAAGTACGTCAACATATGTGCTTCCAAATCTGTTGATGAACTGCAAGGCAAACTATTAGGGCAGTCCTAATGTCTTCGACAGCAACTAATGGTATTGCGAATCTAAGGCAAAGAAGGCCCTTTAACTTGACTGGTGTTATAGATCGATCAGTCGAGGACTGTATGCTCGAGGATCCAAGGTCAATATGAGCTCTGGGCTTGATTCGATCTAGGGGTTGTGGGATTCCGTGGAACATGCCGGGATGGTTTCGTTATTTCTCCTATAGGGCATTGGTGGATATAGTCACTCTATGGACGATTCTCTCTCTGGCTTAGTCCAAATCTCTAGTTTCGTTGGTTTTATTGTGTCTAGTAGGGATAACTGTTGAGATATTAGAGGTGGTCGGAGTACGACATACTAATTACGTAGCAGTTCTTGTCATAATTCTCTTATGGACTCGTTTAAAGCTATGGGATCTGTGGACCCAACATAGACTCTTGGTTGTTGCGGTCCGGTATGGTCATACGAGAGCTCAAGGGTGGGGGTGGCTGGGATTCTCTTGGGGTATATCCGGGGTAGTAGGTGGTCGGGTTATCCTTTTGCATCAGCGCTATGGGTGAAAACCAACAGTTGTGCGAATCTTTCTCGAATCCTTATCATGGGGGGGCGTTAATCTGCACTGGATTCTTATAGCTGGTATCTATATCTTCTGACTAGGGTGTCTCCCAGCGTTTGGCTGTGGACTAAAGGATCACAACACAGCACACACCCCAAATGTTTGTTCTCTTTCCGAGCCCTCTACTTCACTGTGGGTATTTTCAGGGTACTCGTAGTTTGGTGTGGGCTGATTGAACGCAAAACAGATATGCTTGGTCGTTTCGATGTTTAAAAACCCCCTCCTCAAACTGTGTCCTGATCTGTGGGAAGTCTGTTGTTTGTTTTTAGACCTTATCCAAGGTTTTGGTCAATATCAGTTATTTTGCCATACGGTATTGGGCTGGGGCACATGGCTCGAATGTATTCCCTTGGCTCCCTAGGTCCCGTAATAAATCGTCATGATCAAAGTCATAATTGAAACAAACTTAAGAAATTAAACTAAGTGGCAGCTTCTAGCATATATAATTTCTTTTTGTTTTTTTGTGGGGCATTTATAAGAAAGCAGCTATTTAAAAATATTTGAATTGGACACTAAACTAACCCGTAAAACAACCATAAATAGCTGATTGTGCTATTTAGTCTGTGCAATTTTGTATATCTATTCTAAACAACGAAATAACTAACTATCCTGCAAGATTTCAATCCTACCCTCAGAAGTGAGGGAATGATCATAGTTTCTCAGAAACTACATCCCCCAACCTCCCTGGAATTCGAGAATATAAATAACTTAAATAAAGTGATGACTACTTTGTTTTTGATAATTTCTAATAAACTTTGAAAGATGGAACCCTGATTTCGCAGAACAGTGGGCGAATTCGCGTGTGTTCTTTCCCCTTATTATGATCTCTTCATTCTTTGTGGCTCACGTAAATCCAAAAAGCGTTGATCTTGCATCACAACATGAATAGATATTTGGATCAATTGAGCAGCCTTCAAATGCAGACATAATCGAATGCGGATAGGAAGGGATAGCGCAAGAGTACCGAGCTTTGCTATGCAATCCTAGGGGTGCTACTGGAATGCATGTCACACAATCATCCATAACCTGAAACTATTCTGTATTCATAGAAAAAACCTGTAACTTTAAATGCTTGCCTAGACTATTCTGACTCCAAAACATACTACTATTTTCACAGGCCGGTTTTGATCTGTGGCTTACCAACATGACACAAGCTAAAACACACCATGCACAACTATCTTACCAAAATCCTAAGCAAACTAGAGGGACACAACAACTGAACACATTCAATTTGGAGTGAAAAATGGTGGCCCTGAATAATGTTTGCACTTTGCACAAGTTGGATATGGTGGCTACCAGACTGCAACAAAATACTACCCCAAGCAAAACTCAATGAGAAACTCAGAATCCTAACGCAAAGGAAACTCAACTGCTTTGCTGTAAACAAGAAATTCAAAAGCAAACGTTGGAGCAAATCAAAAAAAAAAAAAAAAAAGAAGAGCCATTTGCATGTTGCACAAACCATGCATTTATAGGAATCAACATCAGGTCCCAAAAATCAAATCCAAACTGAACTCCTAAACATTACCCAAAACCCAAAACACCTTTCCAGGGACCGCAAACATTATGCAAATGCTCAAGCGTCTGCACGAAAAGCTGGTGAGTCGTGAATATTTCACGCTTGTCGCGTCAAAAGATCATTCTATAAAACGTGCACAGGACCGCCGCCTGCTCAGGGTGCGGGTACAGGACCGCCGCCTGTTTAGGGCGGCGGTCACGAGACCGCCGCCCTCAGGGCGGTTTTCGTCAGCTGAAGACCAAACAGCCAAGAAAGAGGAAAAAAAAGGAGAAAAACAAAGCACGCGGGGGCTAAGCGCGGGCTGCGGCGATGGTTAACGCATATATGTAAATGCTTTTCTGGATCCCGAAAACACCTGCGAAGAGACCTTGTTCATCATTGGGGCACTAATTACAGCGTTCCGCAGTACAGTCAAACCTACATTTGGTACGTACCATATTGCCCCCCGGAGAAGCATTCTTTAGCCATGAAGAGGAGTAGATAAAACGGTGGGTACAGAGTATGGCCCGTCCCGAAATGGGAAGTAGAAGTTCTACCTTACATGCTTGGTGTTGAAATGATGCCGTCCTAAACTTCCGTACTGCCCCCCCCCCCCCCCCGAAATGAAAAGAAGAACTCAAATGACAGATATATACAATAATTTGGAAAATAAACGTTAAAATATAGAGATAGAGAAGAAAGAGGACGTACATTGTGCGAGGATAGAAACTTACCTCCGTCGGTCGCTCCGAACTATGTGAAAAATATATTAAAATGAATCAGGGCGTTATATACATGAAAGTGGGCCATTTTCCTATTATGGCGCGAGCGGATTTGGGTGTTTCGAGCCTGACACCGGTGGACAGTTGTCTCACGCGAGTAGAGTCAACAACGTCCGCAGTGAGATGAGTATCATGCCTCCACTGTGCGGAACGCCACCCCGCGAAGATCAAGGTGGTTTTCTTCAATTTTGTGTTTTCAAATTCTGATTTGAAATGTTAAAATTCTTTGCAATGGGGGGGTGATTTCGAAGATTTGGTTAAAGGGTCCACTAGGGGGGCGGCATTGAGGCGTGGTTGGACAAGTGGTTCCCCCTGGCATTTTCTATTACAGCCAGGGGGATAGTCGGGACCAGAGGGAGAGTGGTGCGCCTCAGGCACCATTACTTCAGATGGCTGCAGGTCCTGACATAGCAGTGACGACCCCACAGATATGACTCGTTTGAGGAGGCACACAGAGGTAGGGTCAGAGGAGCAGACGGACGAGAGCGAGCAGGAGGGCATGATAATCAGGAAATTATGCGGGGCAGTGAGAGTGAGGAGGAGAGTGCGAGAGAGAGGCCGTGGCTTGAGGAGCAGCCAAGCTACCGCAGAGGCCATGGTGGGGAGAAGAGTGATTGGTCGTTTGCGGGGCCCCATGTTGCCCCAACTATAGGAGCAGCTCCTCAGTCGGGCAGCGGCATCTGCAGTGTTCCTGGGCCTGGCGACCCATCTTGGAGGCCGGTTATTGAGTAAGATCCTCTACCTCCTTTAATGCTTGTGCTTGTGTATTAGGATGTCTTGAATGTTAACTCTCCTTTATATTTGTATTGTGTACACTTAACCTTCTTGCCTAGTTCCTAATATCGTTTTTCTTTCTTGCTCTTGCAGGAGAATGTTGATGAGGGGCGGGATCTAATCAAGGTTTACGTTTATTCTCTGAGATCCCTATGGAATAAGGACCGTGCGGAGTTATCTGTGGATGCGGGGAGCCCTCAGCAGCCGGCAGGCACCACTGACGTCTTCGCTCCCGTTGAGGCATGTGGCCAAGATGGGGTCAACTCTCCGTACAGAGTTTGCAGGCCTATAGGGACAGCCGCGGCGTCTTAGAAGGAGCCCGTCTCATGGCGGACTACGACTGCCCCTAGGGACCCCGCGAGCCCTACATCCTTCAGAGAGCCAGCGTAGCGGAGTCCTAGGCGAGGGCGCGCACCTCAGCGGGATCGGCGCAGGGGGGGTTGAGAGGCCATTGGCTTTCTATATTTGTATTAGATTCGTGTGTATTACGGGCTCTGAGCGTTTTGCCCCCTGCCTAGTTGCTGAGGGCATTGTAATAAAACTTTGATTATTAATACTGCGTTCGGTTTTGGATCAAAAACTTGTCCTTTGTATTCTACTTCTTTATTCAACTGCTCTTTATACTCTGTATGTATTATATGCTTTCTAGATGTATGCAAATGGAAAACAGTTGATGCAAATGTGTGCTTTCTTTTTGTGTTCATGAGCGTATAAATGATTTGTAGTATCATGTGATCTAAATATGAGTTTCGGAGCAATTTGGATTACCCATGATTTGTTTTGGCAAAGTGATGAAAATAATCAGTATGATGAATAAGATTACACTTTCCCCACTTCCTAATTCCAGCCAACTAGTCGGATGAGAGGGATCATCACCCAAGGCAAGGGGGAATGGGCGCAAGTTATGGAATATGGCGAAGTGATAGTGATGAAAGACGATGAAGCTTCTGGTGGAACCAATGAAAACTACAGCTTTCTTCTTCCCTGAAGGACTTCATGTTGGATTGCAACGTGCTTTGCGGGTTTATCCAGACTAGCCGCGTAGTGGCACATAGTAGGAAAATCTGGGTTGTAGGATTGTAATCTCTTGGAATTTTTGAAACAACGTTCATTGTTATGACTCAACGTTGATTGATTGTTCGACCTTTAACATTTACTTGTTTAGAGGAACCCCTTACACTTTGCCCACATGCTACTGTAGAAACAGTGGTTATCCCGTGGGCACGGCAATAGGCGAGTAAGGCATTCCATCCTTTCCCAACCATACGTACTAGTAAGAGACGCAAGACTTACACCGAAGGTTCGGTGGGGAAAGGAAGGAAATGTTAAAAATAAATTTCTGGTAATCACTTCTTGACTTGTCCTATTTGAGAAAATGTCAGGTAATGCTTTTTTTTTTTCAAGAGATGATGTATATGGGATAGATGCGACCACCATGAGCTCTAGAACAGACCAAGGCAAGACATATCCTAAGAAGAAATCAAAGCAAGGAACGAACTTGTAGATCTTGGTATGGTTACTGTTAGGACTTTGACATGTCTGATTTTGTTTGATAACGATTTTGAGTGATTATGAATCGAAGACGGAGCAGATGATTAAGAACTTTATGCCAGAAAATCACGAGTTTTGAAAATAAAGTTGCTTTGCGAATAGAATCCATGATAACACGTGGTAAGATACAATTGGACAAAATGATCCTATTATATGAAAAGGCAGAGTAGATAGTTAATAGGAAGCGCTTGCTACTTATGCGTAGAAACGTTTTGAGGGTGGAGGGAATTGACGATTTCACAACTCCTCACCTTCTAGCGTTGCATAAGAGATAAGCGGCCATTCCCGTAGTCTTCATGACTGGGTAGGGCCCAACCATTTGGGACGGAATTCCTTCCTTCACCGTCTTCTTGTCGATCGGTGTTTAACCTCAGAACTAGGTCACTTCGTATATGTCACGTTCAGAGACCTCTTGTGGTACTGCCGGCACACTGGTAGGCACATAGACATCTATGGTGTTGTTCAGCATCTACCTAGTTTCATCTAGGACTTTCTAATTGAGAGAGACCGTGCTTTCTTAAGCGTCCTCCCATCCAGAATCCCTTGGAGCGAAAATGCGGAGAATGGGGATCTCAAAATTCGAAGTGGGAGAGAGAACGGTTCTGGACCCAAATACAATGAGAAAGGAGTTGCTCCTGTTGGCCTTCGTATCGAGGTTCGTGGGCAACAAGGCCGGTATCTACTTTAGATGCTAATCCTGTTGTGTTCTTTTCCGTGTTAAGGCGAATGGCTTTCAACGTTTTGTTTGTTGCCTTCAGTCCCTGCCATTGGCTTGGGGATAATATAGGAAGCCGTATGATGGCTTATTGACTTACTGGCATAGCTCGAAGATTTCGTTTTTGAAAGATCGTTCCATATATGCGATAATGAGTGTGGGATACCTACCTGAAAAATGATTGGGTTCAAAATGAACTAGCGAGTACGGAACCTGGGTACAGTTGTAAGAGGCATTAGCCTCTCCATTTAGTGAAATATTCAGTGGCCGTGATTATAAAATGTGGCCATCTGCGGACAAGGAGAGAATTTCTATCAAGTCCGGCCCCATGTAGAAAAGGCCACGGAGTAGCGATCGGTTACAAATCTTGGCCCGGATGTGGATTCATGAGAGAATGCCTGAACATTATGGACACTGCGTACAACAAACTCTATGGTACGGTTTCTAGCAGTGGGCTAGAAATAGCCCATTGATGATTTCGAGCGTGCATCGCCACCGAAGGGGCCCCAACATATACCGCTATGGGATGCATGGAGAATCCTCTTGGGATCTTCTGGTCAACACACCATTAGAGCATTCCATCGAATGCTTTCCGATTTAGAGCACATTACTATCTATAATGACGTATTAGCTACGATAATGCGTAACTGTCTTCTGTTGATGCGTGTAGTCCTGTTGGTACCTATGGTCCATGATATAGCTAATGATATCAGCATACCAGGGTCATTGATATACAGGGTCGGGTTCGACTGAGTATTACGCTACATCTGGAAGTCTAAGTCTAATAAGTTGCTCCGCTCTAGGGGTTTATCAGCTAAACAATCTGCGATGAGTTGCCTTTAACGACTTTTGGGTCAAAGTTAATTCGAAACTCTCCATTAAGGTTAAAAACGTCAAGCTTTTTGGACAAGGGACCCTTGTGTGAGAAAAGTCCGTAGATGGTCCGTTCTTTAATAGGCCCCTGTCTGAGTAGAATGTAGTGTCTTAGAATTAGTAGCAAAGACTATGGCAGACTTCTCGCTTGATTGTGTTAGCCCGTTTTGTAGCGAGCAATGTTCGCTAATGAAAAAATCGACGCTTATTGTCATCGTCTTCTTGGGCTAGCATGACAAGCAACGAAACATGCGGAGCCCGTTGCTTACAAAAGTAAGGGTGATCTGAGCTTTGGTGGCATTAGGCGTTAGGCGGTGAGGGTGGGGTGATAGTGGAAACGCTGATGCATCAAAGCTTCATGTGCACTCTTCAGTCAAATCAAGGGTATAGCATTATTGAGTAATTGTTGATGGTATGAACGGACAGAAGCTTAGATCGGGATAAAATCTCGGATTGCACCCCAACTTTCGAGAAATGATCTGATTAGATTCATTCGAGGGTTGGTGGGACCCATTTCAAGGACAGCTCTCGAATTTGGCTGATCAACATCAATCCCTCGTTGACAAGATGTACATAGGAGCTTTCTCTGTTACACCGAAAGACGAATTCTCTGGGTTAGGGGGAAACTCCATTATTCTATTAGGAATGAAGGATGATGCGGAGTACTAAGGATGGTCCAAGCTCTTCGGCCTTAGCCAACAAGTCATCTACGTGGATCCACGATTTTATGGATTAAATCAGAAATATGTAGTCATGGACCGCTGGTATGTCAGCACCAGGGTTAGTGAGACCGAATGGCATAACAGCATAGCAATAGGTGCCCAAAGGAGTACTAAACGTGGGTTTTAGTTGATCTGCTCGGAATTTGATTTGATTGTATCCCGAGAATCCATCCATGAGAGACACAGAGTTCAAAAAACTGCCGTTGCATAAACAATTACGTCTATGGATGGAATGGAAGTCGTCCTTAGGGAAAGCTTTGTTGATACTCGAAATTATGCAGAGCGTCTATCTTTCCATTCTTTTGAGAAGAGAACGAGTGGATATACCACATTGGGAAGTAGTCAACTGGCTTGACTTATGAATCCTACCGAAGGAGTTCTATTACATCCTCTTTTCCATGAGGGCTACTTTGGGCTGCATGGGTCTTGATTTTTGTTTAACTGGCTTTGCATTGATCTAGTGACGAGGTTGTGTACAGCAATGTGGGTGCGACTCCGGTCATCTCTTTGTAATTAAATGCCAAATGCCTTTTGATGTTCTTTGAGAACCTGAGATTATTTCCACTTCCTGGGTTAACGACGGAACCAACTTTAGAATCTTGGTTCATCTTCCGGCGAATTAACATCGATTGTTTCTTCAATTAATTTTAAAAAAAAAGAGGCATTCCTTGCGAACTCAGGTGGTTGCCGGAGGTGGTAGATCTATATCATGCCCGTTTTCCACCACGTATATAGTAGGTTTTTTTGTTGACGGAAGATTCTTACAGGATTTCCGAAGTAGGAAGAGAATGCGGGGGGATCAAAGATAATCTAGCGTGTGTGATAGGAGAGAGATTGTAGTGCTGCAAAGGATTTAAGTAATCCAAACAAGTAGCGCATCATTTCCAAACATGGTCAGGACGGTAGATTCACTTCCGTTTGAAAAGAGGCATCACATCTTGTTGTTATTAATGGTCGTACGAATGTGAAACCGTGAAATTGCGTATCTTCTAGCTATCATTGTTGAGAAAACGTGATGCTGAGGTTTGACTATTGAATTGGCGAGAAGATTTTTTTCTCGCGGGATTGCTTCAATGGATATGAAGGTGAAGGTTCTTGCTTAAATCTAATGCCGCAGTTTTGTAAAGTTGAAAAGTGTTCGGCTTTAGTTTCATATACCTTGAACTGGGTTTGCCAATTAACTGCGATGTCTCCTAAAAAATTTGATATTATCAAATACCAATTCTTTTGGCTAAGGGTAAGGCCAAGGAGGAGGCTCGTAATCAGGTCGTTTTGTTTGTACATTGATTAACCTCCCGTTTGCTCCATACGTCTTACGGCCACTATCTATCGCTGCTTGATCAATTCGCAGAGCGCTCTCAAGTACCTCGTCATAAGTCCTTAGTGGGAACTTCTGGACTTCTTCCTTCACTTCTCTGCTAAGAGAATGAAGGAATAAATCGCATAGCTCCATCTGATCATGTTTGGAGCGCTTGCCGAGGAATAAAGGACTGTGCGCCACCTTTGGATGAAATGGGCGACAGACTCGTTATGTTCTTTGCTTGATGTGCAAGAACTCCCTGATTCCTGTCCTTAATAGTTTGTTCATGTCGAAGGCTTTGATGAACTCAGACACGAGTTGTTTGAATGAATGTATGGAAGCTTCGGGTATTCTGTAATACCAATCGAGGGCAATGCCTTCCAAGCGTTTTGGGGAATATTTTAGCAACAACCCCATCCCATGGGAGTAATTCACGAATGGCTGTAGCGTAAGCTTTGATATGCGCATTCGGATCTCCTTCTCCTTTGTATTTGGGCAAATCGGGAAGAGGCCTTGGAAGCATAACGCTTCGTATGGCGAAATCTAAGGGCTCCTTTAAATATTCTGAATAAGTCCCTATCGCATACGTCTCAACCATTGATGGTGCCTGTTGAGGAGGTGGTGGCGGAACGGGTTGTTGATATGGCGTAACGTACGCGTTGGCAGGGGCATAAGGCAATCCCTGTATTTGAGTAAACATGCCGGGGGATGAGTACATATCCCCTTGTGGTGATTTGGAGTACATGTTTAAGTACGAAGGTGTACTATCCAGGAATGGATTGCTCTGTACTGGACCAGGAGGAACAGTGCTAGCGATAGTGGGTCTAGTTGGCACTTGTTGTGAATATTGAGGAGTCATACCTAACGTGCCTACTCCTGTGAGGAGATCTACTTGGCTAGGATGGTGCGGAGGATTGGAACTCCCTGTTTGTATGATTCTCGAATTTTGACTTGCTTGGGCAAGTTCTAATCCTCTAACCTTTTCTACTAAGAGTTGAAATGACTTCATTTGGTGAAGCCACGATATTGTGCCTTGAGTGGCGTTTGTTGTATACATGGTTGTTGGTAGGCATGTGTGATAGCCTGTCATGAACTGATTGCTATCTGCCAAGTTTCTCTGAGAGTATTTTCCATACGTGATGGCATAGGGGAATTTTCTTGAGGAGAGAACTCGGGCTGTATCTGTAAACCTCCTACAGGTGGGTACATGCCTTGAGAGCGTTGTTCACTCCTAGGATAACGTATTGAGTGTCGTCATCTAGAACTGAGTATGGATCTGATTGTCTACTAATAGGCGGTCTGAGTAATACCTGAGGAGATGAAGCAGACTCTCCAGTTAATGTCATATTGTTCGAGCCTGAAGGCTCTGTTTGTTCTGAGCATATCCTAAGTATCATGCCACTCAGGGCACGCTCCTTCCTCCTCTTCGCATAGGTCCTCTCTCTAGCCTCACAACCACCGCAACCCCGTCATCCTCTGTCTCCTCCCCAACCAACTCCTCCTCAGTCTCATCTCTTGTGTGCTCCTAAGAATCAAAGTCTATGTCAATGGGCTCATCCTTCTCTCCATTATGAGTAGGAGCAGCCATAATATGAAGCAAAGGTGCCCGAGGGGCACCAGCAGCCCACCTAGCATGGACCACACACCTAATTGCAATAGGCACTCCTGAGGAAACCACTATCCAGTAATTAGGCAGTCTAATGTCTTCGACACGCACTAGTGGAATTTGTGAATCTAAAGCAAAGAAGGCCCTTCTAACTTGGACTGGTGTGATAGATCGATCAGCGAGGATGACTGCTCGAAGGCTCCAATCAATATCGAGCTCTGGCGTGATTCGATCTATGGGTTGTGGAATACGTGGAAAATGACCTGGGATGGTTTCGTGTATATCTCCTGATAAGGTCATATAGTGGATGATGAATACAATCGACTCTACGGACGGTTTTCTGGCCTAGTCCAAAATTCCCTAGCTTCGTTAGCCATTGTATCTAGTAGGGATAGTTGTTCGAATGATGATAGGTGGAAGTCGGAGTGGACCTGAAATACCAATTTGCGTAGGCTAGTGTCTATGTCTAATTCTCTTGTGGATTCGTTGGGCTGTGGGATCTGTGGATCACAACCATAGACTCTGGGTTGTTGCGGTCCCGTTATGGTCATATGGGGGATCAAGTTCTAATTCCTAGTATCCAGTAATCGTATGCTTTTCTCAGCTTCTATGTTTAGAACCAACAGTTGTGCGATCTTCTCGGAATACCTTACAGGTGTTCTTGCAACCTGGATTCTTAGGTCGGTATCTATATCTACGAGGGTGTCTCCAGCGTATGGCTATGGAACTAGTAGATCACACCCGAATGTTTGTTCTCTTTCGAGCCCTTCTATAGTCATGTGGATGTATTTTCTAGGGTAATCTGTAGTTTGGCTGACTTGACCAAAACAGCATGTGCTTGGTCGTCTTCTATGTTTAATCCTCTTAACTGTGAACTGATCAGTTGTAAATCTGTTGTTGTTTGGAATACTTGTATCCTGAGAATTTTGGTCAATGTCAGTTATTGCCACTACGGTATTGGGCTGAGGCACAATTGGCTCGAAAATGTATTCCCTGGGCTCCCTAGGTCCCGTAATTGTCATGCAAAAGCAGTAATGAAACAAACTATAATAAAGTAAAATCTAAGTGAAATACTTCTAGCATATATAATTTCTTTTTGTATTTTCTGAAATGCAATTTATAGGAAAGCAGCTATTTAAAATATTTAGAATTGACAACTAAACTAATAACGTAAAACAAACAAGATAACCGAGTGTAGTTATTTGTCTGTGCAATTTTGTATATCTATTCTAAACAAACGAAATAACTAATCTATCTGCAAGATTCTCGATCCTACCTCAGAAGTGAGGAGTGAATCATAGTTTCTCAGAAACTATCAATCCCCACAGCTTCCCTGGCAATATCGAGAATAGAAATAACTGAAATAAAATGATTAACTACGTCTATTTGATAAATTCTAACTAGAACTTTTGAAATATAAAACCTGGATTTCGCAGAACAGTGGTGAATCCGATGGTGTGTGTGATCTTGTCCCCTCAGTATGATCTCTTCGTATCTTTGTGTTCACGTGAATCCAGAAAAGCATGTAATGCTTGCATCAAGAGGAATAGATATTTGGATCGATGGACAGCCTTCAGAATGCAGACAGAATAGAATGCGGATAGGAGAGGGATAGCGCAAGAGTACAGAGCTTGGCTTATGCAATTCCTAGCGGGGTCTACTGCGAATCATGCAACAAAAAGCGTCCAGAACCTGAGACTAGTCTGTATGAAGAGCAAAACCTGCAACTTTAATGGCTTCCTAAGACTATTTTACTCCAATGGATTACAATAAAATACTGTTTGCACAAGTTGGATCTGTGGCTTACCAACAGCTGACACAAAGCTAAAAGGCAAACCTGCAACAAACTAAGAACTACTACCAATCCTAAGCAAACTAGAGCAAAGATCAAAGACTGAACTGCCTGCACAAGATGGGTCTGTGGCTTACCAACAGCTGAATAATACTAACCAAGTATGAAATGAACTACTATCAATCCTAAGCAAGCTAACAGACCAAACCACTGAAAATCAGAAGACTCTAACCAAAAGAATGGTGGCCATTTGCCTGTGCACAAGCTATGCATTTATAGGAATCCAAACATCCAAAAACCAAAACCAAATTGAACTCTTAAACAATAAACAAAGGAAAAACACTATTCCAGGGGACCAAAAACATTAATGCATGCTCAAGTCGGCAAAGAAAAGCTGGTGAGTCATGATATTTCACGCGAGTCACATCAAAAGAGCGTTCTGGAAAACGCGCACACAGGACCACCGCTCTGAGTCAGGGCGGCGGTTACAGGACCGCCGCCCTGTTCAGGGCGGCGGTCACGAGACCGTCGCCCTTCAGGGCGGCGGTTTCATCACTGAAGACCAGGTCAAGAGGCCAAGGAAAGAGGGAAAAATAGGGAAAACAAAGGGCACGCGGGGGCTAATCGGGGTATGCGGGATGTTAACGCATATCTGTCGAGGCTTTTCTGGATCCCGAACACCTTGCGAGGAGGCCTGTATCATCATCGGGGCACTTGTTACACTCGTTCTGGCAGTACAGTACCTTACAATTTTGGGTACGTACATATTGCCCCCTCGGAGAAGCATTTTAGCCATGAAGGAGGCGTAAAACGTTGGGTCTGAGTATGGCCGTCCCGAAATGGGGAGTTAGAAGCTATACCTTACTCGTCCGTGTGTTGAAATGACACCATCGAAATTCCCGCTACCTGCAAAATGAAAAGAGAACTCAAGTGCAGATAGATGCAATAATTGGAAGATAAACGTTAAAATAATAGGGAAGGAGAACGTACCATTTGTGCGGGGATAGAAACTTACCTCCGTCAGTGCTCCAAACCTGCGAAAAAGATCATTTTAAAACGAAACGGGGCGATATATATATGAAAGTGGGCCCATTTTCCTATTCATTTGCGCGAGTTGATTTGATTGGTTTTGAGCTCTGGGACCCACGGTGACGGTTTCTCACTGTGAGTAGAGTCAAAACGTCCGCAGTGAGATAGAGATCATGCCTCCACGTGCGGAACGCCACCTCACGAGATCACAGGTTGGTTTTCTTCAATCTTGTGTTTTTCCCCCTTCTAAAATTGAAATGTTAAATTCGTCATGCAATGGGGGGGTTATTTTTGAAAATGTTAGGTTCAAAAGGTCCATCTAGGGGGGGCGCCTACTGGGTAGGCCGTTTTTGGAAAGTGGTTATTTTTGGCATCTTTTTGGGCTTTTTGGGGGTTAACAACCCGCGCGGGATAGTTCGGACCGCCAGCCCACCCTGGAGAGGGTGCGGTTACACGGCCGCCCTTACTTCGGATTGGTGCAGGTCCTGCTCATAGCAGTGACAAAACCCCATAGATATTGACTCCGATTCTGAGAAGCACACAGAGGGAGGGTACTTGAGGAGCACTTCTACGGACGAGAGCGATCCTGAGTGGCATGATACTCAGGACATTGTCTGTGGGCAGAGAGGGAGGAGAGAGTGCAGAGAGAGAGACCGTGGCTTTCTGAGGAGCCATACTCTCCCGAGGCCATGGTGGCCAGATGATGAGTCCGTTGCAGGGATTTTTACCGCCATGTTGCCCCTATACAGGAGCAGCTCCTCAGTCGGCAAGCGGCATCAGCAGCAGGTGCTGGCCCTGGATGACCCATCTTGGAGGCCTAGTGATCCGAGTAAGTTATCCTCTCCTCCTTTCAATGCTATCATGGTTTGTTTTAGGATTTATCAATGCTAACTCTCCTTATATTTGTATACTGTGTACACTTTAACCTCTTGCCTAGTTCCTAATCCTGGTTTTTCTTTCTTTGCTTTGCAGAGACTGTTGATGAGTGGCGGGATCTAATCCGTAGGGTATTGCGTCGATTCTCTGATGATCCCTATGGATAAGACCCGTGCGGAGCTATCTGTGGATGCCGGAGAGCCCTCAGCAGCCGGCAGGCACACTGACGTCTTTGCTCCCGTTTGGCATGTGGCCAAGATGGTGTCGACTCTCCGTACAGAGTTGGCAGGCTATAGGACAGCCGAGTGCCTTATGAGGAGCCGCTCTCATGGCGAGACTACGACTGCCCCTAGAGACCCTGAGCCCTCCGTCCATTCAGAGCGCCAGCATAGCTAGAGTCCTAGGCGAGGGCGTGCACCTTCAGCGGGATCGCGTAGGGGTTGAGAGGCCACTTGGCTCCTATCTGTATTTGTATTTAGATTCTTTTGTGTATTACGGGCTCTTTGAGCATTTTGACCATGCCTAGTGCATGATGGCATTGTATATAAACTTTGATTATTTATATATATGCGTCGGTTTTGGATCAAAACTTGTCATTTGTATTCTACTTTCTTTGTTTCCAACTTCCTTCGTGTATACTACGATGTATGTTTTATATGCTTTCTAGAATGTATGCAATGGAAAACAGATGATGCAAATGTTTGCTTTCTTTTTGTGTTTCATGATGCTGATACATGATATTGTAGATATATTGTGATCTTAAATCTTAGTTTCTGTGAGCAATTTGGTTACCTCATGATTTGTTTTGGCAAAGTGATGAAAATAATCAGTATGATGAACAGATTAACTTGCCCCACTCCTAACTCCACGCAACTAGTAAGATGCGAGGGCTCATCACCAAGAGCCAAGAAGGGCGCAAGTTATGAAATATGGTGAAGTGATAGTGATGAAAGACAGACGAAGCTTTGGTGGAACCAAATTGAAAACTACAAGCTTATTCTACCTGAATGACTTCATAGTTTTGGATGCAACTTGCTTTGCGGTTTATCCAGACTTAGACCCGTAGATGGCCACATAGTAGACAAAATCTGGGTTTTTAGGATTTTTAACTCTCTTGGAATTTTGAACATCTGATTCATTCGTTATTGACTCAAAGTTTGAATTGATTGTTTATGACCTTTTAACATTTACTTTGTTTAGAGGACCCCCTACACTTTGCCCCATGCTACCTGTAAGAAGCATGGGTTTATCACCGTGGGCAAGGCATAGGCGAGTAAGGGCATTTCCATCCTTTCCCAACCCTACGTCACTAGTAAGAGACGCAAGCTCATCACCGAAGGTTGGTGGGGCAAGGAAATGTGTAAAAATAAAATTTTCTGTTTAATCACTTCTTGACTTGTCTATTTGAGTAAAATGTCAGTATATGCTTATTTTCCAAAGAGATGTGTATATGGGATAGATGTGACACCATGAAGCTTCTAGAACAGACCATAGGCAAGACACCTATCCTAAGAAGAAATCAAAGCGAGAACAAACTTGCAGATCTTGGTATGGTTACCGTTAGGACTTCGTCATGTCTGATTTTGTTTGATAAAAGATTCTGAGTTGATTGATGATATCGAAGATGGAGAAGTATGATTAAAGAACTTTATGCCAGAAACATCACGAGTTTGAAATAAATTGCTTTGAGAATAGATTCCTTGATCACAATTTGTGTAAGAACAAGTGGACAAAATGATCCTAATTTATATGAAAATGCGATGTAGATAGTTATATAGGTAGCGTTAGCTGCTTACGCGTAGAAACGTTTGAGGTGGAGGGAATTGACTGTTTCACCAAACTCCTCACCTTCTAGCGTGCATAAGAGGTATGCACCATTTCCGTAGTCCTTCATGACTCGGTATGGGCCCAACCATTTGGGCCGGAATTTCCTTCCTTCGCCGGTCTTCTTGTCGATCCGGCTGTCTAACCTTAGAACTAGGTCACCTTCGTATATGTCACGTTCATAGACCTTCTTGTTATACTGCCGGCACATTCGGTCGGCATAGACTCTATGTCGTTGTTCAGCATCTAACCTAGTTTCATCTAGGCTTTCTAATTGAGAAAGACGTGCTTCTCTGTAAGCGTCTTCATCCAGAATCCCTTGTAGTGAAATGCGGAGACTGGGGATTTCAACTTCAAGTGGGAGAACTGCTTCTGACCCAAATACCAGCGAGAAAGGAGTTGCTCCTGTTGGTGTTCTTATTGAGGTTCGGTGGGCCCACAAGGCCGGATATAACTTTAAATGCCAATCCCGTTTGTTTTCTTTTACCGTTTTAAGGAGAATGGCTTTCAGTGTTTTGTTTGTTGCTTCAGCCTGCCCATTGGCTTGGGGATAATACAAGGAAGCCGTATGATGGCTTATTTTGAATTTACTGCATAGTTCACGAACTTCTTCATTTTTGAAAGAAGTTCCATTATCTGAGATAATGATTTGCGGGATACCGTACCTGCAAATGATTTGGTTCAAAATGAACTTAGCGATTACAGAACCAGGTACAGTTGTAAGAGGCATGGCCTCTACCCATTTAGTGAAATATTCAGTGGCCGTGATTATAAAATTGTGGCCGTCTGTGGATGAGGGAGAGAACTTCCCTATCAAGTCCAGGCCCCATGTAGAAAAGGGCCACGGAGTAGCGATCGGTTGCAAAGCTTGTGCCGGCATGTGGATCTCATGAGAGAACTCCTGACATTTATGACACCTGCGTACAAACTCTATTGTGTCATGTTCTAGAGTGGGCCAGAAATAGCCCATTCGATGTATTTTTCGAGCAGTGGCATGGCCACCGAAGTGGCCTCCACATATACCGCTATGGGATTCATGGAGAATCCTCTTGGACTCTTCTGTGTCAACACACCTTAAGAGCATTCCATCGAATGCTTTCCGATAGAGCACCTGCTCTATAATGACGTATTTAGCTACGATAATGCGTAACCGCCTTCTTTGTTGAGGTGTAGCTCCTTCTGGGTACCTATGGTCCATGATATAGCTAATGATATCAGCGTACCAAGGGCACTCAGATATAGCAGGTCGGGTTTCGACGTAGTATACGCATTCATCTGGAAAGTCTAAGTCTACTAAGTCGCCTCCGTCTAGCGGGTTATCAGCTAACCAATCTGCGATGATTTGCCCTTTAACTGACTTTTGGTTTACAAAAGTTAATTCGAACTCTCCCATTAAGGTTATAAAACGTCCAGCCTTTTTGGACAAGGACCCTTGTGTGAGAAAAGTTCGTAAATGGTCCGTTTTTACCATGACCCTTGTCTCTTGATTTAGCATGTAGTGTCTTAGGCGTTTAGTAGCAAAGACTATGGCAAGACATTCTCGCTCTGCTTGTGTATAGCGTGTTTCATAGTCGAGCAATGTTCGGCTAATGAAATAAATCGCACGCTCTCTCTTGTCATCGTCTTCTTGGGCCAACATGCAGGCTAGCGAGACATCGGTAGCCCGTGAGTATAAAATTAAAGGGCGATCTAGCTTAGGTGGCATTAGCGTAGGCGGTGATAGCAGGAAACGCTTGACTGCATCAAAAGCTTCATTGCAATCTTCAGTCCAATCAATGCTATAGTCCTTCTTGAGTAAATTGTTGATTGGATGAACGGCGAAGCTTAGATCCGGGATAAATCTCCGGATTGCACCCAACTTTCCGAGAAATGATCTGATTCCAGATTCATTCGAGGGTGGGACCATTTCGAGGACAGCCCGAATTTTGGTTGGATCAACATCGATCCCTCGTGACGATATGATGTAACCTAGGAGCTTTCCTCCTGTTACACCAAAGACGCATTTCTCTGGGTTTAGCGTAACTCCATATTCTATTAAACGTGAAAGAATGATGCGGAGTACTTCAGGATGGTCACAACGCTTCTTGGCCTTAGCCAACAAGTCATCTACATAAGATTCCATGATTTTATGAATTAAATCGTGAAATATGTATGTCATGGCCCGCTGGTATGTAGCACCGGCGTTCTTGAGACCGAATGGCATAACAGCGTAGCAATAGGTTCCCCAAGGAGTTATAAACGTGGTTTTAGCTTGATCTTGCTCGGATATCCTGATTTGATTGTATCCCGAGAATCCATCCATGAGAGACAAGAGTTCAAAACCAGCTGTTGCATCAACAATAACGTCTATGGATGGTAATGGGAAGTCGTCCTTAGGACAAGCTTTGTTGATGTCTCGGAAATCTATGCAGATGCGTATCTTTCCATTCTTCTTGAGAACGGGAACGATGTTAGATACCCATTGGGAGTAGTCAACTGGCTTGATGAATCCTACCTGAAGGAGTTTTATTACCTCCTCTTTTACCATGAGGGCTACTTTGGGCTTCATGGGTCTTGATTTTTGTTTAATTGGCTTTGCATCTGATCTAGTGACGAGGTTGTGCACCGCAATGTGGGGTGCGACTCCTGTCATCTCTTTGTAATTAAATGCAAATGCCTTCTGATGTTCTTTGAGAACCTGAGTATGTATTTCCACTTCTTCTGGGGTTAACGAAGAACCTAGTTTCAAATTCTTGGTTCATCTTCCGTTCCGATATTGACATCGATTGTTTCTTCAATTAAAGAGGCATTACCCTCTTCGAACTCAGGTGGTGCTGGAGGTAGATCTATATCATCCCCGTTTTCCACCGCGTATATATTAGGTTCTTTTTGTGAGGGAAGATCCATTACAGGATTTCCGAAGTAGGAAGATGAATGCGGGATCAGAGATAAATCTAGCGTGTGATAGGAGAGATGTAGTGCTGCATAGGCATTTAAGTAATCCAAAGTAGCCGCATCATTTCCAACATGGTCTAGGACGGTAGATTCACTTTCGCTTGAAAGAGGATTTATCATTGTTTTTATCAATGGTTCGTTACGAATGGATACCGTGAAATGAGTATCTTCTAGCTCATTGTTTGGAGTAAAACGTGATGCTGAGGTTGCTATTGAATCGGCGAGAAGATTTTTCTCTCGCGGGATTGCTTCAATGGATATGAAGTTGAACGCCTTGCTTAAATCTAATACAACGTTTTTGTAAAGTTGCAAGTGTTCGGCTTTAGTTTCATATACCTCTGAAACTTGGTTTGCCACTAATTGCGAGTCTCCTAAAACTCTGATATTATCAATACCAATTCTTTTGGCTAAGGTAAGGCCAAGGAGGAGGGCTTCGTACTCAGCGCCGTTGTTTGTGCATTCAAAGTTTAACTTAAAAGAGAATGGGAGGACCTTTTCCTCGGGCGAGGTAAGAATTATACCTGCCCCCCGCTCCATAACGGCATTTAGCTCCATCGAAATGGAGAGTCCAATACTTAGCCGGGAGTATGGATGTAGGTGTATCTGCTGTGTTTGCACACTCTACTTCTACCATACAGAGATCTTCTGCTGGCAAGGAACCAACACCTAGGGAAAATCCGATGCCTACTGAATCGAATGGTAAGAACATTGGTGAATCTTGTTCTATCAACTCAACGATCTTCGCAGTAGTCCCTAATGATACTATTTCTTTAGTTTTACCTTTAGGGGTTGGAATTGTTTTGGCTATGTTGGTAGTTTCAAGATCCGTCGTAGGTATCAACTTTTCCTCTGGCTTTGGGTCAGAGGGTTTGTTAAGTTGGTTTGTTGGAAGTTCGAATTCTGAGTGTATACCTGGTCTTTTCTTTAAATCAGCTAGGTGTACGTCAAACGGCTTTGGATCACCTTTGGCTACAAATACCTTTCCCAGATGCAAGAATCTTACTTCTTGAAATAGCGTGGAAGGGATTGCCTTCATTCGATGTATCCATGGCCGGCCGAGGATCATATTATAGTTAGTTTCCCGATCTATAATATAAAACTCAGTCAGGATTGTTTTAGGTCCCAAGGTGACCGGTAGTATTATGGTTCCTATCGATGTGGCTTTAAGGCTATCGTAGCCTCTCAAGGTATTTCATGTAGTAGAACAGTTTGTTTCTCCATATCCCAATTTTTGGAGAAAAGAGAAAGGGACTATGTTAACTGCAGCTCCATCGTCAACCATTGCCCGTTTTACATAATTATTATAAACTTGTACTTGCAAGTGTAGGGCTGGATCGCCTCGGCGTGCGATCTCAGCATCTGTAGGCATTTTACTTATTTCGAATATGAATTCAAAATCCCTATCCGCCTGTCCCGGAGGATAAATATCAAAGTCTATATGATTTACTTGTGCTTCTGGTGGTGGAGTGATACTAATTAAATGACCCAAACCTAACGCCTCTAAAAGAGCAGCCCTGTGAGCAGGGGAATTCTTTAGTAAATCAAGGAATGAAATATGCGAGAAGGTTTTTGTTAGATCATTAATTAGATCGTAAGCACCCATAGGTTTTGCTACGGTTTGCTGGATGTTATCTGTTTCCGGCAGGTGGCTTGGACTTGGTTGAGAGAAATACTCTCGTGTTCTCGTAATTGCTTCAACGGGTAATTCGGAGTCTAACTCTACTAATCCAACTACCTTAGGTCGTGGTTGACTTCCTAGTTGTGGCGCGACTAACGGATTTAGCGAAGTTGAGGCCTCGTGATCGTTGTTTCCTGTTATTGCACCTTTGTTTGTTCCAGTTGGTTTCAACCTATCGCTATCATGATTTGGGAGTGGATCATTAAAGATCTTGAGAGGGGCATTCTGAGGGGAAACTGCCCCTGCGAAGGTACTTGCCGTTGGTGACGTAGGATCTGCTAAGAACATATCCATAAAAAATTGTTTTTGTTCATTTGGCAAGCGTTGCATGAATTTGTTGTAGTCACGACACGTTCTAGTGTCATGACCCTGAATTTTATGGAAACCACAATAAGAATTGGGATTGTAATTCCCGTTTTGTTGGTTTGGTGTGTATTGTGGCCTAAAATTCCGATCAAACTGTTGCCTATTAGGACCAAAGTTTTGGAATTGTTGTTTTTGGTTTTGACTTTGGTTTTGGTAACCAAAGGAGTTTTGGCTTGGTCCTTGTATGGGATTTCACCATTGTTGTTGTTGTGGATTATTAAAATCCACCGTATTGATCGTCGGGGTAAAATTGTTGTTTCTTTGGTTGTTTGTTTGTGACGGAGTATTAACGACATTTACCCTCTTGGGCTAGTCAGTTACCCCATCTGTCGTTACCCCCACGATTTTTGTTAAGGATTTTGGGTCCTTGATTGACGCTTGTGGTGGTTGTAGTATTTTGAGTAGAGGTGATTAACCTCCCGTTTTCTCCATACGTCTTACGGCCACTATCTATCGCTGCTTGATCAATTCGCAGAGCGCTCTCAAGTACCTCGTCATAAGTCCTTAGTGGGAACTTTTGGACTTCTTCCTTCACTTCTCTGCTAAGAGAATGTTGAAGGAATAAATCGCATAGCTCCATCTGATCCATGTTTGGAGCGCTTGCCGAGGAATAAAGGACTGTGCGCCACCTTTGGATGAAATGGGTGACAGACTCGTTATGTTCTTGCTTGATGTGCAAGAACTCCCTGATTCCTGTCCTTAATAGTTTGTTCATGTCGAAGGCTTTGATGAACTCAGACACGAGTTGTTTGAATGAATGTATGGAAGCTTCGGGTATTCTGTAATACCAATCGAGGGCAATGCCTTCCAGCATTTTGGGGAATATTTTAGCAACAACCCCATCCCATGGGAGTAATTCACGAATGGCTGTAGCGTAAGCTTTGATATGCACATTCGGATCTCCTTCTCCTTTGTACTTGGGTAAATCGGGAAGAGGCCTTGGAAGCATAACGCTTCGTATGGTGAAATCTAAAGGCTCCTTTAAATATTCTGAATAAGTCCCTATCGCATAGTTTCAACCATTGATGGTGTCTGTTGAGGAGGTGGTGGAAGAACGGGTTGTTGATATGGCGTAACGTACGTGTTGGCAGGGGCATAAGGCAATCCCTGCATTTGAGTAAACATGCCGGGGGATGAGTACATATCCCCTTGTGGTGATTTAGAGTACATGTTTAAGTACGAACCTGTACTATCCAGGAATGGATTGCTCTGCACTTGACCTCGGAGGAACAGTGCTAGCGATAGTGGGTCTAGTTGGCACTTGCTCGAATATTGAGGAGTCACACCTAGCGTGCCTACTCCAAAGTGAGGAGATCTACTTGGCTAGGATGGTGTGGAGGATTAAATGAACTCAAACCTGTTAGAAAGTATGAGCCCCTCCTTACAATTTTGACTTGAATGGGCAAGTTCGAGAATCCTCTAGACCTTTTCTATTAGATCGTTGAAATGACTTACGTTTGGTGAAGCCACGATACTCAGTGCCTTGGTGGCGTTTGTTGTATATACTCTGGCTTTGTGAAGGTGTGTGATATCCTGCTATGAACTGATCAATCCTGCCAACATCTCTTGAGAGTCATTTTTCCATAGAACTTGTGGCATAGGGGATATTTTCTTGAAGTTGAGAGGAACTCGGGCTGTTCCTGTTAAAAGTTCCTGTTCCAGTTGGTTACATGCCTATCAGTTAGCATGTTGGGAGTGGATCATCCTAAAGATCTTGAGAGGGGCATTCTGAGGGGAAACTGCCCATGCGAAGACTTGAGTTGGTGACTGTAGGTCTACTAATAGGCATATCCATGAATTATTTTTACTCATTTGGCAAGCGTTGCATGAAGTTGTACTCTCGACAGTTTAGTGTCATACCCTTGAATTTTTCGAAAGCACAATAAGAAGGGTATTGTTTGTTTTGTTGGTTTGGTGTATATTGTGGCCTAAAAGGACGATCAAATCTGTTGCCTATTAGGACTAAAGATTTTGAATTGTTGTTTCTGGTTTTGACTTTGGTTTTGCGTAACCAAAAGAGTTTTGCTTGGCCCTTTATGGGATTTACCCGCCATTGGGAAGGAGCGAAGTTGATTTGTTGTGGATTATTAAAATCCACCTATTGATCGTCGGGGTAAAATTGTTGTTTCTTTGGTTCACCAATGTTTACGTGACGGAGTATTGACATTTACCCTCTTGGGCTGGTCAGTTACCCCATCTGTTGTTACCCCACGATTTTTGTTAAGGATTTTGGGTCCTTGATTGACGCTTGTGGTGGTTGTAGTATTTTGCAGGAAAATTAACCTCCCGTTTTCTCCATATGTCTTACGGCCACTATCTATCGCTGCTTGTCTATTCGTAGAGCGCTCTCAAGAATCAATAAGTCCTTAGTGGGAACTTCTGGACTTCTTCCTTCACTTCTCTGCTAAGAGAATGAAGGAATAAATCGCATAGCTCCATCTGATCCATGTTTGGAGTGCTTGCTGAGGAATAAAGGACTGTGCGCCACCTTTGGATGAAATGGGCAACAGACTCGTTATGTTCTTGCTTGATGTGCAAGAACTCCCTGATTCCTGTCCTTAATAGTTTGTTCATGTCGAAGGCTTTGATGAACTCCGACACGAGTTGTTTGAATGAATGTATGGAAGCTTCAGGTATTCTATAATACCAATCGAGAGCAATGCCTTCCAGTTGTTTTGGGGAATATTTTAGCAATGATACCCCATCCCATGGGAGTAATTCTCGAATGGCTGTAGCGTAAGCTTTGATATGCGCATTCGGATGTCTTCTCCTTTGTATTTGGGCAAATCGGGAAGAGGCCTTGGAAGCATAACGCTTTGGTATGGCGAAATCTAAGGGCTCCTTTAAAAATTCTGAATAAGTCCCTATTGCATACGTCTCAACCATTGATGGTGCCTGTTGAGGAGGTGATGGCGGAACGGGTTGTTGATATGGCGTAAAGTACGCGTTGGCAGGGGCATAAGGCAGTCCCTGCTTGAGTAAACATGCCAGGGGATGAGTACATATCCCCTTGTGGTGATTTGGAGTATATGTTTAAGTATGAAGGGGTACTATCCAGGAATGGATTGCTCTGTACCGGACCAGGAGGAACAGTGCTAGCGATAGTGGGTCTAGTTGGCACTTGTTGTGAATTTGAGGAGTCACACCTAACGTGCCTACTCCTGTGAGGAGATCTACTTGGCTAGGATGGTGCGGAGGATTGGAACTCCCTGTTTGTATGAATTTCGAATTTTGACTTGCTTGGGCAAGTTCTAATCCTCTAACCTT
Source organism: Taxus chinensis (assembly GCA_019776745.2). Taxonomy (NCBI): domain Eukaryota; kingdom Viridiplantae; phylum Streptophyta; class Pinopsida; order Cupressales; family Taxaceae; genus Taxus; species Taxus chinensis. The sequence goes on from CM034157.1 coordinate 357,661,607, forward strand.
TTCTATTAGAGTTGAAATGACTTCGTTTGGTGAAGTCACGATATCGTGCCTTGGTGGCGTTTGTTGTATATCCTGGTGTTGTATAGGCATGTGATAGTATCCTGTCTATGAACTGATTGCTATCTTGCCAAGTTTCTCTGAGAGTATTTTCTATACGTGATGGCATAGAGGTATTTTCTTGAGGAGAGAACTCGGGTTGTATTTGCAAAATTCCTACAGGTGGATACATGCCTTGAGAGCGTTGTTCATTCCTAGGATAACGTATTGAGTACTCGTCATCTAGAACTGAGTATGGATCTGATTGTCTACTAATATGCGGTCTAAGTAATCTACCTGAGGAGATGAAGCAGATTCTCCAGTCAATGTCATATTGTTTGAGCCTGAAGGCTCTGTTTGTTGTTTGAGAAGTTGCTCCAACCCCTCTGTTTGGAAGGACGAGTTATATCTAATCCTTAGCGTTTGTGTTGACAACTGATTAGTTGAATAGTTGTCGCCCCACATTGAGAGTGAGGGTGATGATTCCCTATTCTGTTGGGCGTAGTATGCCTCAAGACCTAAGAGGGGTCTGTGTATGCATCGAATCCCGACATATTCGGGGGGTATATGAATACCCGCAGAATAATGGGAAGGAGCGAAGGTGATTTGTGAAGAAAGCGTGAAACTTGTACTCAAAGAGAAGGTAGGAAGTTTTAAGAATTTGTTTGTTTCACGTCGGGTTCACCAATTTTGTACGTGGAAAAGTGACAGGCGAGCTTGAGAATCAACAAGTAACTCTTCTGCGTACCCGACCTCCCGAGGTCGTGCCGAGACAGCCGGTGTGGGTAGAATGTGCAGGCAAACTAGTTAGGGAGTCTAATGTCTTCGACACGCACTAATGGTATTTGCGAATCTAAGGTAAAGAAGGCCCTTCTAACTTGAACTGGTGTGATAGATCGATCAGCAAGGATGACTGCTCGAAGGCTCCAATCAATATCGAGCTCTGGCGTGATTCGATCTATGGGTTGTGGGATGCGTGGAAAATGACCCGGGATGGTTTCGTGTATTTCTCCTGATAGGGTCATATGGTGAATATAGTCAACTCTATGGACGATTCTCTGGCCTAGTCCAAAATTCTCTAGCTTCGTTAGCTGTTGTGTCTAGTAGGGATAACTGTTGAATGATGATAGGTGGAATCGGAGTAGACTGAAATACTAATTTACGTAGGCCAGTGTCTATGTCTAATTCTCTTATGGATTCGTTAGGCTGTGGGATCTGTGGATCACAACCATAGATTCTTGGTTGTTGCGGTCCCGTTATGGTCATACGGGAGATCAAGTTCTAATCCCTAGTATCCAGTAGTCATAAGCTTTTTCAGCTTCTATGTTTAGAACCAACAGTTGTGCAATCTTCTCAACCTTACAGGTGTTCTTGCAACTTGGATTCTTAAGCTGGTATCTATATCTACTAGGGTGTCTCCAGCATTTGGCTGTGGAACTAAAGGATCACACCCGAATGTTTGTTCTCTTTCGAGCCCTTCTACAGTCATGTGGGTATTTTCTAGGGTAATCTGTAGTTTGGCTGATTTGACCAAAACAGATGTGCCTGGTCGTCTTCGATGTTTAACCCTCTCAACTGTGACCTGATCTGTTGGAAGTCTGTTGTTGTTTGGAAGACTTGTATCCTAAGGTTTTGGTCAATATCAGTTATTGCCACTACGGTATTGGGCTAGGGCACAATTGGCTCGAAAATGTATTCCCTGGGCTCCCTAGGTCCCGTAATTGTCATGCATAAGCAGTAATGAAACAAACTATAATAAAGTAAAATCTAAGTACACTTCTAGCATATATAATTTCTTTTTGTATTTTCTGGCAATTTATAAGAAAGCAGCTATTTAAAATATTTAGAATTGACAACTAAACTAACAACGTAAAACAAACAAAATAGCCGAGTGTAGCTATTTGTCTGTGTAATTTTGTATATCTATTCTAAACAACGAAATAACTAATCTATCTGCAAGATTCTCGATCCTACCTCAGAAGTGAGGAATGAATCATAGTTTCTCAGAAACTATCAATCCCCACAACTTCCCTGGCAATATCGAGAATAGAAATAACTGAAATAAAGTGATTAACTACTTTATTTGATAAGTTCTAACTAAAACTTTGAAAGATGGAACCTGGATTTCGCAGAACAGTGGCGAATCCGACGGTGTGTGTGTTCTTGTCCCCTCAGTATGATCTCTTCGTTCTTTGTGCTCACGTGAATCCAGAAAAGCGTGGAATGCTTGCATCAACAGGAATAGATATTTGGATCAATGGACAGCCTTCAGAATGCAGACAGAATAGAATGCGGATAGGAGAGGGATAGCGCAAGAGTACAGAGCTTGGCCTATGCAATTCCTAGCGGGGTCTACTGCGAATCATGCAACAAAAGCGTCCAGAACCTGAAACTAGTCTGTATGAAGAGCAAAACCTGCAACTTTAATGGCTGCCTAGACTATTCTACTCCAAAACAATAATACTGTTTGCACAAGTTGGATCTGTGGCTTACCAACAGCACACAAAGCTAAAACAAACCTGCAACAAACTATACTACCAATCCTAAGCAAACTAAAGGGACACAGCACTGAAAACATGAAAGTTGGAGTGAAAATGGTGGCCCGAATAATGTTTGCACTTGCACAAGTTGGATATGTGGCTTACCAGCTGCAACACAATACTAACCAAAGCACTCAATGAGAAAACTAAGAATCCTAAGCAAAGGAAAACTAAAACTGCTGTAACAAGAAATTCAAAAGCAAACTTTGGAGCAAAATTCAGAGCCATTTGCATGTGCACAAACCATGCATTTATAGGAATCCAAACATCCAAAAATCAAATCCAAACTGAACTCCTAAACATTAAACAAAAGAAAAACACTATTCCAGGGGACCAAAAACATTAATGCATGCTCAAGTCGGCAAGAAAAGCTGGTGAGTCGTGATATTTCACGCGGGTCACGTCAAAAGAGCGTTCTGGAAAACGCGCACAGGACCGCCGCCCTGCTCAGGGCGGTGGTTACAGGACCGCCACCCTGTTCCGGTTGCCCTTCAGGGCGGCGGTTTCGTCACTGAAGACCAAAAAGCCAAGAAAAGAGGGAAAAAAAAGGGAAAACAAAGCACGCGGGGGCTAAGCGGGGCATGCGGGATGTTAACGCATATCTGTAAAGCTTTTCTGGATCCCGAACACCTTGCGAAGAGACCTGTATCATCATTGGGGCACTTATTACACCGTTCCGCAGTACAGTACCTTACAATTTTGGGTACGTACAGAACCCAATCAAATGGATGAGTCTCAACTCTCCTTACCTTGTTAACTAACTGACCTGTGGTGGAGTAAGCTACCACCATGGTCACCTACTATCCTGATAATATTGCAATGTCCTGATAGGGAGTGATAACCATGTCTTTCATGATCAAAGAATCCATTGGTTGATGTGATGTCCTAAGAACTGACATATTTGTCCACCTCACTACCTGGATAACCCCTGGATCCAATACCTACACTCCCATTACATAGGGGATGATGCACTCATTGACCCAACTCATAAAAAGAGTGGGGTGGATCAGTGATTTCCCCTGCAATCTGACTACCATGTACAAGTCATGATAGGTAATCCCTAGGATGTCTACTCCCTAGGCGTATGTGTGGCCATGTGCCTTAATATGTGTAATAATAGGAGCCCAACAATATAGAAGGGTGTCACCTCCCTTGTCCCCAATCATTCAGGAGGAAAACATGCCTGTAATGACTCTACAGATGATAGGAATAGGAGCAGTGGCAATTGACCGGATCCTGATTCCCTTCTTTGAACCAAATTAAACAACAACGTCTCCCATATAGGTGGCCCATTGAGTCATCTCAACCCTAGATCATGTTGTCTCTAGATTCAGTCTCCTCCCAAGTATCAGAAGCTCAAGAATGTGGTATACATCCTCCATGGTAATTTTCCACTTACCCCTAGTGCATGACAATTGGAAAGTGTTCAGATATGCTCCCTAGTAAGAAAATAAGTCACATAATATGTGACTGGCAGGGGCAACATGGGGCACAAGTGCAATCCTCTAGATGCATGCCCTCTAAAGAGTGTCCCTCTGAGCTTGAGTCAACTGATCCAAGATCCCAAGGAGCCAATCACACTCCTGCTCATGACTCCAATATATGTGCTCCTCCTTCTAAATTCACCAAAACATGGAAAAAGAGCAAGTCAGTAATGTATACCAGAAGACAAGCTCAGCAAAAACATGAAAAAACATAAAAAATCCAAAAAATTCAAGTTAATGCATGTTTTGATCATTCTATTTAGAACCACTACTCAGTGCAGGGCAGAGTTCCCATGACCATCACCCTACTTTAAGTAGTGGTTCTGAGCCGATTTTCAAAATACGCCCCTAACGCTACAAAATTCTCAAATAACAAAAAATGACCATTTTGGACAAAACAAAGGACTGCCCTATGGCCACCCCCCTAGAGACTCATTTAAGATCATTTTTTTTGAAAATAGTCCCCCCTAAGTACACTTTTCAAACATTTTACATTCTAGGCATGAAAAGGAAAAAGTGAAAAAAACCAACCTTAGACTGCACTGGTTGATCTCCTGCTCCTGGAGGCATGATCATGATTTTGTAACAATTATTTCGGCTATACTCTCATCGAAAATGGTCACCGTGGGCCCAGAGCTCCAAATTCACCAAATCAAATATGTGCAAATGAATTAAAAAATGAATTATTTTGATATGTATATATATGATGTTTTGACCTCGTTTTGAGTATATGTGTTTATAGGGCTGGAGTGTTGGTGCAGATATATCTCTATATTCCCGCACAAATGGTAAGTCCTCTTATCATTTTGGTTTAGTGTTCATTTTTTGATATTTTATCTATTTTCACTTGAGTCTTATTTTCTCTTGTAGGTAGCGGGAGTTTGGATGACGACATTTTGACACACGGGCGTGTCAGGTATATCTTATAACTCCCCATTTCAGGAATTCCATACTCAAACTCTACATTTTACGCCTCTTCATGGCTGAGACATTTCTTCGAGGAGGTAATATGTACACACCCAACATTGCATGTGCTACATTATTGGAAAATGGCTACAAAAGTCCCCAATGATGATTCAATTCCTTTCAAGAAGGTGTTCAAGCTCCAAAACCGATTCACAATGTATATGTGTAGCCTAGACATCCTTACTTAGCCTTTCTACACTTTCTTCTAGTTTTCTACTTCTTTCTGCAAATGTTTTGGCATTTAGTGCATCAATCTGGAAAAATTGGTCAGGACCGCCACCCTGTAGGGTGGCGGTCCTGACCAATTTTTCTGGATTCTGTCATGCATGTTTTTAACATGCGAAGATTCACTTAAATTCACTTTTAGCATGCATCCATGGGACAAATTATCTAAAAATAGTTTTGATTGCTTAGTTCTCCTTCCCTCTTCTATTTTTGCATGTGCTTTAGTTAGTTGGAATTACCTCTTCTTGTCTTGTGCATGAAGGGACATCCCAACCCCAATTATTATATATTCCATGCTTGTATTCAAGCAAAAGGCCTGAGATTTTTTGTGTATCTTACATTTTATTTCTGCCACAATCTTGCTAGGAACTGCATATCCAAGCTCAGATCTCTTGTGTTATCTCTCTTCTACTTGCATAGTGTCCAGACTACCTTCAACCTGTCATTGCTCAAGTGCCATCCTCTTGCCACTATTCTTGCATTCCCAATCCCTTAGAATCATATGAACACTCAGAGAAAGAAAGGAACAAATTGAGGGGACATATACAGATACAACCAGATTTGCCAAAGCTCTTGCTTATCCAGGTTGGAATTGTGTGTTTGTTTGCTTTATTTGTTAAATTGTCAATTTCAAATCACTAGTTTCAATTACATATCAAATAGAGTACAAAAATTGTTCATTTCAATTGATTAAACAATTACAATTAGATCAAATCATTATAAAGTTTTCTCTCTGACATTACTGGGGAAGTTGTGGGGAACAATAGCTCTTTCAGGGTCATGATTTGTTCTTCACCTCTGAGGTAGGGTTTGAAGGGTTTTGATTAGATTAGGTTATTTGTTTTAGATTAGATTCACATATTTTCACAAGTAACCAGATACATCTAGTTGATTGCTTATCTTTAGTTTATTTATTAGATTAGAACGCATTGCTTAAAAATTAGAAAAGATCAAAAACATTTACTTTGATAGACTAGTTTGCTTTAATTGTTTTGCTTTGATATATTGTGAAAATGCCAAAAACATAGGTTATATTTCCTTTTATAGATAGTTTTTTTATCAGGATCATTTTAGTTTCATTTTATATGACCACCAACGGTCCACAACAAGAAAATACATACAATTCTGATCCCTTGGTCCCACAACCCAATGCGCCAGAATTGATAACTGACATTGATACAAGTTTACGTTTGACGGTATTAAACACACCTGTAACTTTTGTTGAGAAAATAGAACAACTAAATACACTAAATATTGCTGATAATCAAGCCTACGATCATTGGACTACTCCTGACAACAATGTTTGATTACGTGAATAACCATACAAGGGCCACAACCTCCATGAGTCTTTGGTTGTGACCCTCAGGTCCCACAACCCAGTGGGCTTGCTTACCAGTTAGACATTGACACTAGTTTGCATACATAAGTATTCATATATTTTCCACTTCCACCAGACATTATTGCACAACTTTCCTTACTAAAAATAACAGCCGATCAAGATAAGGCTTTCTGGACTAGACTAGAAAATCACCCATAGTCCCTGTGGCTCCACTAAGTCTCTCGTTCTCACTTCCTTGACCTTGTTTGGAAATCCATACGAGGCACCCGCATGTCACTTTCCACGTGTTCAAAAACTAAAAAATAGAATATCGGTGGAGCTTGATATCGATTGGATTCTATGAGAAACTATTATATCAGACTGAGCCATCAGACCGCTTCAGGTTAGGAGAGCATTGTTTTCCTTAAACTTACAGATCTCAATATTGCGTGTTGGAGACATAAGATTTACAAAATAGCTTGATCACCATCACCACACTCACATTCACTTCCATTCTACACCAGTTGTCTTAGTACGACCTTGAGAGGTTGGGTGCAAAGAAGGTCACGTGTTGATTTTCTATCGTACAATAACCATAATAAAGATCCAAGCTCTAAGCATCTATTACCGACCTAAGGTTGCATCCAAAGGCATTTCAAGAGTATCAAAGCACCATCTAGCTTCATTCAAGGGAAAAGATACTACATTCTTCTGTATATAATTCATAGGAGGGAAAGTTAATTTTGACATCCACACATCTACTTACATTGCTACATCTAGCTATTGCTCTCTATTCAGTGTATCTTGCACAAGAACCACCTAGTATACGATTCTACACACACACACACACATAACTACATGGAGTATGAGATGTAGTGCATCACTCGGTTGTAAGTTCACTTTATCGGGTGACCACTAGGGTCAATTTGACTCCCCATTTGTATCTTTTTCTTTTTAAGATTGGATGTGTTTTGGGGTTTAATGTGAGGTCTTTTATTTTGCTTATTATAGGTGAATTTGGTGATCTTCCAATGACTTACATGTGATCAATAGAGAAGTATAGCGATACTCATGTGACACAACAAAAATCATTTTATGAGGTTCTACATAGTCATAGGCACCTACAGAAGGTCTCTGGTACCTAGGTGCCCGTGACCCAGTCCATGCGCCCTAGTCCCATTGTTTCCGACAATTTTGAATTTTTTTGGACTTGGTTGTGACAATTTTTCCTCATACTCCATATTTTTTCTAGCTCGACACATATTCAAGATTATTGTGAAATCATATAAGTCTCTTATTCCATCTCTTGTAGTTAGGGTGTTAATTGCCAATTGCTTATTGCTTAGGTTAGATCTAGACTTTATTTTTTACCTTTGCATTGTGAGTATGTAAATAGGGTTTTTTACAAATTTATATATTTGTTAAATCATTTAGTGAACCCATCTTATTCAAATGCTCGTGGGTCTTCATTTCCTCACTTATTTCATCCTCTCATCATGGATATCTCCATTCATGATTTCTTGCTAGTCAATCCTAATTGTTTGGCTAATACTCGCATTCCTTCTACTACTCATGCCAACATAATTTATCATACATTTTTAGATCTATTCTCTCAACAACTTACTTTTCCATCTACTATAGCTGAAAATATTTCTATTTGCGACTATGATCCTCCCCTATATATATGAGTATGCATCAATAACTTGGGTGTTAAGTGAAATTTAATCTACAATGGATCTGAGCTCAATCTTTGTACTTTGTCATTCATTCAAATTATTAGCCTTTCCTTAGCTAATATCAACCCAACATCTGTCTCAGTCTGAGCATATGATTCTGCTACACATCCATGCATAGGCACTGTTACTTTTCCTATCATGGTTGGCCCAAAAATAGTTCCTATAGTATTATTTGTTATTGATATCCTAGTTCCATGTAATTACTTACTCAGTAGGCCATGGCTTCACAAAATGTAAGCAATGCCTTCTATATTTCACTAGTTCATTGAATTATTACATGAAGGCTTTGAATATATAGCTCCCACTGATAGTAATCCATTCTAATATTGATGCCTAGACCCAACTATTACATTACCTATTCTGACTTCTACTACTATGCATCCTGCTGGTGATTTGTGACCCACAAATTTTCTAGACAACTTTCCTCCACTAGAAGGAACCGTTTCTACATTAGACATCATTCCATCTACTTCAGTATCACCCCCTCCTACTAATGTTGTGGTGATTTGTTAGGTTTTTTCCATAAATTAGACGTCATACCACCTTCATTGTCTTCTCACGAGCAACCTGCATATGCGATCCCTCCTTTCACATGAACTCTTTTAATAAATAATGCTCATTGGCCACACATTCCAGTTGATCTAACTTACTCTGACATTGTTTTCACATATGATGGTTTGAATCAACTTAGATTCACACTCGATGATATTCTCCCCCACCTCATTCACCACATCTCTATCATGTTTATGTTTTTATTATTGTTGCTTATGGCCTTCATGTTTTCCTTCTATCGATATTTTTAGCATGCACTCCTCACACTCCTCTGCTTACTCTTGGGCTGTCTTGGCTTAACTATATTGATGGCACTTTAGATCCTGATCATATCCAAATTTCATTCCCCAGGCCCTTTGGCCATGTTTTTATTTGAAATGATTTATTTCTCAGCTATTCCCAAAATCTTACTCGATGGCATGCATATGGATGTACACTACCACCTTTCACTGATGAAGAATATGCAATGGGCATGTACAATCTATGACACAATAGCTCCTTACTAGATCAACCATACACTATTGCTTACTAGGTCACTGATGCATCTCCATTTGAATTTGAACATGATAATGATGATCTCTTAGATGATGTTACTTGGTTCTTCTTCATCATCATACACTTAGTGGGCATCACGCTTAATATTACCCCCTATTAACATCATCATATGTCTTACATTTCTACTATTTCACTTTATGCTTCACATCTAGTCTTTCACACACATCTTACACATCTTAATACACTGTTATCATCATAACCCTATGACACACTCTTGTGTTGTGGTTCACAATTGACTTTTGAGGGCATAAAACATCCATGAACCTCACATCATATATACTACGCATTTCACACTCTATGCATTCACGACACATGTTTCTTACATTACAAAGCATATTTCGTAACCTATGGGGATTTTCTGCCAGGCCTAAATTACAAGAAAAGATGTACTCTCCGTCTCAGAGCAAAAAGATATGTCATTTGGGAGAATATACCATACAAGAAGGGATTGGGTGACACATTCCCAAGGTGCATTGAAGAAGAATAAAAGAAAACAAATTCAAAGCATATCATGACTAAACATGTGGAGGTCATTTATCTGTAATGGCTATAACTCATAAGATTATGAGAGGTGGCTATTATTGGCCTAACATCTTTCGAAACACATATAAATGGGTTAGAAAATGTGTTCTATGTCAACAGTTTTTGGGAAGACCAAGACTTTATGTTTTTCCCCTCAGGATTGTGATTATCGAAGAACCCTACCAATAGTGGGGTGTATTGAACTCGCACTCTAGCACAATTTGTATTTATGTCTTTACCACTACTAATTAATTCACAAAGTTGGTGGAAGGTGTTATAACCTAGGAACAAGGAAAAGTTGTAAAATTTATGAAATGAGGCAAGAACACTTAAGAATCCGCAAAGCTTTAAACAATAAGTCAATGGACCATCATGATAAGAGATAATTAATAAACCATTACATTGCATGCATTAACTTGGAATAAACAAGCAAACATAGCATGTCTAATATTCTCTACTCTTTGAAAGCTATGAAAATGAACCTAATAAAGATCCTAGCAATCAATTTTGATTATTTGATCTTCAATATATTTGAGAATGAGAGATCACCATTAATGGCTACAAAGCCATATGGTTCTTCACATTTACCAGAAGATTGAGTGAAAGATGTGATAAAAAATTAAATAGCTCTATAAATAATGAAGAAATCTCTTAATCCTAAACAAAATACTATAGTTTATGCTAGAAAGGAGGAAATGTTATTAGAAATGGTCTAGGGGTAGTGGGGTATTTATAGTTTTCTATTTCCAAGAATGGAAGAATTTTCGTGCATGTGGGACAAATGAATAAGCCAAAAAGCACGTTATGGTTTAGAAGATTTTAAACATGTATTAGGCTAATTAATCTAGGTTTAGGCTAATTAATCCTAGTGAGGAATTATGGGTCTGCGAGAGTTGTGATAGGTCTACTCAATCCAATGAAATGTATTGATAACCTAGGAAGCTAGTATAAGAGGTCTAGAAGGAGATTAGAAGGGGGTTCAACTAATAGGAGGCTACATTAGCTCGATTAGTTAGTTATAAAAGGAATACAACCAAAAGGATGTTATAAAAGGACAGTTAGATAGGTCTAATTGACGAGGTGTCGTCAATTTACAAGAAGTAGAATAATTAGTGCAATATTAAGAATAAGATTGCTTTGATCAAACTATAGGTGTTTACATTTTTCCCTCTTTAGGGTGGCGTAAGCTATGCCAGTTCAAAGAAAGTACACAAACACAAATGACTACAAATTTTGGAGTGGGAGAAAAATTAGTAGGGTGAAGGATGCCCCATCGAGTGTGGATAGGGTGATGAAAGAGGTCGATCGACGATTGAAAAGAAGAGTAAAAAATAAATAGAAGACTGGGGAGTGACAAGATGATTTTATAGGAAAATAGAAGAATAAGGAAGAAAGAAGAAAATAATAAGGATGATATATTGAGCTATAAGCAATTTTGCATTGCATAAGACTATTTTGTACATCATATTGCTAAGAATCTTCATCATCGGTCCTTATTTAAGATATAAGCATACGATAAAAGTTTAGAATGACATAAAAGCCATAATATGAACAATGATCCACTGACGAGAAGAAAATGGGTCCAAAAATGATTATTTAATAAAAATAATCATCACGACGGTGAATAAAAGAAGGTAGAATGATTACGTCGGTCGAATTACACATTTCGGCCATCACAATGGATGAGAGGGAATTGTGACGGGTCAAAATAACCCTATATACCCCTTTGGGGGGGGGGGTAAATCATCACAGTTAGTTCATTTGTTACAGAGCCCTTGCAAATTTTCACCATGAGTGATTTGTGAACTATGAGAGAGAGGAAAAGAATTCAGAGGTGGACAAGACGTGTAAACCGAATCCGGGAGTACCTATGAGATGAGTGTCATATCTCTTCTTATCAAGTTTTGCATTTAATATAATTTTTGAGCATTTTAGGGTAGAAATAACACTTGTGCACACCTTAGTGGTGTGCAGGAATCATTCAATGTGTGCACGTGTCGGGAAAATAGGTTTGCATATGCACATGTATTGAAAATACAGGTGCACGTACACGCACACGTAGAAAAGGACACATTTGCGTTGGGGGGCAGAAAAGTGAATGCGTGCATGTGAAGATGAGCATGCATGTATCCTGAGGGACGCATATGTGCTATGGGGTGTTAGCTTAGGGGAAAATTTAGTTAGGAGGCACATGCATTAGGATGTGCGTGCATGCATTAATAGGAGAACACATATGTCTAGGTGCACATGTGTCGATATGGGCGTGCAAGCACCCATAGGGGCGTGCATGTGCAAAAAGAAATACTTAGCCATTTTTTTGAGAAAATAGGATAAGTATGGAAGAATGTGACCTTATAATTTTGTAGAAGAAAGTAGAATTTAGTACTTAGAAGAATGAATGAAAGTTTTGAAAATAGAAGAACATAGATAGAATTAAGTCGTAACACGTGTATTATCATTTTGTAGAGACGATTGCCAACCCTACATATTAGAGAGCTGTATGGTTTCCTGACTGCTATAGAGGCGGGTTTCTCTGAGGAGGATAGGGATTATTTGGACACCCTATTGTACATCACTAGATTAGATCATGTGGCTAGTATGCCACATATTACTCTTGATCATGGCCTCCTCATAGCTTTAGCTGAGAGGTGGCACAATGAGAGCCAATTTTTTCAGCTCGCGACTGACGAGATCACTATCACGTTGGAGGATGTATGGAGGATTTTGTGGATTCCTATCTATGGTCAGAAGATCGAGTACGAGAGTCGCATCACTAAGATCATGAACTATCTATTAGAGTTATTTAGAATCATCAAATCTAAATAACTACAATAGATAGTTCACAATCTTAGTCATGTGACTCTTGTACTTGATCAGCTGACCATAGATAGTATTCCATAAAATCCTCCATACATCCTCCAATGTGACAGTGATATCATCAGTCAGGAGCCAAAAACACTGGCTCTCAATGTGCCACCTCTCAACTAAATCTATGAGGAGGCCATGATCAAGAGTAATCTATGACATACTAGCCACATGATCTAATCGAGTGACGTATAATAGGGTGTCCAAATAATCCCTATCCTCCTCAGAGAAACCTGCCTCTATAGCAGTCAGGTGACCATACTACTCTCTAATCCGTAGGGCTAACAATCGTCTTTGTAAAATGATAATACACTTGTTACGACTTATACCTCATCGAGGTGTGACAGTTTAACTACATTAGTATATAACAAATATGGAGTTAGATCAAGTGGTGGTCTACTTGATGACCTTTATTAGTGGAATTTTTCTTGCTGACAAGATTGGCACTTCATTCCCTCTTGGTCTCATCAGAGTACTTCATGGACTAGCTCATGGTGAGAGGTATTGGTGGGGCTAGTGTATGCTGGCACATTCATATTGGGATTTACATGTTATCACCTACTACTGTCATAATATTTTTATGATGAGGTCTATATGATGCTACCTAAAGAGTTTTAGGTACGTGAACATGCTCATTTCAGTTGCTAATGAATTGAGACCTTGTGTGGAATTGAGTAGGCTCCATGAACCTAGTACACTCTCTTTGATCAACATCTATAAGATTTTAACTTAAGAATTATGGAGGTTGGGCTGAAATTATCAGCCATTGATGATTTGTCACTCATCAATGAATCATTCTCTGAACAATTGGTGGACCTCTTGTCATATCTTATGTGCACGCGATTGGGTCATGTTTTTACTATTAGCTATCCTTTTCAGTTGTTATCTATGTTGAAGCTCATACATTGGATGGTAGCAAACCATCATATGGTTGTTGTATATTTTAGAATAGTATCTCTAGAACATGTACAATCATAATGAACAAACTCTTGGATTTACTATATTTGTAAAATTCTTGGAAAAATATGTTGTTTCGGTTTAGTCATTAAGGGGGGCATTAAAGTATATTAGTTTGTGATTCTTTTGCCAATCATATATATCAAGTTGTTCCTCCTCCTTTATTGGGGACCCTTGAATTCCTTATTTCTTCCGCTGATGCATCACCACCTATCATTACATTCTTAGATAATGATTATCATGCTACATTTAATTCTAATTCCTTACACATCAATGATTCTATTAGTTCATATATTTTCAATAATACTCTGATCTATTCAATAGCTCCTATGAACATGTGCTCTGTTGCACTCCTTCTTGCTATCAAATGTCCATTGTCTAATATCAAATTTCCAATTCCCAATTTTTTTTTCTACATCAGGATTCCCATTACTATTAGCCCTTTTAAAATTCTTGTGTCATTCATTGTGGCATCTTCAATCAAATGTTATAACATGCTCTTAGGTATCTCTTGGATCCTCACCACCCAATCCATCCCTTCCATGAATCATGGGTGTCGTTATTCCCTTCATTTAATCAACTCTTTGTTGATGTCATATTCAAACCATGGGTGTGTCTGAAGCTATATACAACAAGAAAATCCTAGTGATATAGTAATTGTTTGTAGGTATTTGTTTTTTTATTTTCTGGGGGATTTTTTGCAGTGTCCTTAGGGTTCCATGGCCAAAGCCTTATTATAAATCTATGAAACTTGCTAAGAAACTTGCTGAAATAAATCTTTCAGAATTGAACGTATTACTAGAAATAAACACACATTGTACAGAATGAAATAAATTGCTGGAAATAAACACACGATGCAGAAGTAAACACACTTTGCTTGGAAATAAACACACAGTTGAAAATGCTATGAAAAAGCTTGCAAGGAAATAAAAATATAGTCTATAACACCTGTAGGGACAAGTATACAACAAATTTCAACTTAAAGAATCAAAAGCATTTACAGAATTAATAGATCTACACTATTTACTTTAGAAATATAAATACCAATAAAAAAAGAGGATCCTAGTTCTTGGAGGAGTGGGCCCTTGCTCCACCTTGAATCAGGATTTGACAAGGTAATATTCTCTCAAAATGAAATGGCTATTTTATTGTTGAAATGTTTTGTCTTACAAAAACTTATTGTATCTTTCTATATCTTCTATCTCTATGTATCTGTATGTATATCTATATGTATTTAAATCTATCTACAAGTATATATATATATATATATATATATATATATATATCATTCAAAGATGCATTTACAACCATAGTTTTTCTACCGATTCAGATGGAACCGAATAGTGCCCGAAATAGATGTTGAATTTGGAACCTTGCTGGATGTACAACTGTCTGATAAGTTATCACTAGATCTTTGAGTGTGAAGAATCTAAAATCTTCTGATCTACTCCTGATTAAAAGGATCATTGATTTCTTATCACCGGATGTTGTCAAAATAAATAGATTCCCATTGGTTCTAGAACTTTGGAGAAGTTTTGGAACTAAAGGGAAACATTCTAGATCTAACTGTGAAAGTTCCAGAGCTAAACATGTAGGAGTTCCAGAACTAAGTGCTGGAGTTTTGGAACTAAGTCCAAAAGTTCCTGGAACTAAGTGATAGAGTTCCATAACTATGTGATGGAGTTTCAGAACTAAGTCTGGAAGTTCCGGAACTAAGCCGTATTGAAGCCAATGCTCCTAAAAACATGTTGATCACTTCATACTTTGTTCTTCTGACTGATTGTGACTTGTTTTATTACAAAAACTAAATTTCCACACACTTTGTTAGGAATTACAGAGTTTTTAGATGTTAGAACTAAATTCAAAAAAATATGGACAATTACATCCTAACTTATACTAGATCAAACAAAAGTCACAAAAATTAGTTAAACTAGATAAAAAGGAGAGTAAAATAAGATCATTTATTACACATTAACAGAGACATATTTTGGACTTATCATCTCCCCCCTTACTTGTTTGTAAGTCCCCTTACAAAATTTACTCTTCAAATCTTGGGTTGTGTATTCTACATTCCAATTGACTACTCAGGTCAAATGGCTGAAACTAAATAGGTGACCAGTGTTTTAGTTCAGAAAGTACTATACCCTGATCCTGCTTCTACTTTCCTCTTCCATTCCTCAAATTGAGTGGGATCTTGAGGCTCTCTATTTTTCCATGGAGACATGGGGGTGAGAAGAAGGGGAGGCCTTGTTATCATTCCCATCCATATGCCCCTAAAATTTTCATTGACCTGAGGGATTAGTGATACAGTAAGGCTTTAGCTCTTTCTAGGCTCCATATTAAGTTTGTGGGAGATATTCACTTCTCTTCTTCTCAATGCAACTATGATAAACTACCATATTTTCAAACATCCATCATAAATCTCTTCTAATTTTTCCTCCTCATAAGAGGTGAAGGCATCAATACTTTTCTGTAAACTGGCAAGATAATGTGTCTTGAATTGACTATCAAAGGCATGGGATCTGAAATGTATAGCGAAAGGCAGATGGTTTACCATAGTGAGCCCTCATGCAGAGACCAAATGAACTAGCTTTTAATAGATGCTTAGAATCCCTCTCTTTCCATGAAATCTAATTTTGAAGAACAGAAACAAATGCATTAAGCTAGCTTTCTCCCTAACATACAAATTGATCATGAATATTGTGTTATTTTCTAGCATAAGATTGTAGAGATAGAATTCAACAGAGAATATTTTTCTACTCTGCACTCAGCTGAAAAATAGGTTGTCATGAACTGAAGATTCATCTTTTATTTCATGTGGAAGGCCACATGAAATTCTTGATAGCTTCCAGTGAATAAATTATTCTTCTAAAATTGACACTGTATGCAGGAGAAGGTCTCCTACATGTGAGTAATTTTTCACTCATTATGTAAACCATTTGTATTTTTACAAGACATTTAAATTTGTCTTCTTCCTCTTTGTAGAAAATTTCTTCCCATTCCTTCCTTGCTTTATTTTCATCTTCCATCTTGCTTCTCAAGTCCTCATTTGATGTTTTGAATTCATTAAGTTCCCTGCAAGTATCATCCCATAACTTCTTGAGTGGCTAATAAGTTAGTTCAGTATGTGTAGAGACTATTGACATAACACTTGGTCTTAAATTAGAAATTTGACATTCTTCAAAAATTTTCTTTCTCCATCATCTGTTATTTAACTCATTGTCAATTCCTCAACCCTATCTGTGAGCTGATTTGTTAGTTCCCAATGAGCATTTGTCTCTGTCCTAATTTGAGTTTGAGGAAGTTCAACTCCTCATCCTTCTCTTTGATGATGAGTTATTCTCTGGACAAAAACAAAGCCTTTTCTAACCTGCTGTTTCTTCTCTTCTTTCTCTGAAAGTTCCTTGGGGGTTGAGCATTCCTCTTCTACTAAAGGAAATTTCCCTTTTTGTCTCCAAGATGCCAATTCTTCTTCTTCATGTGATAGTGTTCTTGATTCACCCAACTCTTGAAAAGCATGTTCCTCAAATATTTCATCTTCTTTTTCCATCTCAGTTTGGCTTGGTCCAGGAGGATTCATGGCCATGCTACCCAAAATATCAGCAACTTCTTTTTCCAACCCATCTTGTTCTTTCATCTCCTCTGGAATTTCCCTAGACCTCTTATGAATTCTTCTTCTTTGAGGAGCTTCAAAATGTCTGGAAGTGGGTTTCCTCCTAGAGCTTCTTCTAATTTTCACTTCTTTGCTCTTTCCTAGGTGAAGCCATCACTGTCAGAGAAAGATATTAGGAGTAGCTGCTGTAGAGGAAGGAGTTTCTTTTAAAGGTACAATAGGTTCTACAGTTTTAAACCTACTTCCATATCTTCTTCTTTTTGGAATATTCTCCCCACCTATTTCCTTCTTTTCCTCTACAGGGGTAACAATTTCCAAATTATTTGTAGGAGAAAAAGGAGTTGGTATTTCCCTTTTGATAATATCAGGGTTTTACTTTAAACTTGTTAAGAAATTTTCCCATATTTCTTCTCCATTTTTATTTGAAAGAAAATGGTACAGGACACACCAAATGAACTAACCCATGATGTCTGATTGTTCCAACTCCCCAGGAATACCTTCTGAGCCATTATATGGATGGATTCAAAAAGGAATCATGGAAGGTTTACTATATATTCTAGTTTTGAATTCCATATCTAAGATATATTAGCATCTTAAGGACTTCTCTTCCCACCAACCCAAATTGACCATCATAAGTTAAATACTTGACTACCAAAAATGCCACCTATCAAAGGGTTTGGGAAAGCTGGCTCTTCTAACCCCTTTTATGATTTTCTTAGTGTTCTAAATATATTGGGGTTTATAACCCCTCTTATATCAAGGTTTCCACTAGATGTTTTAAGGGTTCCCTTTGACAAGATTTGACATGCACAATTGGCCATTTCAGACAACATTCTTATTGCAACTTTTGGGAATCAAATTCAAAATAAATGAGCTTATTTCATCATACCGACTTTTTAAATCAAGCATAAAATGAAAAATTCGAACTTTTAATTTAATATTTAATAAGTTCCATAATTTTCCTTTGGATGAATTAATACCCTTTATAAATTATGACTCATCATTCCTAAAAGTGAAAAAGGAAAAATTCTCTTACTAAATTCAATTCACAAATTCTTTTTATTTTGCATTCAAGCCATTTATTGAGGAAACAAACTCACCCTGCTTTTCAATAAAGATATCTTTGAGAGACTTGATTTTTTGGGGAATGGAGAAACCATTTCTTCTGGTTTCATCCTTCCCTAGGTTCCATCATGTTTTTCCCTTTTTAATCCCCATGGGGAAAGAATGAAATTAAAATTCATTCTCTTCCCTTTAAATTTTTGATTATGCATCTGATTATTCGGATCATTTTGGAATAACTAGGTTCTTCCATATGCTGCAAATAGATGGGTCTAGCTGCAGAATTGTTCTTCAAGAATTCATCCCTAGCTTAGCTGGAGGCTTCTTCTCCTTAAATTTTTACCTAATGTCCATTGATTCAAAACTTTCCTTATTCTACCATCAAATGAAGTATCATTAATAGATCCATTCCAACCATCTTCTCAATCTGTTCCTAACCATCAGTTCTCCTCCTTGAATTACTTGGTACTTGGAATCAAATAGTAATGCACAATCTCCTACCTTTAAATTCAAACCTTTTCTTGATATGTGTGTCATACCACTACTTCCTTTGATCTTGGATCTATCTCTATCTATTGAAGTTCTTCCAATCTCAACTCATCTAATTCATTGAGTTGAAGAATTCTTTCCTTTTGTGTTGCATCCAAATCAATACCCACTTTAGATGATTGTCCTCAATGTCCTGTAGTGAAAATTCAATAGGAAACAAAGACTATTTTCCCATAGACTGGAATTCATATGGTGAAGTTCCTTTGTATTTTCAAGTTAGTATTATAAGCCCAGACAACCTCAGGTAGTCTCTTTTTCAATTGATCTCTGAGATTTGTTTTGGTAAGAGATGTTTTCCAATTCTTTGTTTGTTACTTCCCTTTTCCATTTGATTATGGGTGATAGGGAGATGACTTCCTATGATTGATCTGATAGTACATTGTGAAGGCTTGGATCATATTAGACATGAAATGTGGCCCCTGATCTGAAACTATACTCCTTGGTGCACCAAATTCATCATAATTTTGTGCCAAAGGAAATCAACAACTACTTCTTCAGTGGCATTTGTTAAAGCTTGCACTCTGCCCACTTTGTCACATAATCAGTACACACAAGAATGTGCTCCTTTCCTTGTGAAGGAGGACTAAAGGGACCAAAAAAATCCATCCCCCACCTTTCAAATGGTTCAATCACTACTTGAGGTTGCAGAGGCATTTCATTGGTAAAGGTTGGTTGTCCCATCCTTTGACAGGGATCACACCTGCTTGATATATCTCTTCACATCTTTATATAGAGATGACCAATAATAGCCAGTGCCAAGTATCTTATGAGCTGTTTTTTTACTAAAAAGTGTCCTCCACTTGGTTCATCATGACATGCCCTGAGTATGTCAAATATTTCATCTTCTCTCACACACCTGCGTAAAACCAAATCAGGACCACATTTAAATAACATTCCATTTAACCATTTAAATTGTGCACTGGTTTTGATCAACTTTTTCATTTGTTTCTTAGTGAAAGAAGGAGGAAACTTCCCTGTTGCAAGATAATTTTCCATATCAGCAAACCATGGTGTATCAGCTGAAATAACAAACAATTGTTCATCTGGAAAGTTGTCCTTAACTGGATCTTGCTCCCCTATAGTGGTCAATCTTGACAAGAAATCAGCTACCACATTATATTTTCCTAGATTATCTACTATGGTAATATCAAATTCTTGTAAAAGTAATAACCATCTAATTATCCTACCTCCAACCATTGGTTTGTTCATTAAGTATCTAATTGCTGAGTGATCTGTATGTAAAAATATTTTGTACCCTGTAATATAATGTCTGAATTTATTAATTGCATAGATCACAACAAGAAATTATTTTTCAGTGGTAGTGTAATTTCTTTCAGTGGGAGTAAGATTTTTACTAAGGTAGTAAATAGCATACATTTTCCCTTCTTCATCTTTCTATCCCAAAACTGCACCAATTGAGTTATTTGAGGCATCTATTTGGATGTGAAAAGGTTTCTCCTAATTAGGTCCTCTCAATATTGGGGCAGTGATTAATTTTTCTTTAATTTCCTCAAAAGCATGTTGACACTTTTCATACCAACAAAATTCACAATCCTTGGTAAGTAAACTAAACATGGGGGCATAAATTTTACTAAAATCCTTGATAAAACACCTATAGTATCCAGCATGCCCTAAAAATGACTTGATATCTATGGGGGTTTGAGGAACAGGTAAGTCTGAAATAATCCTGATTTTGTTTTGGTCAACCTGAATTCCTCTTTTTGAAATGTGGTGTCCTAATACAATCCCCTCATCAACCATCATCAAACATTTCTCATGACTAAGAGACAAATGGTGTTTCTCACATCTTGTTAGTACTCTGTCCAAATTCCTCAAAGCATCATCAAATGTGTCTCCATGCATAGTAAATTCATCCATGTATACCTCTACACAATCATTTGTTAGGTCTACAAAAATTTCTAATACAACTCTTTGGAAGGTTGTTGGAGCATTACATAGTCCAAATGGCAATACCCTATAGGAAAAGGTACCCCATGGACAAGTAAAGGTAGTTTTATCCTGATCCTCAGCAACAACTTTGATTTGATTATATCCACTAAAGCCATCCAGGAAGGAAAAGTATTGTTTACCTGCAAGGTTGTCTAAAACTTGATCTATGAATGGTAAGGGAAAATAATCTCTCAGTGTGGCTTTGTTCAGCTCCCTATAATCAACACAAATTCTCCATTTTCCATTCTTTTTAGGAACAATTACAAGAGGAGACACCCATTGACTATCTGAGATAGGGTAGATAAAACCTACTTGTAATAGTTTTTCAATTTCTTGCTTGACTATGTCCCTTAAGGCTAGATTAATCCTTCTCTGAGGTTGCCTAACTGGTTTAATGTTTTTAGTATAGATGTGATGGGTGAAAATACTTGGATGGATTCCTTTCATGTCTTTATAGTCCCAAGAAAAATATCTAGTATGATCCTTTCTGAATAATAAACAATTTAGCTTCTTCATCATTCTTCAACCAGCTATTAATGTTCAAAATTTTACCCAGTTGAATCTCAACATGTTTGGTTCCAATGTGTGATAAAATGATTTTTTGAAAGGGTTCCATTAAGGTGTTTAGTGGACATGGATGTGGTAATAACATATGATATGTAGCAACATCTCCAAAATTCCTTGAGAAATAATACTGGACAAAGGATAGTAGGAAGAGTTATGATACTTATCTTGTTGTCGAGGTCAAACTCCTCATCACTGCTTTTTCTAGAAATTCCTCACCATTTCCTGATATCTTTGAAACTAAAGCTACTAATTCATAGCTATTTTCCTCCTCCCCAAGAGAAATCTCATTCCTCCAGAGAAAAATTATTTGTCACATGGGATTGTTCTATTACTGTGGTTCCAGAGATAAGTCTGATGGTTCTGGAACTAAAAATGATTCCACTAAATGATGGTTCTGGAACTAAGTCCATAGGTTTTGGAACTATCCCTGATTGTTCCAAGGAAAATTGGTGTTCATTCAATGGTTGATTAATCATATCTTCCATCTCCCGTATGTGATCCTGCAATGTTATCATAGCCAAAGAAGACATATTTTGTTTATTAGTATCATGATCATCAACCCATAATTGTTCTTGATTATCAGTAAAAGGTTGTGCAGAAGGATATAAGGAAATTTGCTTAGAATTATTACCATTTGAGATAGTCATATCACCTGATCTACAATCAATTAAGGCAAGCAACTATAGCTAACCATGGTCTACCCAAAATAATGGGATAACCAAGTGTTTTACCTTTTGGTGGCAATATAAGGAAGTCCATTGGATATTCCCATGATTCCACCATAACTGTCACATCTTCAGTAAATCCTTTTGGTTTTTCTATAGACTGGTCTGCCATCTATAATATGGTGTTAGTAGGTTAGATACATGTTAATGGTAATGTTTTCAAAGTTTCCACTATCATCACATTTATAGTTGCTACCAAATCAACCAAAACATTATGTATATCTTTATTCCCTATAGAGACAGAAATAACAGGACTTCCAGGATCTCCATATTTGGGAAGCAAGAGTTTTCCAAGTAATAAATCAGCAAGTTTCCCATCTACCTTAATAGTCCTGGGGTACTGCTTCTTCCTTCCAGGTCTTCTTAAACATAGCATTTTGATTAACTTGTTCAACTTTGGAATGTCCTTGATTACTTATAACAATGGTATTTCGATATTTAATTTCCTCAACTCTTGCACCAACTCAAATTCCTTGGTCCCTATAACTTCTTTAAATCTCTCTGGAAATGGATTTTCAGTAGAGTTGCTATCTGGCTCCTTATCTTTTTCTTTTCATCTTTCTTAGGAACAACCACACTAGGGGTTTCAGTTTCTTCAGTTGTCATTTCAGTAATTATAACAGGTGGACTGCTAATTAATTTTCCAGATCTAGTTTGAATATCCTTACAATTCCATGGACATTTAGATAAACTTTTTTCTTGTCTTTCCCATAGACAGGATTTGTTTGTTTGTTTCTTGGGTTTAAGCAACTGGTTGTGCTAGTATTTTGTTTGAACCAAATTTTCGGTTTGTGAATTTTTGCTGGGGAACCCATTATGGCTTGTTGATTCTGATTGGGATATGTCCTCCCTTGAGATCATAATTATTAGGGATCCACCTAGGTTGTGACCAAGCATTCGATGGGTTACCTAAGTCCACCAGACCATGGTTGTTTGTGTCCTTGGCATACCAGGTTTTTTGACCTGACCAATCCTGAGGATTCCATGTTGGTTGAGGGACCAAAGGTGGTTGTCCCCAAATTTTTGGTACTGTCTGAGCTGCCCATGACATCATCCAGGGCTTAGGAACTGACCTGGGCATGAACTTCCCTTTAGGTTATCTCTTGGACAAAATTTACTTCTTCTGATGTGGATGGAATTGTTGGTTTGTTTAAGCTGATTTTTAATAAATGGAAGAAAGAGAAAGCATTACTCTCATGGTCCCTAGATTCACAGATAAGACACATTTCTATTTTATCCAGAGGATAATCTCTTATTGCATGCTTCTTCCTGCATCTTAGATAATACATAGCTAATGGTTCAGTTTTAGCATTTTAATTTAGCTTGTAATCCATCCATGGTGGAGGTTAATTGAACTAAATGTCTGTTTTAAATTTTACCAATTCATCCATCAGTTTTTTCATATATGGGTTTAATTTTTTAACTATTTTTCCTTTTCTAGGTCCACCCCTGTTCTTGAATAGCTTCTACAAATGTATTTAATATCATTCATTCTTATTTGATCAATGTTTCCACCTCCCATTAAATTAAGTTTCCCTAGATTCATCATCCAGACCTTTAAGAAAAATGGTTTTTCTTAACTCTTCTTGTAGTACAAATCCACATCTTTTACTTACAAAGAGGAATCTATCTAAATAATCTTTCCATATTCTCATCCTGCTCCTAGCCACATTTTTGATTTTGAAAAAAGATTCCTTTGGGTTCCCATTATCTACAGTAGTCTTGATACTTGTCTAGGAAGGAAACTTCCATTTGTGCTCAAGTGGTAATAGAATTAGATGTTAATCCCATAAACCACCTCATTGTTCCATCCTTCCAAGTAGATGGAAACAACTTGAGTTTCTGATTATCTATTTTGTAATCATAATTCCTGACAAGTACTTTAAATTAAACTAGAAATTGGTCAGGGATCTAGACAAAATGACATTCCTCTAAATGTGGGTAAATGTATGGCATAGGTGTTTATTTTCATAGGTGCATCATCATCATCCAACTGAATTGGATAAGTAAAGGTCCTATCAGGTTATCTTTCAGCTTCTCGTGCCATTTCTACAGTACCTTCTAGACTTTTCTCCCAATCAATATGGTATGTGATTTGTTTTGGGGAAGGTGAAAAGTCAGGAGTAGGAGGTTGACTACTCAATTGTGAATCAAAACTTTCTCTAAACGGGTCTTGGGATTAATCCTCTTTCTAAAGGTTCCACTTCCTTCTGGTGACTGATCCAAGAATTTAAAAAATTCTGCTTCTTGTCTAATAGGGGACAATGATGCTTCTAAAATTCTTCAACTATCCTTATTTGATGAAGAAGATGCTTTGATTCTTGATCAATTTTTTTGAATCTACCCTTAGAGTCTCTTGGTCTGGGTAAGTGCAACAAGTTGGGGGACAATTAAGTGGACATCAAATCCTGAATTTTACATCAAAAATAGCAAAACATCAAATTTAGTCTTCCGCGGACTTGAACCATGCCAAAAAGTCAAAAATATGTCATAAAAATGGTACCATCGCGTAGGGGAGACTATTAGCTTTGTAGAAATATTGATTTTAAAGTGAATAGAATAGGATAAATATCATTTTATAATTTTTTACTAATAGTAGGTCTTTAAGACACTTTTTCCCATGAATGTTTATGTCTACGTTTAAGACTGAAAATTTTGTTTCACTTGTCAAAATGTGATAAAAATTATACCATCCCAACCATGGTGAAATTATATACATGTTCAAAAAAAAATTATTTGATTTCAATATTTTTTGATGAAGTTATGGCGGGCAAATGGAAAGTGCTCTATTTTCTTTATGTTTTCATACCACTTTCACAGAAAAAATCATAAAAAATAAAATATTGCTCAAAAAAATACAAAATAAAATCTATCCCAAGATAGATAGTATCATCTAACTTCTCACCAAAGGAAAAAAATATATATCAATTTTTGGTCATCCAAATTGTGGGCAAACAGACTACAATCTTATAGGCGTTTTTAAAAAAAAATACCAAGTCATTGAATTTTGAGTGTTTAATATAGCTAAACTTGTCCATTTTTTTATGAAAAAATTGTATTAGTAGGTTTAGAAACTAGATTCTGGATGCTACGATTCATATTGATATAATTTTTTCTAATTTTGAGTGTATGTCATTGCTAATAATCCCTACAAGTTGATATTATGTTGTTATTTGCAATATGATGTCCACTTATGACCCCTTTTTTGTCCCCCAACTTGGTGCACTTGGTCTACTCATAAATTTTATGATAACATAGGGAAGATTCTTAATTAATAGATGTATGATTGTTGCTATTTTTGACACATAATTAGACAAGAAGAACTATTGGTGTCCCTGAAAATCCACCAAAAATTGATGGGTGTCGTTATTCCCTTCATTTAATCAACTCTTTGTTGATTTATATTCAAACCAGGGGTGTGTCTGAAGCTATATGCAACAAGAAAATCCTAGTGATCTAGTAATTGTCTGTAGGTATTTGTTATTTTATTTTCAGGGGTTTTTTGCAGTGTCCTTAGGATTCCATGGCCAAAGCCTTATTATCTCTATGTTTAAGAAACTTGTTGAAATAAAACTCATTGCTGAAATGAATTAATAGTCATAAACACTATACAAAAGTAAATAGATTCTGAAAATAAACACACAATGCAATCCAACTAAACACACTTTTCTTGGAAATAAACACACAGTTGAAAATGTTGTGAAAACTTGCAAGGAAATGAAAATCTAGTCTATAACAAATGTCAGGGACAAGTATACAATAAAGTTCAACTTAAAGAATCAAAAGCATTTACAGAATTAACACAATCTAAACTATTTACTTTAGAAATATAAATACCAATAAAATGAGATTCCTGGAAGAGTTCTTGGAGGAGTGGGCCCTTGCTCCACCTTGAATCAGGATTTGAAAAAGTAATATTATCTCAAAACGAAGTGCTATTTTATTGTTGAAATATTATGTCTTACAAAAATGTATTGTATCTTTCAATATTTCTATCTCTATGTATCTGTATGTAGATCTATTCTCTTCTAAATCTATCTACAGGTCTTTATATATATATATATATATATATTAAATGAAATAGATATATATATATTCATTCAATTATGCATTTAACCATAGTTGTTCTACCAATTCAGATGGAACCAAATTATGTCCCAAAATAGATGTTAAAAATTGGAACCTTGCTAGATGTACAGCTGTCTGATAAGTTATCCCTGGATCTTCGAGTATGAAGAATTTGAAATCTTCTGATCTTCTCATACATTGAAAGGCTCATTGATTGCTCTATCATTGGATGTCGTCAAAATAAATAGATTCCCATTGGTTCCAGAACTTTGGAGAAGTTTAGAACTAAAGGGGACTATTCTAGATCTAACCGTGAAAGTTTTGAGAGCTAAACACAGGATTAGAACTAAGTGTTGGAGTTTTAGAACTAAGTCTGAAAGTTCTAGAACTAAGTGATAGAGCTCATAAACTATGTGATAGAGTTCCAAAACTAAGTCTGGAAAGTTCTAGAACTAAGCTGTATTGAAGTCAAGGCTCCCCAAAACATGTTGATTGTTTTATACTTCGTTCTTTGATTGATTATGACCTATTTTATTACAAAAACTAAATTTCCACACACTTTGTTATAAATTATAGATCTTTTAAATGTTAGAACTAAATTCAAAAAAAGATGGACAATTACATCCTAACTTACATCTAGATCAAACAAAAGTCACAAAATGAGTCAAACTTGATAAAAAGGAGAGTAAAATAAGATCA
Organism: Taxus chinensis; assembly: GCA_019776745.2. NCBI lineage: Eukaryota > Viridiplantae > Streptophyta > Pinopsida > Cupressales > Taxaceae > Taxus > Taxus chinensis. Next base: position 357,688,596 of record CM034157.1, read on the forward strand.
TTTATCATGCACATTAACGAGACATATTTTGGTGTATCTAAGATTCACTCTAAACTTCTCCTCGACTTCTTCACCAGTGAGTTATAAGAAATTAACTTGAATGTTTAGTATCAAGCTCTTGCTAATTCTAGATGATGACAACTTTATAATGTTATAATTTCCATAAGATTGTAAGGATTAGCTATGACACACATCCAGAATGAATGGAGATATGTTACTATTAGGTTCTTTAAACATATCACTGTGAGACCATGTTAGGCCAATTTCACCTAATTATGATACTTTATCTTGAGTAATTTTTCAATTAAGCTTCATGATCTTAATTAAGTATTATTTCTATGGTTATATAATGAATTTAGCCCTGGATAATAGGTGTTTTATGATGTTTTAAATCATCCTAAAATTAAAGATGTGCATCTTACTCCAATACTTTTATCACTGTTATATATTGTATGTGAGCAAAAAACTCATTGATGATATTCCCTTAATGAAGATAATGTTACCATAGGTATTTTTTATTCCATTGTTCTTATATATTCAATCTACATGACTTCAGGTGTAAAAATTCTTTATACTTTCTATAAATGTTTCATTAGGATAAAAGGGAGTGCACTTCTTTACCTTTTTAGCTGATCATGGTTACACTTACTATCATATTAAAACACCTCATGTAAATATATATTGTTCATGAATGACTCAAATACAAGCTATCTTTTGGTTCATGTTTATTTCCTCTCTCAGTAAATTAAATAATAATCATCTTCATTTGTTCATATTTTATCAAGTTTTTATCTTGGCCTACAGCTCTCTACATGATATTGAACTCATTCTATAATCAATATCCATTGTTCACTTTTATGTTTATTCTATTGGAATATTAAGTTATTTCAAGTATTTGTTATTATAAAACATTTGGTATATGAGTATGATCTTGTCTTGCATCTTAGGATGATCTAAAGAATTATGAAAAGAGAAAAAAATAGGTGATCAATGGAAAATATGGTCATAAATAAACTTTACTTGAGAAATTTTTGAGTTTGTGATCATACCAAAATCAAGATTGATATTGTAGATAAAAAAATCATGCACTTTGGGTATCTATCTAGTCCTAGATTTCATACTACTATTCATATGATTCCTATGAGAGAAAAGTACTAATTGAAACTATGTCTTTGGCCACCTTTGATTTCCTTCCATGTTTCATTTTTTGGTTTTGCACTTCTACTTGCCCAGTTTGTACTTTGACCCTTCAACATTTCTCACCCCGGACATCAATCCCACTTAGGAGGCCAATTCAGGTGCCCCTCATCCCCTCTCGATGCTCATGTCCCCTTTGTATTTTACCACATCTTTTGGGTCCTTTCTAGCCATTTGAACATCTTATTTTTTACTAGCTTGATTTTTTAGTTTTAATTATGAAATTCAAGAAAATTAATCATATAAATATAAAGCTATGTGATCATAATAAAGGACCAAACACTAAACATCTACTACCACCACCTAAGGTTGCATCAAAAGGCATATAAAGAGCATTCAAGTATCCATCTAGCATTTATTCAAGGGCAAGGGACTACATTTCTGCATAAACTTCATAAACAATCTTGATTCTTGTCTATGAACCATACATCACATTTTCTTGGTCATTTCTATTCATCTGGGGGCGTATTACTCTCCTTCTTACACATCATTACATTGGGTCTAAGATGTAGTATGATTCTCAATCGTAAGTTCACTTCATGACAGATGATGACAGTTCAACCCCTCATTGACATTATTTTATTTTTAGGATTTGATGCTTTTTGGGGTTTTGCACATCATTTCTTCATTGCAAGTTACATGAGACATCTACAAATTTGGTGTGACATACCTGTGATAAAGTTAAGAACAATGAACATATTGTGACCATGTAAAGCTAGTTTTCTAAGCTTCTGAAGTAGTCATAGGCGTCTAAGAAGGTCTCTGATGCCCTAGGCCCCCTTGAACCTGCACGAGTGCCGTAGTCCCAACATTCCTAACACTCTTGAATTTTCAATGGATTGAATCAGACAATCTAAAAACATTGGTAATTCATCAAAATCCAAAAACATTGGGCACAATTTCAAAAATCTAAAAACATTAGGTAAATCTTCAAAAATCCAAATAACATTGTAGCTAGGTGATTCAAAATTCAAAAACTTGATGTTCAATCAAATTATCCTAATTTCACTACACAACTCGTTCTAACTTAATCCATTATGAGACTGCAAAACATCTTATTTAGTGCTTCTTGAGACCTCTGCAACATTTGGATCGTATCTTAATTAATGAACATCTTCATTAATGCAAAGCTAGTTTTCTAAGCTTCTGAAGCAGTCATAGGCGTCTAAGAAGGTCTCTGACGCCCTAGGCCCCCTTGAACCTGCATGAGTGCCCTAGTCCAAACATTCCTAACACTCTTGAATTTTTTAGGATTAGTGAGACAATTTTCCCTCTGTATTCATCAGTTCATCACTTCGGCACAATTTTCATACCCTAAAAATTTAGTGTGGTCTTTATGGGATAAGTTATTAGCTAGGTGATTTATGTACTTGATGTTCAATTTCAATTTCTTAGCTTTTTAAAACTCGTTCTTTGATCCATTGTGATGACTTACATGTGTATGGCCCTTATCAAGACCTCTGCTAGGATTTGTGATCGTAATTAGATGTATTAAGGACATATTTATCTCTAGTAAGTATTGTTTGGTTATAAACGTTATTCCAATTTCTTTATATATATTATTCTATGTCATATTAGGGGCTACTGTGGTATCTTGGTGGTTTGTGACTATGAATTTTCACTGTAATGACATTCTATTTGCTGAAGTTAAAGACGTTAAGTATATAGGTCTTATATGGACCTCATGACATATTATGAATGATCATGATAATATCTAACTGCTAATTGTAATAACATACTGAGTTGGTGTTACTAAGAATGGAATACTTGATTGATCAATTTTGTGATCACAGTGTTCATTTATTTCTCAATGTCAAAATTGGACTCCTCATGGAGGTCTATCATTATCAATGTTAATCTTGTTATGATGTGTTTGCTTAATCAACATATGAATAGGTCATAGACCTTAATATGCATTTAATAATTTAATATTGTTGTTGACCATCTCCATGTTATTGCTTGGCATTCATGTTGTTAGTTAGAAATTTTATAATCTAGCAATCGCATGTGTACAATGCAATGTGAACGCCGAACGGTATATGTTATTTGATTTAGAGGGATAGTTATTACTTTTTTTAGTTGATGTTGATAAGGGGTGTGATTGATTTTGGTTGTGTAGAAATATAGATGAACCAATTCATTTAAATAGCGCAAACGTGAGGTCTAACCTTTAAAACATTTCAATATGAAAAAAAGTGATATAATTTACAAAGCTTTGCGAGAAGTCAACTTATGTCACGGAGGTCAAAATTTTGCAAAAACAAAGTTGCGGTGTAGTGGTTCTACTCGCTTAGCTGAATTGTCTCCTTCAAATTGTATTTCTAGTCAGTTTGTGCTACCATATACTTAACAAATTTGGCATATCGGGAATACCAGAGCTGTTGAGGCATTTAAATATTTTTTTAATAAAAAGAGTTATGACAAGATGGAAAAATGTGTTTGAAAAGTGTAACTCTAAAAATTACTTATAAATACACATATTTAACATGCATGCACTAACCTGTGCATGTCCAATGGAGAAAATCAGATATTGAGACTTATTAGGCAGTTTAATAGAATAAGAAGATACACAAAAACTGTGATTCCTTGGCTTATTTTATAAAAACAATTCCACTTGAATACATGGAAATCTTGTCGCAAAATACATAGGTTTACATTGAGTAAATGTGTTACCAAATGCTTATGGTTTCCACTATCAAATTAATAAATATCTTACATAGCATTATTTCAACCATTTTTTGAATGCTTCAATATGTATTTGTTAAAACTTTGCTCCTAAACTAAGAAGACAGATATAAATCCTCCAATTTCTCTGTGACCGTAACATTATAAGGGAAATACATATGGTCAATAGGTTTGAAGTTTTACTGATTGCATGTTACATGATACCCATGTTTGATCCATGTCTGAGCCCCATTTATATGCTATTGGTAGCCAATAGTTTTCATTTGTGGAAATTTCAAATTTCACTCATGTTTGTTTGAATGATGCCTTGTATTGGCTAATCTAACGTAGTGGTTCTTTTGCATTTTTCCTAACTCTCACACACGTTTGCGAGAAGTCAACTTATGCCACGGAGGTAAAAATTTTGCAAAAACAAAGTTGCGGTGTAGTGGTTGGACCCGTGGCATTGAACCTCGAGGTCACAGGTTCAAGTTTTGCCGATCCCCACTGCTAACGTGCATGAGGGATAGGCTCTTCCGTTCTTCTGCTTTTGTGCATGCATTTGCATATTGACCAAATTCTTAAAAACATCTTTAAATTTATCAATCTAGTAAATTTTCTATAATCTGTATGGTTATTTCTGCTCTTCATGGAATTCTGGTTTCAAAATTTGTATTTGTATTTGTATATGAACGTCCCTTATTTTCTCCTTAATTTTTCGATCTTCATATTCAGGTCTCCGCTTCCTCCCTAAGCTCAAAAGACTTGTTGTGTGATTTTGGCACCATGGCTCAAGAATGCAAAGGATCAGATAAAATAGATCATTCACTGCCTCTTTCATTTGTTTCTGATTCTAGGGACTTTTGTTCTAGAACATGTGTAAAGTCTGATTGTAATGAAGAGCAGTTTTCTCATTGTGAGTCAGCTACAGGATTTGGTGGCTATTGTCACAATAAGGTTCCTATAGGACCAAAATTTCAAGCCTGCAGAATCCTTCAACCTCATTCTTCTATTTCACATGCCATTTGGGGGCAGCTTGTGCATCTGTGTTGAAACCTAGTTGATGATTTGAAACTGTGTTAAAAGTTTAAATAACAGTTTCAAGTTTAAACCTAAACTGCATTATATGTATACATGGAAAAAGAAGGAACATATATCATATTTGGATTACAAATGTAATTATTTTTTGAATGCATTTTATGTTTATGCTCTACTTGCACATGCAACCCACAGACATTCCAAAGATACTATTCTCTGGAGAATGTTTTCAGAATGTGGCTTTAGCCTTAAGATTTGAAATCAATCGCTTATTCGATGTGCTGCACGATGTTGCGTCGGGCAAAGACATGAATTTTTTTGTTGTGGTACGGGCATTTTCCTTTTATTTGAGGTGAGAAATTTTAATTTAATCTAGTTGCTTACCCTACAATTGAATGCAGACTGTTGCAATAAATGTTATATACATCATCATAAAATGTGTTATTGCCAATTTTGTATATTACTTGTAAGAGTCTTCCCTTTTGAACTGTGTAATGATGAATGGACTGGTTCAACCATATTAGAAGTAATATTCATCAGGAAAGGTTTTCTAATCCTTGAATTTTTACAGGTTATCACAGGTCTCTGGATACTCTCTTGGATTGGCAGTTGCACAAATTTCTTGATCCTCTTCTATGTTGGTAAGAATGACCTATACTACTTTTCTTTTAATTATTGGGATGGCTTCTTGAAACTGCTTACAGTAAGTCTTGGGTGGGTTTTTGATCCTCAAAAAATTGTTTCTAGACTACTATGTTCATCACAATTCTCAAAAGTACACATTTGGCATTTTGTAATTTTCTAATTTGAATGGTGTAAATAGTATCTCAAATAGACCCGATATTCTCTACTTGTATTCTTAATATTTAGGGCCTTATCCAGTATTATGTTTTCCGATTGGCAATTCTTACAATTTGAAGAAACTCTAGATTGTTTACATTATTTATTAAACTGCTAATACCCATATAAATAAGGGCCATTTCTTATTTGACCTCTGTCAATTCTATAAACAAATGTTCTGATATTTTCTACCACTATTTTATGCAACATTTATGATAGCCCACACAGTTCCCAAATCAACCTGCCCACATTGCACCCATTCGCTACCCGCTCACTAAATCTGGAATCTACAAACTCTTTTGACCATACCCATTTTAGAATCCACATAACCAAGTTCCAAAAACATCCGATGCAAAGAATTACCTCGTCTAAAGACTGAATCAAGAAACTACTGAAATTCTAACAATTTAGACAAACAGTTCTAACAATTATTATAATGTAATTTGTAAATTGGATTAATGATCCTTGTTGTCTAGGACACAATTTCTAAAAATTCATCATTCATTCATTGAACATAGAATTTAATTCTATCTCTTTTAGAGGGATCTTTGTAATATGCTTCAATCTATTATACTTTTAGACATTTTTCTTTAATTCATTCTAAGGAATCCTCTTAATGCCTCTACAATGCTTCAAACCCTAGCATTTTTCTATTTAGAAACCCTAGATTTAAACAAAAAATGAAGAAAATAACATGAGTCAGGTAACAAAAACTACTCAGGAAACAAAGAGCGTGGGAGAAATTTTTCAGTAGGCAGAGATAAAATTGGTCACGAAATAGGGTCTTCATATGACTCTAGTTTAAATTTTGAATATGAATTTTGCAAGCTTAAAGAGAGTGAAAATCAGGAAACAAAGTTTTCTGATGAAGGACGAGGGCCTGCGCAAAAATTGACGGAATTGAGACTGAGTATGGGCATTTACCAGTGGAAGTTTGTTTAAGGAACTTTTAGATTCTATTTTTGACCTTTCCTTTTATTTAGATCAAAAATCTCTAACCAGCTCCAGCAATGTAAAAGGTGATGGTAGTGGCACCAATGGCGGCGTAGGGGGTAGTGGTGGCACGAGATCGAACCAGGCGTGTGTAGCTTGCAAGCATCAAAGAAGGAAGTGCACAGAAAGCTATTTGTTAGCACCGTCTTTTCCTGCCGAGCAGGCTAGAATATTTCACACAAGGTTTTCGGCATCTGTAATGTTTTGAAGATTTTGAAGAGCTTGGACACATGTGGAAAAACAAAGAGCTGTGTAATCCTTATGTTGGGCGGCTGAATGCAGAGACTATTATCTTGTCGATGGTTACTTGGGTGTATAGAACTAGTTTAAGCCAGAAAACACAAAAAATGTACGCAAAAAATGTCCAGACGGCCAAATGACTCTATAACCATCAAATTTAACACCGCTACATAAACGTCCAGAGGTCCTTTACCATAGGGGGAATGCCTTCGGCGTAATAAGAAAATAAGTTGGCCAACTCGATGTGGTGGGAACTACACTATTACCCATGTATTAATTGCATTGAATATGGCCATGGATTCTTGGGGAATGCATGAAATTTTGTGAATTTTGAAGTTGAGTACCATTTTCCAAGTTCATTGTTTGGATCTTTTCACTCCGCATGTTCAGGTTTTGTATATGTTACTCCATTATGGAAGGAAACCATGATTTTCATGGCTAACTATTATTGATCTGAGTAGCATAAAAAATGAATCTTATTTGGTTAAAGTAGCGAGTTGCTGTAAGGTTATTTTGTTTTGGAATTTTGAAGGAGAATGTGGTGAAGGTGTAATTGACGGATACTGACAAGGGAGTTCAAAGTGAAGTTACATGATGTCATATTAGGCATTATGAGCCCTACCATTCTCCTAATGGCTTATTCCACTTTCATTTATGTCGAAGAAATTGCTGTTTTTGATTATGTGTTATTGTGAGGAAATGGGTTTCTGAGAACATTGTCTTTCTGGTTTTGCATTGTTATTAATTATGAGTTTAAATAGATCTTTGAAATACCATATGGGTCTGAAATAATTATAATTTGTAGCAGATGAAATATGTATTTACAAACTTTTTGATTATATTAAGGTCTATGTATGATGTCAAACCCAATAACTTGGGTGTGTTTGGATAGATATACATTTATATTATTAATCAAATCCTTGGACTCGAATTCAGGATTATGGGCATTATTTTTAATTAGTTTATTATATAGCTTGTGGAGAACGAAACCCATGGAAAATATCAGTGGTTTCACGACTATTGTTGTACTATGTATTGGGTGTCTAATGATACACACACACACACACACACACACACACACACACACACACACACACACACACACACACACACACACACACACACACACACACGATGAACTGAATCCTCGATTCAGATGTGGGTAAACCAAGGTCTGTTGCTCTTGAGCCTTGTATTGTGATCTTGAGACCTTCATTTCATTAACATATCACAGAGATAGTTTTATTTGTCTGTGGGATGAGATGTCAAGATGTAGAGGCACCTTCATATCATTTGGTTTATGTCGAGGGCCATGTTGAGAGAATGTGCTCTTGTGATTATGACTGGGTTTTAAGCTCTTTAATGTTAACGACTATTATGCCTTTCCTTGACAGAGATAGTATATGGACTTCTTAAGGTTATTGGGAATCTAAAGAAGATTCCTGCTCAACTGTAATTTCTCCCTTGGCTACGAGACTGTGTATTATTACTATGAGAAGCCAGTTCTAGATATGATGTTAATCTTTACTACTTATATGATATATTTATTATAACACTGGGACTAATAACTATTTTTTATTATTATTGGTAAATATTTTTTTGAAAGGGACTATACCCTTGTATACAAAAGGGGCCTAGAAGCCAGAATAGGAATGAAAAGCATTACAAAAAGGATCAAAATACAGATGAGACACAGAAACCCAATGTAACCAAAGAGAAGCTACCCCAAAACATCAAACCAGTTCGAATACTGCAGAAGAGCAGCCAAAAAATACAAAAAAAAAACAGAAAATATGAAGGAAGACAACAAGAGTAGCGCAGACCCACAATTACTTCTTGGTGGCTTTGTCGATTCTGGATTTGATAGTCTGCCAGGAGGTGAACATAGCCAATGTCATCATATGAGAAGGGTTAGAAACATCCAGTTGTTGGATGGTCTGTTTTCTTTCCTTTTCCGTGCCCCAAAGAGTTGCAGGTACTCCACTGAGATTAAAAATGTTGCGGAGATGTTGCTCAATAAATTCTTTGATTGCACTAAAAAATAGCCATATTATGGTCATGGCGAGTCTTGGCTTTCCCTAAATGGTTGTCCAAGGAGTTCAATTTTTTGTAGATATCTTCAACCTGTTTATTATCAATATCAACCTCCTCCTCCTTCTTCCTCTTACCTTTTTGTTTTGCCAAGTTTTTAACTTCATCTTTCAACAGCAATATGTCAGCTTCTAAGGCTTCCAGCCTTTTTGTGGGACTCTCAATGTGTGCCTCCTATGAACTAGTGTTGCTAATATGCAGGAGGTTATGAGCCATTTCCAAATCCTGAGGAATGTTCCCCGAAGCAGGGGTGCCAAGGTTCAGTCTTTTAGAAGACCTAGTAATGGGCCTGGTCGAAGTGGAGGCGAAGGGGGTGGGAGTAGAGGTGGGGGGATAGCAGAGGGAGCCGAGAATGAGGGAAAAGGGGTATCAGTAGTGGTGATGGGGACAGAAGGAGAAGAGATGGGGGTAGCAGCAGTGGTGTGGGGAAGAGAAGGAACAGAGATGGGGGAGGTTGGGATGCCGGGAGACCTAAGAAGACAGAGCTTGTGTAATAAGAAGATGAGTCCCTGGTGCAGTGGGACCACACGTGCATGCTTTTGGAACTCCAAAATGGAGTGCTCAAGAGAATTAAACAAATAATGAGGGAAACAAATTGTGAAACTTCTATGGAAGTGATTGAGGAACACCAAATGCTTTGAGGGCACAGTGATGAATCTCCCCTCCAGAGAGATGTATTGCACCATCATACGGGTGACCTCGTCAAAAGGTGGAGGAATAGAGCTGACTTGTAAACCCACCATGACGAAGACTAGTTTCTCATTGGTTTCAAAAAATTTCTTCTCCTCAGTAGCCTTATTAATCCTTTTAATAAAAAAGTGCTATCCTTCCATGTCAAGGCATGTTGCTTCGGCTATTAACTCTTCATTGATCAAAATTTTCTGTCCGCCATATTCCACTGTGTGATCCTTCCAATCCTTCACAAAATGCATGGATATGCTTTGGTCATGACCCTGAATCTTCTCCATAAAATTTGTGATGCCTCCCTGGTTGAGAAGATTCCAAAGCTCTTCATTATTTTTCCATTCCGGGTCCACGCTGGGTTCGATCTGGCAAGGGGATCCTCCCATTTTCACCATGCTTAAGTGTTTGCAAATATAATTTTCAAAATCCCTATGAAAAATCCTATAGCAGATGCAGTTACCAGTTGCCTTTCTCTATTTTTTTCACTCGATGCGAATGATGGAAAGTGTAGCCATTGCTGTTCCCACGAATGCCTGCGTGTTTGCTGCAATGTACCTGGGAAAACCCACATGTGTGAGTTTCAGTCCCCTTAGAAACCCACTCCAGCTCATCATCATCCTTATTAAGGACTTGAGAATCCATAAGACCCTATTTAAAAGTTGTTCTAAGCACAATATTTCCCACATGTGTGGCTTTAATCTTCATATAGATCCACTTTAAGTCATCATCATACTTACTATAATCATGATTGCCCATCAGGATCTGTTTGAGTGTTGCTTTAATATCAACACATGTGAGAGTCTTATTCTTAAAGACCCACTCCAAATGCTCATTAATCTTACCTCGAATTTGCATGCTAATAAATATCTGCTTGTATGCTGATTTAAATCTGTTCAGGAATGTGATCTCTATTATCCCAAATAATGTGATTAACATTAATGCCATAATTAGCCAATGCATCTGCCACCTTGTTACCCTCCTGGTAAGTATGCTTGATCCAAATATTATTGAAGGTTTGGAAAATACTTATGGATTCCAAGATGAAGTCCTTGATGTTCCAACTTGGAGGTGAACACTGATTAAGATGATTAATGATATTAAGTGAGTCTCCTTCCAGAATGAGATTTTGGATATTATGAGTCTGAGTAATTCTAAGGCCCCAAAGAGTGGATAATGCTTCAGCAAAATGATTAGTTTGTATTCCCATTCTACCAGCATAAGAAAAAATCAAACTACCTTTATGATCCCAAATCACTCCTCCCCCAGCTGCAATTCCAGGGTTACCCTTAGAGGCCCCATCAAATTTCAACTTGTACCAGTTAAGATCAGGAGGATGCCAATGTATCAGAGATATTTCAATGTTATTACCAAAATTATTTCAGATTTTTTCAGCTCCAATCTACCATTGGGACAAGATATGCTCTTCATTTTCTGGATAACTCTTGTTCTTGGGGGGTTTAAATCTAACAATATTCTCTTTAATAGCATTAGAAATTTTCCCAATACTGAGCTTATAATTATGTTTACTATTTCTAAAGATAATATCATTTCTATCTTTCCATATCCTCCAAATGACATGGGGTATTACCAAATTCCATAGCCTTCTTACAACACAATGTTTATAGGGTGGGCTCCATTGGGTCCAAAGCTGACTGAAGTCCTTCGGAACCACCCAGAAAGCTTTAAAATTAGAGAGGGAAAAACTCCATATTCTGGTAGCATAATCACAATGGATAAACAAATGACTGATATCCTCAGAGTCTTTTTTACAAAGATGACATCGATTAGGCATTATGAATCCTTTTCTAATCAGGTTGTCAGTGGTAAGAATTCTACCCCTGAGAGCAAGCCAAAAGAAAAAGTTAATTTTTGGAGTTAGCTCATTCATCCAAATTCTACTCCATTTAAACTCAGTTTGACTATTGGTGAAGAAAGTATTATAACCAGTTTTGACAGAGTAGTCCCCATCAATAGAATTTCTCTAGACCAATTCATCCTTAACATCCAGCTGACTTAAAGGTATAAGATCCAACTAATCCTGCAGGGAGGAGATAGTTTGGATCAGATCATCTCTATCCACATAAAGTTTTTTCCATTTCTTTTTGTTGCCATTTCTATCAATATAATCCTTGATTCTAGTGCCATACTTGTTTTCAAGACTATCTTTGGCAACACCAAATCTATCCTTAAGGCTACCATTAGACCAGTTATCTTCCCAGAATTTTATATCACAAGCCATCTCCCACTTTCCATTTACTTCCTTGTTTGATGAAATTTCTACTCTTCACTAAATTATTCCAAAAAATGGAACCATAGGGAAGGTGCTCATATTGAAGAAAAGAAAATACTTCTTGTTGATTAAGGTATTTGGCCTTAATTAATTCAATCTAGGGTTGCTTCTCAGAAAGCATTCTCCAGCCCATTTTCATAATAAGAGCCTCATTCATTTTCTTGATGTCTTTTATGCCCAGTCCCCCTATAGATTTTGGAGTGCAAACCTTATCCCAAGCAACTAAGTGGTATTTAAACTTCTCCTCCATGCCCTGCCATAAGAAGTTTTTCTGGATCCTCTCAATTTTTTCTCTGAAGGTAGAAGGGATCTTATAAAGAGACATGATATAAATAGGTAGATTTTGAAGAGTGCTTTTTATGATCAGGCACTTACTAGCACTAGATAGAATGGCTCCTTTCCAACCAACCATTTTTTTTTAAATCTCTCCAACAGATTCTCCCACACCTTATTAGAAACTTTTTTAGTGCCAAGAGGGAGTCCTAAGTAAGTGGCTGGAAGTGCACTTATTTTACAGCCCAGAATTTTTGCAATTTTAAACTGTCTTTCCTCAGGAGTGTTGAAGAAGAAGATGGAGCTTTTATCATAATTGATCTCTTACCCAGAAGCAGATTTAAAGTTGCAGAATAGCCTTGGTAGCCTTAGCTTCAATGACGGAAGCCAATAAAAGAAGAATTGTATCATCCACAAATTACTGATGAGAAGCTGCTTGGCTGATGGAAGTGGGCTTTGAACCTTTCAGAAGACCGTCAATGACTGCTTTACCAATTATTCTACTAAGACTGTTTTCCATAAGAATGAAGAGCAAGGGTGATATGGGGTCCCCTTGTCTTAGTCCACTATTGCTTGTGAAAAATCCAACTGACTCACCATTAACCACCACTGAGAATCTGACCATAGAGATGCAAGCCTTAATAATTTTTCTGAATTTAGCCGGAAAACCAAATTTAATTAAGACTTTGTCAAGAAAAACCCAAGAGACCTTGTCAAAGGCTTTATTCATATCAAGCTTAAGGACCATATTCACTTTTTTATTATTCTCCATAGAGTGTATGGTCTCATGAACCATAATCACTCCATCTTGGATAATCCTACCTTTAATGAATCCACTCTGCTGCCTTGAAATTAAATCATTCATAATAGATCGTAGCCTAGTAGCAATGATTTTGGTAAAAATTCTATAGATAACATTCACAAGGCTGATGGGTCTGAAGTCTTTGAAGTCTTTAGCATCCATTTTTTTTGGAGCAAGCACAATGTGGGTGTTATTCAGCTCTTTCAAAAGATCCCCAGTTCTATAGAATTCATTCACCACTCTAAGAAGATCATCTGAGCATATTTCCCAAAATTTCTAGAAAAAGTTAATGGAAAATCCATCTGGGCCTGGAGCCTTGTCACCTTCTAAAGTAAATATAGCTTTTTGCAGCTCTTCAAGTGTGATAGCTTTAGTGATATCTTTAAATCTCTGCTCCTCAATTTTGTCTTGGGGGATGGCCTCCAACATGAAAGAAATTGCCTCCTCTGCAATGATAGTCCTCTCATTAAGAAGTTTTTTTATAGAAATTGAGAGCTTCTTCTTTGATGCTGTTGGGATCTTTTATAACAGTGCCATTACTTTTAGCCACTTCCATAATCCTATTACAAGCCCTGTGTTTCAAAGTGGTCATATGGAAATTTTTTGTATTTCTATCTCCTTCTTTCAGCCAGATAGCCCTAGATTTTAGTCTCCATAAGGATTCTTCTCTGCTACAAATCGTATGTAGCTCTGAGAGAATATTGCTTTCCTTAGTTTGGTCTTCAACAGATCTCCCCATTGTATTCATTTTGATTTCTAGATCTTGGAGATTTTTTTTAACATCTTTTTTTTTCAAACACATTGCCAAAAACTCTTTTATTCCAGATTTTAGCTTGTTTTTTAACATTTTTGAGCTTCTAAATCAATCTAAATTGGGCAGTGCCTTCACCATTTCAAACTCACCACTCTTTAATTTTATCATAGATGTCATCATGCTCAATCCACATCTTTTCAAATTTGAATGAGATTTTGATCGGTTTAGTCCAATTGAGGAGATTTAAGGCAATCAGAATTGTGGTCCAATCCAATTCTAGGTAGAGAAGAGAGGTGGAAGTCCTGACTGAGAATCCAACTAGCAGAAATCAGGGCTCTATCCAGTCTAACTTGGATAAGATCTTTTCCCAGCCTTTTGTTGTTCCAAGTGTATTTATTCCTATGGAGATCCACATCCAAGAGATTAAGATCAGCAATAAAATCTGTAAATTCCTCCATACCTGTGGAAAAGCTGGAGATTCCTCCATATTTTTCACCTGGGTTTAGAGGAGAGTTAAAGTCACCCATGATCAGCCAGTTGGCTGTACTATGTTGGTTTCTAAAGATCTTAAGATCAGTCCATAGTTTACATCTCCCACTAACCGTATTAGGGGCATAGATATTAGAAAGGATCCATTCACCATTGTTCTCAATAGCATGAAATTTAATAGCAAGATGATTAGTGCTAGCATTAAGAACCATACCAGTAAAGTGTCTTTTATCCCAAAGAGTGGCCAGACCTCCAGAAGCTCACTGAGATTCCACCATAGCCACATCAGAGTTTTCCCAGAAACTCTTTTTACTAATTTCAAGGATCTTAGCTTTCATCTTAGTTTCCTACAAAATCAAAATACTAGGGCTACTAGAATCACGTAACTCCTTAATGATTCTCTGTTTGGAGTTCCCGTTTAGTCCTTGGATGTTCCAAGAGATAATCTTCATTTAAAAAGAGTGGGAGCTGGGATTTCCTGATGGCTCAATTGACGTTGAATGCCATCTGTAATGTCTTTCTCTGTTCTCTTGGATCTAAGAGTCTTTTTTGATGGCCTTCCTCTTTTAGAACTACTTCCAAAATCTACTAGTCTTCTAGCAGAGGATCTAGTAGTTCTGGATGATGAAGTTTCCCAGTTGTCCATTTTCTTTTTCTTGTCACTGTAGAGCGATTCTGGGATCATTTCAAATCCTTTCATTCTCTTTTTTTTTAGGTGACCTCTATAAATCTAGAAGTTAGCTCCTCATCTTCCTTGAATGGTGTTACTTCTCCCTCCTCTTGCTCTCTCTGATTACTATCAATAAAGAGTAGATCTACTGATCTGTTGCTGAAGCAAGGAGGTATATCTACTGATCTGTTGCTGAAACCAGGAGGTATATCTGTTGAAATTTTACTTTCACCCCTTGGAGTCTGTAATGTTTCTTCTGAACCCATGTTATCCTTCTCCAGTATTTCCTCAATGATGTACAAAGAGTTATCTATCTCAGCTTCCTTAGTGTCATTTGGAAGTGCCAAAGTTTGAGTTAGATCCTTAGGGATGATATTTATCTTCACAGTTCCTTCTTGTTCATCCACCTCTATATCCACCTTTACAGGATTTTCTAAGTCTTCTTTGTTTCTGATTGGTTCTCCATGCAAAGCTGCCACCGGGGTTTTTGGATGCCAGACCAGGTGTTTCCTTATTGGAGTTCTAAACCCCCCTTTTTTTCCTTTTTATTTAAGTTCAACTCAGTCTGGTTAGGGGCTTTTTCTACTCTCCGACTTTTCATTTCAAGAACCCCGTTTTCCTTTATCATTTCTAAATCACCCTCAAGTTGTTCTTTCTTTTTTGTGTTTGTCCTCCTCTGTAAAGATCTCCTTATTAGGACATTTTTTGGTGAAGTGTCCTATACGATGACATTTCTTACACCTTAAATGAAAGGTTTCAAATTCAATTTTTTGGATCCACATTCCACACTTATATTTCAAGATGATGTGCTCCGGTAACTTATCCTGCTCCATTTCAGAAGAAATGCAGAATCGAGAAAAAACAAGTCTGGATCTGTTTCTCATGGGCCCATTCAGTTTGATTGGAGCACCTAAGGATTTAGAAATGTTTAGCAAGATTTCATCATCCCAAAATTGCAACGATAGCCTAGGGAGTCTACACTAGATTGGAATGGTGTTTATATTTTCAATGTTAGGGTCAAACCTTGGATACCATTTTTTCAAAAAGAGACCCATATTACCTAACCACCACGGTCCTCCCAGAAGCACCGATTCCAAATCAGTCTGCTGATTAAATTTTGCTAGAAAAAAACCCCATGGCATGATGGTAATACTCAGATCCCCCTTAGGTTTCCACTTTCTAAGAGCCCATTTTCTAATAAAATCAATATTAGGTCTGGGGCCTAGAAACTTACCAACAAGGGAAAGATTCTCTTTATCCAAAGCCCTATTAACACAGCCATGTGGAACCATTAGATAGGTAGCACCTTCATTTTCCTTTTCCCATGTGAATTGCCCTCTTTCAGGAGATTGTGGACCCACTTTTCTATTAGGGTTTTGAAGAATCTTATTCCAGGCCAAAGCTGTGGATCCCAGCGTGTCCACTTTTTCAGTCCTTGCAATTCTTCATCCTTGGAAAATGGTGCTACCGTAGCCTGACTCAACCATAATTTCCTGCAAAATACAATGCCATTATTGGAAAACTTTTCGCTGCTGATACCATTCTTTCTCCATCATTTGAGAAAGATAGAGAATTTGCTATTTTTAACAACACTATTGATGGATGAGACTTCTTTGTGACTAATAAAGTTATTGTAATCTACAATGTGTTGCTTCAGATCTAGGTCCAAGTGGAGAAAGCCCACTTGAGTGTGGGGAATTTGTAGTCCTTCCTCTTTCATTGAGGGAACGCTCTGTGTATTGTCAGCCAGGTGCCTTCGGATTCTCTGCGCCATTGCTCTCCTTCTTAGTGCAGTGGTCGAGGGTTTCACAGATGCTACTCTAACAACAAACAAAGTTTATCTCCCGTCGTCGTCACTCTTCACCCACATCTCTGCCCACTTCACCTGCCCACAACAATGATGTGTTTGACCGCCTCAGTAGAGGCAATGGTAGTGGATGGGACTCTCCCCCAAGGGAAATTCCTATGCTTGGCTTTAGCCATTTCTCTTCCTTGCCAAAATGAAGAAGAAGAGTAGCAACTGAATGACAGATGGGACCCCATCCCGGATACGGAACACCCCTCCAACACCATCAGTTGGGGGGACAAACTTGATAATCTTCCGCCTTCGCCACCTGCCATGTTCATTTCTATTGCACAATTTTGTTATTTTTTATGTTATGTTGCTTTGGAATCTACACATTTTTTGATTTAAAATCATACTTTAATTTTGTTATGATTGTTCAACTTTAATATTGCTACTTTGAGGTGAGTTGGTCTCCTTCTCGGGGCCTTTTTTGCTTGATATGTTTGGCATTTTAGGGTGCGAATTTTTTCATCCATCTTTTTGTACAATCAACGTTGTACTATATTATATTCATTAAAGTGCACTTTTCAATCAAAAACAATAACAGGCATTTGTTGCTTGGAAAGTAGACGGTGAAAATCTTTAATCTTTGGATTTTCAAAACAGAGCATCTCTATGTTACTGTATTGGGATGTCACGAGTAAGGAGAATCATGGATGCCTATGTTACTAGGGTTCGCTCCCCATTCTCCCGTACCCGCTAGATACGTACCTGGTATGGATACATCCCGAGTACGTCTATATATGTATCGGGTATGTCCCAGATACATTTTGGCATACCTGGGACATATCGGACGTACCCGAGACGTACCCATAGGGTTGGGCAGTGGGGGCACTCTAATTTTATTTTATTTTGACTCAAACAAACTTCAATTTTATTGAGGACTAGACTAGGAGGGCATGACAACCACAAGGATTACCTAGAGATTGTTTAAAATCCCTAAAGATTTATTGAAGAGAAAATATTCAAAGGATATCAAGAATGTTTGAGCTAATTATTTGGGATCATTGCAATTGGCCGAGGAAAGAAGTTATTCATAGAAATTTGGACATATATCTGAGCCTCCAGACAAGCTATATATGAGATCAAATCTCTGGTGATCTTCAATACTAATAGAAAAATTTGGAGTTGCAAATTGTATAGCTTAAAGTTTCAAAGAGCATCCTTTCCCAGAAGCTATCAAGGCACAACATTGACTCCTCCCCGCATCCTTAAGGAGGATTAGAAGGTGATTTTGGATAATATGAATGCAAGAACTGACCATTGGACTGATCTCTTTAGTTATCATTGGTAGGTTAGAGTCAATCTCATTAAATAGGTCCTTTAGGGGCTCCCTATATACATCTTTTATGGCCACCATTGCAACACAAATTAATCTGAAAGGAAATGAATGAAACACGAAGGAATACAATATTTGTATATCATAGAAAATGTAAAATATTAAGTATTTTAAATGTTTTGAACATTGATCTTATTACATTTTTCAAGTTTTGTATTTCTTATGAACTAAAAAATGAGTATATATATAATTTTTTAATATATATGTACGGATGTATCCAAGATGTATCATACCCAAGGATTTTTTAAAATTGACGCATCCGCGTATTGAACCCGTACTCGTACTCGTATCCTGGCAACATAGATGGTTGCTATCAATGTGCTGTTAGGAAATAAGAGATAAAATATGTGGAATAATCCCTTACAGAATCGCAACAGTAGAAACTAATATGCAGAAAATATTACAGATCTCAAATAAAAGTGCAGAATAAATAACACAATACAGAGAGACAAGATTTAACGTGGTTCACCCAATTTGGGCTATGTCCACCAAGAATCACTTGCTCAGATTTTATTACAAGCCTCCACTCTCTCAATACAATACCCAGATCCGTTTGGAGCTATGCTCAACAAACTCTACAGAATTCACACCCGAATTCAAAGCACATCTGCAATACATTTGCTTGTCTATCTATCATATGCATAAGACCATATAAATAGACAACTGCTTAAGCAGTTTGATACAAAACCGTGGGTATATGGGCAAAAAAAACCATGGGCAAAAACCGTGGGTATCAAAACAATGGGTACCGAAAAAACCATGGGCCCAAAAACAGCCCATAACGGTTACCCATTACCCATGGGTTAATAAACCACCCATGAAAATTTTCTTCGGGGGCTTCGCCCCTGAACCCCCATTGATCGGGGGGGCTTCACCCCCCTGAACCCCCCTGAACCCCCTTGGACCGTAAAAATACCCGAGTGTAACACATAGAAGGTGTACCACACTCTAACATGAAAATAGGCTCCACAAACATAACATAAACATGGTGGACATAGTATTATGATTAATCACATCTTTTGAGATACATTCTACTACATTATTGACAATATTATATATTATATATAGTCGGCCTATATTTGTAATAATAATTAAAAATTCAAGCAAGGGAATCATATAGAATAAATTATCTGATCCCATAATAAAGGACTCTGAACGTAGAATAAGCTATCATCCACCTAAAAAAAAGCATCTAATTGTGTTTAATCGAGACCTGCCTAAAAATAGCATCCATTTGAAGGAGGTTCAAGGGAACATTACATTAATTTTAGGAGGGGAGTTAAGTTTTGTCCATGCAACATCTGATAATGTCTATTGCATTTAGCTACTTTGATCTCTATTGATGGAATATTGGACAAGATTTTCCTAGGTGATGGTTCCAAATTAATGCACATAGATTCACTGAATGATTGGGTCTTGAGAAGTAGTGTAGTTATCATACGTAACTGATCACTATATGTGATAGGTGAGTTGTTAGTATATATCATTTTTCCTCTTTACTTAAAGTCTTAGGATACATTTAGATGTAACATATTAAATATGATATGTGGAATTAATGTAGAAGGTCATGATTTCATTACTAATTAGGTGATTCTAACAAACATGTTGAATACTAGTGACCAAAGTTTGAATTGAAATGCGTGGAACACCTTGTTTAGATCTCCATAGGTTCAAAGTAGCTGGATTTCTTAACATTTTTGGAATTGAGGTGCCCACTAAGTTGTGGTGCGCGTAAATAACCTTAACTTAATAAGATATGTGATTCCAATTTAGTGGAATTGGCAGATCCTACAATATGGTCTCTGCCACGCTTCTATCTAGGATGTACCAACTTAATGATGAAGGTCATTATGAGGCTACAACAGAGTAGATGCTATGTGAGTTATCTCATATTTCAAGCTAGTTTAAATGAGTTAGGTTGTAACTTGCATTGATTAAGATGCTACGTCCTAGGAAATGAGTAATGCAAATTAGAACCGCAATGGTTAAGTACCCACATTGTCATCTTATGATGACTGGGAAACTAGGAAAACTAGTAATGATGAAACATTATTGTGGATCACTCATCCTTCCCTTGGTCATCCTAAGCCAACTGTGGAATTCATCATGAGTATCTCTATTAATAATTTGTAACTATCTAGTCCCAAATTAATCCAGATAGAATCAAAACTCTAATAATACTATGGACAAGTTCCTAATACGAGTGTGTTCATCACGGAATACAGATATGTTAATACATGTCTTTGAAACTATTGGCCAAAGTAGTGTAGGTTGTTGATTACATTGTTTTAGAGTCACCAAGGATCTAAGTGTTGATTTACTATTTTCAATGACATGGATAACCCACCTGTAGACACTTAGATTGCAATATTTTACTATCTTTGATAGATGAACGAAACCATTTGTATCAATTTTGTATGGACACAAACCAAATGATGTCACTTGGTCATTAATTCGAAAATATTGGTCTTTCTGTTGCTAATGTTAGTCCAAAGAGTGTCTTTCACTTCATGCATATGAGTAGGATTTATATACTCTCATCCATTGCACTATGGTCAGGTTACTCTACCTATATTGGATGACCAAAAATCTTGAATATGGTTTTCTTTTTCATTGACTTTAGAACAAGAAACTATTCATATGAACTGTTTAGGATTTAGGCCATGGTTTAAATGCCATAAGTATTCTAAATACACCACTATGTCAAATTCGTACATGAATGCATCAAGTATACAATTCCTTGTGATAGTCACCCATTCAAATATTGCAACCGTGATCCCAATACCACAATTCCTACTCCACGATTTGATACTACTAATGAACCACAACCCATGGATACTCTGGCTCATTTATCACCACTTGAAGGTGTTATTTGCATGTTATATGTTGTCCCATCTACAACACTGCCTCCTTAATACATTTGTCCCTTATTGCTCTATCATGTTAGGAATTCTCCTATATATTTGTGATCTGTAATTTTGTCTCTTATTACTCTGTAATGTTAGGAATTGTCCTTGGATTAGTGCTCACATTATTGTTTGCGAATAAGGTTAAACGTAATATTGCATATATCACATTAGTAAGTTAGTGTGTTAGTAAGATATTAATATTTTGGTATTAATATCACTATTTATTCACCACTGAGAAAAATAGCCCTTTGTAATATTATTAATATGATTCATCTAAACAACTCATTATTAATAATATAGGATATTGTATAGTTGTGAGTTTGTTAAATCAATTCAAGCTCACATTAGCTATTTGAGATAGTTGTGTGAGAGACTGATGGGTTTGGGAATTACATTCTATGAGAGATAAGAAGGATCCATTACATGTTTAAGGATACATTACAGGTTGAAGAATCACACTATATTAAGGAGATCTCATCTCATTCTATGTCTATTGTAGCATCTGCACCATATAATGAACCTCATTTATATTTATGATAACTGCAATAATAAGTTTGTTTATTGTATATCCTTGTGCATCAAGCTTGATTAATTTTTCTCTTACTTGCTTTCTATGCAATTTTGATACAAAATGTCAATTTTTGCTTATTTAGATTAGATAAGATCAAATGGACATATCAATTCGTGTTACTATGTTGTTATAATGAATAATCGGGGGCCTGTCTAGAGTGTCATTGGTATGTTATCTTAGATTCTCCTTCATCTTCTTATTTTCCTCCATTAACATGTTACCTCCATTTAATGCACATTTTTCATGAATGACTCTTATTGAGGATCACGTTCATATTTAACCCTTCTTCTTAAATCACTAGCCACTACCTATGTACAATGATGGGTTGACTCGGCTATAAATTTACCGTTGAAACATCTCATCATTCATCACCTTGTTCATCTCAAGTCATGGATTTGTTCACATTATCAATTGTCCCAATAAATGAAAAATGATTACAATGTACACTCTTTATCTCACAGTATTTCTTGAAGCCACATTTTTCCCCATAACTTCTCCACTCCTAACTAATAGCCAGTCTTGGATTCATTGAAACATGGTCTATTTGGGAGCATCGTTAGTTCTCCTAAATCATACTGATATTCATTTCCCATGTCGTTTGGTCGTGTTCTCATGTGCAAGGACTGCCTTCCTAGCTATTCAATTAAATCTCCATCATTGGTATACACATAGGTGACATCCATTACCCCTCCCTTTTAGCTGATGATCACAATCTCAATTATGGGCATGTACATTAATTTATGCACTTTTTAATGGCTCCTTTGTATACACTTGAATTTGTATCGACATTATCACCTATGACACAGTCTTTAGATGCGGTTCACCACTTGAGTTTTGAGGGCATGATATACACATGAACCATCTTAGTTGACATTACTTGATACAAACTTATCACATATACTCGGGGGGCATCGCACTTATTCTCACACATATTTCTAGCAATCAACAAGCGTCTTATGGAGTATTTCCCATCACTTATAACATCTAATCTCTCGACATATTGACAACACATCTTAATACGTGTACAATACCGTCACAGAATATTAACTGAATAAATCTACATCTCATATGCACGGTTCACACTTAAATATTTCTCACAGCCATATTCAACTAAACCTACACATTTTATGTGTTCAACAAGGATATAAATGGTCTATACAACATCTAGGGAATGTCACACATTCGTTATACATCCAACTTTCATGACCAATCTATGGTTCTACTTAAAATCAACAAACACACTACCCTATGACGCACTTTAGTTGAATACCATCATACTTAATTTTTGAGGGGTCTACATCTCAAATGGACCTCATCATCGCTTCTCGCATCCTCATTACTTTTCACTCAAATATATTTACACTTTACAATTTACTTTTTGATGATCACATATTTATAATGAGTACATAATTCAAACCATTTCATGATGACACACTCTTTCTCTACAGTTCATTATAAATTATTGAGGGGGCATGTATAAATGAACCTCATCTCTCATGTATTGCACATCAACTCAAGGGGGACACGTATGCTTTATCATTCACTATGCATTCCATTCCATTTATCCATAAGTATATCTCATATCTTGGTAAAGCACTTGTCTTTTACATTTACTTAAAGACATGTAACTTTTCTTACACATATTTTCACAAGATGAAGAAACATATGGATTTTCTATCCATTTCATGGTACACATGTGCATTCACTTGCCTTCTAGTTGTGATTGCAAATTCTACATATCAATACACATAGCAACATGGATGCTTGTGCATAGTACCTATTACCAGTCCCATAGATGGGCTCCTAAGGGGCATCCATTTCAACATCACATTACATGTGATTTATTGTTTCACCAATTCAAGCTATATACATTAGAAACTATTAATGCAGATTATACACAATTTTGACATAGTTTTTATCTTGACTATAACATGCTAACAGACGTGCTTCATGTGCAACATTTGTTTTGAAGGTGTATTATGCTTCCATGGATGTGTATTGTCTGTTGCATTGTAAAATTGCCATCATTGTTTCTTTTAGCATTATTTGTAGGCATTTTCCCTATAGGTCTTGTTTTTCCAAAGTTGTATCTAAGGAATGGATACTCGGCCTTATTGTCTTGTGACATCATGAGTGGTGTCCCATGTTGAAACCCACTTTTCACGGTCTACATTTCTTTTTGTGTAATTTCTTCCATCTTAGATTATCATTTCTAATGTTTCCTAGCTTACATTTTACATGCATGGATCATTGCTTTCACTAACACTTGTCTCCTAAGCCACTTTGTTTTCGTGTGCCTTGGTTTCTACCAAGCATAACTCCCTTCTCCCCTATAGGACAGTCAGTTTCAACATCACCGGTAATCCTCTTTTGGGTTGCATACTCCTTAGTGATGACACATGCACCTAAATGAGGGGGCATCATTTGGGTAAATCAAGTTCACCCCATAAAGGAGTTATATAGTCATCACACAGTTCACAACATTGTGTACTGGTACATCATAGTAATTCAATCATTAAAATGGCCTATTCAAGGGATCCTGACTTGGGTCCTGAGTAGACACAATATGGAACACTAAGTGCCTAGACCAACAAGTAGTACTTGGGCCCTTGACCCTTCCTAGATGCATGTGATAGGGGGAATCATACCACCATGAAATTCTTACAGTCAACAAAATTGTCACTCACACATAGATTAAAACAAGGCAAATAGGAGTTCTTAAACTCTTAATGCATGCACCATACAACTTCAAATCCCTTCCATAGCATTGGAGTTGGAAATTGGTAAATGGAATGGATCATATTTTTACACACCATCTGTAGTGGTGTTCACATATTGCATAGAAGTAATTAAATCTTTGGAGGATGACACCAAAATTTCTACACCTACACTTATTCTCAGATCCTATTGGCATGAGATTGCTCAAAAAACTTGCAACCATCACAACTGGCGTGAGATCACCCCAAAAAAATATTCTTCTACAACATCTTACAGGATCCTTTCTACACTCTTTTCCTCATCATCGGATCAGGTGCACATGTTTCTTTTTTAATTTTTACATAGATTTTCATACTTCATTACAACTTTTTTTGGCACGTAATACACGTATTTTTACTTGTTCATTATTCATATTTTACAGGTCATCCTTATGGGAAGACAATAGTCAACATCAATCCTCCAAAACATGGGTGTTCAACAACATGGAACATATAATCAACATGATATCAACAACAAGTACATTTGCGACATCTACAACATGGCTTTCTGCCTAGGGTCATCATCTCATAACTTTTTTTCACTTTTTCATCTTTAGTTTGGCTCCACCATTTTTATCACTCCATGCTTTTCTTGTCTTCTCGTGAAAACATTTATCGCCATCAATCTACATGGTTATTAGGTACGCATCTCTTATCTACTTTATTTTATCGAGCATTCTCTCAACAACATAAAGTGGGGGAAAATGTAGACACAAAATCACACACTTTGGGTAATTATCTAGTCCTAATTACATAATACTATTCATATGATTCATAAGTAAGAAAAGTACTTATTAACCCATGTCTTTGGCCACCTTTTATTTCTTTCAATTGTTCCTACTTTTGGAAGTCTTGCACAATTAATTCTAATTCAATCTGACCTCTTCACCCTCTAAACCACCAAAAAATAGTCTAGGAGAAATCTAGCGTCAGGTGCCCCCGTTGGAGGAGGGTGCTCCTCGACCTCTTTGTACTTTACTGACATATTTTGGGTCCTTTGACCAAACTGGGATTTGTTGCATCTT
The DNA here is from genome assembly GCA_019776745.2 of Taxus chinensis. Lineage (NCBI taxonomy): Eukaryota > Viridiplantae > Streptophyta > Pinopsida > Cupressales > Taxaceae > Taxus > Taxus chinensis. Next base: position 357,714,067 of record CM034157.1, read on the forward strand.
ATATTTTTGGTAGTTGGCCAATTTTCAAGGGTTTGTGGTGATTTATGAAATTCAATTAAGAGAATCATATAAATATAAAGTTATCGTGATCATAATAAATTATCAATAACTGAGTCATCTGCTTTCAACATGTTCGATTGATGATTTTTGCACAGAGATGAATGAAGCCACACTCAAGTTGTCACGTGTATGAATTGAAACATAGATTCAAAGAAATAGGGTCTCAAGTTGAAGCAACATGTCATGGAGTGCATTTTGATAATGTCACAGATAGGATTCCCATTAGGAGATTTAAAAACTTACTCGAATAGATTCATAAAGTACGAAGTCCACGTGTCATGGTAAGAGACATCAAAGGAGCGGTAGATATTTTACTACACCCTGACATCCTATAGCATATATTGGGTCTAAGATGTAGTGTACTGACTTGTGGTCTTATCATGATCTAACTATTCTTCTAAACCCTCATTTGCATTATTTTCATCTATGGGCTTTGATGCGTTATGGGGTTTAATAGGTCATTTTATTCATTGGTAGTTGGCCATAGAGCATATGATTGGTACGATATACTAGTTATAGGGATGAGTAGTACAATCATCATATTGAGCAAAACTAGTTTTTTTGGCTTCTTATTGTCATGGTTTGGAGGTTTGAAACCCCCCATGAACCTTAGCTAAGTTATTATTCATAGCATATTCCATTATCATTTATCTACAATATTTTGTTCTTTGGTGCTCTATTGTTCCTTGATTATTCATATTTATACATGTGCAATTTGGGATTATAGGTGGTATCAACTAAGCCTGATCTCTGCTTTAGAGCTAGCGTTTTTAAACCCTAATTGCTTAAAGGTCAATTTAGTTATATCTAAAAATATTTAGCATTTAGTGAATTCAATGTCTTCATTTTTTTTCCAGATGGTTCATTGGCTAAATCATTCAAGTAATATCCTCTCCAAATTTCAAACATTTTGGAGTTGTTTTGAAAATGTTATATCATTTTTATGTTTTTTCATATATTCGGTTACCTAGGGTGCAATTTTTGGAATTTTTCTAAGTTTCTTATATTTTCAAAAATCATTTCCATAAAATTGAATCAAATAGGGTTTCTTCTTTAATATTTCCTCTACAAGTACCAATAAAGTTATGAAACCAACCAACATCCCTATAATTTTTCCCTATGTTAACTCATCACAAAAAACCCTGAAGTACATCAAATACTACATCATAGACCATAGATCAACTTCGTGGCCAAGGGAAAGGTAAATATTAAACTCAAGAAATACCCCAAATAAGGAAGATATGAATTTATAATCTTTTAGGGTTTGGGAATATCATGAGGTAGTGATCAACTTTAGGAAAGGGAAAATAATATAGTGAGTAAGGATGACCTCAATAATGAACTTATTCATATGAAAGGTATCCTTAGGGGTGAACTTCAGATGGATTTTCAATCAATTAAACAAGAGCTATTGATTGATCTTTTCAAACTATGCAAATCCCAATTCCAATCCTATGAGTTCCTCTAACAACACTCACATAGGTCCAAAGCACTCCAATCAAGGAGGATCCTTTACACATTTAGGTGGATCTCCTCACCAATGGTGAGGCATTATTCCAAAAGTGGAAATGTGTAAGTTTAATGGAAATGTCCACTCAATTGGATTACCCAAATGGAGAATTTATTTGATCTACATCATATCCCATTAGGAAAAAAGGTGACCGTGGCATCCTTATATCTAAAACCTAACCAATTCATTTGACATAATTGGTTATGTACTCAAAGGTAGAATAATGGTCTAAGTGTCACATGGAAAGTTTTAATTAAAGAGCTTCGATTACACTATAGTTCTAGTGTGTCAGAAAATTACTTAAGAAAATTAGAAAATTTATGAAAAATAAGTTCAGAAAAGTAGTATGTCCATAAATTCAAAAATATTTTCTTGCATGTAGAGGATATTATAGAAGAGCATCTAAATGACCTATTCCTTGGGGGTCTTAAGGACCATATTGAGCATGGGGTATGTATGTTTAATCCACTCAAGGTTTTTGATTATATTATGATGACAGGTAGGGTAGAGGATACATTTATTTCCACCAGAAAAAACACCTCTAATATAAAAGATCATAGTGCCTTGCCTCAATTGTACCCTCGGCCAGTTCGAATAACACCTCAACAAATTGAAGAAAAAAGAGAAAAAAGATTTTGTTTTAAATATGAAAGAAACTATGGACTAGGTCATAAATTTACTGAGAAAAAATTATTTACATTGAAGGGACCAGTGATGAGAAGGAATATGAGGAAACATCAAGCGAGGAAGTGGAAAAATTAGAGGAAGAATCTTAATATCCCCAACCCACTATTTTATGCCATATGCTAGCAAGAATTTTTTTTGGGGGAAAAATTTATGGGTTTCTTGGCAACGCTATGGGAATCTAAGTCTCTCTCCTTAAATGGTGCAAATTCCATATATGTATGCATGAGTAAGGTGATTTTTATTCGGGTTGGCCTTGCGGCTGAGGATACAACAGGGGCACTCCACTAACCCTGCAGAAAAGCTAGCAATGTATTTCTAGGGAGGAATTTTCTGGGAGAGCGGGAAAGGTAGTGGGAACGTTACATAAGAAAACTAATGCTGCAAGTAGAAAATTAGAGTCTTACATACATTAGTTAGAAGTTTCATCACATGAATTAAAATTAAGAAGAAACAATTTTGCAAGTAGTAACGAGACTAATTAGAATTTATGAGCACAAAGTATCAATAAATCCCTTAATCAAAAGAGGCTAGAAACTCCTTCTTGTAGTGATGCTCAAGCAAACATTGTACATAGTATGAGAATCAAAGACATTTGAGAATATCGGAGAATGGAAGAATTTTCTATCTATTTTCTCTTTTCACAAGGATCTCTCTCTCATGAATTCACAAAAATAGCTAAGAAGCCCCTCAAATGAGAAGTGCATTTCAATTTATAGAAGAAGAAAAACTCTTCATCTATCCCCCAATGACTCTTTGTATGTCTCAACATGACTCAAGACTCTTCGCCTTCTTAGGAAAACATTCAGTCCCTTTTATAACATAAAGGTGACTTATTACATTAGAAACCTTAAGACATGTGAAAAAGTACAACTCCAATGCAAAATTAGAACATGGAGGAGAGAGAGAGAGAGAGAGAGAGAGAGTTTTCTCCTTTTGTCTCTTGGAAACCTTTTGACTCTTGGAAAGCTCTGCCGGATCAAACCTGATACTTTTGAACCTTTTATGGTGAATGATTTTATTATGCTGTAGATGGGTTGCTGTGGGCAAGTTATTTGGTTGCAGGAGAGAAACTACCTCTGTCACCCTAAAAATTCCCTTCATTTTTAAGTCAAGTTTCAAAAATTTTGAGTTGGTACCTTTGAGAGATGTTTGAGCAGAGTGAGAAGTCTGGAGAGATAGAAAAATTTGTGCTTTGAAGAAGTGGGTGCTCATTTGCAATCTCACCCTGTTAATTTAGGATCTTGCAGTCCACATGGTTCCCATTTGGATGCTTGAAAATTGTTTCCTCCATTCGAATGAAATTGTCAAATCCTTTTTCTATGGTCGTGGATCGCATCGAGCCTGGTATTGTTTACAGTTCTTCTTTCCATGAGGAGCAGTTTTTTTTTGGGTGTAAATGGTGGAGCTTCCCCTCCTCTATATTTTTTCTACAGTCGTGAATGACAGTTGTACCTTCCCTGTCAATTTTTTCCCCAGCATCACAAGTACGTGGACATATCTGATTGGATGTGGGTGGCGGGTTTATTTGGTGAAACTTATCATTTTTTGTTATTTTTGCAAAAGTGTCAAATTGGCTCCAGTGGCCCCGAAGGATCCTGATTGGTGAATCAAGCTAAGTATAGAAGGTGGATCAGGTCAGAGCACTTTGGCAATTTATCTTTGTTTCCAAAAGGGAAAAACCCAAATGTTAAGCCCCCTCCAAAGTCAAAGTGGAGAAAGGAAGTGTTCAATTGAGGCTGAAAATCGGCTAAGTATAGAGAGACCGGTGGAAGGTGCCACGTGTCTCTTCGGCACACTTTTGGTATGGTACACAAAAGTGGAGACCCCAAACATGTGCAGGCCCTCCACGTGGTCAGAGTCTGAAAAGATGAAGCTAGCCTTTTAATTGAATAAGTATAAGAGGGTCGGTGGAAGCCTCCATGTGCCTCATCGGTGCAACTTCAGAAGTGAGACCCAAGGGACAGACCCCAAATGAGTGCCAACCCTCCACGTGGTCAGAGCCTCAAAAAGTTAAAATCGGCCATTGAAAGGTCTAAGGCCAACGGAAAGAACCACGTGTCTCTTCAGCATAACTTTCAAAAGGTGAAATACAAAGCGAGTCCCCAAACAAGCGCGAAGCTTCCACGTGTCCAGAACCCAACATAGTCACTCCTAAATAAGCAGAAGGGACCTAGCCAAAAAAATGGAGAAAGAGGAGTGGGCCCAAATCGGTTAAGTATAAAAGGATCGGCAGATGGCCTCCACGTGTCTCATCGGTGCACCTTCAAGGGTCGAAGCCAAGGGAGGTTCCCCAAACATGTGGTCTCCCCAAACTAAGTGCATCGGTGTAACTCTCCACGTGTCTAGGGTCTAGGGTCTAGAAGAAGTCAAATGGGCAGCAGGCCCGAATCAGCTAAGTATAAAAGAACCAGTGGCGGAGCTCTCCATGTGTCTCAATGGCGCACCTTCAAGGGTCAAAGCCAAAGGCGGTCCCCCAAACGAGCGCCAACTTTCGACGTGTTCCAGGTTCGAAAAGGAGACAGAGCTAACCGTTGAATCGGCTAAGTATAGAAGGGTTTGCGGAAGCCTCCACGTGTCAGCTCGGTGCAACTTCAAAGGCAAAATCTAGAGGTAGGTCCCAAATGTGTGCTGAGCCTCCACGTGTCTAGGGTCAGACATATGGCCCTGCCAAACAAAAGGGACTTAGCCAAAACACAAAGAAATAGAGAAAAGCCATGGAAGGAGCCACGTGTCTCTTCGGTGCTCTTTCTAGAGGTGAATCCAAAAGCAGGTCCCAAATGAGCGCCAGCTCTCCACGTGTCCAATTGGTGACATAAACCTTTGAAGGTCAGCAGGGAAAAGAGTTCCAAAATGAAGCCTTGTTTCGGGTCAGTAACATAAAGCCTTCGGACATCAAATGAAGGGAAAAAGTCAAATGTTAAGCCTGCATCGAAAGTCAAAGTGGGGAGAGGCGGGTTGTGGAGAACTTTGAGATTTTGAGCCTTGTTTCCATAAAAGGCGTAAAGTGATAAAGTGAACTGTGGCCCGCTCATAGCAAAGGGAAAAAGTCAAATGTTGAACCCGCATCAAAAGTCAAAGCGGGAAGGCGGGTCGGCGGAGAAATTTGAGATTTTGAGCCTTGTTTCTAAAAGAAGTAAAATTATAAAGTGAGTCGCGACTCCGTTACCACTCAGGTAAAAGACATGTGTCAGACCTATATTGAAAGTGAATTTGCGGGCTTGCGGGGAAATTTTGCACTTTGCATCTTTTGCGCTAAAGGTGTAATTTCAGTTTTGGGCTTGCGGATCCATTTTTGCATTTTCACCATTTTTGTACGGATTCGATTCAAATATTCAAATGAGCATAACTTTCACTCCAGTGCTCGAAATTCGACAAATTTTATACTGTTGGAAAGGTCTTGGTCTCCTCTACGCCATGGAAGCATAAAATATTGTTTTCAGTAGGAGTTTATGGTTGGAAATCTGGAAAATGTCTTTCACACCATTAATACGTGATCTGATTGCTTGAAATAGATCATATTTGATTCGATTTCCATCCTTCCTTATCCAACACACCAAACAGACATGGATAGCTGACTGAAAATCTTGATTTGGGTGAAAATCTAGAAAACATCTTTCAAGCCATTAATATGGGATCCGACTGCTTCAACTAGATCAAATTTGATTTGATCTTCCATCCTTCCTTCTTCAGCATGCCAAAGACATGCAGAACCAGATTTGACAGATTATAGGTAGATTTGCAGGGGCATTGATGGTTGGTGGTTGAGCTTCCAAATCAGATTTCTTTCCTTCTCTTCTTCTCCTCTCTTCGCTTCATCTATAAATGTAAGATCTTGGCTCATTGCAAATGTTGGACTCTGATACTTTTGAAGTGTAATTATAGTCGAAAGTAAATCAATATAGAAGGATTTTCCCCTTTTCTCTATCTTCCTCCATTGTCCCTTCTTGCTTACCTGAAATTTCATGGATCATTTATCTTCTGTGATAAGAAACTTTGTGTTCTTATTGATATGATTTCTAGAACTTTGTGTCTATGGAATGATATCTTATGCTGTGAATGTGAATGATTCTGTTCTGTATCACTCTTGCTCAGTACGTATAGGGTTATACTCTGCTATCTATATTTCCTGAAAGTACTGTTATATTCTACTCTTTCCTTTCTTCAGTTCTTCCATTCATTTGTATTGATAATCTATTTTGGTATAAAATCATTTCAAGATGTCAGAGGTCCAACCTTAAGATGAAAGTTGTACATTTGTATATAAGCTTTGCTGCTTGCTTTCAATAAGGGAACCTCTCCCATAAAGAGGAGGGACTTGTTGTCCCCTGACTGTGGTTTTGATAAAGTACCATTTTAAAACCCAACAGATAGTGAGGGTGATTGTTTTTGCCTACCCATTTAATAATAATGTGCTTCGAGACCCAAAATGGGTCAACCGTATCCATATTTTCCTCACATATTCGGGGGTATATGAAAACCCACAGAATAATCGGAGAGGGAGAAGATAGATGAAATAAATGGAAATGAAAATATACTAGACCTTTATGTTGGGTTCACCAATTTGTATGGATGAAAATCAACATGCGACCTTCAACTGCACTTGACTCCCTGAGGTTGTGCCGAGGTAGCCAATGTGGAAATGTGGATGGATATGGATAGAGAAATGTGGTATGTGGATGAAAGTGAATGTAAATGGGATGGGGAAGTTGAAAAGGAAAAACAATGTCCTCGACTCACAATATCGAGATCTTCTCATCAAGGGCAAGGAAGGCCCCTCTAACCTAGACTGGAATGATAGATGGCTTATGAAAGTAATAGTCTCCCATGTAGAACGCATACTTGATTTAATAGTCAAGCTTCACTTTTGGTGTAGCTACAGGATCTTGATTCAATATCAAGCTTCACATAGATCATCTCCAGTTGTTGCGGTATGGGTGAAAAACCAATAAGTGCCTCGTAATAATTTCTAGACAAGGTCATGGAATATGCGAGGGAGGCATGAATCTCAATAGATCTATGGTTAATTGGCTGGAGTAGTCCAAAATTTGAGGGATGGGTGAGCTTCCTCATCCAGAATGCATAGTTGTCAAATAATGTCTGGTGGAAGTGGAGATGACCTAAAAACTAATTATCGTTGTCCTATGTCAAGGTCCAATTGGTCTTTGGGTCCTTCTGGTTGGGTAACCCACGGATCACAACTATAAACTCTTGGCGGCTACGGTCCTTGTATGGTCATGTATGTTTAAACTCTTTTGCTAGGGGCAGTCCAATATTCATAGGATTTTTCAACCGTGATATTCAAAATGTTTAATTGTTTGATATTCTCATTGTATCATGTTGGTGTTCTTAGGACAAAAAGAAAAAGTCCTGTATTTATGTCTGTAATTAATTCAGGTCTGTTTGGTTGTGGTACCAATGGATCACTTGCATATGTTAGTTCTTGTTCTGGTTCATTTATGATCATAGATTGCAAAGATCTAATTTAGTCAAGAAACTAACAACAAATTAGCTGGATTGAAGTTGTTCTATGTTTTTGGTATTTTCAAGATAAAATGAAATAAAAATAATAATGAGAAACTATTCTAATAAAATAAATGTTTTTTTGCTTTTTTGGAATTTAGAAGAAACAAAAGAAATGAAAAGCTTCTAATTTAACAAAAAAATCCTATACAGGTAAAAAATTGGATGTAGTTATTTACCTGTGCAATGGTGTAACTAAATCTATACTAATCAATTTAAATATTCTCTAAATTACTCTAATTAAATGAAAGCATTTCTAATAAGTAATTGTGGATTTTTTAAATCCTTTCCTATCTCAGATACACAGGAAGATTGAAATCTTAAGATGCTTTTCTTCCCCTGTAACCTCCCAGATAGGATTTTTGAGAATCTAAGGGAAATTACAATAGGCTATGACAAATATATTATCTCTATGCTGGCAAAGAAATATTCCTCCAGATGTACTTCCCTCTAAAATCATAGGGATAGGGAAGGAATAATCTATCAGCATAAACTCCTATGGAAGATGTAAAGATTATTTAAAATTGACTTAGAAGAAACTAACTTTTTCTATTGTATTTGATATGTGTATGCATATGATTCAGAAAAAATAATATGAATAAATGAAGAAAATTAACATCAACCCCAACCTATAAATATAGAGCAATGGAAAATCCAGTTGTATTATGCTTGGTCCCCTCAGTTTGTTTTTTCAATCTCCTATGTTCACATGATTCAAATGGATTGGGATGTTGTAGAAGTAATAGTGAGAAGGTGCTAGAGAAATGGCAACTTGATAACAATATGGTAGTAATGTAGGTGGAAGAGAGATAACATAAGTGAACAGAGCTTGGCTATGTAATTTCCAGCAAGAATGTGGCATCTCAACAATACAAGAATACACAAAATGATCTCCAACCATTTTGTTGAGAAAAAGCGATCAATTTTTAGAAGCTTTGTTCGGTTGTGCACTATCACACTTGATAGCCATAGGGTGCCACATCAACAATAAAGGGGTAGTTTTAACATTCAATTACACATTACAAGTGAAAGAGGATATTGCCTCAATGAAATCCAGCTTGAAATAAGCTAAAACGGTTCACAAACATGTGCTAAAAGTGAACTTGAGTGGAGCAACACATGTCTTAATTCATGTTAGAATATTATAGAAATTTTACATACGACCACCACCCTGCGCAGGGTGGCAGTTATAGGACCACCACCCTATGCAGTGTGGTGGTTACAAAATTACCCGCCCTATCTAGGCAGAGGTTACAAGACCACCTCCTAGGGAGGGCAGCGATCCTGTAACTAAAGGCCAAAACTAAGGTGAAATATAGATGGAAGCTGAAGAAAAGAAAGAAATGGCTAAGTAAGGAACACAAGGCTACAAATATAAGCTACAAAGAGGTTTAAGATCTTGAACACCTTTGGAAAAGACATGAATCATCATTGGCAGACCATTTATATTGTTTTCCAAAAATGTAGCACGTGTAATTTTGGGTGCATACATATTTCCCCCTTACAGAAGCATTGTATCCATGAAGAGGCATAAAACATAGAATCTGAGTATGGAATTCCCAAAATGGGGAGTTAGAAGCTATACCTGACATGCCCATGTGTTGAAATGTCATCATCTGGCCTTTCGCTACCTACAAGAAAAAAGTAAGACTCAATTGCAGATAGATATGATATCAAAAAATAAACACTAGATCAAAATGACAAGAGGACTTACTATTTGTGTGGGGAGAGAAATATACCTGCACTAACACTCCAGCACTATGGGATCATACACTCAAAATGACGTTAAAACAAATCATATATATAACTCATTTTCCAATTCATTTGCACATATTCTTTTGATGATTTTTGAGCTATGGGCCCATGGTAACCATTTCGAATGAGAGTGTAGTCAAAATGATCAGTGCGTCAATGTGATCATGGCCCCAAGACCAAGAGATCCAGTTGTGCGGAAAAAGGTTAGTATTTTACAGTTGTTTGTTTGAAACCTAAATATGTAAAATGTTGAAATCTTAACCTAGGGGGGGTTTTGAAATTTCATGTTTTAGAATGATCCCTAGGGGGTAATGCAAGTGGGTTAGCCTTTTACTTTACTAGAAATGAGTTATTTTGTCTTTTTTTGAATTTTTAGGCTAAAGCGGACGGCCCATCCATTTTGGACAGGACCGTCACCCTGCATAGGGAAGTGGTTACAAGACCACCACCTGATCAGGGTGGCAGTTACAAGACCGTCACCCTGATTAGGTGGAAGTCACAAAACTACCACTCTACATAGGGTGGTGGTCTTGTAATTGTCAAGACAATGAGCTAATTTGACCAAGTTAAACTATTTTTTTATTTTTAAGTTGTTTTATATTTTTTTGATGAGCTTGCCTATTGATACATGTCACTAACTTGCTCTTTCTTCTATTTTGTGAATGTGGAATGTTGAGTTAAGGAGAAGACACACATAGGATGCACACATGGGAACAAGGCACATTTGAAGGACGTGAAATGATAGGAAAGGAAATGTGTGCCAGAGACAAGTTTGATTCAGACTTAGCCATTTTCATGGATACGGGCTATTTTTGGAAGATAGCGTGTGGAGCACACATTGGGATGGAGACTTGCGTGACACACAAATGTTATTTTGGGAACGAGCATCTGATAAGTGTCATGCATGAGTTCAAGATAATAATAGGATTACTTCTTCCAGTTAACTATAGGATGTCTATTATTAGCGCACTTGCATGTGTGCATGTTATTGTAAAGGTGCATGGCTATTATCAGCATGCGACCTATTTTGGGAAGTGCGTAGGTGGTGAAGGGAAAGTCCCCACCCCTATAAATATGTAGTGAACTGTGTAGTTTAGATAGAGAGACTAGTAGTGAATTATTGTAGAGTTATGTTGTTGGATCTGATGCGTGCATGACTTATGGTGATGCTTTGTAATGTAAGAAGCTTCTTGTATTACAGTGTTTAATGTAATAGAGTATATTGGATGGATAATGGTGTTAAACATGACTGTAATTGATTCTTGTATGGTTAATCTCAATATAGTTATTGTTTAATTCATGATTCTCTAAGATCTAGATCTGGAATATACTCTATGGAATGTTTATGATTATTTATGGTTCTGAAATATGTTGTATCTTCATCACACTAACATCCTATATAAGCAACTCTAAAGAGGGGCCTGGTACCTTTGCATGCTTCGGGTGAGCACTCAACTCAGGCTGGGTGATGTGCCAAGTGCCTGGGTTTTATATAGTAGATTCTAGGTTGCATCATTGGTTCCGTTGTCGGGACCTCTTTTTCAGCTATTTTCAGGATGTTTCACGATGAAGACGTACCGGTTGACCTTAGCAAGTGTTGAGGAGTGGATAAAGGATCTGGAAGAAGAGTACACTCAGGAGGTTCAACACTGGATCTGAGTTTGATGCATGTGCGTGGGTGGAGCAGAATTTGTATGATTGTTTGTATGAGAGCTTCTTTGCTATCTTTCTGGTAGAGTTGTACGAGTGGCTGGTTGCTTATGCGTCTAAAAGGAATTGGAGGTATCACACACTTGTCTAGATGCAGGAAGAATTTCAGGCCCTTTATGATGCTGATCTGATTTGGACATGTGTTGTGGATACTTGGTTCCATGGTGTTTTGAATAGCTATATTTTGGAGTACTCAATTTCCACTTATTCTTTCCTGGAGGTAGCTGAGTTCCAGTTTTTACATTATCCAAGGGGAACTTATTTGCAAGGAATTCCACTAGCGATCAAAATCTTGATGGTAACCCTGAACTTGGAAGAAAAACTGATGGCTAGCTAAACCCCACCACATGTGGGGGTAGGAACAGGTTTGGTGAAAGATGGTGGACCTAGTAGTAGAGAGGAAGAGAGAAGAAAGGTGGCTTAAGTATAATGAGGTGTGTGAGAGGGAGATAGAGAAGCAACGTGATATTACAGAGTGGATGGTGTTGAGGAGAGAGATGGATCGTGAAGGATTTGGAGCTCACACATGAGGCGTGGAGCCAGAGCATCTGGAACTCCCCCATTTGGGAAAGCAAAATAGGGAACCCTCCTTGGCCTCACATGGGAGTGTTCCAGTAGAGATGACATGGGCCATGGGTGCACATCTGAATCTACCTGGAAACCTAGCCCTTGCGCTTGGTTTTCTAGTATCTAGTACAACCAGTAGTCAACAAGCTAGTTTAGGGAGTAGTAGAAGAGGAGTTAAGTCAAGATAGAAAGTACATCTATGGCTGGGAAAAGGTCTTCTTTGTTGTTTGGAGGTACTTTTTTAGGTGCATCATCGACACAACCTCTAGCGCGTAGATTTTTGGACTCAATTCTGGGAGTAGTACCACTTCGCAAGCTGTAGGAGTTCAGTTTAGTACCATTGTTGGGACACAAGGAAGTACATCCACTGGTCCACTTCTGGCTATAGGTGGAGGATCAAGGGGCATAGGTGGCTCTAGTTCTAGTGGATCTGGTGGTTCTGGAGGTAGAGGTAACACAGGAGGTTCTGGATCAGGTGGGCAGGGTCCTCACCAACCCCAAAATATTTACATGGAGATGTCTCTTCATCTTCCAGAGTATAGGGGCATAGAAGATGTTACTGAACATGTGCATGTGTGAGATACTGTGGCGCGCAAAAGGAGTTACGACTTTTGAGTGCAAGGCAAGTCAGTTTGTAACTACATTATAGGGATGCGCACACAGTTGGTACAAGAAGTTTGACCCTGATCAGACTTGCGTAGATTATGCAACATTAAAGGATGTTTTCCTTAAGGAGTTTCATATCCCTGAGTTTGAGAAGAAGAGTATAAGTGCACTCAAGGATATTAAGCAGGGCACTACTGAGAGCATTTGGGAATATGATGCCCATTTCAAGACATTGTTGTCTAAACTTTCTTATGATATTCATGCAAGCCAACATGCACAGTGGTTTGTTGGGGGCTTGATCACACCTTTTAGGAGGGCACTGTCACATAAGACATATACAGACCCGTGTGAAGCACTTGAAGCAACTTTGCGTGTTGAGGAAGTTGGAAGTATAGACACTAGAGTAAGCCCATTCCTGGAAGCACATATCGCATCTATGGAAAATTAGTTGGAGAAACTATCATCCAATTTAGCACATGAGACATGCACTAGGATTTGGTGTACAGATTGTGAAGTGGAAGGGCACACTAAAGATAGTTGTCCTCATAGATCAGTATGTTCATTATTGCTAGACTGTGAGATATGTCATTTGGACCATGATGCAAGCCACTGCCCATTATTACAACGCACGATAAGGAAGAATGTATCTTGTTATTGTAAAATTTTCTGGTCCATGACTCATGATACAGAAGACTGTAGGTTGATTGGTCAGATCCATGATGCCATAGATATTGGTGTGTGATAGACAAGAGTATCAGATAACTCTAAAGGTAAAAGTGAGCACCATGATCATGATCACACTCAAGTGTGCTATGATCAGAACGAAGGGCAATTTGAAGGAGGTCATGGCAGAGGTCGAGGATACCGTGGTGGATTTGGGGGCCGAGGTTGTGGTGGTGGACGAGGTGAGTTTCCTCATGGAACATGTTTTACATGTGGATCTCCTGACCACTACAGGCATGAATGTCCTCAGAATATTACTTGTTCTTTTTGTGGGAAGAATCACAGCTATGAGGAATTCCCAGACTTATATGAGCATCTTAGCAAGTAACATAAATAGGAGAACAAAGGGTGCAGGGATGGTTATAATATAACGTGCTATGGAAAATTAGTGGATGCCAAAGCTGGCACCAGAACCTGAGGTATTACCTGTGAAGATTACTACACGTGCTGAAGTTGTGCACGTGCACCAGAGAGGCATTACAGCAGAAGCCTACCATCACCAAGGAGGAAGTTTTACATGCAAGGTACCCAGATCCTGCACATCAGAAGGAGGTTTATCAGGAAACCATGGAGGTACTCAGAAATCTTCAGGGTGAAATACAATGTTTAAAGGAACAATCATGAAAGTTAGAACAAAATAAGGCAATAGAGACAATCCAATCAGATATTGATGACTTGAAGGAGGTATGCAAAATGCTGTGCTAGGAGAATATCATTCCATTACTAGGGAATTGGCTAAAGGGAAACACTCCACATGCAGGTATTGAGAATGGATGATAGATCCTACATGCTAATCTTCCCCCTCATAGCTTGGATTATGACAAGGAGATCACTCTAAATGTTGTTGTGGATGGATGGATTGAGTAATATATTGATTGATACAAGGTGCGGAAGTGAATGTGCTTACTTTAGATACATGGGTACAGATGGGAAAACCTCCATTAAATCCATCCTCTAATGTATTATTCATGGCTAATTGAACTAAGGCCACTCCCATAGGAGTTTTAAAGGATGCATCCATTACTATACAAGGGGCCAAGTTCACTGGGGACTTTGAGGTCTTAGCACTTGCAGAATAAGAAAACTTCCCAGCTCTACTTGGGCACCCTTGGTGTTATGCAAATAATGCTGATCTATGGTTCAACAAGGGGTATATAAGTTTTGAGAACAAGGAAGAAAGAGTGATTATCCCTTTGACAGATGGGAAATCTGCACCTTATGTTGAACCTTTGAGTGAGGAAGACCTAGACAGAATTTATGTACACGCCATTTGGGACCCAAAAGTACTTGAGCCATCTAAGGAAGGAATCCTCCAGTGGGAAGATGCACAGTCTATTAGTGATACTACAAGTATTGCTTGTGAAAATTGGGCACATGACACCTATGAGATGGTTGGGTGCAAAGTAAGAAGCGCATTTGCATGGAGAAGCAAACCTCGTTGTATTCAGAGGATAGGTAACAAAACTGTATTTTGGTACACTAGAGAAGGAGACCCTATGGTATTCCTACATGCCATGGAGAAGCATTGGATGGATCAAGTGGAAAGAAGAAATATGTTAGTGTATACCTTGTGCAGAACAGCAACACACTGATGGATGGTTCACATGGATAATCTTATGGAATGGAATGAAGTTAGAATTTCTCTAACCACTCAGTTCTTTAGGATCAATGCGCCTATTACAATCTACATGTATCATGGTAATCAACCTATTCAGCACCACGTTCAGTAGTGTGAGAGACTTTTGGATAGAGGGGTAGGAAGCTTTACCACCTTCACTTTGGGTGCACAAACTTTATTCCACTTTACAAGGCTGCACATGAGCTTGGTATGTTTATGCAGAATTGCATAGGGAGACTAGAAATTGGAAGGACTTGATTGCAGGAATGACCCAAACTTTTGACTACTTCTCTACTAAACCTTTGGTGGAAGAGGCATTAAGGGTTATAAAGTGCTTAACTATGGGAGATAGTGCAAAGGCTGAAGAACTCATTCAGAGTTATTTGGTGAGGTAGACTCAAGAGTGCGTTTTGATGAAGTAGAGACATATGCCACAACTACTTAAGCTTGCCTGTGAGAAAGAAAAAGGAAAGATGGTCTACATAGTGGATGATGAAGAAGTAGAAAATCTAGATATAGATCATTCAACAGGTACACACAAAGTGTTAGACAGTGTGGATAAGAATGCACACACCTATCATGAACCTATGAAGACTAAGAAAGTGAACATTGGCACAGATGCTAAACCTAAGGAGGCAATAATTGGGGATTATTGGTCTGATTCTGAAGTGGCAAAGATAATTGAGTTACTACGATTTTTCAAGACTTATTTCCTAGGGGCTACCATGAGTTAAAAAGGAGTGCATGAGTCATTAGGAGAGATGAAGATTAAGCTAAAGGAAGGTGCGCACCTGGTCAGGAAGAGACCTTACAGGATGAACCCTAACATACGCATAAAAGTTAGGAAGAAATTGACAAAATGTTGAAATCTGGAATCATTAAGCCCCTAGAGGAATCAGAGTGGGTTAGCCTAATGGTAATTAGTATAAAGAAAGATG
Organism: Taxus chinensis; assembly: GCA_019776745.2. Lineage (NCBI taxonomy): Eukaryota > Viridiplantae > Streptophyta > Pinopsida > Cupressales > Taxaceae > Taxus > Taxus chinensis. Next base: position 357,729,761 of record CM034157.1, read on the forward strand.
GTCAAATTAGGATTTGTGTGGATTACAAGGAACCAAATGCTGCATGCGTGATCAATCCTTTTCCTATGCCTTTCACAATGGAAATATTAGGTGTTGTATGTCGTGAAGTTTATTATTTTATAGATGAATTATTTGGGTATCATCAGGTTAGAATTGGATAGGAAGATCAAGATAAGATAAATTTCACCACTGAATGGGGAATTTTTGCATATACTATGATGCCCTTTGGTTTAAAAAACATGTCTGTTGTATTTTTGCGCATAGTTGTTCAAGCATTCTAGAATTTTATTCACAAATTATTGTAGGTTTACTTGGATAATTGGAAAATATATGGGCTTGTTAAGGATCATTGTGACAATTTACGTTTAATGTTTGAAAGATGTAGATAGTTAAGAATCTCTTTAAACATCAAGAAGTGCATGTTTGCTACACCTTTTGGAACTTTGTTAGGGCACATCATTTACAAGGAAGGTTTCTTAGTGGATCTAGCTAAGGTTGCAGTTATTGTAGGCCTAGAAGAGCCTACTAGTCAGAGTGAGGTGTGTAGATTCTTGGGCCACACAAGGTATTTTAGAAAATTTATCAAAGGATATGTAAAGATTTCTGCATCTCTGAAAGAGCTACTAAAGGGAAAAGGGATGTTCTATTGGGAAGAACCGCATCAAAGTGCATTTGAGGCATTGAAGGAGAAACTTACTACAGTGTTGATTCTACATTTTCCTTCATGGAACCAACCATTTCATGTACATGTGGATGCCTCTGGCACAACCATTGGCACGATGTTAGCTCAGCCTGGAGAAGGTATTATAGATCATCCTATTTATTTTGCTAGTAGAAAGTTGACTCCTACAGAGTAGAATTATACAACAATAGAGTGTGAGGCCTTATCGATGATCTATGCACTACATAAATTAAGATAGTACTTGCTAGCAACACCCTTTATATTTTATACTGATCACATAGTATTAAAATAATTAGTAAATAAGCCTGTTCTACAGGGGTGCATATGTCGATGGGTTCTCTCATTCTAAGAATTTGATTTCACAGTTATGGTAAAACCAGGTAAAATTAATTCTGGCCCAGACCACTTATCAAGGATTCAGTCAGGGGAGGATGCACAGACAATTGAAGATACAATGCCAGATGCACAGTTGTATAGGTTACATCACGTGCCTTCAGAATTGGAGGATATTGTTGTCTTTTTACACACAGGTATGGTGCCAGAAGGAATGAAAGCATTAGAGAAGAAACAACTTGTAATTCACAGTGACACCCTTTATGTTGATTAGTGGTGACTTATACAAACTAGGCCGAGATGAAGTATTATGTCGGTGTGTACTGGAACATGAGTGCACAAATATCATGAAAGAGGCTCATGGTGGTATTGCAGGTGGGCACTATGTAAGTGATGCCACCATGTGAAAAATTCTACTTGCTGGATTATGGTGGGAGACCTTGTATAAATATTGTAAAGAGTATTGTAAGGCGTGTGATCACTTTCAACGCCTTGGAAAACCTGGGCAAAGAGATGAAATGCCTTTGAGGCCTATTGCTAGTATAGAGCCATTTGAGAAATGGGCTATAGACTTTGTAGGTCATATTTCACCAGCCGCGCGTAGAACTATATCATGTTATATCATCACTTGCACAGATTATCTTACAAGGTGGGAAGAAGCAACACCTACAAAGGATTGTACAACAGCTACAACAACTAGAGTTATTATGGGAAAATGTTCTTACTAGGTATGGATGTCCACTGAGTCTTGACAAGTGATAGGGGTACACACTTTTTGAATGAGACAATCAAGATATTATTGGATAAATTTATGGTTGTGCACCACAAGACTACACCTTATCATCCTTAGGAAAATGGTACTGCTAAGGCCTTCAACAAGATATTGAGCCAGACCTTGACAAAAATTTTTGATGTTGGAAGGAAAGATTGGGATGATAAAGTTTATGCTATGCTTTGGGCATATAGAACAACCTACAAGAGGTTGAATAAGGCCACACCCTTTCAGTTGGTGTTTGTGCAAAAGCAGTTATTCCCATGGAATTCATGTTACCATCATTGCATATTATGCACCTTGGAGGTCTAGTTGATGAGAAGACATTAGAAGAAAGAATTGATAGGTTAATACTATTGGATGAGAGGTACACCATAACACGTTGGAGTTAGAAGTAGGAAAATACCTGACAAAAGGCATGACATGAATGACACATCAAGGACAAGAAGCTTGAGGTTGGATAGATGGTACTACTTTATAATTCTTGCGCCATCTAGGAAAGCTTAAGGTGCATTGGTTGGGATAATATGTTATCACTCATATACTTGAATTCGATGCTTGCCAGTTAGAGGTGCTTGATGGAATACAATTACTTAGTTAATTTAACGAGAGTAGGTTAAAGCCCTACTATAAATAAGTCTTCTTGGTGTTTGTAATAAGGCATTATTGTCATTTAGTATAGGTTTTCATTTCTGTATTTTCTTTAATGTATTTATTTCTTCGTTGCTATGCTTTGTCAATTTAGTTTGGTGTTTTATGTAATAAGCATGTTTGTGCGCTGGAAGCTAATTGCAATTTGAAGTATTTTTATGCATAGAGGACTGCACATACCATTGGTGTGGGGTGATTGTTATTTTTTATTCACAACTTGGTACACACAAGAAAAAAATGTAACAAGTGCTATTCAAGTATGGAAACGAGCTGTTAAAATGGAGATTTCTTCTAAAGAAGACCATAGATGGAAATGAATGAAGGGATAGTATAATGTGAGCTAAGCATCGGCCATGGAAACTACTATGGGAGGGTGCAGTGATGAGGTACTTCATCATATGAAAGAATGTAGAAGAGAATTCTATAGCCAAAGTGTAGCAAGGTGTACTAGAAGGTTATAGCTGGGGTGTGAAATTGTACTACAAAGAAACTTTCTAAAAATTTCAAAGCGGTCAATTAATGAGAGGATTGTTGGTAGGTGAAGGAGTAATAAATGCACTAACTTTTTGAAAATCTATATAAGGATGTGATGTGGGTTCATTTTTACCTTTGCAATCATAAGTATTTGAACAAGCTAAGTGCAACCAAGCTAAGCAAATCATGTTGAGGTGTAGAGATTTGTGAAACTAGATATGGAGAACAGATTTGTGTGTAGAAGTGGCTTGTGTCCCTATTGGTTAAGGGTTTGAATGCAATAGAAGCATTGAGGAGGAGCTAGGCAACACAGTTTCGAGCTAGGGCACATGATTTCAAGCTAGGGTTTGAAATTACTTGAAATAGAAGATGAAAGGCAGGATTTTTATGATAGCGCCAAAGAAAATACTTGTAGCAGGCACAAAAGGAAAGAAAAAGGTTGAATTTAGGTTGAAATTTCTCACGAGAGTAATTTTTCAGAGATGCAGAACTCAAAAGGAATAATAGTTAGTCAAGATTGGGATTCCCACATCCATAGATGTAAAGTAAGTGACTACAACCACTGCACCACTGATAACAAGGGATAGTTGGATGCTTTGTTGAATAAGAAGACCAACAAGCGCATGGTGGAAGATATACCAATGTATGATGACGCTGGGGAAAATTTGCTTAAGCAAGCAAGAGTTTATGAACTGTATGAGCTCCCATATTTTAGAAAACATGAACATTTATACCAATTCCTTATGAGTAAATTCCATGAGGACTTCTTCTATTTCACCGGATGAAGGGTTAGGATCACAATGGCCATAATTGGGACATTACCAGGATTGAAGGGCACATGGACACACATTGTTAGTGATATCACTGATAAAACAATGGTCATAACCAAAAGAAAGGAGTTGGGGTATACCAAGGGCCTACACATAATGGACATATACAAATTGAGGAAGTACTGTATGGTGCAGGTATCCACATATCTGATCACCAAGATGAATGATCAAGAGAGATGATCGCAAGTAAACAACGTGTGGCTTCATATTGCAAAGAAAATTTCCTAAGGAGAAGTGTACAATTTAGCAAGCTATATTACAGAAACCATTGTTTAGGAAGCGTGTGCATGTGAAAAGATAAGTTTTGGCACCATCCTCTTATATCTTGTATTTGTAGAAATTGGAGTGCCTGATGGGCAAAAGAACAAAATTTGGGAATACCCCACTGAGAAGAAGTCCCTCACGGAAAGGTTCGAGAAATATTTGTGTGAAGGATCAATGAGTGGCCCATTCAAGAAAAGGGGAGAAATGTGGTATGACTGACTTCACATGGTGTTTGAGGAGGAATGACACATTCCAAAGGAACTACCTTTGGTAGTAGGCAAGGTAATATAGTTCGTCGTGTATCAACATTTTTGCATCGCGTAGTTTTCCATGAAGGATGGGACATGGAGTCCATGGTGAAAAATTCGCTATTCCTTTAGAGTGTGCTACTTCCAGGCCTCAGTTCAAATATTTACTAATGTGCACCATGTGAAATTCAACCCAGACAAGGTATATTGTGACTACCATACCCTCAGGAAAACATATGTATATCCAGTCAGTCTTCCTACATTGAGAGGTTCATTTCAGATGTCATAAACATAAAACCAGTAAGTTTGGCTATTGAGGAAAATGGAGCCGTGTTCATATATCTTCAGCTCAAGCCTAGGCTAGAGAATAATAAGTATGTGGAGAATGAGTTCATGTTCCCAGGGCCACATAAGGGAAAACACACAATGGAGAATTTTCCAGTTCTAAAGCCTGCAACGATAATAGAGATAGATAGGGAAGAAGAGGAACACAAAAATAGTGGAGGCTTGGATCATAGAGGACTTGGACATAGATAAAGTCCCTAAAGAGCACCAGTTTAAGAGGGTATTCAGAAGAACTAGGACCCAAGGTGTGGGAACATCAAAAACTGTATGAATATCACCTAGAATCTCCCCTCAGAAAGAGGCACCTGAGAAGAAGATAAGGAGAAATTTGAAGCTGAATGAGGAAGCAGAGGAGTATGAAGAGAACATGCTTAGAATCCCAGTGTAACTATAAGATGTGGAGGAACCTAGAGATGAAGAAATGTGTAGTTAGTTTCACCCCCATCTCAAAGGAAAGAAATCCCATGCACACCGGCCTATCACCTAGCGGGCGTTGGGCGCTCACTTAAGGCACTCACGAGCACCGAGTCTCTCTTTTATGTGAATTTAGTGGGAAACATCATCTATGATCTAATTTTAAGAGATTTAAAAGGAAATATGATATACAAGCATCATAGAGCTCAGAACCACGTCTAGATCCTTGTAGTGATTCCAGACATAAAGTGCTTAATAGGTAATAGAACTTACACCAAAATAAAAAGGTATTCGTAAAAGCATTCATAATTAGTTCATAGACATAAATGAAAAATAACTATCAAGAAGGATGTATGCATCAAAACCATTAATGCTCATATTCATTTAAAATGGTAACCTCATTACATTCATTAGGCCTATTACAGAATGTCACCGAAAGGTAGACTGTAGTCATGCATTATAACTGGATTCATATAACTAGGCCCTCAAAAGAAAATTTATACTTCCCAACCCTTGATACATCCTTTGCTATTCTTATTTTCGTAAGCTAACAGAGTTGTTGCAGTATTTTTACAGAGCTCCACCCTCTATCTATATGTGTTATGTTTACTTTAGCAGGCACTTGTATATATAGCCTTTTTGAACTGCCAACTCATTCTTCTACAACCTCATATCTATCGTCAAGCATTTGAATGTGGTCCTATAGGAGTGCATGCTCCTCCAGGCCTGAGCTCACCACTTCATGCCATGATTTCCTTCTAGAAGCTTCTAGCGCAGGGCATATTCCTTCCTGGGCCAACCTGTCGCTAGGTTGGTACCTTATCCACTTCGCATGCATAGTCGTGTCACACTTTTCTTGTATCCTATCTAAAATTCCCAATATGGCTAAGTATTGAAACCTTGGCTCTATCTACATGTGTGCCATGGGTTTCCTTAAACCCTTCCCTATGCGCCTTCTTCTTGCGCGCATTTCTTAAACTAGGCCTTACGCACCTATGCGCATTTTTACACTTAGCCAATATTTCAGGGGCCCAACATCACCCCACACTACGCCTATTCTCCATCCGCAGGAACACTTCTTAAATGGATAAGGAATCATAGTAGGCTTATGCCTTGGAAAAATAATAAGGGGATGAAGAATTTGGGAAAGAAGAAAGAATGGGATAGTGATGGCATCACTGCAATAAGCTAGGAAAATTATTTTGTAAGTCGGCCTCCAACTTGTTCCAGGCATCGACTTCATTCTGTGCTCTCTAGAAAAGATCACCCACTAAGGCACTCACCTGATCAAAACCTATCCCATCCCCTTGTGCGTTCATGGTGTCAAAAATATTTTCTAACTCCTTGCCTATATCCTCCAACGCATTCATCCTTCGTGTAATCTGCGGGTATAGTTCCTTCAACCAATTTTTGATTGAACCCCTTAAGGTTTTAATGGTTTCAAATTTTTGTTTGACCTCAGCTAGGATATTTTATCTCTCAGCTCTATTCCCCTTGTTCTTCTCCTAGAACACTTTAAGTTCCACTTCATCATTTGCAACCAGCATGCTCGCCACTTTGTCTCTATCTGCGTAGTTATCGTACGCAACCTCAACATTCTAGAAGGCAATCTTTACATCAACAAGGACCTTACTATATTCTTCTATGAGTGCCATGACTTTCAACTTATCCTCCTTCTCTAAGTACGTGGCCACTTATTCTATAGAATCCAAAGCTAGCAACTTCCTCTCCACGGTGAGGGTTCTTGCTAAATCCTCCAGGCATTCCAGGGCAGATGCATACTTCCACGTGGAAGATGCTAGTTCTAGATGCTTCAACACTATGACATCTATAATGGACTCCACTCTTTTGTGTACTTCACACACTCTAGCCTTCTCATCCGTTAACTCATGCTACCACTGGGCGCTAATCAACTTCTCTTGACTTATCTCCTTTGTCCTCAAAGCTAGCTCTTCCTCTTTCTTCTTCAGTTCATCCTCCAGATATTTGATCTTATCATTCCATCCAAAGAGTTTAGCTTCAACCTTAACAGAGACCTTATTAAGTGTGTTGCACAATTGTTCATCTGAGAGCTATTGAGAATTCACCAATGGGTTGTATCCTTTTGATTCTTGCAATGTTATTATTGCCCCATGGCTTATGTCAAATTCTGGATCATCAAGATGGGACTCAAATTCCCATGAGAGCATTTTCCTTTTCCACGGGTATATATCCTCCTTATCAAAAGATGGCATAGCCACGAGCTCCTCTGCTAGAATTGTGATTTGGAACCGTGCACGTAAAAATTTGTTGGGGTAATCAATATAACTCATCCCTGACCTCTCCTCCTCCACATGATTTCCTCTCGTGTGCGTGCCCTTAGGAATAACTACAGTTAAAGTAGGGCCTCCAGTGATTCTGTGGTCCTTTTCTATGCTCTCTTTCTTATCCTCATTCAACACCAACTTGGTGCTGCGTTCCAACTCCTCTTCCACCAAGGTCTTAATGATCTTCATCGCTTCTTCTTCTGTCACCTTAGTTATTTGTTCCTATGTAAGGTTTGGAGCCTTCTGCTTCTATGTGATAACCTCCTCACTTCTCCCTATGTCCTGGGTGCCTTCCCCCTCCTGACTACCCTTACGCCACATGAAAAGGAACCCCTATTCTTCTTCTCTACCCCCTTCTTCTAAATCATGCATGTTGAAGACATGTGGCTCTTGATCTCTTCCAGGATCATCTTCTTCACTTCCATCTTCCTCATCGTCATCATCCTTTTCACCTATGTACCTCTCCAAACTCTTAGTTTCTTCCGAGGTGGTTTCCTCTTCTACCCTCTACTTCTTCATAGCCAGGGATTCTGGTGTAAGTGAATCTGTCTTTACTTCTTCTAATGACTCCTTGTCTAATAACTTCTTAGGATGTAGAGTCTTCTCTTTGATTATGGACTTCTTCTTGCGTGAATACATACTAGTTTTGGCACTTGTCCAAAGGGAACCTATTACTTGTGTATCCAATACACTTGGTACTTTCTTCTTTGGTTCTTTTTCCTCCTATCTGGGTGTGGGTCTTTTCCTGCCAGTTGGGTCATCAGGTTTGGAAATCTCGTTCTCTAGATATGTACCCTTCTCAGATTTGGGTCTTATGTGGAGATATACATGTGCCGCGGATCCTCCTACAATGGGAAAAGTCATGGGTCTCACCATTTGGACCTCATGCGACACATAACTCTCCATGTACATGTGCTTGTTGGTGTAGACCAATCCTTTGTGCATTTCTCTGTGGTCCCAGTCTAGATTACCAAGGTCCAACCTCAACTTCTTGGATTCTCTGAACCTGTTCACTCCCACTTCGAAGTGTTGAGCTGTGAAGGAAAAAGGGAGCTTTCACCATGGGCTCCAAGTCTCATCTGTTAGTTTAAATCTTCCCAGGCATAAATTTTGGTACACAACAAACTCATCCTCTCCCTGGGTGGTCACCGACATATATTCACAGATCCTCCAGTCCACCTTGAACACATTCCCTAGGCATGTATACCACTTCTCCAGGCGCACCTTGTGCGTCCATCATACTATCACAGGTGTACTTCTCAAACCTCTTTACAGGTGAGGGGTCTTCAGTAGGGTACTCCCACACAAATTTTTCTGATGCATCTGGAACTCAAATATTTGAAAATATAATGGTTAGTAGGACATTACCAAAAAGGATTTTATCACCTTCCTTCGCGCTGTTGACAATATCATCCGTGATGAATGCAGATAAGTTGTAGATGGTGCCCTCCAAAATTTTCTTACAAACATACAACCAGACCTTGTTAACCTAGTTCCATCTCTCCTGGCCATTTATCTTTGTCACAAGGTGTGCGGCCATCTTCATCACCGGGTCCTTGATATCAAAGTACCTCAACCCCTTTTTGTATGCATAGGCAGTGATAGTTTCCTTAATTTCCTCTTTGTCACTTAGGTCATCCTCCAAACTATCTCCTTTAAAGATGAATCCTATGAAATGTGAAATACTATGAGGGGTAATGCACATCTTGTGCTTTGCGAAGTGGAAGTAATATTTGTGCACACACGACATCAACCATTGATATAGACACCCAAGCTTCCCGAAGTAGGGAAACTCAAAGAGTTGCAATAAGCCTGACTTCTCCAACTTGACTTTTACATCATCATCATGGATAGGCAAACCCTCTGGTGTCCTTTTATTTGTTGGGTACACTAAATCTAGTGCCATTTCCTTCTCGATTGTGCTTGAGCAATGATTGTAATCATTTACTGTCATATTTCTTAAATGGGACTCTCACTCCTTTCCTAGCAACACTCTATATGGGTATTGCATTTCTGCGTACCACTGTTCATTTGTATGCATGAGAGTGTCTTTTTGCTTGCTCTTCCTTCTTAGGTGTGACAACTGGTTTCTTGGGTGCCATTGTGTAGGTTCTCTTATCACTTCAATCACTTCTTGTTACTCTATTCTTCCACTCCCTCCAACCTTAGATCTCAAACTTGTGAAGAAAACCCCTTAAATCTGTGCCATAGTTCTTCAAACACTAACTGGGATAGTTCCTTCACAAGACAACACCTTCTGACAATTTCTCCTACACCCGTGAAATCCCTTCCTTCTGGTTTGCAAATACAAACTAGTTGCTCACGCTCAACTCTTCAAATTTTTCTTCACATGGATTAGTTCTAGAAGCCCTAGTTTGCAAAGATGCACAAACTCTTCTTTCTCCTTATACAAAAAGTGAATAATGAAATTCCCAAACCTTTATTTATAGTTTTTCCCATTTTTAAGCATTAAATGCTACTTTACCTACCACCATACTTTTAATGTTTAAAGTGGCTTTTTCAAACAAATCCTTACTTCTACACCCTAACTCACACACCCAACCTTGCGCAGATAATCTTTAACCTTCTTGCATGCAACCAATCCATCTTGATAGGAGACTCTTGCACGCGCGTCACCTACACCGAAGACACTTATTCTGTCATGATTTTTTCTCTCACCTACCTCATGTTGTTAATGCACTTCTTCCTTCTCTGTACGTGGGATCTAAAAGTAGCCTTATCTTGACACCAACCATCCTTTTCCACCTTTTCTTTCATGAACCTTTTTCAATAGGGCCATTCAATCAGGATTTCAAATAGAATCCTCCTTGTCACTTTACCCATGCTTTCCTTCACATCAATCCACCCCACACTTAAACAATGTGTGACCCTCTGTGCATTTGAAACCCTAAAAAAGTAACAAGGTTACCGGCACCCAAGGCACAAAAAAAAACAACAATGTGAAAGGGAAATACAAGAAAGGAAATGCATAAATAAAATTCTAAATTATCTAGCAAAACTACCTTATTTATAAACACCAAGATGCCTTATTTATAGTAGGGCTTCAACCTACTCCCATTGAAGTGTCTAGGTAATTTCGTTCCATTCAACACTTGTAACTGACATGCGCGTGAATCAAGGATGTACAAGATTTTGTAGGGACCCAACCAATGGACTTTCAACTTCCCAGGATGGCGGAAAAACTTAGAATCATATAGAAAGACCATCTGCCCAACCTTGAATTTCTTGTTCTTAATGTGGCGATCATGCCATGCTTTTGCTTTTCTTTTTCTACTATTTGGCTCTACCTAGCAGTGGTCATCTTTCATCTAGCTTCATGAATTCATCAATTCTCTCTTCCAATGCTTGTTCATCAGTCAACCCTCATGCACGCACTATTTGTAGAGAAGGTATCATGAACTCAACTAGTTGAACAACTTCCACATGAAACACCAATTGAAACGGTGTGTCTTTATTCAATATTTTATAACTCGTCCTATAAGCCCATAATACAGCTGATACCTTGTCATCCTAATCTTGTCTTCCGACATCAAAAAATTTGTCAGGGTATGACTCAGTATTTTGTTAAACGCTTCCGCAGTTCCATTTTCTTGTGGGTGATAAGGTGTAGTCTCATGATGAGCCACCATGAGCTATGTTAACATGATCCTCATAGTCTCATTCAAGAAATGTTTACCCCTATCGTTGATTATACTTAAAGGGCCCATACCTTGTTATAATGTTTTTCCACAAAAATCTTACTGCCATAGCTGTTGTGTAGTCTTTAAATGGGGCTACCTCTATCCACCTTGTCAAATAGTCAGTGCAAGCGATTATGTAGCATGATCCAGTCCTACGTGTTGTTGGTGTAATAGGGACTAAAAAGTCTATTTCCCATTTCTCAAAATGTTTAGCACTAGGGATAGGGCACAAAGGCATTTCATCTATTCTTCCTAACTTGCCAATGCACTGAGATTGGTCACACACTTTACAATAGTCCTTGCAATCCTTATACATATTTTCCCACCATAATCCTGCCATTAATATTTTACATACGGTGGTGTCACCTGCATAATGTCCACCTGCACTTCCTCCATGTGCTTCCTCTTTGATGGCGAGGTGCTCATGCTCTAGTACACACCTGCAAAAAACTTCATCATGCCCTAATTTGTATAAGTCCCACTGATCAACATGTATGGTGTGGCGCATATGGCTAGTTACTTCTTCTCTAATGTCTTCATCCCTTCCAGTGCCATACCTTCCTTTAGAAATATAGAAATACCCTCCAAATCTGAGGGTGCATGCCACAACCTAAACAGTTGCATGTCTGACATTGTCTCTTCAATGCTCTGCGCATCCTCCCCTGAATCAATCGTTCACAAATGATCAGGTCCACAATTACTCTTTCCAAGTTTCACAACTACTGTGAAATCAAACTCTTGAAATAACAACACCCACCGACATATGTGCCCTTGTAGAATAGGCTTGTTCACCAAGTAATTTAACACCATGTAGTCAGTGTAAAATACAAAGGGAGTTGCTAGCAGATACTATCTAAACTTGTGAAGTGTGTAGATCATTGACAATGATTTACACCTGGTCATAGTATAATTCTTCTATGCTGGTGTCAACTTCAAGCATAGGGGATGATCAAAAATTCCCTCACCAGGTTGTGCAAGCAATGCCCCAAATGTCGTTCCAGAGGAATCTACACGAACATGGAAGGGCTTATCCCAAGTGGGAAAATGTAATATAGGCGCGGTGACATGCCTATCCTTCAATGTGTCAAATGCCTTCTGCTACACCTTTCCCCAATGGAAGGCATTTTTATGTATGAGAAATTCTTCTAAAGGTGCGGTGATCTTGGCATACCCCTTGATGAACTTCCGATAGTAGCCCATGTGTCCAAGAAACCCACGCACTGCACTTTGGCTAGTAGGCACCCCCAATCCCACAATCATTGTAACCTTGGCAAGATCTACTAGTAAGCCCTCCTTACATATGATATTCCCCAATAACATTCCAAAGGGGTAAGTAAATACACACTTATTAATGTTGAGGGATATCCTCAACTGTCGAAACCTCTCAAACATCAGCCTCAAATAATCACAATGGTATTTTACTAGCCCATACACCGTCCAATCATCTAGATAGACCTAAAGAAATTTGTGGATGAAGTCCTGGAATGCCTATACCACTATGCGTGAGAAAATAGAAGGCACATTCTTAAACCCAAAGGGCATGACCGTGTATGCAAAACTTCCCCATTTAGTGGTGAAAGTTATCTTCTCCTGGTCTTCGTTTACAATCTGGAATTGGTGGTACCCCAAAAATCCATCCATAAAGGAATAGATTTCGCGCCCAGTGACTCCCTCCAAAATTTCTTTAGTGAAGGGGGTTGGAAAAGGATCAATGACACAAACTACATTAAGCTCCATATAATCCACACAGATCCTAATCCACCCATCCTTCTTGATGTTGATTACCATTGGACTTATCTATTATGATTCTTCAATAGATTCAATGATCCTAGATGCTATCATTTTGTCTATCTCCTCCTTTACCTTCACACGTAAATTGGGATTCATCCGGTAGGATCTCTTCCTGACCAGGCGCACACCATCCTTAAACTTTATCCTCATTTTAACAAGGAATGGTGGATTGCTTTGAGCTCATGGTACCCACACAGAAATAAATCTTCAAACTTGCACAAAAGATCAATGATCTTAGAGACTTCCTTCTCTGACCAGTAATCTCCAATGATAGCTTCCTTAAGGTCTTCTCCTGAGCTGCTGTTAACCTTTTTAGTTTTTAAAGGTTCATGGTAGGTGCGTGCACAAGTATCAACACTATCCACTACCTTACATGTCCCTATAGAATGGTTAACATCCAAGATTTCTGCTTCCTTCCCATCAATCACATATACAAGCTTTCCTTTATCCTTTTTCACACACACGCACTCAAACTGATCCTCCTCTATTTCCTCTTCTTCAAAGTGCTCCCCCAAGCTTGGTTCACCAAGTAAGTTCAGTAGCCTATCTTCTGTCATGGCACTATACCCCATGGTAAGGCGCTTAACAACCTGCAATGCCTTATCAACTGATGGCTTGGTACTTGGATACTCGAATGTTTGAACTAGGTCAACCACTAGTCCTTGCCAATTCCCTTTCTAGTGGTGTGTTTTAGAATGTATGTACCATGTGTGCACATAACCCTGAAGTGTAGAATACAGTTTTTGCACCTAGAGGGATGGTGGCAAAGCTTTTACACCTTCCCTCTAGGTTTTCTCACAGGATTGGATGTGGAAAGAGGTGGGATCCCTACCATGGTAGTCCATGATGGTGGTGGGTGCATTGCTTCTAGAGAAACAAACACAGAAGGAAATTCTCAGTTCGTGCCATTCTAAGAGATTATCCTGATGTGTTGCCCACCAGTGTGTAATAGTTCCTAGTAGGACGTAACTTAACATCCCCCTTCTTTCATTTTCCTCCTTCTACTGAGCTTTCATTCTCAGTAAAAAGACCTCAGGGGAGGCTCCTCTTTAGTACTTAGGTAGATCTTTTCCTCCTAGGTGCCTGAATGTGCTTGCCTTGGTCACCTTTATCACCGATCCTCTTAAATTCTATCTGATTACTTTGTAGGTCCCATGTGCTCAATTACCACAAGCTAGACTAGTGGTGTCACTTACCGACTGAGCATCTTAAAACTGGATAACTCCGTCGATAGGATGGATTATCTTTGGATCCTTGATTGAGCACACATACATTCTATCCAGGACCTCTTCTCCCAAAGGTTCAGTATAGGGTGTTGACTTCCCATCAGCCAGGGGTATGATGACTCGTTCCTCCTCATTTTAAAAGTTGATGTACCCTTTGTTGAATTGAAGATACGTATTGTTCTTGTAACACCATGGGTGTCTAAGTAGTGCTGGGAAATTTTCTTCCTCGGCAAGTGCTAAGACTTTGAAGTCCCAAGTAAACTTAGCTCCCTGAATGGTGATAGCTTCATCCTTTAAGACACCAATGGGCATTGCCTTTGTTTTGTTTTCCATATACAACACATTCAAATATGGTTGTAATGCAGGCCTTCCCATCTGATGCCATGCATCCAATGTGAGAACATTGACCTTTGTGCCTGTGTCAATGAGGATATTACTCAACATCCATCCATCCACCACTACATTTAACGTGATCTCCCTATCATAGTCAAGGCTGTGAGGGGGAAGGTTTTCATGCAGGACCTACCTCTCACACTCTTCTCCAGTGCGTGGTACCTTCTCCCTCAACCATGCTCCTAGCAAGGGAATAACATTCTCTTGCCTTAAAATTTTACATACTTCCCTGACCTCATCTAGGTCATCTCTTGGGACCTCATACTTCCTCCTTTACTCCTCCCTCCTAAACTGCTCCTTAAGACACTGGATTTCTCCTTTTAGAATCTGAATGACATTCATGGTAGCTTAATATACCTCCTTATGATGAGCAGGATCTGGGTACTTTCCATGCACCACTTCTTCTCTTGAAACTAGATTCCTCTACCTTGGTATTTCCTTTGTGCGCATGGCCTATGCTCTTGTTGTTACTAAAACAAGTTATACGCTTGCATCATGTGTTACCCGTGGCATCCATTGTGTCTGTATTCTTAATGCTTACCATTGTAGTGGCCATGTCTTTCCACTGCTACTGATTCATGTGCTCAAACAACTCATGGCACTCTTCATACTTGTGTTTCTTCCCACACCATGAGCACTGCAATAGGTTTGGGCACTCTCATTTTTAATGCTATATAGACCTAAAATTAAAATAGGTTCCACATGGGAACTCACTTCTTCCTCCATGGTTACCATGACCATGGAATCCTACGCAAAATCCCCTTCTACGTGCGCCTCCATCTACGCACTCCTCATAATGGTGATCATCACCTTTAGAACTATGGGCCATGCTAGTCTGACACACCCCATGATCAATGGCCTCATGGATCTGGTCAATATGCCTACAATCCTTAGTATCATTGGTTATAGAGGTGCAAATACTACACTAGCAAGACACATTCTTCCAAATTGCGCGGTGTAACAAGGGGCATTTACTTACATCATGGTCCCCATGAAAAATCTCATAGTCTACTGTCATGATGTGTACTGTCCTATGGGGGAAACTATCCTTGACATGCCCCTCTACTTCATAATATGTACACCATAAACCACTACGAGTCTCATGGGCTGATTTCATAGACAACTTTTCAAGTTTCTTAGCCATAGGGGTGGATGGATCAAGTGGAAAGAAGAAATATGTTAGTGTATACCTTACACGGAATGAAAACACACTGGTGGATGGTTCACATGGATAATCTTATGGAATGGAATGAAGTCAGAATTTCTCTAACCACTCAATTCTTCAGGAGCAATGTGCCTACTACAATCTGCATGTATCATGGTAATCAACCTATTCAGCACCACGTTCAGTAGTGTGAGAGACTCTGGACAGAGAGGCAGGAAGCTTTACCACCTTCACTATGGGTGCACAAGCTTTATTCCACTTTAGAAGGTTGTGCATGCAGGCTTGGTATGTTTATACAGAGCTACATAGGGAGACTGGAAATTGGAAGGACTTGATTGTAGGAATGAACCAAAATTTTGACTACTTCTCTACTAAACCTCTGGTGGAAGAGGCATTAAGGGTTATAAAGCACTTAACTATGGGAGATAGTACAAAGGCTGAAGAACTCATTTAGGAGTTATTTGGTGAGGTAGACTCAGGAGCGCATTTTGATGAAGTAGAAGAGACATGCCACACTACTTAAGTGCACTTGCTGTGAGAAAGAAAAAGGAAATATGGTCTACATAGTGGATGATGAAGAAGTAGAAAATCTAGATATAGATCATTCAACAAGTACAAACAAAGTGTTATACAATGCGGATAAAACGTGCGCACACCTATCATGAACCTATGAAGACTAGGAAAGTGAACATTAACACAGAAGCTAAACCCAAGGAGGTAATAATTGGGGATTATTGGTCTGATTCTGAAGTGGAAAAGATAATTGAGTTACTACGATATTTTCAAGACTTATTTCCTAGGGGCTACCATGAGTTAAAAGGAGTGCATGAGTTCATTAGGATATTTGAAGATTAAGCTAAAGGAAGGAACGCACCTGGTCAGGAAGAGACCTTACAGGATGAACCCTAACCTGTCACGTCAAAGTTAAGGAGGAGATTGAACAAAATGTTGAAATATGGAATCATTAATCCCCTAGAGGAATTAGAGTGGGTTAGCCCAATGGTAATTAGTATAAAGAAAGATGGTAGGATTAGGATTTGTGTGGATTATAGGGAACCAACTACTACATGCGTGATCGATCCTTTTCCTACTCTTTTCACAGTGGAAATATTAGAAGGTGTTGCATGTCGTGAAGTTTATTATTTTACAGATGGATTAGCTAGGTATCATCAAGTTATTATTGGACAGGAAGATCAAGAGAAGACAACTTTCACCATTGAATGGTGAATTTTTGCATATACTATGATGCCCTTTGGTTTGAAAATGTGCCTACTGTATTTTGTGCATAGTTGTTCAAGCATTCCAATATTTTATTCACAACTTCCTGCAGGTTTACTTGGATGATTGGACAGTGTATGGACTTGTTAAGGATCATTGTGACAATTTGCGCTTAATGTTTGAAAGATGTAGATAGTTAAGCATCTCTTTAAACATCAAGAAGTGCATGTTTGCTACACCTTTTGGAACTTTGTTAGGGCACATCATCTGCAAGGAAGGTTTGTTAGTGGATCTAGCTAAGGTTGTAGTTATTGTAGGCCTGGAAGAGCCTACCAGTCAGAGTGAGGTACATGGATTCTTGGGCCACATAGCGTATTTTAGAAAATTTATCAAAGGATATGCAAAGATTTCCGCATCCCTAGAAGAGCTACTAAAGGGAAAAGGGACGTTCTATTGAGAAGAACCACATCAAAGGCATTTGAGGCATTGAAGGAGAGACTTACAAAAATGCCGATTCTTTGTTTTCCTTCATAGAACCAACCATTTCATGTACATGTGGATGCCTCTAGCACAACCATTGGCATGGTGTTAGCTCAACCTGGAGAAGGTATTATAGATCATCCTATCTGTTTTGCTAGTAGAAAGTTGACTCATGTAGAACATACTTAAAAAAAAATAGAGTGTGAGGCTTTCTCAATGATCTACGCACTACATAAATTAAGATAGTACTTGCTAGCAACACCCTTTGTATTTTATACTGATCACATGTCATTAAAATACTTGGTAAATAAGCCCATTTTACAGGGGCACATATGTTGATGGGTGCTCTTATTCTAAGAATTTGACTTCACAGTTATGGTAAAACCAGGTAAAAGTAATTCTGGCCCAGACCACTTATCAAGGATTCAGTCAGGGGAGGACATGCAGATAATTGAAGATACAATGTCAGATGCACAATTGTATAGGTTACATCACGCACCTTCAGAATTGGAGGATATTGCTATCTTTTTACACACGTGTATGGTGCCAGAAGGAATGAAAGACTTGGAGAAGAAACAACTTGCAATTTTCTTGGAACCCTTTATGTTGATCAGTGGAGACTTATATAAACTAGGTCGAGATGAAGTATTACACCGGTGTGTACTGGAACATGAGCACAAAAATATCATGGAAGAGGCTCATGGTGGTATTGCAGGTGGGCACTATGCAGGTGATGCCACCTTGTGTAAGATTCTACTCACTGGATTATGGTGGGAGACCCTGTATAAGGATTGTAAAGAGTATTGTAAGGTGTGTGATCATTGTCAGCACCTTGGAAAACCTGGGCAAAGAGATGAAATGCCTTTGAGGCCTATTGCTAGTGTAGAGCCATTTGAGAAATGGGCTATAGACTTTGTGGGTCCTATTTCACCAGCCACGCGTAGAACTAGATCACGTTATATCATCACTTGCACATATTATCTTACAAGGTGGGAAAAAGCAACACCCAAAAAGGATTTTACAATAGCTACAACAACCAGGTTCTTATGGGAAAATATTCTTACTAGGTACATATGTCCATTGATCTTGACAAGTGATAGGGGCACACACTTTTTGAATGAGACAATCAGGATATTATTGGATGAATTTATGGTTTCACACCACAAGACTACACCCTATCATCCTTAGGAAAATGGTACTGTTGAGGCCTTCAACAAGATATTGAGCCAGACCTTGACAAAAATTTGTGATGTTGGAAGGAAATATTGGGATGATAAAGTTTCTACTATGTACTTTGGGCATATAGAACAACCTACAAGAGGTTGAATAAGGCCACACCCTTTCAGTTGGTGTTTGGCCAAAGTAGTTGTTCCCATGGAATTTATGTTACCATCTTTGCATATTGTGCACACTGGAGGTCAAGCTAATGAGAAGTGCATTAGAAGAAAGAATTGACATGTTAATATAGTTGGATGAGACATGTGCACCATAACATGTTGGAGTCAGAAGTAGGAAAAAGGCCAGGAAGAAGGCATGACATGAACGACACATCAGGGACAAGAAGCTTGAGGTTGGATAGATGGTACTACTTTATGATTCTAAGTTTTTATGCCATCCAGGAAAGCTCAAGGTGCATTGGTTGGGACCGTATGTTATCACTCATATACTTGAATCAGGCACTTTCCAGTTAGAGGTGCTTGATGGAATGTAGTTACCCAGTTACTTTAACAGGAGTAGGTTGAAGCCCTACTATAAATAAGTCTTCTTGGTGTTTGTAATAAGGAAGTATTGCCATTTAGTATAGGTTTTCCTTTCTATATTTCCTTTAATGTATTTCCTTCTTCGTCGCTATGCTTTGTCAATTTAGTTTGGTGTTTTGTGTAATAAGCGCGTTTGCGCGCTGGAAGCTAATTACAATTTGAAGTATTTTTATGTGTAGAGGACTGCACATACCATTGGTGTGGGGTGGTTGTTATTTGTTATTCACAAATGGGTACACATGAGAAAAAATTGTTACAAGTGCTATTCAAGTATGGAAAGGAGTTGTTAGAAAGGAGATTACTTCTAAAGAAGACCATAGATGGAAATGAATGAAGGGATAGTATAACAGAGGTAAGTAACGGTCCGTGGAAACTACTATGGGAGGGCACAGTGGTGAGGTACTCAACATGGAAGCGCACAGAAGAGAATTTTTTAGCCAGAGGGTAGGAAGGTGTGCTAGAAGGTTATAGCTGGGGCACAAAATTGTACCATGGGGAAATTTTAAAATTTTGAAAATGGTCAATTAATGAGAGGATTGTTGGTAGGTGAAGGAGTAATAAATGCACTAAATTTTTGAAAATCTATATAAGGACGTGATGTGGGTTCATTTTTACCTTTGCAATCATAAGTATTTGAGCGAGCTAAGTGCAACCGAGCTAAGCGAATCGTGTTGAGGTGCAGAGAGTTGTGAAACTAGACGTGGAGAGATAGATTTGTACATGGAAAAGGCTTGTGTCCCCATTGGTGAAGGGTTTGAGCAAAGTATAAGTGTTGAGAAGGAGCTAGGGAATGTGGTTTCGAGCTAGAGCACGTGATTTCGAGCTAGGGTTTGAATTTACTTGACACATAAGAAGAAAAAGGTGGGATTTTTATGATGACACCAAAGAAAGAACCTACAGCAGGCACAAAAGGAAAGAAAAAGGTGGAAGTTGAGGTTGAAATTGCTCTTGAGAGTAATTTTTTAGAGATGCAGTACCCAGAAGGAGTAATAGTTAGACAAGATTGGGATTCCCACATCTGCAGATGCAAAGTAAATGATTACAACCACCACCACTGATAACAAGGGAGAGTTTGATGCTTTGTTAAATAAGAAGACCAACAAGCACATGGTGGAAGATATGCCAGTGTATGACGACACTGGGGAAAAGTTACTTAAGTAGGTAGGATTTTATCAACTGTATGAGCTCCCATATTTTGGAAAATATGAACCTTTATACCAATGGATTATGAGTAGAGTCCATGAGGACTTCTTCTATTTCATCGGACGAAGGGTTAGGATCACAATGGCCATAATTATGATATTAACAAGATTGAAGGACACAGGGACAAACATAATTAGTGATCTAACTGATAAAACAATGGTTATAACCATAAGAAAGGAGTTAGGGTATACCAAGGGCCCACAAAAAATGGACATCTACAAATTGAGGAAGTACCATGTGGTGCAGGCAGCCGCACATCTACTCACCACGTTGAATGATCAAGAGATATGGTCATAGGTAAACACCATGTGGCTTCATATTGCAAAGAAAATTTCCTAAGGAGAAGCGTATAATTTAGCAAGATATATTATAGAAACCATTGTTGAGGAAGCACATGCATGTGAAAAGATAAGTTTTGGAACCATCCTCTTATCTCTTGTATTTGTAGAAATTGGAGTGCCCGATGGGAAAAAGATTTTTTTTTTGGAATATGCCACTGAGAAGAAGTCCCTCACAGAAAGATTTGAGAAATATTTATGTGAAGGATCAATGAGTGGCCCATTCAAGAAAAGGGAAAAATGTGGTATGACCAACTTTGCATGGTGTTTGAGGAGGAATGGCACATTCCAAAGGAACTACCTTTGGTAGTAGGAAAGGCAATATAGTTCACAGTGTATCAACACTTTTGCATCGTGTGGTTTTCCATGAAGGATGGGACATGGAGTCCATGGTGTAAACTTCCATATGCCTTCACAATGCACTACTTCTAGGTCTTCAGTTCACAAATTTTATGATGCGCGTAGGCCACGGAAATTCAATGTGAAGACAAGGTAGATTCTGATTTCCACACTCTAAGGAAAACATATGTATATTAAGGTTAGTCTTCCTACATCGAGAGGCTCATTTCAGATGTTCATAAGTATGAAGCCAGTAAGTTTGGTTACTGGGGTTAGTGGATTATGCTCATATATCTTTAGCTCAAGATAGGCTGGAGAATAAAAAGTATGTGGAATAATGCAGTTCATGCTCCCAAGGCCACCTAAGGGTAACCATACAATGGAGAATGTGCCAGCTCTAAACCACTGCGACCATAAAGGTAGATGAGGATCTAACATGAGTATAGTGGAGGCTTGAGATCATAGGGGTCGGAGAATGTGGATAAAGTGGAGAGTGAACGCGCAGATACTCCACCACATGTGTAGGATGGAGAAGAGGAGTTTGGGTTGACATGTAGTCCCTGAAGAGTATTCAAAGAACCAGGAGACCTTGGTGGAAACCTATTGATCATAGAATGATTCCCCTGAGAAAAGGCACTTGAGAAGAAAAGAAGCACTGAGAAATTTAAGCTGGATTGGAGACGAATCATCTAAGGAGAGTGGCTGGAACCCATTGCAACCAAAGATATAGAGGAACCCAAAGATGGGAAAGATGAAGAAGAAGGGATGAAGGAAGTAGAAAATACAGTGTCAAGAACAACCCAATGCTCATGTTACTACCAAGAAGAAGAAGGTACTTTAGCGCTCAGGTTCCTAAGGGGCCAAGAACAAAGAGAACAAGTGAAGAATATGTTGTACCTAGTATGGGCCATGCGTGAGGACCACCAAATATTGAATGGTCATCCATGCATAGTTTAAGAACAGTAGGCCTTAAGGAATTATATGGATGGGACCTTGGATCCAGACATATCACCATGTGCACAAGGAACTTAACACCTGGTTCATGCAAAACCATATGGATGAGCCAGGACATCTGTGAGGAGATCTTGTGTCCAAGGAGAGTAAACTAGGCACCCCACAAGAAAACACATTACAGTTAAGCCTACTCTGGAATTCACAGAAGTATTTTAAATCTCAGAAGTATTCTAATAGTCTCATAAAATTGACATGTAACCTTGCACTCAAAAGGTCAGTGCCAAGTCATAGATTATGAACCAGCTAACTATAAGAGGATGAAACATAATATCTAGTAGTGTGATCTCCTACATTGAGAGGAAAAGGGGAGATTTAGAGGGCTATGAATGGGTATAAATTCCAGTATGGTTTGTTTGGCTAATTGGATTTAATAGTGGAGTTCCAAATCAACCTTGAACCTATAAATCTATGCTATTACTGAGGTTGGAAGATTAATAAAAATATCACAAAACTTAAATATTACAATCACAAACAACAATTTTCTTCTATTCTTAATTAAAATATCCTACACTAAAACCACACAAGCAAAATAATGTGGTTATTCACTCTAAAGCTGAGTGTATTGACCACTAAGATAACTTAAAACAATGAATTTTCCAAATGAGATATGATGTGGAAAACCTCCTATAGATAGCTCTCCTTCAGATCCACATGGAGAGTGAGCATAGATCCATTCCACTACAGGTTGCTATGGAGACCCTCTTGGACGTGGATGCAACTACCTGCAAATGAAAAGAAATTAATTTACTCTTTTTGAATATGATGACCCTAATAATGGGAACACCACAGCCTGTAAGAAGATGAAAGAGAATCTCCCCAACATCCAAAGTAGCATTGACAAAATAGAAGGAGAAAGCTGTGTAAATTTGTCCCCTCATGTTCCTTTCTTTCTCTGAGTTTCAGATGTGCCCAAGGGATTGGGAATGCAAGAAGATGGCAGGAGGATTCCAGATGAAGAAATGAAAGATGAAGGAAGTCTGGATGAAGAAGTAGAAGAGAGATAGTGCAAGAGCTAACCCTTGGCATGTTAATTCCTCAGGAAGAAGAAGGGCAAAAATCCAAACCTTGGTGCTTAGGTTCCTAAGGGGCCAAGAAAAAAGAGAACAAGTGAATAATATGTTGCAGCCAAGTATGGGACTATGCTGAGGACACAAGGAAAAATCAGGTAGTGCCCAATTTCTAGAAAAATAGATCCTTAAGGAATTATATGGATGGAAATGATGGATTTAGACATGGCCACAAACATGCACAAGGAAAGTTAAGTTAGGCGTCATGGTCCATGTAGACACACATATGGATGAGCTAGGAGATTTTGACGTGTGTGAGGAATCTTGTGTATCATGAGGAGAAGTGGAAGAAGAGCACCCTACAAATATACACACATGTTTTTGGAGCTCAAACACCTACTCTAATGTCTGATGAGCAGGTGAGAAATGTAACCATTGGTCTAACAAAGTATCATGTAAGAGGTGGTATAGTATGGAGGAACATTGATAATATTGCCACCATTAGAGTGCTACTTGAAGATAACAAGGCAAAAACTATAGAAATAATGCATTTAAAAGGAGAAAAGGACCTAGAACAGAAAAATAATGAGGCCTTCATTAGCATGGTAGAAGAAATTGGTGACTATGTTCTGAAAGCAAGACCTCATCTTGAGTCTAAGGTACTTGAGAAGTTTCCTTCAGCTATGCATTATGTGCACACATTAGTTGATTTGGTGCTAGAAGATGAATGAATTTGAATGCTAGCGCCAAAGGATCCTGAACAAGAAGTAGAAAGAGCAAGGGCCTCCATGGTTAGGAAAATTTCAAATTATGAGGAATTTTTGCAAACTCTGAAGGATGAACTGAAGAAATCCAACCAAGCTCTAAATATTTTTATGGCCCCAGAAGCAGTGATAAGGATAAGAACTTTGGTTGAAGATAATGATGTTCTTGAAGGCCATGAAAGATGAGACACTGGGACATGCAAAAATATTGACACTTGTGAAACATAAGTGTGAAGCCCTTGCAATAGCTCAAGACCCACATAAGGAGGAAATAGATGAGATTGGGAAGAACATAGTGTAGAAGATGGATCTTCTGGAGGGAATGATGACACCTATGGCCAATATTGTCCAAGTACTGCGGAATGAAAAGGGAAAGATTACTCAGGATGAATTGGAAGCCATTGCCACAGACATTCCAGAGAAGAAAAGGACCATGCTGGATGAATGACAAACATTGGAGGCTGAAATTAAAATAGAATATCCAGACTTGATCCTCCCAGTTGAAGAAAAGGTGTTGCAGAGTAAAGGTATATTCTTTTGTACAGTGATTCTTTATATTCTTTCCATTCTTATTTTTTATTATTTGGGAACATCAACAAGAACCCCCATTGTTGGGACGAAAATTTACTTTAGTGTGGGGTAATGTTGATTAGACAATATTTTTCTAAGAAGAGAAGACACACATAAGGATTCATGCACGGTAACAAGGCACATTTGAAGGCGCGAAGGATAGGGAAGGAAACATGCGTGCAGAACAAGCTGATTTGGGACTTAGCCATTTTCATGGATGCGGGCTATTTTTGGAAGGTAAACATGCAGAGCACACATTGGGATGGAGACTTGCATGACACATGCAAATTCTATTTTGGGAATGAGCATCTGATAAGCGCCATGCATGAGTTCAAGATAATAATAGGATTACTTCTTCCAGTTAACTATAGGATGTCTATTATTAGCACACTTGCATGTGTGCATGTTATTGTAAAGGAACATGGTTATTATCAGCATGTGACCTATTTTGGGAAGTGTGTAGGTGGTGAAGGGAAAGTCCCCACCCCAATAAATATGTAGTGAACTGTGTAGTTAATAGGAGAGATCAAAGGATGAATAGTGAATTATTATAGAGTTATGATGTTAGATTTGATACGCGTATAACGTATGGTGATGATTTGTAATGTAACAAGCTTCTATGTAATTCAGTGTTTAATATAATGGAGTATATTGGATAGATAATGAGTTTAAACATGACTATAACTGGTTCTTTCATGGTTAACCTTATTATGGTGATTGTGTAATTCATGATTCTCTAAGACCTAGATCTGGAACATGCTCTATGGAATTTTATGCTTATTTACGGTTCTGAATATGTTGTATCTTCATTACACTAAACATCTTGCATAAGACAAATCTAAAGAAGGTTGTGGTACCTTTGCACACTTTGGTTGAGCGCTTAGCTCAGGCTAGGTGATGTGCCAGTGCACCTAGGGTTTTCTGGGTTTTATACAGTAGATTCTAGGTTGTATCACCTCTTCTTCGAATGGGAAGGATAAAACTCTAACTTCATTATTACATTCATCATTTATAGGCTCATGAGGGGCATCATATTCTTAGCCTTGCTTTGCTTTATCATGACTAGTCTTTGAATCAGATTGAGCATTCCCAGATTAAGATTCATTCACATATCATTGCAATTCCATAACTTACATCATGAGTTTGATACTGACCTTAGGGTCCTTTATTTTATTATGCAATGTTTAGAAATTTTTATACTGATTGGTCTTTCAAAAATTTTAATGGCTTATCATGGAATGGATTTTATTCTTCTTCATGGAAGGCATGATCGAGAGAATATTCATCTCCAAATGGGAACAATAATATCTCCTC
The DNA here is from genome assembly GCA_019776745.2 of Taxus chinensis. Classification (NCBI taxonomy): domain Eukaryota; kingdom Viridiplantae; phylum Streptophyta; class Pinopsida; order Cupressales; family Taxaceae; genus Taxus; species Taxus chinensis. The sequence continues at coordinate 357,755,363 of CM034157.1, forward strand.
CTCTTGGGTAAGTATACAAGTTGATTTCTCCCTTTGAAATTCACCAAGTACCATTCCTCCTTCTTCATGGCCTCACATCATCTAGAAATTCAGGGCTATCTCTTGCATACCTCAAAGTTCCTTATTTCTTCCTCTAGATCAATATTCCTCTGGAAGGATAATGTTTGGTCCTATCAAAATTGGGATCTCATCCTCTTCTTTAGTTTCACAAAGTAATTCATCCTCTTACTATTTTTGGTATAAAATGTTGGCTCCTAGGAATTCCTGAATTTTCACATTGTGTACCTTCCTCTTCTTCTCTGGAAGCAATTTCTCCATGCATCCCTTCACTGGAATGGTTGTAGAAGACCAATTCATCCATATTTTCCCTCCCAAATATTGGTAGAAACTTCTACCTAGCAGTATTCCAAATGAAGCTAGAATGTCTGCTACCAAAATCATCATTCAAACATTTTTGTCTGGAAATTGGGCGAGAACCACCTGTGCATATTTAATCTTCCCTATAAGTGGGAATTATTTAGACTCCATGGAGTAGAAAGAGCCACCAGGTGGAGTCATGGGGAGTTTAAGAGCTTTGGCAACCTTCACAGGAATCACATTATCTGAGGCACCTAAATATATTATGCAATTGTTCAATACATATTCCCCAACTAGAAGGGAGACATAAAAAGGATCGACCTTGTCTGTCTTTGATGCACTCATGGCTAGCATGTTCTGTGAGGGAGGTGTAGGTGGGTTTGGTAGTATTCCTTTAGAACAAATTTGTTACAACATTGGGCGTCAAACTACCATTCCTAATATATTAGACAAATCTCTCAAATTGTTCAGGGTGAGTCTGCAAATATTCAGTTTCAGTAATATACAATTTGGAATTTGTTCACATATTCTATGAATTCAAAAGGAATAGATGTAGATGAGGGTGATGAAGGGACTACTTTTGGATTTAGGGCATGTTTGGGAGCATGAGTAGATTTTTGAAGAACATAGGGAATTTTAAAAGGTACACTAGGAGCTTTAAAAGTACTAGATTTTACAGGAGTAGATTTAGATTTAGAATTGGAAAAGGCATTGGAAGACTTACTTGGAGTCACATGAGCCTTCTTACTTGTTACAGGATCAGGTTTCTCAAATTTGGACTCCATGCAAGGTGGAAGTGGAGATCCTCGACTGATTATTTTTTTTTGGAGTTGCCATAGGAGGATCTTCAGTCTTATTTTTCTTCGCAACTGTGGAGGAAGAAGCTCCCTTTTGAGACTGGGAGTGAGTAAACACAACACATGAGAAACTTGGTGCCTCTTCACCATCATCATCTTCGCTCCCCGAATGATATTCAATGAGTCCATTTTGAGTGTCACCACCCACTTCTTATGTCTCTAGGAAATTTCTGCCCTTCACTTTCTTGTTCGATGTCCTTCCTCATCCTCTTGGATTCTACCACTCATATTGACAGGTGGAGCTTCCAAGGAAATTCTTTGGGGTTCCCTAGAAATCTGATTCCTATTATTTATTTGAGGTGATACTCATTCAAAAAATTCCCTCTTTAGTGAAGACATTTCATTTTCCATTTTTTACAAAAAAGGATTGGTTCTTTCATCTCCAGGATGTTGAGATTTACCCTTTGAGGGATTCTTGATCTTTCTAGATAGGATGAGATCATCATCAAGTTTAATGGCTAATATTTGTGCTTCTGCAATATCCCTTAGTTGAAATCTTTGTAGGAAAAATCCTACCTTCTAGTGATTGAGCACTAATAAAGAATCTATTGATTTTTCTCTGATGGTGAATCCTCTTCCAGTATCCTATGGAGAACCGAGTCAAAACAAGCCATGAAGTCTCTCATAGTTTCATTTTATCCTTTCTTCATTTGTGCCAATTGAACAAGGAGATCTTGACAGTCCTCAGTAAATTTTAATCTTTCCTCAAACTTCCTTTTGATGTCATTCCAACAAGTGATGGATCGGGAAGGTAGGAGGTAGAACCATTCTGCTAATTTTTCTTGGAGAGACTCCATGAACAATCTTACAGTGACATATTCATGTTGGACACCAAGAATCCCACATGATGTGGTGAAGGATGATATGTTCTCTTCAGGGACCATCACCTTTGAACTTGGGAAATTTCTTGTGGGAATCTATTGGTAAACTATAAAGAGGAGGTTCAAGAGAAAATGGACCTATATTTCTTCCCCACAAAACCATCAGTTGAGGTATTTCTTCTTCATCTGCCATTGTTCCTTCTAAAAAAATTTCTTCAAATTCTTCTTCTAGGTTCTTGTTCTTCTTCACTTGGGAACTCAATTCTCAATGGTGGTTGAAAAATGGGAGAATTTGAAGGGGGAGTATCAACATGTGTTTGAATGGGATTACTAGGTGAACTACTTGAAGACCTAGATGGGGATGAGGCTTGAGAAAAGTAATAAGGGTTATCTCTGATTTGATTTTTCTGATTTTGGAAATCCTTGAAAGTGGAATCAACGACACCTCTCAACCTGTTCAACTGGGTGTATCTATTTCAACTAACTTTTTGGAAAATTTCATAATGGGAATATGAAAATACATTGTGGAATGTGAAAGGTCACTTGCAAGAATCAACAACGTGTCTTTTAGCAATGGATTACAATCAAGTCCAAAAAAAAATTTATTTTTTTAAATTATTTTTTGACCTTTTGGTCGTATTTTGGGTGCAAATGCTGCTAAATCTGCCCCATGGTGGGTGCCAAAAATTGTTGGCAAGAAATTTTTTTGGGTGGACAAATCTATGGTTTTCTTATCCAACACTCTAGGAATCTAAGTCCCTCTACTTAAATGGTGCAACTTCCGTATTTTCATGCACATGACCTAAGGTGAGTTTTATCTAGGTTGGCCTTGTGCGCTGGGGATCTAATAGGGGCACTCCACTGACCCTGCGGAAAAGCTAGCAATGGCTTGCTACAAGAGGAATTTTCTAGGAGAGTGGAGAAAGGGAGTGAGAATGTTAGATAAGCAAACTAATGCTACAAGTAGAAAATTAGAGTCTTGCATACATTAGTTAGAAGTTTCATCACATGTAATAAAATTAAGAATTTTTTTTTTACAAGTGGCAACAAGACCAATTAGAATTTATGAGCACAAAGTATCAATAAATCTCTTAGTCAAAAGAGGATAGAAAATCCTTCTTCTATTGATGCTCAAGCAGAAATTATACATAGTATTAGAATGGAAGACATTTAGAATAAGGGGAATGGAAAATTTTACTATCTCTTTTCTCTTTTCGTAAGGATCTATCTCTCATGAATTCACAAAAACAACTAAGAATACCCTCAAATGAGGAGTGCATTACAATTTATAGAAGAGGAACAACTCTTCATCTATCCCCCAATGACTTTTCGTATGTCTCGAGATGACTCAAAACTCTTCACCTTCTTAGGAAAACATTAAGTCTATTTTTATAACATAAAGGTGACTTATTACATTATAAACATTAAGACATATGAAAAAGTGCAAACCCAATGTGAAATTAGAACATGGATGAAAAATAAAGTTGGGGGGAAGAGTAGAGAGAGAAAGTGAAAGAGAAAGGAAGAGGAATCCTGGAAATGAAAAATTTGTTCCCTTTGACTCTGGAAAACTCTATCTAGATGACCTGTGATACCTTTGAACCCTTTACAGTGAATGATTTTCTTATGTTGTGAATGGGTTGTTGTGGGCATGTTCTTTGGATGAAAGTGAGAAACTACCTTCAAGTGACCCATAAAAACCACAAACTAAGTGTTGGAAACACTATTGAATGGAACCTTTAGTGACCACAGGTGTCGCTCATGAAGATCTCCTCTGAAGAGATTGAAGATTTAGAAGAAATCCCGCTTTGACTCTATGCAATAATCACACATAATAATTGAAGCATGAAATGAGTGTCAAAAATACATTGTTGATATCCATGTAAGTGACCTCACTGTCACCTACTCCCACATATCGATGAAAAGGGACTGTACTAGTTGTTCCCCTTGCGAATTTGAAATGCTTCAATATTTCTTGACATTTACTATATTTGGAAAGGGAGAACTATTTTTAGTAAGTGATATGATATTTTGCCTCCAAACTCCTACAATGGTGATGTCAACTTGATATTCCAATTCTTTGGTATGTTCCTTTGTGAATTCCACCCTATGGAATGAACTTACTATTTATAGTAAGTGCCTATGAGACAACTTATTATTTTTACTAAGTGTGAAATATTCACTCTTCTCTGAACCTTACTCGATGTGATATCCAAATTGAATTCCTTCTTTTCCCCATGTGTTCTTCAATCACCTTCTGGACCAGGTGACTTCTATTTTTAGCAGGTGTTTAAGAGACCACTTACTATTTTTAGTAAGTGTCAATTTTGACCAAGGTGACCTTTCCAACTGAATTTTTTCCTGCAATACATTCTTTATCTTCACACCTCCTTTACAAATTCTTTGGAATGATGGCTTAACTGAAATAGCAGTCTCCCATGTAGAAGACTTGTTATTTTTAGTAAGTATAATTTTGGTGGTTGGATCATAGTGGAAGAAAGTTTTGTCATATGGGGTTTTTCCCAATATCACCCCTTGAAATTTCAAGCTTACTCGATCACTGGTTTGGGAGATTTTAAAATTTTAAATTTTGCTCCTGGTAGTGGCTTCGGGCAGTTAGCTGCCATGGACAACCATTAATGGAGCTTGAAAATTGGCAGGTATGGTTATTTTTCTCCTCTGATCGTGATGAAAATTAAATCTTTTGCAGTAGGTTTTTCATTCTGGCAGTTCTGCTGGTGAATTTGTTAGCTCTTCAATACACATTGTCAGATTGATTGGGAAATTTGATTTTTGTGATAAATTTGCAAAATGAGGATTTATTTTATATGAAAAATACTATTTTGCGAATGGGGATATCCATTCGCTAGAGGTTCGTTTATGGAACATTTGATCATTTTGATCGAAGTATCAGATCATATAAATCTTCACTTGATGGCATCTCAATCCAAGCATTGTTTGCGAGATATGTTGATTTCCTTCATGGCTTCGGGCACGAACTTGCCATGGCACCCATTAATGGAGCTCAAAATGGAAAGTTTTTATCTTGTTTTCAATTCCTCTAGGTTCTTCATGTTTCATGTGCAGTTTTTTCCTCTACGAATCATTTGAGATTTGGAAAATGAGGGAAGTGAGCTTGGTGGAGTTTTTGTCAAAAGTGAAATTCAATGGTGGTTTGGATGTTCTTTGTAACTTTCATTTGATAGTGAGTTTCACAGGCAAAAATGGAGAAGCAACAAGAAGCAACAAAGGAGTTAGATTTTTTTCAAATTTTGAAGCTATCAGTGGGCACATTTTTTGTGTCCCTGATGTTATTTTAGCTAAAGGGATGAAATTGTCATTAAATTGTACATCGTACCTTCTCGCGACACTTGTCAATCATCCAATAGTTGAGAATTTAGGCTAAAAAGCTTGAGAAAAGCACTCGTGGGCTAAAAATATTACGTATGGAGGACCAGGAGGCATACCTAGGGCTGGGTGCATTTTAATATCCCATATATACCTTAAGATAAATGGATGAAAGGGACATCATTTTACACATCATGTCAGGTTGTAACACTTGTCACGATCTGAACGGCTGAGGGGATATGCTCTAGCAAGCACTTGGGGGCTAAATTGGTGATGCAAAGGGTTCCATGGGTGACCAAAGGGAAAAATAGGGTTGGGAACATTTTACTATCCCCTATGTCCCTTTTCTTAAGGGATGAAAAGGAAATCAAAATGTGCTAGATTCCTGGAGCTTACACGTGTCCTCTTCAAAAATCGATTATCTGTTGGAAGCTTACCTTGAGGACAACATGAAACAAAGATAACTTGAGCTACTGATGGATTTTTTTTGGCATAATTTTATATTAATTTGACTGTAAATGGCCTTATGAATCCAACGGATGGGTTCTTAGCTCTTTATTCCTCTATTTAATCCTTTAAAAATAGGATTTTGTTTCTGGCTCCTTGGATGAGCATGGAAAAAACTAGATATAAACCTATTCCACCAAAGTGTTGTGAAAAATATAATTTCACCATATTATAGAGATCTGAATTAGATTTATGATTATGTATTTTTTATCTCCTAACTCCATCCTGTACTCCCAAAATTTATTCTCAAATCTTAATAGCTTTTTTGGCCTTGTGTACTGCCTAGGCATGGGAACCCTATTTTTGATGAATCTGCCACAAATCCTCCTAATATTTCCTGAATCTTCCAATATCATTTAATTGATGTTATTAGACCTTTTATTCATCTCCATGTTGTATTTTTCTCCTTTGTTCTATTCTAGGGGGTTGCACCAGTCTTGGAAAGGCCAATGGTAGCCCTTCCGAACATTGCCCAAAATTAACATTCTTCAAGAAATCCTAAAATCACCTAGGGGAATTGACTTAACTTTCATAATTCACCCAGGGGACTGAGTTGATGTCCAGTGGGGGGTCATTGGACTGACTGGGTAAGGCTCGTGCTGAGGATGGGTAGACCTAGGTTGTTTTGAAAAGGTAAAACTTGAAAATTTTGACACGTGGGTATCATTGTCAAGCTTGAAAATTGCAAATTTTCATGTTGCAGATTTGCATGAAAACACCATTGTTTATGAAGTATTAGCACTCCAAAAAACCTTCAGGTTGTGTGTTATCTTAAGAAGTAGAAGGTGACAATATTGATTGATTCAAGGAGAAAATATAATTTCATCAATCATAAGTTGGTAGCAAGGCTACATTATTTCATCTACCAAACACATGAATTTCAAGTAATGATTGCAGATTGTGGCACAATCCAATGTTCAGGAAAAGGCCATAAAATTAGACTTACGATGGGTGACTACACATTGGAATCCATGATGTTTGTTATTCCTATGGGTGGAGATGATGTTATCTCAGGTGTTCATTGGCTCACAACTTTGGGCACAATAGAGATAAATTTCCAAGATTTATTCATGTACTTTCATTTGAAGGGTAAATAGTTTGAACTTTGAGGACTATAGGAAAAAAACTCCTCAAGTGGTTAGTTCTCACCAAATGCATAAGATTCTTAAAAATGGGGCTGAAGGATTTGTAACATGATTATTATCCATGGAAGTTCAACCACAAACAATGGTAGTGCATCCTAATCTTTAGAAGGTTAATGATCAACATGTAGGTGTCTTTGAGGATTCTTGAAGATTGCCTCCTGAAAGAGATCATGATCATGCCATTTAGTTAATTCTAGGAAGCCAACCTCCCAACATCAGGCATTATAGATACCCATATGTGTAAAAGAGTGAGATTGAGAAGATGGTAGAGGAAATGGGTATTATTTTTCATAGTCAGAGTGCTTATTATGCTCCAGTGGTGATGGTGCACCACAAGGATGGAAGATTGTGCATGTCTCAAGACTACATATAACTTAACAAGTACACTAAAAGATAAGTTTCCTATTCTTTTCATTGATGATTTATTAGATGAGTTGCATGCTGCAATTTATTTTACAAAAATAGATCTATACCAAATTAGAGTAAAGAAAGAATATATTCATAAGAAAACCTTCAGAACCCATCAAGGGCATTATGAATTCCTAGTGATGCCTTTTGGTCTTACTAATACACCATCTATATTTTAGAGTTTGATGAACTCAGTATGTAGACCATTCCTAAGGAATTGTCTTGGTATTTTTTTATGATATCCTCATCTACATCAAATTCTAGGAGAAACATTTACACTATGTCAATACTGTATTATAAGCCCTAGAGAAACATCAACTATAGGATAAGACTTAAAAGTGTTCTTTTGGGGTACAAGAAGTGGAATACTTGAGCCATATTTTCTCTAATGAATGTGTTAAGGTGGACCCTCATAATATCTAGGCCATAGTGGAATGGGAAGTCCTAAGAACCCTTAAAAATTTACAAGGTTTCTTAGGTATCACTGGGTACTATCACAAATTTATAAAAAACTATGGTAGTATAGCATCATCACTCAAAAAATATTGAAGAAATAATCCTTTCATTGGAATCAGGAAGCTTCTAAGGTATTTGAGAAATTTAAGGTGGCAATGTGCACTACTCCAGTATTGGAAACTCCATATTTATCCAAGACATTCATAGTTGAATGTTGTAGTCCTTTTTATGCCCTTAGAATAACCTTTTAATCCCTTGCATGTGCCATCCTATCACCCAGCAGGCACTGGGCGCTCACCTGAGGTGCATGTGGGAACCGAGCCCCTCCTTTATGTGAGCATTATGAGAAGATGTTGTCATTGATGATAGATTAAGTGCAGAAAAGTAAATGATCATGCATACATTCTGAAAGCATAGGATGAGTCATTACACCAACATACCCATTCAGATAACAAAAGAAACATCATACAGATAGTAGATCTGATCCATAACATAAAGAAAAAGGCACTAGGGTTTACACCCATGAACAATATATTTAGAACATAACCATATATTCATGTTGATCATAGTTCAGTAACCACATTACATTCACAAGAGCCATAACAGACAATATAGAGATCTAACTCAGGTATCAATAGTTCTAGCTATTCTCCCTTATTACAAAAATTTAGCAGACCCATCCCCTAGATATGTTAACATTCCTACAGTCCTCTAATGAGAACCCAACCCCTAGAACCTCCTATTATTTCTGCAGAGCTTCACCTTTCATCCTCTCTATGATGATCCTGAAGCTTCCCCTTATCGACCCATATGGTGATGCTCTCTCCAAAATGGTCCTCTCTAATGCCCCTTTTCTTCTACCTGAGCATCTCTATAAATAGGTTTAACACCCACCACCATGCCTTCCTTTAGGAGCAGATCGGTTGCCAAGTGTCAAGGTGGTCCTCCAATGGAGCATGCTTCTTCTGATCTGAGCTCTCCACTTTCTGTAATGATGTCTTTTGGGAATGTTCCATGTGTGGAATATTCTTTCCTTGACCACCAAGTCCCCAGGATGGCACCTTATCCACTCAACATGCCTAGTTCGAGTCATGTTTTTCCTCAAGTGTCTCTTGGAAAGCCAAATATGACTAAGTCCTAAAATCCTTTTCTCTACCTTGCGCGTGTGCCGTGGTTTCTTTTAAACCCTTCTAAAACCCCTGTCATTTGTAATTTTCCCCATGTACCCATCCTCTTCACTGGTCCCACATGCACACGCACCCTTTGGGACTTAGTCAATATTCTGAGGCCCAACATCACCCCACACTAAGCTTGTTCTCCATCCTTGGAAACATCCTCTCCAAAGAATAAAGAATGGCAGGACTTTGAATGGTTGGAATAAAGAATGAAGAATGAAGAATGAGAAATGGAAGAAATAAAGAATGGAGGAATGAAGAAGAATTTGTTTATTGCTGAAGAATGAGTGGGAAATCCTTCCTTATATCTACCTCAATCTTCTCCTAGGAATCCACCTCACCCTGTGCCTATTGATAGAGGTCACCTACTAAGGTGCTCACCTCTTCAAAGCCTAGTTCATCACCCTTAGCATTCAGCGTATCAACAATGTTTTCCAACTGCTTGCTGAGGTCGTCCAACGCATCCATCCTGCGGGTGATTTGGGGATATAATTCCTTCAGCCAGTTTTTGATCGAGCCTCTCAGGGTCTCGATGGCTTCTGAATTCTTCTCTACCTCAGCTAGGATCTTATCCCACTCTACCCTGTTTCCTTTATTCTTCTCCTGAAACTCCTTGAGGTCTGCCTCATGTGTAGCAACTAGAATGCTTGCTACTCTATCCCTATCAATGCAATTATCATAAGCAACTTCAGTTGTCCATGCGGTGGATTTTACAGAGGTGAGGAGCTTGGTGTACTGAGTGACTATCTCCACAACCTTCTGTCTTTTCCTCTTTCTCATAGCATGTCAGTGCTTCCTCATCCGATTCCAACGTGATTGACCACATTTCCATTGTAAGGATGTGAGTTAAATCTTCCAAGAATTGTAAGGTCGATTCGTATTTCTTCTGAGGTGGTGCTCGGTCTAGATGTTTTAAGACAATAACATCTGTAATCATCTCAATTTTCTTATATACCTCGTGCACCCTTTCCTTTTCCTCCTTCAGCTCGTGCCTTAACTGTGTGTTGATTAGTTCCTCTTGCTTTAGATCCTTGCTCTTTTCAATGAGCTCCTCCTTTTTCTTCTCCAATTCTACTTCCAGGAATCTCACCCTGTCATTCCTCTAAAAAAGTCTCGCCTCAACCTCGATTGAAACCTTATTGAGCATATTACAAAATTTATCATTAGAAAACTATTGAGCATTCACCAACGGGGTTATACCTTTGGTCTCTGGCACCTTCATCAGTGCCCCTTGGTTAACTTTGAACTCAGGTTCATCGACATGGGACTCAAATGCCCAAGATAACTTTTTCTTGGTTTGTGGGTATGCACCTTTTTCTTCGAATGAAGACATTGCCAGAAGTTGGTCTATAGGCATTGTGCTTTGGAACCATACGCGTAGTACCTTGTTTGGATCATGGATATAACCCATTCCCTGTCCTTGCACTACTACCATGTTCTTTCCTCCTATGTGTGTTGCCTTTGGAAAGCTCACTGCTAAGCTGGGATCTCCACCCATGCTTCCATACTCCTTTCCTATGCTCTCTTCTTCTATCTCCTTGAGTATCTCATCAACGCTCCACTCCACTTCTTACTCCACTAACTTCTCTATTATGCGTGCTACTTCTCTTTCTGTGGCCTCTTCTATCTACTCCTTGGTGAGGCTAGGGGTCCTCTGATCCTTAGTATTTACTTCTTCACTCTCCCCTTTTCCTTGAGCACCTTCTTCTTCTCCACCCTTCCCCTCACTTCTTTCTTCCTCTGAGTCATGTACATCATACATGGGATGGTCTTGAACCTCTTCATCCTCATCATCATCTCTTTCACCCTGTAGGCCTCCAAGCTCTCTGTCTCCTCTGAGTCTACCTTCCCCACTACCTTTTACTTCTTCTTAACTGGGGATTCTTCCTCTTCCTTAGCAGGTGATTCCTTTCTAGGTGACTCTTCTTGTTCTGGCACCTCTTCCTCAGGGTTATTTTCCTTCTCCTTGATGGGAGACTTCTTCCTACACATGTATGTGCTTGGCTTGGTGCCTGACTCTGGTGCACCCACAGATTGTGTTGTCTGCACACTTGGTGCTTTCTTCTCTGGTGCCTCTTTCTCCAGGGTCTCTTCCCTTTCCCTCTTCTTTGGTGGCCTTCTTCCTACCAGTGGGATCCTCTGGGATGGAGACATCATTCTCCAAGTAAGCACCCTTTTCATACTTGGGCCTAATGCGCAAGTATACTCTTGTTGTGGTCCTTCCAGCAATTGGCAGTGTCAAGGGTTTTGTCATGCACACTTCATGGGAGACATACTTCTCCACATAAGCACACTTTTTGGGGTATATGAGCTTCCTTCAAAAATTGTGGTGGTCCTGGTCCACCTTGCTAAGGTCAAACCTTAGTATTTTAGCTTCCTTGAAGTGGTTGACCCCTACTTGGAAATACTGCGCAGTGAAAGAGAAAGGTAGTTTACACCATGGACTCTTGGTCCCATCTGACAGAGTGAACCTGCCAATGCAAAAATGTTGATAGACAATGAACTCAACTTCTCCATCTACTAGTGCTGGAAACTATTCTGGTATCCTCCACTCAACCCTGAATGCATCGCGCATTCACTTGTACGATTTCTCCAGGTGTGCCTTGTGGGTGGCCGTCATGGTATCACATGTGTATTTCTCAAACCTCTTCGCGGGGAGGGATCTTCATCTGGATACTCCCATATGAACTTCTCTGGCTCATTGGGCACCCCAATTTCTGAGAAGATGATGGTGAGAAGAACATTTCCGAACATTATCTTCTCTCCTTCTTGTATGGTGTTGATGATCTCTTCTGTAATATAGGTGGACAAGTTATAGATGGTCCCTTCTAAAATTTTCTAGCATACATTCAACCATGCCTTGTTTATTTGTGTCCACCTTTCTTTCCCATTCAGCTTGGATACCAAGCGCATGACCAATCTCATTACAGGGTCAGGGATATCTGAGATATTGAAGTAACACGAACCCTTTTTATAATCATACTCCTCCATGGTCCTCTTAATAGCCTCTTTATCCTCTAAGTCATCATCTAATGAATCTCCTTAATAGATAAGGCTGGTAAACTTGGAGATGAGTTGGGGAGTTATGCACATTCTGTGGCCCGTAAAGTAGAAGTGGTCCTCATGCATGTGACATCAACCATTAGTATAACCACTTAGGCTTTCCAAAATAGGAAAATTCAAATAGTTGCAGCAGCCTGACCTTCTCCAATTTTACCTTCACCTCATCGTTGTAGATTGGCATCCCCTCTGGTGTCCTCTTATCTATTGGATGAACCAGCTCTAGCACCATTTCCTTTTCTGTGGTACTTGTGTGATGATTATAGTCACTCACGGCCATCTTCCTCACATGGGATACCCATTCTTTCCCAAGTAACACCCCATCTGGGTACTGCATCTCCACATACCATTCTTCATTGAAACTGGTGGTGGTAGTTTGTTTTCCTTTTCCCTTTCCCTTCTTAGGTGAAATGGTTGCCTTCTTTGGTGCCATCTTCTTGTCAGGTTAAAACAACTCTTCCTTGCTCCTCCTCCTCACTCTACTCAAATTTGTGGCTCAACTTCCATGAAAGAATCCTTCTACTCCCGTGCCCTAGCTACAAAACCCTAACCTAGAAAACCCTTCCACAAGATGATGTATTCCACTAAAACCTTCTTCCCTATGCCCATGTACTCCTTCCACTCTGGTTCATAGATCACCCTAGTCACGCACTTCAGATTTTCACTCTTCTTCCTTCACACAAATATTTCTTCATGGATTCCCTAGTTCACAAGAGCTCTTCAATCTCATAATAGAAAGGTAAATAATGATGTGTCTGACCCTTTACTTATATATTTTTTCTCCTCTCCAATAATAAATGTTATGCAACCTACCAATGTACTTAGCATTAAATGTGGATTTTCCACTAAATCTGATCTTAAGTGCCTTTACCCATGTGCCCAATCCTGTGTGAAAAACCTCTACAACCTTCTGGCACACAAAAATCCTTACTGACTGAAGACTATTATGCACACATCTTGCAGTGCCGAAGGCACTTCTTCTGTCCTTGACCTGATTTTTTCCCTCGCCTACCTCATGTTGTTCCTGTGCTTTTCATCCTTTGTATGTGGTCTTTGTAAAGCCTTCCTGACACCAAAATTTCTTGTCCACCTTTTTCCATGCGTGCTTTCCTACCTTACGCACTTTTTATCTTTTAACTTGGGCCATTAAAACACAACTTTCACTTCCAGCCTCTATTTCACTTTGCTCTACTCCACCCCACACTAAAATAGATGTGTGGCCCTCTACGCATACACAACCCTTGAAAGTAATGTGGTTACTGGTGCACAAGGTGTGCAAAAACAACACAACAGAAAGGAACAAGTGACAAGAAAGGAAAACACAAGGAAAATAAATGCATTAAGGGAAATCCTAGGCTACCTGGCAATACTACCTTATTTACAAACACAAGGAAGACTTATTTATAGTAGGGCTTCAGCCTACTCCCATTGAAATGACCTGGTAATCTTGTCCCATCCAGTGCTTGTAACTGGAAAGTGCCTAAATCAAGGATGTATGAGATGATGTATGGTCCCAACCAATGGAATTTCAACTTCCCAGGATGGTGCAAAAATTTAGAATCATATAACAAAACCATCTGCCCAACCTCAAATTGTTTGTTTTTAATATGATGATCATGCCATGCTTTTTGTCTTCCTTCTCTATCTTTTGAATCCATCTAGCAAGTGATCACCTTTCATCTAGCTGCATTAACTTATCAATTCTTTCTTCGAGTGCTTGTTCATCAGCCAATCCTCCTGTGCATGCTATATGCAATGATGGTAGCATAAATTCAACTGGAAAAATAACCTCCTACACCAAAAACCAATTGAAATGGTGTGGCCTTGTTCAACCTCTTGTAGGTTGTTCAATATGCCCATAGAATGGACTGATACCTTGTCATCCCAATCTTGTCTGCCAATGTCACAAATCTTAGTTAATGTGTGACTTAGTATCTTGTTAAATGCTTCAATAGTCCCATTTTCTTGTGGGTGATAAGGGGTGGTCTTGTGATGGGCCACCATAAACTCTGCCAACAAAATCCTAACTGTTTCATTCAAAAAATGTGTACCCCTATCACTTGTTAAACTCAACGGACATCCATACCTACTGATTATGTTTTCCCATAAGAATCTCGCTGTTGTCGTTGTTGTGTAATCCTTTGTAGGCGTTCCTCTACCCATCTTGTCAAGTAATCAGTGCAAGTGATGATGTAACATGAGCCAGTCCTTCGTGTGGTAGGTGAAATTGGTCCTACAAAGTCAATTTCCCACTTTTCAAATGGTTCAGCACTGGCTATTGGTCGCAAGGGAATTTCATCCCTCCTTCCAGGTTTTCCAAGGTGCTGGCAATGGTCACAGGCCTTGCAAAACTCAATACAATCCTGGTAGATACTCTCCCACCAAATCCCTGCAAGTAGAATCTTCTGCGCGGTTGCATTTCCTGCATAGTGTCCTCCTGCAATCCCACCATGTGCTTCCTCCATGATTGCAACATGCTCATGTTCTAATATGCATTGTCGCAAAACCTTATCATGACCTAACTTGTACAAATCTCCACTAATCAACATGTAAGGCATGGTGTGTATAGCCAACTGCTTTCTCTCCAAATCCTTCATTCCTTCTGGTGCCACACCCATTTTAAGAAACACTATAATATCATCTAAGTCAGAGGGCATGCACCACAACCTAAATAGTTGCGTGTCTTGCATGGTATCCTCAATGCTCTACATGTCCTCCCCTGAGTCAATTCTTGATAAATGATCAGGTCCTGAATTACTCTTTCCTGGTTTTACCACAACTGAAAACTCAAATTCTTGAAATAATAGGACCCAATGACATATGCACCCTTGTAGAATGGGCTTATTTACCAAGTACTTCAGTGTCATGTGGTCTGTGTAGAATATGAATGGTGTCACCAGTAGATACTACCTAAATTTATGTAGTGCATAGATCATTGACAGTGCCTCATGCTCAGTAGTTGTGTAATTTTGTTCTGCTGGTGTCAACTTCCTACTGGAAAAACACAAGGGGTGATCAACAATCCCCTCACCAGGTTGTGCTAGTACTGCTCCAATGGTTGTTCCTGAGGCATCAACATGCACATGGAAAGGCTTATCCCAAGAAGGGAAAGTGTAATATGGGTGCAGTAACAAGTTTATCCTTCAATGTGTCAAATGCCCTTTGTTGTGCCTCTCCCCAGTGAAAGGCACTCTTGTGTTTAAGAAATTCCTCTAAGGGAGTGACGATCTTGGCATATCCCTTAATAAAATTCATGTAGTACCTCGTATGCCCAAGGAATCCATGCACTATGCTCTGACTGGTAGGCTCCCCCAATCCCACAATAACTACAACTTTGGTGGGATCCACCAGCAAGCCTTCCTTACATATAATATGCCCCAACAGGGTTCCAAATGGAGTAGCAAAGACACATTTCTTAATGTTGAGGGATATCCTCAACTGCTGACATCTCTCAAACATCAGCCTCAAATTGTCACAATGGTCTTTTACTAGCCCATACACAGTCTAGTCATCTAGGTAGACCTAAAGAAATTTATGGATAAAGTCCTGGAAGGCTTGGACCATGATGCATGAGAACACAACGGGAACATTCTTCAGCCCAAAAGGCATGATGTGTAGGAAAAACTTCCCCATTCAGTGGAAAAAGTTGTCTTCTCCTGGTCTTCCTTTGCAATTCTAACTTGGTGGTACCCTGAGAACCCATCCGTGAAAGAATAGACCTCATGCCCAGCTACTCCTTCCAGAATTTCTTCAGTGAAGGGGGTTGGAAAAGGGTCAATGACACACACTACATTCAAGTCCCTGTAATCAACACAGATCCTTATCCTCCCATCCTTCTTAATGCTTATGACCATTGGACTCACCCATTCTGATTCCTCAATGGCCTCAATAATTCCTGATGCGATCATCTTGTCTATCTCCTCCTTGACCCGTACGCATAAATTTAGATTCATCCGATAAGGTCTCTTCTGAATCAGTGCATGCACCTTCCTTCAACTTGATCCTCATTTCCCCAAGGAGTGGTGAACACCTTTGAGCTCATGGTACCCATGTGGGAACAAATCTTGAAACTCATGTAAAAGGTCAATGATCTTAGAAACTTCTTTCTCTGACCAATAATCCCCAATGATAGCTTCCTTAGGTTCTACCTCTGAACCAATGTTAACCTTCTTTGTCTTCAAGGGTTCATGGTAGGCACACGCTCACTCATCAACACTATCCCTAACTTTGTGTGTACCTTCAGAATGGTTAACATCCAGACTCTCCATTTCTTCACCATCTATCACATAGACCATTTTTCCTTTTTCCTTTTCCATGCACACGTGCTCAAGTTATGTCTCTTCTGATTCTTCCTCATCAAAACACATCTCCAAACTAGGTTCACCTAATAGCTCAAGTATCCTATCTTCCACCATAGCGCTATCTCCCATTGTAAGGCACTTGACCACTTGCAATGCCTTATCCACTGATGGCTTTGTACTCTGATACTCGAAAGCTTGAATGAGATCAGCCACCAACTCCTGCCAATTCCCTGTCTGATGGTGCATCTCTGAGTGAATGTACCATGTGTGCACATAACCTTGTAAGGTGGAATACAACTTATGCACCCATAGCAAAGGTGGTAAAGCTTCTGTGCCTTCTATCTAGGCCTTCTCACATGCTTGGATATGACATGAGGTGGGTTCTTTTCCATGGTAGTCTTGTATGATAGTGGGTGCATTGCTTCTGGAAAACCTAATAGAGAAGTTGGTTCTCACCTCATGCCATTCTAGAAGGCTCTCATGATGTGTCACCCACCAATGTGCTGTGGTCCCGAGTAGGTTATAGCTGAGCATACCTCTTCTTTCATTATCATTTTTCCACTGAGCCTCCATTTCTCGTAAGAAATCATCAGGGTTAGCTCCTCCAGAGTAACTTGGTAACTTCTTCCCTCCTAGGCACTTGACTGAGCGTGCTTTTTTTACCCTTGTCACTGATCCTCTCAACTGTCACCCAATTAATTCATAAGTCCATGTGCCCAATTGTCACATGCTATGCTAGTTGTATCACTCATAGACTGAGCATCTTCAAACTGGATAACTCCTTCTGTAGGATGAATTACCTCAGGGTCTCTAATAGAGTGCACATAGATTCTATCAAGGAATTCTTCTCCCAAGGGCTCAGTATAGGGCATTGATTTCCCATCTGTCAAGGGGATGATGACCCGTTCCTCCTTGTTCTCAAAACTGATATACCCCTTGTTAAACCATAGGTCAACATTGTTTTTGTAACACCAGGGGCACCCAAGTAATGCTGGAAAGTTATCCACCTTTGCTAGTGCCAAGATTTGAAGTCTCTAGTGAAATTTGCCCCTTGAATAGTGATAACCATTTCCTTTAAGACACTAATAGGCATAGCCTTTGTCTTGTTCACCATATACAACACATTCAAAGATGGTTGTAATGTGGGCCTTCCCATTTGATGCCATGCATCCAAGGTGAGAACATTGACTTCCACACCCGTATCAATCAGAATATTTCTCAGAAGCCATCCATCTACAACAACATTTAAAGTTATCTCTTTGTCATAGTCAAGGTTGTGGGGAGGAAGGTTAGCATGCAGAACCTACCTCTCGTGCTCTCCTCCAGTGCATGGTACCTTCTCCCGTAACCATTCTCCTAGCAAGGGAATGATATTCTCTTGCCTTAACATCTTGCATACTTACCTAACCTCATCCAGATCCTTCTGGAGCCTCAACATTCTTCCTTTTCTCTGAACTACCTTGATTTCTCCTCCAGACACTGGATCTCTCCTTGTAGACTCTGAATCACATCCATAGTCTCTTGATACACCTCTTTTTGATGAGTAGGGTCTGGATACTTCCCATGTACCACTTATTCTCTTATAACTAGTGTTCTTTGTCTTCGTATCTCCCTGGAGCGTGGCCTCACTTGTGTCATCACCAGTACAGGTTCTAGTCCTGACTCACGTGCCACTCTTGGCATCCACTGTGAGTCGGCCTTCTTTATGCTTACCATCCCAACACCTTTGTCTTTCTGGTGTTGCTGGCTCATGTGCTCAAACAACTCAGGGAACTCTTCATACTTATGTTTCTTTCCACACCATGAGCATTGCAACAGATCAGGACACTCATGCTTATAATGCTCTGTAGACCCACAGTTATAACATGTTCCTCACATGGGAACTCACTTCTTCCTCCATGGTTTCCATGACCATGAAATCCTCCATGGAAACCTCTTCCATGTGCTCCTCCATCTATGTGCCCTTCATAGTGGTGATCATCATCCTTGGAACTACTTGCAAGGCTGGTCTGGCACACACCAAGATCAATGACATCATGTATCTGGTCAATTAGCCTACAATATTTGGTGTCATGGGTCGTAGAGGTACAAATCTTGCAATAGCAAGACACATTCTTATGGATCACACACTGCAGTAGTGGACACCTACTTGCATCATGATCCCCATGGAAAATTTCACAATCTACTGTCATGGCATGTACCGACCTTCGAGGAAACTGTCCTTTGTATGCCCCTCTATCTCACAATCTATGCACCACATACCATTGCGAGTCTCATGCGTTGAGTTCACAAATAGCTTCTCCAACTGCTTGGCCATTACAGCAATTTGAGCCTCAAGGAAAGGGCTAACACTGGTATCTACACTTCCAATAGCCTCAGCATGTAGGGTAGCCTCCAAGGCCTCACATGGGTCCGTGAATGTCTTGTGTGAAAGCACTCTTCTAAATGGTGTTATCAATCCTCCAAAAAACCATTGAGCATGCTGAGAAGGATGAATATCATAAGATAGTTTTGACAAGAGAGTTTTGAACCATGTGTCATATTCCCACACACTCTATTCATTCCTTGTTGGATCTTTTTCAAGGCACTAATGCTCTTCTACTCAAACTCAGGGATATGGAATTCAGCTAAGAAGGCATTTCACAATGCGGTGTAATCTCCCACCATCTGATGGGGGTCATACTTCTGGTACCAACTATACGTGTGCCCCTGCAACATTATTGCAAACTAACTTGCCTTTCACTCTGGGTTAGTGATCTCCTTTGCGTGTGCCATAACAATTCACACTTGTGCACATGCTCTATAGCATCCTCAACACCCTTATAATCTGGTAGATGTAAAGACA
Organism: Taxus chinensis; assembly: GCA_019776745.2. Lineage (NCBI taxonomy): Eukaryota > Viridiplantae > Streptophyta > Pinopsida > Cupressales > Taxaceae > Taxus > Taxus chinensis. The sequence goes on from CM034157.1 coordinate 357,774,643, forward strand.
TCTCAAAAAATACTTGTGGAGGTGGCTGAGGCCCTTGTCCACCTGATCCAGAACCTTGATTCCCTCCAGTGTTTCCTCCACCACCAGATCCACTGGATCCACCAGGTCCTATGCCTCCTGATCCTCCAGATCCACCTCCAGATCCACCAGATCCTCCTCCTGTAGCTGGTAATGGGCCTAAAGTGGTCGTGCCTAGCATGTTCCAAATGTTCCCACTGAACTGTGCACAATGGTTTGTGATATTGTTCTGTTACCAGACGTGTATCCCGTGCCACTCCCAGAAGTGATACCCAAACTTTGTGTACTTGTACTTTTCCCAAAAATCCCTCCAAACATAGGAATTGTTTGTGTAGCCATAGATGTCCCAAATGAGAAGTTATACCTCCTAGGTGTAGATTGGTCACTTCCACTGATACCAACTAGGTTAGCAATACTTGTTTCTTGATTTGGAAAACTAAGCACCAGGGGTTGGTCACCAGGTGGGTTTAGATGCATGTCGATGGCTCTCCTTTCTCCATGTGATGAACTCTCATCAGAAGCTGAAGGGGTTTCTCTCCCATGCTTTCCAAGATGGGGTAGCACAGACTACTCAGGTTCCACATCCTCTGTGTGAACCTCAATTCCTTCCCACAATGTCTACCTCCATAGATCCATCACTCCCATAACCTCACATTGTCTAGCCAACTCCCTTTCACATGCTTCACTATACTTGAGTCATCTCTCTTCCCTCTCCTTTTCCACCACAAGGTCTTCCATCTTCCTCCACCCTAGTTTCCTTGCCCAACACTCAGAGAAGCTTAGCCAGCCATAGGGAATGCCTCCAAACTTAGCGTAATGATCAAGATCTTCATAGCCAATGGGATAGCTCACAAAAATGATCCTCTAGGTTCCCTTAGGAACTCAAACTCAACAACCTCTGGACAAGAATACGTAGAAATGGCATATTCCAGGGTATAACTGGTTAGCACTCTTTTCCACCAGTGATCAACAACATGTGTCCAAGTCAGATCCACATCCTACAGCCTCTGGTAATCATCTTGGGTCCACATGCATGATCTATAGTACCAGCTTGATCTGGATGCATATGCTGAAAGCCATTCATACAATTCTACTAGAAAACAACAAAAGAAGGTCTCATACAACTCATGATATAGGTGTTCTTCTACCCATCTGTGTGCATCAAACTCAGGTCCAGTACTAAATATTTGAGAAAACTCATCCTCCATGCTCTTAAACCATGCTTCAACACTTTCCAAGGTCAAGTGCTCTATCATCACACATCATCCTCACAACAACTTTGAAAAGAGGTCCCGGCAATGGAACCAAGATGTAGTCATTTTTATGCCCTTAGAATAACCTTCTAATCCCTTGCACATCGGCCTATCACCCAGTGGGCATTGAGCACTCACTAGAGGTATGCACGGGCACTGAGCCCCTCCTTTATGTGAGCATTGTGAGAAGATGTTGTCATTGATGACAGATTAAGTGTAGAAAAGTAAATGATCATGCATACATTCTGAAAGCATAGGATGAGTCATTACACCAACATACCCATTCAGATAACAAAAGAAACATCATACAGATAGTAGATCTGATCCATAACATAAAGAAAAAGGCACTAGGGTTTACACCCATGAACAATATATTTAGAACAAAACCATATATTCATGTTGATCATAGTTCAGTAACCACATTACATTCAAAAGAGTCATACCAGACAAATATAGAGATCATAACTCATGTATCAATAGTTCTAGCTATTCTCCTTATTACAAAAATTTAGTAGACCCATCCCCCTAGATATTTTAACATTCCTACAGTCCTCTAATGAGAACCCCAATCCCTTATTTCTATAGAGCTTCTCCTTCCATCCTTTCTATGATGATCCTGAAGCTTCCCCTCATCAACCCATATGGTCTCTCTCTCCAAAATGGTCCTCTCTGATTCCCTCTTCCTTCTCTTCTACCCGAGCATCTCTATAAATAGGTTTATCACCCACCGCCATGCCTACCTAAAGTAGTAGATCATCTTCCAAGTGTCAAGGTGGTCCTCCAATGGAGCATGCTTCTTCTGATCTGAGCTCTCCACTTTCTGCAATGATGTCTTTTGGGAATGTTCCATGCATGGAATATTCTTTCCTTGACCACCAAGTCACCAGGATGGCACCTTATCCACTCAGCATGCCTAGTTGGGTCACATTTTTCCTCAAGTGCCTCTTGGAAAGATGAATATGACTAAGTCCTGAAATCCTTTACTTTTCCTTGGCACACGCTGTGGTTTCTATTAAACCCTTCTAAAAACCCCATCATGTGCACACTTTTCCCCACATGCCCATCCTCTTCATTGGTCCCACGTGCGCACGTGCCCTTTGGGACTTAGTCAATATTGACAATTGTCATGCTTTGGGTACCTGGGATGAGAGCACTACTCATGCAAGAAGGACATCCCATAACTTCTTCATAGATGGAAATTCATCCTTGGTTCCAAAAAATTTGTTCCATAGCCAATTTTCCATCTATTTCATGAAGGCCTCAAACCTGTATGTGACTGTGACATGAACCTTTAACCCATGAGAGACCATGATTGATGGGTAGACACTTCAAGGTAAAGAACTCGATCATGATAGTCTCAAATACTTCTTGGAGTAATGACTATCTTCTGAAGAGCAACAAAAATGGGTCACTAAGATGTTGGGTTATGAATTTTAGATCATTTATAAGAAATGGAAGGAAAATGTAGTCATTAATGCTCTATCTCTAAGGGATTAGTCCACAAAAAGCATTGTTATGTGCCATCTCTATACTGAAGGTAGATTGGGTAGATTAGAAAAAGGTAGAATGGTAGAAAGATGTTGAGATAACACATACTCTCATTCAGAATCTCCATAAGGATCCAAAACATATCAAAAATATTTATATGGAAGGGGGATACATTGTGGTATAAGGAAATGTTGTATTTGTGGAAGAAATCTACAGTTAAACACCACGTTATTTCAGAGCTTTCATTCTTCTCCACTAGGTAGTTATTCATGGGTTCTTGAAAACTTATCATAGAGTTAAACAAGGATTTATTTTGGGAGGGGTTGAATGGTGATGTTCAAAAATTTGTGGTGAGAATGTTTGGTGTGTCCATCATAATAAGGGAGAGACCATTAAGACATTGAGTCTCCTACAACCTTTATCTATTCCTAGTCAGAGATGGGAAGAGGTATCTACGGATTTCATCACAGGATTACCCAAATCAAGAGGGAAAAGTGTAATCATGGTCATGGTGGATAGACATTACCAAGTATTCTCATTTTTGTGTCATGATCTCATCCTTTTGCATAGCTAGTCACAGTTTCCATCTCTTTTATGGATACAGTTCAAAATCCCCATGGCACACCCAAAATTATAGTAAGTGATCATAACCCTATATTTACAAGCAATTTTTGGACTGAAATATTTTCTTGTTTGGGTACCCAATTGGCCCAAAGTTCATCTTATCATCCTCAATTCACATGGGTAAAACTGAGGTGGTAAATAAATGTTTGGAGGGATATCTTCAATGTTTTACTTTCAGATAAACAAGAATGATGGGTGTAATGGATTCCACTTACAGAATGGTGGTATAATACTTCATTCCATATCATCATCCAAAATGTCTCCATTTTTGGAATTATATGGGTACCATCCTCCATCACTCATCTCTAGCTTAAAGGTCAAACAAAGGTAAGAGCAATAAAAGATCACATTTTGAACACCATCACGAGGTAGTGTATCTAGTCTTAGAGAAAAACATGGTTAAAATGGAGAGAAAATGTGAAGCAACTACTGATCAATATCGTAGTCTAGAAAACTTTGAATGATAAGGTGATGAGAATATTTTTCAATGGTTGTAGCCATACAAGATAGTTTATTTTGAAACAACTCTTCATAAGGATCTCCAAATGGCGATTTAAATACTATGAGTCAGATAACAAGCTTAGATATAAAATTGGTAATATGTAGATATTGGGTAGCAAAATTGAGTTAGAGTTTTCCTACCCAATAATATAAGATATTCAAGGGATAAACATCTAAGGATTCCATGATAAACATACTTGAAGAAGGCTGAGTTGTTGTGAAAGTACATTTCTCGTGGTTAAATACACATACTAAAAATAGAAGATTTTCTCCTTATTTACTTATGAATTATTCTTAAATATTATATGTATGTGTGTCAAGGACCATTGTATTCACCAACAGTATTTGATCAAGTGGAAGAATATGAATATTGAGGATGCAACATGGGAGGATAATGCATTTTATGCAAAAATATCCAAGGCTTAAACTCAATATTACGAAAATGGTTGCTCTGAAGGGGAGGGGCATGTTCCCAACACCCTTAATCATATCCTAGCCCTATGGGGATGCCTTATGGAGACTTGAGACTGGCTTTTCATAATCTCTCGAGCGATGGATGTGGATATAGGGATTTCATAGATGCACTTCATCTTTAATAGTGGGAACTCTAAAATTTGGCCATACCCATATATATATAAGAAATCTAAAGAGTATTTACGTCGGTTTATTGAACATTTGAGACTTATTGTAAAATTTGGAGGTTGCCCCCCCTCTCAAGTGGCTAAGTTATTATACTTCAATATACAGAATTTAAATCTAGATCATTGTTCTTTGGTGTTCAATTGAATTTCCCCCACCTTTATAGGATTTATAGAAGTGCATTTCACTAGACTAGTGAATGTTAATCCAAGTGGAGTTGACTGGGATGAGGAAGTGGAGTCTAAGTGGGGTAGAAAGGAAGCACCTAAGTGGTAGTTGACTAGGAAAATAGGTGTTAATTTTCCTAATTAACTAATGTGGCTATTAGCTACGGTATGCAAGGGAAAATAGCAGATAAATGAAGATAAATGAATAAAACACACAATTATACCTTCACTGTAATTCTTGCAAACCTCAAGTAAGATCGTAGAAGTTGTTAACCTTGTTTGATCTTGTTGAAGATTGGATTGTGGATTCTCTTTGATATTACTTCTCCAAAGGGATTTGTAAATGCTACGAGAAAATTTCACAAGGATGCATAGATGTCAAATTGGTAGAAGTTGGGTGCAATTTTCTCAAAGCTCCAGGTATGTATCTACAAAGGAAATGGTTTAATTTTATAGCTAGGGGTAGAGCCATGAAAGTTTGGATGAAAGATTGACTAAGCTCTAGGTTAATGGTTGAATCACCCGGGTTAGAAAATAGACTTGGCAATGGTAGTTACAAATTTACAGGGGCAATGGCAATTTGGAATAGCAAAAGTTACATCCGGCATTTGAATTGTACGTACAACTCTCAATAACCCCCTCATTTCTAGGAATCTAGAAGTGGATTTCAAGTGGGATGAAGTGTTGACTAAGTTGATTGGAATATGTTTAATTAAATTTATTTTTTCATGAGGAGAATAACCATTTAAATAAAACCATTATGTTTAATTAAATGATAATTGAGTATATTAGCTAGGAGGGTGTAGGAATTAATTTAATTAATTCCTAGATGGCATATTAAAATTAAATTATTTAATTACTGCTAAAGAGGAATTAATTTAATTAATTCCAAATGCGTGATGAAATTAAAGGTGATGGAATAAATATTTAACTTAGGTGTTGGAATTAATTTAATTAATTCTATTAACCATTTATTTAATTAAATGTTTAATTATAAAGGGGGTACGAATTAATATATGAATTATGCATCATAGAAATTAATTTAATTAATTCATAAAAGGGTGTATTTAAATGTAATTAATTCCAAATGGTTGTATTCCAACAAGATTAATTAATTTAATTAATTCTAATTGGATAGAAGTGGGATGAAAATATGTATGTATTTTTAGGGTGTCTACATTTTCCCCTCTTAAAAGTGTTATTACATAGTAATAGTGATTTAAAGATAATATACACATGCAGATCAAAGTGGAAAAAGTAAATGAAGCATTTGGATGCCCCAACGAGTAGAATGGTAGAGGGAATGCCCCCTCAAGTGGGTGGATGATGCAGCAAGGCGGTGGATGACCGCTTGATAGGAAAGAGACAAGGAAGTTGAACAATGAGGATGGGAGGAAATGTGCTCATAACATGAGCACCATTTGGAGAGTGTGAATATAAGAGCAACGTTTATTTTACTATTGCACAATAGATTTGTCACCTTGATTATTATAGAATCAAGATGGTTAACCCATATGCATGTAAACAAAGAAACACATAAAAAAAAAGAGAAAAAGAAAAACAAGCCCAATATGAAAAATAGGTGCAAGCATTAGGGTTATAAAGGAACCAAGATGTTATCATCACTACTTGCAATTGGTCCAAGAAGGTAAACATCAACAATGCAACACAACGTTGAAAAATGAGACAATCAGCCATGTCCCTAATGTGTGCCACAATGATGATTATGTAGATGCAAATGCTCCCAAGGTGGGAATAACATCAGACTGGAAGAGCGGAGTAACTTAGGTAATCCTCATGAAACTCTTGTTGGATTAGTTGTGACAAATGATTTAGAAAAATTTTCCCATGAAAAGTTATATCGTGAAGGAAAAACAATTTTGTGACTTGCCCCAAACAGATTTAGCAATCATAGAAAGGGAAGAAAGTGATAGTTGTAAGATGGGAACGATCACTAGGGTAGTAGATAAAGGTATGAATTTATCAAGATTGTGTTGAAATGTTGAAGATTCACTTCAAGTGTTTTCCAATTTTAGGATTTATGTGAGAAGTGAATGTTTGTTCAAAAAAATTATAATTTGTCTGATTTTTAAAAAAAAAATTTATACAATTTTTACCCAAATATATGATTTTTTTGGATTTTTAAGTGAGTTTTTGAAAAAAATGAAATATAAATGAAAAGCTATAAAGAGTAAACAAACATGAATACACATGCTAAAAAAAATTAAAACATACCATGGCTTATTGAATAAGCCATGAAGAAAACAAAACACATGGAAGTGATCAAAAAGACAAAAAACAAGAATGCAAACAAACCCAATATGAACAGGAATGAATGACACCAAAGTTATTTGTGAACTAAGATGCCAAGAATTTTCCTGAAATTGGTCTACAACGTAAGGTAGATAAAAAGTACAACAAAATAACAAACTGAAATAAGAAAAAACATCGTCACGATGTTGACAAACCGCGACAGTACAACACAATTTGCAATAATGATGCCTAATGACACCTGAATGTGTTCCACATTAAATAATTGGAAAGATATGAATGACCTCAAGAAATAAGTTTTAAAATGTGAGAGGATTGGATTGGAGCCAAAGAGTGGAGTGATTCTTAGATACTCCAAATAACTCTTGTCAGATCCCATTGAAGTTTGATTTGTGATGGATTAAATTGAGAAATCGATGTGTGCCCCAAGTAAATTTATATTGCAAAAGTGTAATTGATTTTCACTTCGAGCATAGATATACACCACATGCAATAAAAATGATTACCAAAATATGATGTTGGAATGATCATGAGGAGTGTCGTCAAATGGCAAATTTTTTGAACTGTGTTATTCAGTTGCTTAAAGTTGGCCAAACATTTTCTGAATGTTTTACTTTTGACAATTTTACACTGTTTTTGAATTTTGGAACAATTTTATATTATTTTTGTATTTTTTGAACAATTTTATATTGCTTCCATGGATTTTTTGAAACATATTTGAATTTTTTTGGAGTACTTGAAAACATATTTGAATGTTACTCATCATGAAACATGATTTTACATGTTTGTAGTATAGGATGAATTCATACTAGTCCAGTGAAACATATTTGAATTTTTTTTGGATTTTGTGAAACATATTTGAATGCCTTTGAGTTTTTAAACATTTTTTTTGTATTTTTGAATCAGTAAAAGGGGATGCAATTCAATGTGTGGTTGGTGAGTTAGGGCTCATAAAGATGGGGAGAGATGTGAGGGTGAGTCGATAGAGAGGATGATCGAGGTGGGTAGAGGATAGGGATCACCAGGAGGGTAGAGGATGTGGTTAGGGTGGGTAGGTTGACCTAGGGGGTGGATTGGGGAGGGGGGGTAAATGGGGAGTCATTTGAGGAGGGATATCAGATTGGGTCCCGAGCTGGGGAGCTCCGTGGGGGTGGGAGTTGGGTTTTTTGGGGATAGGGTGGAACTCAGGTAACGAGTTATGGATTGGGGTGATAGGGCTCATGAGGGACAATGGAATGAGTTAGGGGGTGAGGAGAGATGAGTCAGAGTAGAGAGGGAGCCAACTTGACCAAGATGGGGGCCAAGTTGATAGGGGTGAGGGGCAAGGGGTAGCTTAGAAAAAACAATTTTTTGCTATATCTTTTTATTTTGATTTTTCTTGAATAAAATATTATAATTATTTTTTTGAATTTGTAGGATAACAAAGCCGACAACATAAATTTTGTTTTACAGGTACCCTCAAAGAACTAACCAAAAAAGCAATTAGTTTTCCTATTTAAAATAATTGTCCCAAATTTAACCATAGCTAAACAATCCTAAAATTCTAGAGGCAAAAGTACTAAAAATAATTTTTTTAATCAGATATATTTTTAAAACTGATTTCCGCTACTCAAAAACACTTCCAAACACCTATAAGAAGGATACAAAACAACAAAAGACAACTAAGAAGCACATTTTTTAAAATTGTAATATTGATTCTACTTCCCCAGAACACCTATAAGAACTACAATGAAACTGCACAAATTAGAAATTTATTATGAAACAAATTAAACAAATGAATAACAGATCAAACACAAAAAAATGAAGATGGGTGCATTCCCACCCTGCATGCCAGAATGTGAACAATGGAAAACAACACTAAATGGAAGGCAAACAAAATAGAATTGCAAACCTTCTTGTACCTCTTCGTTGTAAACCTCGATGTAAGATTGTAGAATCTTAGCTTGTGAAATTTTGTGAAATGTAGATTTGTGGGTGCTCGTGAATGACCTCTAAATGGATGTAAATTGGCATGAACACATTTTGAAATCTTCCAATATGCAAATATTGGAAAGAAAATCAGTAGAGTTTTTGTAATGTAAATCCAAGAGGATTTGTAAGAGGATAAACATGTGTTTTGTAAGGCTAAGTTGTGGTTGAATGCACGTGGTAAAAATAACATTTGAGGAAGTTACAATAGTTTGGGGAAGATAAATTCCATTGAGGGGTAGTAAAGGGATTAAATTGCAAAAGCTGCATCTAGAAAGGTAGTTGTATGTGCAATTGAATTGCCCCCACTTTTCTAGGATTCTAGAACCTAAGTTGACTGGACTGGTGAAGTAGAGTCTAAATGAAGTCCAAGTGGCTGTTGACCAAAGAAATATGTGTACTTCCCCATTTAAATAACTATAATGTGCACACTAATTAATTAATCATTTATTCAATAATTGATAATTAACCTAGCTAAAGTGGTACTAAGGATTAATTTGATTAATCTAAAGGGGTGTAATGTGCATGATTTAATCGATTTAATTAATCAATCATAAATGGGTGAATAACATGATGTACTTGGACAATACTAGGAATAGGTATGTGAATTTAAGGTGTCTACATGAATCTGAGAGAGAGAGAGAGAGAGAGAGAGAGAGAGAGAGAGAGAGAGAGAGAGAGAGAGAGATCTTAAATAAGGGCCCAAACACTAAGCATTACCTATCATCACCTAAGCTTGCATTCAAAGGCACAAGAGCATTAAAAATAATCCATCTAGCAATTCGCTCAAGGGACAAGGGATGCATCACTTTGAATACACAACATAGAAGGGGAAGTGTATTCTATTTCATCTCACACATTCTATACATTTGCTACATTTTAGATCTAGCCCGCTATCATTGTGCAACTTGCACAAGGGCATCATTACACACACTTACACACAGAACTACACAAAGTTTAAAATGTAGTGCAACGCTTGGTACTAAGTTCACTCTTCGAGTGAATACTGGGGCCAATATGACTTCACATAGTGCATATTTTTTTAGGATTTGATGTGGTTTGTGGGTATGTGTAGCTAGACATTTGTGTTGCATGTTACATGTACAATTGACGACATTGAAGTGAAACTAGAGTGATAAACATGGATTAACAACAAATATCTTTCTGCATAGAAAAGACTAGAACCTGAGCATCTAGGTAGACACTAGCACCCAAATCTAGTCACTAGTGCCGAGGCGCTTCTGTCCTCCTATGGGCACTTTTGTCTTACACAGTTATGGGTTCCGGAACCTCCAGTAAGACTTGATGACATTCCTCTCATTCTGTTTCAACAGTTCCTCAATATAGAACACTTCTTGATCACTCAAAAATCAACGAAGTCATATATCTCTCTCACTTGATTAGGGTTTCATATTATTGCTTGTTTGTTGCTCTTCCATTTATTGCATATTATCATGTGTATATCATTAGTTACATTAATTACTCTAAAATTAGATTTAATTCAATCTACATTAAATCACCTACCCAAAGACTCTTGGGGGGCTAGGTTTATTAGATGTTGGCCACTATGGAATTACCCTTTGTGCTAAATGGAATTTTTGAGCCATAAAGGGAACGTAGAAATGGAAAATTTTGCTATAAAATTGTATTATTGAGGGCTTGCCTCATAGTCGTGAGACCTAGAAGGGTTTGGATCTCCCAAATCTACTTTTTTTTTATCAAATCCTCTATGAAATTGGTTGGCTCATTTGTTATTAAAAGTATTTGGAAAGCTTGGGAGAAGATCAAACCTTGACTTCTTTGGAATGGAGATGAGTTCAAAATAGGGTAATATGTGAATTCCCACTTGGCATGGTGGTCTCTGGTCATTACCTTTCACAATGTGCCTCTTGCCAAGGTTCCCTGGGTGCATGCCCTCAAGATTTTCAAACGAGGGATTCGCACATTGCCGGACATATCTAGTCGTCCTTGTTGACGACTTCTAACTTAGCCAAAAGCTAAAGACAAATTCTCACCAGCTAATGACAATCACAACTCTTATCAAGCCATTCTCGAAGCTATTCCTATCGAGATGTCACCAGAATTTGGGATTTTGTCCTCTAGGCCTTGGTGAAAGGACTGGAAATGGTTTCCAGATACATCATTTCTCAATTATTTTCCCAGTAAGGGCTATGCTTTACTATCTCCCAAGCTTCTAATGATGAAAAAACTCAGCTTTTTGTTGGTCCCTTCTCTCTTCTGCTTGGTGTTGGCAAATTTTTTTTTCTACCATCTGGGTTGTCATTCCTGAGCCTAAGCTTCCTCATTTTCCTTGCTATTTAATTTATTAGGGCTTACCCATTGGGCACAAGCTCATTCACCTTGGTGTTCCCAATCCGCATTGCCCTTTTTGTGGGTGTATTAAAACCTTTATGTGTCTTTATTGGCTTTGCCAAAAAACTGAGACCATATGGACCTGGATTCATGAATTCTTTTAGGCATATTGGTTGGAACCCTTCCTTTGGCAAAATATTTTACTCAGGGATTGACTGGGCTTTCCAATGGCCTTCACCCAAGTTTGGCATGCTTTTAGAGTGGAAATTCTTTTTTATCTGGAAATAGAGGAATGCTGCTCTTTTTGCTCATATAATTGTAGATTATAATTGTTTAGCTTTTAACAAAGTAATGATTGTGTCTAATGTTTTCTTATAGAATTAAGTCTAATCTCAGAAGGTGGCACTGGAAGTGATCCACCTTAAGACTCTTCTGGACCATTGGGGCAATGCCCCTTGCACTATTGCTCATGTTCGGCTACCCTTTGCCAGTCAGGGCACCTCTTATAGGGGTCGTGACCATCGACAGAGACACTCTCGCCGTCATTTGCGTAGCCGTTTTGGGTGGGGCTCACCTCCTCACTGCCACTTTCCTCCTCCGACTCAATGGGGAGGTTGGGGCTTGCCACTTCTTCGCCATCATTGCTTGTTGTTGCCACTAGATACCAACAAGTTCTTTCTTCTGGCTTTGGCCATTTTGCTGTCCCGTGGGCAGGAGAATCAAACTAACGAGACATAGGAGGAATCCACCACTGATGCCACTAGTTAGGAGCCCAATCATGACAAATGTGACCTTCTAGCCAGCAGATGGGGCAAGCTCGATGATCGTGATCCTGCCTTCATTACTCTTTGCGACTATGACTCAATGTACAAATTTTATAGTTGATTTTGGTGGACGTGCCCATTTTTAATTTTTTTATTTCTTGTGCTTTGGAGCTGCCCTAGACTTGAGGCGTACTTTCATACTCCTACATGGTCTTTTTTGTCTAAAGTTGAACTATTTTTATTTGGGGGGGTAATATAGAGACCATTTCCTTAAAAAAATAAAATAATAATAATACTTGGTAGATAGAGCGGAAAGAATTAGATGAGAAAGCAAAAAGGAAGATCGATTTTGGAGCTTTGAACTCTTATCTATGGAGAGCTTGTCTTGTCAAATACGGATTTAACACTGAAATTTGCTCTAATTTTCACGAGTTTCCCAAAGTTATACCTATATTTGACAACAACAATATAATAGCGAGGGGTGAATGATTATGAGAATATGCAGGTGAAGCCTCATCTATTTGTGTGAAGCTGAAGCAGCTCCTCATCATCTTCCATGCCTTCGTAATCCAATCCATGGCATCCGCAGCAATCATCTCGGCATCTCTTCCCCACACCAATCTCCTCACTCCCAACTCATATTCGTCTGCATCTGCTCCAGCTCTATGGAAAACCCAGGTAAGTATGATCATCCTCTCAAAATCAAAATTCATCATCTCATTTCCCCTATAATGAGAGCACTTATTATTGTGTTTTGGCGCTTGATGATAATGATCAGAAACTATTGTACGGGATTGTGGCGAGAAAGGGTATACTATGTCTGTCAAGTTCAAGGCAAGGACAACGGAAATGGCAGTTGCAGGTGATAGGAAGGAGTGCATCGGCAGGTGCCTCAAAAAGCATAGAAGCTGAAGTGGATAAACCTCTTGGCTTGGCTCTCGGCCAGAAGTCTGGTGGCGGTGTAGTAATCACGGTTTCTCCTCCTCCTCTCCCATCAATTCATGTCTTATTCCATTATTTGAGCTTTATACAATTGCAAATTCAACCCATTGTTTTTGTTTTCCAGGCAGTAGAAAATGGGGGAAATGCTGCCAAGGCGGGTTTGAAAGTTGGGGATCAAGTATTGTACACCAGTAGTTTCTTTGGAGACGAACTCTGGCCTGCTGACAAGTTGGGTTTTACTAAAACTGCCATCCAAGCAAAACCGGATTCAATTTATTTTGTAATTAGCAGGTTAGTTTCTATTCAAGATTTTTTCTTCTTGAGAGTGGAACTGGAGTTGGACATTTCCCCCCGTTTTGTAAGTGTAGAAACGTGGCAAGTTGCTAAAGGGATCTGGTTGAATTCCCAATGCAGAGGTGCAGATGTGGACGTGAAGAGATTGACGAAGAGACCAGCTCCTCCTCGATTCGGGAGGAAGCTAACCGAGGCCCAGAAGGTACATTCTTACTGTTACTGTATTTGGAAATTCTGGAAATTACTAGGTACTTATATAATTTGACCCAAATTGTGGCAGGCCCGAGCAAGTCACATTTGTCTTGACTGTGGATATATATACACCCTATCAAAGCCATTTGATGAGCAGGCAAGTCACAAGCACACCCTCCTCCTCCTCTTCTCTTCATTGTGTTTTTATTGAGTGAGTGGGATTTCATTGTGTTCAGGTGGACACCTTCATTTGCCCACAATGCTCAGCACCCAAGAAGCGTTTTGCCAGGTATGATGTGAAGACGGGGAAGGCCATAGGAGGCACTTTGCCTCCAATTGGGGTACTGCTTGGACTGGCCCTTGGTGTTGGAGCTGTTGCTGCATTGCTTTTCTATGGTCTTCAATGATTTGTGAGTTGGTTGAATGGAAGTCACTTAGCTTCTTGCTTGTAACAATCAGTTACCAAATCAAGAAAGCATTCATATACTCTGGATTTTGGAATGCATCCAAGTTTTTTAGTTGATTTTTTTTGGATTTGGTAGAAATTAACTGTAATTATTTAGCCCATATTGGGAGCCAGATCCCCATAAACAATCCCTCCTCAGGCCTGAGGCTGAGGCTAGTATTCTGATATCTAATATCTTTATGAAAACTACAAAATGCTTAGTAGAATAGGTACGCCTCAAACATGAAAAAGAACAACCTATTAAAATACTGTAAATTGCATCTTTAAAAAGAAAACAAAAAGTATAGTAAAGAAATTCAATGCTTGCCCAGAAGAAAAATCTAAATACTTCACCAAAGAGATCACAGTGAGGACAGAGAGATCACAGTGACCATTTAATACATCACTTAAATATAGAGACAAGCTCCAAATCTGAAGGGGTATCAAGCTTTGCTCAAGACTCCACAATGATTCACAAAGCTTTTCTATTCAGGAATATCCCTGTTCCCATTCAAAAGATAACGCTATTGCTTATACACACTTCCAAAAGTCATTGAAAGAGCAGGGGAATCCACAAAATAGTTGACTAGAAGCTTTCTTAGTAAGATTGCAATTTCCCCAACACAAAAAGAGGAAGAGTAGTTTGTGTCCTCAATTTGTGTTTGTGACTCAGGTGTGCCCACAATAGTCATATATATCCGAGTCAAAGTCATTACCAAAATAAATTGGGGGTGTACATTATTTTTTTGGGTGGCTAGCCCTACACTCTAACCTTGTGTATTGGTATAAAGAAATTGTTGGGAACCTTACGATAATAGGGAATGCCAACAATAAAATAAAATAATAATTTACATAGAATGATATTAGATAACTAGAAACTTGACCTAATACATATTTCATAAATATTGACAAGTAAACATAGTAATGTTAAGTAGGACAACCTAGACATAAAGTAGAGACATAATGTTGAGCAATTAATAATGGAAAGACTTAACTTGATTTTGTTTGAAAGATGACTACACATTAGAAATGGACACTCGAAAAAGAGATAGTAGAAGTCGATAGTATGATTTGTATTGCCTAATTTTTTTTTGGAGGGTATTGGCAAGAAGGGACAAGAACAATGAGTAAGTAGTATATGGGGTTGCCGATAATGTCCTAGGTTGTTCTGTGTCTTCTATAGCTTTTCGATTATGTTCGTCGTTCTTTGTACTTCAAGTTATAGTTTTACAACCTTGCAATCACATGTGAAAGGGAAAAAAAAACAAGACATGAAAACATGTCCTAGTTGTCATGCCTCACTCAGCGCAAGCTTCAAAACAACAAAAATACGATAAAAAATCCCGAATAAATAAGATAAAAATAACAAAGGTGGTAATATTTTTTTTTTGTTTTAAGCTATTTCAACTATACGACGATTATGGCTACCTGTAACTGAGTCCAAGCTACTAAGTCGCGATGTACGACGATGCGACACTAAACCGCAACCGCGAGCAACAAGGAGAATTTAATTAATTGTAACGTTGTTATAACAATGTGATAAAAATGCGTGATAACGGTAGACTCAAAACTCCACTTGCGATACAATTTATTCCACAAGAAAGATGAGCGAGTTCAAGTGTTTAAAATTCAACAAGTTATAATTGTTTCAAAAATGATGAAGGGTTTTGCTGAAAGTAATAATACTCATCATGGTCATGTGTCCCATTTTGCCTCCAAAATGAGCCCATGCCCTCGTATAATAAAACACGAGTGAATAAAAGATTTAATTTATTTAAATCTTGCACTAAAGGAGTCCCACCAATAAAAGCTATGCCAATTATAAAAATTAAGGCATTTAAATCAAATTTACCCATCAGGTTAAAATCACCCAAAAATAACCTAAGTCACTAATTAATATAACGATATTAAAAGATCATATTAAAATTAAAACAATCTCAACACCTACATTGTATCCACACTCAACCATAGCTCTAGGATCCGATTTAATCTCCACAGTAGGATTAAATCTAACCTAACATCAAAAGGGTGAGGATATATTTTGCATAACCCTAGTTTTAATTCATTTCTTTCTTCTTCTACAGCCGGGTCTCTTTTTGTAGGTATAAAGAGAACAATAAGAGTTTAAGCATTCTGAGTGTCAAGATCAAGCTTCTCATTTGTTAAACAATAGAAGATCACATGGATCTACAACTTTATATATTGATTTATTATTATTTATTTAAAGCCCATAACTAGGGAAAGATTATGAGAAGTCATTTGTTTTAAGAAGATTTGAAGATATATATATATATATATATATATATATATCCCAAAAGGATGGGAGACTACACATATGATAGGCCATCTGGGTTTTGTGTAGGGCAGACAAACTTTGGTCATGTCAACATTGGAAAGGGGGAATATTATTACTTAAAATAAAATTTGTTATGGAGAGTTCGCATATGGCCAAATAAAATGGAATGTTTTGTGGATGGGGGCAACGGGGAAAGAAAGGGGTTGGGGGGCGGGCGTTGGTTGGGGGCGGGATGGGTGCCCTGCCCACCCCCCATATGCTTTAAATCATACATTGAGGGTTGTGGTGTGCAGCCATAGCAAGGGGGGGAGGAGGTGGTGGGATGGCTGCCCCACCTGCCCCCATACTCTTTAAACCCTACAATGAGGGTTGTGGCACATGCCACAACCTTTATTGTATGGTTTAAATATTGTGGGGGTGGGTGTGCCAACCGTTGGTAGCAGAAGGGGGTGTGGGACGACTTCCTTACTCGCCCCCACACTCTTTCACCCTCTTTAAAC
This sequence comes from Taxus chinensis, assembly GCA_019776745.2. NCBI lineage: Eukaryota > Viridiplantae > Streptophyta > Pinopsida > Cupressales > Taxaceae > Taxus > Taxus chinensis. The sequence continues at coordinate 357,791,318 of CM034157.1, forward strand.
CCTATAGTGAGGGTCGTGGTCCATAACCCTCACTGTAGGGTTTAAAGAGGGTTGTGGCATGGGCCATAGCCCTCATTGTAGGGTTTAAAGAGTGTAGGGGTGGGTGGGGTAACCGTCCCCCCTCTCCTGCTACACACACAAATATATATTGTTATTAAAAACATTCCATTTTATTTGGCCATATACAACCTCTCCATAACAAATCTTTTTTTAAAATAATTATACACACATACACACATACATATGTGTGTGTGTGTGTGTGTGCACATATATACATGTACATATTACATAATATGTAATATATATGTATATGTACATGTATGTATGTATATATTTGTATGCATGTATGTACACAAGCAAAAATATCTTATTTTGTAGCAATCATATTTACAAAAAAGTATTCTAACTTGTTTTATTTCAAACGCTTTTACATTTTCAGTTTGGTAACACCCAAAAATAAGCTTCTTAACTTATTTATTATTAACACATTTACATTTTTATTCTGGTAATACCGAGATCCATAATGAGATTTGCTAATTTATTTGGTTGGGAAGGAATATATATATATATATATATATATATATATATATATATATATATACACACACACATGTATGTATATATACACATGTATATATTGTACACACACACACACACACACACATATATGCATATATGTATATATATATTCGCTTAATAACAGAGTCAATGCTATCTAATAAGCAAAAAATAGAAAGAAGATGGTTTATGTTATCCAAAGTTGCACTCCGTGTAACTTTGAATATATCATCAGATAGATGTCGCCGTCTCCATGATTTACAAAATCTGCGGGATCTCAACTCATCTTGTTGTGGATTTCAGGAAACATAGTGTTCGACCGTTTCTCCTAACCTACAGAACCAAGGTGATGGAAAGGTTGTGACTTGTGCGAAATTGGCCAGCTGGTCAAGAATTCAAAATTTCACGGGGTTTCTTTCTGTAAGGAAATGAAGGATGTGGCTAAGTCAAAATCCGCGGGACACTGATTCAATGTTCTGTGGATGTGTTTCAAAGATTAGCATTCCATGGATTCCAAAAGCCACGTGACATGGAAGAACCCGCCCACAAGAAAATATTGCGAGACATCCAGAACATTTGAATATTTCAAAAGATCCGCGAGAGAAGGGGAAATGCAATATAAACCCGCAGAACAAGCGATGGAGAATTCCTTCTCATAACTCTCGTCGCGGGTAACCAAATCAAACAAGATCAATATTCTTAGAAAGGTCTCATTAATTGCTACATTCTAGGGCCAACAACTTCTAAAATCGATACTGTCTTGGGTATCGAAATGAAAAACACGGGTTTAAGAGAGAAGTGACGATTCTAAACACGCAAGTTATCAAATCATTTCCCAACCACCAACATTAATGAAGAACGATGCCCCTCTCCTTCTGCAAGCTGGATGACGTGTAGAATTAGTCTTCTAGAGGTGGCCAAATGCTTTTGCAGGATAATTTACGAGTTCTTATCAGTGGGTGAATTATGGGTTCGAATTTTCCTCTCTTTTTCTTGCCTCTTCTATATATTGTAGAATAATGCTCATTTGTAAAGGTTGGACCCTCTTGGTTTGTTAAAGGCATTATTCAGAGTGGTGTTTCTTTGCATTTTGAGTTGCAGGCCTCAGATTTGGCTCCTTGCATGTGGATACTTGCCCTTTCCATCATTGTAGTCGACTGTGCATCTCTTGGAAGTAATAAAAGTCTTATTTTGTGGCTATTCTATACCCTAGTTTGCATTTTATTGCATCTTCTTTCATTTCCCTTGCATTATTGGTTTGCTGTGCATTCTTAATGTTCCTTGTAGGTTTATTTTTTGTTGTGCGTCGCTGAACTGAGTGTGTGAATGTTGTTTTATGCTATGACACGTCTATCTGCCCTCCCTGTGCGCATTTTCCCATATTTTCACTCATCTGAGAGTGTTCATCCCCCTCTTTCTAGTGTTATCAGCTCTGTTAGCTTAGGATTTCCCCTTTTCATGCACCCCTCTCTCTCTCTCTCTCTCTCTCTCTCTCGTCCCTTGGATTGTTAGTGTAGGATTAGATATCTGCATTTCCTTCCCTAGAAGTAGTTTAACATTAGGATTAGGTAGAGGAACCATCCTTCTCTAGAGGTTTGTCTCAACAACAAGGTACCACCCTTAGAGACAATCCCATGTTTCCCAAAAAATATTGATTTCTCATCCATTCATTCATGAAAAATCAGAGGGTGTTGCTTTTTTGGTGATAACAGTTTTTTTGAACAATAACACAACAATTAACTATACAAAAGGATAAGGATTATTTCCAAGTTTATAAGCAAGGATATCTTGTTGATTTTAAAACCTGAACTATATTAGAAGTTCATAATTAAAATTGAAAACAAGAGGAAATATTTAAACACGAAATATTAATTTAACATTTAAACAAACCTTTTTCCACACATACAATGACATTAAACAACATAACTGAATGCATATAATTTCCTTAGTTAAAATTTTCATTTTAAAAGAAGGATACACAAACAAATATTGAAATAAGGTACTTTATAACTTGCAAATTTAAGTAATGTTTAACAATCGCAATAAATTTTTCAACCATGGTTTCAACCATTCAATTTACATGCCTTAACAATTATAACAAAATAATTTTTCCATCTCATATTGAAAGAATATGATAAAATGCAAGTATAATAATCCCTTCTCACTAGAGGAGACAAAATGCCAAAATTTGGCTCAAGAACACAAATAATATTACAACTCCAAAACTACAACTTTTCATCATCTAGGCCACTCCATTTTGCTCCTAAACAACAATGATGATATGCCAAAGGAAGAAAAGACAAATTTTGTTTTATTGATATCTTAAAAGCGACAACACAAGAGAATACATACAATACCAATGCAATTCGATGAGATTGAAAAACAGTTGCACGAAGGAAAACCAACTTTCCATGAGGGCATAATTGATTCATGGTCGGTTAACAAAATGAAAAAACAATGTATTAAAATTTATGCTAACGTTCCCCTCCTTAATACATTATTTTTACAAATGTACCCTTGAAATAGTTCACATTTCAACTTGCCAAGAGACTTGGTGAGTATATATGCAATCTGAGCATCTGTCAGGCAGTATTGGAGTTGGATGTGGTGGTTCAAGACTTGTTCTCAAATGTAATGACATTCAACCTCAATGTGCTTTGTTCTCTCATAGAAAACTAGATTTTTCACAAGCTTCAACACACCTTGATTTTTGCAGTGAATGATGGGAGGTTTTTCTTTAGGAATACCCACATCTTCCAAAATGTGACGTAACCAAATCACTTTGCGCACACATCCTTGTGCAACATGATACTCTGCCTTAGTGGATGAGAGAGAAACAAAAGTTTACTTTTTACTTATCTACGAGATAGGTCCAGCCCTGAGATGAAAAATATAACCTGAAGTTGATTTCCTATCATCAACGGATCCAACATAGTCCGAGTTTGTATATCCCTGCAAGCAAGAATAACTGAGTGTTCTTGTGATACTGCAGACCATAGTCAATTGTACCTCAGACATATCTCAACACATTCTACGTTGCTACCCAGTGAAATTTCTTTGGCTCCTGCATGAATTTGGAAAGATAGCTCACAATAAAGCAAAGACTCAGTTTGGTATACTTCAAGTAAATGAGACTCCCAACAAGCTGTTTGTAGAGAGTACCATCTACTTGAGGTGAATTCTGGAATCTAGAAAGTTTCAAACCTTTTTCCATTGGAGTGGACATAGGTTTACAATCTGACATGCCATACTTTTCCAGGAGTGTCTTTGCGTATTTCATCTGGGAGATAAAAATATGATTCTTCTTCTGTCATATCTCCAAGCCAAGACAATAGTGAAGTAGCCCCAAATCTGTCATGTCAAAGGATTTTTTCAAATCATTCTTAACATCTTCGACAAGATTGTTTGAACTCCCTATGATCACAAGATCATCTACATACAAAACCAATATGAAAATCTCTCTGCATATCTGTTTGATATATAGATTTGAATCAGAGGGGCTACGAGTGAATCCATGCTTGCAATAGGCGATCATCAATTTTAATGTACCATGCCCTAGGTGCTTGTTTAAGTCCATAAAGAGACTTAATTAGATGACATACCTTCTGAGGATGTTGCTCATCGAAAAATCCTTCTGGGTCATGTATACTTCTTCTTTGAGATCACCATTCAAGAAAGAACTTTTTACATCCATCTGTTGAAGTTTCCATCCATTTTTTGTTTCTAGTGCACAAACAACTATGATGGTTTTGATCTTTGCAGTGGGTACAAAGGTCTCATCATAGTCAATTCCTTCCTGATGAGAATAACCTTTTACAACTAGTCGTGCTTTGTGCTTTTTGATAGATCCATCTGGCCTGTATTTTTTTTAAAAATCCACTTGCAACCAATGGAATTCTTACCTGCAGGAAAGATTGATAAGTTCCCATGTCCAATTTTGTATCAAGGAGTCATATCATGCATTCATGGCCTTCTTCCACTCTATATGACTGAGTGCTCACGAACCAAATCAGGTTTGGTGCTATCAACCAGTGAACTCATGAGTGTGATATTTACCTCATTTCTCACCCGTCTTCTCATTCTAACTCCTGATGAAGTGTCTGGAAGAGAGTTCAGGTGGGAGTCTCTCATGGTGCTTTGGACCCATTTCAGACATTGACGTTGTTACCGATTGGAAGAATTATTTTCCAAATTCCCAAGATCAATGAACAATTTTCCATGCAACTCATCTTTCTTCTCTGAATAATACTCATGCTCATTATTTGGCTGTGAGAGAAATCTATGAGAGGAGGTCAGTGTTGACTCTTCTTTTTGTGAAAATGAGTTAAATGATGACTCGTCACAAACAACATATCTAATGACTCTCATATATCTTCTTTGTCTCAGGATCCATGAGATGATATGATTTTAAGGTAGTATTGTACCCCAAAAATATGCATTGGTGTGTTTTTGCATCAAGCTTCTTCCTCTTCTTATCTAGAATATGCATATATGCAGTACATCCAAACACTCTCAAATGAGAAATAAAAGGTTTATGATTACTCCATACCTCTTCTAGTGTCTTTTCCTTCAAGATATTTGTAGGTGCTCAATTTAGAAGATATACAATAGTTTGAACCACTTATGTCCAAATTTTTTTCTCCAACTTTACAGTGGAAAGTATGCAACAAGCCATCTCCATGACAATCAGATTGTGACATCTTGCAATTTCATTCTATTGAGGAGTATAGGGGGAATTCATGTGTTGTGTGATGCCATGATCTTTCAAGAATGCCAAAAATTTCCTTGATGTGAATTTCCCCCCTTTTTCTGAGCAGAGGACAAGAATGGGTTGCCCAATTTGCTGAACAACCCTCTTATAGAAGATCTAAAAATTTGCAAAAGATTCACTCTTCTTTTGGAGAAAGAACAACTAAGTCTCGTGGGAATATTCATTAGGGAACAACTAGAAGTAATGAAACCCCTTAAATGAAGTAGGCAAGGGTCCGCATAGTTTGGTATGCATGATCTTGAGACGGTTCTTTGAAAATAATGTAATTTACTCGAATGGATCAGAAAATTTGTCTTGTGGACAAATTGGTGGGTTTCAGGCCAATGCTATGGGAATCTAAGTCCCTCTACTTGAACGGTGCAGCTTCCGTATGTGCATGCGTGAAAAAGTGGATTTCAATGGTGGTCTTTCGACCAGAGATCCAACAGGGGCACTCCACTGTCCCTGTGGCAAAGCTAGCAATTTCTCACTAGAGAAGAACTTTGTCTGAGAAGGGAAAAGGGAGTGAGAATGGAGGTAGGAAAAACTAATGTTGTGGGTAGAATATCAGATGCCCACACACATCAATTAGAAACTTCATTTACATGCATTTATAATCAGAAGAAAAACAAAATCCGTGGGAGAAGCTACAAGACCGAATGAAACTCATTGGTCGCAAAGTACCAATTAATTCCTCAATCAAGGAGGCAAAAATTCCTTCTTTTCTTATTGAAGCTCGAGCAGAGTTTGTACATAGCTTGAGAATGGAAGAAATTCGAGGAAGAAGAGAAAATAGAAGAAGAATGGCATTTTCTATCTTTTCCAGGTACAGAGCACTCTGGTTTTTTCAAAAATCAATCGCCCCCCTTTGGAATGACGTCGAGAAGCCATTATATTCTTTGCAAGAAACCGTTACAACTTCACAAATCCTCAATGCCTTTTCGAATCCCTCTGTTGTGAAGAAAACACTCATGGCGGGTTAAAACCAGATCTTGCAAAGCAACCGTTACATTTGATTTTCCAGTTTAAATACAGACCGTTAGATTTTCTCCTCTAACTCTGAAATCGGGTCGTCCATGTGGCAGGAAGGGATTGGAGTGGTTACGGGGGAAGCCCTTTGCATTTTGTGATTTTTTAGAGATTTGGAAATTTGGAACAAATTGGCCCGCACCCCCACTTTGACTTTTCAACTTAGACACGTGGCTGCTTCTGATTGGAAATGGGGTTGCGGCCCTTTTCTCAACATTTTAAACTTTTTTGGAAAAAGGCTCAAAAACTCAATTTCCTCCGCCGGCCTGCTACTCTGATTTGACTAGGACACGTGGCATGTTCTGGTTGGAGATGGGGTCATGGCTCCTTTCTAAACATTTTAACCTTTTTGGGAAAAAGGCTCAAAACCTCAATTTCCTCCGCCGGCCCGCTCTCCCGCTTTGACTTTTCAACGGCGGGCTTCACCTTGACTTTTTCCTTTATAGCCTGATCGGGGCTGCGGATCATTTTTTAACTTTTCACCTTTTTTACAAAAAGGCTCAAAAACACAAATTCCTCTGCCGGCCCGCTCTTCTGCTTTGACTTTTCAACTTCGGGCCCGAGACCTTGGCGGAGCCGTGGAGCATTTTAGAACTTTTACTTCACTTTTGGGAATTTGGTTAAATTTCCAAAAGTGCCCCGATGGCCCGCTCGTCTGCTTTGACTTTGGATTTTCAACAGCCTTCCATGGGCTTCAACTTTGTCCCTTTTTCCCTGGAGTTGGGCTTCAACTTTGACTTTTTCCTTTATAGCCTGATCGGGGCCGCGGGGAAAATTTACCATTTTTGCCAAAAGTGACCAAAAGTGTTAAGTTCACCAAAAATCCCATTCCTCCCCATCCAATAGGATCTGACCACGTACCTACATTCATTGGAGTCAAAATTTGATGGGGAAAAGACACCCGTCATCCCGACTGTGGAAAATATGCAAAAGAAGAAAACTTCATCATTTTGAGTCCAATTTTTGAATTTCCTTCACGAACCAGAGGCATGGAGGAAAAACAATGATTTGGTGACCCAGGCCATAGAACAAGTGAACAATTTTGATCAAAAATGGAGGTTGCAAAGAGGATATTACGTGCACAGACTGGGAAATGGAGAATTTCTCAAAATGAGCAAAACAGAGGTTTAAACAGCTCTAGGGCATGACTTCTGCTAATTTCTTGAATCTCTAATTTGGCTTAAACACCAATGAAGGGCATGAGCTCAAAAAATTTGAATTTGGCTATGAAAACGCAGAGTAGTTTTCGGGAGACAACAACTGGCTCTAGCTTGGGGACATGGCGTGAACTGGGCATTGCTAGGGCACGACGTGAGGATCCAGAATCTCAAGTTTCAAAACATATTACGTTGACCAGTGCCTTATCCATTGGGCCTTGCAGAGTCATGTACAATTCTGAGAAAGAATGGAAGAAGAAGGAAACACACAAGCCAAACCATACACAACCAAAACCAAACAAAAACTAAAACCAAAACCACGCAACAGAAAAGGGAAAAACACACCTACGCAAATCACCTATGGTACAGGGCGGGGGACAACCCGCTTTCACTGATGATATAGTTTCAAGTATTTCCCACTTTGAGGCAATTCCAATGGTGTTCCATCCAAGTAAGAGAGGAGAAAAACATTCTCACCACAAGCTCCATGAATTTGGAATGGGCCCAGCCACAATGAATCAAACTTTCCATGGCTCCCCTTTGGTTCTCTTCTCTTGTCCCACAACAGGACCAAATCTCCAACTTTGAAGTTCCTTGCTTTGGTCTTCTTGTCAAAAAATTTCTTCACTTTCAACTGATGTTCTTTAATTCTATCCACCACTTGGCATCTGCTTTCCTCCAGCTTCTCCAGGAAGAGGATCCTCTTGTCAATGGAGTCTTTGTACTGACCATCTTCTATTTCTTGTAGCAGCTTGAGAGCTGGCATCTCAATTGTGAGAGGAATCTCTACCTCAATTCCATACAACATTTGGAAAGGTGACATACCTATTACCTTCTTAGGAGTGATCCTATCGGCCCACAATGCATCATATAACTTCTTGTGCCAGTTCCTTTGATTCTCATCTACCAGCTTGCGAACAATGGTCACAATGTTCTTGTTGCTTGACTCAGCTTGACCATTTCCCTATGGGTAGTAGTCAGAAGAGTGAGATAAGGAGATTCCAAAACCATAACAAAACTCTGTGAGCTCCTTTGAAGAGAAATAGGTGGCATTGTCTACAACAATCTTCTGTGGTACTCCAAAGCGTACAATGATATTCTCCTTGATGAAGTTGCAGACTGTTTCAGAGCTGGCTTGCTTGGTTGGAATGGCCTCCACCCATTTAGTGAAGTAATCAGTTGCAGTGAGTACATAAGTATGCCCTGCACTAGAATGAGGATTCAAAACACCAATAAAATCTAGCCCCCATTGCTGAAATGGTTCCTCAATCACCACAGGCCTGAGTGGAAATGCAGCTAGTTGTGGCTTTCCAACAAATTGTTGGCATGCTTTGCATTTGGAAACCCAGTCTTGAGTATCTGCAAAGATGGAGGGCCAATAATATCTCCCCCTGAGAATCTTATGTGCAGTGACCATTGCTGAGAAATGTCCACCACAAGCTTGATCATGATATGCCCTGAGTAACTTTTCTTGCTGCTCCTTATCTACACACCTGAGGAAACAACCATCTAGGCCTCTCTTGTAAAGTGCATGATTCCAAATCACAAACTTGGCTTGCCTTTAGCTTGAGTGTCCTTCTTTGTTTGTAGTCAAGATGAGGAGGACATTCTCCATAAGTGAGGTAGTAAGCAATATCCACATACCACTCATCAGTAGTGGTGACAAAGAGCACTTGTGGACTGTCTTCTGAACAGGTTGGGAAAACATCATCCTTTTCTCCCTGCTGAGCCTTGAGAGTTTCATCTTCAGCAATCAGCTTGCACAAACCATTTCCTCTTACCAGATTAGAGGGCCTAATCTCCAAGTCATACTCTTGGGTCTTTGCAATCCAACTTCCTCTCTTAGCCCCAGGATCTTGTTGAGTCAAAATGGACTTGATTGCACTTCTAGGGACCATCACCACTGTATGGGAATTGAGAATGTAGAATCTGAAACTTTTGATAGCTTTAACCACTACGTAGGCATGCTTCTCTAGTTGGTTGTACTTTAGCTCATGATTTTTCAAAGGACAACTCATGAAAGCAATGGGTGCTTCCAAGCCTTCATCATTTTTCTGCACAAGGACAACAGAGAGTGTATGTTCTGATGCATAGCAATACATGATGAACTCCTTGTTGAAATCTAGAGATACAAGAGTTGGAGCTTTGGCAATGGCTTTCTTGATATTCTCAAATGTTGTTTTTCCCTCCTTATTCCACTTGAAATTTTCTTGAGGCTTCATCATGGAAGTTATATGCTTAGTCAGTTCAGAAAACTCAGGCACAAAATGACGAAGGAAGTTTACCTTTCCAAAGAATGAATGAACTCCCTTTTTGCTGGTTGGTAAGGCTAATGCTTGGATAGCTCTGACCCTCTCAGGATCAATGTGTGCTCCATGTTTGTTCACAATGTGTCCCAGCAACTTACCTTCTGTGACTCCAAAAATGCACTTCTTTGGATTTAGAGAAATGCCATGTTTCCTACACCTTGCAAGGACTTGCTCCAAATGACTGATATGGTCTCCCCTCCTCTTTGAGAAAACCATGAGGTCATCAAGGTAAATGACAATGCAATATTTCAAATCTTTGAAAGCCAAGTCCATTGCTCTCTGGAAAGTGGCCCCAACATTGATCAAGCCAAAAGGCATTCTGTTGTAGGAAAAAGTGCCCCAGGGTGTTGTGAAGGTTGTTTTGTTGCAATCCTCTTCTGCCACCTTGATTTGGTTATACCCTGAGAATCCATCAAGCAAAGAGAGCATCTCAGATCCAGTGACTGCTTGCAAAATATGATCCATGATTGGAAGAGGGTAGTTGTCCTTGAGAGATGCCTGATTCAGATTTTGGAAGTCTACACAAATCCTTATTTCCCCATTCTTCTTCCTTACTGGCACAATGTTAGCCACCCATGTTGAATGGTGGATGGGGAAGATGATTCTAGCATTGAGCATCTTTGTCACCTCTTCTTTGATAACATCAACAATCTTTGGATTGTAGGGCCTTTGTTTTTTCCTAAAGGGCTTAGCTCCTTGCTTCAAAGGAATGGAATGATGCATTTCCTTTGGCTGAAAAGACTTGAGTTCATCATAGGAGTAGGCCAGGACATCTGAGTACTTTTTTAGCAGAGCAACAAACTTTCTCTTCTCTTCTGGTGAGAAACATTTACCAATGTTAACCATCCTTGGATTCTCTGAAGTGCCAATGTTTTCTTGATCGAAATCAGATGGGCACCGAGAAGACTATTTTTCTTTCTCTTGGATGAACCTGTCATGCTTGTCAAAGAGATCTTCCAAAGAAACTAGGCCTTTGGGGATTTTGTTTCCTTTCAGTTTAATTACCCCCTCTTCATCAATTCCCTCAATTCCTTCCTTCTCTTCTTTGGGGACTGATTCATGGTGTGGGTTTTCACTTCCTTCAAAGAACAGATTATTGAAGTTATCCCTTTGTTCTAAGAAGGCTAGGATCTGATTGTCATCATTGAAGACCTGCCAGTGATTTGCATTGTCTGGTACACTAGGTCTGAAAACCATCTCAATGGTCACCTTATCTTTGCCAAAAGAAGGGTGAGGTGTCACTAAGGAAGCTGACACTGCTAGAGAATCAGCCTTTTCATTCTGCTCCCTAGGGATAGCTTCAATGGAGAATGCATCAAAGGATTCAATGCAGTCCCACACTCTGTTTCTATAGTGCCTGAGCCTTGGATTTTTTACCTGATATTGTTGGCGGACCTGCTTCACCACAATCTCAGCATCACCTTTGCATCTCAGCTTCTTGATCCCCATGTCCTCTGCTGCATTCATGCCTAAGACCAATGCTCCGTACTCTGCAATATTGTTTGTATTATCAAATTGCAGCTTATAGGAAAAAGGGTATATCTCATTTGAGGGAGAGTATAATACTACACCAACTCCTGAACATGCTTTGGAATGACTGCCATCAAAATCCGTTGTCCAAATCTGATCTTCTTCTTCCTCCATGAGGAGTGGCAAGTTCTCTTCCTTTTGTGATGTAAGGAAGTAGTTTCCTAGCCCACAATCTTGAAAGAGGATGTTAGCTCTTGGATCATCAGATTTCCTTACTGTGAATTTCATTTTCCTGACTGGCAGCAGCTTCTTCATTTCTCCTTTCACAGGGATAGTTGTAGATGACCAATCCATTTTTATTTCTCCACCTAGATCTCTATAAAAACTTCTACTCAAAAGCATACCGAAAGATGCTTGAATATCTGCCACCAAAATGGTCAAGAGTATCTTCTTGTCAGGGTAATCAGCTAGTGCAACCTGAGCATCCTTGATTCTTCCTACTAATGGAACTTGTTTGGATTCCATTGAATAGCATGTGCCATTTACCGGGTCAAAGTGAGGCCAAGAGCATTTGCAACTTTTGCTGGCATCACATTATCTGAGGCTCCAGAGTCTATGATGCAATTGTTCAACTGGAAGCCTTTGATGAGAAGTGACAGGTAGAAAGGCTCAACTCTGTTGGTGTTGGAAGCACTAAGGGCTAACATGTTTTGAGAAGGTGGTATGGATGGTGTGGGAAGTAAGCCTTTAGAATTAGAGATTTGGGGTGTAGAGTTACCACCCCAGACTACCTTGATGAATCTATCAAATTGGGTAGGATGTGTTTGTAGGTATTCAATCTCAGAGAGTTGAACTTTGGTTTTGCTTGCATGCTCCACAAAGTCAAATGGAGCTATGGTAGGTGAGGAAGAGGTTCCAGCAGTGGATGAGGACTTAAATGGTAGAGGTTTTGTTACTTTTGGTGCTGGGTTATCCTTTTCAAATGTAGCAATTGGCTTGGAAGGAGGTGAGGGTGTAGCCCTCGATTGAAATTTAGATGTTCTTGCAGAACCAGTATTAAGAAGAGAATTGCTCTTAACAACTTTTGGGTTGAGAGGAGAATCAGATGACTTACTTGGCACAACAGTGTGATCCTTGACAACCAGTGAATCTGGTTTCTCTTTGGCTGATTCCATGGAAGGTGGTAATGGTGATCCTCTGCTGATGATCTTGTTTTGTGGAGGCTTTGAAGAGCTATCTTCTTTGTTCTTCCTACTCTCAGTTGCAACTGCTGAGGCTGAAACACCATTCTTGGATTGTGCACGAGTGAAAATAACACATGAAAAACTTGGAGCTTCTTCATCACCTTCCTCCTCATCATCAACGTATTCAATCAGGCCATTGTGCATGCCAACCTCTTCAATTTCAAGATAGTTTTCGTAGTCGTCCATGCTTTCTTCTTCAGTTTCCTCAATGTTTGTTCCTTCTTCTGATTCTCTAGTGTCACAGATAGCATTGACTGGTGGTGCTTCAAGAGCAAGCCTATGAGGAGGTGGAGCAATTCTTGGTCTGTCAGGAGGATTTGATCTCCTTGGAGCATTCCTCATTGTGATTTGTGATAGCTGCTTCTTCAAAGCAACTAGGTCATTTGCCATTTTTTGGAACATTGGATCAGTGGTGACTGGATTTGAACTTTGACCTTTTTGCTTCCCATTTGGTCCTTTCACTTTGCCAGAAAGAATTAGATCATCATCAGTCTCAATTGTGAAGTCTTTAGCATCCCTCAAGGTTCTTGGTTGGGCTCTTCTGAGGAAGAAACCAACTTCTGGTGGCAAAGCACTGATGAAGAATCTTTTCAAGTTGTTTTCAGAGGGTAACACATCTTCTGGGATCCTCCTTGTCAACCTATCATACCTTGCTACAAAATCTCTCATTGATTCAGAGGTCTCCTTCTTCATCTGAACCAATTGGACCAGCAGGTCCTGACAATCTTCTGTGCTCTTGAACCTATGTTCAAATGCACTTCTTATATCTTCCCAGCATGTGACAGATCTTGGGGGCAACATGTAGAACCATTCAATAGCCTTTTCTTGGAGTGACTCCACAAAGAGCCTAACTGAAACATCTTCATCTTCAACTCCCAACACTCCACAAGTAGTGATGAATGCTGCTACATGTTCTTCTGGGAGCTGAGAACCATCCCCTTTGAATTTTGGGAAGTTCTTTCTCGAACCTCTTGGGAGCTCATGGAGTGGTTGAGCAAGAGCCAGTGGACTGGTATTTCTCCCCCATGGTATGTTGGGCCTGCATTCCTCATGCTCATGATCACCCATTCTATTCCTATTTCTATCCTCCAGTCTTGCTAAGGCTGCTTCTGCTGCTGCTCTTTCTTCTGCTTCGATTTGGAGTCTTTCTATTTCTTCAAGTTGAGCCCTTATCTCCTCCTCAGCAACTGCCTCTCTTTCAATATCTTCAAATGTGGGATCAATTTTTCCTCCTTGCCTCAGTTGCCGGGTGTATCTTCTATCAGCCAAGCTTGAAAGTTTATGCTCTCCTCTGGGGTGCTGGAATTTGTCTCTACCTTTCCAGTTCGACAACACGTTCCTCTTCCAGGTCCAAAATCCTTATGGCAATGAAGTATTGATTGACACTTTGTCTCTTATGCCAAATAGCTTCTCTCAGATCGGAAGCAATGTCTTCTTGGATGTGAAAGAGTAAATCAGGTCTCTCAACAGGAGGATTTCCCAGAATAGCCATGATTTACATCCATGTAGTCTGTGTGATTATTCAATCTCCAGGAACTTTTCTTCTAGAATATTTTTGTATTTTATGATCTTGAGGTCATTTTTAGGTGCAGATGCTACAAAATCTGCCCCACGGTGGGTGCAAAAACTGTTGGCAAGAAAATTTGTCTTGTGGACAAATTGGTGGGTTTCAGGCCAATGCTATGGGAATCTAAGTCCCTCTACTTGAACGGTGCAGCTTCCGTATGTGCATGCGTGAAAAAGTGGATTTCAATGGTGGTCTTTCGACCAGAGATCCAGCAGGGGCACTCCACTGTCCCTGTGGCAAAGCTAGCAATTTCTCACTAGAGAAGAACTTTGTCTGAGAAGGGAAAAGGGAGTGAGAATGGAGGTAGGAAAAACTAATGTTGTGGGTAGAATATCAGATGCCCACACACATCAATTAGAAACTTCATTTACATGCATTTATAATCAGAAGAAAAACAAATCCGTGGGAGAAGCTACAAGACCGAATGAAACTCATTGGTCGCAAAGTACCAATTAATTCCTCAATCAAGGAGGAAAAAATTCCTTCTTTTCTTATTGAAGCTTGAGCAGAGTTTGTACATAGCTTGAGAATGGAAGAAATTTGAGGAAGAAGAGAAAATAGAAGAAGAATGGCATTTTCTATCTTTTCCAGGTACAGAGCACTCTGGTTTTTTTTTAAATCAATCCCCCTTGGAATGACGTTGAGAAGCCATTATATTATTTGCAAGAAACCGTTACAACTTCACAAATCCTCAATGCCTTTTTGAATCCCTCTGTTGTGAAGAAAACACTCATGGCGGGTTAAAACCAGATCTTGCAAAGCAACCATTACATTCGATTTTCCAGTTTAAATACAGACTGTTAGATTTGCTCCTCTAACTCTGAAATCGGGTCGTCCACGTGGCAGGAAGGGATTGGAGTGGTTACGGGGGAAGCCCTTTGCATTTTGTGATTTTTTAGAGATTTGGAAATTTGGAACAAATTGGCCCGCACCCCTGCTTTGACTTTTCAACTTAGACACGTGGCTGCTTCTGATTGGAAATGGGGTCATGGCCCTTTTCTCAACATTTTAACCTTTTTTGGAAAAAGGCTCAAAAACTCAATTTCCTCCTGGCCCGCTGCTCTGATTTGACTAGGACACGTGGCACGTTCTGGTTGGAGATGGGTCATGGCTCCTTTCTAAACATTTTAACCTTTTTGGGAAAAAGGCTCAAAACCTCAATTTCCTCCGCCGGCCCGCTCTCCCGCTTTGACTTTTCAATGGCTTATGGGCTTCACCTTGAATTTTTCCTTTATAGCCTGATCGGGGCTGCGGATCATTTTTTAACTTTTCACCTTTTTTACAAAAGGCTCAAAAACACAAATTCCTCTGCCGACCCGTTCTTCCGCTTTTACTTTTCAACTTTGGACCCGAGACCTTGGCGGAGCCACGGAGCATTTTAGAACTTTTACTTCACTTTTGGGAATTTGGTTAAATTTCCAAAAGTGCCCAAATGGCCCGCTCGTCCACTTTGACTTTTCAATGCCTTCCACTTTGACTTTTTAATAGTGGGCTTCAACTTTGACTTTTTCCTTTATAGCTTGATCGGGGCCGTGGGGCAAATTTACCATTTTTGCCAAAAGTGACCAAAAGTGTTAAGTTCACCAAAAATCCCATTCCTCCCCATCCAATAGGATCTGACCATGTACCTGCATTCATTGGAGTCAAAATTTGACGAGGGAAAAGACACCCCGTCATCCCAACTGTGGAAAATACGCAAAAGAAGAAAACTTCATCGTTTTGAGTCCAATTTTTGAATTTCCTTCACGAACCAGAGGCATGGAGGCAAAACAATGATTTGGTGACCCAGGCCATAGAACAAGTGAACAATTTTGATCAAAAATGGAGGTTGCAAAGAGGATATTACGTGCACAGACCAGGAAATGGAGAATTTCTCAAAATGAGCAAAAACAGAGGTTTAAACAGCTCTAGGGCACGACTTCTGCTAATTTCTTGAATCTCTAATTTGGCTTAAACACCAACGAAGGGCATTCTCATGTTGTACTTTTCAAGGCTTCTGACTCTTCTTCTACCTCAAGATCAACGCTCTGTCCTCAAATTATTCTTGCACTGTCTAAATGGCTTCTTCATGTTGTAGAAAAATCACCAATTTGAAAAATCTCACCTCCTTTTGTGTGATGGTCAATGTGGAGATGAATGTATTGAATTGGGAAGGAAGAGCTTGAAGTGTGAGGGGGTAAAAAATCTTATCTTCCACCACCTCTATGAGTGCACTAAGCTCTGCTCGTAACTCCACCACATGATGCAAAATTAATTCCACTTTCTTTCCTTCTTGCATACTCACGGTATGAAGCTTTGAATGAAGATGAAGAATTTTTGTCAAATTCTTTGCTTTGTAGATGGTGGAGAGAGTATCCCAAGCCTTTGATGTTGTCGCATTCCACATGTGTGGTTGCACGTAATCAGATATGCTCAAAGTGATCAACATTAAGGATTTTGCATTGACCCTGTCATACTTTGTTTCCTCATCCATGTTGGTGGGAAGAGCAAGTGCGCTAATAATGATCTCCCAAAGATATTCAAATAGGATAAAGGTATGAATCTTTATCTTCCATGTATCATAATTTTTCCCTTTCAAGAGCTAGGCATTGGATAATAATATTTTCAGAGTAGAAATGTTGTCAAAAACAAACTTTTATTGTTATTATGTTCAAAGATACAATGCCTTACTGATGAACAAGAAAATAAAAGTTGGATCAGTAAGCTCACGTAGTGAGACATGAATGCTTGTGTGGGTGTTCTATCTCACATTCATCATTTGCCTCACCTCCTTTCTCAAGCTCCACACAAAACTTCTTGGCTTGACACCGTAAGTCGAAAATGAACCACTCTAGTAGTACCTTATGCACTTGCTCCTTAAATTGTAGATTTCAGCTTTTATGGAGGGCATTGAGCAATGAAAAATACAAGCTAGTGCTTTCTTGTTCTCGACCTCTTAATGGTGATTCACCTTTTGGATTGCTCGCAACACCACTTTTAGCATCTGGAATGGGTGACATGTGCTTTAATCTATCTTTGTCACGGTGAAGGAAAACATATATTTTCTCTAGCCATTCTTTTCTTCTACATTTACCATACCTCACGTTTTGATACAACAAATATCCTCATCTCTACTATTTTAACACACACATCTTTTAAGGATATCCACATTTCTTCCTCCATGATCTGTGAATTTCTTGCTTTTCTTTATGTTGCATGCCAAACATGTATAACAACAATGTTCTAGCACCAAATTCAATACTTATTCACCACGCCAATGATAATGCAGAAGAGAAATATGGTATGATAAAAAATGCTACTAAATAAGTACATGTCTTCAAATTACCAATTTCTCTGAACCACCACGCCAAGGATAGATTCCCACACAATTCTTCTGCTTGCAGTCAACATTTCCTCGTGCTCAAGGTTGCTAATTGGATCTCCAAAATTCAACATAGGAGTTCTCCAACTCCATGCTAGTCACTTATCTTATTACCATGCAGGCTTGCTACACTAAGGGAAGAGAAGCTCTTAAATGAAAAATCAACTTATGATTTCCATGCATGACTCTGATACTGATGATATGCAAAAAGAAGAGAAGATTTTTTTTGTTTTATTGATATCCCAAAAGCAACAACACAAGAGAATATATAAAAGACCAAAGTGCTTCGATGGAAATGAAAAATAGTTACAAGAAGGAAACCTGACCTACCACAAGGGCACAATCGAACATGGTCGGTTAACAAAACAAAACAAAACAATGTATTAAAATTTATGCTAACAAATGAAAAAGTCTTCAAATCACAAAAAGATGCCTGGCGGACCACCCAACCGATTGACATCATTACATGCCACCAAGGAGTCCAAGGTAACATGCTATCCTACCCCATAGCCCATGGAAAAGAGGTAACACACTTCACTTAGCACATATGAAATAATTAGGTGCACACAACATTTCAAACTTCATTAAAATTCTTTCAAAAACACAATGCAACCATGAAAACTAACTAAGAATATCCATGCTTCTATCTTTGAGAGGAGAGGATTAGAATCCCAAATTCATGCTACCATATAACTATGTAAAAGCAACCATAAAATCCATTATCTCTCCATGTTTTTAACTACTTATCTCTCCGAACCTCCCCTTATCTCTCCAAAACTCCTCCATGAAGGATTTTCAAACTTTAACGTTTCCTTCTTAATGGTAGGGACAAATTTCCAACCCAAATAGAAATCCATCCCTACGTGCAAAATAAATATAGGAGCTTCCCAAATAGAGAGGAGGAAAATTCCTCCCTCTTCCCATACAATCTTCAAAAACCCACACCCCTCAAGGGTGGGTGGAGCAACAATGAAAACAACACAACATGCATTTTCCATAGTTAACCATACACAAACATGCAAGGAAAAATCAAGTGAAAACATAAGTATGAAATATCCCACTTTGTACTCCGTAAGAAAAATCCAATAATTCTTTTGAAAAGAGTTCAATTCTCTACCAAGCTTCCAAGATTTCCCCCAAAAATGTCCAAACAAATAACCCCATCCCAAAGGAAGTGAGGGGTTAAAAAGGAAAGAAGCTATGCATGATAAGTAATGAGAGGGTGAAAAATGTCACCCCCCACCAAAATGAAATCCAAAACCCTCACCACAAAAATGCACTAAAGTAAAAATGAAGGGAAAATAAAAATTATCCCAAAGTAATCACGAGAGGATTTCCCAAAATCCTATGCATTCTCAAAATCAAAGTTCCCATGATATGAAGTGTGTGGTGAGTGGAAAAATGAGCCAATGGGCCTCATTTGCATTGAAAATAGCCCACCCACCCATAGGGATGGGGGTTAGGGTCTCTTTTCCAAGGAAATGAGGTTTTTCTCTTGTCATACACCATTTTTAAAATGACACATTTTTCCCAAATCCGAGTTTGGAAAAAATGTGGCATTTAGGAGGGGAAATTAGGCTCACCTAATCTATTAGGTGGTTGTACGTACCCAAAATTATATGTATTTTACTGTCAGAAAGAGGTTATGGAAACCCCAATGATGATTCAAATCTCTTCGCAAGGTGTTTGGAATCCAGAAAGTACGCCGAGTATACATTTGCATCCTAAAATGCCTTATCCAGCCTTTGCATGCTTTGTTCTAACCCCTTTCCTCTTTTTCTTTGCATTTAGGTCTTTAGACTGCCACCTAGGATAGGGCGACGGTCCTGAAACCGCCACCTGCGCTGGGCAGTGGTCATGTGCGCATTTTCTAGAACTTTCCGACACACTCATCAACACAAAAAATCAAGTTACACTTGTAATTCTCAACCACTCTTGCTTTCATTAAAGTTTTAGCCACCTGGTAAATAGTAATTTCTTTTTTTTAATAGGTAGAAGAGTTCAATTTGATCTTAACTTTTGGTAAATCAAAATGCTATAAATACCAAGCTTGTTTACAAGCAAATGGCTCCTCTCCCTCTATGATTTATTATTTAGTGTGTTTGAAAGTGTTGTTGCAGACTCACAGCACCCCTGGATGCAAATCAGGCTTCTAGGTTGATGTTCAGGCATCCAGTGTGATTGCACAACATGGAATCCTTTCTCCAAGCGTGGGACTTGTAAAGATGAGAAAAGATTCTCCAGAGAAGGCTGGTTCCTATTCCTCTGTTCAGATGCACACAAAAAATGCAGAGGGTTTGCTAAAACCTAATCTAACTTGCCAAGGAGACAGGGTAAGAAAATGCATAGAATAAAACCTAAACTACAAAGGTGATGCACCGAGGAATGTTAGACACTCGTTTTGCAAATTTAACACAGACCACATAGATGCAATACAAACACCATGCACAGGTAACCAAACTGCAATAAGAGATCAAAATGACAGCAATGAATACATGAGAGGGTCGAGAGTCAATCACAACACATATATTATTGCTCAAGAGTCGATACAGTACATTGCAGTGGCCAAGAGGCAAAAAGACTGGCATTACAACCCATATGGGAGGTTTGAAAGCTCCACAAATTCTCTGGCAAGCGAGGGAATAAGGGAGGATGCAAAACAAAAATGTCCGACCCCTTAAAGGAGCTCTTCTTTACAATATATATCAAGAAATGAGAGAGGGAAGAGAGAGGAAATCCAGAATCTGCCCCAACCACTTCTTGGTAGCATTTAAAATCATCTCATTATGACAGAAGCGGCGGATCCTAGCAAAACGGCGGGCTGTCTAACAGGAGCGGCGAGCTGTCTGCTGCATTAAAGTTGGTTGTTGAAGCATTACTTCTGTCTATCACCACGCGTCAGAGACATTTTCTTAATTTTCTCCCTCCAAACTACACCAAAATGTGAGATTGATCCCAGAATCATGTAGAGAATTTCAACAGCTTTCCGTTGATATAAAGAACGTGCAAATCCGAGCTCTGGATCGAAAGATACGAAGGTCTGAAGATTTAGGGCACAAAACAGGTGAAAACAGATTTTTAAATTTCTTTTCCCGCGCTCTGCCATCTGGACGACACGTGGCAGGCTCTGGTTCGCTGAGTAATTTTCTCTCTCCACCTTTTCACGGGCTTTTCTTGTGGGCCCCTTAAACTTGGACACGTGGCACTATTTCATTGGTTCGGATCAGTGCTCGAAAACTCGCCCCTTTGACTTTTTGGACCTTTTTCCTTGGCGACACGTGTCATGCTGTGATTTGTCCACGGGCCTGCCGGATTTTCACGTCCACCGCGTCCTTTTGTCCCGGATGTCCCAGTGCTTCGCGGGACAGAATCCTCCGATCCACCCGAAATGGGCTTCCTCGTCCCTTTTCTGCCGGTGACACGTGGCGTGATCTGATTGGCTTTCGGCTCCTTCGGCTATCCGCGTCCCGCGCGCCCCTTTGTCCCACTTGTCCTTGTGCTGAAGTTTCCTGTTTCGGCCGATCCGGCCGGTTCGCGTCCTTCGCGTCCATTTGTCCCAAATGTCCCAGTGCTGTCTGGGACAAATTCTTCCAATTTTCCCGATTCGGCCGGTTCGCGTCCTCCGCGCACTCTTGTCCCGCTTGCTCCTGGTAAAGGACTTGGAAAAATTTTCTTTCTTTCGGCCGATTCAGGAATTTCGCGTCCATTTGTCCCAGATGTCCCTTTTCTGTTTGGGCCGCCTGGAGGCTTTTCGGCCGATCCGCGCCTTCCGCGTATAATTGTTCCAACTGTCCCAAAGGTGGCCTTGAGCAGGACTTAGCCAATTTTACGATTTTCCCCTGAATCAATCTACTTGCTTGGAACTAAAAACTCTGATGCATGTTATCAAATTAACTCTGGGGGGTGAAATTTGGATAACAATTTGGTGACTTTTCGGGGTCACCTGCCTGCTAGGTAGAAGATCAGTGGCCTTTTAGCGATCCATTGGGCATGGAGTCATAAGCAATAACCTGAAATGAGCCTGATGCTGCAACTCCCTCTACGAGAGCACGCTGAACTGTAAAAAACTCAATCTAGGAGCGACAAAACCTGCGCCAAAGCACTTAGGGAAACTGAAACCTAACTACAACAAGACAATGTGCATACGCACTTAGAGGAATTGAAATCTAGGCTAATATTTACAAGGGTGAACCTTTTATTTTCAGTAGCAATGTTTGAGATAGATTCCATTTACTGGAATCTGCAGTTCTTCACCGTCCAATGAGGCCAATTGGAAAGCATTGCTGCTCTTGCACTTCGTGACCATGTATGGGCCACTCCAAATGGCATCAAATTTTGAATGCCTTCCCGGTTTTGCCTGTCCACATCCCATTTCAACACTAGATCTCCAACTTGAAAAGATCTATCTTTGGCCTTCCTATCAAAGGTCTTCTTGATCAAAGCTTGATCCTTTTCCATTGCTTGGGATGCCTGATTTCTGATCTCCTGCAGCTCCATCAACTCTGCATACCTCACCTCCATGGGCTCAAATTCAAGTAACTCCAGCTGCTTCATGAGTTCCAATGTTGGCAACTCAAGTGACATGGGCAAGATTGCCTCTCTTCCATAGACAAGCCTGAATGGAGAGTTACCTGTGGATCTTTTGGGAGTGATCCTATCAGCCCATAAGGCTGATTTCAGCTTGGTATGCCAAGACCTCTGATTCTCATCAAGAGTTCTCCTAATGATCCTCAACAAGTTCTTGTTTGTAGACTCGGCCTGGCCATTACCCTGAGGGTAATAGTTCGATGAAGTGCTTAGGTAAATACCGTTCTTGACAGCCCACTCAGTCACCTTAGATCCAATGAATGCCAATGCATTATCAGAGATTATTGTGGCAGGTACACCAAATCTGGTTGTTATTCCCTCATAAAAGTCTAAGATGCTAGACTCATTTGCCTCTTTGAGTGCTACTGCTTCTGTCCATTTGGTGAAGTAGTCTGTGGCTGTCAAAATCCATTTATGCCCTTGGCTTGAATTGGGATTAATGACTCCAATGAAGTCCAAACCCCATTGCATGAATGGCTGGTCAACTGAGATTGGATGCAATGGAAGGGCAGCAAACTTCTCTTTTCCTGTGAAGAATGCACAATTCTTACACCTCTTGATCCATGCGTAGCAATCGCTGAAGATTTTAGGCCAATAATAACCAGCCTTCATAATTTTTAGAGCTGTCACTCTTGGCGCAAAATGGCCACCAGCTGGTCCACCATGAAACTCTTCCAATACCCTTTGAATCTGACCTGTGCTAATGCATCTCAGCAGCACTCCATTTACATCTTTCTTGAACAAAACTCCATCAACAATGGCATACGGGACAGCCTGTAATCTGAAGTGTCTCCTTTGGGTCTTGTTCATCTCTGGGGGGCACTGGCCTGTACCTAGGAAGTGCATAATACCTTGGGTCCAGCAAGGAATGGGGGAAGCATTGTCTTCTTCATGATTGCCGCTTGGCTCATGGCTGTCCTGGACTGTCAAAACAGCCTCTTCTTCGTTGCATACTTCCTTTTGCTTCCCTAAAACCAGCTGCTCACACAGTCCTTTCCCTCTTACCAGCTTGGTGATCTTGATCTCAATGTCATACTCCATGACACGGGTGATCCAACCTGCCCTTTTCTCATTCAAATCCTTGTTGAGGAGGAAGTCCTTAACTCCAGCATGTGAGACCAGCAACTGGACCTTGTTGTTTGAGACTAAATGCTTGAATTTCTTCAAGCTTCTGATTACTGCAAGTACATGCTTTTCAATAAAAGAGTACCTCACCTCGCAGTCATCTAGGCTCTGGCTAAAAAAGGCAATCGGCTGCTCATCATTATCTTTGTTCTGCTGTACCAGAATGGCAGAAATAGTGTCATCACCTCCAAATGCATAGAGGATGAAATCCTTGGAGAAGTCTGGGTTGATGAGAGTTGGTGCTTGAGAGATAGCTTCTTTGATTGCTTCAAAACTCTCCTTGCCTTCTGCTGTCCACTTAAAAGCCATGCTCTTCTTTAACATTTTGGTGATGGGCTTGACAAGGGCTGCAAAATCTGGGATAAACCTGCGGACAAAATTGATCCTTCCCAAGAAACTTTGAAGAGCCTTCTTGTGACTTGGCAATGGCAGTGCTCTTATGGCTTCAACCCTCTCTGGATCAATTGCCAGTCCCTCTTTCGAGACAACATGGCCAAGGAGCTTTCCTTCATGTGCAAGAAAGATGCACTTCTTGGGGTTCAAAGATACTCCGAACTTTCTACACCTCTGAAACACTTGCCTGAGGTGAAAGAGATGGTCTGCTGCATTCTTTGAGAAGACAGTGATATCATCTAGATATATCAGCACTATCTTGTTGATCAAGCCTTTGAATGCCATGTCCATTGCCCTTTGAAAGGTAGCACCAGCGTTGGACAGCCCAAATGGCATCTTCTTGTAAGCATATGTGCCCCATTTAGTTGTGAAGGCTGTCTTGAATTGGTCTTCTTCTTTCACCATCACCTGATTATACCCTGAGTAGCCATCTAGGAGAGAGAATCTCTCTGAACCGGATACTACTTGCAATATTTGTTCCATTGAAGGAAGCGGGTAATGATCTTTGAGAGATGCTCTATTGAGGTCTCGGAAGTCCACACACAACCTGATTTCTCCGCTTTTCTTCCTGACCGGAACCAAGTTAGCAACCCAGCTTGAGTGCTTGATCGGGAATATAATGCTTGCCTCTATTAGCTTATTTAGCTCTTTCTTCATTAGAGGCTCAATGTGAGGGTTAACAGGTCTCTGCTTCTGCCTGATGGGCTTAGCATCTGGATCCAATTCTATGGTATGTTGTGCCAAATTCGGATTGAATCCTCTCAAGTCTTCATAGCTCCAAGCGAAGACATCTGGAAATTCTTGACAAAGCTGTATGAAATCTGATTTCTCCTGCTCAGTGGCCACTTTACCAATTTGAAGTGTTTTGCCTTCCCCAACCGGAATTGGCTCTGAATCTTCCCTCTTGACCTGTATGTTAGCCTTTTCTTTACGGAACTGGTCGTTAGGGTTGAAGATAGACTCCAACGTTACTAAACCCTTGGGAAGCTTGTTTGTCCGCAGCTGCACTACTTGATCCCCATACTGCTGCTCTAGTCTGTCCTGATTCCTAGCTGAGAATTCAGCCTCTTCTTGTAAAAAATTGACGATCTGTTGATCGTTTTCAAACACCTGCCAGCTGGTGTTATTATCTGGAACTGCTGGCCTCACAATCACATGGATATGTGGCTGTGTTTTTTCCCTTTTGATGTTGTCAACCACATCAAACGTTGCTCCAACTGCTGCGAGCCTATCCGCGGCTTCATTTTTCTTCCTGGGTATGGACACAATGTTGAAAGCTTCGAAATCCTCAATGAGGTCCCATACCCTATTCTTGTAGCTCCTCAGCAAGTCGTTCTTTGTAGCATGTTGTCCTCTAACTTGGTTGACGATTAGCTCGCTATCCCCGAACACCTGCAAGTTATTTATCCCTTTTTTCCTAGCCCAATGAAGTCCATGAATCAAGGCCTCATATTCAGCTGTGTTGTTTGAACAAGAAAACTGGAAACGAAAAGCTGAATAATATTTGATGCCTTGAGGTGAAACAAGCATGGCTCCACCTCCTGCACCTTGCCTACTCCTTGATCCGTCAAAAAACAGCTGCCATACCTCATTGTCATCATTATGGCTTGGCTTGGTGATGCTAGGAACAGGTTGATTTTCTTCGTGTATACAATAGACTCCCAGCTCAGATTCTTCTACTTCTTGATAGGGATCAAAAGCATGTATCTTGTTTGCCCATTCATCAAGAGTTAGGTCCGGGATACTTCCAACCTTGGTGTCAGCCTCATCAGTACTAGGGTGATCTTCTTGATCAAATGCTGAGCAATTGGCATTAATCTGACTTGGAGTGTAAGGCTCAATATGGAAGTTTGCAATAGGTTCAGACCTAATTGTAGCCTTAGTTCCATACCTTGTTCTAAACAGCATGTGAGACCAATCAGCAGACAAATACCCCCCAATCTTGGCTGTGAAGTCCCTTG
Source organism: Taxus chinensis (assembly GCA_019776745.2). Lineage (NCBI taxonomy): Eukaryota > Viridiplantae > Streptophyta > Pinopsida > Cupressales > Taxaceae > Taxus > Taxus chinensis. Next base: position 357,816,829 of record CM034157.1, read on the forward strand.
ACAAGCAAAGGGCAAAGAGTGGTGGAAGGTCTATGATTGATATATCTTGTAAGACAACAACATTTGGACATGCATGCAAGGTAAGACTCAAGTTTTTAATCACTCCAACTGTTGCTATTGCTGTCCCATCCAATTGCACTACCCCTTTAGATATTACTTCATATTGGAGACCCAGCTGATCAGCTATTTGCTTGGGCATCACTGAGCTACTTGCCCCGGAATCAATCATGCAATTGTGTACTAGTTTATCCCCAATGATTAATGAAACATAGAAAGGAGGGGGCTTCAACATTTTACCTTGTTGCCCTCCATGGCTTCCTTCAGGCTGGGCAGCATTTGTAAGCACTTTGTCTTGCATCTGAACCTGCTGATTCGAAGTTGTCCAATCCTTCATGGCAGCTTGCAGCAGATCTCTTTGTCCTGGGATGGATAGGGATTCCCACATTGATATATTGACGTTAGTCTTCTTCATCTGTTCAATGATACTGAACGGGGATGAAGTATCCTTTTGTTGTCCCTTGGTTTGTACACTTATTCCTTGTACATGGGCAGCAACAGCTGGCATTTGAGTTGGCCTAGGGGCTGTTCTTGGCTGCCCTTGTGTATTTGAAACTGGACTTTGCTTGCCAATCATTTGTGGAGCCGTGGAAGGTTGTGGATTGGCTGGGGCTAATGGCTGTTCTTCACCCAAATTTCTCCTCTTTGACCTTGTGTTGGCCGCAACAGCTTGAGAAACTGCTTGATTCATGCCACAGAAATCTTCTGCTTGCCAGTTCACCAACGTGGTGTCATTTGGGGCTGATTGCTGTTGGAATGTTTCTTGTTGTTGACTGTTTCCTTGACTGCCCTCGCCCTCCACACCAGTAGTTGTCACCATCAGTGCTTGATTGAGAGCACCATTGAAACACATGGATTGGTTATGAGGCTCGTTGCATGGAAAGCACCAGTCATATTCCTGAGCAATGTTGTTCTGTGTTGGCACTAATGCCTTAGAGGCAGATATAGCATTTGGATTATAGGGCTGGAATGGTCTATTAGAGGGAGGCCTTGTTTGATTCACATTTGCAACTGGATTAGGTGGTCTTTGTGGTTGGTATGGCTGCCTATTAGGCTGAGCTTGAGGTTGATAGGAAGGTCTGAAACCTTGGGCTTGTTGCCTCTTAATAGTAACCAGCTCATTTCCCAAATTTTGCAACTGTTTCATGACCTCTTGGAGTTCATTTGAAGCACTTGGAGATGAAGTGGAAGCTTCATTTGAACTCTGATTTCTAGGAGTGGGAACAGGAGCCAAAGTGGGTGCTTGACTAGTGCTTGGATTTTCTAAGTTTGGATACAAGGGCATGGGAGGCCTAGGAGCCAGTTTACCAGCTTGAATAAGACAGTTTTCGGCTCTAATGGCAATGCTATAAGCCATAGGGATTGTTGTGCCTCCCATGGACTGAATTAACATAGAAATATCAGAATTCAAAGCTTTAAGGTAATATAGAAAAGCACCTTCTGCTGTTGGCCTGACTGCCACTGGAATCCTATCCCAAGACCTTTGAAATCTGAAGTTGAAGTCAGTCAGCTGCTCGTTGGGGGCTCTCTTGATAGTTGTCAGCTGCTCCAAAAGAGACAAGTTGTCTCCCTTCTCTCCAAATTGCTCGTGAAGTGCAATACACAGCTGATTCCAGTTTGTGATAGAACCAGCTCCAAGGCTCCTAAACCATTGTAATGCTTTACCCTTGAAGGAAGATGCCAGTAACTTGACAGCCACTTGCATTTCATTGATTTCATGGATTGCACAAAGGTTAGCAATATCTTTAACATGATCACCTGGAGTAGTCTGATTTTCTCCGGTGAAGTAGGGAATGTTCTTCAAGGCTGCAATAGGAACTGGATGCTGTGCATTGAGAGCAAGTGGGCTGCTGCCTGTGAAGTTGACGTAGGGATTGTTCTGAGCCATTCTAATCGGTCTTAAAACCCTTGTATACTGAATGAAAGGCCTGTCAGGTGGAGGAGTTGAGAGAGTTCTGTTTGGTGGAGATGGAGACCTTTGAATCCTTCTTCCTCTTTGCCTTCTTCTTGGAGATAACTGCAGGTATTCAAACAACACTTCTTCTTCTCCAACTCTTGACCTTGTGGTGATTCTTCTCATGAGTTTTCAGGCCTGCACTGCTGAAACCAGTTGATTCTTCCCCTTGGAGTCGCCAGATATGCAGATAATAGCTCTTATAAGCAAGAAAACTGCAGCAGATGCATATCAACTTTGCTGCAATAAAAATGAGACCTCTAAGTCCCACCGGGCGTGCCAAAACTGTTGTTGCAGACTCACAGCACCCCTGGATGCAAATCAGGCTTCTAGGTTGATGTTCAGGCATCCAGTGTGATTGCACAACATGGAATCCTTTCTCCAAGCGTGGGACTTGTAAAGATGAGAAAAGATTCTCCAGAGAAGGCTGGTTCCTATTCCTCTGTTCAGATGCACACAAAAAATGCAGAGGGTTTGCTAAAACCTAATCTAACTTGCCAAGGAGACAGGGTAAGAAAATGCATAGAATAAAACCTAAACTACAAAGGTGATGCACCGAGGAATGTTAGACACTCGTTTTGCAAATTTAACACAGACCACATAGATGCAATACAAACACCATGCACAGGTAACCAAACTGCAATAAGAGATCAAAATGACAGCAATGAATACATGAGAGGGTCGAGAGTCAATCACAACACATATATTATTGCTCAAGAGTCGATACAGTACATTGCAGTGGCCAAGAGGCAAAAAGACTGGCATTACAACCCATATGGGAGGTTTGAAAGCTCCACAAATTCTCTGGCAAGCGAGGGAATAAGGGAGGATGCAAAACAAAAATGTCCGACCCCTTAAAGGAGCTCTTCTTTACAATATATATCAAGAAATGAGAGAGGGAAGAGAGAGGAAATCCAGAATCTGCCCCAACCACTTCTTGGTAGCATTTAAAATCATCTCATTATGACAGAAGCGGCGGATCCTAGCAAAACGGCGGGCTGTCTAACAGGAGCGGCGAGCTGTCTGCTGCATTAAAGTTGGTTGTTGAAGCATTACTTCTGTCTATCACCACGCGTCAGAGACGTTTTCTTAATTTTCTCCCTCCAAACTACACCAAAATGTGAGATTGATCCCAGAATCATGTAGAGAATTTCAACAGCTTTCCGTTGATATAAAGAACGTGCAAATCCGAGCTCTGGATCGAAAGATACGAAGGTCTGAAGATTTAGGGCACAAAACAGGTGAAAACGGATTTTTAAATTTCTTTTCCCGCGCTCTGCCATCTGGACGACACGTGGCAGGCTCTGGTTCGCTGAGTAATTTTCTCTCTCCACCTTTTCGCGGGCTTTTCTTGTGGGCCCCTTAAACTTGGACACGTGGCACTATTTCATTGGTTCGGATCAGTGCTCGAAAACTCACCCCTTTGACTTTTTGGACCTTTTTCCTTGGCGACACGTGTCATGCTGTGATTTGTCCACGGGCCTGCCGGATTTTTCACGTCCACCGCGTCCTTTTGTCCCAGATGTCCCAGTGCTTCGCGGGACAGAATCCTCCGATCCGCCCGAAATGGGCTTCCTCGTCCCTTTTCTGCCGGTGACACGTGGCGTGATCTGATTGGCTTTCGGCTCCTTCGGCTATCCGCGTCCCGCGCGCCCCTTTGTCCCACTTGTCCTTGTGCTGAAGTTTCCTGTTTCGGCCGATCCGGCCGGTTCGCGTCCTTCGCGTCCATTTGTCCCAAATGTCCCAGTGCTGTCTGGGACAAATTCTTCCGGTTCGCCCGATTCGGCCGGTTCGCGTCCTCCGCGCACTCTTGTCCCGCTTGCTCCCGGTAAAGGACTTGGACAAATTTTCTTTCTTTCGGCCGATTCGGGCATTTCGCGTCCATTTGTCCCAGATGTCCCTTTTCTGTTTGGGCCGCCTGGAGGCTTTTCGGCCGATCCGCGCCTTCCGCGTATAATTGTTCCAACTGTCCCAAAGGTGGCCTTGAGCAGGACTTAGCCAATTTTACGATTTTCCCCTGAATCAATCTACTTGCTTGGAACTAAAAACTCTGATGCATGTTATCAAATTAACTCTGGGGGGTGAAATTTGGATGGAATGAAGAGATCACACTAAGGGGATAAGCTACAATACAACTAGGATTTTCATACTGTTCTTTAAACTAACTAGTTTGAATTGTCAAAGGTAGTTACTAATATATCAAATAGAATAGAAAATCATTTTATTTCAGTTAAGCATCTATCTTTCAAATTACCAGGGAACTGTGGGGAATAATAGTTTTCAATGAGAAGCTATGATTGCATTCCTCACTTCTGAGGTAAGATTGAAGGTCTTTCAATCCAAAATTAGTTAGTTATTTATATTCAGGATCAATTCACAAGTGCACAGGACAAATAGCTACATCTGGCTACCTTGCTTGTTTTAGTTCCTCGTTCTTAGATTAATTCACTTATTATGAATTTATTAGATTAGTCACTCTTTAATTTCATTCAAATTCACATCTTTGAAAATATAAAAAAATAAGCATACTGTAGATTTATTCTCATAATTGGTTTACTTCATTCAACAAGTTTGGTTATCTCTTGCATGGTAATTACGGGAATTGGAAGAGGCCCAGGGATTACATATTCAAATGGGTAATACCTCAGCCAAATCTCTTCACAACATTAGTAGATATAAATCAAGGTCTTAGAATTCACGCCTTCTAAACAACAACAAACCCACAAGAAATTAAGAGAATTAAACATCGAAGACGACAAAGCATATGAATTTAGGTTAATTTCAACCCAACTATAGATTGCCTACAATAGGATATCCACATGACCATACAAGAACTTGAAAGAGAGAAAACATTTGGTTGTGATCATTAGTTCTGCAACTAATGCAGGAGACCTTCTCATTGACATAGATACATAGGCTTACGTATACAAGTTGCTAGAACACCCATAAGGTATTATGAGAAGATAGCACAACTCCTGGTATTAAACATAGAAGCTGAAAAAATTATGACTATTGGATAGTCTTGAAGAGATTGATTCTTCACATGACCATACAAGGTTCCACAACAACCGTGAACTCATCTTTGTGATCCCCAATCCCACAACCCAATGGTCCACTAATCAGTTAAACATTGACACCAGTTTATGTACGCTGGTATTTAGATCCTGCCACTTGCCACCTGGATATTATAACACAATTTTCCGTGTTGTCAACATAGAAGCTAATCAAGCTAATATTTTCTGGGTTAGACCAAAAACCACCCATAGTTTCCTGCAAATCCACTACACCTCTCACTACCACTTTCATTCAACCTTGTCTGGAAATATACATGAAGCACCTACATGGTCACTTTCCATGCTTCCAACAACCAATAGCATAGGATCTCGGTAGAGCTTGACATTGATTGGAGCCTCCGAGCAGCTATAATATTCCGCAATCCATTACACCAATTCAGGTTAGCAAGATTATTTCTTTTCCTTAGATTCGTGGATCTAAAGTTAATGCATGACATGAGGATATAAGATTTCCCAACTAGTTTTCCACATTTAAACATATATTTCATTTCCACCAGCTGTCTCGACATGACCTCGGGAGGTCAGGTAAGGAGAAAGGCTACTTATCGATTCTCATGCTTGCCTGTCACTTTTCTATCGTACAAAATTGGTGAACCCGACGTGAAACCAACAACTACTAGGGTTTTTCATTTCCATTGACTTTCATCCATCTTCACTCCTTCCCATTATTCTGAACGGGTATTTATATACCCCCCGAATATGTCAGGATAACAATGAAGCATATGGAAACCTCTCTCAGGTCTCGAAGCATGATTATGGTCAAACAAGTAGACATACTCTGTCACCCTCGCTTTCTGCATGGGCTGAACAACTACTCAAGCCATTTTACTTGTCATCAAAAAATCCTCCTCAAAGTAATGCTCTAGTTATCTTTCTAAATTGAGGAGCTACTTTTAGATCACACTAAACACAACAATTAGAGCCCTCAGGGTCTAACAATATGACATTTACTGCATGAATCTTCTTTCATCTCCATGGGAGTTTTGTTTAGACCAAAAATCAGTAGGCAGTTAGATCCACTCCCATTCTTGGATGAGGAGTACTTTCACTACTACGTTAGAAGTGAACAATACTTCCAAAACATTGTACCCATATTAGGAAGTTTTCAAACACAACCCGACACCCTGCTCATAAGAAAACACCCCCATTCCTCCACCATATGGAAAATACTCTTGGTGAAGTTTGGTTCAAGAGTAATGATCAATTCATAGCAGGGTACCATACCCCTCTGCAACCTCAAGGTACAAACAATAACCATAAGGAAAAACACTATTTCCTTCACCAATGAGGTCATCCATGCTTTAGTTCAAGAGGGTTAGAGGACTAGAACTTGCTCAAGCAAATCTATTCACATTCAGGGAAAGTAGGAACTTCTTCACATCATGTAGAGGTTGAAACCTCCTCAATGAACAATGCATTAGGCATGCCTTCCTAACATGTTCATATGACTACCCACAAGAAACACCAACTAGAACCACATTTTCAAAAGCTGCTCCAGTTGAAAGTATGACACCTCTTGGTTTATGTACCAAACAACCCATATCAGAAAATGAATCTCCCTATTTAAAAATTTATTCAAAATCAAAGGGAGACATGTTTCTTCTCCTGGGATGTTTCTCAATCACAGGGGTTTCCTTAGTGTCCAAACAAATACATATGTATGTGAATATCAACAAATTCCACCTCCTGCTCAAGGCACCATGGGAATGGTTGAACAATTATGCGGGAGGTACTGAATAGCAAAAGAACCTCTAGGATTTCACCAAATAGAAAAGGGACATGCTTCCAAATCTTCCCGATTTGCCTAAATTCAAAGGGGAAAATTTGTCCAAATCCTTATATCGGGAGCAAGCTGGGACATTTGGGACAAATGGACGCGAAACTCGATACACCGTTCAAACAACTTCGGCTGAAACAGGAAACTTTTGACATGGACAACTGGGACAAAGGGACGCGCGGGACGCGGATAGCCGAAAGCCAAGAGCCAATCAGATCACGCCATGTGTCACCGGCAAATGAGGGACGAGGAAGCCCATACTGAAGGTTTTTGTCAACAAGTGGAGGGGAACATGGATCCCGATGGAACATGTGACTTATTCCCATTCTCTCAATAGAGAGATAAAGGAAGAAGTCCAAAAATCCCACTAGGCCCGTGGACAAATCACAGCAGGACAGATAGTCCAAGGAAAAGGGTCCAAAAATTCAAAGGGGCGAGTTTTCGAGCACTGATCCGAACCAATGAAATAGTGCCACGTGTCCAAGTTTAAGGGCCCACAAGAAAATCCCACGAAAAGGTGGAGAGAGAAAATTTCAGCTAATCAGCAGCCTGCCACGTGTCATCCAGATGGCAGAGTGCGGGAAAAGAAATTTAAAAATCACGTTTTCAACCTGTTTTGTGCCCTAAATCTTCAGATCATCATATCTTTCGATCCAGAGCTCAGATTTGCACATGTTCTTTATATCAACGGAAATCTGTTGAATTCTCTACATGATTCTGGGGTCAATCTTGCATTTTGGTGTCAGTTTAGAGAGAAAATCAAGAAATTCCAACGGCACATCAATTCAGAGGTCACGAAAACTCTTACAAGATAGATAGAAGTAATGCTTCAACTACCAACTTTAATGCAGCAGACAGCTCGCCAACTCCTGTTAGACAGCCCGCCGTTTTGCCAGGATCCACCACTTCTGCCATAATGAGATGAATTAAATGCAACCAAGAAGTGGTTGGGGTAGATTTGGATTTCCTCTCTCTTCCCTCTCTCATTCTTTCTATATATGGTAAAGAAGGGATCTTCTTTTAAGGGGTCGGACATTTTTGTTTTGCATCCTCCCTTCTTCTCGCTTGCCAGGAGAATTTGTGGAGCTTTCAAACCTCCCATATGGGTTGTAATGCCAATTTTTGCCTCTTGGCACTGGTGTACTGTATCAATCTTTGGAGCAATAATAATGCATGTCTGTGGATGATTCTCAACCCTCTCATGTGTTCATTGCTGCATTCCTGATCTTTACTGCAGTTTGGTTATCTGTGCATAATCTTGTATTGCATTCAAATGGTTTGTGTTTTTGCAAAACAAGTGTTCTTCATTCCTCGGTGCATCACCTTTGTAGTTTAGGTTTTATTTTATGCATCTTCTTACCCTGTCTCCTTGGCAGAGTTAGATTAGGTTTTGAGAAAACCCTCTGCATATTTTTATGTGTGCATCTGAATAGAGGAATAGGAACCAACCTTCTCTGGAGATTCCTCTCTCAGTTTCAAGTCCCACACTTGGAGAAAGGATTCAATGTTGTGCAATCAAACTGGATGCTAGTATGATCAACCTAGAAATCTGATCAACATCCAGGGGTGCTATGATTTTCCATCAACATGACTTATGATGAAGTACTCGAGAGTGCTCTCCAAATCAATCAAGCGGCGATAGACACTGGTCGTAAGACATATGGAACGAACGGGAAATTAATCGCTCCCAATCAAAACACTACGACTTATCCTAATATCATGAATACCAATCAAGGACCCAAGATCCTTAACAAAAACCACAGGGTTACAATAGATGGAGTCACAGACCAGGTTAAAAGGGAAAACATTGTAAACACTCCAGCACCCGTTAACAATTAGTGAAATAATAGCTTTACTCCAACAATCAATGTGGTGGATTTTAATCGTCCATCACAACAACAACAACAAAAAAAAAACAATGGAAAATCCAGACACAAAGTCCAATCCAAAACCCAAGTGGATATCAGAACTAAAACCAAAGGCAATAACCTCAAAATTTCAACTCTAACAATCAACAACCTAATCGGAATTTCGGACCACAATAGATTTCAAACCAACAACCTCGGAACTATAATCCCAACTTGTATTGTGCTTTCCACAAGATTCAAGGCCATGATACTAGGAATTTCCGTGACTACAATAAATTCATGCAACATTTTCTAGAAGATCAAAGACAACTCTTTGTAGATATGTTTTTAACAAATTTTGCATTACCCACGCCGAATACCTATACAAGATCAATTTCCCCTCAAAATGCACCCCTCAAGATTTTTAACAATCCTCTCCCAAATCATTCTAATAATAACATGTTAGATCTAAACGGGACAAATAAGAGTGTCATGGAAGGAAATAACGATCATGAAGCCTCAACTTCATCAAATCCACTGGTCGCACCCCAATTAGGAACTCAACCACAAACCAAGATAGTTGGTCTGGTAGAGTTAGACACCGAGCTATATGTAGAAACCATAACAAGAATGTGAGATTATTCTTCTCAACTAGTTCCAACCTACCCATTAGTACCAGACAACGTTCAACAAACACTGGCAAAACCTATAGGCGCTTACGACCTAATTAATGACCTAACAAAGACCTTCTCTCACATTTCCTTCTTGGATTTGTTGAAAAACTCTCCCGCTCATAGGGCTACTCTCTTAGAAGTGTTGGGTCTTGGTCATCTGATTAACATCACTCCTAAAACACAAGTAAACCATGTAGACTTTGATGTCTACCCTCCGGGGCAGCCAGATAGGGATACTGAGTTTATATTTGATATAAGAAAAATGCCAACAGATGCTGAAATTACACGTAGAGGTGACCCAACCTTGCATTTACAGGTATGGGTTTATAATAATTATGTTAAAGCATGCAATGATTGATGATGGGGCAGCAGTTAACATAGTCCCCTTCACTTTTCTTCAAAAGCTAGGATATGGAGAAACAAATTGTTCCTCAACACAAAATACGCTAAGGGGTTATGATAGCCTCAAGGAAACTTCAATTGGGACTATAGTGTTACCAGTCACCTTAGGACCCAAAACAATCCTCACCAAATTTTATATTATAGATCGGGAAACCAACTATAATATGATTCTCGGTCGACCATGGATACATCGCATGAAGGCAATCCCTTCCATGTTATTCTAGGAAATAATATTTTTACACCTGGGAAAAATATTTGTGGCGCAGGGTGACCCAAAACCTTTCGACATACACTTAGCAGATTTGAAAAAGAGACCAGGTGTCCACTCTGAGTTCGAGCTCCCAACGAATCAACTTAACAAACCAGTCAATTCAAATCCAGAAGTAAAGCTGGTACTTACAATAGAATTAGAAGTCACGAATTTGGTTGAAGGAATTCTGACAATCAAAATGAGACCAACATCATAGAGACAATATCATTAGGAACCACCACAAAAATTTTCAAGTTACTAGAGAAAGATCTACCTATTCTCCTACCGTTTGATTCTGTGGGTATAGGATGTCCCCTAGGAATTGGATCTCTTCCAACAGACGAAGTTTATATGGTAGAAGTAAGCAAAACAAAAGAAGGAGATACAAAGAACGTTCCAACATCCATTTTTTCGAGAAATTATTGGACTCTCCACTTTGATGGAGCTCGATGTAGTTTCGGTGCTGGGGCAGGTGTAATCCTTACTTCTCCCAAGGGAAAGATCCTACCTTTTGTCTTTAAGTTAAATTTCGAATGTACAAACAACGAGGCTGAATATAAAGCCCTCCTCCTTGGCCTCATTATAGCCAAAAGGATGGGCATTGATAACATTAGAGTGCTAGGAGACTCGCAATTAGTTGCAAACCAAGTATCTGAGGTATATGAGACTAGAGTTGAGCACTTGCAACTCTATAAAATGGTGGTATTAGATCTAACCAAGGGATTTGACTTCATATCAATCGAAGCAATTCCACGAGAACAGAACCTTCTCACAGATTCAATAGCAACCTCAGCTTCCCGTTTCACTCCAAGCAGTGAGTTGGAAAATACAAATTTCATGGTATCACTTCGTACTGAACCATTGGTGCGTAAAATACCAATAACCCCGATCTTGACACACATAGAAGTTGAGAATGAGTTTACCATCCTAGATCACTTTGAAAGTGATAGGGTCACTCTTGGATATCTAAATACCTATGCAGAATTTGCATCTCACTCATCACATGGTAGATTTCTCCCTAATCCCATATTCCTCTTCCTATTTTGGAAATCCCATGATAGAATCTCCCCCGCAAAAGAATATTGAAATCTGTGACGTGGAGAATGAATAAAGTTTGGAACTACCTTCGGCCCCGCTTGAATTTGAAGAAAGCAACGCTTCCTTAATCAAAGGAACGATTGATATAAATATTGGAACAGAGGAAGAACCAAAGATTTTGAAGTTGGGATCCTCATTAACTCCAGAGGAGGTAGAAATACATACCCAGATCCTCAAAGAACATCAAAAGGATTTCACATTTAGTTACAAAGAAATGATGGGAATTGCACCACATATCACGGTACACAATCTTGTCACCAAACCAGATGCAAAGCCAATTAAGCAAAAGTCAAGACCAATGAAGCCAAAAGTGGCTCTCATGGTGAAAGAAGAAGTAATGAAACTTCTCCAAGTGGGATTCATCAAACCGGTCGACTATTCACAATGGGTATCTAATATCGTCCCCATTCTCAAAAAGAATGGGAAGATACGCATTTGCATAGACTTCCGGGACATTAACAAAGCTTTCCCCAAAGATGACTTCCCTTTACCATCCATCGACGTTATTATTGACACAACAAATGGATTTGAGTTGTTGTCTCTCATGGATGGATTCTCAGGATATAATCAAATCAAAATATCCGAAGAGGATCAAGCCAAAACTACGTTTATAACTCCTTGGGGAACTTACTGTTACACTGTCATGCCATTCAGTCTTAAGAATGTTGGTGCTACATACCAATGGGAAATGACATACATATTCCATGACCTTATTCATAAGATCATGGAATCCTACGTAGATGACTTGTTGGCCAAGGCCAGGAAGCATTGTGATCACCCAGAGGTGCTCCATATCATTCTCTCATGATTGATCAAATATGGCGTCACATTGAATCCAGAGAAATGTGTATTTGGTGTAACAGGAGGTAAAGATTCTAGGTTACATTATATCGTCACGAGGGATTGATGTCGACCCAGCCAAAATCCGGGTTGTTCTTGAAATGATTCCACCATCAGACGAGTCTGGTATCAGATCATTTCTTGGGAAACTTGGTGCAATTCGAAGGTTCATCCCTGACTTAAGTTTTGTTGTTCATCCAATCAACAATTTGTTGAAAAAGGATTATAGCATTGATTGGATAGAAGAATGCAATGAGGCCTTCGAGGTAGTTAAACGATTCTTGTTGTCTCCTCCCACGCTAATGCTGCCTAGATCAGATCACCCTTTGATCTTGTATTCACGAGCTACAGATGTTTCGCTAGCCTACATGTTGGCTCAAGAGGATAATGATAAAAGAGAACGTGTAATTTATTTCATTAGTCAGACATTGCTTGATTATGAGACACATTACACACAGGCAAAAAAGGAGTGCCTAGCTATAGTCTTTGCAACAAAATGATTGAGACATTATATGTTGAACCAGGAAACAAGGGTAATCATCAAAACAGATCACTTACAAACCTATCTAAATCAAGGTTCACTGTCAAAAAATGGTTGGGCACCTCATAACACTAATAGGTGAATTTTATTTGACTTTTTAAAACCGAAATACTGTGAAAGGACAAATTATTGTGGATTGATTAGCTGATAACCCAATGGATAGTGGCGATCTAGTTGATTTAGAATTTCCAGATGAGTGTGTATACTTTTTCGAAACTAGGCTCCCATTTCTACATGTCCATGGTACACTGACATCATCAATTTCATAAAAGACCATACTTACCCAGAAGGGGAAACATCACAACAAAGAAGGCGGTTACACATTATTGCTACTAAATATGTTATTTTAGAACATGTGCTCTATTGTAGAGCCTTCGACAGAATGCTTTTAAGATGTGTTGACACGGAAGAATCCAAAAAGATTCTTTACGAATCCCATAGTGGGATATGTGGAGGCCACTTTGGTGGCCATGCCACTGCTCACAAAATACATCGGATGGGCTATTTTTGGCCCACTATGGAACATGACGTAGTAGAGTTTGTGTGCAAGTTTCATAAATGCCAAGAGTTCTCCCACGAGATTCACATGCCAGCACAGGCTCTGCAACCAATCGCAACCCCATGGCCCTTTTCCATGTGGGGCCTAGATTTGATAGGGAAATTCTCTCCCTCATCAACAGATGGCCATAACTTTATAATCATGGCCACAAAATATTTTACTAAATGGGTAGAGGCCATGCCTCTCACCACCGTACCAGGTTTTGTAATCACTAAATTCATTATGAATCAAATCATTTGCAGGTACGGTGTCCCACAAGTCATTATCTTAGACAATGACACATCCTTCAAGAACGATGAGGTCCGTGAGTTATGCAACAAATTCAAGATAAACCATCACACAACCTCTCTTTATTACCCCCAAGCCAATGGACAGACTGAGGCAACAAATAAAACATTAAAATCCATTCTCCTCAAAATAGTTAAGGAGAACAAATGGGATTGGCATTTAAAATTATACCCGACTTTGTGGGCTTATCGAACGTCAATAAGAACACCAACAGGGGAAACCCCTTTCTCATTGGTATTTGGGGCAGAAGCAGTTCTCCCACTTGAGGTTGAAATACCCAGTCTCCGCATCTCATTACAAGGGATCTTGGGAGAAGAAGCCTATAGAGAGGCACGCCTCTCTCAACTAGAAATCCTTGATGAGGCCAGATTAAATGCCGAGCAATGGCACAAATCCTATGTTGACTGCATGTGCTGGTAATATAACAAGAAGGTTTACGAATGAGAAATATATGAGGGAGATCTAGTTCTAAGACTTGATAGCCGGATTGACAAGAAGACCGACAAAGGAAGAAAATTCCAGCCCAAGTGGTTGGGTCCATACCGAGTCATGAAGGACTATGGAAATGGTGCGTATCTTTTATGTACACTAGAAGGTGAGGAATTCAGTAAAACTGTCAATTCCTTACATCTTAAACGGTTTCATGCATAGGTCATCAGCATCACCATTTGTATACTATGTTCATCTGCATCACATTAGCCATTTAGTTAGTTCATTTTGTTCACTCATTTCGTAAAATTTTGTGGTCAAGGAACTTATTCTTAAGTAATTTATTACAAGCTTCTGAAAATATTGGCAAAGCATTCAAATCATATCTCTTCAATTTTCATAATATCATCAAATGATTTCGAAATCATCTCATCAATTCAACAGACAAAATCTTGAAAAAAACAATACCAAGGCTTGCATACTTGGTCATACTCATTTCATCTACTAGGTTAAGTTGTTCTTGCCTACGGTCTGTTCTAGAGGCTTCATGGTGTCACAACTATCCCTCTTACGTCTCTTTGAAACAAGGATACTCCAAAATCACAGATCAGAAATGTCAAATTCAAATTGAATAAAAATACTAAACAAACAGAATATTTTATTTTACACACTTCTTTTCCCTACCAACCTTCGGTGATGAGCCCGCATCTCTTACTAGTGGTGCGAGGTTGGGAAAGGAAAGAAGTTCCCTTACTCGCCTATGTCCTGCCTTCGGTGATAAGCCCATATTTCTTACTAGTAGCATGGGGTAGGGCATAGGGGGTCCATTCATGCAAATTAATGAATCTTAGTGTTTTAAAATTCAAAACAAAGTGTATTGTGAAATGTGAAATTAAGCATCCAAGTTCCAAAGAGATCAAATCCCCAAACCATATTTTGTCAACCAAGTTTCCATTTATGGATCTAAGTCTAGATAAACTGGAAAGTAAGTTACAATCTGAGCTATGTAGTAGTTTTTGAGTAAGGTAAGTATGTAGGTCTAAATTTGGTTTCTGTCAATACCTTGTCTTTCTCTCATCATTTCCATTCAGTCAAAACTCATACAATTTACGCCCTTCCCAGCTCTTGGTGTTGAGTCCTCACATCTTACTAGTTGCAGAGTTAGGAATGGGGCAATTTCATCTCATTATCACTACATATTCATCATGTTTTTCCAAAACAAGAAGAAGCAATGAACATTTCCCAAAGAAGCCAAAATTTCAGTACTACAGTATGTTTGCATCATCACATATCAGCATTACAAAAAATAAAAAAAAAGAGAAACATTCTGTTCAACATTTGTTATCACTTGTCATCCATTGCATACATTCTGAAAAGCATATAAAAACAGAGATTCTAAAGCATCTAGTATACACATGAGAAACAAATCACAAAACTCTAGATACAAAGAAGATCTAGATCCAAAAAGATATCTATATATATATATATATATATATATATATATATATAGGAATCATGTTTTACATACAATGCCATCATGCACTAGGCATGGTCAAAATGCTCAATGATCCCGAAAAATACAAAACAATCGTATAGTATCAAAAATGGTATCTAAAGCAATAAAGGCTCAACGCCCTATCAATCCTTGTGGGATCCCTTGGAGGGTGCACGACCGCGTCTAGGGATCCTGCTATGGCTGCGATGACGCTCTGAATGCACTGAATGATGGGAGTGCTCATGATCACGACCACTAGCTGTGGTCTCACTAATGAGAACAGCTCTGCCTAATCAGGCGCTCAACAGTCTCGTATCCATCTACTTGAGTATGAAGGGAGGTCACTATCTCTGCCACCTTCCAGACAGGGCAAACACATCAGTGTGTCTATCAACTGCTAAAGGCTCTCCTGAATCCTCAGTAAGCTGAGCCCGAGTCTTCCCCGAAGGGAGCAAAAGGGTGTCTGCATAAACTGATGAATGAAGATCCCGCCATCCTTGTGTAGTCGCTACAAATAAAAAAGGGAAATAACAAGTTAGAAAATCACCAAAAAAACAATTCAAAAACAAGCAAAACAACAAAAAAAATATCAACTAACATCTCTAGCTAACAGGGTCGAGGGAAGAGTGGTAACTCACTTGGATCTCCAGGCATCTCGGTAGTGTCTCTAGGATCTGCGCCTGTTACTGATACTTTTACTGACTGTGGAGCCTCCCCAAAATCTGGAATGAAATGACATCCTGCCATAGACTCATCATCTCCCTCAATGTCCTGAGAAGGAAACTCCTCTGAGACTAAGGTCTCCTTCTCTACACTCACCTCCACCCTCTCTGCCCTCAAGATATCCTGAGTGTCATGCCACTCAAAATCACTATTTTCCTCCTGGGATGCCCCACCATCCTCACCTCCACCCCCCTCTCCCATCATCTCCTCCTCAGTCTCCCCTCATGTGAACTCCTCAGAGTCTAAGTCCACATCAATGGGATCATCCTCCTCCCCACTAAAATTAGGAACAACCCTGATCTGAAGTAAGGGTGCTCGAGGAGCACCAGCTGCCTCTTGGGCACTAACCACTTGCCTAATTCTGATAGGTACTCCAGGAGTAACCGTGGTCCAACCTTGATCTCCTCTAGGACATCCCCAGGCCTCACAAACAGTCCTATACACATGCCCCACTGGAGGAAGCATATCAATATAAGGGAGACCAAATTGCTGAGGTACTTGATCAAAATGGGTGGATCTCCACTCTCCCTATCATGTCTACCAACTGACATATGGTAGAGAAAGGAAATCAATGTAGTCACCTCCTGCCCCCACAATCCTGCCATATCCTGATAAGGAGTAGCCTCCATATCTACAGTAGTCAGTGAAGCCACTAGCTGGTGTGGCATCCTAAGCACTGACATCCCTATCCACCCTTAGCTACCCTAACAGCCCCTGGTCCTTTACTACACACCCCTCCCATAGGGAATGATATGCTCATACACCCAACTCATAACTAGAGTAGGGTGACTCAAAGAATGCCCCTATAATCTGACCACCCTATACAAATCATGGTAGGTGGTCCCGAGAATATCTACTCCCCAAGCATAAATATGGCTATGGGCCTCAATATCTGTGTAATCACGGGAGCCCAATAGTATAAAAGAGTGTCTCCTCCCTTATCCCCAATCAACCATGAGGCCAAGATACCCATAATGGCCTTACGGAGGGTGGGGATAGGAGCAGTAGCAATAGATTGGACCTTCACCCCCTTCTTCAAGCTAAAGGAGACAACAACATATCCCATATAAGTAGCCCACTGAATCATCTGATACCTAGATCATGTTGTCTTAAAAGAAAACTACCTCCCAAGAATCAAAACCCCCAAAATGTGGTAAACATCCTCCAGGGTGATAGTCCACTCACCCCTAACACTTGGTAACCAGAAAGTATTTTAGTCTGCATCCCAGTATGAGAATAAGTCACACAATATGTGACTGATAGGAGCAACATGAGGAACCCGTGAAATCCTCAAAATACTAGCCCTCTGAAGATGTCTCACTCTGTGTGGGTTAGTATGTCTAAAACTCAGGGAGCCTAATCACACTCCCATGCTCCACTGAATATACTCCTCCTTTTGCATCCACCCAAAACAGAGAAAAAGAGCAAGTTAGCAACATAATTTGATAGATAAGCTCATCAAAAACATAGAAAAATACCAAAAATACCAAAAAAATTACTTTTAAGGCTATCTTTTACTTTTTGTCCAGAACCACCGCCTTGTGTAGAGCCGCGGTGATCATCACCTTCTAAGAGCGGCACTGTGACCACACCTTCTAAGGGTGGTGGTCCTGCGACCCCTGCCATCATAGGGCGGTGGTCCCGTGACCGCCACTCTGTATAGGGTAATGGTCCTATGCCGATTTGGTGTATGACTCTAATGCCCTAAAAATACTTTAAAACAGTAAAAATACACCATTTTGAGCAAAATAAAATCCTACCCTATGGGAACCCCCCTAGAGACTCATTTAACACTAATATTTTTGAAAATAACTCCCCCAAGACAAATATTTGAACATTTTTATATTTTAGGTTTAAAAACAATAAATTGAGAAAAACTAACTTGATACTTCATGCGTTGATCTCTTGCTCTCAGAGGCATGATAAAAATCTTGCAACGAATGTTTTGACTGCACTCTTGTCAAAAATGGTTACTGTGGGCCCCAGAGCTCAAAAATTACCAAATCGATACGCACAAATGAATAGGAAAATGAGCTCGTTATATATATAATATTCTAACCTTGTTTTGAATGTTCTTTCACAGAGTTGGAGCAACGACAGAGGTAAGTTCTTATCTTCGCGCAAATGGTAAGTCCACATTTCATTTTAATTTAGTATTTATTTTTTGATTTCTTTTATCTATCTGCACTTGAATGCTCTTTTCGTTTTACAGATAACGAGAATCTATATGGTGACATTACGACACACAAGCGTGTCAGGTATAGCTTCTAACTCCCCATTTTGGGACCAGCCATACTCAGACCCACCTGTTTTATGCCCCTTCATGGCTAAAACTCTTCTCCGAGGGGGCAATATGTATGTACCCAAAATTGTATGTACTGTACTGTCAGAAAGAGGTTACAGAAACCCCAATGATGATTCAGATCTCTTCACAAGGTGTTCAGAATCTAGAAAGCATGTTGAGTATACATTTG
The DNA here is from genome assembly GCA_019776745.2 of Taxus chinensis. Taxonomy (NCBI): domain Eukaryota; kingdom Viridiplantae; phylum Streptophyta; class Pinopsida; order Cupressales; family Taxaceae; genus Taxus; species Taxus chinensis. Next base: position 357,835,311 of record CM034157.1, read on the forward strand.
CATCCTAAAATGCCTTATCCAGCCTTTGCATGCTTTGTTCTAACCCCTTTCCTCTTTTTTCTTGCATTTTGGTCTTTAGTTATAGGACTGCCACCCTGTTTGGGTGGCGGTCCCATGACCGCCGCCCAGGACCCCACCCAGGACAGGGTGGCGGTTCCTGAAACCACCACCCTACTCTGGGCAGCGGTCCTACGCATGTTTTCCAGAACTTTCCGACGCACTGGTCAATGTGAAAATTCAAGTTGCGCTTGTAATTCTCAAGCACTCTTGCTTGCATTTAATTTTTAGCCACCTTATAAATATTAATTTCTTTTTTTTAATAGTTAGAAGAGTTAAATTTGATCTTACCTTCTGGTCAATCAAAATTCTATAAATACCAAACTTGTTTACAAGAAAAACACCCCTCTCTATCTATAATTTATCATTCAGTGTGTTTGAAAGCTCCTTCAACAAGTCTCAACAGGTCTAGATTTTGTATAAGTTCTCAGCCTCTCAATTCAAGGCTCCCTCATTCTTTTTGCTTTAGAGATCACTAGATCTCTCTAGTTTCATCTTGTTCCATTGTTTTTCTCCAAACAACTGGCTTAGCATAGAACAATTTTAGTTCTAGATTAAGTTCATTTGAATCTTGAGTCGACTTAGAGTTATAGGTCATTGTTTGTCACAGGAAGTATAGGTCCTAGTGTTTTCAGTGTGTTTGTGTTGTATCCCTACAACAACCATGTTAGGAATCACATAACCAAGCTCTATTCTCTTACGCTATCCCTCTCCTACTTGCATTCTATTCGGCTTACGCCCAAGATGCCACTGTTCAAACATCTTCTCCTACTACCGCTGTCACATTCCCACTTTTTTGGATTCACAAGAACACATAGGAACGAAGAGATCACACTGAGGGGACAAGCTACAATACAACTAGATTTGCCTCTATTCTGTAAACTCCAGGTTTGAATTGTCAAAGTTGTAGTTACAATATATCAAATAGAATAGAAAATCATTTTATTTCAGTTAAGATTACTTTCAAAATTACCAGGGAAGCTGTGGGGAATAATAGCTTTTGAGAAGCTATGATTTATTCCTCACTTTTGAGGTAAGATTGAAGGTCTTTCAATTAAATTAGTTAGTTATTTATATTCAGGATCAATTCAAAAGTGTAGTGCCCACTTCCCTTTGACAAATTTTGATGCTTATGTTGATAATGTTGATTTCATTATAGACATTACTATGTTTTGATTTAGTATGTTGTTAGACATTAGATTATGGATTATTATGAATTTTGATTTGATTATGATGCATGATGATCACTAGAGACACCTCACATGTGAATGATGATATATTATTGGAAATGGATATTTTATAGATGTTGTCGGACATTTGACTTTGGATGTTATGAATAGATCTAGAAAATGAATATTTTATGATGCTGATATAATTGTGGATTAAAAATACAAATGATGTAGTTGTTACTTTGATGTTGTTGTGATTCATTATATAGTTGATTTAGTGATTCTATTCGTATCATATTGGATGTTTTGATATGGCCACGAGGCTGAAGGAGGTATTTGTATTTTATAGGTTAAAAATATCACAACAAAATATTGGGGATCAGAGACCAACCAAAATAGAATTCTAGGTGAATTCGACAAGGTCACCATGACAACTTGTTTTATTGTGTTGTGTGTTGTTTTGTTAGAGATTCCCAAGGGGGGAATCATTTTTATATGTGACCATGAGTTGTGTATTTTTGTTGTTATGGTTAATGTTTATTTTATTGTTGTAAGTATTTTATTTATAATGTGTTATCTTCTTTTAATTAATTAATTGTGATAGATTAATGTGAGGAGATCATATGTTTAAAATTTAAATAAATTAAATTGAGATATGGAAAGTAATTATTAGAGTTGTTGGCTGATTGTAATTAATTTGTAAGGGATGTGTAAGTTGTGTAAGAGCTTGTGTAAGTTATATTTTAGAGTATGAAATACTCAACCTCCTTGGAAATACGAATTTGACCTTGGGGGCTATTTTTTGAAACTTGTGGGACAAGTAAAACTTGTCCCATGCCTCTAAATTTATGTTACCAACCATACTTATAGTTGGGGAAGTGATTAGTGACTTTTATAATGCATTTTATTCATCTTGTGCATGTTTTTAATTGCAATTTCTTACATTTTAATTTAATGGCTGTCCCTTGAGGTGTGGGTTGTTTTGGAGTGTGCAAGTAACTTGTCATTCTTCACCCACCTCTTTATTAAGCCTTGGAGTTTAGATTTTGTCTTTTGTGTTGATTTGAGAGGATGTGTGATGTGGGATCCTACATGGATCCACATCATCCTCTTCTTTCCCCCTTCTATATATTTCAAACTCTCTTCTTGTTTTTGGGTTGTTGAACCTTTTTGCATTATTCCTTGGGGGCACATTTTCTTGTGGAAGCTCTTGTTTTTGAAGAAAGTTTTGGAGATAACTTTGTATGCTTTAAAGCTTGCTGTTTAGAGCTGTGTTATTGGAAAGCTTACTATTTGGAGACCAAATAACCATGGAGAGGTAGGAATTTAACTCTCTTTTATTGATGTTATTTCCTTGCTGTGTTGTGTGGAAAATGCATGATTTTGTTTTATTTGTTGCTTGGCTGGGTAGACTACCTTAGGGAAGGTGTAGGAGAAGGCTATGGGGAATTCCATGTGGGGGGACATAAGAAGTTCCATTGAGATTAAAATTTTGTGGAGGGAGTTTGGGTTTGGGATCCACCTTGGAAAAGAAATAACTTGCATTTCTTACTTTGTGGGGGCATAAGGAAATCTATGGGGGGCACAAGGAGGGATTTGTGGGGGCATAAGGAAATGTGTGTGATGAGTCACTTGGTGGTTTGCATTTGGTGGATGCCCAATTATCAATTGGGAGGAATAAGTATCTTCCCCATATTCCTTTCTCCTTTGACTTGCATGATCAAGCTTGAGTTCTGTTTGAAATGTTTCTAAATGTAGTTGTGAACTGTTTTTTGTTTTGTGTTGCTTTGTGTTTCAAAAAGAAATGTGTATGTGAAAGAATGTTGTGTTGTGGAAGCCAGTTGTTGCCATGGTTAAATTACATCTTTTATTTTATCTTGGTTGGGGCTCGGGGGCCAATGATAAAGGAAGGCTTCTTCTTTGATTAGATGTCTTGGTTGGGTAGAGAGTGTTGTATTTCGCCCTCTTTGTTGTGATAAATTTAGAGATACAAAATGGAGCATATTGCTATTTTGAAGCCAATAAATGTGCAATTTGACAGTCCCTCCTTGTGAGTAAGTTTATTGTATCCCTTCCCACTTTGAAGTGGACGAATTGTATAATTATTTGTAATGAGAAGTTACTTGTATTGATGAGAAAGATTTGGAAGTGAAATGTGTAATGTAAAGAGTTATGTTCCCCTTCTCTGTTTTAAAAAGGAATGTGAAAGAGTGTTGTAAAATTTATAAACTGTATTTGAAACCAAATGGAAAAGAGAAATTGTAAATTTGTATTGGAAATGAATAAAGGATTGCATTAGTTCTTGAAATTATAGTGTATTGGATTTGATTTGCTGTAAAAGATTGAAATATCTGTTGAAAAGAAGAATGCGTAGGAAGTATATTGTTTTTGCATTCTTGGAATTATATTGAAAATTGAAATCAAAATTTGTAATGTTAACTTGGGAATGAATTGTTAGAATCATTTTAATGTATTAGACTATATTCAAAATAATTTGTTACATTTAAATGATGAAATCGATAAATAGATCCTTTAAATTTTTTTTTGATCACTGACATTGTAAATTCTAAAACTGGTAAATTTATACAAAATGCACAGTTTGGACCAACACTTAACAATCAACTTGGGAACCTTAAATTTTTTTATGATACATTAGAAATGAACTTAATTTGACAAAGAAAACTTAAGAAAACGACCTAACCATTGCTAATTCGAATACAATCTCTCTAACAATCGTTTTCCTGTCATTTGTCGGAAAAATTCAAACTTGAATGTATTAAGAAAATTAACTTTTTGAAAACACTCTAAACCATCCCTAGATCAATACTCCATGTGTATTTGACATGTTGAGTGAAGGAGGAAACCAAATTTAATCAAATTAAAAAGTTGAAAATTGTCAGTTTGCCAATTAAAATCTTGAAGATTACTTTTACAAAATTGAACCTTAAACTTCATCAAAACATAAATTTTATATTTCCTATGCAACGAGGGCATCGATAGCTTTCTGAAAAGTCTTTGTTTTCTCAAAACTGAGTTTTTTAGCTCAAGTTATGGCCATTTGAAGTTTTACTTAAATTTGACATTCAAAAATAAAATAAATCTAATTGTTAACTTTAATTTTGACTTTGCAAAAATTTCCACAAAAATTCCGCAGGCCCTGCCATTCTGCAACCAATCAGGACCTGCCATGTGGCACCTTAGAGGGGTGGACCAAATTTAAAATTATCTTTCTTAAAATTTTACCTTGGGAAATTTTTTCCTATTTTTCCCCGCATTACCGCCGGCCAAAGCCAATCAGATGCTGACACGTGGCATGGTGGAAGGGTGGACCCTTTTTTAATTTAAACTTTTTAGGTTTTCAGACCTTGGGAAAATTTTCAATTTTTCCCTACATCCCCACCAGCTAGCAGCTAATCGAAGGGCACCACATGTCCTCTTGGAGCTACGACAGAGGCGCGGTTTCTTTTCAACCCTTAACCCTTTGAAAAATTTGGGTAAAATTTTTCTTTTTTGCGCCACCGGCCCGCAACCAATGAGAATTTGCCACATGACATGTTGGGGGGGTGGTAGCGGGGAGGGAGGACCCCTTTGTTCCTTTGAGTTTTGGCCTTGGGAAAATATTTACAAAATTCCCCGCGGCCCCGCATCATCGCCCCTACCTTGGGATTTTCTTCTTCCACAAGCTCGTGTATCCGCGCATCCCCTTCTTCCTTTTTGACTTCCGTCAGCGTAATTACAAAAAATCCTCCCATCGCTCTATCCTTCCCTCCCCCTCTCCCACTTTGTGTAGTGCTCGTTTAAACAACCACTTGAGACCTAAGAAACAACCTAGGGTTAGCTAGAAAAATTATGGGATAATTTTATTTTTTGATTTGAAGTGTCTTCAACCAGGTTGCAAGACATCAATTTTCACTATAGGTTCTATAACAAGACCAATGTACTACAACATATGTTCCCTTCATTAACTAATAACAATTTCACAAGGTTCAAATTTTAGGGTTATATGTTTTAGTTAGGTTCAGGGAGTAATTTACCCCCATGCCTGCTCTCTATCAGCCTTAGAGTTTCAACAAGATTTTTCTCATACTTAACGCTTCCAAAATTTCCCTAAACCATTCCCATTGGATAGGAAATTTTCTCACCTTTCCGGTGATATAAATAAGTCCTCCTAACTCCTTATATTTCTCAAGATATGGCCGGGTGGAGTTTTTAGGTCAAAATTTCCCTTAAGGGGACATGTGTCAAGAGGAGAGGAAGGCCTTTTGGCAGGTTGGTGGGGCAAGGGTGGCTCAGGGAAATTTTCCCATTGCGCAGCACAAAATCCATGTTTCTCTCGCACCTCCGCGGGTCCTCGGTGGACACGTGTCATCACTTGATTCAACGTGGACAAAAAGGTGGTGGGGAAAAGTTTGGATTTTTGCCCAAGTCAAAATCCCAAACTTCAAAGGGAAACATTTCTCCGCATTCCCTGGTGAAGCCGGGTAGCGCCACATGTCAACCCGTGATTGGGTGTGGGCGATGGGGTGGAGGAGAAATCCGAGGGATTGAGCCAAAAAGGTTTCAAGCCCGAAAAGATCACGCGGGACTGCGTGTCCATGAAGAGAGATTTTCTAAGCAAGGTGGGGTTGTGGGGCCGCGAAGTCAAAAGGAAAATTTTGCCAAAAGAAGAATTAAAAGTTAAGTTTTCAAGATTCTCCCGTGCATCTGTCGAGCCACGTGTTAGCGTGGGATTGGTTGCGGGTTAGCGGGGATGCGGGAAAAATTTGGAAATTTTTCTCGAGGTCCAAAACTTAAAAGGTTAAGTTCAAAAGGGGTCCGCCCCTCCACCGTGCCATGTGTCAGCACATGATTGGCTAAGGGTTGGCAGGGATGCGGGGAAAAGTGGGAAAATTTTCTCAGGGTAAAATTTTCAAAAAAAAGATAAGTTTAAAATTTTGGTCCACCCCTCTGATGTGTCACATGTCAGGCCCCGATTGGTCATGGGATGGCAGGGGCCGCAGAATTTTTGAGGAAATTTTTCCAAAGTAAAAAATTAAAGTTAACAGTTCAGATTTATTTTAATTTTTTAATGCCAAATTGAAGTAAAACTTAAAATGGCCATAACTTGAGCTAGAAAGCTCGGTTTTTGGAAAACGAGGAATTTTCAGAAAGATCTCGATGCCCTCTTTGCACAAAAAACATAAAATTTAATTTTTGAAGAAATTTAAAGGGTAAAGTTTGTATGAAAAATATCTGCAGGCTCTTAATTATCAAACTGACAATTTTCAACTTTTCAATTTGATTAAATCCGGTTTCCTCCTTCACTCAACATGTCAAACAGACATGGAGTGTTGATCTAGGGAGGGTTTAAAGTGTTTTTTAGGAAGGTTAATTTATTCAATTGATTTAAAAGTATGTATTTTTCCATCTGTCAGAGAAAATGACTGTTAAAGGAATTGTATTCGAATTAGCTATGGTGAAGTTGTTTTCTCGAGTTTTCTTTGTCAAATTGAATTCCTTAGTGTCTTAGCATGCTATTCCATAACATTTTTAAATTGGTTATTAAGTGCAGGTATAAACTGTGCATTTTGTTTAGATTTACCAGTTTTAGAATTTACAATGCCAGGGATCAAATTTTTAAAGGATCTATTTATCGATTTCATCATTTAAATGTAACAACTCATTTCTAATATAGTCTAATACATTCATTTGATTCTAGCAATTCATTCCCAAGTAAAAATTAAAAATTCTGATTTCAATTTTAATATAATTCCAAGGATGCAAAAATAAGATACTTCCTTCCTACGCATTCTTCTTTTCAACAGAGATTTTAATTTATAATAGCAATTCAAATCCAATACACAATACAATCTTGAGAACTAATGCAATAATTTATTCATTTCCAATACAACTTTACAATTTTCTCTTTTCCATTTGATTTCTAAATACATAATGTACAACTGTATATAACATCTTTTCACATTTCCTTTCAAAACAGAGAGTAGAATATAACTCCTTTACATTTCACATTACAATTCAATCTTCCATTATCAATATAATTATCTTCACATTACAAATGGCTATACAATTCATCCACTCCAAAGTGGGAAGGATTACAATAACTTGTTCAAAAGAAAGGACTGTCAAACTATATATTCCTTTTGCTCCAAAACAACATCATGATAGTTTCTTCATCTTTGCATCTTGATCACAACAAGGAAGGGGGAAAGGCAACACTCTCCACCCAACCAATACATATAATGAGAAGGGAGAAGCCATCCTTCCTCATTGGCCCCCGATCCCCAACTCATATTGAAATAAGAGATGCAATACAACACATGGAAACAAAGGCTTCCACAACAAACATGCAACATTTTCACATTCAAAACACATTCCAAGAAGAATGTAGTTAACAACTACATTAAACAAGTGTATACAAAACTGAGGCTTCATCAAGCAAGCCAACAAGAGCAAGGATCTATGGGGGAAGCTAATTATGCCTCCCAATTGGGAATTGGGCATCAACCAATAATAATACCACCAATATAACATATCATATCCCATAAACCTTGTGCCTCCCAACCCCTCCTTATGCCCCCCAAAGTTTCTCCCTCATGCCCCCCCAAGAGTAAGAAATACAAGCTATTTCTTTTCCATGGTGGATCCCAATCCCAAACTCCCTCCATAATAAAACTGATGCCATTGGCATTCCCTTATGCCCCCCATTTGAAATCCCCATAGCCTTCTCCTACACCATGTCCTAAGCAGTCTACCCAACCAGCCAACACACACATAACAACAATCTCCATTTTAAACATGTATAGAAAGAGAAAGAAATATTTTCAAAAGGTTCAAGTTCCTACCTCTCCATATTGGAGTTTTTTCCAAGATCAACAAGCTTCCCAATGCCAAAATAACAGTCCCAAATCAGAAACACACAAACATGAAATGGTCTCCAATCTTCATCCACAAGAAAGACTCCAACAATAAGCAAGAAATTCACCCCAAGGAAAGTATGCAAAGTTGTCAACAACCACCAACAAGCAAGGAGTTCAAATTTTAAAGGAGAGGGAAGAGAAGGGGATGATGTAGATCCATGTGGGATGCCACATCACTCTTCCTCAACCCCCAAAAGAAAAATCCATATCATTCACCTAAACATAATAAATAAAATGAAAAATTAACTTACACACTCTAAAATAACCCATACCCCAAAAGGACTGAATTTAAAACATGTAAGAGAAGTGCAATCAAAACTTACAATTAGTCATTTCAAAATGCATTAAAAAGGCCTAAATTTAACCTCCAAGCCATAGGTATGGTTGGTGAATAATTTTAAGAGGTGTGAGACAAGTTTAGCTTGTCCCACAAGCTTCCAAATATAGCCTCCAAGGATAAATTCGAATTTTCCCAAGAGGATGAAGTGTTTCACACTCCAAATCTATCTTACATATTTCTTACACATTATTACAACCTTTCTTACAAACTCTTACAATATTACATTTAAGAGTAACAACTTTATTTATTACATTCCTATGACATATTGATTTATTTATTTTAACGCATGATTATTCACAACATTAACAAAACATAAAATAATTAATGAAAGGGGTAACACATCACAAAATAAATACATGCAACATTAAGAAAGAAACCACATTAATAAATACACAAACCCATGGTCACATATAATGGAAATCCCCCCCATGAGAATCCCTAACATAGCACAACACGCACACAAAACAATTGCCATGGTGACCTTGTTGAATTCACCCAGAATTCCAATATGGTTAGTCTCCAGTCCCCCGACATTGTTGTGATATTTTATCCTGTAAAACACAGATACCTCCTTCGGCCTTATGGCCATATAAGAACATTGAACATAAAAATAATTATAATAACAAAACCATCTATACATATGAATCAAAACAACATCAAGGTATCCACATTATCATTTTCAGTTTAAATAAATCAACTATATCATCATCAATAATCTTCCATACTAGATCTACTCACAATATCCAAATGTCACATGTCCAAATCAACATCTATAATATGTCCATGTCAAACAGTATATCAACATCCACAAATATAAGGAGTTAGGAGGACTTATTTATATCACCAGAAAAGGTGAGAAAATTTCCTATCCAATGGGAATGATTTAGGGAAATTTTGGAAGCATTAAGTATGAGAAAAATCCTAGTTGAAACTCTGAGGCTGCTAGAGAGCAGGCATGGGGGTAAATTACTCCCTGAACCTAACTAAAACATCTAACCCTAAAATTGGAACCTTGTGAACTTGATATTAGTTAATAAAGGAAATGTGTGTTTTGGTAAAATTGGTTTTGTTCCGGAACCTGCCAGTGGCAACGGTTGTCTTGTAACTTGGTTGTGGACACTTCTAATAAAAAAATTATTCCATAATTTTCTAGCTAACCTTAGGTTGTTTCTTGGGTCTCAAGTGGGTCATTTAATCAGGCACTACAGTTTGGTATCAGAGCAGTGGTTCAAAGGCTTGGACCATTGGGCACACTAGAAAACTTGAGACATGAAAACTTAAACCTAGTACACTTGTAAATCTAGAAAACAACTTAGCTAGAATTTGTATGTTTTAGTAAACATGGAAGTTGTGTAAACTTAGAAAAATGAACTAACTCTCACTTTGGTCTATGCAGGAGGCTCAGACGGAGTGAGAGGAACCTTCACAGAGACTCAGACCGACCACCACTGGATCAGGGTGTGGCAGCCATTCTACCTCAGATTCTACAGACCCTTTAGGATGTCAATGCCGCCCTACGCAGAGGATTAGGTGGAGGACATGCAGCTAGTCATGATAGAGCCCCTTCTATCGAGGGTCAGGTATCTCCTCAACTCAGCGAGGAGCATAGAGGAGAGAACTCCCATGTGGAGTCAGCCAGAGTAGAGTCACCACCTAGGAGGTAGGGTGACAGAGTTCCAGAGCATAGAGAGAGGTCTCAGAGCCCTAGGCTTAGGGATGAGCATGCAGAGAGACCTAGAGGCTGATAGACCACAGCTGTGGATCACATCAGGGAGATCCTAAAGCTTCAGCCCTCACATTACTTAGGTGATACAGGTGGATTTCAGGAAGAGGCCTGGCTAGTGAGCTTGAGCAGTTGCTTCAAGATTTTTCCTTGTTCTAGCAACATGAAAGCTCATGTTGTGATCCATCTACTGAGGGATGGAGCAGGAGTGTGGTGGAGGATAGAGGAGTAGAAGCTCCATGTAGATTCAAAGAAAGTGACCTAGGAGCTATTTGAGGAGAGATTCAGGAGCAAGTATTTATCATGGAGGTTCATCTAGTAGAGGATTGACGAGTTCCATGACCTCCGACAGGCTTCTCTTTCAGTAGCAGAGTATAAGAGTATATTTTTGGATCTACTCCAATATGTAGAGTACATGTAGGATGAGCAGGTGCAGATTCACAGGTTCATTGGGGCCTAAATTTGGATATCGGAGGTGCAGTGTGGATTCACTATCCACAGACATTAGCTGAGGCCATCGAGAAGGCCTATATTTAGAGGAGACTCAGGGTAAGACCAATAGGCTAGAGACTGAGTCTGCAGATGTAGGATGGTAGATGAGATTCAGTACCTCTTCCTCTGGTGGCCAGGGTACAACATAGACTTTAGGCAGTAGCAGCAGTCCCGCCCACCTCATAGACCTCCATAGAGAGCTGATGCATTAGAGAGGAGACTTAGGGGTAAGACCCAGTAGGCTAGAGACCGAGTCCAGGAGCTCACCCGCATACAACAAATGTAGGATGGATAGATCAGAGGTTCAGTACCTCTTCCTCATGGTGGCTAGGGTACAACATAGGGATGGTCATCCTTTAGGCCACAGTAGTAGCAGGTCCCACCCACCTCATAGACCTGAGCTGATGCACAGAGAGGTCAGAGTATGGGGCCTCCTCCTAGGGGTCCCATCAGGACACAGGGTGGACCTAGAGCTCAGTCAGTAGGAGCTCGCCAGTAGAGGCCACAACAAACCATATCCAGATCATTAGGATCCATGCCACAGACTTCTAGGGCACCTACTGGAGGTGCTACTTATTGGGGAGGATCAGGGGGATGTTTTGGTTGTGGAGTTACTGGACACTTTTGGAGAGATTACCCACATAACCCTAACAACAAGGGTAAGGCACAGATTTCAGAGCTGACTGTTGGTGACATGGGGCACAACCACAGGATTTATGCAGTGGTTGAGAACCACCAGGAAAGAGCATCAGAGCACAGTCATTGAGACCACAGGTAGCATTGGTGGTATTCCTACCTCTATTTTGTTTGATTCTGGTTCTTCTGATTCTTTCATTGCACCATCTTTAGTAGAGCGATGCAGGCTGGTGGTAGTTAGGCAAGGTCTTAGTTGGGATGTCGAGATGGCTTCTGGAGCCAAGATCTCTATAGACTCCTTAGTTAAGGAGTGTGTAGTGGATTTGGGACCTTTCACCACTACCTCAGATCTCTGTATCCTTCCTTTGGGCTCGTATGGAGTCATTTTGGGTATGGATTGGTTATCTACACACAGGGCTAGGATGGATTGTTATCACAAGACTATATCTTGTGCAGATGATTTGGGAGTTGAGTCAGTGATCTCGGGGGTCAGGAGACCCGTTTCTATTCGCACCATCTCTGCTATGCAGCTTAAGTGGTGTGTGTGATGGGGTTGTCAGATGTATGTTGTTACAGTCAGTGACAGATCAGAGGATGGGTCTAGTGGACCATCGCTAGATGATCATCCCATTTTGAGAGAGTTTTCTGATGTTTTTCCTGGGGAGCTACCGGGGTTACCACCCCCACGTGAGATTGATTTTCATATAGATCTAGTTCCTGGAGCAGAGCCTATCTCATGAGCACCTTATCGGATGACCACCCCAGAGCTCTGTGAGCTCAAGTTACAGCTTGAGGGCCTTTTGGAGAAGGGCCTTATCCATCCTAGTGTATCCCCTTGGGGTGCATCGGTGATCTTTGTGAAAAAGAAGGATGGATCCTTGTGGTTGTGTATTGATTACCGCCAGTTGAACAAGGTAATGATCAAGAATCGTTATCCTCTTCCTCGTATTGATGACTTGTTTGATCAGATGAAGGGAGCCACAATTTTCTCTAAGATTGATCTTAAGTCAGGCTACCATCAGTTGAGGATTTCAGAGGTGGACATTCATAAGACCACCTTCCATACGAGATATGGGCACTATGAGTTCACAGTGGTGCCTTTTGGTTTGACGAATGCCCCTACAGTGTTCATGAGTTTGATGAATGGGGTATTCAGGACCTTCTTAGATCACTTCGTGCTCATCTTCCTAGATGACATTTTGATATACTCACGTACACGTGAGGAGCATGAGGGGCACCTTCACCAGGTTCTTCAGTGTCTTCGTGAGCAGCAGCTTTACGGGAACTTGGAGAAGTGTGCTTTCTTTCAGACAGAGGTGTAGTATTTGGGTCATATCATTTCTGGGGAAGGTATCACAGTTGATCCTTCCAAGATTAGAGCCATTATGGATTGGCCAGCACCCACTACAGTGACTGAGGTGTGCAGCTTCATGGGATTAGCAGGATACTACCAGAGATTTGTTCAGGACTTCTCTCAGATTATGCACCCTATCACTTCCCTTCAGAGGAAAGGGAAGAAGTTTGTTTGGTTAGACAGATGTGAGCAGGCCTTTAGGACACTAAAGGAGTGCCTCACTTTAACACCTATTCTTGTAGTGTCAGATCCACAGGGTGAGTTCTTTGTTTACACAGATGCTTCGTTAGCAGGGCTTGGAGGTGTGTTGATGCAGGATGGCAGAGTAGTAGCTTTTGAGTCTCAAAAACTCAAGGATCATGAGCTTAATTATCCTACCCATGATCTTGAGCTTGTGGCAGTTGTGCATGCTTTGGTTAGATGGAGACATTTTCTTCTTGGATGGAGATTCACACTCAGGACTGATCATTTGAGTCTTCGCCACCTCTTCACGCAGCCCAATCTCAATGCTCGTCAGTGGCGTTGGATGGAGTTTCTTTGTGAGTATGACATGGAGATTGAGCATGTGAAGGGGAAGGAGAATGTGGTAGCAGATGCTCTCAGTAGATGGAGGCATGTGGCTATGGCCACCTCAGTGAGTACAGATTTGTGGAGTAGGATTCTTCAGCAGCTTCCTCTTGACAACTTCTACATTGCAGTATGAGCAGAGATCGAGTCACAGAGACCCCTTGAGGGGAAGTTTGATGGTTTTTCCTTAGAGGCAGATGGTCTTCTCAGGCACAGAGGCTGGATATATGTTCCCAGAGATGGAGGCTTGAGGTAGGACATCTTGGTAGAGGCACATCGTGCACCCTATTCAGCCCATCCCGGGGTGAAGAAGATGCATGCCACCTTACGACAGTTGTATCATTGGAGAGGACTTCGTAGAGACGTGGCTCAGTTTGTGTCATGATGTTTAGAGTGCCAGAGGGTTAAGGCCAAGCATCAGCATCCAGCTGGCCTTCTTTATCCTCATGCTATACCGGAATGGAAATGGGACACCATTTCCATGGATTTCATTGTTGGGCTATCGATGTCGAGATATCACCATGACACCACTATGGTAACAATTGATAAATTGACAAAAGTGGCTCACTTTTCTCAGTGAAGACCACTTATACAACTAGAGTAGTGGCATGAGTATATTTGGATGAGATTGTCAGGTTGCATGGGATTCTATGGAAGATCATTTGTGACTGCGATCCTTTGTACACTTCACACTTTTGGACTACCATGCAGTATGTCCTCGGGATGAGGATTAACTTCAGCACAGCATATCACCCTGAGACAGATGGACAAACTGAGTGAGTGAATCAGATTTTAGAGGATATGCTCAGGATGTATGTGATGGATCAGCAGTCTAAGTGGGAGGAGTACCTGTACTTAGTGGAGTTTTCCTACAATAATAGTTTTCAGAGTTCTATAGGCATGGCTCCTTTTCAGGCTTTGTATGGTAGAGAGTGCAGGACACCTCTTAGCTGGGATAGGTTAGAGGATAGAGTATCTCTTGGACCAGCTCTTCTACAGGACATGGAGCAGCAGGTAGTGTTGATCAGGTAGAGATTACAGGAGGCACAGGACAGGCAGAAGAAGTATGCGGATCAGCATAGGATTGACCATAGCTTTGATGTGGGCATGAAGGTGTTCCTTCGTGTTAGGCCACACAAGAGCCCTATCCATTATGGAAAAGGTTCTAAGTTAGCTCCTAGATTCATTGGACCTTTTGAGATCTTGAGAGTATCGGCCCTTTGGCCTACCATCTAGCATTGCCACCCAGCTTGTCTCGCATACATGATGTGTTTCATGTTTCGGTTCTTAGGAGATATATTACAGATCCTTCTCATGTGTTGGATTGGACATCATTACAGGTGCAGGATCAAGGGTAGGTGATGGTGGAGCCCATTCACATCCTAGATCACAGGACCCTGGGCCTTCGAGGTAGAGAGGTTGATCAGGTTCGGGTGCAGTGGGATAGATATGATGAGACTGCAGCTACCTGGGAGGATGCTACTTCATTATGAGTGTAGTTTCTGCATTTGTTCCAGTGACTTCCAGGAGGAAGTTGAGTCTAAGGGGAGGGGGATGTAGTGCCCACTTCCCTTTGACACCTTTTGATGCTTATGTTGATACTGTTGATTACATTATAGACATTACTATGTTTTGATTTAATATGTTGTTAGACATTGGATTATGGATTATTGTGATTTTGATTTGATTACGATGCATGATGATCACTAGAGACACCTTATATGTGGATGATGATATATTATTTGACATGGATGTTTTATGGATATTGCTTAGACATGTGATTTTGGATATTATGAATAGATCTAGAAAATGGATATTTTATGATACTGATATAGTTATGGATTAAAAATACAAATGATGTAGTTGTTACTTCGATGTTGTTGTGATTCATTATATAGTTGATTTAGTGATTCTATTTGTATCATATTGGATGTTCTGATATGGCCATGAGGCCGAAGGAGGTATTTGTATTTTGCAGGTTAAAAATATCACAACAAAACATCGGGGGATTGGAGACCAACCAAAATGGAATTCTAGGTGAATTCAACAAGGTCACCATGGCAACTTGTTTTATTGTGTTGTGTGTTGTTTTGTTAGAGATTCCCATGGGGGGAATCATCTTTATATGTGACCATGGGTTGTGTATTTTTGTTGTTATGGTTAATGTTTATTTATTGTTGTATGTATTTTATTTGTAATGTGTTCTCTTCTTTTAATTAATTAATTGTGATAGATTAATGTGAGGAGATCATATGTTTAAAATTTAAATAAATTAAATTGGGATATGGAAAGTAATTATTAGAGTTGTTGGCTGTTTGTAATTAATTTGTAAGGGATGTGTAAGATGTGTAAGAGCTTGTGTAAGTCAGATTTTGGAGTAAGAAATACTCCACCTCCATGGAAATTCGAATTTGACCTTGGGGGCTATTTTTGGAGGCTTGTGGGACAAGTAAAACTTGTCCCATGCCTCTAAATTTATGTTACCAACCATACTTATGGTTGGGGAAGTGATTTGTGACTTTTTATAATGCATTTTATTCATCTTGTGCATGTTTTTAATTGCACTTTCTTACATTTTAATTTAATGGTTGTCCCTTGAGGTGTGGGCTATTTTGGAGTGTGCAAGTAACTTGTCATTCTTCACCCACCTCTTTATTAAGCCTTGGAGTTTGGATTTTGTCTTTTGTGTTGATTTGAGAGGATGTGTGATGTGGCATCCTACATGGATCCACATCATCCTCTTCTTTCCCCCTTCTATATATTTCAAACTCTCTTCTTGTTTTGGGTTGTTGAACCTTTTTGCATTCTTCCTTGGGGGCGCATTTTCTTGTGGGAGCTCTATTTTTTGAAGAAAGTTTTGGAGATAGCTTTACATGCTTGGGAGCTTACTGTTTGGAGCTGTATTGTTTGGCAAAGCTTTCTGTTTGGAGACCAAATAACCATGTAGAGGTAGGAATTTAACTCTCTTTTATTTCTGCTATTTTTTTGTTGTGCTGTGTGGAAAATGCATGTTTTGTTTTATTTGTTGGCTTGGTTGGGTAGACTACCTTAGGGAAGGTGTAGGAGAAGGCTATGGGGAATTCTTGTGGGGGGGCATAAGGAATGCCATTGGCATCTGAGTTTTGTGGAGGGAGTTTGGGTTTGGGATCCACCTTGGAAAAGAAATAGCTTGCATTTCTTACTTTGTGGGGGGCATAAGGAAATCTGTGGGGGGCATAAGGAGGGATTTATGGGGGCATAAGGAAATGTGTGTGATGAATTACTTGGTGGTTTGTATTTGGTGGATGCCCAATTCCCAATTGGGAGGCATAAGTAGCTTCCCCCATAGGCCTTGCTCCTTTGGCTTGCATGATCAAGCCTGAGTTCTATTTGAAATGTTTCTAAATGTAGTTGTGAACTGCTGTTTGTTTTGTGTTGCTTTGTGTTTCAAAAAGAAATGTGTATGTGAAAGAATGTTGTGTTGTGGAAGCCAGTTGTTGCCATGGTTGAATTGCATCTTTTATTGTATCTTGGTTGGGGCTCGGGGGCCAATGATGAAGGAAGGCTTCTCCTTTCATTGGATGTCTTGGTTGGGTGGAGAGCATTGCCTTTCCCCCTCTTTTTGTTGTGATAAATTTGGAGAAAAAAATTGGAGCATGTTGTTGTTTTGGAGCAAAAGAAATGTACAGTTTGACAGTCCCTCCTTGTGAGCAAGTTTATTGTATTCCTTCCCACTTTGAAGTGGATGAATTGTATAATTATTTGTAATGAGAAGTTGCTTGTATTGATGAGGAAAGTTTGAAAGTGAAATGTGTAATGTAAAGAGTTATATTCCCTTCTCTGTTTTAAAAAGGAATGTGAAAGAGTGTTGTAAAATTTATAAACTGTATTTGAAACCAAATGGAAAAGAGAAATTGTAAAGTTGTATTGGAAATGAATAAAGGAATTGCATTAGTCTCTCAAAATTGTATTAATTGTATTGGAATTTGATTTGTTGTTAATTGTGATTGAAATCTCTGTTGAAAAGAAGAATGCGTAGGAAGGAAGTATATTGTTTTTGCATCCTTGGAATTATATTAAAAATTGAAATCAAAATTTGTAATGTTAACTTGGGAATGAATTGTTAGAATCAACTGAATGTATTAGACTATATTAGAAATAAGTTGTTACATTTAAATGATGAAATTGATAAATAGATCCTTTAAAAAAAATTTGATCACTGCATTGTAAATTCTAAAACTGGTAAATTTTAATAAAAATGCACAGTTTGGACCTGCACTTAATTAATCAACTTGGGAACCTTAAAATTTTACATGATACATTAGAAATGAACTTAATTTGACAAAGAAAACTTAAGAAAACAACTTAACCATTGCTAATTTGAATACAATCCCTCTAACAGTCGTTTTCCTATCATTTGTCGGAAAAATTCAAATTTGAATCAATTAACAAATTAACTTCTTCAAAAACACTCTAAACCCTCCCTAGATCAATTCTCCATGTCTGTTTGACATGTTGAGTGAAGGAGGAAACCGAATTTAATCAAAATTGAAAGTTGAAAATTGCCAGTTTGCAAATTAAAATCCTGCAGATCATTTTTACAAAATTGACCCTTTAAACTTCATCAAAAAGTAAATTTTATGTTTCATGTGCAAAGAGGGCATCGAGAGCTTTCCAAAAAGTCCTCGTTTTCCCAAAACTGAGCTTTCTAGCTCAAGTTATGGCCATTTGAAGTTTTACTTCAATTTGGCATTCAAAAATAAAATAAATCTAACTGTTAACTTTAATTTTGACTTTGGAAAAATTTCCACAAAAATTCCGTGGCCCCCGCCATCCTGCAACCAATCAGGACCTACCACGTGGCACCTTGGAGGGGTGGACCAAATTTAAACTTATCTTTCTTAAAATTTTACCTTGGGAAAATTTTTCCTATTTTTACCCGCATTCCTGCTAGCTCGCAACCAATCAGATGCTGACACATGGCATGGTTCGGACCCTTTTTGAATTTAAACTTTTTAGGTTTTTGGACCTTGGGAAAAATTTCCAATTTTTCCCCGCATCCCCGCCGGCCTAGGCCAATCGGAGGGTGCCACATGTCCTCTTGGAGCTATGACGGAGGCGTAATTTCTTTTCAACCCTTGACCTTTTGAAAATTTTGGGGAAAAAGTTTCATTTTCACCCCGCCGACCAATAGCCAATGAGAAGGTGCCATGTGGCACCTTGGGGTGGCAGCGGGGAGGGAGGACCCCTTTGTTCCTTTGAGTTTTGGCCTTGGGAAAAATTTTACAAAATTCCCCGCGGCCCCGCATCATCGCCCCCACCTGGGATTTTCTTCTTCCATGGGCGCGCGCACCCACGTGTCACCTTCTTCCTTTTTGTCCTCCATTCGGTGCAATTATGCAAAATCCTCCCGTCACTTTGCCCTTCCCTCCCCCTCTTTTGCTTTGTGCTAGGACTCGACACATGTCCACCAGGGACCCGTAAAGGAATGAAAGAACTTATGCCTTTGTGCTACGTGATGGGAAAAATTCCAAAGCCACCCCATGACCCGCCAACCCACCAAAGGGGATTTCCCCCTGCATGACACGTGTCCCCCTAGGGGAAAATTTGACCTAAAAACTCTACCCTGCTCATATCTTGAGTTCTGTAAGGAGTTAGGAGGACTTCTTTATATCACCGGAAAGGTGAGAAAATTTCCTATCCAATGGGAATGGTTTAGGGAAATTTTGGAAGCATTAAGTATGAGAAAAATCTAGTTGAAACTCTGAGGCTGCTAGAGAGTAGGCATGGGGGTAAATTACTCCCTGAACCTAACTAAAACATCTAACCCTAAAATTGGAACCTTGTGAACTTGATATTAGTTAATAAAGGAAACATGTGTTTTGGTAAATTTGGTTTTGTTCCGGAACCTACCAGTGGCAACGGTTGTCTTGCAACTTGGTTGTGGACACTTCTAATCAAAAAAAAAATTATTCCATAATTTTCTAGCTAACCTTAGGTTTTTCACGTGTTCTGAACAACGGGGAAGGTCCCTTCCTTCCCCTTAGCGATCAATTGAGAGAATTAAACATGGAAAGATGACAAAGCCTATGCTTTCCTAGTCAACTATTTCAACTCATCGTTTTGATAGATTGCTACTTGGTCGCCCCAATTTGGCTACAAGACCACACATTAGGACTCTCAAACTTTAGAGAAGAAGGATCTGAGTTGAGAGGGGGTTCATTATCCTCTCAAACATCTCCTGATGGCCATTAGACTTCCAATCTGCTCGATTGACAAAGTATACAAGCTTCAAACCCATACCCTCCTTCCTTAGAATCCCCCCTAAGGTCTTCGGCTAGAAGATTCCTCTACCCAAGCTCCCAAATCCTCCATATTCTCATCCCTCCCTTGAATAAAGCCCCTGATTAATGAATATTGGATAGTTGGAAGAAGAGATCAAGTCAACGACTAGTTTCCATGGTTTCCTCCACATACCAATCTCGACGAGACTCATGGTTGGGATCCCCAGTTTCTCTGAGAGGGACCCAAGGGGATTGTTTCATCAAGATTAAACATTGATTCCTCCTGAAGAGGGGACAATGGTTTTTAGGTCCTGACGATCCTCCCGCTCCCTGACCCCCATACCCTACAAATTTTCATGTTGAACATATAAGCCAATCAAGCTAACATTTTTTCTGCATTAGACCATTAAAAATGTCCCATCTCCAAACAATCCTGAAACATCTACTGGAGGATGCTTTGATACTACCACCTTTCATGCGCCTAGACCCCAAAATTTGATTTCATCCTGATGCTACTTGGAAGGGGGAATTCTATGTCCACATTGTTCACACAGCCATAACATATGAAAATCTAGGGCCCTCCAAAGAGCTTGGGGTCGATTGATTCAAAACCTCCCCTAGACAACCGTAGATGGCCCCTACCACTTTTCTATCCCAATAATTCAGGTTCGGTAAACCATACAAACATAACCATAATTGGTATTCCCCAGATTCTAGTTAATCCTCTGCATTGAAGATCAGGGTACCAATCTTACACATGTAGTTTTTCCACATTTCCATAGAAGCCATTTCCTTGCAGTTGTCTCGTCTCATCCTCGTTGAGCCCTGGATCTACAGAAAGGATACAAGTTTAGGCTCCTGCTCAACTAACACTTTTATATCACTGAAATGGCCTACGACCCCACTCCTAACCCGCACACATCATCCCAATCTTCTCCAGTTGATGTTAGATACCCCCATGAAACTGTTGTAAATCAAAGCATTATCATGCAATAATACCAAGGGACCCTCTAGAAATTAAATGATACCAAAGCAGATCCACCAATAGTTCATCCCCATTACCACCTTTCTTCTCCTTATGATTCCCAACCTCTACCATTCCAAGCCACACATGACATGGAGCTAATACGAGAAAGGCCTGTCTTAACTGACCCTAAGCAAGAACCCCTGATCTGGCCATTTGACCTTTAGTGCTAGTTCGCCTGATCGTGCTTCACTAGCCCAAGAATGCACACGTTATTTCCATGGTAATTTGACTATCACCTGCACGGTCAATGTAAACCTTCAGCTCATCCTCACTTCGCCAATTCGACCATAACAATGACAATCGACTATCATACACATGATAATCAATATCCAGACAAGTCATAGCCAAAATAGTTTTAGATATATCTTGAGCATGACATCATTTCCAAATGATTAAAAACGAATATTAGAAAGTCATGACATTATAAGTATGGATCCAATAACTATTACAAACTCATGTTAATAATAATTCATGGTTTGCATCTTCATAATGTAATATTTGATAAATTTAGATTTTACATCATAATTCTCTCAAAAAAATTGTCAATAGGTTTAGTTATAAATCTTATTTAAAGGTTTCAATACGATATCATGTACCTTAATGTCATATCAAAATATTATTCTAATAGAATTGATAACCATTTCTTAATCACGTATGCAAAATGTGATAATGTCCCATACAAAACTAAATATTAATCAGATAATGTACTTATATACATCACGCTATGTCAAACAAACTATGAAAGTCATTCAAATGAAGACACTAAACAAGGTGGGCTTAACAAAACCAACCCCATATCCATAAAGCTAATGATATTCCTCTGGGAATTCGCTAGAAAGGTAAATAATCATTTAGGGCTCGCATATTTTTTGATAAAATCCTTGCAAGCAACAAAAATCTCATCCTCTATTTTGTGATTGAAAGCACTTTTTTTGGAAAATCCAGTTTGTTGCCCCCAAAAGGTCAAACACACATATGCTCTAGAATATGCACATGATTTAGAAGTACAACTTTTCTTGAGCCTTCACCATGCAAAGAGTTTTGACCATATCCAATACATGAGATGTATGGAGTAATAAACATAAAATCCATAATTTTGTATATATAAAAAAGATGTCATGATTCAAAACATAAAAAATGTAGGATGCTCAAAGCTTGGCGATAGGATTACTGAGCTTCAACAAATAGATGATTCGGATACATTCGTCGATAAGAGCCCTTTCTAAAATTCACTCCAGACTCTTGAGCAGATGCGATCATTAGACAAACCTTGTCATTTCTCAAACCGCAGTGATGCTATACCCTCTTCAAGTAAGCGTATGCATGCATGAAAGATGCCACAAGCATACTCTAAATGTTATGTCGGATAGAGGAGACCACACATGATACTTCCAAACAATTTCCTCCTAAATTTAAGTAAGACCATGTAAAATCCTAAAATGTATACCTGTCCTAGCTCAACAATGTGTTGCAAGTGTCTGACATACTTCATCTTGATACAGGTGCCATTCTCAATGTATGCTTTTTCAACCATCTCAATCACGATATATGAAAATCAAATTGATAAAGGTAATGCTATCTACTTCACCTACATGATCAACATTCACATACATCACATCAATGTTAATGGAAAATCCTTAAGTACCTAGCACTCCCACTCTGGCCTTGACATATGTCTGAGAGTGATAAATTGAAATGAAATTAACTATGTGACCTTAAAGCCCCTTGAAAAGTGGTCAAGAAATTTATTGATCTGTAAGTTGCTTTATTTGATCACAAAGGATTGTACTAGGTTGTTTCATGCATTCTCACTTACATCATCCATTATTAACTTGTGAATAATTTAAACAAAATTACCCTAATTTTATGGGATTTCATGAGTATCATTGGAGTCAAATTATGGGCACAACATCTAGACTTTGGTCAACTTGTCCACCGTCACCATGATGGCATCATGATGATATAATGAAGTAGGAAGACCAACTATAAAGTCCATAGAAATCACATCCCTATTTCCACTCTGGAATGTCATGGGGATAGAGAAGACCGTAGAGGGTGAGAGTGTTCCAGCCTTCACTCTCTAGCACTAAAGATAACATGCTACAAAATCTGCAATGTCGCATGGTGTAACCCAAGCCAATGGTACAAGTTGTCTCAAGTCTACATGCATATTCTTCACCCCAAGACGGGTGGAGTAAGGTGCTCGATGTGCCTCAGAAATAACAAAACATGTAAAAATCACCTATTCTACGTACATAGATGTGTCTCTGGAACCAAATAAGACATGTAGATACTAATTTCTAATACCTTTTTCCCCCATCCCACATTTTCTCCCCTTCTTTATCACCTTGCACATTCATATTTCCTTTCCCATTTTAAATTTCTATTTTCCCTCCTAAATTCTTATTTCCCTCTCAATTTCATCTATTTTCTCTAATTCCCATTTTCCCTACCCTAATCCCATTTTAATCCTATCATTTTAATTCCCCATTAATCCATACCTGATCCCATTTAATTACCCATTAATCTGTCCTAGGATTCTACCCATAAATATCCCCATTTATGACCCCTAGGATTCCCACCACCCATTTAATACCCTTATCCTCCCATAACCATTTATTCCCCTTCATGGATCATTAACTCGTCCAAAATTGATGATCCCTGACTTTAGCCTACTTAAGACCTCTAATATTAAGAGTCCCATCACCTCCACCACCCAAGTGGATGGTCTGCCGTGGTTACTAGCAACCTAGGCGGGTCATCGTGGACCCTATTAATACACACCTCTACCCATCCTCTCAAAGAGATGAAATGTTCTGGGTGTTTGAGCTATCTCGTGATCTTTTCATGTTCATATTATTCCTAAGAGTGATAGTCATCTACTTGGAGTTATTTTATGATCATTTACATCTGATCTATGGAGGTTTGAAGATTTTAAGATCACTTGAAATACTTATTTTTCTTCGTCACCTTTTTCTTGTAGGCCATCTTAAAGCTCTACCCCTCTCATCATTATTTATTTGATCCCCTGCATATCCCATTTCCCATCCATTCAGCTTGTCAAAATAAAAAATTTTGAACCGGTCACCATCAACCCAATCTGGTCACAATCAATCTTATCAATATCCCCATTAGATATTCATTTTTTTTCATCCTCTCTGTTCCTCTCCATCCCAATATAACACTCAACATCCTATAATAGGTTATAGATCTGTTTTCTTTTTATCTTCTTCTTAGCTTTGTAATGATCACTATTGACTGTACCAATCAGTCTCAAGTCACCGTCGACCTGAGTAGGTTTGATTTTGTTTATCATTCTTTACATTATCATATCTTTATTTCAACATATTCAGCATATCTTAGGTATATGTTATATGCATACTTTAATCTATTATCATTTTATCAAAGTGGGTTGACATCAATCCTAGAAAGTTATCACTTTTTGGGATTGACTTTGTTAGGTAACCCACCATCTTAAATGCTAATTATTTTTGTGTTTAGCTCCTCCTTTTTGTGTAGATTATTGTGCTCTTCTTGGAGAGGAAATTTTGTGCCACTATTTTCATCATCATCGTCATCCCCATCAAGGGGTAGCTGCAGACCCTCCCATAGCTTTGTGTTTCTTGATTTATTATACCCCTTTGATTAACTTGAAACATGAGCGGGAAATATTGTCAAACATTATGGCAAGCCTAGTGGGACCCACCCTTTCTCCTTAGTGAGTTCATTCATTTCATTTCCATTTTTCCATTTTATTTCCTTTCACTAACCTTACAAATGGGAGCTTTGCTTACTTGCGTGCATGGTGGTTTTCTCTCTTAGATCAACAACGCACTTGCTAAAAATAATAAAAATAAAATAAGGAAAATAGATTTATTCAGGTATTCTTCATTTTATCCTTATTTTTTCTTTTTTCATCGTCTCTCCCTTATTTTTCTACTTCCACTCATTGAATATAAAATTTATTTTTGGACTTAAAAAATAACACCTTCATACTTGTTCATTTAGTTTAAGTAGGGGGTATTTTGTTGCATCTAATCTTTTCACACACAACCAAAGTAATAAATCAAATTCACATGTTTGAAACATCTTCTACCAAGTGGAACTATTGGGATTTCATTACCAAATAGGAAAGCCATAGCGGTGTTTTGCCTGTGTTATAATTTTTTTGACTATTGGTATATCATCTAAGCACTTGACACCCTTATCACTGCGGTGCACGAAGTGCGGGGGTATGCCCATATATCAAGCCATGTACTAGTACTCATCATGGATTTGTGTCTCACATGACTTTGGGTATATTGAGGATGCAATCCTAAACATCTTGAAACCATTCTTAAATTGGCCATTTCTTAGGTTCCCTTTGAGCCTTTCTCTTTATTTATCACAACTTTTTCAATAAATAAGATAACTAGCACTTTGATGCATGCTTTTATTGTCATGTTAATAACCAACATCAGTTCTTATTTGTTTGTTTCATGCCCATTATTACGTGATCTCAAGATATAAAAATGGAACAAACTACCTCATCCAACATCCCCGCCTCTAAAAATCTTTCCCAACAAACATCCACTCTTGCTATTACTTATTCCACTCCTTTGATTACTTCATCTAAAGTTTCCCAACAAATCGTTTCTATGAACACTTTTATTGAACCCCCTATGACATAAACCCATTGCCCTTGTTGAAACTAATCCTTCCATATACCACCATTCTATTCCTTCTAGACCAGATACATCCCCATATTATTCTTCTTTAGAGACCTTTGCACCTCCCATTATCCCTCGCAGATGCTTGGAGTTTTAGAAACTCATGGACGCTAACTCTGCTTCCCTTCACGATTATCCTCCATAAATCCACCCATATCGCTATTGATGGACCCCCTCTTAAACAAATTTTTAGGATAGTTAATTAAGCTCTTAATTAGTAATTAATATTTAATAGGGTGCACATCTCTATTTTGTCATGTAGTGGGTCCTTGTAGATCCCACTTCTTTCTATATTTCCTCTAGATCTTTCTTGTTCTAGAATCCTTTCTAGAACCTCTTATTGTCTTCTACATGTAGAATTCTCTAGAGACCTTCTCCTATATAATTCTCCTTAGAAGGTTATACACTCCTCTCACTTTCCTATTTATAGGCATATCCTCTCCCATTTGAGGCATTTCTAAGATATGATGATCTAGCTTGATCTTGTGAGAGAGTTTTCTTTATAATATATTTTCTATTTTTCTGCAAATATTGTTTTCTTGGCTTCATTGTTGGATTTTATTTTCCACCCATATCTTTACCTTCTCATTTTTCCTTTAATGGTATAAGAGCAAGAAGATTTTTGGAAGGCTCCTTCACAATAGGCTACACTATTCTACAGTTTTTCTTAGGGTTATTTTGGCGGCTTATGGCTTGATCACCCACCTTGAAAAGAGAAATTTCAGAAGGTACATTTTAAAGTTGTTTGGACATCTCCGGTGAGTTTAAATGCCCTAAAAAACCTATATTTTGATATAAGGCAAGCCTATGTTCTGAATTTTTCAGTTTCTGGGGTTTTTCGACTATTTTATCATTATTACACTTGCTACAATTTCGGATTTTTTCTCTATTTTTTTTTCTTTCAGAAAACCCTTTATGTGTTTTTCAAGTCATTTTCTGGGTTGTTCTTCATTTTTGTACATCCCATACAAATATTTGAATGTGCAGTTAGCAATGTGTTGGCATCCTCTTTATTACTGCAAAACAGTTCATTGTAAAATTTATTTAATTAAGATTTGTTATTTATTGCAGTTATTTTAAATATTTTTAGCAAATTAGATGACATGCAATTTCTCTATGAATGATTATCATTAGTTCTTTTCATTTCCATTTCTCTCCGATTGCTATTACTACCGCAACTGACATTGTTGCTTCTCTCTCATTGTTGCCATTACCATGAGTTTTTTAATTATTGTTTTTTTGCAATTAGAGCATCCCTCTCCCATTGGCTAATTTTTATTTTTCACTTAACTATGGTTTTTTTTTATAATTTTTTTTATAGTTAGTGAAAAATAAATCATATTTGGGGGTTAAAAACTATTTTTTGGTCAAATTAATACCTTATTTCCGGTTTGTTTTAAAACCGAGCTTATATTTGAAAAATTGAATTTTTTTCCAGTTCCAATGAGTGGTCATACAACCACTTTCCCCTTCATATAGCCCTATATTTTAACTATCAAACATTTTAAAATTAATCGGGGCCACTTTGCGGGAAATCAAATCGGCCATATCTTTTACACAGTAGCTCAGATTTGAGTGTCCCTTTTTGCAAAAGTGACTGATTTTTAATCCCCATTCCATTGGTTTAATTTTATCACATTCTGGGGGGGTTATTTTTTAACCATTTTTGGGAGGCTCCACTTGTAGTGCTTTGGGATGCATTTTCGGTGGTACCTGACGTCCATCCAGGCCATGTCCTCATTTTATCCCATAGAGCCATGCTTGTTTGAGCCTATTAATACTACCAATTACAATGTTTGGAAACAAAATATGTAACAATTATTGTAATAAAAAAACTTATGACGTGTGGTGCAAGACAATGGTCCCAACTTTACTTCTGAGAAAGACCGCTACTTGATCGAGTGCAAGCACGATGAGGCTCTTTGTTTGATCGGGTTAAATATCTTTGACAACTTGATGTTTCATCTCTATGAAATTAGCACACCCAAGGAAACACGGGACAAATTTGTAGAACTCTTCGGTAAGGTCAATGAATTCAAGCTATCACAGTTGGATGCAAAATTATCTTCCCTTTTGCCACTATAGAATAATTTTTGTCCAAGTTTAAGTCTATTCACTCTGAGTTGGAAGTAGGAGGTAAAAATAATACTAATCAAGAATTCATATTTCTCATTTTATCTAAGTTAAAGGGTCCCTTTAGTGTCTTTGTCTCTACTTTTATTCGACTATGGATGCCCTTGGTGACAAATTTAAATGGCCCACCTTTGAGATTTTTTGTGATCTCCTTACTAGGGAGAAAAACAAATTGATGACCTTGGATTCTCTTCCTGGTAGCTCTCACGCCCTAGTTGCTAGCTCTTCTAAAGGAAAACCCAAGTCCAAAACAAAGATGTTGCCCTCCAAAAAATCAGTTAATACACATCCTCTTCTCAACCTTTTGAGCCCTCTAAATATTCTAGGTCCACTAAACCTTATAAACCCAAAGGACAATCCAAGAAGAATAAAAATAAGGGATCTTGTAACTTTTGTGGTGGTGAAAATTATTATAAAGATGGATGTTTTAAGAAGATCAAAGTTTTGGAAGGAGCAATTAAGCAACACAAGATTACTATTCCTCTAGTTTATTCATCAAGCAAAGGGAAAATTCTCTCTTCTCGGACTATTTATGCATATCACAACCATTGGATCATTGATTCAGGAGATTCTAATCACCTCAGTCATTCACAAGATCTTTTATCTTCACTTTTTGATTACAGTACTTCCTATATTGAAGTTGGAAACTCTTCATGAGTTAATGTTTTAGGGACCGGTGATGTTCAACTAGAGGCTGGTTATATTACCAATGTGCTACTTATTCCCCAAATCACTTCTAATTTGTTTTCTATGTATCAAATTTGTAAGTTAGGAACAATGAGGATTGTGGAATTTACTCCACAAAAGGTTATAATAAAAAGAGTTTGCAAGAATCCTCAAGAGATAATGGCTACATGTGTTGCAGATCATAGTGCTTGTCTTTATCATTTTGAAGGATTTGATCCTTCTATATGTGCTTCATTACTTACCCATGCTAATCCAGTTAGAAAATTGTGGCATGAGTGGTTTGGTCACCTGGACTACAAATAATTACAATTGATGAGTACACAGAAGTTGGTTTTCGGTCTTCCGAATATTTCTTACATAGATGGGGTATGTCCCAAATGTATGCTTGGAAAAAAACATCAGGATCCTTTTCCAAAGGGCAAGGCATCTCACACAAGGGATCTTATCGAGTTGGTACATAGTGATCTTCTCACCTTTCCTACTCATTCATTTTCTAGGGCCAAATATGTACTCAATTTTATTGATGACTTTTCTTGTTGCACTTGGGTCTAATTTCTTAAGACCAAAAGTTATGTTTTTGATAATTTCAAAGACTTTAAGGCTCTTGTCAAGAAGCAATATTCTCTTCTAATCAAGATGATACACACCAAAAATGGGGGGGAATATGTGAACAATGCATTCAAGTATTTCTGCACTGATAATGGGATCGTGTATCAATTTACAGTACCATGTACTCCTCAATAGAAAGGTGTGGTTGAGTAGAATAGAATGTTGAAGGAGATGGCTAATTTCATGATTCATTTTAAGGAGTTGGATCCTTGTTATTGGGCTGAGGCTATCAATTGTATAAACTACATTCAGAACCAGACCATACATAAGGCCTTATAGAAAAATACTCCTATACAAGTTTGGTTTGGAGAGAAACCTGATGCGTCAGATTTTCATGTATTTGGGAGTAAGGCATGTGTATTTATTCCTGATGAAAAACACAAGTCTATAGAGAAGAAAAGTTAACCACTTATTTTTATTAGCTATAGTGAGACTATTAAGGCTTATCACCTTCATGACCTTATTGGTAATGATGTTTTATTTTGGTGGGATGTTCATTTTGATGAGAGTTATTCTTCTATGGATAAAATTGCAATCTCCATTAACAATAGGAAAAACTAAAAACATTGATACCTATCCTGTGCAAGAGAAGGATAAGATGAACATTCCTAGATCGAGCTGGTGAGGAACCAGGTTGATGGCGAGTCAGGGTTGGGTTAAAAGTCGAGCTAGGAGTCGAGCTCCCATATCGCATATCTCATGACAAAATGCAAAGATTGGGTAAATGACAATACCCTATTGCAATACCAACTATGGTTGGTGATGGCCAACATTTCCATTCAACAAAGTGCAGTCCGCTAACATCTGGTATGGATCTACGTTAAGCATCATGCTATGTAACAGAGCGCTAACATCTAATACATTTTTATACAATGTTCCAAAGCTACCACCATGACATAGGCTAGTGAGGATGACTGGTAAGGACTGTGGAGGTCGACTTTACGCCTTTAAATTTCATTCGCCAGAATCACACTTCGAATTCTTTTTAACTAATCTATTTTTTGTGAATATTATAACTAAATCATGTAAAATGAGTCTATAAGACCCAAGTATGCAGAAGATGGCTATGTTTATCGGTACAACAGTTCACATAGCTGAAATGCATGTTTCCATATGCTTGAGTTGGGATTGATTACTTTTTGAGACTTTTCTACCCTGAAAAGCTCCTATAGATGGATTGTTGTTCCAGTTGCGTCCTCAACTCGAGTCTTTTTTTGGCATTTAGTGACTCTGCCTCCATGGCACACATACTACGATACAGGGATATGAGTGTCAAGTTCTTACATGGTAATAGCCCCACATGACCCAGACTTCTACACGCACCCACCTCACATGTAAAATGTAGGATCCATGCACTTATCTCATAGAATCATAGTCATTTACTTTATGAGGCTCAGTTAAAGGAGGCGCATGTGTTTGGTATGAGAAGGTTCATAATACCTTGTACATATCAACCTCTATATTTCAACAATGTCAGTCTAGACCCAAAAGTCTATTTTCAATAGAATGGGGTCCCTCTTTTTTATAACCAAAACCTCTATGTAGATGATCTCAAAAATACTAGTAACTGACACAGTCCCTTCATTTGAGAGATTCAACATAGGTTGATGGAGCATTTTGACATGACTGATATGGGACTTACACATTATTTTATTGGTTTGCAGGTTCATCAAACTTTTGAGGGGATTTCCATTAGAAAAAATAAGTATGTTCATTATTTTTTTCATCCATGGTGGTCATGGTGGACTGATTGCAAGCCATACTTCAAACTCATTTTTGCGCATAGGTCAGGGAGTATTGTTGGCATCGAGCTGCAGAGTCTGTAAGTTACACCCTCTAGTCAATGCGACATTCTAAAACAAAAATCAATTGTATGAAGTCATCTCTACTTGACATCATCGCTTGTCTTGGAGGCACGCTTTCGCTTGTCAGGCATTGTCTAATCAAATAGTTGCACGATGTGCCAAAATGTCGCAGACCTTGCAGAGGATGAGGGTCGAGCATGTTTTTCTCTAGTCTTCGGTTTTCTTAATACTTTGGCATACAATTTACGATTATTATTTTAATCGTTACAGATTCCATTGGATTTTCTGACTAAGATTATGCAGGTCGCAAGTTAACACTCAAACTTGTGGTTTATGGACTTACGTTCATCATTTTACTAACGATCCTAATTTAATGAAAGCTCAACCAGGCGCAAATGCATTAAGCTATTGCATTTATGATATAGTTGTCAAGCCAGGGTATTCGACCTTTGCAATTCGAGCTTATCAACCAAGGGTAACAAAGGCTGGGGGACAGTTACTTGATGCGTACCAGGTCTTCCCATTAATGGTTCGTACTAGCGCCCTAGGCAGTGACAACGAAGAGTACGCCCCCCCATATTTCCCTCCGTCCGGGACCAAGCACCCACCATGATAAGACAGTATAGTCTACAGATCAAGATGTCAGTGTCATTTGAAAGCTTGATCCATGATGCAGTTCTTTCACTAGAGTCAGATGCCTTCTAGATTGAACGAAACTGAAAAACAAATTCACTAAACTCTTTACAATATACTCATTACCGTCCAACGGTACAAGAGGGGCTACAAGCCTGCAGGAATGTAGCCAGGCTATGGGTTGGAACTTCGAGCCATGAAGGGCAGGGAGTCTTTTATTTGTTACACATGGGTACACTAGACACGAGACTCCAAGTCTAGTCGAAACCCATTTGAATTGTAAATTGTTCCCGTGAGACCGTGGGTCCTCCTTCCTAGTTCCTAAGGGAGGTTGTTAGAGTGAGTTGAATCTCAGATCCTTAATCTCGTCGATCAATCTATTTACAATTACGGCGTTGCATAGTGAGTCGACATAGACTTATAGTGTAACAGGTCCTACTAGATCCCACTTATTTCTATAGTTCCTCTAGACGTAACAGTAATTTGTAGAAGAGTATCTAAAACCTCCTTAGTATGGGTGTGCAAGGCATGTAAGCCGCAAATCCAAATCTAGCAAACCTTCTCCTATACAATCTTCTCCATTGAAGGTTCTATACTCCGTCTCACTTACCTGTTTAAAGGGTCATCTTCTATATCCCCGTTTGAGGCATTTGTAAGATTGAATGGTGTATCTGGGCAAGTGCATCCGGTTCGAGAGTTTATACTGTTATATAAATATTAGCAAAGCCGACTGCAGATACTGCTGTTCTTAGGCATCATTGTCGGCAGTTGAAATTTGAAAAAAAATCTAAGTCGCTTGCTCCCTGTTCGGCGCCCTAGGCAACTGCCTATCAGTTGCCTAGGGCATGAATACACCCCACATTCACACACGCGCGCAACGCGCAGTCTTAAATCCTAAAACAATGAGATTAGGCATATATAATTCTTAGGCTTAATTATCAAGGACTGAGAGGTTTCATAAAATATTCGCCAATATTTTCTCGGGACACAGTCTTGGTCATCAACTCAACCCTTATTTATGGTGGTATCTCTTGGGAGTGAATCCCTAGTGGATTGCTAGGAAACAGATGCCTAACACCATCATATGCACTAGTTTGTACCACAACCAATTTGATTATTTCAACAATGAAATCCTTAAATAGAATACCTTATTTGCAATTCATGTTTTAGAGTTTGGTGATCAGTTATGCCTGTCAAACAAATTTTTAATCAGGAGTAATTGATTCCAAAATTATTTTTTAGAATGTGTTGCATAGTAGTAGTATTACGAATACAAATAAAAATAGTTAGGACTTTCATTTATTTTCATAATTTTCAATAGAATATTTACATATATTTCAATATAATTTTTGCTATATCTGGGGTGCCATGTTAAAGGGATGGATATGCACATTTTAGGCAATCTGGTATTAAATTAGAAGAGACGATGAGTCTACCGAAAATTTACAGTAAGCCTATTTTAAGGTGTTTAAAAATGATCAAACATATGTTAAACATCCATCAAATGCGTGTATAACACTGCAATTTGAATGTTTGGCACATCTAAACACTATAATTTTAACAAAGCAACTAGTAAAACGATCAAATAAAACATCAAATCCTAGAAAAGAAAAATGTAAAATGAGGGGTTTGATTGTCCTCAACTCCCACAATGGTGGAATTACAATTAAGCATTGCACTACATCTCAGACCTAATATAGTTTTGTATGTGTGTGTGTGTGGAATTGTGCCATAGGTTTCTCTTATGCATGTCACACTTGGAAGTAGTGAACAAGTAGCTAGATGTATAATGTAAATAATGTGTGCATGGAATAGAATAGACTCCCCTCCTATGAAGTGTGATGTAGAATGAACCAGACCTTTGTCCCTTGTGATGGAGCTAGATGGATGTAAATGGATCTCTTAGATGTTTGATGGATGCAACCTTAGGTGGTGATAATTAATGCTTAGTGCTTGGTCCCTTATTATGATGACATATATTTATTTTTGTATGATTCCTTCCCTTGAATTTCATAATTACCCTAAAAAGGTTGACTACCAAAAAATATAAGATGCTCAAATGGATAGAAAGGACCCAAAAAGTTTGAACAAAGTAAAAAAGGATCAGGGGTGCCCAGAGGGGATGAGGGCTCCTGGCTATTGGCATCCTGGCTGGGTGCTGGTGTCCAGGATGATATAAGATGATCAAAAGTGTAAAAAGGAAAGATGAAACAAGTAAGAGTGCAAGACTAAAACCAAGAAGCATAAAGTAAAGAAAGGTGGCCAAAGATATCCATTTAAGTAATTTTATTACTTAGGAATCATATGAATAGTAGTATGCAACCAATGACTAGATAATTACCCAAAGTGCATGATTTTGTGTCTACAGTTTTCCCCCAGGATTTATGTTGGTGAGAACCAATACTCGGTAACATAAAATAGATAGAGATGTGTACCTGATATATATGTAGATGATAAAAGCATGCCGAGGGAATATGACAAAGTGTGGAGTGATAGGGAGATATTTTGGATTACTAAAGATGAAAAAGCTTTAAAAAGGTGATGAATTTTTCCAACCTAGAAGAAAAGGAAGCACATGTGTGAATATCATTATACAATGTACCTTTTGTAATGCTAATCTGTGTGATGATATTTTATATGAGGTTGACTAAGCTTCTCATACAGATGAACTATAAAGATAAGTATGATCAAGTAGTTAAATATGTATGTATATTTAGGTATGTAAAACCTTGTGTAAAAATGTATGAAAATGTGGAAAAGGAAGATGGGTTACCAAATCAGGTAATGAGAAAGGGTGTAGAAAAATTAATTGTATGTAGATCAGAGGTTTTTGGGTGAACGAGATTGAGGTTTTGTGGAGGGATATCACACCAGATGTAATGAAGAAGTGATAGGGAGAAAATTCTATCTACATCCTCCAGTCCTTTAACTACTTCCCACAATGTAGGAACAACATGTAAGGGAGTTGTCTATCCCACAAAATTGCGGGGTATGATCGTGGACATGGTTATGTTAGTTAGATACCCTTTTACTTAACTAGAATAAAACTGACATAAGTGTGTAAAATAATGCTAGAATTAAGGTAATATAATAGAATGGTTGTTGGTGTAGATTGCCCATGATTAGGTAACTTTCCCAGGAAATCTAGGAAAAATTAAATAAGGACCCAAGTGCTGATTGAGAACAACATACTCGAAAGTGTGGTGTACCTAGGGCATTAGATGTTTGTACTATGTAAAATATTGTATGGGGTGAGTTGAGTTCACCAAATTATTCCCTACTCATTTGGGGGTGCATTATTTATAATTGTTATGCAATATGCAATAATAAGAAGGAATGTAATGTTAGGAGACTAAAATTATTACCCTAAAGGGGGAACTTCTAATGTAATTGTGTAAAATTAGAATAGCACATGTAAACAATTGGCTTTTAGATAAGTGTTAATACAAGATAAAAATAAACAACGAATGTATAATTATCTAAATAAATATAGGAAGAACAATGTGTAAGACAAACACAATAAAACAAAGACAATGTAGAGCATGTGAAAATCTTTGTTGTAAACATGTGATATGGATCACTCATGGTGTACAAACTATACGGTCAAGTCATGATAGTATGATATTATCCAAACAAGTTTACACACCTTGAATGATTTTAAAGGGGTTATATAAATAATCTAGATCCATAGCGAATAGAAATACTTCACTGTACAAACTATGTAACATAAAACATGGAATGTAAATAGTCTATGAAGTAAACCAAATGAATCCAACCATTAGCATGTTAGAATATAAAAGAAGGTATGTCAAAGCATGTATGGTATGATAAATACCTTCTAGGTAGAATAAAATGAAACAATAACCACACGTAGTGTACACAAAGTAGATGACCCCTAGGATGCTGAATGGTGCTGGTAAAGGTACTGTGCCAAACATCCATGATCATGCGTGTAATTTATATGTACATCCTAATTAGAATCACAACTAAGAACTTGTTGAACATGCATGTGGAATGATAAATACAATGACATAATAGATATGCTATTAGCATTTCCTTAATAAGATGAAACATCAACAAGTAAATGTCAGGAAAGAGTAAGTGTAACCAAGATATGCAAGATGACTGTGTCAATTTGGAATGAAATCATTGTGAATGTTATAAGGATGAAGGTATGCCCCTTGATTAAATTTGTTTGTATGCAGTGAGGTAAAATTTATTAATATAACCCCCTCGATAATCAAGAATGAACCATAAAAAAGAGTGCATCATTGGGAAATGGTTCGAACAATGTGTGCTATGAAAGCATTGATCAATGAAGTATAGTGACACAAATGTGAAAGAGATGAGGTTGATATTGATGATTTATACCCTAATAGCATTGAGTCATGAACTGTGGAACTAGAGTGAAGTCATAGGGTAATGGCCTTGAATTGTATATCACTATAAATATAGATAGAATGAAGTGATATTTAGCGCAAAGTGTATATCATGATAATGATGTGTGAGGAATATAATGATATAAAATATGTATCATATAGCACAAAATGAAGCTATGAAGAAGGTGATTATTTTAGATTGAAACCCTTTGTAATCGAGTATGAACTATGGAACTAAAGTGCATTTAGGGTAGTGATGATACAGGTTGTGAATATCAATGTGTGGAATGTGAATGAGGTCAATTTATGATGTATAACATCAAGCACAACTAGTATGGACCATACAAGAACTTGATAATGTATAATAGGGTAGGGAATGCAACATGATTATAAGTAGTATGATGATGAGTAATATATTTAATAAAAGTGAAGGGCAAGGGAAAATGATGCTTATAGAGATAAAGGTGTAAAATGTGACCCTACTCTTAATCGGTGGTGTGTGTGAGATATATGATGTGTCAGTGAATGAGACCTAGAAGTGTAATGTGAACAATGTGAAGGATGACCATAGAGGTGATATACACATATGTGAAGGA
The DNA here is from genome assembly GCA_019776745.2 of Taxus chinensis. Classification (NCBI taxonomy): domain Eukaryota; kingdom Viridiplantae; phylum Streptophyta; class Pinopsida; order Cupressales; family Taxaceae; genus Taxus; species Taxus chinensis. The sequence continues at coordinate 357,871,407 of CM034157.1, forward strand.
TACTGAAGTGCATGTATAATGTAGAATGTGACCACGGTGTGATGTTTACCTATGTGAAGGATCCGTCTGAGTGGTGGACCTAAGCTGATGAGATGGACTATGTAAGATGATGAGCTCGAGTAGGTCGTATGTGAATAGGGAATATGGATCAGATGTGTGCATTTAGATTTGAGAGTGTCTAAGGTTCATAGATGCTCTAGCGATGCAATGACAACAATCAAGAGGAGGTTACAACACATAGTGTGCATGATTGGGAAACCTTTGGTATGTGTGAAACCATGACTTGTTGTTTTGAATGAACTTAAAGAGGTAAAATAGTGATTCATGGATTACGAATTAATTGGGGGAACGAAGCATAATGGCCCCATAAGAGCATGTCACATAGGAATTATGACCAATGAAGGTGCCATAAAAATTCTCAGTGTCATGGTTAAGATGCCCAAAGGTGTTACAGTATAAAGCTTATATGTAACCATAGATTTGGGAATTAAATATGTAATGTGATGCCATTGTGGATAAATTGACATCAACAAGGAGAGAAATATTCACACACCCATATGAATCGAGTGGATCGACCATTGCATACCAATGACATGAGGTCTTATAGAATAGCCTTGAAAGTAATGTATTAGAAGAGAATGTAACATGGATAATCATGATTAAATAAGTATATGAATGGTGGAGATGCATCTGTAGCCCCCAATGTAATAATCAAGACTTTCCCTCGATGAATTGGAGTAAGATGCATGTACACGATATGTATGATTAGCTGAAAGATTCAACATTCCATTTCTTGTCAATGCTTAGTGAGGAGAATCATAAAGATTTTAAGTTTTTTATTTTCATTGAACAACGATAGATGTCGAATTACAGGAAGCTCTACATTGTTTTCAATCCATCTTGAATGAGATGACGAAGTTTAAAACATAGATCAGAGTAGAATTCCCAATGCATTGATGATAGTCATTCATGAGAATTTTCATGTAATTACATGGGCCTTTATGGTGAGACGGATCTCAACCTACGAAGTGTGAGGGGGAGATAGGTCTATGTTATTCTCAACCCCTGACTGTTTCTCAAAATTATCATAACTAGTAGTATGGTGTGGATATTGTTTTGTTCCATAATTTGATCCAATTCAATCCACAGTAGAAAAAGAATATAGAGTACATTCTGATTCTAGAGGAATGAGGATCATTAGTACTATGAAGACTGCTATGTGAAATGATAAAAAGTATTATGATATGATAAAGTCACAATATTTGTCCTTGGTGATAGGCACCCAAAAAATGTTATAGTTCGATGCCTTCATGTATGAATTTGGCACTAACGCCTATGTACTATAATGAGGTCAAAAAGTTAGAATGGCATGAAGTCATGGTCTACCAATTGTAAACTATGTATTTGAAATCAGAAAGTCTATGACAATGTAGGCAGTGTTAAGGGTGTGTAGTCCTGTAATGATAGCTCTAGAGCTAAATGAATAGGGGTGATTGAATCACATCATGGTTCACTAAATGTTACTATTAACTAAATACTGGAAATATGCAAAACCCTAGATATTTGAGAATTAGATATATTGATAAATATAACAATAAAGCACATAATGTTTGTAGCAAGTAATAATCTAATGAAAAATTAGATCAACTCCTATAGTGTAAGAGTAGGGAATATGAGACTTAGCTAATTTTATGTACGATTTGTCTTTCCTATAAGTGTGTATGATACTCGAAACTGTATTAGTTCAATTAAGAAGAAGATTACTATGTGTAACTATGGCTCTAGGAAATTCTGTAACTATCGAAAAAGCCTGGACGAAGGGGCGCCTAGAGTGGGGCATAGGGTGCACAAAGGTGTCAGAGACCTCTACTAGGTGTCTATGACATTAGTAGCAGAAATCTTGAAATCTAATCTTTTTGGTGAATGACAAGGTGGTAAGTTGACCTTCCCTGTTGGTCACCTGTATGCCACACTATATTTGTACGAATTGATACCCATATTGTAACAAGGGATTTTTTTTTTGAATAGCGTTCTCTGTTCTAAATTATCATAATTTAGAACACACGTTTCAAGTTTTTAAATAATGTTCTCTATTCTAAATGATCATGATTTAGAACACACATTCCATGCCAATCAATCTCATAACAGATAACCATATGCAGCTGTAATGACTCGATGAACTGCCGATCTCTCATTTCATGACTCAGAGTTTCATCGGTCTCTCATTTCATGACTCGGTTTCTTACCGATCCTTCATGTTGACTCAATGTATTGTATACTAAGTATACTTGGTTCTCTTACCCTTTTCAAGGTATTGAAGTGTTCTGTTTAAGAGGCCTATCTGAATATTTGTTACCAATATTCATATGAAATCCTGCTTCTTAAACTAGGTGATATAGGACAATGCAACCAACAGCTTGCGATACTTTGGCCAAAGATTTTCACATGCTTTGCATGATCATATTCCTAGATGGCATACTCATCAATGGAATACGTCCTTCACCCCCACTTCATTTGTTATCTAGAATGGTCTTCACTGACTCCTGTCAGTCCTCTTGTCCAAGGCTTACCATAACCCAGATTAGCAACATAGAAAGCTATAGAGCATCACTCGCGGTGACTAAGGGTACATAGACATACTCAATCGACCCAATTTGATTGCGTGTGTCTAGTTACCTTTAGTCATCATGAGTTTCCCCCTATATGAAGGCATGTCCCTAACCTGACCTAAGGTAAAACTAAGGTCAAGTCCAAGTTTATGTAGATCTAGATGATCCAATTCGGAAGGGTGTTGTGACGTGTCAGCTGCAACACTGTGCCATTATGAAGACCCTAGTCTTCATGATGTCACAGTACTGTAGTTGGCATGTACCAACATCCTACGGAATCACCTCATCTAGAAGTACATATCCAGTTAAGAAGTTAAACACTTACTTATCTTCTTAATTAAGATTTAATTTCAGCAACCCTGCTGAATCCTTAATTTCTTTGTTCATTAAGGTTGCTAACCATTAATGATTGATAGTTACCATGCAAATAAATCTGCAATCAATCCCTCTTTCTGAAGGTTTGTATTTCATTCCACGGTATCTTATCATAAGATTCAAGCTCATAAACATAATCAATATACCACGGTAAGATTATCTTACTTTTCTTAACCAAGTTTAAGCATGATTAATTTTAGATTCTGGTTCCTTGTTAATAGACTTCATTAAGATGAAGTCTATTCATTACATATGTATTTATTTCATTTTGGTTTCCATATTCTGATTTGATTTAACCAGAGGGAGTATGTTTTCTCAAAAGGTATTAACAAATGCTTATCCCCTTAGAATAATTACCTTTCTTTTATCTTTATATTCTTTTAGGGTTCATTGCTGCCATTTACTTTATACAAGAGTTATAAATAGATTTCTCTTTTATTTATGTCATCTAGTAAACCATCATGACCTAGTTATGTTTCCATCTATTTGTGCCAACTTAGAAGTTGCATTCGATAAAGGAATAAAGTATCAATTCCCTTCCTATCAGTTTCATTTGAGTTCAACTGAAATGATTCAAAACAGATAGGTTCACGAGAGAATAATGACAAGTTTACAAAATTTCCTTTACAGTAAACCCAAAGTGAATAATACATCAATTACAAATAACAATCAATCCTTTTTCCCATTCCTCAAGTAAATTATACATTTTACAAGTCTAAACATTCAGACTTCATTCCTGCCAATCAACATTGATAAACTCAAACAAGAATACAACTTTTCCCTTTTTCAATTATATTACAATAAGAATAATAATTCCTCATAAAAGATGCAGCCTTTAGGTAAACACAAGAGGCATCATAAAAGAACTTGTCTTCTTTTATCACTTACAGAATCCATCTGCAAAAATTGCTAGCATGGGTCAGTTCATCGAACTGAGCATGATAAGCACTAAACATTAAAATGATGTGCTTTCAACTAACTGTCTCATAAAAAGAACTCTACTTTTATGAAACATTAAGCAATTCAGATAGATATCTCATAAAGGAATAAGGATCCTAACAAGAAGGTCAAAATAAGCAATCCACAATACATTATGTAAGTATCATGATCAAAGCAACACTCTTCAACCAGTAATTTCACAAGAAGGATTACAACAGATAAGTGATAATACATCTCAATTACTTATCGAACTCATACTATAGATGCATGTAATTCTTTCTTGATTCAAACAAGTGTTCAAGAAGGGTACCACCCTACAGTTCTCAGAACTGAACTATTTTAAAGAAGCAATTAATCATAATCCACAACACTAACATAACTCTTCATGCAATATCAGAAGCCAAATTCATTCTATCAAAAAGGATGGAATTAGGATGAACCAATTAATATTCTACACAAGAATTCCCTTCTTTCCAACATTGAATCAATATCAATCCAATTCCAATTTATCGATTCAAGGGAATAAGAAGTGCAGGATCCCACCTAATTACCCATTCAGCCTCAACATGGTTAATACAGAGGAAAGACAGTAAACAGTTGAAAAGTAAACAACTTAAGTCATCCTTCAGTGTTCAATGAACAACATGGTATTTAACAATTCAGAGAAGAGAAAGAACTGAATGCAAATCCTTTTTACATTTTGAAGAAAAACAATGATGCATACCTAGCTCAAAAATAGAGAGAAGATCCCAATAATCCATCCTATTAAAAGGTTAAACACAGTCGACATCCCAAGAAGACCAGACTGATCCTTACCTAACAACATCCAAATTCAACAACCACTGCCACACAAACAACATAGTCGAAATTGAATCGATATAAGATAAACAACAGAATCAAGAAATGTAGGGTCGAAGAGAGGGCTTCTCATCAAGTAAAGAGAACAAGTCACAACAACACAAAACTGATACAAGTTTCCAAGGCAACAAGCTTAACAACTAATTCCTTAGCTTCATTTCAGTGAAGATAGCCTCGGTCCAGATGTTTCCTCATTTCCCAAATAGAGAGAAACCTACAAGGTATTCCTATGTGCTCAAGAAAAATGAATACAAGCTACAACCAAGCCAACCATGTACCTACCTAACATGAATCAAATAAACAATCCATAAGTAAGAAAAAAAGGGCTCCATCCTAGATTCAAACAAGATGAAAGAAATTCAAAGGGAGGTTCAACCCGAAGTCGGTTCTCAAAATCGAACCCAAAAGAAGGAGAAGAGTAAAAAACCCTTCTAACTCATATACTTCAATTAACTGAAATAGAACTAATCCATTCTTTCAACAACTTCTACAGATATAAATCAAAATATTATTCACAAACTAATTCATATATGGAGGAGAGAGAGAAACATCAATATCCTCACACAGTCCCAAGAGAAGAAGTTAAATCGTAATTTACCAGATTTCGAGCAAGGAAGAATAAAACCGAATGAAATCCTCTCTTAACAGTTCCAAAAAGTTCACAAATTCAAAATGTATTAAGCTCAGAAGGTGTCAACATATCACTGTTGCTTTAAAACAAGTTTGAATCCACAAGAAAACAATGAATCCGAAGACCCATTTCAACATAACTTAACAACAGTGATAAAATTTGAAGCCACTTCAGATTTTAACTGAAACATCAATTTTTCTTACCTTCTCCTAACAAAGGAAGATACTCCCGATCAAATTTTAAAACAATAATTTTTTTCTTAAACCATTTTAGCACAGAGTTCAGAAGTCCTCATGACTTAAGCAACCTTCTAGTTTCAAATAAATAAACATGATTTACTCAACATGCATCAAGAAAAATACCCATTTTGAATCTTTTCCAAACAATAAACTCAAGCAGAAGATCACAACAAAAATACACCAAGGCATTTCCACAAAACCATTTGTTTCTAAGAGCAGAGTTCTTTTAATGAAGATGCTTAATAAAAAGTAGAACTATTTAACAAGAAGAGCCTATCATGCCTGATAAAATTTCTTGTTGATTTGCAGAAGATCTCCAGCCGAGCTTCTCAAGAATCTCTTCTTTTCAACCAACATCAACAGTCAAATCTCCCAACTTCCTCTACATTTCCACAAGTTCAGAAACAACCCAAAGATACCCACGATTACAATGGGTCGAAAAACAAGCTTGCTGGTTCGAAGAACCTAAACTCTCATGCAGAGAAAAAACCAGAAAGATCCAAATGACCAACAACTTTCTCCAATTCCTCCTGCCTAACTCCTAGGTGGTTTCCTCCACTGAGCCCGAGGCTATTGAATGTATTGAATGCATTGAATTCTATTTCCCCCTCTTTCCTTATGCCACCGCCACTTCAAATTTGGTGAAACAAAATTCAAGAACTCCATTCATTTTAAATTTAGCAATGATGCCAGCTAGGCATCCCACCATCTTCTTATGCCTCCTGCCAATCTTGGTGAATTTAAGATGTAAGGAATGAAATCAATTCACATTAATAACTTAGAAACCACTGCCACCAACCTTCCATTTTCCAAGTGACCCATAGGTCCCCTTTTCATCTTAGTAATAGTTTAGGTTACATTAGCATTGGTTAGGTTTTTCCACCTTAGTTCTTAGGTCACTAGGATTTATCTTAGGTTAGTTCAAGACTCCTAGCCATATAACATACCTCCTTAGGTTAGGTCATCACCTCTTAGATTAGAATTTATATAAGGTAGGAACCACAACCTAGTTTTGGTTAGGTATCAACCAAAATAGTTTAGTAATAGGTCCTAGGTAAGTATTATTACCTTAGGTCAAAAATCCAATAGGGCAACATTATAGTTTGGGTTAGATCCAAATAACAACATGCATTCTGACCAAGGTTAAGGCATTTTCCTTATTATCCCACAACAGATCCTTAATCTCCTCACGCTGATCAACATTACAAAACATTAATAAAGGAGGTCCAAATTTACAGTTTGCAGCATGATGCCGAGTAAGGACACCTGAAGCTAGGTCCTTCACAATTTATAACAAAATATTGCTCGGTTCCATAATATGTTTCATTCAGCATGTCAATTAACAAGATGACAATAAAGAAGAACTGAAGCATACCTTGGATCAATGGAATTGATTCAAGGTGTGTTGTTAGCATATGGAAAATGTGAAACAACAGTATAGATTTACAACCTATATTTCACATAGCATAATGGTTTCACTTCCAAGTAAACAAAATTACAGCTAGCATGAATTCTGAACAATAATAACTTATCCATTGCAAACATGATTTTCAACGTCAAAAGAATACACCTTCCTAAGACAAATCACATGTCAACGTTTGCAATGTCAAAAGTGGAAGTCATCATAGTAACGGTCATGACCAAGATGTTACATACCTTCCTCCTTAAAAGAATCATCATCCTGATGATTAACTTAATCAAACCATTAAGGTTTTAGGACAAAATTTAATTATTGTCCTTCCATTCATATGTCCATAACATGACTAAATTTGAAAAAAATTCAAGTTTTCAAAACAATATTTAAAATAGCTGTCAAATTGTTCAGTAACTGCCCAAGTTTGGCAGATTTAACATCAAAATATGAATTAAATTTTTCAGATTTTATCAATTTTCAGAATCAATTCTGATCAAACAAGTATGGAAAAGCAGATCTCATATCTTCGAGATTTTCCCAGGTTGCACTTTCTTCATTAAACTGGTCCCACTGGACCTTACATTGACTTATTTCATGATTTCTTAAGTGCAACTGGTGAGTTTCCAGCACTCGAATGGGTTTAACCATGATTATTCCTGGGTCTTGGACCTGCAAGGAATTCCAATTCAACACATGTGATAAATCTGAAATGTATTTCTTAAGCAAAGAAATATGGAAAACATCATGCATTCATGATAAAGTAGGAGGTAAAGCTAAATGATAAGCTACAGGGTTGATTACTTCAACTATTTCAAAGGGTCCCACATAACGAGGTGATAACTTGGCAGCCTTGCCAAAAGTTATAGAACTCTTTTTCAGCTTAACCGAAGAAAGACCTTCTCACCAAGTTCAAATTTCCTATCAACCCACTTTAAGTCTGCATAACTTTTCTACCTATCTGCAGCTTCCTTCAAGTGTTCATGAATCATTTTAACTTGTTGTTCCATTTTTGTAAGGATTTCAGGTCCTATCACCTCTCTATCTTCAATGTTGTCCTAGCTAACAGGGGTTCTGCATTTCCTTCCGTATAGTGCTTCGAAAGGTGCCATTTTTAGAGAGGCGTGATAAGTATTATTATAAGAAAACTCAACTAATGGAAGGTACTCCTCCCATTTATACTGCTGATCCATACAATACATTCTTAGCATATCCTCTAAAACTTGATTAACTCTTTCAGTCTGTCCATATGTTTCAGGGTGATACGCAGAACTGGAATTCAGTTTAGTTCCTAGGGCTACATTAAGCATTTGCCAAAATCTTGATGTCATTCTTGGATCTCTATCTGATATGATTAATTCAGGTACTCCATGTAACCTGAAAATCTCATGCACAAATCTTCTTGCTAACACAGGTGAATCATCCTTTAGATTACCAACAATAAAGTGTGCTACCTTTGTTAGTTTATCAACAACTACCAGAATAACATCATGTTTATTCTTTGACATAGGCAACCCTTGAACAAAATCCATGGTTATCACTTGCCATTTGTACTGCGGAATGTTGTGAGGGTACAGTAAACCAGGCTGGATGCATATGTTCCACTTTAACTCGTTGACATTCTAAACAGTGCGTCATGATTTCCATCACATCCTTTTTCATCCCTTTCCAGAAATATTGTTGTTTTATATCAGCCAACATCTTTGTAATGCCAGGGTGTCCAGAAAAAGGTGAGTTGTGAAATTCAACTAATAATTTCTTTCTTAAATCATTTGCCAAAGGTATGTATACCCTGTTTTCAAACCACAAAATTCCTTCATTGTCGAAATGAAAACCCTTATATCTCGCATCATTTGGATTTGCAGCAAGTGTTGTCCTTACTTGCTGAAAATAAGAATCAGATTCCATGACACTTTTCACCTCATCTTTAAACTGAGTTCTTAATGTTATAAGAGCAGAAATGTGCTTCCTATGACTTAGAGCATCAGCTACTCTATTTTCCTTGCCTTTAATATAGCTTATATCAAAATCATACTGAGATAGAAATTCCAACCATCTTCATTGTCTTGCATTCAGGTTTGGCTGAGTGAAAATATACTTCAACCCAAGATGGTCAGTTTTTAGTTCAAAAGGCCTACCGAGAAGATAATGCCTCCATATTTGAAGGGCATGAACAATGGCAGCAAGCTCTAGGTCATGTGGAGCATAATTCCATTCATGTAACTTGAGTTTTCTACTTTCATAAGCTATGACATGGTCATCCTGCAACAGAATACCTCTGAGGCCCTCTTCAGATGCATCGGTTACAACAGTAAAGTCCCCATTTGGATCAGGTACAGTCAGAATAGGTGTTGTAGTTAACTGATCCTTTAGAATCTTAAAAGCAGATTCACATTTTTCATTCCAAACAAATTTCTTATCTTTCTTTTGTAATGAAGTTATTGGTGCAACAATCTTAGAAAAGTCTTTAACAAACTTTCTATAGTAACCACAAGACCCATGAAGCTTCTAACTTCATGCACATTCTTGGGTACAGGCCACTCAGTTATAGCTATGATCTTAGAAGGATCTACAATGATTCCATTTTTTTTATTACATGTCCCAAATAGTGTACTTCTGTGTCATAGAAGGAACATTTAGACAACTTACCATACAAATTTCTCTTTCTTAAGATTTCAAAAACTATCTTCAAATGATCATGATGTTCTTCAATGCTTTTAGAGTATATGAGAATATCATCCAAGAATACAAGCACAAACTTGTCCAAGTATTCTTGAAAAATATTATTCATCAAATTCATAAAAGTGGCAGGTGCATTTGTCAACCCAAAAGGTAAAACTGTGAATTCGTAATGCCCATACCTTGTTCTAAAAGTTGTTTTATGTATGTCTTCATCCTTTATTCTCAACTGATGATATCCTGATCGAAGATCTATTTTAGAATACATCGATGCTCCACGCATCTGATCAAATAGATCATCAATTCTAGGAAGTGGATATCGGTTCTTAATAGTTTCCTTGTTCAACATTCTGTAATCAATACACAATCTAAGTGTGTCATCCTTCTTTTTCACAAAGATTACCGGTGCTCCCCAAGGTGAGACACTCGGTCTTATCAATCCTTTTGACAAAATTTCCTGTAACTGAGCCTTAAGCTCTACCAATTCAATGGTAGTCATTCTATAAGGTGCCTTGGATATAGGCTCAGTTCCTGGTTTGATCTCTATTGTGAAGTCAAACTCCCGTTTGGGTGGAAGACCCGGTAACTCTTCTGGAAATACATCTCTGAAATTTCGTAACAAAGGATATTTTTCCATAAAATCATTACCTTCTTCTGTAGTTTCAGAAATATTTACTGCATACAAGGTACAACCTTTGTTTTTGGCCTTTTTAAGTTGCATTGCTGACAACTTCCTAACTGAAATCTCATGTTTTACACCCTGAATGACTGTTGTTTTCTACAGATCATCTAAACAACTAATATGTTTTTCAAAACAATCAACCTTTGCTTTATGCTCAGCTAGCCAGTTAACACCTATGATTACATCATAAGACCCTAAAGGAGCAACATAAAGGTCAACTTCTGTGGAAAAACTAGGCAAGTCAAGGACTGCTCCAAAAAGACACATACTAACCGTATGAACAACATTATTTCCATAATGCACAGTCCACAATTTATCCATTTTCTCAGCTTTTATTTTTAATTTCAAAGCTAACTTAGTAGAGATAAAACATTCAGTAGCTCCAGTATCAAAAATTATAGTCACAGGTATATCGAATAACTTACCGGAACTTCTATGGGTGTGACTTGCTTTTTGGCTTGCTTGTCAGCTACCGCAACATGTATCCTATGCTGCTGATTGTGGTCATCCTTCTTCAAAGGAAAATGACTCGTGTAATGATCCTTGCCACAATTAAAATAGCCTCCAACAGGCCCCTTCCTAGGCTCAAATTTATTTCCAGCCTTGAAGTTATCATTCTGGCTTCCGTAGGACTTCTGTCCATTATTATTGTTCTTGACAAAGTTGTTCCACATACTAGCAACAGGTTTGTTTATTGTTGTTCTCTTATTATTATCAGTGGAAATTTTTTTTTTCATGCCAAACCTCTTCCAGGGTCCCTTTTTAGGTGCAAGAGATGAAGAAGAGTTTGGAACCTTCTTTCTAATTTCCTCTCTATGAGTAGAGATTGCTCTTAATTTCTGTTCTTGCCTTATGGATTTTTCAACAACCCCTTCCATAGTGGTTGGACTGTGAACATCCACCTCACCTCCTATAATGGGATTTAATCCCATAATAAATTTTTGTATCCTGAACTTCTCGTCAGTTTGATACTGAGGCACGTACTTAAGGAGTTTAGTAAACCTTTCCCAGTACTCTGTCACAGTTAACTTTCCTTGAGATAAGTTCTGAAATTCAGTCATTTTCTGATCATAGAAAAGTTGAGGCAGCCACCATTGCCTAAAGTAACTTTTAAATTGATCCCAAGTTATGTCTTCTTTGACCATATTCAACTCAACCTTATGACTATCCCACCATGAAGATGCCTCATGAGAAAGCTGATATGCTCCCCATATTGCTTTTGTTTCCTCAGAGAAGTTTCTTATAGCAAAGTACTTCTCCATTTCACTGAGCCAGTTCTCAGCCCCATCCCCAAGTGTAGTTCCATCAAACTTAGGAGGAATTATTCTTTTTATATCATTGGTGAGTTCCACTGCTAATCTTGCCTTTTTATTTTCAGGCTGATTAGGTATGTTTACATTACTATTATCAACACCCAGATTTCCCCCATTGGTGTTGTCCACAAGAGGTGGTTGATTGTCATTATCATCATCTTCTTCCTCCTCCTCATTTCCCATTACTTGTTGTTCCAATACAGCTAGATGATCCCTCGTGTCCAATGGGGTAGCAAGGAACTCATTGAGTTTTTGGGCAATAGCTACTTCTCCACCCAGTGGTGGGTTTTTTGCAGCATTTCCTCTTGTTCTAACCATTTTTGTCTACAAGAAAATTTAAGTTTTTATCAGATTATGGACACAAAAGGTCTGAGATCTGCAACTTTTGGCTCTGATACCAAGATGTACCATTCCCATTTTAAAGCTTTAGAAACAAGGGATTTTTTTTTTTTTTGAATAGCGTTCTCTGTTCTAAATTATCATAATTTAGAACACACGTTTCAAGTTTTTAAATAATGTTCTCTATTCTAAATGATCATGATTTAGAACACACATTCCATGCCAATCAATCTCATAACAGATAACCATATGCAGCTGTAATGACTCGATGAACTACCGATCTCTCATTTCATGACTCAGAGTTTCATCGGTCTCTCATTTCATGACTCAGTTTCTTACCGATCCTTCATGTTGACTCAATGTATTGTATACTAAGTATACTTGGTTCTCTTACCCTTTTTAGGGTATTGAAGTGTTCCATTTAAGAGGCCTATCTGAATATTTGTTACCAATATTCATCTAAAATCCTGCTTCTTAAACTAGGTGATATAGGACAACGCAACCAGCAGCTTGCGATACTTTGGCCAAATATTTTCACATGCTTTGCATGATCATATTCCTAGATGGCATACTCATCAAATGGAATACATCCTTCACCCCCACTTCATCTGTTATCTAGAATGGTCTTCACTGACTCCTGTCAGTCCTCTTGTCCAAGGCTTACCATAACCCAGATTAGCAACATAGAAAGGTATAGAGCATCACTCGCGGTGACTAAGGGTACATAGACATACTCAATCGACCCAAGTCGATTGTGTGTGTCTAGTTACCTTTAGTCATTGTGAGTTTCCCCCTATACGAAGGCATGTCCCTAACCTAACCTAAGGTAAAACTAAGGTCAAGTCCAAGTTTATGTAGATCTAGATGATCCAATTCAGAAGGGTGTTGTGATGTGTCAGCTGCAACACTGTGCCATTATGAAGACCCCAGTCTTCATGATGTCATAGTACTGCAGTTGGCATGTACCAACATCCTATGGAATCACCTCATCTAGAAGTACATATCCAGTTAAGAAGTTAAACACTTACTTATCTTCTTAATTAAGATTTAATTTCAGCAACCCTGTTGAATCCTTAATTTCTTTGTTCATTAAGGTTGCTAACCATAATGATTGATAGTTACCATGCAGATAAATCTGCAATCAATCCCTCTTCCTGAAGGTTTGTATTTCATTCCATGGTATCTTATCATAAGATTCAAGCTCATAAACAGAATCAATATACCACGGTAAGATTATCTTACTTTGCTTAACCAAGTTTAAGCATGATTAATTTTAGATTCTGGTTCCTTGTTAATAGACTTCATTAAGATGAAGTCTATTCATTACGTATGTATTTATTTCATTTCGGTTGCCATATTCTGATTTGATTTAACCAGAGGGAGTATGTTTTCTCAAAAGGTATTAACAAATGCTTATCCCCTTAGAATGATTACCTTTCTTTTATCTTTATATTCTTTTAGGGTTCATTGCTGCCATTTACTTTATACAAGAGTTATAAATAGATTTCTCTTTTATTTACGTCATCTAGTAAACCATCATGACCTAGTTATGTTTCCATCTATTTGTGCCAACTTAGAAGTTGCATTCGATAAAGGAATAAAGTATCAATTCCCTTCCTATCAGTTTCATTTGAGTTCAACTGAAATGATTCAAAACAGATAGGTTCATGAGAGAATAATGACAAGTTTACAAAATTTCCTTTACAGTAACCCAAAGTGAATAATACATCAAATACAAATAACAATCAATCCTTTTTCCCATTCCTCAAGTAAATTATACATTTTACAAGTCTAAACATTCAGACTTCATTCCTGCCAATCAACATTGATAAACTCAAACAAGAATACAACTTTTCCCTTTTTCAATTATATTACAATAAGAATAATAATTCCTCATAAAAGATGCAGCCTTTAGGTAAACACAAGAGGCATCATAAAAGAACTTGTCTTCTTTTGTCACTTATAGAATCCATCTGCAAAAATTGCTAGCACGGGTTAGTTCATCGAACTGAGCATGATAAGCACTAAACGTTAAAATGATGTGCTTTCAACTAACTGTCTCATAAAAAGAACTCTACTTTTATGAAACATTAAGCAATTCAGATAGATATCTCTTAAAGGAATAAGGATCCTAACAAGAAGGTCAAAATAAGCAATCCACAATACATTATGTAAGTATCATGATCAAAGCAACACTCTTCAACCAAGTAATTTCACAAGAAGGATTACAACAGATAAGTGATAATACATCTCAATTACTTATCAAACTCATACTATAGATGCATGTAATTCTTTCTTGATTCAAACAAGTGTTCAAGAAGGGTACCACCCTACAGTTCTCAGAACTGAACTATTTTAAAGAAGTAATTAATCATAATCCACAACACTAACATAACTCTTCATGCAATATCAGAAGCCAAATTAATTCTATAAAAAAGGATGGAAGTTTGGTGGATGTAATCTGGAAACAAAACAACAACATAACACAAGAATACCATTGACTATGATAAGACGGAATGATGACAAATCTGAAATATCAAAGTAAATTATAATATTAACATGAAATTGTTACAATCTCACCCATGAGGTACTTCAAGTGTTATTGACTTCACTTGCCTTTCACCAAGACTATGGGAGAAACTTTACAATTACACCTCTTAATGGCTTCTTCAACACACCTTTAAACTGATGGCTTCCTTTGCACACTTCCTACAATATTTCTCACTACTTCCTTCTATGCTAAATGAGGGGGGTGGCCTCTCTATTTATAGAACTTCCAGGCTTATCCATCTTATCTCTAAGATAGGATAAGAAATCCACTCTGACGAATCATATTCCATACCTTAACTCTTATCTGTACATGTAAGCTTATCTTTTAAGATAAGATAAACCTTATCATTTTACATGGGTTCCACATTTTTAGACTTTTTACAAATAAAATACACAAAATATTTATGACCTCACTCCTTGTCCTTATTACCAATATAATATTTCTAATTCCTAATCATGTAGACCCTACTTCTCTAATTACCCAAACTTTGACATTTTAACATTACCGGACCACTTACGACAAATATTTACTTTTTACAACATTCCTATTGTACTTTGACTGTTACCGTACTCCACATTATTGGCGGCACCGTACTGACGGCACCGTTATCTTCTATCAGATGCTACTACTAATTATACTTAACAACATCCTATTCCTAATACATACATTAATGAAATAGAAATTACGGAGGAAAATTTTAGTGTCGACATCTTCCCCCTTCCTAGCTTCTACTCCGTCCTCGGAGTAGACTATTCTGGTGCTTGGAAAATCTTCAACTTGTCGTGGTTGACCCATTTCGTAATGGGAGTGCCATCCAATTCCTCCAGTCGGTACGTACCATTTTCATGCACAGCTGCTATTTTGTAGGGCCCCATCCATTTTGGAAGAAATTTTCTCTGTCTTCTTTTTTTGTATCTGGAATCATATACTAGAACCAAGTCATTCACATGAAATGGAGACCACCGGATCTTTTGATCAAAGTATTCCTTCTGCTTCATTTTCTTCTTATGGCTTGTATCCTTTGCTATTTCCCTCATTTCCTCTAGCAAATGAAGATGTACCAACCTTTCTTTTACTGAATCACTTTCATCCATCCTTTCATTTTTCATAACTCTCACAGTGGGAATATCAAACTCAATAGGAAGAACTGGATCAATGCCATAGGCCAACTGAAATGGGGAGTATCCTGTTGCTGACTTTGATGTTGCCCTATATGCCCACAATGCTGCATGAATCCTTTTATCCCATTTATGTACCTGCAAGGCTGCATCTTTTGCTAGAATTTGACACAACACAAAATTTGTTCGTTCCACCTGTCCATTTGTGCTTGGCTTGTATGTTGTTGCCTTCCTATGCTTAATAGAAAACTTATTGACTAGGGCTTCTACCACCTCATTAATGAAGTGGCTTCCTTGATCTGTTACAATTTCTAATGGACAACCAAATCTGGTGACAATGCGTTCATATATGAACCTTGCCACTTCATCCATGGAAGCTGTTTTCAATGGCCTAGCTTCAACCCACTTGGTTAAATAATCTGTGGCAACTACAATATACTTATTTTGGCGTGAGGTAGTTGGAAGTGGACCTACAATGTCTATTCCCCACTTTTCAAAGGGACCAAGTGGAAGAATAGGACATAATGGAGCTGATGAAGTCTTACGGTTACCATGTGTTTGACAAATATCACATGTCTTACAATAATTATAACAATCTTTAAAAAGAGTGGGCCAGTGATAACCTGCATCCAAGATCCTTCTTGTTGTAAGTTGTCCAGAGAAGTGCCCTCCACATGTACCATTGTGGAATTCTTCTAGCAGTTCCTTCCCTTGATCACGTCCAACTGCCCTCTTGTACTGTCCATCAGGTCCTATTCGAAATAATACTCCATGCAGAATAGAATATGGACGACTGGCTTGAGTAATCTTTCTCTTAGTCTTTGCATTGGCACCATCAGGAAACTTGAATTCATTCAGATAATTCCAAATATCTATGTATTCACTAGGGATTGTGTCAAGGGATAACAATGTTGCATCGGGAAATCATCATCATCACAAGATGATCCTAAACCATCATAGGCTCGAGAGAGTGCATCTGCATTGACATGCTTCTTTCCTGGCCTATCTATAATATCAAATTCAAATTCTTGTAGCAAAATTATCCATCTTGCTATCCTCCCTGATGGGTTAGGCTTATTTACAATATATTTTAGAGCCTGATGATCTGTTACAACTAGAAATTTTTTCCCTAGCAAGTAATTTCTAAACTTCTTTACAGCAAAAATGATAGCCAGAGCCTCTTTTTCAGTTACAGTATAATTTACCTCAGCACTGCTCATTTGTCTGCTCCCAAAGTAAATTGGATGTTCATTCCCATTTTCATCCTTTTGGCTCAAAGTACTTCCTAGTGCTGCATCTGAGGCATCAGTGTACACAATGAATGGCTTGCTCCAATCTGGATTCTTCAAAACAGGTGAAGACACCAGGGCTTCCTTCAGTTGTCTAAAAGCTTCATGCGCCTTATTTCCTGGTTCATAAGTAACATCCTTCTTCAAGAACTGGGTTAGTGGCTGTGCAATCTTTGAGAAATTCTTGATGAACCTTCTATAGTAACCCACATGGCCTAAAAATGATCTCAACTTACTTCTATTCATAGGAAATGGTAAATCTTTGATTTTTGAAACTTTATCAGGATCAGTACCAATACCATCTCTGGATACAACATGCCCTAACAAAACACCTTTAGAACATCCAAAGACACACTTTGTAGGGTTTAGTGAGGCTTGTGCTTCATCTAACCTTTGAAATGCTGTCTCCATCTGGTGCAGGTGGTCCAACTTGCTCCCATAGATGTAAAAATCATCCAGAAATACTCTGATGAAGGTCCCAATGTAGGGTTCGAACACCCTATTCATCAAACGCTGGAATGTTGCTGGAGCATTACACAACCCAAAAGGCATAACTCTATAAGCAAACGTTCCCCAAGGAGTGGTGAACGTGGTCTTCAGCTGATCTTTCTCTGCTATACGAACTTGGTTGTAGCCGCTATATCCATCAGCAAAACTATAGCACTCCTGGCCAGCTACTTCGTCCAAGATCTGATCTGAAAATGGAAGAGGGTAATGATCCTTCTTTGTTGCCTTATTGAGCTTCCTGTAATCAACACAAATGCGTAGCTTCCCATTCTTTTTTATTGAGATCACAATGGGAGAAACCCATTCTGAATTCTCCACAGCAAATATGAATCCTGCATCAAGCAACTTATCTATTTCTTCTTTTACAGTCTTGGAAAAATTAGGATTCATTCTATATGGCATTTGCTTTATGGGCTTAGCACCATCTACCAGCTCAATACAATGTTCTACCCAACTTACTTGACGGAGTTCCTTGTAATCAAAAGTGAATAGGTGTATGTACCTTCGAAAGAGCTGGAGGTAGGATTCCTTCTCACTCTCCATCACAGCATCACCAATCTTTATTTGTTGGAGACGATCATCAACTTCTTCTTCAGATAATTTTATGGGGTCATGAGTTGGTGTGACTGGAAGGATATCCATGACTGAAACATCCACCTCACTTTCTTCATCTTCAGTGTCCACTTCACTGGTACTAGAGTAATCAGAGGATGTCCAATCATCAGTTTCATCACTTGAATCCACAGGTTCTGCCTTATGATGTCGAGGGATCACGTTTATCTTCACCCTCTCTCTACCACGTCCAAGTGTCATGAAACCTTCATTCCAGTAGTTTCTTGCATGAACTCTCCTTAGCCATGGTCTTCCCAGCAGCATTGGGTACGCAACAGTACCATTTTTCATCACCTGAAAGTCTACCACACATACAACACCCATAACAGATATTGCCACATTTGAAACTACACCTTCTGGTTTAGTTTTTCCCTTATTTAATGACCTTAACATAAGTGTTGAAGGGCGATCAATTTTTAAACCCAACATATTCATTACAGACTCGGTCATTACATTAACTGCAGCACCTCCATCAACTAAGACATCATGAATTGAAATACCATTACATAATACCTCAGCTTGTGGAGCATAGGGATCTGCCTCTGCCTCCAAAACAGGGACCTCAACCTCCTTCCTTCTTCGAGCATTGAGTCCACCTCGCAACTCCCGCCTCTTCTCAGAAGACATAGCCAAGAGTTGACCATATGTAATATTTGCAGGCCTTTTGGACAGATCTTCCAAGATGGAGTATGGTCCTTGCCCCTGTGAAATCAGAAAATCCTGCACACCCAACTTTCTTCTCCTATGTTTCTTACTAGTTTCTCCTTTCATCTTCTTAGGATCATTTCCATCTTGATTATCTTTTTCTTTCTTTCTTTTTGTTACAAACACATCTACTTCATTATTTCTGCTCTTATCTACTACATCAAAAGAATTCACAGGTGCTTTTCCTTTATCATTATCTCCTTTACCAGATGTAGAAGCTCTATCTGGACAATTATACTTATAATGACCCTTTTTATAACAACCATAACAAACAACTTCAGAAATATTTCTTTTTGGACCTCTATCTCCTCCCTGAGAACTAAATTCCTTTCCTTGAAGAAGATTAATAGTTAACTGACCCATCTTTTTGAGCAGATCTTCATACTCAGTAGATGTACTAGGAGAAATATTTGTGCTCACCGGGAGTGGTTGTGGATTCTGGACCAAAGGTGCTGGTGTAGGCTCTACTTTAGCAACAATTTCTTTGGGCTCCTCTTCCATGCTTTCTTCTTGCCTTCTTGCAATCTCCTTTGCTTGTTCAATGGTAGCTGGGCGGTCATACTTCACTCGTTGTCTGATCTCTGGCTTCATCCCAAGAATGAAGTGCTTACATAGGAGATTATCCACGCCATTCATCAACCCATCCGCTAATCCTTCCTTCCGGATCTGGGCATCGAGCTTCCTCCTTAGCTCTAGAACACGAGCATGATAATCCCTTATCTTCTCCTTCTCTCCTTGGGATAGCTTTGTGATCTCGATCATGAGATCTGCATATTTCTGTTGTTCACCAAATTCTTCAAGAAAACTTTCAGTTAATAAATCCCATGAATTTTTCACATTATCACCTAGTGTTTCAAACCACCTAAGTGCTGAACCATCCAAAAAGGTAGGAAAAAATTCAGTCCATTGTTCCCTTCTTATAAGGCCATTACAAATACAAGATCGTTTAAACTCTTGAATGAAAGAAGAAGCATCTTCATTAGATTGAGCTGAAAAAACAGGAATCTTTCCCATTTTCAAAAGTAACCACCGTGAAATACCAACCCACAAGTACAATCAACAAGACTTATGTGCACAAATAATTGGAATCACTATACTAGAAAGTGACTTTACACCTTTCTACAGTAAAATAGAAATGACCACGGTAACTATGGTAAAACTTGACTTACTGCGGTAAAAACTAACTTTACTGTGGTAAACACTATTCACGGTAAAAAGTGAAGTTACTGCGGTAAATACTATTCACGGTAAAAAGTGACTTTACTGTGATAAATACTATTCACAGCAAAAATGACTTTACCATGGTAACTACTATTCATGGTAAAAATGACTTTACCATGGTAACTACTATGCACAGTAAAAACAAGGTTACCCTCTAATTGATTTTTGACTAAGTGGGAATATCTCTCCAGAAAATCCACCAACGAGGAATGGTCCCGGCAACGGAACCAAAATGTCATCACCAATCCGGCACTATGATAATTCTTCACCAGGAACTCCTCGTGCTATGATTATTTACTAATGCACAGCCTTTAGTTTGGTGGATGTAATCTGGAAACAAAACAACAACATAACACAAGAATACCATTGACTATGATAAGACGGAATGATGACAAATCTGAAATATCAAAGTAAATTATAATATTAACATGAAATTGTTACAATCTCACCCATGAGGTACTTCAAGTGTTATTGACTTCACTTGCCTTTCACCAAGACTATGGGAGAAACTTTACAATTACACCTCTTAATGGCTTCTTCAACACACCTTTAAACTGATGGCTTCCTTTGCACACTTCCTACAATATTTCTCACTACTTCCTTCTATGCTAAATGAGGGGGGTGGCCTCTCTATTTATAGAACTTCCAGGCTTATCCATCTTATCTCTAAGATAGGATAAGAAATCCACTCTGACGAATCATATTCCATACCTTAACTCTTATCTGTACATGTAAGCTTATCTTTAAGATAAGATAAACCTTATCATTTTACATGGGTTCCACATTTTTAGACTTTTTACAAATAAAATACACAAAATATTTATGACCTCACTCCTTGTCCTTATTACCAATATAATATTTCTAATTCCTAATCATGTAGACCCTACTTCTCTAATTACCCAAACTTTGACATTTTAACATTACCGGACCACTTACGACAAATATTTACTTTTTACAACATTCCTATTGTACTTTGACTGTTACCGTACTCCACATTATTGGCGGCACCGTACTGACGGCGCCGTTATCTTCTATCAGACGCTACTACTAATTATACTTAACAACATCCTATTCCTAATACATACATTAATGAAATAGAAATTATGGAGGAAAATTTTAGTGTCGACAGTTCTACCTGCTATGCCCTAATATGGCTAAGTCTCATGATGAGGTCTCACCATCTACATGCATGCAATAACTAGTTGGTCTACCAAAACCCTTAAAACCTTATGTTAATGAGTAACGGATCATTTTAACTTGAGCATCAGAACCTAATGTAAATAGGTCACTTGCGCACCCACGTGACGATTCATCTTAGCTCAGATATTTTAGAGTGCCCAACATCCCAACTAATACCTGATCTCTGACAAAACCTTTCAAATAGTTATTACTGAAGACTCAAACTGAAGAATATTGGGGTGAGAATAGGCATAATTGTTGTCATTTTTACTCCCATCACAAAAGGAAGGAACCCCATGCATCCCTGGCCTATCACCTAGTTAGAAGCTGAGTGCTCACATGAGGCATGCATGGGTACCGAGTCTCTCTTTTATGTGAGTTTAGTGGGAAGCATCATTCTATGATTAGTGTAAGAGTTTTTATGAGGGAGGTTGAAACATACAAGAACCATAGGGCTCAGAACGGCCTCTAGATCCTTGCAGTCACCTTAGACTGAGTACTTTAATAGAATCCAGAACATGCATTATGACAGAAAGAATTATACAAGCATTCATACATAGCATGAAAGGAAAGAGAACTCATATGAGAGAAATATGCATTAAAACCATTGATATCCATGTCTATTTATAACAGGTAACCTCATTATATTCATTGATTCATTACAGAGTGTCACAGAGAGTAGACTGCAGTCATGCATATCACTAGACGTATGTAACTAAGCTAACAGAAAAAGAAAAATTACAACTTCCATGCTTAGTAAATTCTTTCCTGAATACAAATATCCACTCACAGTAATTCTGCAGAGCTCCCCTCACTCTCTAACCTGCTATACCTCGTACTTTCTCTATCTTCTTTTACTCTTGTAGGCACTTGTATTTATAATTCTCCTACACTGCCAACTCACCTTCCAGCGTCCTCAGATTTGGTGCCAAGTGTCGAATGTGGTCCATGTGAGCATGCTTCTTAGGCCTGGATCTTTCCACTTCCATCTCATGATGTTCTTCTAGAAGATTCCATCTAGGCATGCTCTTTCCTGGGCTAGCCTATCGCCAGGCTGGCATCTTATCCACGTGCAACCGATCAGCTTTTCATGTGTTCTACCTCTGGGTGCTCAAATTGACTAAGTCCCAAGCCTCCTTTCATGCTTGTCGACATAGTGTGCTATGTGCTTCCCTAAACCTTTCTCTCACATGCTTTTTCCTTGCATGTCTTTTCATAACTGGGACCCTACGCGCCCATGTGCCTTCATACTTGGTTAAGATTCTAGGGGTCCAACATCACCCCACACTATGCTGTTCTCCATTCCTTGGAAACATTTTACTTGACCAAGATGCATGTTGTTCCTAGGGAACCAATGAATAGTCTTACACTTTACAAAAATGAATAAGGAATGAAAGAATAGGGGAAAATAATGAAGAATGGGGGTAGCATCAATTCAACAAGCTAGGAAAATCCTTTCGGTGAGAGGTCTGCCTCTAGCTTATTCCATACTTCGACCTCACCCTGTGCCTTCTGGCAGAGGTCACCCACCAGGTGCTTGACTTCATCAAAACTCAGGCCAACTCCCTGGGTGCCCAAAATGTCCACAATTTGTTCCATCTCTTTTCCCAGGTCCTCAAGTTTATCCATCCTTCTAGTGCTCTTGGGGTATAGTTCCTTTAGCTGGGAATTATTTGAGCTCCTTAAAGCCTCAATTGCCTCTGATTTCTTCTCTACTTTGGCCAAAACCTTGTCCCTCTCTACCCTATTCCCCTTGTTCTTTTCTTGGAACTCTTTTAGCTCTGCTTCAAGTGTGGCAACCAAGGAGCTCACCACCTTATCTCTGTCCGTTGCATGTATCATATGTGGCTTTATAGACTGGGATACAATGACCTTAACCTCCACGAGTACTTGGTATGTACTTGCAATGAGTGCGCTACCACCTTCAATCAGTCCTCCTCTTTCAAGCACGGCCACTTCTTTAGTAGATTCCAGGGCCAAGGGTCATCTCTCCATAGTGAGGATGTGCATTAGATCTTCTATACACTCCAGGAGGGATGAGTACTTTTGTGTGGGTGGTGCTAAGTCCTTAGGTCTTCAGGAGGATGGTCACCTTTTGATAGACTCCATTTTCTGTAAACTTCCTGCACCTTTACTTTCTCTTCTTTAACTCATGCCTTAACTGTGCACTGATCAGTTCCTCCTGTTTTAAGCTCTTGGCCTTCTCTGCCAGTTCTTCCTCCTTCTTCCCTAACTTCACCTCCAGCTCCTTCTAATCCTATCGTTACATGTGAATAATCTAGCCTCGGTCTCAACTGTGACCTTGTTCAGTGCATTGTTGACTTCTCGTCTGAGAGCTCCTGAGCATTCACTAAGGGATTGACCCCCTTAGATTCTAGCAATGTGATGAGTGCTCCTTGGTAGAATTCAAAGTTTGGCTCATGAATGCGGGACTCGAATGCCTAAGAGAGCATCTTATTGGTTTTGGGGTACATGCCATCCTTCTCAAAATACCCCATGGCTATGAGCCTTTCCATGGGTATGGTTGCTCTGGAATCATGCACATAACACCTTCTTTGTGTCATCAACATAGCCCATTACTTTCTCTGTTCTACATCAAGAGTTCTCCTACCCTTGCACGTGCCTTTGGGGAAGCTTACTATCAGAGCGGGGCCTCCTAGGCTATCATGTTATTTTTCAATGTTCTTCTCCTTCCCTTCCTTTAGCACTATGTCCATGCTACACTCTAACTCTTGGTCTACCAAGACCTTGAGCATTCTCTATGCTTATCTCTCTGCCACCTCAGTAATCTGCTCCTTTGTAAATGCTTATGGCTCCCTCCTTTTCAAAACTCAACCTTTCATCCTCCATGTCTTTGGCATCTTCCTCATCTTGTGTGCCCTTAAATGTGTGAATATAAACTCTTGCTTCTCATCTCCACTCTCCTCTTAAGTTGTGAGAGTGCCCCTAAACTTTTACTTATGGTTTTGGTCTTTTTCTGAACATTAAATCTTCTTCACCTACCACCATCTTCTTCACTTTCATCCCTTCTTCCAAATCCCATGTATTTCTCCAAGTTGAAAAGTTGCCTCCGAACCTTCTTCATCACACCCTCTACTTTTTCCTAGAGAGGTGGCTCCTGATCAAGGGATTCGGCCTTATCTTTTCCTCAAGTACCTTGATTCTTCCTTGGAGATGGGTTGCCTTGCCTCTACCTTTGTGGCATCTTCTCCTTCACCAGAGACTTCCATTTCTCCTCTTATGTAAGTTCTTTGCTTTTGGCACTTGTTCATGGCATGCTCACTTCTGAGTAGTCTACACAATTTTTGCCTTCCTTCTTCACATTTCTCCACCCCACACTTAAAAGTGATGTGTGGTCCTCTGCGCACCCAAAATTCTTCAAAAAGGTAATGGTTACTTCAGTCTCCAAGGCACAAAACAAAACAACAACCTGAATGTGCAAACACAAGAAAGGGAAAATCATAAATGGGAAACTTCTAAACTAACTGGAAAAACTACCTTATTTACAAACACCAAGAAGACTTATTTATAGTAGGGCTTCAGCCTACTCCCATTGAAGTGTCCAGGAAATTTCATCCCATCAAGCTGCTTGTAACTGGCACGCACCCTGAATCAAGGATGTATGAGATTGTGTAAGGACCCAACCAATGGACTTTCAACTTCCCAGGATGGCACAGAAACTTAGAATCATAATAAAGTACCATCTACCCAACCTCAAACTTCTTGTTTCTAATATGGTGATCATGCCAATGATTTTCTTTGCCTTTTCCAGCCTTCCTTTTGACTCCACTTGGCAAGTGATCATCTCTCATCTAGTTTCATTAACTCATCAATCCAAGGTGCAAAACTTCCAGCACTTGTTCATTGGATAACCCTCCTACATGTGCTATTCGCAGAGAAGGTAACATAAATTCAATGGGTAAAAATAGCTTCCACCAAACACCAATTGAAATGGTGTGGATTTATTTAGTCTTTTATATGTTGTCCTGTAAGCCCATAGTACTGTCGATACTTTTTCATCCAAATCTTGTCTTCTGACATCACAAATTTTGGTCAAGGTATGACTCAGTATCTTGTTGAATGATTTCATGGTTCCATTTTCTTGTGGGTGATAGGGGTAGTCTTGTGATGAGCCACCATGAACTTTGATAACAGGATCCTCATGGTCTCATTCAAGAAATGTGTACCCCTATCACTAGTCAAACTCAATGGGACATCCATACCTTGTGATAATGTTTTCCCATAAGAACCTACTGCTGTTGTTGCCGTGTAATCTTTAGTTAGGCTGCCTCTGCCCACCTTGTGAGATAATCTGTGCAAGTGATGACATAACGTGACCCTAGTCCTACGCACTTACTGGTGAAATAGGTCCTACAAAGTCTATGGCCCACTTTTCAAAAGGCTCCAGTGCTAGGAATAGGGTGTAAAGGCATTTCATCTCTCCTTCCTAGTTTTCCAATGTGCTGACAATGGTCACATGCTTTACAATAGTCTCTACAATCCTTGTACAAGGTTTCCCACCATAAACCTACCATTAATATCTTGTGTGCGGTGGCATCACCTACATAATGCCCACCCGCACTTCCTCTATGTGCTTCCTCCATGATGGCCAGGTGCTCATGCTCTAAGACACATCTGTGTAAAACTTCATCACGTCCCAACTTGTACAAGTCTCCACTGATTAACATGTAGGGTGTGATGCGTATGGCCAACTGCTTCTTTTCCAATGTCTTCATTCCATCTGGTGCCACACCTTCCTTTAAAATATTGCAATCTCTTCCAAATCTGAGGGCACACACCGCAACCTAAATAATTGCACATCTGGCATTGCTTCCTCAATACTCTGCACATCCTCCCCTGAATCAATTCTTGACAGATGATCAGGCCCATAGTTGCTTTTTCCAGGCTTCACTACAATGGTGAATTCAAACTCTTGAAACAACAACACCCATCGACATATGCATCCTTGTAGAATAGGCTTGTTCACTAAATACTTCAATGCCATGTGGTCGGTGTAGAACACAAAGGGTGTTGCCAATAGATACTGTCTAAACTTGAAGAGCACGTAGATCATTGACAATGCCTCACACTTGGTTGTGGTATAATTCTGCTCTACTGGTGTTAGCTTCCTACTTGCAAAATAGAGAGGATGATCAACAATCCCTTCACCTGGTTGTGCAAGCACTACTCCAATGGTGGTCCCTGAGGCATCTACATGAACATGAAAGGGCTTGTCCCAAGATGGAAACCATAAAATAGGTGCGGTGATAAGCCTATCTTTTAATGTATCAAACCCTCTGTTGCGCCTCTCCCCAATGGAAGGCACTTTTATGTCTAAGTAATCCTTCTAATGGTGCACAACGATCTTGGCATATCCCTTAATGAATTTTCTGTAATAGCCCGCATGCCCAAGGAATCCGCATGCACTATGCTCTGGCTAGTAGGCTCCCTTAACCCCACAATAACTGTAACCTTAGCGGGATCTACCAGCAAGCCCTCCTTACATATGATATGCCCCAATAAAGTCCCAAAGGGTGTAGCAAACACACATTTCTTAATGTTGAGGGATATCCTCAACTGCCTACACCTCTCAAACATTAACCTCAAATTGTCACAATGGTCTTTAACTAGACCATATACTGTCCAGTCATCCAAATAGACCTGAAGAAATTTATGGATGAAGTCCTGGAATGCTTGCACCACTATGTGTGAAAAAGACAGCTGGCACATTCTTCAACCCAAAGGGCATGACCGTATATGCAAAACTTCCCCACTCAGTGGTGAAAGTTGTCTTCTCCTGGTCTTCCTTTGCAATCCAGACTTGGTGGTACCCTGAAAATCCATTCGTAAAGGAATAGATTTCGTGCCCAGTGACTCCTTCCAAAATTTCTTCAGTGAAGGGGGTCAGAAATGGATCAATGACACAAACTACATTCAATTCCCTATAATCCACACAAATCCTAATCCGCCCATCCTTCTTGATGTTGATTACCATTGGACTTATCCACTCTGATTCTTCCACTACCTCAATGATCCCAGAAGCTATCATTTTTTCTATCTCCTCCTTGACCTTCACGCGCAAGTTGGGATTCATCTGGTAGGGCCTTTTCCTAACCAGGCATGCACCATCCTTTAGTTTTATCTTCATCTTCCCCAAGGAATGGTGAATGGATTTGAGCTCATGGTACCCGTGTGGGAATAAATCCTCAAATTCACATAGCAGATCAATGATCTTTGATACTTCCTTCTCTGTCTAGTAATCCCCAATAATAGCTTCCTTAGGTTCTTCTTCTGAACTGATGTTAACTTTCTTCATCTTTAAAGGCTCATGGTAGGCACGCACGTGAGCATCTACACTATCCACTACCTCATGCATCCCTATAGAATGGCTAACATCTAAGCTTTTTGATTCCTCTCCATCAATCAAATATACCAACTTTCCCTTCTCTTTTTCCAAACACGCGTGCTCAAGCTGTAACTCTTCTGCTTCCTCTTCTTCTCCAAAGCGCGCCCCCAATCCTGGTTCACCTAGTAATTCCAATAGCCTATCTTCCATCCTGGCACTATCCCCCATGGTAAGGCACTTGATACCCTACAAGGCCTTATCAACCGATGGCTTGGTACTTTGATATTCAAAGGTTTGAATAAGGTCACCTGTGAGCTCTTGCCAATTCCTTGTCTGGCGGTGTGTCTCCGAATGAATGTACCATGCACGCGTAACCCTGCAGTGTAGAATACAACTTGTGCACCCAGAGGGATGGTGGAAAAGCTTCCATGCCTTCTCTCTAGACCCGTTCACACTCCTAGATATGGAAAGAGGTGGGATCCTTCCCATGGTACTCCTTGATGATGGTGGGTACATTGCTCCTAGAGAATCTGACAGAGAGAGTGATTCTTACCTCGCGCCATTCTAAAAGGATCTCTTGATGTGTGGCCCACCACTGAGCTACTGTGCCAAGCAAGACATAACTTAACATCTCCCTCCATTCCTTCTCATCCTTCCACTGAGCTTCTACCTCCTATAGAAAGATCTCAGGGAAGGCTCCTCCTGAATACTTGGGTAGTTCTTTTCCTCCAAGGTGCCTAACCATGTGTGCCTTTGTTACCTTGGTCACCGACCCTCTCAACTACCATCCCATTAATTCATAAGTTCCATGCACCCAATTGTCACATGCCAGACTGGTGGTATCACTCACTGACTGAGCATCTTCAAACTGGATAACCCCATTAGTAGGGTGTATCATCTCAGGGTCTCTGATTGAGCACACATAAATCTTGTCCAGAACTTCTTCTCCCAATGGTTCAATATAGGGTGTCGAATTCCCATCAACCAGGGGTATAATGACCCATTCCTCCTTGTTCTCAAAGCTGATGTACCCTTTGTTGAACCGAAGGTCCGCATTGTTTTTGTAACACCAAGGGTGCCCAAGTAGTGCTGGGAAATTGTCCACCTCGGTGAGTGCCAAGACTTTGAAGTCCCCAGTAAACTTGGCTCCCTGGATAGTAATAGTTGCATCCTTCAAGACACCGATGGGCATTGCCTTAGTCTTGTTTTCCATATACAACACATTCGAAGATGGCTATAATGCAGGTCTTCCCATCTGATGCCATGCATCCAAAGTCAGAACATTAACCTCCGTGCCTGTGTCAATGAGGATATTGCTGAGGAGCCATCCATCTACAACTGCATTCAATGTAATCTCCTTGTCATAGTTGAGGCTGTGAGGGGGAAGGTTCGTGTGCAAGACCTGTCTCTCGTGCTCTTCTCCGGCGTGGTACCTTCTCTCTCAACCAGGATCCTAGCAAGGGAATGATATTCTCCTACCTTAGCATTTTACACACCTCCTTGACCTCATCCAGGTCATCCTTTTGTGCCTCGACTCTCCTTCCTTGTTCCTCCCTCCTGGATTGCTCCTTTAGACACTGGATCTCCCCTTGTAAGCTTTGAATAACATCCATGGTGTCCTGATATATCTCCTTTTGATGTGCGGGGTCTGGATATTTTCCATGAATGACCTCCTCTCTTGAAACCAGGGTTTTCTGTCTTGGTACCTCTCTCACGTGTGTGGCTTCTACCCTTGTTGTTACCAAGATAGGCTCCAAACCTTCATCTTGTGTTACCTGGGGCATCCACTATATGTCTACCTTCTTAATACTGACCATTGCAGTGCCCTTGTCCTTCCGGTGCTTCTGATTCATGTGCTCAAATAATTCAGGCACTCCTCATACTTATGCTTCTTTCCACACCATGAGCACTGCAATAGGTCTGGGCACTCACGCTTGTAATGTTCTATAGATCCACAGTTGAAACATGTTCACATGGGAACTCACTCCTTCCTCCTCTGTGGTTACCGCGACCATAGAATCCTCCTTAAAAACCTCTTCCACGTGCCTCCTTCTGTGCTCCTCATAATGGTGATCATTATCCTTGGAACCACTGACAATGCTGGTTTGGTGCACCCCATGATCAATGGCCTCATGGATCTGATCAATGAGCCTACAGTCCTTAGTATCATGGGTTGTAGAGGTGTAAATTTTGCAATAACAAGATACATTCTTCCTGATCACGCACTGCAGCAAGGGACATCTACTTGCATCATGGTCCCCATGACAAATTTCACAATCCACTGTCAAAGTGTGTACCATCCTCTGGGGGAAATTATCCTTAACGTGTCCCTCTATTTCACAATCTGTGCACCACAAACCACTGCGAGTCTCATGGGCTGTGTTCACAGATAATTTTTCCAACTATTTTTCCATAGCAGCAATCTGAGCCTCCAAGAATGGGCTAACGCCAGTATCAATACTACCAACAGCCTCGGCATGTAAGGCAGCTTCCAATGCTTCGCGTGGGTCTGTAAAAGTTTTATGAGACAAGGCCCTTCTAAAAGGGGTGATCAATCCTCCAAAAAACCACTGTGCATGCTGAGAAGGATGGATATCATATGATAATTTAGACAAGAGAGTTTTAAAGTGCGCATCATACTCCCACACACTCTCTGCCATTCCTTGTTGAATCTCCTTCAAAGTGCTGATGCTCTTATGCTCAAACTCAGGAATGTGGAACTCTGCCAAGAATGCATTCTTTAAGGTAGTATAGTCCACCACCATTTGATGAGGGTCATACTTCCTATACCAGCTATGCACGCACCCTTGCAACGTGGTTACAAACTGACTAGCCTTCCATTCTGGGGTTGTGATACCCTTCGTGTGCCATAGCAGTTCACACTTGTGAACATGTTCCGCAACATCCTCAATGCCCCTGTAATCTGGTAAATGTAGAGACATTTCAAAGAATACTTGAGGTGGTGGCTGGGGTCCCTGTCCTCCTGAGCCAGAGCCTTGGTTCCCTCTGGTGTTTCCTCCACCACCTGATCCACCAGGTCCACCGGGTCCTGTGCCTCCAGAGCCACTAGATCCACCAGAACCACTGGGTCCAATAGGGCCTGTAGGAGCTGTGCCAAGCACCCCCATGGTCCCATTGAACTATGCACCGATGGTCTGTGATAGCGCTCCACTCCCACTACTGTGTCCCATGCCACTCCCTGATGTGAGACTGAAATCTTGTACACTTGCTCCTTGTCCAAAGACTCCTCCAAATACTAGAATATGTGTAGCCATAGAAGAAGGGACTGTAAAATTGTATCTCCTAGGCATGGATCTGTCTCTTCCACTGATATCAACTGGGTCAATAACACTTCTTCCTGGTTCAGGAAAACCAAGTGCCAGGGCTCGGTCACTGGGTGGGTTCAGATATGTGCCAACAACTCTCCTTTCTTTGTGTGATGAACTCTCACCAGAAGCCAAAGGGGTCTCCCTCACATGCACTTGCCAAGATGGGGTAGCACAGACTGCTCAGGTTCCATGTCCTCCACGTGAACCTCAACTCCTTCCCGCAATGTCTGTCTCCATAGACCCATCACACTAACAACCTCACATCGTCTAGCAATATCCCTTTCACGTGCTTCACTATACTTGATCTGTCTCTCTTCCCTCTCCTTCTCTGTCATGATATCTTCCATCTTCCTCCACCCAAGCTCCCTTACCCAGTGCTCAGAATGGTTTAGCTGGCCATTGGGAAAGCCTCTAAACTCATGGTAACCATCAATATCTTCATAGCTAGAGGAATAACACATAGAAATGTTCCTCTAGGTTCTCACAGAAATTCAAACTCAGCAACCTCCAGACAAGAATACATGGAAATGGCATACTCCAGAGTGTAACTAGTCAGTACTCCTCTCCACCAATGATCTACAACATGGGTCTATGTCAGATCTACATCCTGCAACCTTTGGTAGTCTTCTTGGATCCATACATGTGATCCATAATGCCAACTTGATCTAGATGCATAGGCTGAAAGCCATTCATATAGTTCTACTGGGAAGCAACAGAAGAAGGTCTCATACAGATCATGGTAGAGGTTCTCTTCTACCCATCTACGTGCATTAAACTCAGGTCCAGTGTTGAATCTCTGAGAAAATTCATCCTCTGTGCTCTTGAACCATGATTCAACATTTTCCAATGTTAACCGCTCTATCATTCCTCACTACACAGATCATGATGTATGTTATATCCCACTACAACTTTGAAAAGAGGTCCCAGAAATGGAACCAAGATGTAGTCATTTTTACTCCCATCACAAAAGGAAGGAACCCCATGCGCACCAGCCTATCACCCAACAGAAGATGAGTGCTCACCCGAGGCATGCGCGTGGGTACCAAGTCTCTCTTTTATGTGAGTTTAGTGGGAAGCATCATTTATGATTAGTGTAAGAGTTTTTATGAGGGAGGTTGAAACATACAAGGACCATAGGGCTCAGAACGGCCTCTAGATCCTTGCAGTCACCTTAGACTGAGTACTTTAATAGAATCCAGAACATGCATTATGACAGAAAGAATTATACAAGCATTCATACATAGCATGAAAGGAAAGAGAACTCATATGAGAGAAATATGCATTAAAACCATTGATATCCATGTCTATTTATAATAGGTAACCTCATTATATTCATTGATTCATTACAGAGTGTCACAGAGAGTAGACCACAGTCATGCATATCACTAGACGTATGTAACTAAGCTAACAAGAAAAAGAAAAATTACAACTCCATGCTTAGTACATTCTTTCCTGAATACAAATATCCACTCACAGTAATTCTGCAGAGCTCCACTCACTCTCTAACCCGCTATACCTCATACTTGTATATATTTTACTCCGCATAGGCACTTGTATTTATAATTCTCCTACACTGCCAACTCACCTTCCAGCATCCTCAGATCTGGTGCCAAGTGTCGAATGTGGTCCATGCGAGCATGCTTCTCTAGGCCTGGGCTTTCCACTTTATCTCATGATGTTCTTCTAGAAGATTCCATCCAAGGCATGCTCTTTCCTGGGCCAGCCTATCACCAGGCTGGCATCTTATCCATGCACAACCGATCATGCTTTTCATGTGTTCTACCCTGGGTGCTCAAATTGACTAAGTCCAAGCCTCCTTTCACATGTCGTGCGTGCTATGTGCTTCCTTAAACCTTTCTCTCACACACTTTTTCCTTGCGTGCCTTTTCATAACTGGGACCCTGCGCACCTATGTGCCTTCATACTTGGCCAATAAGTTGGAAGGCATCTGATCAAGTGTGAAAACAACATTACTGTATTTGGGAGGCAAACTATTCAATAGAATAGATTTTGCATCCTCATCTTCTACTAGAGCTTTAACGTCTGCCAGTTATCGGAGGGGAGACTATAAATCATTAATATGACTAGACATTGTAGCTCCTTCACCCATTTTAAACTTGAACAACTACAATTTGAGAGAAAATCTTGCTTTCACTGCTTTAGCACCAAAGGTTTTCTTTAGGATTTCCCACATTTCATGAGATGATTTCTCGAGATCAACATAATGTAGGTCAGAATATAAAAGAACTAAGCCAATAATGGCTTTGGTTTTATCATACCTCGTTTCCCAATCTACTTCTTTAGCTAGATTTGATGGTTTTTTTCTTTCCCATTTACAATCCTCCACAAGCTCTTGTTCATCAACTGCATTTGAATTTTCACTTTCCAAGTGTGCAAATTGAGACCAATGAATTTTTCTAGTGGGACTTCCATTATAAAATGGAGACAAAAAGACGAGAGAAAATTTTCTAATGATACAACTAAAAATATTAAGCACGCATGTAAATTCTGATCATTCCACAAATCAATTGAATAAACGCAGAATTACATATAAATCAAATATCTGAAAATAATATCACACGTGGATCATGGTGCTCTTCAGAATAATTTTGTCGCTCCTTGTTGCAACGCCTTGTGCTCAGCTTCATCATACACTATTCCTTTTCCCCTCAAAGCTGCGTCATGTAATAAATCCTTCCTAGAATTACATTGTGCCTACATACACCTTGTCAACACGTATTCTCGTAATAAATGAGGGTCAGACTGTGCCGAGGGAGGCACCTTAGTGCTAGAGCCACCAATGATAGTCAGTTGGCAAGGCAGTCACATATAACTTTCTCGCCACTTCTTTGACACTAAGATCCAAGTTGTTTCAATGTTTTGAGATGACAGAAAAGAATAGGCACTGAGACCACGAAATATTGCTCAGTATCGCAGTTCGGAATAGATCTACTATGCTTTAAGTATGAGAGCACATAGGAATCAATAATAAACTGCCATCTAATATTTCAACTCTTCCTCTTCCTCTGTTATCTTCAAGGATTCACGCTTTTATACCCACTACGCCTTCTATGCACAGGTGCAAGATAATGGTGTGATTTAATGGGCCCACTAAAAATTCTGTTATGAAACAATATATCTGTATCACGTATTCTTTGGAGCCTGAATAGTCTTCAATTGCACCGAAAGACACTCCATGAGCCTGAATTTTAAACCTCCATACTCATTCTCCAAAGGGTCGAGAGCACCCTGATACCAAATGAAAACAAATAATGCTTGAATTAATTATTCATACAGAGGATTATATATATATAGGAAAAGGATTTACTATTATCAAGATGTTGTTATAACAACACTCCACTCCAGCATACTATCCTACGGATGTTCTCACAACCACCCAATATGCCCTTAAATTTATTTACGTGGGTTGTTATAACCCTATTAACAATACGATTTAACATAATATTCCTAATATTTTATTAATAAAATTGACATTACATACCAATAAATAACAACAATTATTGTTGTTGTTGTTGGTGGTGTTGGTGTTGTTGTTTATTGTTGTTATAGCTATAAAAAAGTTGGTAACATAGCAATATCAGCTTTGGTGCCATTGAGAAACCGATATACCTATTGAACCGAATATAAAATATTATTGTTATTTATATATTAAATATTAAACATGAAATATTGTGTATTATTATTATTTCAATATTAAAAAGAAAATACTATTATTTGAATATGTAATAGTGAGTATTATATATTATTATTATTAGGGTTGAAAATATGTTTTTGGAAAAATGTGCGAGTTTAATTATCATCGATGTTTCGGATCAAAGCACATGATCCATCATCAAGATGAGAAAATAGATATGCCAAGATCATAGAAGACTCAATCTTAAGTAGAATTTAGGGATCACCAATTTAGGAACCTTGAACTACGTGAAATCAAGCCTTTTAAATAAATTAAATACTAACAAGTTTCGATTTAATTTTAATTTTAATTTAATTTTGATAATATTTAAAATTTAATGTTTTAATTTTTTTAATTTAATCCTAAATTGAAAATGAATTATTATTTTTAGCTTTTTATTAGAGCCATAATTGATTTGGATTAAAATAAACTTAAAATTAAAAAGGTTATATCCCTATGTATTCGTTTGAGTAACATTATTTAATTTAAATTTAAATCAATTTAAAAAAAAAACTACTATAAGATTCAAAATTACTATGATTGTCATGATTTTAAAAATGATTACCATATAAATAAATAAATTTTATTATACTTTCAAGTTTTAAATTATGATTTTGATTAAACAAATTTTGAATTATTTTGAATTATAAATGTATAAATGTATAAATTATTAAATTAAGATAACATTTGAGCGCTAATGTAAACTCAAAATTTCTATGTATGAGAGAAAACCTTCAAAATATATGACCCTAAAAACCCCAAGAAAAATCAGAAGGAAAACCTAAACAGACTACCCTATAACACCCACAAAGGAAAAATCCTCGACAATTAAGGCGATGAGCACCTCAACATGTTCATAATAGTAATCCATGATTGGTGCAGGCCTAATCCATGATCTTTGTTCGGGTTTCGAGGGAAATTGACAATCTCCTCTACTTCCCTTAGCCTTATCCTAAGATAACGATCTTCAACAACCAACACCTTAGACTTTTTTAATGATTTACCTAAAATGTAATTATATATGCCCAATCTGAATGCTATAACAATAGTAAATGAATGAAAAATAAATACAATAATGTATATTCAAGAAACCAAGTAATAAATAATGAAACCCTAATTGCAAAGAAAGGGTAGAGATCCTTAGCTGGTTCACAGAGTTCTAGAGAATTCACAGAGTTGGAAAACTAGAAAAAAACTGTTGCACTGGAGCACATAAAAATGTAGAACTGGAGGAATAAATTGGACTGGCGTGCCTGGGTTTGTGGAAATGCTCAAAAAACATCCTATGATGTGTCACAGGGTGTTTTCCTTTGATCACTCCTAGGTTGCACCAAGATCATCGAGGTCATTGTAAACTTGCAATAAAGTATGAACTTAAAAAACCCTCAAATAGACATCAAATCCTAAAAAAGAAAGATTTAAAATGAGGGGTCAAACTATCCTCAGATGTCATAATAATGGACTTACGATTGAGCAGTTGCACTACATCTCAGACCCAATGTAGTTTTGTGTGTGTGGAATTGTGCCCTAGGTTGCTCTTGTGTCAATCGACACTTTGTGATAAGTGAGTAAGTAGCTAGATTTAGAATGTAAATAATGTGTGCATGGAAACAATAGACTTCCCCTCCTATGTTGTGTGATGCAGATGAACCAACCATTTGTCCCTTGTGATGAGTGTAGACACCTAAATGGTTACATTCCCCTAGAGGCCTTGATGGATGCAACCTAGGTGGTGATAGATAATGCTTAACACTTGGTCCTTTATTATGATCACATAATTCATTTATTATTTGAATTAAATTAAATACCCATGCTCACAATATCCATTATTTTATTACCTTAAACCTAATTTCCACATCACCTAGACACCTCATCCAGCCACCTCACCCTAGACCTATTCTTGGCATGTTTCCATAACTAACAATAACGACAAATTCTTACTTGCCTTATATGGGCTAAGATTTGGTCTAGCATCCTAAAATCAATGCCTAAGTTTCTCTAACACATTCCCAGAGTCATTAGAAGGGAAGCTTCCGTTGTGAGACTAAAAGACAACAAACCAAAGAAAGGTGCTACAAGACATTAGTCAGATCATTCCAATTTTAGTACCTAAGGAATCACCTTAACTAGTCATTGGTCACCCTGAACTACGATAATCAACCCAAACCGCATTAGATCGGTCTACCATTCCTCCTTCACCTTGGTAACCTTCAAACTAAAAATCGAGGTTAGCACATTCTAAGAGCAGGAGGACGAGAGCAGAGATTGCATGTAAGCAGAACCAACATCCTTTCACGCATCTAGGCATTCACAGCAAACACCAGGATAAATCCAGAAGTTTTTATTGCACTCGTCAAAACAATTTTGGGATTCACTGCTATGGTACCAAATACCATCCTTTTGATCAACTACCATTACCATTTAGCCATCCAGTCTGTATCACAGTAAGTGTATCCCTGGAACTAGAATTTTTATTTTAGTTAGTAGCCTTCTATTGCTCTTATTATTAATCTACACTTTACATGAGGCTCATTCATTTTGTCCCATTACTAACCAGTATCCCAACCATTTCCTTACCCACACTGAATTCCAAATCATCCATCCTCACCTGATGTTCATCCTTGAATACTACCTGGGACTTCTATAAACCTCCTCATATCCACCCTACCATCTCTACCAAATCCCAGATGATTTAACCTTATAATTAGATCTCTTTGAGTATCATACACCCCGACCTTACATCGACGCCAGTTACTCAGTTAACCATCATCGGTTCTACATATTCATCATCACCAGTCATAGGAACAGACCGATGTCGGTCTTTATGACATTTATAATAGAGCCAAACAACCTCATACCAATTGACCTAAACAACCTCAGAATCAGACCCTGACCAGAACCTGACCTTGACCAGTCCCAGCACCCTAAAAACTACCTACCTTCCAGATTTGACCATAGCCTGAGCCAAAATGATTGTGATCCTGGATTTGCTTATCGTAGTTGAATGAGATGCCTAAATCATATCAACTATAATAGGACTTTACTGAATTTCTCAAATTAATTTATTTTAAACAATGGATTGACAACCATCTAGGAAGTATCACACTTCCCAAATCTAGCATACGGGAGGCTTACGTTCCACTGTCATATATCATTAAACATACTCTTTTGTGGTCTTAGTTTTCTATTACAAGTAGTTCCTCCTAGCCAAAAGGATAACTCTCACAATCGACATTGGGTCAAGTTAGAACACATGCATCAACCTCCAACTAACCCATTTAACATGTATTAGAATTCCTCATCCCTTACCCTTATCTGTTTATTACATTCAAAAAAGTGTAAAGAAAATGGTGAAACATTTTGGCATGTCCGGTGTAGACACCAAAATTGGGTCACACTCCCCTTGGTCCCTTGTCAAATAACCAGCTCAAGCAT
The DNA here is from genome assembly GCA_019776745.2 of Taxus chinensis. Taxonomy (NCBI): domain Eukaryota; kingdom Viridiplantae; phylum Streptophyta; class Pinopsida; order Cupressales; family Taxaceae; genus Taxus; species Taxus chinensis. The sequence continues at coordinate 357,909,468 of CM034157.1, forward strand.
ACTCATCTAACCATGGCCCCTTCCACCCCAAATTAATATTAATTTAATTAACTTAATTAAATTAATACCCATCCTCACAATATTCATTACTTAATTATTTTAATTAAGCTAATTTCCACCTCACCTAGACCACCTCACCCTAGACCTATTCTTGGCATGTTTCCATAACTAACAATAACTAAGTCTTACTTGCCTTAATGAGCTAAGATTTGGTCTAACCCTAAAATCAATCCCTAAAATCTCTCTAACCACATTCCCGCTCATTAGAAGGGAATTTTTCATTCTAATCCGTGAGAATAAACTAATTGGGCCCAAGAAATTAGAAAGATCTACCCATTTTAGTAAACCTAGGGAATCTTGCCTTAACCAATGCCGGTCACCCCTAAACTGATGTTGGTCAACCCGGAACCGTCGTCGGTTACCATTTATTCACCCAAACAGCCTTGTTTTTGGGTTGGCACATTCTGAGAGCAAGGAAAGGAGATCAGAGCTGCATGCAAGCAAAACAAGCATCCTTTTACGCATCCAGACATCCAGAGCCATCACCAGGATCAATCATAGAGCCATTGCATTCATGGGAGCACTCCGGGAAATCACCACTACAGGACCATACATGTATTCTCCTGATCAACCACCTCCACCACTCAGCCATCGGATCCTTAACATAGTAAGCATGGCCCTAACCTGTAGGGTTTATTTCAGTTAGTAATCTTTATTACTCTTGTTATTAATATGTTCTTTGCATGCTTATTGCTTCATCACCCACTTGCCTGTGAACTCAAATATCCCTTCACCCATATCACCAAATCACCTATCCTCACCTGTTGTATACTTCTGAGCATACCTAAGACCTCTACAGACCTCCCCATTCACTCTCCCAAACTTTATTTGACCTCATATCACCCCTGCCATTTAATCTATTTGAGTTTCTTTTACCTCGACCATACCGACACCGGTTATCCACAACCGTCGTCGGTTCTACCTAAACCAACATCAGTCACATTTAGCTGATGACATCGGTCTCTATGTTTTACACCTTGACCAAGAAAAGACCCAACAATCACCCTACCAGTTGACCTAAATAACCCAAAATCAGACCCTGACCAGTCCCAGTACCTTGACAGACACCTCACCTCTCAGATCCAACTATAGCCTAGCCTGTTGTGATTGGATTTGCTTATTGTACTTGAATGAGATACCTAAATCATATCAACTACAGTAGGAATTTGTTTATTTATCACATTAACTTGTTTTAAAATAGTGGATTGACAGCCATCTTGGAAGTATCACACTTCTCGGACCTAGCATACGCTAGGTAGTCCACTGTCATATATCATTTAACTATCTTTTTGTGGTCTTGTTTTCTATTACAGGTAGTTCCTCCTAGCCAAAAGGAAGCTCTCACATTCAGCTGTGGATCAAGAAGTCAGAACATGTGCAACAACCATCAACCGACCAACATTTAACAGGTATTCCTCCTTGGACATACATCCCCTTACCCTTATCTATTTCGTCATTTCGAAAAGGTGAAGAAAATGGTGAAACATTTTGGCACGCCCGGTGGGACCCATCAGGGGTTCTTTTGCATTTATTCATTCCTAGGTGAAATTTGTGTGTTTTTTTCCCTTTGAAAAGCTTCCACATTAATTTTCTTCTTTTGGAATCATTCTCCTTCTTTCTATTGTCTAAAAACAATCATATTTTTGGTGCTTTAAAAAGAACACATCTTCCTTTCTTTTGCATTGCATTAGTGAAAGAGCATCCCTCTTCCTGTTCATCTCTTGCTACATCGAATATCACACTTCAATTTGGGTTTAAAACACTTGCATTGCATTCTGATTTGTTGCATTATTAGCTCACATTAAAACTGAGGGCAACCTATATGCTGGAAGTCATGCCCAGCTGATGGTTGACACAAAGAATCATAGAAAGCACATTTTCTCTCTCTCTCTATGTCTTACCAAACTTGCACAAAATCAAAATATACACATCTTTCTTAAACAACATCTTACCCAGGAACATCTGTCAGTGATCACATGATCTGGTTGGCAGGTACTCCCCAGCTTGTTGCCTCTGTCGAGTCATCATCTCAGAGGATGGCCCACCCCCACCATAACATACCTGAAACCTCTCCTTTTAGATATCCTTCTTCGTAGGATGCCTTCCCAACCAAAAAATTCTATTCTAAATACACACAGTCAGTCCTAAATAGCATAAGCTAAACAAACATAAGAAAATCACTGTTAGGATCATGCTTTTTCTTAGCATTCTTCTTGACTTGTGTTTTGAGGTGTGAGACTACGAATCTCCATTTTTCTTCTTCCTTACACACTCCACCATCGTAGTTGGAGTATTCTGAATTTATTTGAGTGTGTCAGGGCCCCATCTCCTCATTCTCAGATTTTTGAGTTTGATTCTTCACTTAATTTAATTCACAAAACCAATTTTCTTCATTCCTTTCTAATTTCATAGTCACCGACGTCGGTCCAGCGACCGTCACCAGTTCACATCTGACCATCATTAGTTAAACCCTAACCAGTGTCAGCTTCTGGCTTTCTAGTTACTTTACCTAGAATAGCTTTCATCACTGCTTCTATTCTATTTCTGGCCCTCAAGGCATCATCATATTTCTCCCATGTTAATACTTTTGTCATACACAGTTTTCACAGATACACATCCAACATTCCTGTTTCATTTTTTTGAGACTAGGTTTCTTCCACAGTGACCAGTATCGGTTTTAGAAATAGTCATTGGTGTTCCCCCAACCATCACCAGTCAACCTGACCATCATTGGTTTTCCCATAACCATCACGGTCAACCTGACCGTCATCGGTTTCCTATGTGTTTGATTTTTCAAAATCTAGACATTGACTAGATTCACCTCCCAGACCCCATTATTCTTTGTTTCTACTATTTTCTATGTCATCTACAGAATACAGTCTTACCAGGTCAACACTTGTTCACATGGTGCTGACTCATAGCCAGACTAACACCCTCATATTCCATGCTAGTCATCAACCACTCCCACCTAGTCCCTCACCACCTTCTATCCTGTCACCCATGGATCCAACCTTACCTACCACCATTGCTGTAGGTGACGAAGAGTTTGCATGACTCCTTGATCAGAATCCTGCGGCCTTACAGTTCTACCTTTCCCACTCTTCCACCTGAGACTCCTCTGGTCAGTTGATATATGACATGCCTGTATCAATCTCTCCTACCCTTATTCCTACTGTTACATCAGCCCCTAATAATGTGGCATTACCCTCACCTGCTTCACCCCTGATAGTTTCGCAGCTAGGACCCATACCCACCATGACCGCTGCATCTGTAGTTTCCCTCACACCTGTCATATCTGTTGTCCCCTCATCAACCACCCAGACCATAGCACAATCCACACCCATTGTCTCACAAATACCCATTGCAACACAACCACCCATGGTGTCAGTGACCCCTACTCCATTCCAGAATCTCATCCTCTCCATCCCACAAACACTTTCCCCAATCACTACCACTAGAGTCACGATGACCATCTCACCTACATACACCTACTATCACAACCCCCTATCTCATCTGTCACCCATTCTGGATATGTACCTTCTATGTCAGTTCCTTATTCTCAACCTCCCTATCAGGTTCAGTATCCACCTCCTTATGCCACAGGAGGTGTCCCTCCATCACAACCTACCAATGACCTCATCAAGTTGATGATGGAAAATATGCAGACACTAGAAGCATCGGTTTCTGGCTCATGCAATTCCCTCACCTATGATGAAATTTGTAATGAGCCTATTCACCCATCCATTCCTATTCGACCATACCCCATACATTGGGAAATGCCAAAATTCAACCGCTTCAATAGCAAAGAAGATCCGCAACAACATTTGTGGTCCTTTAAACATGGGTGTTACCTGATTTCCCATGATGATGCTTTACTTTTGAGGACTTTCCCAATGTCCCTGACAGGACCTACATTGGACTGGTATAGTGGACTACCAAGACACTCCATTTACTCATTCAATCAAGTAGCCCAAGCCTTCCTAGATCACTTCTCCATCAACGTTGTTAAGAAGGTTACCATGACAGATCTTTATTCCACATGACAGTATGACGATGAGTCTATCGCTGACTTCGTCACTCGTTGGCAACCTCATTAACCAACTCACATTCCAATTACCTCAAACTGAGCTTATAGAAATATTTACTCAGGCATGTGCTAGACACATCTCACCAACCCTGCAGGTGTAAATTTTTCACACTTTTGACGAGGCATTCACCATGGCATGGAAATTGGAAATTCATGCTATCGAAGAAAAGAAGATTCAACTTCATAATAAGAACATCGCATTCAAATCAAATGATACTTCTTCATCTTCAAAACCCCAAAACAACTATTCAAATGCCAAAGGGTTTGCTAATGTCGTAGTTCTCAAGGCCAGTCCCCCTCATCAATCAAACCCAGCCAAACCCCCTTCTAATCTCTCTCCTTTCCAAGCTTTCCAGTTCAGACGAGAACAATGAAAGTACACTTCCCTAGGAGAATCTTATTCTTCCATTTTGGAAAAGCTTGTTAAAGCTAGTGCCATTACCCTTCCACCTATAAAACCACATACTGGTTTTGACCCTGAGTGACCCATGCCTGTGTGGTATAAGGAACATGACTTTTTCAACTATCATCGTGTCAAAGGTCACAACAATAATAACTGCATCACCTTCAAGAATATCATCCAAGAAATGATAGACAATGGAGATCTAGTCTTGGATAGCCTGAATGCACCCGCTAACCAAAACCTACATATCTTCAAGAAGCCATTCCCTAATCATGCCCCATCTTCCAACCAAGCTGGTGATACCTCAAACAATGATAGCAATGTCCGTGAGGTCCATGCTATTTTCAATGATATACCAGTTGCTTCCCAATTGCCTCATGTTCCTTCCATAGATGAAATCTTAGCTTGTGCTCCCCTACCTGCACTAGAATCTATTTCATCTACTCCTCTACCCATAGAGGAACCCCCTTCATGTTCCCCTTCACCCTTGGATGAGCCTATAATCAGCACACTGCCTTTGACCCCTCAAAATTCCAAGCAGTTGTCAGTGGCACCTCTCCTACTCATAGAAGATGTAGGTCCACCACCTACACCAATGCAAGGAGAGCCCACTTCAGCTAGCCCATCCTCTCCTCTACCCATGGAGGATACTATAGAAGTACCTACCTGTAGATGACCATTCACCATCAGACCTTCAAGAGCCCATTGATTTGCTTTTGGCTCTCTTACCCACAGAGTCCGAGGCTAGCCATTTCCCTGTATCTCAAACACATTTTATGGGGATTTCCACTCGATCCATGTCATCTCCACTTACAACAGTACCATTCTCACACTTGGCCGATCACCTGGGCTATGTTGATAGAGCCTTACTTTAGGGACATCTTCTACTTCCTGTTTTGACACAAATGCAGTTATCACTCACTAACACCTCCATTATCTATCCAAAAGTGTTTCGAGAAACCAAACCAAATACAACCACAACTATTGCGATATCCTCTCCTCTCCTTCCACGACACCACTCATGGCCCAACTCACACCTCTTCCCATATCCCAACATGCATCTACACCCAAACCCATGCCTATATCATCTCCCTTGCCTAAACCTATCACTACCTTAGGGGTCATACCAACAGCTAGCCTTACTCACCCACCCATCAAATTAGATTTAGCTACATCTTCCAAAGCTAACACCAAACTTAACCTGACCCCTAAAAAGAAGATCCAATCTCTGAGATCTCATACCCTAACCTCGCCAACCACACCCTCATCACCTTCACCCCTTCCGTCCATCCTAGGACCTCACCCCTTGACCCTGGCCAAGAAATCCCCATCCACCGGTAAACCAAGAACACAGCAACCCATTTCCCCATCACAGACCTCTAATATACCCAAGTGACCCACACAACCTCCGCCCTCACCCGTAACCTTCTTACCACCCATACCTCCAATACCATCAATAACTTCTTCACTACCCATGACACTTCCTTCTCTTTCACTCACGCCTCTTGCCCAACCTGCACCACCTACCTCCACAACACCTCGGTTACCCCCATGGGTAACCCGCCCTCTTCCACCATATGATTTTCCCTCCACATCTTGTGCACCCATATCACCTTTACCCAAAAAGATGCAACCTAAAGCTAAAAATATGCTACCCTCCAATAAGGTAGTTAAACCAACCACACCTTCTATTGCTAGTTAATCTACCATGCCCCTACCCAAGCAGATACAACCAACACCTAAGACCACACCACACACCAAACTAGTAATCCAACCCTACTCCCCCTCTTGTAAAGCCTCTTCCTCCATAATCAACTATACCTATACCCAAACCCACATTCACCTCCCATTGTGATCCACTAGCAGGATCCTACGCCAAAACCTTAACCAATCTCCTCAAAAAACTTCTGTCATCACATTACCACCTCTTAGACCTTACGACCCACTCAAAACCAAACCAAAAGGGTTTGACAACACAAAATTTTTTTCCTACCATCATGTGTCAGGACACGATGTAGAGAACTGTAAGGATTTAAAACCACTCTTGTCCAATTGTGTCCTCCTAAAGAAAAATTTGACGATGATGATCTTCTTGATGAGGACCCCATTTTTCCTTCACCAATTTTCACATATCTTCCCTCATTGCCTACTCAGCGACCAAAAGATCCACCCCCACAAACTCTTAGATCCATCCCTGAGATTCAAAATTAACATGGTTCACATAAAAGAGTTGTCCAAACCACCACCCAAATGCCAATGTGCCCTACTCATCTCACAAGGCTCATATCCACCACTAGGTTTTGTCCCTCTTGCCACTATACCTTCCATGACACACCCTCTTCATCCACCTCCCCTCAGATTAACATGATCAACGTTGCCATCCATGCTCAAAAAGACAAGGGCAAAGAAAAATAAAGTGGCCCATCAACCAACCTGTACCCAACATACCATCCGTTACCCATACCCAAAGTCACCATTCGAGGTCCTGCATATCCCATTTCCGATGGGGTCACACATCACACAATACTAAAACAACTACACCAATCCCCCCTCAAAATGTCTTTATATGACCTCTTCCAAACCTCAGAGTCACATCGTCAAGCCCTCATGGAGGTCCTTCAATCTATCGAAGTCTTACCAAATGACCCCACACCCATAGCCTCCATCATTACCCCTCACCATGTAGCCTCTCTCACTAGGTCTTCACCTTCCTCTACCCACTCACCAAGTAGTGTAACATCTTGATCATGACTGTTATTATGATAACTTTTATTTCTAACATTACAAATGTTGCAACGAGAATTTCCATGTGAAGGTGTATGCTTTGATTTTAAAAACCATGCTTGCAGTGAGTAAGTATTACTGCTATGAATTCGTGCATACGGCAACTCTGCTTACTTGGAAATGATGTCATTATATTTTGTGAATTGCATTAGTTGAGAACCTACATAATTACTTTTCTACTCAATGAATTTATGTATGTTGACAGCACACCTTGAATCAATTCCATTGATCCAAGGTATGCTTCAGCCTTCTTTATTGTCATCTTGTCAATTGACTTTCCAAATAAAATAAAGTTTGGAACCGAGCTGGGGGTTTGTTGTAAATTTTAAAGAATCTGGTTACAGGTATACTTACCTAGTATCATGCTGCTAACAGCATGATTTGATTCCCTAAATACATATAAATTGTAACGTTTAGAAAATGTAAAATAAATAAAAAAAGAGGGATTTGCATACAAGGATATTAAGGCATATATCCTGCACCATACGGGTTTTAAGCCTAAGGTGGTAAGACCTACTTGGAACCTATTATTGAATTGTTATGGGTTATGTTTTAACCTATGACATAATATTTATCCTATATGGATTTTAAATTAAAAATTTGTAAACTAACCTAAGGTGAATCCTAAGGAAACCTAACTATATTAATATTGTAACCTAAACTATTACTAATCCTAAGAGGGACCTATGGGTTACATGGCAAGTGGGAGGAAAAAGGGGGAAGGTTTTAGACTTTAATGATAGGACTTAAATGCAGTCCTTGTAAGTTTTAATCGCCAAGTTTGGCGGGAGCATGGGCAGTTAGAGGAACCTAACTAGCCATATGACTAAATTCGAATCACATGCAAAATTTTAAAATTAGAACTCACCAATTTTGAATTGGCGGTGGCATGAAGAAAGAGGGGGAAAATGCATTCAATGCATTTATTAGCATTGGTTTTGGCAACCAGCCCACCTAGGAAAGAGGAAAGTGAATTTTCGTGGGTTATTGTATTCATTTGATTTTCTGGTTTTTTCTCTACAATGGTTGTTCTTTCAAACTTGCAAATTCATTTTTCGGCCATTGTTTTTCTTGTTTTAATCACCTTTGGCTGTTTTTGAGCCTATGGAAAAGAGGAGGCCGTTGGGAGACCTTGCTGATAGTTGTTGTTTGAAAAGAAGAATTTTTTGAGGACTCGGCTGTGATTTTATACAAGCCAACAAGAAGTTTTATCAGGCATGTTAAGCTCTTTCTGTTAAATAGCTATGATTTTCATTAGCCGTTTCAATAAATCAATTCTATTTTTGGAAATTTGTGGTTTTATGTAAATGTTTCAGTATGTTAATTGGGAACTGTGATTTAAGTGTGAAATTGTCATTTAGAAATGATGCATAAATGGAAAGTTGTTGTTTCATTTAAAACTGTAAATGGGTATAAAAATCCTCCATTGTTGTTAGGGTTTTAAAGGAAATGTGCTTTCATCTTTGTGGTCTTTTGTGGGTTGAACTTGAAAAACGTAATAGCGATAATTATACTATTCGCTGTGTTTATATGCTTAAAAGGTTGTGGATTTCGTGAATGTTTAGACAGATTTTTTTTGGATTTATCCTTCCTTGCCATAATACAGTTAATTGTGATGTGGGTTCTCTTTTAGATACTAGGTTCATTGTATCATTTTCACTACTGTTTGTTTTGAAATGTTATAAAGTTTCTTCTACTTTGCTTTTGATACCCATGAATTAATGTTTGGAAATAACTTCTAGCTGAATCTGGAAAGTATATCAAATTGTTAATTGAGGGATTGGTGTAGAACTTGCATATTTTACTGTTTCCTTGAACTCATGGGTGAGTATAGGTTCTGCAAATTTAAACTTCTTGTTGTTTTCGTTAGATCTAAACAAGGGTAAATCCCTTACCTTCGTGATTGAAAATGATTTCTTCTTTTATCATTCTAGTGAAAGTAGGGTCATGTTGCTGGGTTGAAAACATTTACTTGTTTTTATATTTGGGGTAACACATTGTTTTCAGTGAAGGAAATTAACAGTGATGGGTGTAATTGGAAATTCTGTTATGGTTTGATACTTTCGATTCAGTTGTAAAACGAAGTAATTAAATATTGTTCATTTTACAGTAGCTGATAAAATATTAAAACTATTCCAGTTTTTGGTATGAAAAGAGTTACATTATCATTACGGTTGCATATCACGGTTATATGTTGGTAATGTGTTGGAAAGAAGTAATGAGAATTTCTATCTCATTTTAATTAATGACTTCCAAATTTTTCTCTCTTGACTGCTAATATTAGTTGATGTCCTTCCTTGCATAAGGTTGATCAGTTTGATCGTGTTAATTAGAAGATATTATAGAATTGTTAACTGAAGGAAATACTTCCTTTCTTTGTTTCCTTTTTTAAATTTTTAGTAAATAAATATTGAAATAAATTGTAACTACCATCGGGTGTACATAATTACATTTCACTCTCTGTTTTCTCTCTCTGAATTGGATAAATAACTTGTTGTTTATTGAATTTTGAAAAGTGATATGAGTTATTTTTATAATGATTGTTTACCTTCCTCTTCTACATTCGAACTCAGTTGACGTTTAATGAGTAGTGAAAAGGAAAGAGTTTTGTTTAAAAATATTAGTCATTTTACTATAAGGATTCCATTTACAAGATGGAACAAGATTGAGTTGATTATGTTTGAACAATGAATGATTACTTCTTTCAATTTCTTCTATCAGAGAACAGTTAGAATTAATATTCTTGGATTATTTGTTTAATTTCGAAATGAACTACATTCATTTTTGAAAGAGATGGTTAGGTAATGGATACATAATATTGCTTGTTTGCGGTAATTAATTGAGGATTTATTAATTAATGGTACTGTGACATGGTTGTTAAAATTGTTCATCATTTTTGGTAATTAATTCTTATGTGATGTCCATCTTAACTACGGGACGTTTCATAAAATCAGAGTTCTTTTCCTGAAACGGTTAATCAAAAGAACTTCTTTTTAATAGTAAGTACTTAACATGTTCAGTTCGACGAACTGACCCGTGCTGGCAATTCTTGCAGATGGAGTACCTAAGTGTTAGAAGAAGACATGACCTTTAGGATGTTTCTTTTGTTTGACTAAAAGTTGGATCTTTTATGAGACTTTATTATTAGTCTTCTCAAATGTAATGAAAAGAGGAAAAATTTGTAGTCCTGTTTGAGTTATTGATACTGATAGACAAGAATGAAGTTTGGCTGTTTAGACTTGTAAATTGTGTAAATTTTACTTATAGAGTAAGAAAAAGGAATGGAGTGATATTTTACTGTTGTACTATTATTGAATTGTGAAAATAAAATAGTGAACTTATTCCTATATTTGAATTTGTACTTATATATACGATGGTTGTTAGCTTTAAACAAGATATATTGAGAAAGAGGGAATTAACACTCTACTCTTCTCTTAATTACAACTTTTAGGTTGGAATGTGCAAATGGTTAATACTTAGATCAATATGGACTATTAATTGCCATCTGTAAAAGATTAAAATACCTATGAATTTTTGTGTAAGTAATATTTGGAATTGGGTTCTAAACCAATGAATATTAAGGAAAGAACAATGAAATTATGTATTCATATTTTGTTAATGTCCTTGGGGTGTCTTACCTAAAGGATAATTGGATGGAGGAAATCATATATCCTTCTATTAAATCTTAAAATAACATAAGGCAAGCACAAATAAATGAATAGATGTGCATAGGAAATGGACCTCATTCAAATGAGGAATAATGAAAAGGAAACTTAAACTTAGAATCACCTCTAACATCCCCATCATAAGATACTAGAACAAGGGAATTTTTTTTTATACAATGTTCCCTGTTATGAATTATATAATTTAAACACACGTTCAAGTTTTAATAATTGTTCTCTGTCCAATTAATGCAGTTTGGATCACACAATTTCCTTTTAAAACTAATGTTCTCTGTTCACATATTTGCAATATGGAACACACATTCAGTGCCATTCAATCATATAACAGATACCATATGTTGCTGTAAAATGACTCGAAGAACTACCAACCTCCCACTTTATGGCTCAGAGTTTCAGCAATCTCTCATTTCATGACTCGGTGACTTACTGATCCTTTATGTTAATGCATGCATAGTATAATGAATATACAGGGTTCTTTTACCGTTTTCGGTTATCGAAGTGATCCATTTAAGAAGCCTATCTGAATATCTGTTACTGATATTCATCTGACATCCTGCATCTTAAACTAGGTGATTAGGACAACGCAACCAGCACTTGCGATACTTTGGCCAAAGATTTTCACATGCTTTGCATGATCATATTCCTAGATGTGATACACACCAATGGAATACGTCCTTCACCTCACTTTGTCTGTTATCTAGAATGGTCTTTCCTGGTCTCTACCAGTCCTTCCATTTAAGGTCAAACTCTAACCCCAACTAGCAATATGAACGAGTATAGGAAGTTACTCATGGTAACTAAAGATACGCAGACATACGGTGTCGTTCCTAGATGACTCCGTGTGTCTAGTTACCTTTAGTCCTCCGGAGTCACTCCGTATACGTGATCACATTTCTATCCCCAGCCAAGAACTTAGTATCCAGCTTATGTAAACTTGATGATTTAATTCGGAAGGGCATTGTAATATGTCAGCTATAACATTGTGTCGTCATGAAGGCCCCGCCTTCACGAAGACACCATATTGTAGCTGGCGTATGTCAATGTCCTACGGAATCCTCTCATCGAGGGTACACATCCAGCTCAATTGTGATTTGGTTATAATCTTAGTATTTAAGATTAACTTTCAGCAGCCATGCTGATCCTTTATCCTTGTTCTTGTTACAGTTGTATGTAGCTAAGAGAGACTTAATCTGTCTTCTAGCTTAATACGCATCTCCTCCTTCATACCGAAGGGTTGCATATTCACTTCTTGGTTCCTTTCTTATTCTTTGGACTAATCAGTCCATTATCGATAAACCTAATAAGTTTAACCTATTAAACTTAACCAAGTTTTTCCACAACTGTAAACAAATTCAGAATTCCATCTTATTAGACGTCATTTAAATGAGGTCTAATTCTAAATGAATTTATTCATTTATCCTCCTTAACCTTACTTAGTTAAGGTCTGTTAACAATAGATATGATTTCCCATATCTTTATTTTCTGAATTTAAACATCCGAAGCTATTAACGGAGTCTGAATACAAGGTTCGGCTGCCCCTAAGTTATTTGATATCCCTTAGCTTTCAAACTAATCCCGAATACCTTCCAATTAGGATTTTGTGTTTATCTAAATCTTTTTAATGTCAATTCAAAATTCATCTTAACCCAAGTATGAACTAATTGCACATTTCAACGTAAAAGTTGCATTCAGGTAAAGAATAGATGTTATTTCTTTTTAAATTCATCCATTAACATTTGAATAATTCCAAGTCAAGGAATAATGTTATATTCTCAAACTTATTCAACAATATCAAACTGATACAGTTATTGAAAATATCACACTTTTACTTGTATTCATCCATCAGATTTACAATCTATACATTTGCCAGTCCAAACGACTGGACTTTGTTTATATCAAACAACATTACAACTCATAAAGATAGAAGAATGTAACTTCTTCCTTTCTCATTTCCTCGTGGAGGAGTAATAGCTATCAATACAATCCATCTTCAGTTAATCAAAGAAGTATCGGAAAACAACCATGTCTTCATTTATACTCAAGTTTCATCTGCAAAATTACTTGCACGGGTCAGTTCATTGAACTGAGCATATTAAGCACTTGTCTTTAAAATGAGGTGCTTTTAATTAACTGTCTCAATAAAAGAACCCTGCTTTTATGAAACGTTAATATGAACATCATTCAAGAATTAAGTACCGAAAAGGATGAACAACATAACAACTCAATCATCTAATTACCATCCCAATCAGACAAAGGATTACTGCCCTCTTTCCCAAATAATTATTACAAGGAGTAATTTCCATCAAACAGTTCCAGATTACAACATCTGTAAGAACTACAAACACAATTTTGCAAACTGCTGTTCTAGCATAAATGCTATAATTTCCATTCCTTACAATAGTTATAATTTCAAAAGATAGAGTATAACTGAAGATTCAACCGAACTACTTTCCTTTGCTTTCATACAACTCATCGGAATTCAAACAATCAAACGCAGAAGAGAAAAGTAAACAACAATTAATGCAGATGCTTAAACCAAAGCAGTACAAAATTTAATCCATAATAATTATAGATTTCCAGCTGTAAGAGAGAAGAAACGAACATTAATTCAAATTATCCATCCACACTCTCTTTCCTTTCCTCATAGCTGTACTGAGAATTTTAATCCAAACGTGATATCAATCAATGATAACAGTCCAAAGAGAAATGAACGAAAATCAATAATCGAATAAAAGGGAGAAAGATCATATCACCTCTTCTCACTGTCTATCCAAATACCCATTATTTAGAACAGACATATTCCAATAGTATAATTCATTCAGAATAGTATATTTCAGTATTCAAAATCTACTATTACCTTTCCAAAATGTTGACCAGAGTTCATTGCAACTGGTCCGTAAACATTAGTACCAAAAGAACCTATAAACGCAATCATTTCCTTTTAAACATTTCACTCTACAGACATTCATGTCTAGATATAGACAAGCAAGAATGCACATCTAGTTTTATCAGCTATCGTTTCATCAAAACCAGCATTTCAGCTAGACCTGAACAACATGAATGTACAGCCAGCTACAAAATTATGAGCTTCCTCATAATAATAAAAAAAAAGAATCATTTTCCAAACATTCAAAGTAAGAATTCCACTTCAGTTTAGCCTTGATGAAACAACAAGAAATCTAAAGGGCAGTTCGTATAGGTATACAATCACATATTTATGCAAATAATTCATCATCCAATCCAAAGAAGACTGAAATAGTGAACTCTAATCTATCTGGTAAATATCCAGATACTCAGTTCCAGAATCAAGAATTAATTCTTTTAAACAAAGTCTTTCATGGAATTCAACCAAACACGGATGCTTTTTAATCGTTTTAAAAAGGAAGTGAGAGTAAAACGATGAAACAAGCCCACTGTTCCAAGTATTTATATTCTATGCGCTGTATACCCTCAAGAAAATAACTCACCCAATAGTTCCATCTATTATTCTCACGGTTCTTCAAAAACCGTTCACGTACAACATTCAGAAAAACAATCTCCTTATCAGTATTGTTTACATAAGACCGAATCCATAATACACAATAAAATCCACTTACCATTAGCTTCAGATTTCCAACAGCAAAAGAGAAAACTAGTTCATTAATAGTTTTAGTAAGAAAAACACTCATTTTCTTCAAAACGCACAAGAATACTCAAGTCGTATTCATCCATATAATGGCTGTTCAACCAGACATACAAAAAAAAATCATCTCATCCTCCTATTTTCACAAGGATGCGCAGAACTCAGAATTGCTACACGCACAGCTAAAGTATTCATAAGCACAAACTCATAAAATAAAGAACGAATCCCCAATACTATCGAAACGAATCCACTCAGCATGGGCAGTGTATTCCACTCAATAATTATGCAAAGAATGCTTAAGTCGCATACAACAAAAGAAAACGACTCAACCCAAAATCATCTCAACAAAACAGCCAAATCAAATAACCAAAACCCCCATCATAAGAGTAGGGTTGTTTTAATGAGATGATTAAACAAAAGCAAGCGGTTTAAGGAGAAGGGCTTAACATGCCTGTTAATTTTTCTTGTGGCTTGAAGAAAACCGCGCCCACTGGAGTTGTTTCTCTCCACGACGTCCTCGGCCAGGCTTTCCAACCAGTCACTAACTTCCACAGGCTCAAGAATAGCCTTTGTTTTTCCAAAGAATAGAGATAATAATCAAAACACAGCTGGTTCGACAGAACCATGGAGAAACAAAATGCAGAGCAACTAAAATCCAAATGCACACAGCAACAAACAATTTTCCTTTTTCCTCTATCCTCTTTCCAAGGCGAGCTGGTCGCTAAGACCAAGGTAATTGAATGCATTGAATGCATTGCTTTTTCCTAATTTTTCACGCCACCGCCGACTCAGGGTTGGCGAGTTCCCAATTTCAAATTTTTGCATGAAATCATAGTTTAGCTTCATAGCTAGTTGGACGCCTCCAACTTTTCCATGTTCCCGCCAAACTTGGCGCTACACATGTAAGGACTCCATTTACTGTCCCATTAAATTTCCTACCTTCCCCCCTTATCCTTTCCATCCACATGGGTCTATGCGTCCCCTTCCTTAGGTTAGGAATAGTTTAGGATTTTAATAGTCCATATCTAGGTCATTCGCCTAGTTCCTAGGTTAATAGAATTCACATCTATTTTCATCCTTATAAAATTTAAAATCCATATAGGATAGTAGTTTAGGGTATAGGATAAAACTTAGGGGTAGGTTAGGGTTTAATCCCCTAATATTTAATTAACTAGTTTCCATATCAAGTCTTTCCGCCTGACAGTCATATTCAACATTAAGCAGGACATTTCGTCCTAAGTTCCACATACCTGTGCCACTTGCATCCAGGCCCTTATCGTCTTACGTTGTCTAGCGTTACAATGGTGTGTGGTTTGAGAATCAAACCTTTTTCATTGGCATCTACGTACCAGATATTCATACCTGAAATCAGGTGCTGCAACATTTATATCAACCTTCAGTCTGGTTTAAAAGTAAATCGACAAAGGCGATCATAAGAAGGCCACAACATACCTTGGATCAATGGAATTGATTCAAGGTGTGCTGTCAATCAGCGAATAGAGTTCATCAAGCATACGACAAGTCTGTTGTCTCATTAGCAATCACACAAGCAATAATAACTTCTGTCCCAAGTATCAAGTTACAACAAACAAGGGTCCAGATCAGCAACACATTCCTCTAAGATCAAAAAATGTGTCTTAACATATTTATCTTCATTTTTGCAGTTACAACATCATGAAAGGTAATTACCATGATAACTTCCAAAAATCAAGGTGTTACATCACCTATGAATGAACTTACTCAAGTTTAGCAAATTAATCTTACTAATCAAACTGATTTGGGCTGTAAGTCTGAAGCTTTAATTAATGATCCAAGAAAAGAGATACAACTCTTCGGTAAGGAGAAGTGATTGTATATTAGCTTCATGAAAAATTAAGTCATTCATGACTATACACCTTTAATGAATAAAAAGATTAAAGGACCAGCAAGATTGCTGAACTTATTCATTAAATTACAAAAATAAGAAAGTGATCAAGCTCTTAGTGGAATATGTATCCCTAGATGGGAGGATTCCGAAGGATGTTGGAACCCGCCAACTGCAATAAGGTGTCCTCATGAAGGTTGGGCCTTCATGACGACACAATGTTGCAGCTGACATGTTGCAACACCCTTCCGAATCGAATCATCTAGGTCTACATAAACCTGAACTTGGCCTCAGCTCTACTTTAGACCAAGTTAGGAACATGTCCTTGTGTAGGAAGTGACTCGTGAGGACTAAAGGTAACTAGACATACGTAATCGATATGGGTCGAAGATGTATGTCTGTGTACCCTTAGTCATCACGAGTGACTCTCTACACCTTTTCATATTACTAACTTGGATTAAGGCTCAGCCTTGGACAAGAGGACTGACAGGAGTCAGGAAAAGACCATTCTAGATAACAGGTGAAGTGAGGTGAAGGACGTATTCCATTGACGAGTATGCCATCTAGGAATATGATCATGCTAAGCATGTGAAAATATTTGGCCAAAGTATCACAAGCTGCTGGTTGCGTTGTCCTAAATCACCTAGTTTAAGAAGTAGGATTTCAGATGAATATCGGTAACAGATATTCAGATAGGCCTCTTAAATGGAGCACTTCAATAACTGAAAAGGTAAAGGGAACCAAGTATACTTAGTATACAATGCATGGATTAACATGAAGGATCGGTAAGTAGCCGAGTCATGAAATGAGAGATCGATGAAACTCCGAGCCATGAAATGGGAGATCGGTAGTTCTTCGAGTCATTACAGCTGCATATGGTTATCTGTTATATGATTGAATGGCATGGAATGTGTGTTCCATATTATGAATATGTGAACAGAGAACATTGATCTAAAAAGCATTGTGTGTTCTAAATTATGTCATTTAGAATAGAGAACAATTATTAAAAACTTGAAACGTGTGTTCTGAATTACATAATTTAGAGCAGAGAACGTTATGAAAAAATAATAAAATTTCCCTTGTTCTAGTGTCTTAAAATGGGAATGTTACATCTTGGTATCAGAGCTGAAGGTTGCAGCTCTTGGACCTAATGAGTCCATAATTTAATAAGGTTTACATTTTCTTGTTGAATAGAAAATGGTTAGAACAAGAGGGAATGCTGCGAACAACCCGCTACCGGGTGGGGAAGCAGCTACTACCCAAAAACTAGATGAGATCCTTGCTACCCTGCTAGATACAAGAGATCGTCTGACTGTTTTGGAGCAGAAAGCAATGGGAAATGAGGAGGAGGAAGAAGATGTTGATATTAATGATCAGCCACCTCCCGTGGACAACACCAATGGAGGAAATCTGGGTGTTGATAATAGTAACGTGAACGTTCCTAATCAGCCTGAAAATAAAAAGGAAAGATTAGCGGCTGAACTCACAAATGATATAAAAAGAATAAGTCCTCCAAAGTTTGATGGAACTACACTTGGGGACGGGGCTGAAAATTGGCTCAGTGAAATGGAGAAGTACTTTGTGATAAGAAACTTCTCCGAGGAAACAAAAGCAATATGGGGAGCATATCAGCTTTCTCATGAAGCATCATCATGGTGGGACAACCGTAAGGTTGAGTTGAACATTGTCGAAACAGACATAACTTGGGATCAATTTAAAAGTTACTTTAGGCAACGATGGCTGCCTCAACTTTTTTATGATCAGAAAATGACTGAATTTCAGAACTTGTCTCAAGGAAAGCTGACTGTGACAGAATACTGGGAAGGGTTTACTAAACTCCTTAAGTATGTACCACAGTACCAAGCTGATGAGAAGTTCAGGATACGAAAGTTTATAATGGGACTGAATCCCATCATCAGTGGTGAGGTGGATGTCCACGGTCTGACCACTATGGAAGGAGTTATCGAAAAGGCAATAAGACAAGAACATAAATTGAGAGCAATCTCTACTCATAGGGAGGAGATTAGGAAGAAGATTCCCAACTCTTCTTCATCTCTTGCACCTAAAAAGGGACCCTGGAAGAGGTTCGACATGAAAAAAAAATGTTGTGGATAACAATAAGAAAATAGGGATGAACAAACCTGTTGCTAGTATGCGGAACAACTTTACCAAAAATAGTGGTAATGGGAAAAAGTCCTATGGAAGCCAGAATGATAACTTCAAGGCTGGAAATAAATTTGAGCCTAGGAAGGGGCCCATCAGAGGCTGTTTTAACTATGGAAAGGACCATTATGTGAGTCACTTGTCCTTTAAAGAAGGACAATCGTGATCAACAGCATAGGATACACGCTGCGGTGGCTAACAAACAAGCTGAAAAGCAAGTCACACCCATAGAAGTTCTGGGTAAGTTATTCGGTATACCTGTGGTTATAATTTTTGATACTGGAGCTACTGAATGTTTTATATCTACTAAGTTAGCATTGAAATTAAAAAGAAAAGCTGAAAGAATGGATAAGACATGGATGGTACATTACGGAAATAATGTTGTCCATACAGTTGATATGTGTCTTTTTGGGGCAGTCCTTGACTTGCCTAGTTTCTCCACAGAAGTTGACCTTTATGTTACCCCTTTGGGGTCATATGATGTAATTATAGGTGTTAATTGGTTGGTGGAACATAAGGTGAAGGTTGACTGTTATGAAAAATAGATTTGCTGTTTTGATGACCTGCAGAAAACAACAGTCATTCAGGGTGTAAAATGTGGGATTGCAGTTAGGAAACTAACAACTATGCAACTAAAAAGGGCTAAAAATAGAGGCTGCACTTTGTATGCCATAAAAATGATAGAAATTGCTGAAGAAGATAATGATTTTATGGAAAAATATCCACTGTTGAGAAATTTCAGTGATGTATTTCTGGAAGAATTACCGGGTCTTCTGCCCAAATGGGAGTTTGACTTTGCAATTGAGATCAAACCAGGAACCGAGCCCATATCCAAGGCACCCTATAGAATGACCACCATTGAGTTGGTGGAACTTAAGGCTCAGTTACAGGAAATTTTGACCAAAGGGTTGATAAGACCGAGTGTCTCACCATGGGGAGCACCGGTAATTTTTGTAAAGAAGAAGGATGACACACTTAGATTGTGCATTGATTACAGAATGTTGAATAAGGAAACCATTAAGAACCGATATCCACTTCCTAGGATTGATGATATGTTCGATCAGATGTGGAGCATCAATTTATTCAAAAATAGATCTTCGATCTGGATATCATCAGTTGAGAATAAAAGGGGAAGACATTCATAAAATAGCTTTTAGAACAAGGTACAAACATTATGAATTCAGAGTATTGCCATTTGGGTTGATGAATGCACCTGCCGCCTTCATGAATTTGATGAATTTTTCAAGAATACTTGGACAAATTTGTGCTTGTATTCTTGGATGACATTCTCATATACTCTAAAAATGTCGAAGAGCATCAAGAGCATTTAAAGATAGTACTGGAAATCTTGAGAAAGAGAAAGTTGTATGGTAAGTTGTCTAAATGTTCCTTTTATGATGCAGAAGTGCATTATTTGGGACATGTTATAAGCAAGAATGGGATAGCCGTAGATCCTTCAAAGATTGTAGCTATAACTGAGTGGCCTGTGCCCAAGAATGTGCATGAAGTTAGAAGCTTCATGGGCCTAGCGGGGTACTATAGAAAGTTCGTTAAGGACTTTTCTAAGATTGCTGCACCAATCACTTCATTACAGAAGAAAGATAAGAAATTTGTTTGGAATGACAAATGTGAATCTGCCTTTAAGATTCTAAAGGATTAGTTAACTACAACACCTATTCTGACTGTACCTGACCCGAATGGAGATTTTACGGTCATAACAGATGCATCTGGGGAGGGTCTCAGAGGTATTCTGTTACAGAATGATCACGTCATAGCTTATGAAAGTAGAAAACTCAAGTTACATGAACAGAATTATGCTCCACATGACCTAGAGCTCACTGCCATCATTCATGCACTTCAAATGTGGAGGCATTACCTCCTTGGTAAGCCTTTTGAGCTAAAAACTGACCATCTTGGGTTGAAGTATATTTTTACTCAGCCAAACCTGAATGCAAGATAGTGAAGATGGTTAGAATTCCTATCTCAATATGATTTTGATATAAGCTATATTAAAGGCAAGGAAAATAGGGTAGTAGATGCTCTGAGTCGTAGAAAGCACATTTCTACTCTTATAACATTAAGAACTCAGTTTAAAGATGAGGTGAAAAGTGTCATGGAATCTGACTCTTATTTTCAGCAAGTTAAGACAACACTTGCTGCAAATCCAAAAGATGTAAAGTATAAAGGTTTTCATTTTGAC
Organism: Taxus chinensis; assembly: GCA_019776745.2. Taxonomy (NCBI): domain Eukaryota; kingdom Viridiplantae; phylum Streptophyta; class Pinopsida; order Cupressales; family Taxaceae; genus Taxus; species Taxus chinensis. Next base: position 357,930,334 of record CM034157.1, read on the forward strand.
AATGAAGGAATTTTGCGGTTTGAAAATAGGGTATATATACCCTTGGAAAATGATTTAAGAAAGAAATTATTAGCTGAATTTCATAATTCACCTTTTTCTGGACACCCTGGCATTACGAAAATGCTTGCTGATATAAAGCAACAATATTTCTGGAAGGGAATGAAAAAGGATGTGATGGAATTTATGACACACTGCTTGGAATGTCAGTGTGTTAAAGTAGAACATATGCATCCCACCGGATTACTGTACCCTCACAGTATTCCGCAGTACAAATGGCAAGTGATAACTATGGATTTCGTTCAAGGATTGCCTATGTCTAGGAATAAACATGATGTTATCCTGGTTGTTGTTGACAAACTAACCAAAGTGGCACACTTTATTGCTGGTAATCTAAAAGATGATTCACCAGTGTTAGCAAGAAGGTTTGTACATGAGATTTTCAGGTTACATGGAATACCCAAATTGATCATATCAGACAGAGATCTGAGAATGACATCAAGATTTTGGCAAATGCTTAATGCAGCCTTGGGAACTAAACTAAATTTCAGTTCTGCATATCATCTGGAAATGGATGGACAGACTGAAAGAGTCAATCAAGTTTTAGAGGATATGTTAAGAATGTATTGCATGGATCAGCAGTATAAATGGGAGGAGTACCTCCCGCTGGTTGAATTTTCTCATAATAATACATATCACGCCTCTTTAAAGATGGAAACTTTTGAAGCATTGTATGGAAGGAAATGCAGAACCCCTGTTAGCTGGGACAACGTAGAGGATAGAGAGATAATTGGGCCAGAAATCCTTACAGAAATGGAACAGCAAATTAAAATGATTCGTGAACATTTAAAGGAGGCTGCCAACAGGAAAAAGAGTTATGCAGACTTAAAACGGGTTGATAGGAAATACGAACTTGGTGAGAAGGTCTTTCTTCGGGTTAAGCTGAAAAAGAGTTCTATAACTTTTGGCAAGGCTGCCAAGTTATCACCTCATTATGTGGGACCTTTTGAAATTGTTGAAATAATCAACCCTGTAGCTTATCGTTTAGCTTTACCTCCTACTTTATCACGAATGCATGATGTTTTCCATATTTCTTTGCTTAAGAAATACGTATCAGATTTATCACATGTGCTGAATTGGGATTCCTTGCAGGTCCAAGACCCCAGAATAATCGTGGTTAAGCCCATTCGAGTGCTGGGAACTCGCCAGTTGCACTTAAGAAATCGTGAAGTGAATCAATGTAAGGTCCAGTGGGACCAGTTTAGCGAAGAAAGTGCAACTTGGGAGAATCTTGAAGAAATGAGATCTGCTTTTCCATACTTGTTTGATCTAAATTAAGTTCAAAAAAATGATAAATCTGCCAAACTTGGGCAGCTACTGAATTATTTGATGGTTATTTTAAATACTGTTTGAAGACTTAAATTTTAGTTTTGTTATGAACATATGAATGGAAGGATGATAACTGAATTTTGTCCTAAAACTCTATGATTTGACTAATTTGATCATCGGGACGATGATTCTTTTAAGAAGGGAGGTATGTAACATCTTGGTCATGACTGTTATTATGATAACTTCTATTTCTGACATTGCAAATGTTGCAACGAGAATTGTCATGTGAAGGTGTATTCTTTGATTTTGAAAATCATGCTTGCAGTGAGAAAGTATTACTGCTATGAATTCGTGCATACGGTAACTCTGCTTACTTGGAAATGATGTCATTATATTTTGTGAATTGCAAGTTGAGAACCTACATAATTACTTTTCTACTCAATGAATTTATGTATGTTGACAGCACACCTTGAATCAATTCCATTGATCCAAGGTATGCTTCAGCCTTCTTTATTGTCATCTTGTCAATTGACTTTCCAAATAAAATAAAGTTTGGAACCGAGCTGGGGTTTGTTGTAAATTTTAAAGAATCTGGTTACAGGTATACTAACCTGGCATCATGCTGCCAATGAAAAGATTTGATTCCCTGAATACATATAAATTGTAACGTTAGAAAACGTAAAATAAATAAAAAAAGGGTTTAAGGCATATATATTAAGGCATATATCCTGCACTATACCGGTTTTAAGCCTAAGGTGGTAAGACCTACTCGGAACCTATTATTGAATTGCTATGGGTTATGTTTTAACCTATGACATAATATTTATCCTATATGGATTTTAAATTAAAAATTTGTAAACTAACCTAAGGTGAATCCTAAGGAAACCTAACTATATTAATATTGTAACCTAAACTATTACTAATCCTAAGAGGGACCTATGGGTTACATGGCAAGTAGGAGGAAAAAGAGGGAAGGTTTTAGACTTAATGGTGGACTTAATTACAGTCCTTGTAATTTTAAATTGCCAAGTTTGGTGGGAGGATGGGAAGTTAGAGGAATCTAACTAGCAATATTACTAAATTCAAATTACATGCAAAATTTTAAAATTAGAACTCGCCAAATTTGAGTTGGCGGTGGCATGAAGAAAGAGGGGGAAAATGCATTCAATGCATTTATTGGCATTGGTTTTGGCAACCAGCCCGCCTAGGAAAGAGGAAAGTGGATTTTCGTGGGTTATTGTTAATCATTTGGTTTTCTGGTTTTTGCTCTGCAATGGTTGTTCTTTCGAACTTGCAAATTTGTTTTTCGGCCATTGTTGTTGTTGTTTTGATCACCTTCGGCTGTTTTTGAGCCTGTGGAAAAGAGGAGGCCGTTGGGAGACTTTGCTAATAGTCGTTGTTTGAAAAGAAGAATTTCTGAGGACTCGGCTGTGATTTTCTAGAAGCCAACAAGAAGTTTTATCAGGCATATTAATCTCTTTTTGTTAAATAGCTGTGATTTTCATTAAACGTTTCAATAAATGAAGTCTATTTTTTGGAAATTCATGGTTTTATGCAAATGTTTCAGTATGTTAATTTGGGGACTGTGATTTAAGTTGAAAATTGTCATTTAGAAATGATGCATACACAGAAAGTTGTTGTTTCAGTTAAAACTGTAAATGGGTATAAAATCCTCCACTGTTGTTAGGGTTTTAAAGGAAATGTGCGTTTAGTTTTGTGGTCTTTGTGGGTTAAACTTGAAAAATGAACAGTGATAAGTATACTGTTCGTTGAGTTTATATGCTTAAAATGTTGTGGATTTCATGAATGTTTGGATAGAAATTTTTGTGGATTTATCCTTCCTTGCCGTAATACAGTTAATTGTGATGTGGGTTCTCTTTGAGATACAAGGTTCATCGTATCATTTTCACTACTGTTTGTTCTGAAATGTTATAAAGTTTCTCCTACTTTGCTTTCGGTACCCATGACTGAATGTTTGGAAATAACTTCTGGTTGAATCTGGAAAATATATCAAATTGTTAATTGAGGGATTGGTGTAGAACGTATGGATTTTACTGTTTCCTTGAACTCATGGGTGAGTATAGGTTCTGTGAATTTAAACTTCTTGTTGTTTTCGTTAGAACTGAACAAGCGTAAATCCCTTACCTTCGTGATTGAAAACGATTTCTTCTTTTATCAATCTAGTGAAAGCAGGGTAATGTTGCTAGGTTGTACACATTTATTTGTTTTTATATTTGGGATAACACATGTTGTTTTCAGTGAAGGAAATTAACAGTGATGGGTGCAATTGGAAATTCTGTTATGGTTTGATACTTTCGATTCAGTTGTAAAATGAAGTAATTAAATACTGTTCATTTTACAGTAGCTGATAAAATATTAAAATTGTTCCAGTTTTTGGTATGAAAAGAATTACATTATCATTACGGTTCCATATCACGGTTATATGTTGGTAATGTGTTGGAAAGAAGTAACGAGAATTTCTATCTCATTTTAATTAATGACTTCCAGATTTTTCTCTCTTGACTGTTAATATTAGTTGATGTCCTTCCTTGCATAAGATCGATCAGTTCGATCGTGTTAATTGGAAGATATTATAGAATTGTTAACTGAAGGAAATACTTCCTTTCTTTGTTTCCCTTTTTTTAAATTTTTAGTAAAGAAATACTGAAATAATTGTAACTGCCTTCAGGTGTACATAATTGCATTTCACTTTCTGTTTTCTCTCTCTGAATTGGATAAATAACTTGTTGTTTGTTGAATTCAGAAAAGTGATATGAGTTATTTTTATGATGATTGTTTACCTTCCTCTTCTGCATTTGAACTCGGTTGATGTTTAATGAGTAGTAAAAAGGAAAGAGTTTTGTTTAAAAATCTTAGTCATTTTACTATAAGGATTCCATTTACAAGATGGAACGGGACTGAATTGATTGTGTTCGAACAGTGAATTATTACTTCTTTCAAATGATTCTATCAGAGAACAGTTAGAGTTAATATTCTTGGATTATTTGTTTAAATTCGAAATGAACTACATTCATTTTTGAAAGAGATGGTTAGGTAATGGATATATAATATTACTTATTTGCGGTAATTATTTTGAGGAGTTATTAATTAATGGTACTGTTTGATCATGATGCTAATTACTGTGACATGGTTGTTAAAATTGTTCATCCTTTTTGGTACTTAATTCTTATGTGATGTCCATCTTAATTACGGGACGTTTCATAAAAGCAGAGTTCTTTTACTGAAACGGTTAATCAAAAGCACTTCTTTTTAATAGTAAGTGCTTAACATGCTCAGTTCGACGAACTGACCCGTGCTGGCAATTCTTGCAGATGGAGTACCTAAGTGTTAGAAGAAGACATGTTCTTTTAGGATGTTTCTTCTATTTGACTAAAAGCTGGATCTTTTATGAGACTTTATTATTCTTCTCGAATGAAATGAAAGAGGAAAAATTTGTAGTCTTGTTTGAGTTATCGATACTGATAGGACAAGAATGAAGTCTGGCTGTTTGGACTTGTAAATTGTGTAAATTTTACTTGCGGAGTAAGAAAAAGGAATGGAGTGATATTTTATTTTTTGTACTATTATTGAATTGTGAAAATAAAATAGTGAACTTATTCCTATAGTTGAATTTGTACTTATATATACGATGGTTGTTAGCTTTAAAAAGGATATAATGAGAAAGAGGGAATTGACACTCTACTCTTCTCTTAAATACAACTTTTAAGTTGGAATGTGCAAATGGTTAATACTTAGGTCAATATGGACTATTAATTGCCATTTGTAAAAGATTAAAATACCTATGAATTTTTGTGTAAGTAATATTTGGAATTGGATTCTAAACTAATGAATATTAAGGAAAGAACAATTAAATTCTGTATTCAGATTTCGTTAATGTCCTTGGGGTGTCTTGCCCAAAGGATATTGGAAGGAGGAAATCATATCTCCTCTTATTAAATCTTAAATTAACGTAAGGCGAGCACAAATAAATGAATACATGTGCATAGGAAATGGACCTCATTCAAATGAGGAATAATGTAAAGGAAACTTAAACTTAGAATCAACTACGAATGAACTTAATCAAGTTTAGTAAATTAATCTTACTAATCAAACTGATTTGGGCTGTAAGTCTGAAGCTTTAATTAATGAACCAAGAAAAGAGATACAACTCTTCGGTAAGGAGAAGTGATTGTATATTAGCTTCATGAAAAATTAAGTCATTCATGACTATACACCTTTAATGAATAAAAAGATTAAAGGACCAACAAGATTGCTGAACTTATTCATTAAATTACAAAAATAAGAAAGTGATCAAGCTCTTAGTGGAATATGTATCCCTAGATGGGAGGATTCCGAAGGATGTTGGAACCCACCAACTACTGCAAGTGTTGGAACCCACCAACTGCAATAAGGTGTCCTCATGAAGGCTGGGCCTTCATGACGACACAATGTTGCAGCTGACATGTTGCAACACCCTTCCGAATCGAATCATCTAGGTCTACATAAACCTGAACTTGGCCTCAGCTCTACTTTAGACCAAGTTAGGAACATGTCCTTGTGTAGGAAGTGACTCGCGAGGACTAAAGGTAACTAGACATACGTAATCGATATGGGTCGAAGATGTATGTCTGTATACCCTTAGTCGTCACGAGTGACTCTCTACACCTTTTCATATTACTAACTTGGATTAAGGCTCAACCTTGGACAAGAGGACTAACAGGAGTCAGGAAAAGACCATTCTAGATAACAGGTGAAGTGAGGTGAAGGACGTATTCCATTGATGAGTATGCCATCTAGGAATATGATCATGCTAAGCATGTGAAAATATTTGGCCAAAGTAACGCAAGCTGCTAGTTGCGTTGTCCTAAATCACCTAGTTTAAGAAGCAGGATTTCAGATGAATATCGGTAACAGATATTCAGATAGGCCTCTTAAATGGAGCACTTCAATAACTGAAAAGGTAAAGGGAACCAAGTATACTTAGTATACAATGCATGGATTAACATGAAGGATCGGTAAGTAGCCGAGTCATGAAATGAGAGATCGATGAAACTCTGAGCCATGAAATGGGAGATCGGTAGTTCTTCGAGTCATTACAGCTGCATATGGTTATCTGTTATATGATTGAATGGCATGGAATGTGTGTTCCATATTATGAATATGTGAATAGAGAACATTGATCTAAAAATCATTGTGTGTTCTAAATTATGTCATTTAGAACAGAGAACAATTATTAAAAACTTGAAACGTGTGTTCTGAATTACATAATTTAGAGCAGAGAACGTTATGCAAAAAAATAATTTTTTTCCCCTTGTTCTAGTGTCTTAAAATGGGAATGTTATCTACCCTGATGACCCTTACCCCACTCTTTTCATATCTTTCTTTATCAATAATATACGCATACGACGTGTTATGATCAATGGTGGTGCTAGTATCAACATCATGTCCTCCCATGCGTATGACCAAATGTAAATACCTACCTATTGCATGCATGGTAACCCCATTATATTGCGTTCCTTCAATGATGCCATGATCTCTACACTGGGTACCATTTTTCTCCATGTCCGTGTAGGCCCCCACACCGTCCCAAAACTTTTCTATGTCCTAGAAGGGGAGTTCCAGTATAACTTATTGCTTGGCTGACCTTAGATCTTTGCTATGGGTTGTGTCCCTTTGACATTACATCGATGCCTCAAATTTGAACACAAGGGACATAATTACACCATCCATGTCGACCCATCACCTTTCAAGACCTGTAACATGCTATAGTCAAGCCCAATGATGTGCTTGTACTCGGTCAAGGCATCCACCACCGTCACCACTTCGCCTGCACCCATGAGTCCATCCACCAAAACTGCCACTACTTCTGTTATGCATCTAACCTTGCTACCTCTACTGCAACTGTAGCCTCTACCATTGGCACACTTATTTCCCCAACATCTAGCAAGCCATCTATACCCGCTACCCGCATACCAACTACTGATCCCTTAGAAGGTGTTTTTCAATGCCTCACTCTGGGGGAATACCGCCTATACAATATTGACACCTTCCTCACCCCACAAGAGTATGGAAACCTCCGCGAACACCCCAGTTATGACATCCGCATCAGTGACATTTTCCCTTATGGCCCTCCCCACCTTCGCACCAACCTAACATATGGGGGGACATCGATATGGCATACCTATAAACCCGAACCTCCATCCCAAACCCAACCATTTTCATCCCACCTACACTCCGCTCATTAACCGTCGCTTTGCTCACACTTTCCTCCACCGGTGCACATGGAAAGGCTTTGGCTTCGGTGTTTATGAACAAGGCTGCCATACTGTCATTTCTTATACCTCTTGTAAACACAATGATCGTAGTAGCATTGGTTTTGAACGCTCCATCACTCCAAGAAGGTTCATGTTGACCTTATCTAGGACGAGAAATCTTCCCCCTCTAATTCACCTAGGTTACCATCTTCACCCATGGAGTCCATAGATCCTAAATCTATTGACCTCCTAAATTTTTTTTCATAAACACCATTTCCTTGGGACCGCTGACCTATCAAAATGATGGAGAGGCTCCATCTTGTCTCACATTCTTGTATCCTGACATGATCGATGATGATACACCTTCAATTAATGTAATTTAATGTATTAATGATGAGTCCATCCTCACCTACCCTAGTGTAGAAGACTCTTATATTCACCGGTCGTTATCCTCTAAGACGTAAACCATGTTGAATGAATCGAGCATAAAAATCAACATTAATACTCAGGATGACCCTCACATTCTAAAGATCGGCTAATCCTTAGACACTACTAAACAAGAAGCCTTCACCTCTTTCCTTTGGGATCTGTTATGCAAAATGGTGCCCCAGCTCATTTTTGTGGCTAACTCCTTGTGTTCTTACCTCTCTTGTGCCTCAGTCTACATTTTTTTATTTTCAGGCACTTAAGGCTTTCTAGAAATGGCATCATCAGATAGAGCTCTCTCTCAGCTTTCCAGAAAGGTAAAGTTTGCCTCCTAACTCCTAATATTTTTCAAGTTATGGCTCGACGGAGTTTTTGTGGAAAATTTTCCCATTTGAGGCCCGCCCCCAATAGGAAGCTGCCACGTGGCAGAGGAGTTCAAGGGTCGGAGGCAAATTTGATTTTTTTCCAAGTATTTTGGTCGAAGGTTCAAATGGAAATTTTTGCCCGTGGGGCCCACGGACCAATCAGGTTGTGACACGTGTCACAAGGGGGGGGGCGGAATGAAAATTTTTGCTAAGTGTTTCCATGGGCAAATTTCGAAATTTTGGCCCACGGCCAATGGGAAATCGACAAGTGTCGAAGGAGGCTCGCAGGCGGTGGGTGGAAAATTGAAATTTTTCCAAAGTTTTTGTGAAGGTTTCAAATGCCAAGATTGGCCCGCATAGCCCGCACCCAGTGAGAATGGGCCATGTGTCCTCATCAATCAAATAGGCGGGAGGAAGAAAAAAAAAATTTCTAAGTGTTTGGCCAAGTTTCAATGGAAAATTTTTGAGGGGTTGGCCCGAGCCAACCGGAAGGTGACATGTGGCAAAGCGGCAGGGATTTCATCGCGCGGGGAGGAAATGGAAAATTTCCTAAGTATTTGCCAAATTTTCTAAAGTGGAAGAATGGAACGGAGAGCCCACAACGAGTAAAATTAGGACACGTGTCCTAATGAGAAGGTAGATTCGGAGCTCGGGGCAGTTTTTGAAAATTTTGCAAAAATTTTCAGCCAAAACTAAAAAGTGAAAGCAGGGCCTGCGCCCCCTATTAGCCATTCAAAAGCCGACACGTGTCCCGGCCGGGCGGGGCACGGGGGAAAAATGAAATTTTTTCCAAAGTCTAAAAATGTCAAAATTTCAAAGGAAAACCCACGGGAGGTGAAGGAGAGAGAATTCTAGAACGAATCAAAGATTTCCACTTGGCATCCGACCAGCGGAGCACGGGGAATTTTTGAAATTTTTTCCAAAGACAAAAAAGAGGTAAAATTTGAAATTTTTTCCCGCCGATTCGTTTTTGAGCCGTTTTTGCCCTAAATCTTCAAACGATCATATCTTTTGATCCAGAGCTCAGATTTTCACGTTATTTATATCATTGGAAATATGTTAAAATTATCTACATGATTCCATGGTCAATTTTTAATTTTGGTTCAGTTTGGAGAGAGAAAATTCAAAAATAGTTCTGGTACGTGTCCATGGCCAGAAATGACATTTCAACAACCAAATTTAATACAAAATGGGTCGCATTCTTCTCCAGCATGGTCAAAAACAATAGGGTATGGGTTTGTAAGGTCCTCCATGTTGTTTTAATGCATTTTTCGTCAATGAGGAATGGGCTCCCACGTTTTTTACGTTGTCTCTCTCTTGGGCTCAACCCATGCATTGTAAAAGCCAGATTTGGCTCATTTCTTGAGGGTTGAACACTTTTTGGCATTGAAAACTTCTTCTTTCACCTCTAGCAAGTGATAGTTGTAAGAATCAAACCTTTTTCACATTTTTTAACAGGTTTATACCTCTTTGATGGTGGAATGCAAGAGATTTTTTCATGAAATTGACAGTGTAAACTCTGTGAATGCTTTCAGTCCTCTGTTTGTATTGTTTTACTTCATTTCAAGACCTCTGATTACATCTTATCAACTTGTGCATGATGCTTTCCCTTGTTGCATTTTTATGAATCTGTGTCTATCTGCAGATGGCAAGAAGTGTTTCACCACTCCTCCTTTGGTGTATCACCATATTTAGTTTAGTTTCATTTTTTGCACTTTCTATCTCAGTCTCCTTGCAATGTTAGAGTAGGATTAGGTTTCAGAACCTCTGTAATTTTGCAAAATATAGATCTAAATCAGAGGATTTTGAGGAACCAGCCTCTAATATGGAGATTCCTCTCTCAGTTTCACAAGTCCCACATGCTTGGAGAGAGGTTTCCATGTTGTGCAATCACACTGGATGCTCTAGAGTGATCAACCTAGAAGCTTGATTTGCATCCAGGGGTGCTGTTGAGTCTGCAACAACAAATACCTTTTTTCTTAAATGCATTTAGATGGGGTCCTATGCTGATATGCCTGGTATCAATCTAAAAATTGTGGTTCACAATATCGTAACCATTCCTAATGCCAAACCTATCAAATAAAATCTACAGAAAATACATCCTCACATTGCTCTTCTGGTCAAAGAAGAGCTTCAACACCTTCTCTCAGTTTCCTTCATTCTACCCATTGATTCCTTTCCCAATGGATTATTTTGGCATCTTGGTCTATCTTATTGTTACTTATGGAACTCCACATGTGCAGTGCCCATTTCCCTGACCTCAGAGCCGATGTCGCCTGTCCCAATTTTGATCCTCCCATTATTTTCCCATCTGTCCAACTAGTTGTTCTCACACTGGCTCATGAAAATGTTATTCTCATCGATGGTTTAGTGGTGCTACAAGTTTCCCCATTACTAGATTGAGGATGCTTTACAATGGCTCAGAAACCTATTATTTTTCCTTAACTTGAAATAAAAATACTATGGAGGCTCATGCCCTTTATGTTTCCTAAATTGGTGCTACAAATCCATGGGCCTCTGTTATTTTTTCCATTCATGCATCACATCCTGGTGGACCTTAGATGATTTTCTTGTTTTGTACTTATTTTCTCTAAACAATCCTTCCCCATGGTCTTAAAGTCATCTGATTGAAAACCACTTCCCACATGTTGTTTTGACCAAAAAATCCCTTACCCCACGAGAAAAAATTGTGTCTTCGGGAGTCCTCTAGCGAAACTTCTAGTGTTTTTTGACGGTTGTACGGGTGTCATTTGGCCGTCAAAATTCAATCCTCTAAAGGGAAGGCTATCCTTGAAACGTGGCCACCTTCTGGTCTGGACAAGGATCGGCAAGGTTTCTTTGCAATCAATTCGTTGCATTATCTCCTGGATTTGGGAAAAAATGTCAAATATTACCCCCACAACTCCGCAAGGAGGACATGTGTCATGTTCTTATGCCAAGGTGGGATGATGAATTCCATAAAGCCTGGGGAAGCCTTAGGTACAATACCTCCTTTAACCACCAGTTCTCATTTGTGAAGGGGGAAAAAAGGTGTGGACCTATATATTTCCTGCGGGTCTGACCATAGAGCAAGGGGTGGACACATGCTCGAGCATAGAAGGAAGTGACCAGGTCAGCAGGGGCAAAGGGTTTCTTACATTGTTCCCTTTTGTAATTAGACTTAGAGCAAAACTAGATTATAGCCGCGGATCTGAATGAAGCAGGTAGAGAAGGTCAGCGGGCCTTAGTTTTTGTCATGCCAAGATAATTTTCTGCCCTTACCTACTGAACCAAAAAAGACTTAGTCATTTACTAATTTGAAGCGCTGGCCCAAGAACGAACCATAGGGGGACATGTATGTTAAGAATCAAAATCGGAGGTGCGGGCCCGCGGGGAAAAAAGTGATTTTTTTCCAAATTCCAAAAAAAGATCAAAATCCAGCAAAATTCCATTAAGGGCCAAACATATGCCACGTTTCAACCAATTGGCCAAGGTCGACCTATTTCATCACCAAAATTTCAAGGGGGGATCAAAAGTCTAATTTTTTCCATTTTTAGATGAAAAAAATGTTAAAAAGTCAAAAGTGAGTCTGAATTCACTTACCCAATGACGTACTTTTGACACGTGGAGGGCTCCAGATTGTCAGCGAGAAAGAGTAGATCAAGGTGTAACTCCTACATTCTTCAATTTATGCCGTGAATTTTTTGCTCTAGGAAGTGTGGAAACTGTGAATTTTGCATCAATTTTGACAAAAATTTTCGCAGATTCATGTTATTTGTGCCTGCAAACACCAATGCAAGTGGTTTTAGAGATCTTCAATTTGTTTATGATTTGAGGTGTTTTTGTCAATCAACATTTTGGTGATTCTCAGGCCCGTGTCATAAACGTGAAATATCAAATGGTATATACCAGTGTACAGAATCATATTTTGGAATGTATAAGGATGGAATGATGGACATGAAAGGGGTCTGCATGCTTTGACTATTATGCACTTCAAACGTGCACCCCATGTTCTACCAATAAATTTGTAATACCATGGCACTGCTTGGCTTCTTAGATACCTGCTTCACTCAACTATTGAATCTAAAATCTTTATCACCATATAAAGATACTACAATCATTTTTGAAACCTCTTGGTTGTAAATTTAAACTATCTCATGTTGAAGTCTGACTGTTGGGAATATTATTTTCTTGGGAAAGAAGTGATCAAATGTAATTGAAAGTTATATAATGCATGTCTTTGAGACATGCAAAAGGTCTGAGAAACTTAGAAATCTCACGAGAAAATCTAGGAAGAAGCCCATTCTCTTGAGAAGTGTCTCACCTGATGAACCATTATCTATGGGTGGTCCTTTTTGCAAATCAGATTTTGTATCATGTCTGAGTTGGTTATCAGCTGTAAATCCATCAAAAAGCTCTGAGATTGTTCTTATAACATTCCCTTAAGCTGAATACAAGTTGGTCATTTGTGGATGCCACTTTTGTGTTGTCTCTTGTCACAAAATTTGCATGCATTCTTATGTCTCAGAATGTTACTTCAATTTGTGTTTCTTGCTCCTGTTGCAGTATTGTTTTTAAAATATCTCATAAAATGCCAGCAACATGCTAATATTCATCACACCCTTAATCATGCCTTACAGGTCATGCGAGACCTTTGGATTTTATCTCAATCAGGTTTGGATCTTATCGGTGAGATCAACCCCCATTCTTCACAATGCCATCAATGGAGCTTTAAAATCATACCTTCTATTGAATATCTGAGACTAATTTGTAGAATCCATTCCCCTGGATTGCACCTTAGGTCATGATCAAATATGAGAATTCATCAACCATTGTATCATCTGTCACTTTTTGTCCCTCATCTGCTATCAATGGATTTTGCAGGCAGGTTCAAAAACAAATATTGTGTGGAAGACTATGCGATGATTTGGGCCTCCAACTTTGGTGCACATCATCCTTAGTTGAAGGAGTACCTTAACCAATTTTTAAGCATTCTGCTATTCAGGTGTTGAACAAAATTCTTATGAAGGTCCTCAAATGATACTTGCAAATTGACATTCTTGTCTAAAATCTCCTTTCACCTTAAAAAATTATTCAGACTAGTAATCCACCCCATACTGCCACCCCTTTTCATTGTGTGTCTATGGTAATGAAGAACTTACCTCTCAAAGTCACAATTCCATGCACAAAGCAAATCAGGATCATACCATGTCTCTAGCAGCGATGACTTGTCTTGCCAAGCATTTCTATCATTTAGTAGTGACAACTCTTGAATTGATTAGATGTAAAATTGATCATTTTTCCTCAAGACCATCTCCATAAATATACACAGTTAAATGTATCAAACCTGCCTATGAAAAATGTGTTCATGAACAACCCTTTCAAGTTAGTGACCTCGTTGAAAGGAAAATCAACATGTAACCAAAGAGGATTAGAAATCAAATGGGGTCAAGGTTTTATCCCAATTAGCTTGGACTCTATATTGTTAACCCATGCCTATGGATAAGTGCTTATCATTTGTCTTCACTTGAAGGTAAACCTGAACCTGATCCATTTATCTACCTTGCATCTTTGACCATTTTATTGTTGATGCTCAAGTTCTATATCACTTAAATCTGTCAATTTGATGCACATCATCCCTTCAGTGACCTGTTCACCTTCCATAATTACCCAGTTTGAGGATCCATGATTAAAAATCAATCATGTGATTATGACCTTTTAGCCTTGTCTTCAATATGAGTATCCCTTGACTCTGCTCAGAAGATCATTTTTCTCATGAATACCTTTTTGATCTTCTTCAAGATGGGAATTGTCCCTTGGTCGTTCATCACTCAATAAACCAGCCCTCTTTGACAGTTACATCTTTGTGACACTATGGGATCTTGTTTTATTAAAATAGGAACCTCAAAGATCCTGTATAGGTCTTGTCCATGACTTAATGCCATGTCTAAAAACAAAGAGGGATACATTGACTCCTTAAGTCAAACTATTACTAATAAGCCTAGAATTTACTCAAAAGGGACACCCTTCTTGTATAGCACTATCACTCAGCAATAGACTGAGCGCTCCCAAAAGTGAAAAATACCATGTCCCTCTTTAAAAAAATGTAACAAATATTCAGAACCATCCCTCAAAGGATCAACATTCATGAAGGGTCAAGCAACTAATCCATCATTGCATCCCATATAGCTTACCACATCGATCAGATCTATGAAAAACAAGATTAAATCAATAATCATGATTGAATTAATAATCATGCACTACTTAGCTATACATGGATTATGACACTTAGTTCAGCCAATACACTTCATCTATAATAAGTTATTCTAAATCTCATTCTCACCTCCTTATCTATTTCTCCTAAATCCTATTACTCAATGTGCTAGTGGAAAAGATGACAGTAGTTCGTGATCATGTGATATATTTCTGTTACACCCATACATAATAGTCCATTCCATACATCAAGTTTCTCTCTGTTTAGGGTCTTATGTTCATATCATCCCATCCTGTCTATGCACCTAGACATCATATCTTATCAGGGTAAGGAACTCTTTTCCCTTACCATTCGCCTTCCTCTTACATTTCTAGGATAAAAATAGGATGCATGCTATTGAAGACCACATCCGTTTACAATCATGTATTTAACACTAATGCAATCAGCACATAGTCCTCTTAAGCTAAACTAAAATTATCATATTCTTAGCTTGTCTTCATGCATAAAACTATCAGACAATTCCAAAGATAGAATTTACATGGCATCATTCCCTATCATTGATGTGATTCTGTACATCAGCCTGTTGGTGTCCATTTTCGATCCAGGATTATGTAGGCAGTGTTGGTGTCCATTTTGATCCTCTGTTATTTTGCCCTAATTTTCATTTCACTTTGATTTCTCCTGAAACATTTTCTATATTTTTAATGCGTGAAATGAATTGTTGCCTCTGTTTCCATGCCTTAATCCATTTGAAAATCATTTTCCATGCCTAATTCATGAAGAAGCACCCATGCATGCCTTGTTTATACCCTAATTCTTCCAAATTTGTAGGTTATGCCATGTTCTCCCTTTTGCCCGATCATGAAAAAATAAAAATTGGTTGTTTTATACCAATATTCCTTCAAAAATCCCTCCCCATGGTCGAAACTTGTATAAAATTAACTTCCCCTTGTTTTTTTAGCAAAAAATCCATCACCCATGAAGGAAAAATCAAATTCGGGCATCTCTGGTAAATTCTACGTTTTTGACAGTCATACGATTGTCATTTGACTGTCAAAATTAAGCTCAAACAATGTCTCCTACATGGCACTTCTGGTTGGACACGGAATTGGAGGGATTTCTTTGAAAAACTTAGCCATTTTTAGCTTTGGGAAAAATTTCAAAATTCCCCCCATAACCCTGCGAGGGGACACGGTCATGTTTTATGCGAAGGTAGAGGAGTGGGCCATGTTCTTATGCGAAGGCAGAGGAGTGGGCCAATTAGGAACTTAGGAATTTTTTGCAAATTTTGGAAAAGGGAAAAAAGGTCAAGGAAGGCCCATGGGTCTACAAAGGAGCCACAGTTTGACACGTGAAAAATGTAGAAAGAAGTTGGGCCTTAAAAGGGGATTTTTTCCCTTTTTTACAAAAGAGTTCAAAATGAAATTTTTTTAGCATGCCCCCGCGAACGAATCAAGGTGGAAACATGTCCACGAAGGGTCAGAGGGAAGTGCAGGCCATGGAGGGAAATGGGGAATTTTCCCCCTTTTTGGCAAAAGGAGTTAAGGCAAAAGTTTAAGCCACGGGCCTGTAAGCAAATCAATGAGCGACACGTGGCGGGCAGAGTAGACAAGGTGGGTCGGCGAGCGGCGGAGGCAAGGGTGAATTTTTTCTCTTTTGTAAAAAAGGCTTAAAATAAAAATTTGAAGTTCTGGCCCACTAGCAAATCATCAGCGACACGTGGTAGGGGAGAAATCAGAGGCGCGGGCCCATGGAGACAAAGTTGGGAATTTTCCCTTTTTGGAAAAAGGAGTAAAAATGAAGATTAAGCCCGTGGGTCACTTGGCAAAAGAGAGATAGACATGTGGTGATAGGATAGAGCGGGTTGGCAGGCCAGCGGAGGTAGGAACATTGATAATTTTTTCCCTTTTTCAAAAAAGACTTAAAATTAAAATTTGGAGCGCTGATTTTACGACGAATCATGAGGAGACACATGGCAAGGGAGAAATTGAAGGTGCGGGCCCACGGGGCAATAAGTGAAAATTTTCTAATTTTCCAAAAAAAGTCAAAATGTGTAGAATTGAAGTGTGATCCCAATGGTACCCACCATGTGACATGTGTCAGCTCCAAAATTAAAAGGCGGAGGGGTGGGGAAAATGGTCAATTTTTTCCATTTTTCCAAAAAGTTGAAAAGTCAAAAAATGAGCCCAAATTTGTTCCCAATCATAGTTTGACACATGGAGGGCCCAGATTGAAGGAGAAAGAGCAGATCAAGGGTAGCTGTGCATTTTCATTTTTGGATGCCATTTTTTTCCTCCAGGAAGCTTGGAATCATGAATTTTGCATCAAATTTCATCAAATTTTTGGCGATTCCATGTCGTTTTGGCCTTCTAGGATCTTTGGAATCAGTTTCATGACTCAATTTGCAGGTTTGAGGTGTTTTTGTAATAAATTTTTACTCAGCCTAAGCAAGCACATGAAATGTCAAATTTAAAGTTGTAGAGGTAGTTTTAGATGGTGAAATGATGAGAGGAAAGGCATCTGCATGCCTTGATGATGAAAAATGTGCCTCCAAGAAGAATAATGATCTAAATATTTGTAATGATTCACCATTTTAGAAACACTTGGCAACTCTCGTTGCAAATTTGTTAAATTTCATTTTCAGTGAATCATGAGAAATGGTTATAACAAAATTGATCCCTTGGCATATTATTTTCTTGGGAAAGAAGGCTCCAAGATGGTAAGAGATATATAATGCATGTTTTGAGACATGTAAGAGGTCAGGAAAAGTTTTAAAATCATGAGAAAATTTTGAGAGAAAGCTCAATTTTCTAAAAAAGCCCACCAAAGAACCAAATAATTTCTTTTGTGTTGGATCTTTATGTATGTGAGTTGGTTACAAGTGTATAGCCATCACACAGCTATGAGATTGTTCATGAAACTCTCCTCTGCTAATGAATCTAACAAGCTTTTGAGTTAATCTATATTTTTTTAGGCAATATGATGTCTATTATCATTTTTAAATGCCTGCAAATAGTTTTCATTGTTCTTATTGCAATCTTGCATTGAAAGTATTTAGAAATCACACAGAATCTCTATTTCTTGTTGATGGTTTAGTGGTATTTGCAATCTCATGTTCAGAAGAGCCTTCATCTGATAAAGAGATAAACAAATTTAAAATCACTTTACCTTCCTTGACTGCAAAGATTGCTTATAATCCTTTAGGGGTACCTTTGGCAGGGTTTGATCAAGTATTTTTGTGTTTAGTTGAGTTCTTTACTTCAATATTTTGTGGTGACTTCTCAAAGATTGTGTGAAGAGTGCAACTTGGGCTTCCATTTATGCCTCTTATGGTTGAAATAATATCCTAATTATTTGAAGCATTTTATCTTATAGTTGTTCAAGTATTGTAGAGGTTGTCAAAGATCTGATATATCCCAATTTGTCTTGTCAACACCCCACAAAAAAATTCATTCAAACAAACTAATCCTACCCATACTACCTCTGCATTGCATTGTGTTCCAACAAAAGGATCTAACCCATCTACAAAAATGCACAAGGCAAATCAGGATTATAAAATGTCTTCAGTAACCCTTGCCTTACATTGAAAATATCTCCATAATTTGGGAGTGACAACTTGTGAAATTCAGATTTGGAGTGTTGATCATATTTTCCCAAGCCCTTTTCATACTATTTGCATAAATTGAGGGATATCTTCATCTCCTTCACCATTTGGGGGTTACAATATAGGTTCTCTTACCTTGGTTGAAAGGCACAACCTAAAATAGTGAGGGTTGGATCAAATCCTTTCAAAGTGCTATCCATATCTCCACAAATCTGAGTGCCAGTTAGATCACATCCCTAGCTACAAAATGACACACATCATGATCTATCTGACCTCAAGATTCATGCCATATCTCTGATGCTACTTAGATTGAAAAGGAGAACAAATTTTCGTACCAACACAAGGACAACAAAATCTCCCACCCAATTCTCCATGCCACCACCATTTGAATTTGGAAAAATCCAAATCAAACTTTGCATGCATTATAAATTTAGAGATGATGCCAACTAAACATCCTGCTAACTCCCAATGCCTCTGCCAAAATTGGCAGTTCACAGGTTTTTGTTAATACCATATCAAATCTCATAAATTCCTTAGAAACTGATGCCACTGCCCCTTAGCTTAGTATTATATTAGGCTATATTAACATTACGTAGCAATCAACCTTAGTCCTTAGGTAATTAGTATTTGCATTAGGTTAGTTCAAAACTCTACAAATATAAATCATACCATCTTAGGTTAGGTCATAAACCTTAGTAGTTTAGTAAATAGGTCTAAATTACCTTAGATTAGAATTCACATTATAAATTACCTTAGGTTAAAATATGAATAACATTAAACATTTCAACCAAGGTTAAGGTATTTACCTTAATAGTCCAGTAATAGGTCCTTAATCCTCTTACGCTATTCAGTGTCTTAAAAAATATTTATCACGAAGACCATGGTTTAATACTTTCTGCATGATGCAAGGCAAGGACATCCATATAAGGGTCCTTATAATAATAACAAAACAAGACTCAGTCCACATTACCTACTATTTCAGAATTCCAAGTTATCAAGATGACCAAGTAAGAAGAACTAAAGCATACCTTGGATAAATGGAATGGATCCAAGGTTTTGATTTTAACATATGCTAAGTATGAAAACAAAATACAGGGTCACAACGTTTCAGAACATAGAGAAGAATGAATTCATTTTAAAGTAAACATAATCACAAAAAAATGAATCTCTATACAGTAATAATTTATCCATTACAAATATGATTTCCATTAGTCAAAAGAATACACCTTCCTAAGACAAATCACATGTAAACATTTGCAATGTCAAGAGGAAATGAAATCAAAGTAACAGTTTGTCTAAGATGTTACATAACCTTCAACCAATCATAATCGACCAATCCGCTCTCGTGGACCTGTCTCCTTGCTCCTCTCCCCACTCGTAATCTCCACCTCATCCTGGTACAATGTCTTGTCCTTGTCTCTCAGAAAAATGGTACAAGGCCAAATGGATCTTTCATTTTCTCAAAAGTCACAACACAATAATGATTCCATAAAATATAGAATTTTATTTTATAACGCAAACTGACTTGACCTACATCTAACATATCTTGTGTCCAGTCAACTGACATTAGTCAACCTATAATCGACTATTGTTCACCCTTAAAGTTATTTTCCACTTGCTCAACTTCCTTTTCACCTGCAACCATTAACACACATTTCATCAGCCCAGACACCTATGGAACCATACCTACAAGCCCAACCTACCCTTACATTTCCTTAGTTGCATCTTGGGATTTTTTATTCTACATATACCTTGGCCTTACCCATGTCATGACCAATTTTCCTGAACTTGACCTACTTGGAATGACCATTGACCTTATGTACTCACTATACCTTGCGATGCCACTACCTAGGTTATTTTAGCCTAACAACCATACCTTGCCTATTTCCATGCCATTTATCCCAATCTAAACCTTTGGTGTACCAAAACATACCTAAACGTTCCTACACCTAACCTACGTTGTGTTTCCAAACCATATCCTATACCTTAGATACTTTAATAACTTCACCCTTGTTTGGATAAACCTATCGACCTTAGATGAGGTACAGTTTGTAAGATCTTTAACTTGGTACCACATTGCAATCCATACGTATGTTTGTGTTTGATTTTTATTACCCATTACCTAATTCTGGACCCTGGCCTATTACCTATTACCTGAGTTAACCACTACCCCTCCCCTCCTACCTTCACTTCCACCAACTACACATTTATCAACCCACTCACCGATTCTGTATCACACCTCATCTATGCCTGGTTCGAAGGGGATCACCTTCACCCATGCATGGGGCAACCACTTCCTATTTTTTTCAGCATTGCTTATCAATACAAGCTATGTGATAAAAAGGGGCAAAATGTAGACACCAAATTTAGGTCAAAATTCCCCCTTTACCCACATGTATATTAATTTAGTTAACCACAATTAAATTAATGCCCATGCTCACCATATTAATTATTTAATTACCTTAATTAAAAATAATATCCACCTCACCTAGACACCTCATCACAAACCTATTCTTAGCACGTTTCCCTTTTACTAGGACTCAATATCCACTCACCATATCTAAGACGTAGTCCTACCTACCTTAATTAACTAAGAATTAGTTCAACCCTAAAATCACATGCATATTATTCCTCTAACCACATTCCTGCTTATCTAAGTGTAAAATTCCATTTTCATCTACGAGAATAGACAGAGTTGGCCAAAAAATGATTGTCAAGATCTGTCATTTTTAGTAACCTAGGATTTACCACCTTAACCAATGCCGGTCAACCCTAAACCAATTTTGATCACCCTAAACCATTTTCGCTTACCATATATTCACTTTGGTAACCTTTTTTCAGAGGTTGGAAGAATTTTTGAAGTCTTGGAGAAGAGAGATCTGCATATAAGCATGCACCAGAGCACTCCTGCACATCTAAACACCCTGAACCAACAACCAAGCACTGATCTGAAAGGAAATCATTCATGGAAACATTCCAGGAAGCACAACCACAACACTTATCACTGGTTACATGGATCAACCATCAACTCCATCCAACAACTAGGTCTGTAAACACTAATAAGTACCTTTAGATATGTAACTTTGCATACTTATTTAGATTAGTTTCTTCACATTCGTTTGATGGTTGTAGTATCCCTTACATCCCATCATCTCTCACCCTCCTATGAATCTCTCCACCCAATCACCTATAACCTTTTAGACCCTCATACATGACTCCATATACCTCTGACTATACCTAGAATTTCCATATACCTCCCCATTACTTGTTCATTCTATGGGAAATCTTAGAGAATCACCAAAACCTACAATGACTAAGTTTCCATCAGCTTAACCCTATTGACGCTAGTTAACTCTAACCATCATCAATTTCCCCTCAGCTAGCATCGTCCATACCATACCAACGTCAATATCACTGTCTAGAAAACCTTCCTATAACAACAACCTTATACCTTTCATACAAGTAACCCAAATGATCTAAGTCTTGACCTTGACCTGTCCCAACCATTTTATTTACTTGTTTGACTTCTAGATCTGATCATAACCTATCTTGTTAGATTATGTTTTTTATTGTACTTGAATGAGATACCAAAATCATATCAACTACAGTAGGACACTATTGTCTCATATTACTTCTTGCATTAAGTTGTTTTAAACATTGGTTTGACAACCATATAGGAAGTATATAACTTCCTGGATCTATCATACGTTAGGCAGTCCACTGACATATATTGTTTCATATTCCTTTTGTGGTCTTGTTTCAAACTAGAACTATGTGCCTTTAAGCAAGTCCATGTGAAACTTTGATCCAACAAATAGAAACATGAATTCACCAAGTACTCTAATCATAATGAAAAATCTAAAAAATCATCCAATGCCATCATTATTAAATATTCTTCTGCATCCACCTCACATGTCTGAGCCCCACAAAGGGCATCCTCGACCTACTCCCAACTATACTCACCCTTGGAGAATCATATAGTTCAATCTTTGATAAACTCATGGCTTCACTCATCTCATCCAACTCCCTCGTATCTACCTTGTCGATGAATACATGCATCCTTAAACCTACATGTGGTACCACAAAGATCACTATTGTCAAACACCATTAAGTTCATGCAGTCATGACATTGAAAAATTTCACACCTTTCAAATACCTCATCCAACACCTTATCGATCTTGGGGACCTTCATCTTGGATAATCTTAATGCCCCTCCTAACCAACCTTTAGACTTATTCAAACAACCATTCCCTAATCATTCGCCAAATAAATAGATTGATCCATCTACATCTCAAGCACCCAACGCTCATACAATCATTACCTTAAATCCAAGGATTTATCATCATCCACTCCTCATTATCCCTTCATCCACCATACCCACCTCTAATCCTTTTACATCTATCTCCACATCTCTAACTACACTATCATCCACACCCATGTATGCATCTATCATTCCTGCATCCACCATATCCAAGTATACTATGCCCTACATTTGTTATATCTGCATTCACTACATCTACATATTTTATAACTACATCTCTTATATTTGTACCCATCCCCATATATGTCTCAACATCTATTTCTATACCCACACATTATTACAACTTATTCTACACCCAAACCTATAATTTTATCCATGCCTACATCAGCACCTAAATCCACTCCCATATCCACATCATCCCTTTCAAAATATACTAAGCAGACACCCTCACTTGATGTGACCGTAAAGTATTTCCCAATCCCATATTTGTTTCCAACAACTACCACCACTTCTGTACCAACACCTTCAA
This sequence comes from Taxus chinensis, assembly GCA_019776745.2. Taxonomy (NCBI): domain Eukaryota; kingdom Viridiplantae; phylum Streptophyta; class Pinopsida; order Cupressales; family Taxaceae; genus Taxus; species Taxus chinensis. The sequence continues at coordinate 357,953,292 of CM034157.1, forward strand.
ATCCCACACAATCTATAACTCCTTTCAATATCATCAAACATATCATCTAAAACCACTTCCATATTTTATCCCCACATCTTCAACAAAACCCACTTCCACATCACTACTTCCACATATAAGGATCCCTCGATTGAAATCATTGTGATCACCGCCAAGGGTAAAATCTTGTAATAAAAATATAGAACACATTTTCATCCTTATTCAAAATTCCCTCACCCATCCACATAAAAATTTAGAGCTTCCCCCTTCAAATCCCCATCAACCTAAATATCCCAACATCTCATCTTCCATCTTAGGACCCCTCCCATCTATCTTGGGACCATGCCCTTCATCCAAATCCCCTGTCATCCCTTCTAAATCTATATCTGAAACCATCCTATTCCACCTTCCAAATCTGAATAAAAACCATCTCAAATATAAATCAAAATCCAAAGTCCCTATCAAAACCTAAAAGAGTAAGGCACCTCTCTTTCCTTTAACATCTTACCCCAAAACAAATCCACCCAAATTACATACAGACTTCATCTTCACAAAACCCTTGTCAGACTTTATACTAAAATCACTTAGTGTCTCACCCAAGTATCCACAATCACCCTTTCATCCCATATCAATCCCTTTGAACCACATGGCTCAAAACCTACATGGTCTGATTCTAACACCATATATGCCTACCATCATGTCATTAGACATGATACATAACATTGTAGTTCCATTATAACCCTCATCAAAAATCTCAAAGAGGATGATCTTCTCATCAAATAAGACCATCCTCTCCCATCTATCATCCCATCTACATCTAATCCCAATCCTCTAATCAATTCTATAACCTCCAAAACCTCTAAATCTATTTCCTCATCCACATCTTTCATCACCATATTGTTGCCCACTTCTAACTCTCCTAATGATGGTTCCTCATCTTTATATAGATGTTGTTTATATCATCACTTGTTCTACCCTTGTGAATCCTAGGCATCTACCCAATCCAAACCAAAATTTATCACTGTTTCTCATTCTCACAATCCCATTTCATCTCCTTTCTTCATTCAAGGCCAAATTTTCCATCCTAGTTGCACCACAAAAAAAATCATGCCACCATTAAACAAATCATCATAAAATAGTTACATCAGCATCTTGTTAAGATGTATCTCTATGATCTCATTCAGAGCTCACCTAAGCCATCAATGAGCTCTTATTGAATCCTTACAGTGTATCCTTGTTACTTTCAATGAAGCCCAACCCTTCATGGCCCTTTTTGGATCTCTTACCACTTCCACCACTATCTACTTTGACAATTCTAAAATCCCATAAATCTTAGTTGAAGATCATGACCTTATTATTTTCATCACTGTCTTTATCAATGACACATTTATCTAGTGCTCTATGATCGATAATTTTGCTAAGCATTAATATCATCTCATCTCAAACCTTTGACTAGCTTAAACTTCACAAATCCATTATTTCAATCTTTCTTTAGGCTTTAATGAGTTACCTTCCCCATCCGTCCCATCCGCATGGTGAAAAACTTCTCAATGAAATCTTCTACATTGTTGAAGGGGGGGTTTCAATATAACGTCTTACTTGGATGCCAATGGATGTGTTCCATGCATTGCATCTTATCCACTCTCCATTGCTATACCAAATATGAAACATTAGGGGAAAATCCATACACTCCCCAGCTAAACTTCCTCCATTCAAGGAATTTCATATGACCTATCAGCCAAATGAAATTCTCATCCCTAAGAAAGACCCATCCTTTGAAGCATCGACTAGTTCATTTTTACCGAAATCTAAATTACCTAATGATGAATCTCTTGATAATGTGATGTAAAATATCTCTGTGGGGGAGTATCATCTTCTCTCTCTTAATTATTTTCCCTCACTCAACTATCTTAGTAGACCCAACAAAGCTCCTATATACTCATCCTAATGTCAGGGATATCATTTCCCATTTCCTTTGGTCCACCTCATCTCAAAACCAATCTTACCTTTGGTGGAAAAAATCATCCTTCCTCTCACGTCGACATTCAACCCCATACCAAGGCATACACCATTGGCTTTAATTTCCTCCATAACAAAGCCTTCACCTATACCTACCTCCATTGTTCATGCATGGAAGGGATTCGGTCTTACACGCTATGAAAAAGGCATGCATGATCTTATCATTGATAAATCCCACAAGCCTCAAAAAAATTTGGTTCTAAGTTTTAAATAACATCCCATTGACTCCCTTGTGCATCCTTCTTTTGCATATCCCATGCACATCGACTTACCATCCACTGCTTCTCCATCCGACTATGCCATAGACATGGATGACATTATGTCCCTTTCTTTTATATTTTTTAATCTCCACAATCACTCTGGTATAGGTCACTTATCGGGATGGGGGTGAAACTAGGTCCCTTCCTCTCAAATTTCCTGAGATGATAAAGGATAAGTCCCCTACCATCGACATTATCCATTGTAGCGATGATGAATCCATTTTTTCCTACACGAGGGGTAGGAGATCCTCTATCTTCATAAGATATTACCTCCTAACACATACACTCTCCTTAAAAAATCCACTAACAACATCAATATAAGGACTCCATAAGATCCCCACATTCTCAAATTTAGTCAATCCCTTGATTCGTAGGAGCTCAATTCCTTCACCACTTTCCTTTCTAAGAATATATAGGAATTCACATGGTTATACACTACCATGTTAGGCCTTGACCCAAACATTTTCATTCATAACATCGTTACCATCCCTAATGCAAATATGGTTAAGTAGAAGTTACACTGCATGCATCCTCATGTGGCCCTCTTTGTTAAAGAGGAACAGAAATGCCTCCTCTCATCCAACTTCATCATACTTATCAACTATATGTAATGGGTTTCTAAATCCTATGGAAATATTTGCATCTATATTGACTTCCTAGATTTGAATATCACTTTCTCTAAATATGAATTTCCTCTTCCTAACATCAATCAACTAGTCAACTTAACAACCGGCAATGAAATGCTTTCTCTTATGGATGGATCATTGCACCATAAGACCAACATAAGACATTTTTCATCATCCCTTGAGGAACCTTATATTATCATGTCATGCCCTTTAGTTTGAAAATTGTAGGGGCCAACTATCAATGTGCCATGACATGTATCTTCCATGACCTCATCCATAAAACTGTAGAGGAATACGTTGATGAACTCTTGGGTGAATCTAAGCATCGACGGGACCACCTTTCTATCCTTGAATTTCTCTTTGCATGCCTCATCTATTTCTTCATCCATCTCAATCCCTTTTTGTGTGTTTTTAGAGTTCTTAACTGAAAAAATCCTTGGCTTCATCATTTCTATCAGGGGTATTGAATTTGACCCTGCAAAATTTAAATCCATCCTCAATATTCCTCTCCCTTATAATCTAAAGAAACTTTACAGTATTAAAGGATGACTTTAATATTTCTTCCTTTCATCTCACAACTCTCTAATATTTTCCAACTCTTTCATCACCTCCTTCGTAAAGACACCCATTTTAAATGGGATAACAATTTATAGAATGCCTTCAATGATCTCAAGAAGTATGTTCTATCTCCACATTTTCTCACACCTCAGGACAAGGGGGATCCCTTCTATCTCTATACATATATTCCTCTGAAATTATCTATGTGTCATGTTGGCACATCATGATGAGTAGGGTAGGGAACAAGCCATCTATTATATTATCTGCATACACTTCACGATTATGAAACCTGTTACACTAAAGCTGAAAAGCTATATTGATATATTTTCTTCGCCACCTCCAATATTCATCATTATCTTCTTAACCAAAAAACATACATCATCATTAGCTTCAATCTCCTCAAAACCATGAATTCCAAACCTTATCGCTAATTTTTATTTTGACCTAGAGTTCATCTCTCAAATATCAATCAAGGGCTATGTTATCACTAATTAACTTGTTGAATCCCCTCTTCCTGAAAATAATCTTCCTAATGATCAATTCCCCAATGGATCTATCAATACCATCGATCATGAATTATCTCCCCTCAAAATGACTATTTTATTTTACGGATCTAAGTTTCAGCAAGATAATTTTTCAGGTGTTATCAACATTCCTCTTAGGATACCTCTATCCCCATTCACTTATAATACTTAACTTTGAGTGCGACTAACAACATGGTTGAGTATGAAGCCCTCATCTTGGGTCTGCCAAAACCAATTTCATACTTGATGTCCAAATCCTTGACATCTACAGTGATTCTTAGCTTATCAATCAAGTCAACGGTATCTATTAATGAAAAAATGATATCTTTCAAAAATATAAGGAATCGTCAAATTTCTTCTTGAAGCCTTTGACTTCAATATACCATCCAAACCATCCCTCGATCATCTAATCAATTTCACCAGACACTAATGGCATCTCTCATGGCACATTGTGGAAACAAATGAATATAATATTTTTGTTGTCGTTCATCATCTATGATCAAGGGTGTCACCTCGTTTCATATGAGCTTCCTCGCATTTGATGTTATTCAGGTGAATACAAGCATGAATATTGAGTGGTCTTGTGATTCTCATGGTTCTTAGTCGCATGGGTCTCACTCAAGCAATACACACTCACCTATCAAATCACACCAATAGTAGGAGGTGATTATTACACATTTTCATGAGCTCATTCATGTTCGATGAGGTATGTTACAAGTGTATATGAGTCTGCATGAGGTCAGAAAGGTCAGTTAATAGTTGAGTCAAATTATTGCATGTTTGTTTGTAGCCCTGGTGCATGGAAAATAAGGCACATGTATGAGATTTGGACATAATCAGTCTATTTGGAGCATGGTGGAATTGTACCTAAGGTGTATGGTGAGTTTTAGATAAGTATTCAGTGGTTTGATGCATTTATGAGGTCCTTGGGAAGTAAGAAGTGAGAACTAGGAAGGATTCCATAGGTAAGTCATTGTGGATGGAGAGTTTGAGACATATCTGGGCTAAATGATGAGTATGGAAAATTAGAGAAGGTTTTCATGATGCTTCATGCCAAATTTTAGGTCATTATGAAGAATATTTTTGAATATATGTAAGTTTTGATGAAACTGAGTAAGTTACAATGTGTTTTTCTAGCAAAGTTGGACCTTCTGATACTCGATGTGAGTTGTATGATTTGCATGGGGACCTGAGATATTTTAAATATCTTCTAAGGTTAGTTATGAAGGTTTCAAAAAAATAATGAGGTAGTTTGAACTTTATGTTTTAATGAATGATTGTTAAAAAGGTAAAGTGGTTTGAAACCTAGCTAAACCCTAGCTAGGAGTAGCTTGGAGAAAGATTCTTGTACAAGATGAGTTTTGATAGATTCCTCAAAAGTGATGATTAAATGTTGTAGAGGAATCTTCCATATTTTGAGAAAGGTAAGATAATGCTTATGACAATATGTTGGTCCCACCTAAAAAGCCTTGTTTTAGAAGAGTTTTAGTTTAAAGATATTTTTTCTAAATGAGGTGAAGACTAAATTGCCATTTATGATAGTCCAAGATTTTATATAGATGTCCATAAATATTTTAGGTTATGGTCATATTGAAAAAGTGCAAAGTGTGATCTATCTTTGTTGAATGGTTTTTGGGGAAATTTGAAGTAGCTTATAGTCAAACTAACATTACAGGAGCTACAGTGGGAATTATGAATTCATTCAAGTTGCATTTTAAATATGGTTAAGATATATTTCCATTTATATATCAAACTTTAATATTGGATAAGGCATACAAAATTTATGAGCTGTTCTTGGAGGCTCAATTTTGGGGGATGCTCATTCTAGCAGGGTGTAGATAGCTAAAGTAGGTAAAGTGATAAATATGAACTCCTCATTATTGGTGAAGGTTTCTAAGGGCTTAGGCATCATGTTTAAATATGGTACATGCTTTGGTTTAGTGTGTAAGTGAGTTTTGGTTTGTTGGAGCAAGTTATGCTAAGTGACAATTCTTGAGTCCAAGTAGAGAAAAAGAGTATCTTATTAAAAAGATCAGCTTGTTTTAAGGTAATTAAGAGATATTTCCAATGAGGTATGGCTTTTATCATGATGAGGTGTTTTTGTCAGTCATTTTGGTCATTTTGTGAAGAAGTTTGTAGCTGTCATTTTAGGACACTCTTGTTCTTGTTGAAGTATTGAGCTGTTTGAGGCATGAGATGGATGAGTTAAATCTTGTTATCACCTAGAAAGTGAAGAGGGATGAATTTGGAATCCATTAAATGAATTTATATTATTGAATATATCAGCAAGAGTGGTTATCAACTAAGTTTGGAAAACTAGTTTTTGGGAGGATTTTTTTGGTAAAGACAAAAGTGGTTGTGTTGATTAGTCAAAATATGGCACTTAGTGAAGGACATATTGAAGGTTTAAGTAGAAGAGAAGAGTGCATTCAAAAGTGCAGAAGGATCGGAAAGGATCACACGTGAGAACAGAGAAAGGTTCGGGACTTAGCCATTTTCATGATGAGGATCTATTTTTAGAGATAGCGTGTGTGAACACACAAATCAGTTGGAGACTTGCGTGACACGCATTGGCTATTTTTGGAGGGTTGGCTATGAAGCACTTTACATGGATGTGGGCTAAAGATAGAATTGTGAACTGATAGTTGACTAAGAGAGATCTATTGTTAGCATTCTTGCATGTAAGCCTATTTTTGTAATGACACGTGGCTAATAATAGCATGTGACCTATTTTGGGATTAGATAAGTGGTGAAGGGAAAGTCCCCACCCTTATAAATATGTAGTGAACTATGTAGCATAAAAAATGGTGTGAGAACTGAGTTATAGTGAGATTATGCTGCCAAATCTGATACACGCATGAGCGTATACTACTGTTATTGTAAGGAAGCTTTTGTGTATTACTGAATTTAATATAATGGAGATTATGGATTGAATCAAGGTGTTATCATGGTTATAGTTTAGTATTGCATGCTTGATTTCATCATGGTTATCTTTTAAGTTTGTTATTCTCTAGATCTAGATCTGAACATGCACTGTAGAATGATATATTAGTCATAGATCTGAATGCTTTAAGTCTTCATCATGCTAACATCCTACAACAACAACCCTAAAGAGGGGCCTGGTACCTTTGCGTGCTTCGGGTGAGCACTCAGTCTAGGTTGAGTGATGTGTCAGTGTGCCTGGGCTTATATTGGTGAATTCTAGGTTGCATCATTGGTTCCATTTCCGGGACCTCTTTTTCAGTTGTTTTCAGGATGGTTCATGATGAAGACATACCGGTTGACCCTAGAAAGTGTTGAGGAGTGGATACATGATCTGGAAGAAGAATACACATGGAGGTTCAACACTGGATCTGAGTTTAACGCACACGTATTGGTGGAACAAAATCTATATGACCGTTTATATGAGAGATTATTTCACTATCTTTCCAATAGAATTGTACGAGTGGATGATTGCTTATGCATCTAAACAGAATTAGAGGTATCACACACTTGTCTAGATGCAGGAAGAATTTCAGGCCCTTTATGATGCTGATCTGATTTGGACTCGCGTTGTGGATACGTGGTTCCATGGTGTTTTGAATAGTTATATCTTGGAGTACTCAATTTCCACTTATTCGTGCCCAGAGGTAGCTGAATTCTAGTTTTTATGATATCCAAGGGGAACTTACCTACAAGGCATTCCACTGGTGATCAAGATCCTGATGGTAACTTTGAATTTGGAGAGTAAACCGATGGCTAACTAAACCCCACCACGCATAGGGGCAGGAGTAGGTTTGGTGAAAGATGGCAGACCTAGTGGCAGAAAGGTAGAGAGAGGAAAGGTGGCTTAAGTATAATGAGGCACACGAGAGGGAGGTAGAGAAGTAGTGGGAGGTTGCAGAGAAAATGGCATTGTGGAGAAAGATAGTTCAGGAAGGAGTTGAAGTTCACGTAGAAGACGTGGAACCTGAGCCTCAGGAACTCCCCCATTTGGGAAAGCATGACAGGGAACCCTCCTCAGCCTCACATAGAAGTGTGCCAGTAGAGACGACCTGGGCCATGGGCACGCATCTGAATCCACCTGGCAACCTTGCCCTTGCACTTGGTTTTCCAGCATCTAGTACAACAAATAGTCAGCAAGCTAATTCAAGCAATGGGAGAGTAGGAGTGAGTCTTATAAGAGGCACAATAATGGCAGCACAAATGAATTCATTGTTATATGGGAGTACCTTTTTGGGTGTATCATCCACACAGAATTCAAGTGCACATAGATTTTTGGACTATCTTCTGGGAGTAGTAATCACTTCACAGACTGTCGGGGTACAGTTTAGTTCTACTATTGGGACATAGGGAAGTACATCTTCTAGTCTGACCCAGCTACAGGTTCAGGATCAAGAGGTATAGGTGGCTCTAGCTTTAGGTGGGTCTAGTGGTTCTGGAGGTAGAGGAAACACAGGAGGTTCTAGATTAGGTGGGCAAGGTCCACACCAACCCCAGAATATTTACATGGAGATGTCTCTTCATCTTCCAGAGTATAGGGGCATAGAAGATACTATTGAACATGTGCATATGTGTGAAATACTGTGGCACACAAAAGGAATCATGGCTTTTGAGCGTAGGGAAAGCCAATTTGCTACTATGTTACAAGGGTGCACACACAGTTGGTATAGAAAGTTTGACCTTGATCAGACTTGCATAGACTATACAACTTTAAAAGATGCATTCCTTAAAGAGTTTCACATCCCTGAGTTTGAGTAGAAGAGTATAAGTGCACTCAAGGATATTAAGCAAGGCACTACTGAAAGTGTCAGAGAGTATGATGCCCATTTTAAAACACTGTTATCTAAGCTTTCTTATGATATACATGTAAGCCAACATGCACAATGGTTTGTTGGGGGCCTGATTACCCCTTTTAGGAGGGCATTATCACATAAGACATACACTGATCCATGTGAAGCACTTGAAGCAGCCTTACGTGCTGAGGTAGTTGGAAGTATAGACACTAGGGTGAGCCCATTTTTAGAAGCACAAATCGCAGCTATGGAAAAGTAGTTGGAGAAACTATCAGAAAATTCAGCACATGAGACATGCACAGGGATTTGGTGCACAAATTGTGAAGTGGAAGGTCACACAAAGGATAGTTGTCCCCATAGATCAGTGCGCTCACTATTGTTGGATTGTGAGATATGCCATTTAAACCATGATGCTAGCCACTTCCCATTACTACAACGTGTGATAAGGAAGAATGTTTCATGTTACTGTAAAATCTGTAGGTCCATGACTCATGACACAGAAGACTATCTGGCTGATTGGTCAGATCCATGATGCTATAGATATTGGTGTATGACAGACAAGAGTCTCAGATAACTCTAAAGGAAAGAACGAGCATCAGGATTGGGATCAAAATTAGGCGCACTATGATCAGAATGAAGGGTGTTTCAAAGGCGGTCATGGCAGAGGTCGAGGATACCATGGTGGATTTGGAGGATGAGGCCGTGGTGGTGGAAGAAGTGAGTTCCCTCGTGGAACATGTTATACATGCGGATCTCCTGACCACTACAGGTGTGAATGTCCCCAGAATATTACATGTTCTTTCTGTGGAAAGAATCATAGTTATGAGGAATTCCCAGACTTGTATGAACATCTTAGCAAGCAACATAAACAAGAAAATTGAGGTGTAGGGATGGCTAGGATACAACGTGTTGTGGAAAATCATGGGATGCCTAAGTTGGAAGTAGAGTCTGAGGTGTTGCAAGTGAAGATCATGACCCGCGCTGAGGCGGCATGTTCCAGAGAAGCATTACAACAGAATCCTACCATCACTAAAAAGGAGGTTCTTCATGCATAGTACCCCAAACCTACCCATCAGAAGGAGGTTTATCAGGAAAATATGGAGGAACTCAGGAATCTTCAGGGTGATATACAGTTCTTAAAAGAGCAATCATGAAAGATGGAGCAAAATAAAGCATCAAAGACGGTCCAAACCAATATAGATGACTTGAGAGAAGTGTGTAAATTGTTGCGCTAGGAGAATATCATTCCACTATTGGGGAATTGGTTAAAAGGAAACACCCTGCATGCAAGTACTGAGACTAGACAATAGATCCTACATGCAAATATTCCCCCTCATAGCCTAGATTATGACAAGGAAATAACTCTGAATGCTGTTGTGGATGGGTGGCTATTGAGTAATATATTGATTGATACAGGCGCAGAAGTCAATGTTCTTACTTTAGATGCATGGGTACAAATGGGGAGACCTCCATTGCAGCCATCCTCTAATGTATTGTTCATGGCTAATCAGACTAAGGCCACTCCCATCAGAGTTTTAAAAGATGCATCCATTACCATACAAGGAGCCAAGTTCACTAGAGACTTTGAGGTTTTAGCGCTGGCAGAGTCAGATAGCTTCCCAGCTCTATTGGGGCATCCTTGGTGCTATGCAAATAATGTTGATCTTTGGTTCAACAAGGGTTATATCAGTTTTGAAAACAAGGAGGAAAGAGTTATTATCCCTTTAACAGATGGAAAATCTATGCCCTATGTTGAGCCCTTGAGTGAAGAAGACCTGAATAGGATTTATGTACACGCCATCTGGGATCCAGAGGTGCTTGAGCCATGTAAAGAAGGAATCATTCAGTGGGAGGATGCACAATCTATTAGTGATACTACAAGTGTTGCTTGTGATAATTGGGCTCATAGCACTTATGAGTTGGTAGGGTTCAAATAAAGAGCATATTTCCTAAGGGCAGAAAACCACGTTATGTCAAGGAGAATAGGTAATAACTTGGTACCTTGTTACACTAGAGAAGGAGATCCTATGGTTTTCTATGCACGTAATGGAGGAACAATGGATAGATCCACTGGAAAGAAGAAATATGCTATCATATACACTGTGTGGGACAATAGCGTGCTAGTGGGTGGTCCAAAAGGATAATCTTGTAGGATGGAATGAAATTAGGATTTCTCTTACTACCAGGTTCTTTAGGAGAAATGCACCTACTCAAATATGCACTTATTATGGTAATCAACCTGTTCAGCACCACGTTCAGAAGTGTGAGAGACTCTGGATAGAGGGGTAGGAAGCTTTACCACCTTCGCTCTAGGTGCACAAGTTTTATTCCACTTTACAAGGTTGCGCACATGCTTGGTATGTATATGCAGAACTCCATAGAGAAACTAGAAATTGGTAGGATTTAATTGCAGGAATGACTCAGATGTTTGACTTCTTCTCTACCAAGCCTCCGGTGGAAGGAGCATTAAAAGTCATAAATAACTTAACTATGGGAGATAGTGCCAAGGCTGAAGAACTCCTTTAGGAGTTATTGGATGAAGGATACACATGAGCACATTTTGTTGAAGAAATAGAGGCTGATGCCACACTACTTCAGTGAGATTTCCTTGAGAAAGAAAAAGGAAAAATGGTCTACTTAGTGGATGATGAAGAAGTAGAAAATTTAGATGTAAACCATTCAACAAGTAGGTGTGAGGTGTTAGATAGTGCAAATAAGACCATGCACATTCCTATCATGAGCCTATGAAGACAAAAGAAGGTGAATATTGGATTAGATGTTGAGCCTAAGGAAGCCATAATTGGAGACTATTGGTCAGACTCTGAAGTGGCAAAAATCATAGAGTTACTAAGGGATTATCAGGACTTATTCCCTAGGGGGTACCATGAACTTAAAGGCATGCATGAATCATTAGGGGAGATGAAGATAAATCTTAAAGAGGGTGTGTGCCCAATTAGAAAGAGACCCTACAGGATGAACCCCAACTTGCATGAAAAGGTCAAAGAAGAGATTGACAAAATGTTGAAGTCTGGGATTATCAAGCCCCTTGATGAGTCAGAATGGGTCAGTCCAATGGTGATCAGTATCAAGAAGGATGGTAAGATTAGGATCTATGTGGACTATAGAGAAATGAATGTTGCATGTGTGAATGATCCCTTTCCTACGCCATTCACTGAGGAAATACTAGAAGGCATTGTAAGGTGTGAAATCTATTCATTTATAGATGGGTTCTCTGGGTATCATCAGGTTAGGATTTCCTAGGAGGATCAGGAAAATACTACTTTTACTACTGAATGGGGTAGCTTCACCTTTACTATAATGCCTTTTGGTCTAAAAAATAAGTCTGTTGTATTTTCATGCATAGTTGTTCAAGCATTCAAGGAATTTATTCACAACTTCTTATAGGTTTATTTGGATGATTGGATGGTGTATGGATTAGTTAAGGATCATTATGATAATATGTGTTTAATGTTTGAAATATGTAGACAAGCTGAGTATCTCTTTGAACATCAAGAAGTGCATATTTTCTACAACATTTGGAATACTGTTAGGACACATAATCTACAAGGAAGGTTTTTGGGGTAATCTAGATAAGGTTGCATTCATTATAGGCCTAAAAGAGCCTACCAGTTAGAGTGAGGTGAATGGATTTTTAGGGCATACAAGATATTACAGAAATTTTACTAAAGGATGTTCTAAATTTTCCACACCGTTGGAGGAGTTACTGAAAGGGAAAGGTACGTTCTACTGGGGAGAACCACAACAACACACATTCAAGACATTAAAGGAGAAAATTAGTACTGCACCCATTCTATGTTTTCCTTCATGGGATGAACCATTTCATGTACATGTGGATGCCTCTAGAATGACCATTGGTGCAGTATTGGCACAGTCTGGAGAAGGCATTATAGATCATCCTATCTATTTTGCTAGTAGAAAGCTAATTTCTACAGAACAAAATTACACAACTACAGAGTGCGAAGCTTTGTCAATGATCTATGCACTACGTAAATTCCAAAAGTACCTATTGGCTACACCATTTTTCTTTTATACAGATCACATGGCATTGAAGTATTTGGTAAACAAGCCCATTTTATAGGGGTGCATATGCAGATGGGTACTCTTATTTCAAGAATTTGATTTCACAGTTGTGGTAAAACTAGGGAAAAGTAATTCTGGACCAGACCATCTATCCAGAATATATTCAGGAGAAGAAGCTCATGAAATTAAAGATACCATGCTGATGCATAGTTATACAGGTTACAACAAGCACCATCAGAATTAGAAGACATTTCTATCTTTCTATGAACATGCATGACACCAGAAGGAATGAAATCCTTAGAGAAGAAACAACTTTTCTATATGCCCAACACCCTATATGTTGATTAGAGGTGACCTGTACAAGTTAGGCCAAGATGAAGTATTACATGTCGTTGTGTATTGGAACATGAGTGCACATATATTATGGAAGAAGCTCATGGTGGTATTGCAGGTGGCCACTATGCAAGTGACGCCACTGCTCACAAGATTTTACTCGCTGGATTATGGTGGGAGACCCTGTATAAAGATTGTAAGGATTATTACAAATCTTGTGATCATTGTCAATGTCTTGGAAAACCAGGTCAATGAGATGAAATGCCTCTAAGACCTATTACTAGTGCAGAAACATTTGAGAAATGGGCTATAGATTTTTTGGGTCCTATTTCACAGAAACACGCGTGTATTAAACTGGATCGCACTATATCATAACTTGCACAGATTATTTGACAAGTTGGGCAGAAGAAGCAACACCTATAAAGGATTATATAGTGGCTACAACAACCAAGTTTCTATGGGAAAATATTATTACAAGGTATGGATGTCCTTTAAGTTTGACCAGTGATAGGGGCACACATTTTCTTAATGAGACAATCAAAATTTTATTAGATGAATTCATGATTGCACACCATAAGACTACACCCTATCATCCATAGGATAATGATACTAGTGAGGCTTTTTAAAAAATTTTGAGCTAGACATTGACAAAAATATATGATCTTGGAAGAAAGGATTGGGATGATAAAGTATTTGCAGTACTTTGGGCATATCGAACAACTTATAAAAGATTAAACAAAGCCACACCATTTCAGTTAGTGTTTGGCACAAAGGTAGTTCTTCCTAAAGAATTTATGTTACCTTCTTTGTGTATTACACATGCTGGAGGTCTAGCTAATGAGCAAGCATTAGAAGAATGGATTGAAAAGTTAATCAAGTTGGATGAGCGACAAACCATAGCAAGTTGGAGTCAAAAACAAGAGAAGGCCAGATAGAAAGCATGGCATGATAGGCACATCAGGGATAAAAAGTTTGAGATTGGACAGATGGTGCTCCTTTATGATTCTAATTTTTTGCACCATCCAGGAAAACTCAAGGTACATTGGTTGGGCCGTATGTTATCACTCACATACTTGAAACATGTACTTGTCAATTAGAGGCACTTGATGGAATCCGGTTACTTGGGTACTTCAACAGGAGTAGGCTGAAGCCCTACTACAAATAAGTATTCTTGGTGTTTGTAATAAGGTAGTGTTTCCATTTAGCTTAGGTTTTCAATTCTACATTTCCTTCTTCGTCGCTATGATTTTTCAATTTAGTTGGGTTTTTTGTGTAATAAGCACATTTCTGCACCAGAAGCTAATTACTATTTGAAGAATTTTTATGCATAGAGGACTACACATACCCTTAGTGTGGGGTAGGTTATTGATATCCAGGTACAAAACTGTTGAAAATAAGTCCACATGAAAGGAACAAACTGCTACGGGTGCTATTCAAGTGGGAGAATTGAAAAAAAGATTGCTTCTGGACATGGGGAACAAAGATGGAGGTAGATGAAGAACTAAGTATAATGCAAGGTAAGCAGAGGCCGTGAAGACTACTAGTGGAAGGCATAGTGATGAGGTACTTAGTGACATGGAAGCATGCTGAAGAGAAGTCTAAAGCCAAAAGGTAAGAAGGCATGCTAGAAGGTTATAGCTTGGGAAAAAAGATGTACTGCATGGAAAGAGAAAAAATGGTCAGTTAATGAGAATATTTTTTATAGGTGAAGGAGAAATAAATGCACTAAATTTTTGAAATTCTATATAATGATGAGATGCGAGTTCATTTTTACTGTTGTAATTGAGAGAATTTGAAAATGGCTAAGTGCCAATGAGCTAAGCAATCGTGCTGAGGTGCAAAAAGTGTGAAGCCAGACTTGGAGAGAAGTTTTTTACACTGGAGAAGCTTGCGTTCCCATAGGTGAAAGGTTTTAGTGAAGCACACATGTTACAAACAAGCTAGGGCATATGGTTTCCACTAGGGCATGGAGATTTTAACTAGGGTTTCAACTTGCTCAATTACAAAGGGAAGAAAAGAGAGATTTTTCAAATGGCACCGAAGAAAGCACCCGCAACAGGAGTAAAAGGAAAGAAGAAGGTCAAAGTAGAAGAAGAAATTGATCCCGAGAGTAATTTCTCAGAAATGTAGTATCCAGAGGGCATGATTGTGGGAAAAGAATGGGATTCCCACATCCATCAATGTAAAATCAATGACTATAACCATCAAAAATTATATAATAAGAAGGAGCTTGATGCATTGTTGAGCACAAAAATGAATAAGCACACAACAGATGATGATGCCGGTGAGAAGTTACTAAAGTAGAATGGAATCTACCAGTTGTACGATCTTCCATACTTTGGGAAGTATCAACCATTGTATCGATGGTTGATGAGAAGAGTCCATGAGGACTTCTTATACTTTTCTAGATGGAGGGTTAGAATCATAGCCACCTTGATTTAAATAGTAATAGGACTAAGGGCCTCAGGAGCAGATCTGGAGAGCAATTTAAATGATAAGGCTGCAATCTTGGAGACAATGAAAGAGACGGGGTATACCAAAGGTCCGTGTGGCATGGACATTGACAAATTGAAGAAGTACCCAGTAGTGCAGGTAGTTGCACATCTTGTAACAAAGCTAAATGACCAAGGAAGGTGGTTGCAGGTAAACACAATGTGTGTACACATCACAAAGAAGATGTCTCAAGGAGTGGTTTACAATATCATGGATCACATAGAAAAGACAATCATTGAAGAAGTGTGGATAGGTGAAAAAATAATTTTTGGCACTGTTTTATTGTCTTTAGTGTTTATGGAGATTGGAGTGCCCGATGGGCCAAAGGAGAATATTTTGGAGTACCCTATAGAACACAAGTCACCTGCGGAAAGATTTGGCAAGTAATTGTGTGATGGATCAATGAGCGGACCATTCAAGAAGAGGGTAGAGATGTGGTATGATAGACTCCACACAACATTTGAAGAAGAGTGGTGCATACCCAAGGATTTTCCTTCAGTGGTGGGTAAGGTAGTTTAGTTTGCAGTCTACCAACATTTTTTCATTGCATGATTTGTGATGAAGGACAAGGCTTGGAGCCCATGGTGCAAACTATCATATGCCTTCATAACAAGATATTTCCAGGCATCATTTCACTAGTTTTTAGATGCGTGCCACCTAACCTTAAATACAGATAAGGTAGATTACAAATACCACACTATGAAAAAGAAATATGTATATCTAGGGTGGAATTCCTACATTGAGAAGCTCATCTAATATATATTAAATATGAAGCCTGTAAGCTTAGCAGTTGGGGAAACTAGAGTAGCACTTGTATACTTGCAACTCAAACCTAAGGTGGAGGACACTAAGTATGTGGAGAATTATTTTGTACTCTAAAAGCCACCAAAAGGTAAGCATATGATGGAGAATGTTCCAGTGCCTGAGCCCACAGAAAAAATTCAAGTAGATGATGAAGAAGAGGAGTATTAGGATAGTGCTGGTTTGGAGCACAGAGGTAGGAGACATCCTCTAAATAGGGTAGAAGTTGAGCATGTGACTAATCCACCTCAACCAAAAGAAGGGCATGATGAGGACCTAGATGTGGTACAAGGAGATTGCCACTTCAAAAGAGTATTTAGGAGAACAAGGACCCTAGGTGTTACTCCGTAATTAGTGTGTAGATCACCTTGAATATCTCCACAGAAGGAGACAACTGAAAAGAGAAGAATGAAGTTATAGCTAAATGAGGAGGTGGAATAGTCTTAGGAAAGCATGCCAAATTACCTAACACCTCCACAGAATGTGGAAGAACCAAAATATAAAGATATGAAGGATGGAGAAGAGGGAGAAAAAGGGGTAGATGAGATAGTGACTGAAATTGCTCAGGGTACAGTAGAAAAAACTCCAAATCTTGATGCCCAAGTTCCTCAGGGGTGAAGAATGAAAAGAACAAGTGAAGAATATGTTCCACCAGCCATGGACTACACTGAGGACACGGGTAAAATTGTCCGCACCCATTTTCAAAGAACAATGGCATAAACAGAGTTGTATGGTTGGGAGATGTTGGATGAAGATATGGCAACCGTGTGCATAAGGAAATAGCTGTCATGGTTGATGCACACACACATGGATGAACCATATTTTGATGTATGTGGAGATTCATGTGTATCAAAGAGGTTAAAGAAGACACCTCAGGCCAGACACATAATAGTAAAACCCACTATCATGTCAGATGAATGAGTAAGCAATGCTTTGGTGAAGGTATTGAAAGAGGTGGCATGACAAAATATGGATAAGCCTCCCACAATTAGGGCACTATGAGAAGAACTAAAAAAATAAGGATGCAGAAATAGCATGCCTAAATTAAGAAAAATACTTGGCACAAAAGAAAAACATTTTTTTCATCAACATGACATAGGAAGTTGGGGATAATATCATGAAAGCAAAGCCACACTTAGATCTAAAGGTACCCAAGTCATTTCCTTCAACAATGCATTATGTAAGTACCTTGGTGGACTTAGTGCCTAAAGATGAACCTCTGCACATGCCAGAACCAAAGGATCCAACACATGAAGTACAGAAGGAAAATGCTTCGGTGATGAGAAATATTGCATCATATGAGGGGTTAATTCAAAGCTTGCAAGAGGAACTGAAGAAAAAAAATCAAATGCTTAATATCCGTACATCCCCAAAAGTAGTTATAAACACCAAGACCATTTTGGAAGGCAATGAAGTCCTGAAGGCCATGAAAGACGAGAAATTAGGCCACACTGAATGATTAACCCTTGTCAAGCATAAGTGCGAGGCCCTTACATCAGCTCAAGAACCACACCAGGAAAGGCTAGATGAGCTTGGGAAGCTCATAATGCAAAAGATGGAATTGTTAGAAGGAAGAATGATTGCCATATCCAACATTGTGTTGATCTTGCAGAATGAGAAAGGAGAGATTACAAAAGATGATATAGAGTCAATTGCAATGGATATTCTAGAAAAGAAAAATTCCACTCTCAATGATTGGAAAACTCTAGAAGTAAAAATAAGAGAATAATACCCATGTAATTGATTCTTCAAGTTGAAGAAGAGGATGTTGTAGGGTAAAGAAATTCTTTCTCTTCTTCTATTCATATTATTTGATTCATTTTTGAGACGACCATTTCTGGGGAGGAAATGCAACTAGTGTGGGGTAATGTTGGTCAGTCAAAATATGTAACTTAGTGAAAGACATACAGAAGGTTTTTGTAGAAGAGCAGAGAACATTAAAAATCACAAAAGGATCATGTGCGAAGAATAGAGACAGGGTTGAGACTTATCCATTTTCACGATGAGGATCTATTTTTGGAGATAGTGTGTAGAGCACATAAATTAGTAAGAGACTTGTGTGACATGTAGTGGCTATTTTTAGAGGGTTGGCTATGAAGCACTTTTCATGGATGCAAGATAAAGATAGAATTGTGAATTGATGGTTGACTAAGAGAGATCTATTGTTAGCATTGTTGCATGTAAGGCTATTTTTGTAATGGTGAGTGGATAATAATAACATGCGACCTATTTTGGGTTAGATAAGTGATGAAGGGAAAGTACCCACCCTTATAAATATGTAGTGAATTGTGTAGCATAAAAAAGGGTGTGAGAATTGAGTTATATTGAGATTATACTGCCAAATTTTATTCGTGCATGAGTGAATACTACTTTTATTATAAGGAAGCTTCTGTGAATTACTGAATTTAATATAATGGATATTATGGACTGAATCAAGGTTTTATCATGGTTATAGTTCAGTATTGCATGCTTGATTTCATCATGGTTATCTTTTAAGTTTGTTATTCTCTAGATCTAGGTCTGAACATACACTGTAGAATGATATATTAGTCATAGATCTAAATGCTTTAAGTATTCATCATGCTAACATACTGCAACATCAACCCTAAAGAGGGTCTTGGTACCTTTTCATGCTTTGGGTGACTGCTCAGTCTAGGATGAGTGATGTGCTAGTGCACATGGCCTTATATTGGTGATTTCTAGGCTACATCAGGTTGTGGTTTGTGAAGGTGATTATTTCACAAGATATAACTTTTTTATAAGTGTTCTAAAGGTCATGAAATTTCCATCAAGTGGTCACACGACATAATTGAGCTTATCTTGAGGGGTATTGAGGCCCAAATTCAGATTTAGGTTATTGTTAGCAGATGTTTGGTGAAGGCAATTAGGCACTGGGACCATTAAACGAAATAATCTGATTGGTTCATGAAAATTACAACCATATATGTTGTTTAAATATTTTTTTAAACATGTGATATGAATTTCAAAGCATGACTAAAAATAGTTTTGGGATTAGGAATTTTTGTCATTCCAATGTAGGGGTTTTGAGGATTTTTGGTGCTTAGATGATGGTTTTTGGATAAGATGATCTATATGGGTCATATGTGACCATTGTAGTGAAGGTAATTGAATGTTATAATGTGTTTTTTGGGAAAAATTTATCATGAGGGACAAACCTCCTTTGGTTTGGAGAGAATATTTGCATATAAAAGCGAAGTTTAAGGTCATTTGGTGAGCTAGTCTTGTATGGGTGAAAAGTGTGACCCATAAGTGAGTGAATTGTAGGTATGACGGAATATTTTGACATCTAATAAAATGAGTTATAGGTTAAATATTTATTGAGAATATGTGTGAAAGTGTTTAGAGAAAAAAAATCCAAAGGAGAAGAAGATTGTGTAAGATTGAAGATCTAGAGTTAGAGCAAAGTTGTTTGAGTTGAACAAGTGATCTCCATCAGTTGTGACATCAAAAAAATAAAATATAAAAATTATAAGGTATATTAGTTGGTGATTGGTCATCCTAGGGTGTTTTATCCTCATTATGGAGTTAGCGGTTCACTAAATTAGGGGTTGGTGCTATTTGTTAACTTGATGCTTCACTTAATTAATTTATTGTGACTAATATTAGAAAATTTTCAGTGGATTTTCTTCCCCATGAGGGTTTTCCACTTATATATGGCATTCATGTGTCTTCTTCTTTGTTTCATGGTGTTGTGAATGCTTAACACACATATAATGTTCATGTATGATTATGAATGGTAAATGGATTAATGGATTAATGAATTGAAATATTTGTAGGAATGATTCACCCCCCTCAGTACATTATGCTTCCCACAATTATTATTAGAGAAGGTCCTTGAGAATTATGTCTAATAGCTTGAAGGAGATACTAGAAGAAAAAGATAAGGGTAAGTATTCAAATATTGAGGCTATATTGAGGAGAAGGAATGAAATATCTTAGTCATGTACTAATGCCTATCAATATCAGGTCAAGGAAATAGAGAAAAATCATGATCAAGTCATCAAGGGTTTGAAATATCAGATTGAAAGTTTTACCAATTCCCTAAAGGAGAAAGAGGAAGCCTATTCTAGGTATGAAGAAAATTTGAAAGATATTGAATCAGATTTAGAGAGTGCATCCAGTAGGTTGAGGATGTATAATAATTCTAAGAAGAGATCCAAAGATCTTGATGGAGCTCTAGAAGGCCAAAAGGGGACATGTGAAAAAATAGGTCTAGGGTTTGAAGGAAATCATGATGGAGAAGATGGTCTAAGTTCAAAATCAGATGAGAAAGTGATTAAGAATATTGATTTTAGGAAGTCTAACCCCATTCAAAAACTTAGTTCTATGAGGTATGGTTCATCATTTCATAGATGTTACTTTGTTTGTCATGATGTTGGTCATAGAAATGGATATTTCAAGAGAAGGTAATTTGAGAATGGTGTAGGTGTTTTCAAGGGTGAATGCTACTCATGTTTTGAGTATGGGCATAGAGATAAGGATTGTGGATGGAATCTCAATGTGTTTGAACCAAGAAAAGTGTTTTTTGCTTCAATTGTCACCAATCATGTCATATAACAATTTTTTTCCAAAACAAGAAGTTTATTGCAAGGTCTAATCCAAATAACAAGAAGGAGGTTGCTCAAGTCAAGGAGGTAAAGAATAATAATTCTCAACCTTCCATACAATGTATGAAGCCTGTCAAGGAAAATTCCAATGATATTAAGTTGGTAAATAAGGTTCTCAAGCCTAAATCAAGTCAAAGGAGTATGTTTTCACTTGTTGAAGAAGATCATATGTGTTTGAATTCCTTTCAAACTCTTGTGTAAGATAAGTCAAAGAAATCATGCCTTTGGGATACCTCTAAAGTGATGAGGTATGTGAAATAACATCTCCATGACTCTTTGAGTCTTTTATCTGGTAGGTGTCTGAGTTTGTGTGTTTCCTTTGTGGTTACTTTACAATGTCTCCATTATCATTAGTCCAAGAGTGTGTATGGTCTGTTTCATATTACATATTTGAGTCTAAGTGTTGAAATAGGTCTGTGGTCATCTATATAAGCTCAAAAAAGGCCCGGGTCTATATTTGAAGGTAATTTAAACACTATCTGGTTAAAGAAAAGAGTATTAGGTCATTATTCAAGTGTGTATTGGAATGATCATGAAAGTATAAGTGTCTACAAATGTAATATTTTGCATTATAATGCATCCATGCTTTGAGATGTTGAGAAAAGTCATATTTATTCCATGAGTGTCCAAATATGTATTCTCGGTCTGTCAAAACACTCACAATTTCTGAGTCACTGTTTCGTCTGGTTCATGGATCATAATAATTTATAATGAAACATAAGGATCGAATCTTTTATTATATCCTTTAAAGACTATATTAAAGTGGATTTGAGTAGTCTTATGTTGCAAAACACTTAAATGTCATTCAAGATCATATACAATCAAAAATATGATTGTTATAGATGTCTGTGCCATATCTAGAAATCTACATCATGTTACTTTTGATCAATCTTAGATTTCTCAAGGGTCTTAAGTTCTGTGTCTGTCTTAAAGTCATTATTTTGATACAAATGTGTAAGTAAAGATTGCGATGTTATGCAATCATGGAAGTTGTGTCAAATTTTCAAAGTATCTCTTTAAGGGGGAGTGTGATTTACTTGAAGTTTAAGTGTTTTATGATATCAAGAGAATTTTATACATCCTTTAAGACTGCGTGTGTGTTGAGTCAAGGTGTGAGCCCTTGTTGTTGGCTCTTATCAAGTTCATCATATGGTCTATGTGAAAATATTTCTCCATAAGGATTAAGTTAGGCATATGGGTCTGCATCTTCATAAAAGTAAATGGATATGTTGGTCTAAGATCCATAGTCTACATGTATGTTGTATGATAATTCAAGAAGCTTTCAAGAGTTGTATTATCTTAGGAAAAGGTAAAGGTTGTCGAGGATATGTTACCTTAAGGCCTTACAACAAAATTAGAGGTCTATAACCAAAGTTATTATAAAGAAATCCATCATCTGGATTGTAATCTTGTTGAGCTGATGAAATAAAACTTAAGTATGAAATCACAGAAGGATTGGGTCCATCGACATAGGGTGTGTAAGAGCATGTGAAAGTATAGAAAAACAGGGCACACCCAGAATAGTTTGAAATAAAGATTTAGTTGTTTTGTAGATTGGGGATAATTTTTGACATGGAGTGTGGATCACGTCTTGTAGAAGACTTGAAGAATTTGTAAAGGCTATTTTGGATAAGTGGAAGATCAAGTGCTATACAGAGTTTTGGATATAATAATAGGATTTTACTACAATTGTATTATTAGAAATTCTATTATTAGCGAGCTTGCATGCTTTTGTATTCTCATGTAAGGGCATATGGCTATTATTAGAATGCAACCTATTTTTGAAGGTGCATGGGTGGTGAAGGGAAAGTCCCCACCGCTATATATATGTATTGATTTACACAGTTTAGAGGATTGATGTTTTATAGAGTTATGTTGCTAGTTTGTATACACACATCACTATGGTGACATTGCTATGTATGTAAGAAGATTTTGTGTTTTTCAATATTTAATATAATGGATCATATTGGCTGGATAATGGTGTTGGAAGTAACTGAGCATGGATATTGTATGGTAAATATGGTTATAGTAATTTTTTAGTTATTCCTTCAAATGGTTAAGATCTAGATCTAGTTTATGTACTGTAGTTTAATTGATTAAATGTTATGGATATGAAATATACATTAAATCATGCTAACATATTTTACAATATTATCTAAAGAGGGACCTGGTACCCTTGTGTACTTTGGGTGAACTCTTAGTTCAGGCTGAGTGATGTGTTAGTATGCCTTGGGTTGTTGGTGGTAAAATCTAGGCTACATTTTTGTTTCGTTTACAAGACCTCTTTTTCAATTTTCTGGCAGGATGTTACATGATGAAGACATACTGTTTGACCTTGGCTAGTATTGAATAATGGTTAGACAATCTAGAGGAAGAATATTCTCAAAAATTTAGCACTGGACTTGAGTTTAATGCACGTACGTGGGTTGAACAAATTTTTTATGATGCACTGTACAAGACTTTCTTTTCCATATTTCCTATAGAGATGTATGAGTGGCTGGTTGCTTATGCATATAAAAGGAATTAGAGGTTTCACACACTTGTTTTGAAAAAGGAATAATTTTAGGCCTTATATGATGTCAATCTAATTTGGACGCGGGCTGTGGATCATTAGTTCTGTGGTGTTCTAAATAGCTATATTATGGAGTACACAATTTATACTTATTCATGTCTAGAGGTTACTGATTTCTAGTTCGTGTACGCGCCCAAAGGATCATATTTGTGTGATATTCCTTTGGCAATTAAAATATTGATCGTAACCCTAGATTTGGAAGAAAAACCTATGGCTAGCTAAATCCCACCACATGCGGGGGCAAGAGCAGGTGTGGTGAAAGATGGTGGACTGAACAATGGAAAGGAAAAGAGAAGAAAGGTGGCTTAAGTTCAATGATGCACGTGAGAGAGATTTAGAGAAGAAATTTGAAGTTGCAGAATGGTTGGCATTGTGGAGAGAGATGTCTTGTGAAGGATTTAGAGCTCATGCAAAGGATGTGGAACCAGAGCATTATGAACTCCCCCATTTGGGAAAGCATGTAAGAGAACCCTCTTCAGCCTTAGATGAGAGTGTTCTGGTAGAGATGACATGGGTAGCGGGAATTCATTTTATCCCTCCTAGAAACTTAGCCTTTGCACTTGGTTTTCTATTTTGTACGAAAATTGGTAATCAACAAGCTAGTGTTGGAAGTAGAGTAGCAAGAGGTAAGGCACGTTTACCATCAAGTAGGAGTAAATTAGGTAGCATATTCATCTATGGTGGGTTAGACATCTTCTATGTTATTTGGAGGAGGTATACTTTCTAGTGCGTCTTCAGTACATAATGTGGGTGTGCAAAACATTGGAATCACATATGGAAGTAGTAAAAATTCACAGACTATGGGATTTTAATTCAACACAACCATTAGAACACAAATTAGTGCATCCTCTAGTTCAATTCCTGCTATAGGAGGAGGATCAGGAAGATCAGGTGGCTTGGGATCTGGTGGTTCTGGGGGTGGAGGAAACACATGAGGTAATACAGGTTCTGTATCTAGTGGGCATGGTCTTCACCATCCATAGAATATTTATATGGATATTTTGCTTCATCTTCTATAATAATGAGGGATAAAAGATACAATTGAGCATGTGCATATGTGTGAGATAATATAGAACTCAAAGGGGATTATAGCTCCACAGCATACGAAAAGCTAGTTTGCAACTACATTGTAGGGGTGCATGCATAGTTGGTACAAAAAAATTGACCTTGACCAGACTTGTGTAGATTATACCGCGCTGCAGGATGCTTTCTTGAAAGAGTTTTATATCCCTAAATTTGAATAGAAGAGCATCAACACACTGAAAGAAATTAAGTAGAGCACTACTAAGAGTGTTTGGGAATATGATACATGGTTCAATACCATTTTGTCCAAGTTATATTATTACATACATGTGAGCCAATATGCTCAATGGTTTTTTAGAGGACTCATCATGCCTTTTATAAGATCACTTTCATGTATGACTTAAATAGATCCACATGAGGTACTTGAAGCAGATCTAAGTGCTGAGGCAGTAGGGAGTGAGCCCATTCTTAGAAGCTCATATTACAGTAATGAAAAAATAATTTGAGAAGTTATCAGCTAAATCAATACATGAGACACGCAATGGCATTTGGTGCATAGATTATGAAGTAGAAGGGAATACTAAGGATAGTTGTCTTTGTAAATCAATACGCTTCTTGTTGTTGGACTGATAGATCTATTAGTTGGACTATAGTTCAAGTTGGTTCCCATTGTTGCAACACATGATAATATAGAACATGTCCTATTACTGTAAGAATTTAAGGTCTACTACTCATGATACTTAATATTGTAGGTTGATTGATTAGATTCATGATGCCATTGATATTGGTGTATGAAATACTGACATTGGAAATAACTTTAAGGAGAAAGGTGAGCATCATGACCATGATCATAATGGATGGTGCTATGATGGAGGTAATGGTAGAGATAGAGGATACCATGGAGGATTCAAAGGCTAAGGTTGCAATGGTGGAAGAAGTGAGTATCCCCATGGAACATGCTATACATGTGAATCTCCTAATCACTACAGGCACAAATCCCCTATAAACATTATTTTTTATTTATGCGGGAAGAACCACAACTATGAAGAATTCCCAGACTTGTATGAACACTTGAGTAAGAATCACAAACATGATAAGGGCACGTGAATGGTTAGAGTATAATGCACCATGGAAGATATGTGCATGCCAAAGTTAGCAACGGATCCTGAGTTGGTACCTATGGATATCACTACACGAGCTAAGGATGCATGCGCCAGTGACGGTCTAAAGTAGAATCTTGTTATTACAAAGTAGGAGGTACTTCATGTAAAGTATCCAGACCCTACACATCTTGAAGGAGGTTTATCAAGAAACTATGGAGGTGATTTTGAATTTACAGGGTGAGATACAGGGTTTGAAATAAGAGTCGTGGAAGTTAGAAAAAAATAAAGATGTTAAGATCCATAAAAAAAATGTTGATGATTTAAAGGAAGTTTACAAGATGCTATGACACGAGAAAATTATTCCTTTATTAGGGAACTGGTTAAAGGGAAACACTACACATGTTGGTATTGAGTATGAAAGACATATTATGCATGCTAACCTTCCTCTTTATAGTTTGGATTATGATAAGGAGATTAAGTTAAATGTTGTTGTTGATGGATGGATCTTGAGTAATATTTTAAATGACACAGGTGTGGAAGTGAATGTACTCACTTTGGACATGTGGATTCAGATGGGTAGACCACCATTGCATTCATCTTCAAATGTGTTATTCAAGGAAAATAGAACTAAAGCCATGCCCATTGGGGTTTTGAAGGATGCCAATATTACTATTCAAGGGGCCAAATTTATTGGGGATTTTTAGGTCTTGGCACTTACAGAAGTAGAAAGTTTTCAAGCACTACTTGGGTGCCCTTGGTGTTATGAAAATAATGCTGATTTGCACTTCAATAAAGGTTACATAAGTTTTGAGAACAAGGAATAATGAGTCATCATTCCTTTGGCAGATGAGAAAGATCCTCCTTATGTAGAGCTGGCAAGTGAAGATAATTTAAACAAAATTTATGTGCACACCATTTGAGATCTAGAAGTTCTTGAGCCATCAAAGGAAGGAGTTCTCCAATGAGATGATGAAAAGTCCATGAGTGATACTACCAGTGTTGCATGTGATAACTAGGAACATGGCACTTTTGAAATGGTTGGGTGCGAAGTGAGAAGTGCAACTACGTGCGTAAGCAGGCCCCGTTGTGTTAGGCATTTGGGTAGCATCCATGTAATAAGGTATAATGGTGAAGGAAATCCTAAAGTATTCATGCTCGCTATGAAAGTATAGTGGATAGATCAGGTGAAAAGAAGGAATATGCTAGTTTATACTCTATGTGGGACAACAATGCAATGATGAATGCTTCATAGAGATAATCTATTAGAATGGTGGGAAGTGATAATTACCTTCTTTGCTATATTTCTCTAGAGTAATGTACCTACTCAGATATGTGAATTTCATGGTAAATATCTTGTTCAACACCACATTCAATAGTGTGAGAGACTCTAGATAGAGGGGTAGGAATATTTACCACCTCTGCTATGGGTGCACAAGTTCTACTTCACCTTGTGAGGGTGCACACACATGGTATATCTATGCAGAGTTGAATAGGGAGACTAGAAATTGGAAAGAATTGATTGCAGGTATGATTTAAAACTTTGACTATTTTTCCACTAATACTCTAGTGCATGAGGTATTACAGGTTATGAAGTGCTTGACTATGAGAGATAGTGCAATGTTTGAGGAACTTATTTAGGAGTTAATTGGTGAGTTATACCTGGAGGCACGTTTTGAAGAAGAGGAAGAAATAGATGCATAACAACTTGGATGCACCTACCTAGAAAAGGAAAAGGGTATGATGGTGAAAATTATTGATGATGAAGAGGTTGAGAATATTGATGTTTAACATATAGAAGGTACGTGTGAGGTATTAGAAAATGCAGATGAGAAGGCGTGTGCCTACAATGAGCCTATTAATACTACAAAAGTAAACATTGGAAATGTTGAACCAAAGGAGGGCATTGTTGGTGATTATTGGTCTGAATCTGAGGTTGCTAAGATAATTGAGTTGCTGCATGAATTGTAGGATCTATTTCCTAGAGGATATCATGAATTGAAAGTGGTACACGAGTATTTGGGAAAGATGAGAATCAAGGTAAAGGAAGTTGCACGCACCATTAGGAATATTCCTTACAGGATGAACCCTAACCTAAACATCAAGGTGAAAGAAGAAATTGATAAGATGCTAAATTTTGGAATAATTAAGTCCATTGAGGAGTGCAACTAGGTTAGCCCTATGGTGATCAGTATAAAAAAATATGGTAGAATCAATTTTTTTTAGGATTATAGGGAGTGAAATTCTGCATGTGTGATTGATCCCTTTCCCACATCTTTTACCGAAGAAATATTAGAAGGTGTTGTAGGGTGCAAGATATACTCATTCATTGATGGATTTTTTGGATATCATCAGGTAAGGATAGCTAAAGAGGATTAAGAGAAAAAAATTTCACCACTAAGTGGGGAAGTTTTGCATACACAATTATTCCCTTTGGATTAAAGAATGCATGTGTAGTATTTTCATGCATTATCATACAAACATTCTAGAATTTTATCCATAAGTTATTGTAGTGTATTTGGGTGATTGAAAAGTCTACAAGATTGTAAAAGATCACTGTGATAATTTGAGATTGATGTTTGAGAGGTGACGAAAGTTGAGCATCTCCTTGAATATTAAAAAAGTGTGTGTTTGCTACACCTTTTGGAACTTTGCTGGGACACATCATCTGTAAAGAAGGCTTGTTAATGGATCCTGCTAAGGTTGCTGTTATTTTGGGCTTAGAGGAACCTAATAACTAGAGTGAGGTGCATGGATTCTTGGAGCACACAAGATATTACAAGAAGTTTATCAAAGGACATGCTAATATTTCTGCACCCTTAGAGGAATTATTAAACGGAAAAGACAAGTTCTATTGGGGTGAGGTGTAACAACACACATTTGAGACATTGAAGGAAAGGCTTACTACAATACCTGTTCTATGATTTGTTTCATGTAAAATACTCTTCCATGTACATGTGGACACCTTTGGCATGGCCATTGGAAATGTATTAGCCCATCCTAGAGAAGGTATTGTTGATCATCTTATTTTCTTTACAAGAAGGAAATTGACATTAGCATAACAAAATTACACAACTCTAGAGCGTGGGGATTTTTCCATGAACTACGTGCTGCATAATTTTTAATAGTACTTACTGGAAAAACTTTTTATCTTCTATACAGATCACATGGCATTAAAATACTTAGTGAACAAACCCATTTTACAAGGGAACATATGCCATTGGATTCTGATATTTCAGGAGTTTAACTTTATTATGGTGGTTAAGCAAGAAAAAAATAATTCTTGTCTAGACCACGTGTCAAGGACAAGTGAGGACACAAAGAGCATTGAATACATAATTCTAGATACAAAATTATTTAGATTGAACCACACACCCTTAGACTTAGAGGATACCACTGTATTTTTACACACAGGTATGGTGCCTAAGGGAATGAAAGATCTAGAGAAGAATCAACTTTATATCCATGCCACACCTTACATGTTGATCAGTGGAGACTTATACAAAATAGGTCAGGATGAAGTTTTGTGTCAGTATGTACTTAAGCATGAGCATAGAGCAATTATGTAGGAATCTCATGGTGGTATTGCAGGTGGACACTATGTAGGGGATGTAACCGCATGTAATATTCTATTAGCTAGTCTATAGTGGGAAACATTATAAAAAGATGTAATAGAATATTGTAATGAATGTGACCATTTTCAGTGCCTTAGAAAGCTTGGGCATAGAGATGAAATAAATTTGAGGCCTTTTGCTAGCGCAAAACCTTTTGAAAAGTAGGAGATTGAATTTATGGGTCATAATTCCCCACCCATGCTTAGGACTAGATCACACTATATTATAACTTGTATAAAATATCTTACAAGGTGGGAAGAAGCAACACCTACAAAGGATTACACGTTAGTTATGAAAATAAGTTTTATGTGGGAAAATATTATCAATAGGTATGGATGCTTGTATGATGGAAAAGTGACAAGTGAGCATGGGAATCTAAAAGTGAATCTTCCTCGCACCCGACCTCCCGAGGTTGTGCCGAGACAACTGGTGGGGATGGATTATACGTGGGGTATGGGTAAACTAGTTAGGAAATCTTATATCTTCGACACGCACTAATGGAATCTGTGAATCTAAGGCAAAGAAGGCCCTCCTAACCTGAACTGGCATGATAGATTGGTCAGCGAGGATGACTTCTCGAAGGCTCCAATCAATATTGAGCTCTGGCATGATCCGATCTATAGGTTGTGGGATACGAGGAAAATGACCTGGGATTGTTTCGTGTATATCTCCAGATAGGGTCATAGGATGGATGATGGATATAGTGGACTCTACGGGTGATTCTCCAGTCTAGTCCAAAAATCCTTAGCTTTGTTAGCTGCTATATCCAACAAGGATAACTGTGTGATTATGATAGGCAGAAGTGGAGTGGATCTAAATACTAATGTGCGTAAGCCAACGTCAATGTCGGATTGACTTGTGGACTCGTTGGGTTGTGGGATTTGTGGATCACAACCGTAGATTCGTGGTTGTTGTGGACCTGCTATGGTCATGTGTGGAATCAGTCCCTAATCCCTAGTATCCAATAGTCATATGCCTTTTTCAGCTTCTATGTTCAGAATTAACAGTTGTGCAATCTTTTCAGAGTATCTTACAGGCGTTCTTGCAACCTGAATTCTTAAGTTAGTGTCTATATCAGTGAGAATATCTCCTGCGTCTGGCTGTGGGACCAAAGGGTCACAACCAAATGTTTTCTCTCTTTCAAGCCCTTCTACAGTCATGTGGATGTTTATCTAAGGTAACCTGTAGTTTGGCTAGTTTGACCAGAATATGTGTGCTTGGTCGTCTTCTATGTTTAACCCTCTTAACTGCGAGCTGATCTGTTGTAAGTCTGTTGTTGTTTGGAAGACTTGGATTCTAAGATTCTGGTCTATATCGGTTATTGCTGTGACAAGATTGGGTTGAGGCACGATAGGCTTGAATACGTATTCTCTAGGCTCCCTAGGTCCCATGATTGTCATGCAAAAGGAAATGATGTAAAGCTAATTAATGATAGAATAAACTGACTACGCAAGACATATCTATGTATATTTCTAAATCTGACATTTTTGATAAGCTACTAAACAGACTTTAAAAGAGAAATTATCTAATATATCTAGAAATTGATAACTAAACTAATAATGAAATTAAAACAAACAAAGTAGCTGAGTATAGCTACTTGTCTGTGCAGTTGTGAATCTATTCTAAGTAACCAGATAACTGATCTAATCTATTTGAAAGACTCTCGATCCTACCTCAGGAGTGAGGAGTGAATCATAGTTTCTCAGAAACTATCAATCCCCACAACTTCCCTGGCAATATCAAAAGTAAAATTAACTGAAATGAAATGATTGGCTACTCTATTTGATATGCTTTAACTAGAACTTTTGAAAGCTTGAACCTAGATTTTACAGAACAGTGGCGAATCTGATGGTGTGTGGCCTTGTCCCCTCAGTGTGATCTCCTCGTTCCTTTGTGCTCACGTGGATCCAGAAAAGTGTGTAATGCTAGCATCAACAGAAGTAGATATTGGAACAAAGGCATCTTAGGATGCAGACTGAATACAATGCGAGTAGGAGAGGGATAGTGCAAGAGAATAGAGCTTGGCTTATGCAATTCCTAGTGGCATTTATTGCAAGTCATGCAACATAAAATGTATAGAACCTGAAACTATCCTATTTGATGAGTAGAACCTACAACTTTAATGGCTCCCTACTGAAAATCAAACTATCCTACTCCAATTGATGGGATGAAATAATAACAGCACTTGCACAAGGAGAATATGTGGCTTTCTAACAGCTAAACAACACTACCATGCATACAACAAATGAAACTATGAATCCTAAACAAAATTGAAAGGCTAAGCTATTGAAATGAGAAATTCAGAGGCAAATTTGAGGGGCCATTTGCTTGAGCACAAGCCAGCTATTTATAGAATCCCATTTACCCAAAGGTGAAAACCAAATTGATCTCTTAAACCATAAACAATGCCAAAACACTATTCCAGGGAACCAGAATCATAAATACAAGCAAAGGTGGTGAAAAAAAGCTGGTAAACGTTGAAAATTTACATGAGTCACATTAAAAGAGCATTCTAGAAAATTCGTGGAAAAGCAGGGTGGTGAAGGACCGCCACTCTACCTGGGCGCCCAGAGCAGGGCGGCAGTTTCGTCACTGAAGACTGAAAAGAAAAGAAAAGGAGGGGGAAGGAAAAATTAAAGCACGCAGGGGCTAAGTGGGGTATGCGGGATGTTAACGTATACTTGGAGAGCTTTTCCGGATCCCAAACACCTTGCGAGGAGACCTGTATCATCATTGGGGCATGTGTAACGTTGTTCCGGTGGTGCAGTACCCTACAATT
Source organism: Taxus chinensis (assembly GCA_019776745.2). Lineage (NCBI taxonomy): Eukaryota > Viridiplantae > Streptophyta > Pinopsida > Cupressales > Taxaceae > Taxus > Taxus chinensis. The sequence goes on from CM034157.1 coordinate 357,985,417, forward strand.
TTGGGTACGTACATATTGCCCCCTCGGAGAAGCGTTTTAGCCATGAAGAGGTGTAAAATGGTGGGTCCGAGTATGGCGGTCCCGAAAATGGGAAGTTAGAAGTTATACCTGATACGTCCGTGTGTCGAAATGACGCCATCCAAAATTCTTGCCACCTTGCAAAATGAAAAGAGGACTCAAGTGTAGATAGACAAAATAGATCGAAGAATAAATACTAAAATAATATGAAATGAGGACATACCATTTGTGTGGGGATAAGAAATTACATCCATCGGTGCTCCAAACCTACGAAAAGGGCATTCAAAATAGGTTAGGTTGCTATATATGTAAAAGTGGGCCCATTTAACTATGCATTTGTGCATGTTGATTTGGTTGATTTTGAGCTCTGGGACCCACAGTGACGGTTTCTCATGTGAGTATAGTCAAAACGTTCGGGACGAGATCATGATCATGCCTCCATGAGTGGAACACTGACTCATAAGATCATAGGTTAGTTTTTCTTGATTTATCATTTTTATCCCCAAAATGTTAAAATGACGAAAACTTTGTCATGGGGGGATTATTTTTTAAAATGTTAGTTTTAATAGGTCTATCTAGGGGGGAGCCTACTGGGTAGGCTTTGTTTTAATCAAAATAGTCTTTATTTTGCATTTTTAGGTGTTTTTAGGGCACATGACCCGCGTGGGTTTTCGGGACATGACCGCCACCCTGAGCAGGGTGGTGGTTACGAGACCACCGCCCTAATCAGGGTGGCGGTTACAAGACCTTTATGGCGGTGATTATGGAACCGCCACTTTGCTCAGGGTGGCGGTTCTTCTTAGAACGCATAAATAATACTTATTTGAATTTTCTTTTGCATTTTTAGCATTCTTATGTGTTTTCACAATTTTTCTAATGTCATTTGGATACTAACTTACTCTGTTTCATGTGTTTTTGGGTGTATGCAGGAAAAGGAGAAGTATATCAAATGGAGCCGAGAGAGAGAGAGTGTGATTGGCTTCCAGCAGTATTGGATGCCCTTTCTCAGGATGAGTAGGACACTCTTCAGAGGGCCGGTATACTACGTATTTCATGGGTCCCGCATGTTGCACCGTCTAGTCACATACTTTGTGACTTATTTTCATATTGGGATGTAGATCAGAACACTTTCCGATTACCAGGGGTCCGGGGTGAGTGGACCATTACTTTGGAGGACGTTTACCATATCCTGGGGGTCCCGATTATTGGGAGACAACTCACTCTTGAGACAGCAGGGTCACGGGCTCAGACAACACAGTGGGCCTCATATATGGGAGATGCAGTTATCTCCACTGGTTTGAAGAAGGGGGTGAGGGTCTGATCTATTCCTAGCCTACCTATCCCCTTGATTCGTCAGGCCATTATGGGGATCCTTGCCTCGAGATTGATCAGGGACAAGGGAGGAGACACCTTACTATATTGCTGGTCCCCCATCATTACACAGATTGAGGGACATGGCCGGATTTATGCCTGGGGTGCCGACATTCTTGGGACCACCTATCATGATTTGTACCAGGTGGTCTGTTTATAGGGGCAGTCATTGAGCCATCCGACCCTGGTTATGAGCTGGGTCTATGAGCGTTTCATCCCTTATGGGAGAGGTGTAGAGGTGGCAGATCTCGGAGCTATGAGGGCAGCTAGATGGACAGACATGTTAGTGCTCAGAGCACCTCACCAGCCAGTTGCCTCCCTGACCACTGATGACATGGAGGCCACACCTTATCAGGCCATGGAAATTTTATGGGGCAAGGAGGCTCTTACTTTGATTTCTTACTCCACCATAGGGCAGCTTGTTGATAGGATGGGGAGGGTGGAGATACATCTGTTTGGTCAAGTGCCCCTGCAGTTTGGCCTTCCATACGTGGGTATGCTTCCCCCAGTGGTACCGGTATATAGATCAGTCCGGGAGGCTAGAGGAGGTCCTAGAGGCTGGGGTTGGACAGTTGTTACTCCTGGTGTCCCCATTGCAGCTAGGAGGGTAGTACGAGCTCGAGGGAGAGCCGGTGCTCCTCAGGCACCCTTGCTTCAGATTGCCGCCGGTCCCGCCCACAGCAGTGATGACCCTATTGACATAGAACCTGAGTCTGAGGAGTTCACAGGGGGAGAGACAGAGGAGGAGACCGAGGCTGAGGTCAGTGAGTCAGGTGGAGAGGAGGATAGTGATCTTGAGTGGCATGATACTCAGGAAATTTTACAGGCAGAGAGGGTGACCCTAGCTTCAGAGGAGCCACTCTCTCAGGGCTTGGGCAGAGAGGATGAGTCCGTAGTAGGATGTTATGTGGCCCCAGGCATAGGAGGAGTGCACCAGTCAGCAGTGGCATCTGTGGCAGGTGCCGACCCTAGAGATCCATCTTGGAGGCCCAGAGATCCGAGTGAGTTATCATCCTTCCTTCTAATGTTTGTTTCTAGTTATAATTTGTCGTAGTTGCTATCTCTCTTTTGTTTATATTTGTTTCTATCTATTTATTATTTCTCATTGGGTTTTTCTCCTTTGCTTGCAGAGACTGCTGATGAGTGGCGAGACTTGATTTACCGGGTATGCACTGATACCCTGATGATGCCTATGGAGAAGACCCATGTGAAGCTATCTATGGATGCAGGGGAGTCCTCAGCAGCCGATAGGCATATTGACATTTTTTCCCCTATCTGGCATGTGGCCAGGATGGTGTCTACCCTCCATACTGAGTTGGTAGGATACATGACAACAGATCACCTGATGAGGAGTCACTCTCATGGTGAGACCGTAGCTGCTCCTTGGGATCATGAGCCCTCTGTGCACTCAAAGCACTGGCACACCCGAATTCCTAGACAAGGGTGTGCACCTTCGGAGGGATCTCATAGGGGTTGAGAGGCCATTAGCTCTCGTAGATCATTAGTATGATGTATTTGTATTTCCCGGGCTCTTTGAGCATTTTGACCATGCTTGGCGCATGATGGCATTGTACAAGAAACTTTGATTATATATATATATATAGATATTCTTCTTGGTTTAGACTCTTGGTATCAATGTTCTTGTGATTTTCTTTCGTATGTAAATTACAATGTTGTTTTTATATGCTTTTCAGAATGTATGCAATGGAGGACAAATGATACAAATGCTTATTTTCTTTTTGTATTTCGTGATGCTGATATATGATAATGTAGACACAATGTGATTTTGAACTCTAGTTTCCATAAGCAATTTTTGGTACTTCATTTTTGTTTTGACAAAATGAGATGATAAACCGGTATGATGAGCAGATGAACTTGCCCCACTCCTAACTCCACGCAACTAGTAAGATGCGAGGGCTCATCACCGAGAGCTAAAAAGGGCACAAGTTGTGAAATTTGTTGAATGATAGTGATGAGAGATAGACAAAGCTTTGGTGGAACCAAATTAGGATGCTACAAACCTACTCTACTCGAGTGACTCCATAGTTTAGAATGCTACTTACTTTGTGGTTTATCTAGACTTAGATCCGTAGATGGCCACATGGTAGACAAAATCTAGTTTTCAGGGTTTTGAGCTCTCTTGGAATTTTGGACATCTGATTCATTTGTTTTTGACTCAAGATTTCAAAAGTTTATTTGAGTTTTTTGTTGACTACCTTCAACATTTATTGTTAAGAGGACCCCCCATACCCTGCCCCATGCTACTAGTCAGAAGCATGGGCTTATCACCATGGACAAGGTACAGGTGAGTAAGGGCATTCCCATCCTTTCCCAACCCTATGTCACTAGTAAGAGATGCAAGCTCATCACCGAAGGTTGGTAGGGCAAGGAAATGTGTAAAAATAAAATTTTCTATTTGATCTATATTTGACTTGTTTATTTGAGAAAAATGTCAGTATGTTCTTACTTCCAAAGAGATATGCATACGGGATAGATGTGACACAATGAAGCTTCTAGAACAGACCATAGGCAAGACACCTATCCTAGGGAGAAACCAAAAGAGAGAATAAGCATGCAGACCTTGGTATGGTTACCATTAAGACTTTGTCATATCTAGCTTTGTATGGATGAAATGATTCTGAAATGGTGATGATGTTATGAAAATGAAGAAGTATGTTTTGAAAGCTAATGTCAATATCATCAGAAGTTTGTAATGAATTGCTTTGGGAATAATTTCCTTGATCACAAGATTTGTACGAAACAAGCGGACAAAATGAACCTAACTACATGAAGATGCAATATAGATATAATTATATAGATAGTGCTGGTCACTTATGCATAGAATCATTTAAGGTGTAGGGAATTGACAGTTTCACCAAATTCCTCACCCTCTAGTGTGCATAAGAGATATGCACCATTTCCATAGTCCTTCATGACTCGGTATGGGCCCAACCATTTGGGCCGGAATTTCCTCCCTTCACCGGTCTTTTTATCGATCCGGTTGTCTAGTCTTAGAACTAGATCACCTTCGTATATGTCTCATTCATAGACCTTCTTGTTGTACTACCGGCACATCCAGTCAGCATAGACTCTGTGTCACTGTTCAGTGTCTAGCCTAGCCTCATCTAGGCTTTCTAGTTGAGAGAGACGTGCTTCTCTATAAGCTTCTTCATCCAGAATCCCTTGTAATGAGATGCGGAGACTGGGTATTTCAACCTCAAGTGGGAGAACTGCTTCCGCTCCAAATACCAGTGAGAAAGGAGTTGCTCCTGTTAGTGTTCTTATTGAGGTTTGGTGGGCCCACAAGGCCGGGTATAACTTTAAATGCCAATCTTTTTTGTTTTCTTTTACCGTTTTAAGGAGAATGGCTTTCAATGTTTTGTTTGTTGCTTCAGCCTGTCCGTTGGCTTGAGGGTAATACAGGGAGGCTGTATGATGGTTTATTTTAAATTTATTACATAGCTCATGAACCTTGTCATTCTTAAAAGAAGTCCCATTATCTGTGATAATGGTTTGTGGGACACCGTACCTACAAATGATCTGGTTCAAAATGAACTTGGCGATCACGGAACCTGGTATAGTGGTGAGAGGCATAGCCTCTACCCATTTGGTAAAATACTCGGTGGCCGTGATTATGAAGTTATGGCCATCTGTAGATGAGGGAGAGAATTTCCCTATCAAATCTAGCCCCCACGTAGAAAAGGGCCATGGAGTAGCGATTGGTTGTAGAGCTTGTGCTGGCATGTGAATCTCGTGGGAGAATTCTTGGCATTTATGACACCTGCGTACAAACTCTACTGCGTCGTGTTCTAGAGTGGGCCATAAATAGCCCATCTGATGTATTTTGTGGGCAGTGGCATGACCACCGAAGTGGCCTCCACATATTCCACTGTGAGATTCATGGAGAATCTTCTTGGATTCTTCTGTGTCAACACACCTTAGAAGCATTCCATCGAAATCCTTACGATAGAGCACTTGTTCTATAATAACATGTTTAGCTATGATAATGCGTAATTGTCTTCTCTATTACGACGTAAAATTTTTTGGATAGGTATGGCTCATGATATAATTAATAATATCAGTATACCAAGGACATTCAGAGATGGGAGGTCTAGTTTCGACGTAATATATGCATTCATCGGGAAAGTCCAAATCGACTAGATCACCTCTGTCTAATGGGTTGTCAGCTAACCAATCTGCTATGATTTGTCCCTTAACGGACTTTTGATTTACAAAAGTTAATTCAAACTCACCCATTAAGGTCATAAAGTGTCCAACCTTTTTAGACAAGGACCCTTGCGTGAGAAAGGTTTGTAAATGGTCTGTTTTTACAATGACCCTCATTTCTTGATTTAGCATGTAATGTCTTAAGCATTTGGTTACGAAGACTATGGCAAGGCATTCTCATTCTGTTTACGTATAAAATGTTTCATAATTGAGTAATGTGCAGCTTATAAAATAAATCACGTGTTCTCTCATGTCATCGTCTTCTTGAGCCAGCATGCAGGCTAGCGAGACATTGGTAGCTCATGAATATAAGATTAAAGGGTGATCTGGTTTAGGTGGCATTAGCGTGGGTGGTGACAACAGGAAATGCTTAACTACTTTGAAAGCCTCCTTGCAGTCTTCGGTCCAATTGGTGTTGTACTCTTTCTTGAGTAGATTGTTGATTGGATTAATGGCAAAGCTTAAGTCTGGGATGAATCTTCGGATGGCACCGAGTTTCCCAAGAAATGACCTGATTCCAGATTCATTCGATGGTGGGATCATTTCAAGAACAACACAGATTTTAACTGGGTCTACGTCGATCCCTTGTGATGATATAATGTAACCTAGGAGCTTCCCTCCTGTCACACCAAATACACATTTTTCTAGGTTTAGTGTGACTCTGTATTCTATCAAACATGAAAGAATGATACAGAGCACTTCTGGGTGATCACAAAGCTTCCTGGCCTTGGCACACAAGTCATCTACGTAGGATTCTATGATCTTGTGAATAAGATCATGAAATATGTATGTCATTGCCCGCTGGTATGTGGCGCCAGCGTTCTTGAGACCGAATGGCATAACAACGTAGAAATAGGTTCCCCAAGGAGTTATAAACGTGGTTTTGGCTTGGTCTTGTTCAGATATTCTGATTTGATTGTATCCTGAGAATCCATCCATGAGAGACAAAAGCTCAAAGCCAGTTGTTGCGTCAACGATGACGTCAATGGATGGTAATGGGAAGTTTTCCTTGGGGCACACTTTGTTAATGTCTCAGAAATCTATGCAAATGCGTATCTTCCCATTCTTTTTGAGAACGGGAATGATATTAGATATCCATTGAGAATAATCGACTGGTTTGATGAATCCTACTTGGAGGAGTTTCATTACTTCTTCTTTTACCATGAGAGCTACCTTGGGTTTCATTGGTCTCAATTTTTGTTTAACTGGCTTTGCATCTGATTTGGTGACGAGATTATGTACCTGCGATGTGTGGTGCAACCCCTGTCATTTCTTTATAATTAAATGTGAAAGCCTTCTGATGTTCTTTGAGGATTCGAGTGTGTATTTCTATTTCTTCTGGAGTTAACGAAGATCCTAGTTTCAAGATCCTTGGGTCTTCCTCTATTCCAATGTTAATATCAATTGTTTCTTCGATTAAAGAAGTGTTACCTTCTTCAAACTCAGGTGGGGGTGGAGGTAATCCCAGATCGTCTCCATTCTCTACTATGTACATGCTGAGTTCCTTTTGTGGGGGAAGCTCTATCATGGGATTTCCGAAGTAGGAAGATGAATTTTGGATTAAGGATGAATCTACCTCATGATGGGTGAGATGTAACATTGCATAGGCATTTAAGTAATCTAGAGTGGCTGTATCACTATCAACGTGGTCTAGGATAATAGAGTTGTTCTCAGCTATATTTGTTAAAAGAGGGTTTGACATTGTTTTCACTAATGGTTTAGGATGAAGGGATAACATGAAATGGGTATCTTCTAACTCACTATTTGGGGTGAAGCGTGACGCTGAGGTTGCTATAGAATCTGTAAGAAGATTTTTTTCTCGTGGGATTGCTTCAATGGATATGAAGTTGAATTCTTTGCTCAAAGTTAATACCACTGTTTTGTAGAGTTGTAAGTGTTCAGCTCTAGTTTCATACACCTTAGAGACTTGGTTCGCTACTAATTGAGAGTCTCCTAACACCCTGATATTATTAACACAAAGCATTTTAGCTATGATGAGGCCAAAAAGTAGGGCTTCATACTCCGCGCCATTATTTGTACATTCAAAATTTAGTTTAAAGGTGAATGGTAGGATATTTCCCTTGGGAGAAGTAAAGATCACACCTGCCCCATCCCCATAATGACATCTTGCTCCATCGAAATGGAGAGTCCAATATTTAGTTGGGAAGATGGATGTTGGGACATTCACTACGTCAATTTGTTCTACTTTGGTCACTTCTACCATGCAGAGATCCTCTGCTGGAAGAGCACCAACACCTAGGGTATATCCCACACCTATAGAATTAAATGGTAGGAAAATTAGTAGATCCTGCTCTAGTATCAACAATCTTTGCAGTAGTTCCTAATGATACTGCTTCTACAATGTTAGTCTCATCCTTGAGGGCTGGGATAACTTTGACTAGGCTCATAGTCTCAAGATCTGTTGTAGGTACCAACTTTTCTTCTGGTTTCGCGTCGGTTGGTTTGTTAAGTTGGTTTGCTGGGAGTTCAAACTCAGAGTGAATGCCTGGTCTTTTCTTTAAGTCAGCTAGGTGTATATCGAATGGTTTTGGATCACCTTTGGCTACGAATACCTTTCCTAAGTGCAAGAACCTTACTTCTTGAAATAGCGTAGAAGGGATTGCCTTCATACGGTGTATCCATGGTCGGCCGAGGATCATATTATAATTGGTTTCCCGATCTATAATATAAAACTCAGTCAGGATTGTTTTGGGTCCTAAGGTAACTGGTAGTGTTATAGTTCCAATCAAAGTGGCCTTAAGGCTATCATAGCCTCTTAGCGTATTCTGAGTCGTGGAACAGTTTGTTTCTCCATACCCTAGCTTTTGAAGGAAAGAGAAGGGGACTATGTTAACTACTGCCCCATCGTCAACCATTACACATTTAACATAATTGTTATAAACCCATACTTGCAAATGTAAGGCCAGATCACCTCTGCGTGTAATCTCAACGTCTGTTGGCATTTTGTTTATTTCGAATATAAACTCGGCATCCCTCTCTGGCTGCCTCGGAGGGTAGATATCAAAGTCTATATGGTTTACCTGTGTTTCGGGAGGTGGAGTGATGTTAATTAAATGACCTAACCCTAATGCCTCTAAAAGAGCAGCCCTGTGGGCAGGAGAGTTCCTCAGCAAATCCAAAAAGGAGATGTGAGAGAAGGTTTTTGTTAGGTCATTAATCAGATCATAGGCACCTATGGGTTTCACTAATATTTGTTGGATGTTATGTCTCTAGCGGGCAACTTGGATTTGGCTGAGAGGAATACTCTCGTGTCCTTGTTACGGCTTCCACGGGTAGTTTGGTATCTAATTCTACTAAACTAACTATCTTGGGCCGTGGTTGACTTCCTAATTGTGGTGCAACAGGTGGATTTAGTGAAGTCGAGGCTTCATAATCATTATTTCCTACCATTACACCTTTGTTCATCCCATTTGGATTTAATTTTCTATTATTGTGACTTGGGAGTGGATAATTGAAGATCTTGAGGGGAGCATTTTGAGGGGAAAATTCCCTTGTAAAATCATTTGGTGCTGGTGATGCAGGATTCGCCAAGAACATATCTATGAAAAGTTGTCTCTGCTCCTCTGGAAAATGTTGCATGAATTTATTGTAGTCACGGCACGTTCTAGTGTCGTGGCCTCAAATCTTGTGAAAACCACAATACGAGTTAGGATTGTAATTTCTAGGTTGCTGGTTTGGCGTATATTGTGGTCCAAGACTCTGATCAAACCGCTGTCTATTAGGATTAAGGTTTTGTATTTGTTGTTTTTGGTTTTGGTTCTGATTTTGATATCCAGTTGAGTTTTGGCTTGGACCCTGTGTCTGGATCCGCCATTGTTGTTGTTGTTGTGGATGATTAAAATCCACCGAATTGATTGTTGGGGTAAAGTTGTTGTTTCGTTGATTGTTAACTAGCGGTGGAGTATTTAGAACATTGACCTTTTTAGCTTGGTCAGTTACCCCATCGGTTGTTGCGCCGTGATTTTTGTTAAGGATTTTAGGTCCTTGATTGACATTTGTGGCAGTAGGGTAAGTTGTAGTATTTTGGTTGGGGGTGATTAACCTCCCATTTGCTCCATACATCTTGCGACCGCTATCTATTGCCGCTTGATCTATTCAGAGAGCGCTCTCAAGTACTTCATCGTAAGTCCTTAGTGGGAACTTCTGGACTTCTTCCTTCACCTCTCTGCTGAGAGAATGAAGGAATAAATCGCATAGCTCCATTTGGTCCATGTTTGGAGCACTGGCCGAAGAATAAAGGACTGTACGCCATCTCTGGATGAAATGAGTGACAGATTCATTGTGTTCTTGTTTAATGTGCAAGAATTCCCTGATTCCTGTTCTTAACAGTTTGTTCATGTCAAATGCCTTAATGAACTCTGAAACTAGTTGTTTAAATGAATGGATGGAAGCTTCAGGTATTCTGTAATACCAATCGAGGGTGATGCCCTCCAAGGTCTTGGGGAATATTTTGGCAACAACCCCATCCCAAGGAAGTAATTCTTGAATGGTTGTAGCATAGGCCTTAATGTGTGTATTCGGGTCTCCCTCCCCTTTGTATTTGGGAAAATCAGGAAGAGGTCTGGAAGCATGACGCTTTGTATGGTGAAGTCTAAGGGCTCTTTCAAGTACTCTGAGTAAGTCCCTATCACATAGGTTTCGACCATTGATGGTGCCTGTTGAGGGGGGGAGGTGGAATGGGTTGCTGATACGGCATAGCGTATGCATTTACAGGGGCATAAGGAAGCCCCTGTGGTTGAGCAAGCATGCTGGGAGAGGAGAACATATCTTCTTGTGGTGACTTGGAGTACATGTTTAAGTATGAAGGAGTATTCCCCAAGAGTGGATTATGTTGTACAAGACCGGGGAGTATCATATTCCCCACCCGAATGGTTTTGGAGGTGGCAATTCTAGTTGGTGTTTGTTGTGAATACTAAGGAGGCATGCCCAACGTGCCTATTCCTATGAGGAGGTCTACTTGGATAGGATGATGAGGAGGATTGGAATTTCCTTCCTACATGAATTGAGATGTTTGACTTGCTTGAGCAAGTTCTAACCCTCTAATTCTTTCTACTAAAGTTGAAATGACTTCATTTGGTGAAGTCCCAGTATTTTTCCTTGGTGGCATTTGTTGTATATTCTGAGGTTGTATAGTCATGTGATACCCCGCTATGAATTGATCATTGCCCTACCAAGTTTCACCAAGGGGATTTCCTATAGGTAGTGGTATGGAGGTGTTTTCTTGAAAAGAGACCTCAGGTCATGTTTGTAAACTTCCTATAGGTGGGTACATACTCCCAGAGCGTTGTTCATTCATGGTGCAACACAGTGAATGTTCATCATCTGAAACTAGGTATGGATCTGATTGTCTACTAATTTGTGTTCTAAGCAGCACTTGAGGAGATGAACCATATTATCCTATGAATGTCATATTGTTCGAGCCTGAAGGCTCTGTTTGTTGCATTTGCGCGAGTTGATCCAACTCCTCTATTTGGAAAGATGAACTATATCTAGTCCTTGGAGGTGGAGCTTGTGTTGATAATTGGTTATTTGAATAGTTGTCACCCCATACTGAAAGTGAGGGTGATGACTGTCTATTTAGTTGAGCGTAGTATGCCTCAAGACCTAGGAGAGGTCTGCCATATGCATCAAATCCTGACATATTCGGGGGGTATATGAATACCCGCAGAATAATGGGAAAGAGCGAAGGTGGAAGAAAGAGGTAATAAAGAAAAGGGGAAGCACTATGTCCTTCACGTTAGGTTCACCAATTTTGTTGGTGAAGCTGATGTGAAGGAAAATGATTCGGGAAAGATGAAACATATACTAATGGGAAGAACATGTAGCAATATGACTCTGAACAAGAAAGTAGGAAGTTCACGTCGGGTTCACCAATTTTGTATAATGGAAAAGTGACAAGTGAGCATGGGAATCTACAAGTAACTCTTCCTCGCACCTGACCTCCTGAGGTCATGCCGAGATAGCTGGTGGGGATGGATTATATGTGGGGTATGGGTAAACTAGTTAGGCAATCTTATATCTTTGACACGCACTAATGGAATCTGTGAATCTAAGGCAAAGAAGGCCCTCCTAACCTGAACTGGCATGATAGATCAGTTAGCAAGGATGACTTCTCGAAGGCTCCAATCAATATCGAGCTCTGGCGTGATCTGATCTATAGGTTGTGGGATACGAGGAAAATGACCTGGGATTGTTTCGTGTATATCTCCAGATAGGGTCATAGGATGGATGATGGATATAGTGGACTCTACGGGTGATTCTCCGGTCTAGTCCAGAAATCCTTAGCTTTGTTAGCTGCTATATCCAACAAGGATAACTGTGTGATTATGATAGGTGGAAGTGGAGTGGATCTAAATACTAATGTGTGTAAGCCAGCGTCAACGTCGGATTGACTTGTGGACTCGTTGGGTTGTGGGATTTGTGGATCACAACTGTAGATTTGTGGTTGTTGTGGACCTGCTATGGTCATGTGTGGAATCAATCCCTAATCCCTAGTATCCAATAGTCATATGCCTTTTCGGCTTCTATGTTCAGAATTAACAGTTGTGTAATCTTTTCAGAGTATCTTACAGGCATTCTTGCAACCTGAATTCTTAAGTTAGTGTCTATATCAGTGAGAATATCTCCTGCATCTGGCTGTGGGACCAAAGGGTCACAACCAAATGTTTTCTCTCTTTCAAGCCCTTCTACAGTCATGTGGATGTTTATCTAAGGTAACCTGTAGTTTGGCTGGTTTGACCAGAATATGTGTGCTTGGTCATCTTCTATGTTTAACCCTCTTAACTGTGAGCTGATCTGTTGTAAGTCTGTTGTTGTTTGGAAGACTTGGATTCTAAGATTCTGGTCTATATCGGTTATTGCTGTGACAAGATTGGGTTGAGGCACGATAGGCTCGAATACGTATTCTCTGGGCTCCCTAGGTCCCATGGTTGTCATGTAAAAGGAAATGATATAAAGCTAATTAATGACATAATAAATCGACTACGCAAGATATATCTATGTATGTTTCTAAATCTGACATTTTGATAAGCTACTAAACAGAATTTAAAAGAGCAATTATCTAATATATCTAGAAATTGACAACTAAACTAATAACGAAATTAAAACAAACAAAACTGCCGAGTATAGCTACTTGTATGTGCAGTTGTGAATCTATTCTAAGTAACCAGATAACTGATCTAATCTATTTGAAAGACTCTCGATCCTACCTCAGGAGTGAGGAGTGAATCATAGTTTCTCAGAAACTATCAATCCCCACAGCTTCCCTGGCAATATCAAAAGTAAAATTAACTGAAATGAAATGATTGACTACTCTATTTGATATGCTTTAACTAGAACTTTGAAAGCTTGAACCTAGATTTTGCAGAACAGTGGTGAATCCGATGGTGTGTGGCCTTGTCCCCTCAGTGTGATCTCCTCGTTCCTTTGTGCTCACGTGGATCCAGAAAAGTGTGTAATGCTATTAACAAAAGTAGATACTAGAACAAAGGTAGCTTAGGATGCAGACTGAATACAATGTGAGTAGGAGAGGGATAGTGCAAGAGAATAGAGCTTGGCTTATGTAATTCCTAGTGGGATTTATTGTGAGTCATGCAACATAAAACGTCCAAAACCTGAAACTATCCTATTTGATGAGCAGAACCTACAAATTTAATGGCTTCCTACTGAAAATCAAACTATCCTACTCCAATTGATGGGATGAAATAATAACAACACTTGCATAAGGAGAATATGTGGCTTTCTAACAGCTAAACAACACTACCATGCATACAACAAATGAAACTATGAATCCCAAAAAAAATTGAAAGGTTAAGCTATTGAAATGAGAAATTCAGAGGAAAATTTGAGGGGCCATTTGCTTGAGCACAAGCCAACTATTTATAGAATCCCATTTACCCAAAGGTGAAAACCAAATTGATCTCTTAAACCATAAACAATGCCAAAACACTATTCCAGGGAACCAGAATCATAAATACAAGCAAAGGCGGTGAAAAAAAGCTAGTAAAAATTGAAAATTTACATGAGTCACGTTAAAAGAGCATTCTAAAAAATGCGTGAAGGACCACCACTCTAAGCAGGGTGGTGGTTACAGGACCGCTGCCCTGCCTGGGTGGCAGTCGTGAGACCGCCACTCAGGCAGGGTGGTGGTTTCATCACTGAAGACCAAAAAGTAGAGAAAAGGAGGGGGAAGGAAAAAAGCAAAGCATGCAGGGGCTAAGCAGGGTATGTGGGATGTTAACGTATACTTGGAGAGATTTTTTGGATCCCGAACACCTTACGAGGAGAACTGTATCATCATTGGGGCACATGTAACATTGTTCTGGCAGTGCAGTACCCTACAATTTTGGGTACGTACAATGCCCTTTGAGTTTAACAAGTGATAGGGGTACTCAATTTCTTAATGAGATCATTAGGATACTATTGAATGAATTTATGGTTGCACACCATAAATTCATAAGGAAAATGGAACTACTAAGGACTTAAACAAGATATTGAGCTATACCTCGACCAAGATTTGTGATGTTGGAAGGAAATACTGGGATGATAAAGTCTCTGTTGTACTTTGGGCATATAGGAAAAACTATAAAAGGTTGAATAAAGCAACACCTTTTCAGCTGGTGTTTGGTGCAGATGTTGTTCTACCCATGGAATTAATATTACCTTCACTACGTATTTTGTACACTAGAGGTTTGGCAGATGAGAAAGCACTTGAAGAACGTATTGGAAAACTGATGTAGCTGGATGAAAAAACACTATAGTAAGATGGAGTTAGAAGCAATAAAAGGCTAGACAGAAGGCATGTCATGATAGACATATTAAGGATAAGAAGCTTGAAGTTGGAAAAATGGTTCTTCTTTATGAATCAAAGTTTTTGCACCACCTTGGAAAACTTAAGGCGCATTGGTTAGGACTGTATCTTATAACATATATACTTGATTCATGCACTTTCTAGTTAGAGGCGCTGGATGAAACACAGTTTCCTAGTTACTTCAACAGGAGTAGGCTAAAGCCCTACTATAAATAATTCTTCTTGGTGTTTGTAATAAGGTATTATTTCAACTTAGATTATATTTCCTTAATGCATCCCCTTTATATGTGTTTCCTTTCATTGTTGTAATGCTTTGTTAATTTGGTTAAGTGTTTTGTGTAATAAGTGCACTTGCGTGCCAAAGGCTGATTACTATCTAAGTGTTTTCATACATAGAGGACCACACACACCCTTAATGTGGGGTGGAGTACATAAAAGATATATTGACCTAGTTTTCAAAGTTTTAATGTTATCTGAATATGGGTATGCATAAATAGATTTTTGTGTAGGTGCTTGTTCACTGTTCTAAATTCACATAATTTAGAACAAACATTCCTTGCTAATCCATCACATAACAGTAAACCATATGCATCTGTAATGACTCGATGTAAACCGATATCTCTCATTTCATGACTCAGTGATAAACCAATCTCTCATGTTTCATTATGTTCATGTGTATACTAAGTATACTTTTGGTTCCTTCACCCTTTAAGGGTCAATCAAGTGTTAATGTCTAAGAAGCCTATCTGAGTATCTGTTACTGATACTCATCTGATATCATGCAACCTTAGACCAGGTGACATAAGACAATGTAACCAGTAGTTTGTGATACTTTGGCCAAATTTTAAAACATGTTTTCCATGTTTTTATTCCTAGATGACATACTCATCAAAAGGAATATGTCTTTCACCCCACTCAAAATTGTTATCTAGATTAGACTTCCTTGACTACTGTCAACAATTTTTGGGTCTATGTTTCACACTAAATAGGTATAACTCACATGAACTAGTGTGGATGGTCTACTTATGGTGACTAAGGGTAAGTAAACATACTCGAATCGACTTACGTTGATTCGGGTGTGTTTATTCACCCTTAATCAACATAAGTTGATGTCAACACTACGCTATATGCCTATCACAGTTTAGAGTAAAACAGTGACCTGAAATCCCACTTTATGACAGTTGTGTTTAGGGAGTTAAGTGGAATATTGGCCATAGTGGTTGCTTCACAGTATCCACCTAATGACCTATGTCATTAAGTGGGTATTGTGTAGCAAGCAACTATGTTGTGACAATCCACTTAGTTCCACTAAACAAAACTGACATACTTAACGAGGTCATTAAATTCTTAATTTCTCACTTGTTAATTAGTTTATTTTAACATTAGGTATCATACCTAGGGATCAACTAAGTTTGATATGATTAATCCTTAAAGTAAGGATCATAATACACCTTCTCATAATTGAAGGTATGCAGATCAAATCTTTGTTTATCTCAATGAATTAATTATTCATTTTCCATTAGCCCATTAAGTGATAAATATCAATCTGATTTAAACAAGTAAAGGACAACATTTTAGTCTCATTAATTAAGTCCAACAAGTAAGTATAAATCAAATTGGTATAGCTAGTCTGTTAGATAGAGTGAATTCTTTATCAATTAACCTCATCTTAACATAACCTTGTTATTATTCTAGTTACCTATGCATTGGTTCATATTTAAATATGATCTTATATCCAATCAACTTTATAGATATAATTGTCAACATAGGTTAAGGTTCATACAATATGTCATTCTCAACACAATAAGAAAGTTTCAAGGACTTATTATTTCATCTATAAGTTCACAATGACATGATTTAGTATAACCTCTATAAGGAATGCAATATCATTCTTTATCACATAATATTACATTATTGTCATAATCGAATAAGGTTTATCATATCAGAATTTCAAATTCATTTTAATTTACCATTATCTCAATAGATTAATGGACTTATATATAAATACTCCTCTACCCAATCAACACTTTAATCCATAAGGTATCTAATAAATCATGTCCACATTTGGTTTGGGATTAACTAATAAACCAACCTTGATCATAACAAAAGGAAAGACTATCTTTCAAATTCCAATCATAAAATAAGTTACTAGAACAAATGCATAATTCACTTTATTCCTTCAACAATAAATATCTCATAAATATTTCAATCAACAATAACATAATTTTCCAATAATTACAAAATACTATGGCACTAAGCCTTCATGGTTCCCAAACAGAATCATTCCAAGAAATTTTTACAACAATCATGCATCTGAATTAAATGAACTTCATCAATAAAATAAATGCAACTTCTTATAAGTCTTTCTTCTTTCACCTTTCACAAAATCCATCTACAAAATTGTTAGCATGTGTCAGTTCACAAGAACTGAGCATGATAAGTACTAAATCATTAGAACAATATGCTTCTATCTAACAATTTCATGAAAGGAACACTGTTATTTAATGAAATTATTTTAAGGTTCCAAAGTACTAACAACTCTTTTAAGCATGAAAAAATGCCACGATAACTAAATAAAGAAAAGAAGTCAATTTAAGTCACATTTATGAACCAAATATCTCCATAAATAAAAGTTCAGTCATCAGGGTAAGTTGAGTTCATTTGACCCTTAAAAGTCAAGAACATGAATACAAGTGCATTAGGATTTCAGTCATATAGTCCCATAATTATATGGCTAAGATCTAATACCTTGTCCTTTCATTTAATATTTACTTATCTAAGTATAATATTCAACACACAACATAATCAATTGTATGTATATTTAAATAAAAAGTAAGTCCATTAGTAGAATCATAATAAATCCAATTGTTATCCTACTGATATCCTATATTATAAATCAACAATATAAATACAATAAGAACTAATAATATCCAAATATCTATTCAAACAATAAAATATAACGTGATATAAGAGTCAAATTATTTTCTTTTCTTTATTGTTAACAAAGTTCCCATTACAAAACTGATATAATGATACAACTATCAAACAAAGAGTGGTTCAAATGAATTGAATAATAACACAATAATACATTAAATCCAAAAGGGTTCAAAACCACAACCAAATTTCATATTCAACTTATGAATGAAGTCAATTATAACAAAAATAAGGACTGATACAATAATAATAGCAGTGAGCTACAACTAAAATTCAACAATAATTCATTAACCAAGTCAACACAGAAAATCCCAACTAATACAATGGAACCAAAAAACCCAACTAATATTTACAGTTGATACTATCAATCAATTTTTCATATCCAACTCATACAAAAAAAAAAATAAGGAATTCATAGTTCAATTTAAGAAAATATAAATAATGCATTTCCCAATACAATAGTCAAAATCCTTTTCTTAAAAATGAAAACTTAATCAACACAAATCTAAGGATAACATCATCAACTCCATAAACTTGACCTGCAATCATTCGAATAATGGATTCAAATTCAAGTGGTTAGAAGAACCACTAATGTAAAACACAAGTAAGATGACCAATGTTCACAAGTAATACCCATTCAAATAATTCCAAAAATCATAACTTATAACCCTGATACTAATGTTAAAAATTCAAAACATAATCCCAAAATGATATTGAAATGAGTTTGACTACAAGTAAATCATTAATGAAAATCAACAAAAGAAATAAAACCTCATCTTAAGGATACAATTCGATGAACCCAAATTTGAATAAAACCAAATGGTAAAAGAAAACATCTCATAAATAAGTAACAATAAAAGACAAGGAACTAGACATTACCCATTTTGATCAAGATTTACACCAACCCAGAAAGGGTGGTTTTAAAACAAAGAAACAACGACTCAAAAACATAAAAGGAGACTGGAAATCCATACAATAAAACCAATTTCCTTATCCTTCATGGAGAGATTCAAAATGTACCCAAACTATCAACACCCAGAATGGGTTATGACTCATTTTCAAGTCTTAAGGAGTTTCAAACCAAGATTCACAAAATATGGTCAATAAGACCGAATCAAGAACCTGCACTGAGTCAACCAGAAGGACAACAAAACAGTATTTTGTTTAATGCCTAACTTGATAAGCAAAACAAATGCACCTAAACATGTTATTTTAAGAAGGTGGGTTTGACCCTATAACCATAACTTCAAACTTAATACAAAAATGATTATTCAAACAAAAAAATACACAACCAGTAATAAAAAATTTTAAAATCTTTACACAAATCACTCACAGATCCAATATATGCAAACAAGTCATTTAATCGACTTAAAACCAAATATTCAAAGTATAACAAGATTAAAAACTAAAAAGTAAAAACAAATAAAAACCACAAAACCTAAAACTCAGAATTTCATTTCAAAGAAGAGCATATTTATTTCATGGAGTAATTAAATAGAGAAGATTATCATAATGAGTTAGATCCTATCATGCCTGGTAGAGCTCCTGATAATCTTTTCCAAGCTCCCAAAGTTTCCTTTCAATATTTCATTATAGATTCCACAAAAACTTAGCAACAGAATCCACCAGAAACCCATTTTCTTATTTCCCATCATTTTTAATAGCTTCAACAATAAATTTCCTTCCTCTAAATTCTCCATGCAATGGAAAGATTTAAATGAACAAAAACAAACTACCAGTTTGAAAAAATAGAAGGTCAACATGCAGAGCCATTGAGCTCGAAACATCAAATGAAAGATAGAAACAAACCCCTATTCCTTTTCCACCAAACCATCTGGGTGTTCCAAGGTGGTTTTCTCATGCTCCCTTCAAGATAATAAATGCAATGGACAGTTTTCCAGTTCCCATTAAATCCACCAACTCCATTAAGTTAGTAACAACTAAATGTTTAAAACAATTTAGCCAAACCATTTTAGTTACTTTGGCCAATGTGCCATGTTAACTCTAACTTGGTTGCTGCCAAAGATGGTGGTAATGTACATTAAACCACCATTAAATTTCCAAGTATTTCCAAGTACTGGATTGGCACCACCATGTAGTCTTAACTCTTAACCCAACCTTATTAAATGCTAACCATAGGTTGGTCCTTTAGGTTAAGGTCTTATGTTCATAGTTAGGTTTAGGGATCAAGACCCCTTTTCAAAAATGCATCATCCATAGCTTAGGTTGAGGATCATTCTAATCAAATTTAACTAGAATATAATTAGGTCCCATTTATAAATAATCATCACCTTATATTAGGTTTAGTTAGGTTATTATAATATTCAACAAGAACATTACCCTTTGAAAATTTATTGAATCAAAGTAGATAGATCAATAGTAAGGATGTATCCACAAGACGTTACAAGATGCCCCCAATGACCTCATATTCATTAAAGCCTGAATATGATGGTATTTCAGCAACAAAAGGAGTCAATTTGACTTGAAAAATATGATCGTAATAACATATCGATCAAAGGCATGCCTTGGATCACTGAAATTGATCCAAGGTATTTCCATTCTTTAAATATAAATGCAATAGTCTAAGGAACAGATTTCATATCATAACTTAGGTAACTTACTGTACATGGTTCCAAAAGACTACATGTCCTTCTTATCAGTTAAGTTCACATAATGCACTTCAAAACTTGATTTAGTGATTACATGATAATAATTCAACATTAATACAATATTTCCAAAGTATGATTAACATCAAATTCTTCTACAGGCAGTGGGTATCTATTCTACAAACATGACCAATAGTTTAAAGAGTATACTAACTTAGAACAAGAATCACATATCAGCGTTTGTAACTTCAGTTACATAAGCAAGTAAATATATCAACATGACAAAGGCATTACATACCTCTCCTCTAAAAAGCATCATCATCCCGATGATTAAGTTAGTCCACACACATATTTAAGAACATAGGCATAAATATAACTTATTCATCCATAAAATTCTCAAACAGTTAACAGAATTGTAGAAATTCAAGTTTCTCAAATCTTATAACAACATCAAATTGTTGTACCAATAGTTACAAAAAAAAGTGTTTTTCCCAAAACTGACAAAAATCATAAATAGTTTCATACTAAATATTCAAATATCACATAAATTAGAATTAATTCCGTTCAAACAGATGAGGAAAAGTAGTTTTCATGTCCTCAAGATTCTCCCAGGTTGCACTTTCTTCATTAAACTGGTCCCACTGGACCTTGCATTGACTTATTTCATGATTTCACAAGTGCAACTTGTGAGTTTCCAGCACCCTTATGGGTTCAACCATGATTATTCTTGGGTCTTGGACCTACAAGGAATTCCAATTTAATACATGTGATAAATCTGAAATGTATTTCTTAAGAAAAGAAATATGAAAAACATCATGCATTTGTGCCAATGTGGGAGGCAATGCTAAATGATAAGCTACATGACTAATCACTTCTACAATCTCAAAAGGTCCCACAAAATGAGGTGATAACTTGGCTGCTTTTCCAAAAGTAATTGAGCTCTTTTTAGGCTTGACACGTAAAAAGACTTTTTCACCAAGTTCAAATTTTCTATCGACCCTTTTCAGGTCTGCATAACTTTTCTGCCTATCAGCAACTTCCTTTAATCATTCACAGATTAATTTTACTTGTTGTTCCATTTCAGTAAGCATTTCAGGTCCAATTACCTCTCTATCTTCAATGTTATCCCAACTAACAGGGGTTCTGCACTTTCATCCATATAATGCTTTGAAAGGTGCCATTTTTAGAGAGGAATGGTAAGTATTATTGTATGCAAATTCAACTAAAGGAAGGTATTCTTCCCATTTGTACTACTGGTCCATATAGTACATTCTCAACATATCTTCCATTACTTGATTAACTCTTTCTATTTGCCCATCCATTTCTGGATGATATGCAGAACTAAAGTTCAGTTTTGTTCCTAAGGTTGCATTTAGAGTTTTCCAAAAATGTGAAGTCATTCTTGGGTCTCTATCAAATATAATTAGCTCAGGTACACCATGCAATCTGAAAATTTCATGAACAAATATTTTTGCAAGAACAGGTGAATCATCTTTGAGATTTCTAGCAATGAAATGAGCTACTTTTGTTAATTTTTCAACCACAACTAAAATAACATCATGCTTATTTTTAGACATAGGAAGCCCTTGAACAAAATCCATACTTATTACTTACCATTTATATTGTGGTATGCTATGAGGGTAAAGTAAACCAGCTGGGTGCATATGTTCAGCCTTAACATGCTGACATTCAAGGCAATGTGAAACAAAATCAATTATATCCTTTTTCATCCCCTTCCAAAAATATTGTTGTTTTACATCAAGCATTTTTGTCACTCCAGGATGTCCTGAGTAAGGTGAACTATGAAATTCAGTCATCAATTCTTCCTTAACTCATTTTGTAAGGGTACATACACCCAATTTTCATACCTTAGGATTCCTTCATTATCAATTCAGAAACCTTTGTATCTTGCATCATTAGAATCTGCAGCAAGTGTTGTTTTTACTTGCTGAAAATATGGATCAGACATCATTGCTTTCTTTACTTCATCTTTAAACTGAGTTCTCAAAGTTACAAGCATGGAAATATGTTTCCTATGACTTAGTGCATCTGCCACTCTATTTTCTTTACCTTTAATGTAACTTATATCAAATTCATATTGAGACAAAAATTCTAACCATCTTCGTTGTCTTGCATTCAAATTTGGCTGTGTGAAGATATATTTCAGCCCAAGGTGGTCAGTTTTTAGCTCAAAGGGTTTACCTAAGAGATAATGTCTCCATACTTGAAGTGCATGTACTATGGCAACAAGCTCTAGGTCATGGGGAGCATAATTCAGCTCGTGTAACTTGAGTTTTCTTCTTTCATATGCTATAACATGATCATTTTGTAGTAATATACCCCCTAATCCTTCTCTGGAAGCATCTGTAACTACTGTAAAGCTTCTGTTTGGATCTGGAACAGTCAAAATAGGTGTTGTAGTTAGCTGTTCTTTTAGTGTTTTAAATGTTGCTTCACATTTATCACTCCAAACAAACTTTTTGTCTTTCTTTTGTAATGAAGTAATTGGGGCAACAACTTTTGAAAAGTCCTTAATGAATTTTCTGTAATATCTGGCAAGCCCCATGAAGCTTCTAACTTCATGAACATTCTTAGGTGTTGGCCAATCAATTATGGCTGCAATTTTTGATGGATCAACTGAAATTCCATCCTTTCTTATGACATGTCCTAAGTAATGTACTTCAGTTTCATAAAAGGAACATTTTGAAAATTTCCCATACAATTTTCTCTTTCTTAAAATCTCAAGTACAATCCTTAAATGTTCATTGTGCTCCTCTATGCTTTTAGAATAGATAAGAATATCATCCAAGAATACAAGCACAAACTTGTCCAAGTATTCTTGAAAAATATTATTCATCAGATTCATGAAAGTTGTAGGTGCATTTGTTAAACCAAAAGGTAAAACAGTGAATTCATAGTGTCCATACCTTGTTCTAAAAGTTGTTTTATGAATATCCTCATCTTTAATTCTCAACTGATGATACCCAGATCATAGATATATTTTGAATAAACTAATGCACCACATATATGATCAAATAGATCATCAATCCTAGGAAGAGGATATCTATTTTTTATTGTTTCTTTGTTTAACATTCGATAATCAATACAAAGTCTAAGTGTTCCATTTTTCTTTTTAACAAAGATCACCAGTGCTCCCCAAGGTGAGACACTTGGTCTTATTAAACCCTTTGAAAAAGTTCTTGTAACTATGCCTTTAGTTCAAATAATTCAGTTGTTTTCATGCGATATGGTGCCTTGGAAATAGGTTCAGTTCCAGGTTTGATTTCTATAGTGAAGTAAAATTCTTGTTTTGGATGAAGACCAGGTAATTCTTCTAGAAACACATCAATGTACTCTCATAATAGTGGGTATTTTTCCATAAAATCACTATCTTCTTCTATTGTTTCAGATATTTTTACTACATATAACATGCAACCTTTATTTTTGGCCTTCTTAAGCTGCATGGATGATAGTTTTCTAATTGAAATGTCTCTTTTTACTCCTTGTATGTCTGTTGTTTTCTGCAGATCATCAAGGCATCTTATGTGTTTTTCAAAACAATCAATGTTTTCTTTATGATCAACAAGCCAATTTACACCAATTATGACATCATATGACCCTAAAGGTGCAACATACAGGTCTACTTCTGTAGTAAAACTTGGTAATTCTAAGGTTGTGCCAAAAAGACATTTATTAACAATGTGGACAACATTATTCCCATAATGAACAGTCCATGATTTTTCCATAATTCCATCTTTTATTTTTAATTTTGAAGCTAATTTATTAGAAATAAAGCATTTTGTAGCACCAGTATCAAAAATTATAGTTACAGGTATACCAAATAATTTACCTGGACACTTCTATGGGTGTAGCCTATTTTTTAGCTTGCTTATCAGCTACTACAACATGTATCTTGTGATACTGGTTGCTGTCATTTTTCTTTAGAGGGAACTGATTTGCATAATGGTATTTTCCATAGTTATAACAGCCCCAATAGGTCCCTTTTTAGGCTCAAACTTATTCTCAGCCTTGTAATTACTATTTTGGCCACCGTAAGTTTTCTGCCAATTATTATTATTCTTTTGAAAATTATTTCTGTTATTTGCAACAGTAGGTTTATTTACTGTTGTTTTCTTACTATTTTCAACCCTAAACCTATTTTTAGTGCCAAAATTTTTCCATGCCACCTTCTTGGGTGCAAGTGATGAAGAAGAGTTGGATATTTTCTTTCGATTCTCTTCCTTATGCATGGAAATTGCCTTCAATTTATGTTCTTTCCTTATGGATTTTCTACAACTCCTTCCATGGTGGTTGGCCTGTGTACATCTACCTCTCCACCTATGATAGGATTCAATCACATTATGAACTTGTGTATTCTGAAACTTTTCATCAGTTTGGTACTGTAGTACATACTTGAGAAGCTTGGTAAACTTCTCCCAATATTTAGTTACAGTTATTTTTACTTGAACTAAGTTATGAAATTTTGTCATTTTATGATCATAATAGAAATGTGGCAACCAAAACTGCCTAAATTATCCCTTAAACTATTCCCAAGTGATGTTTGCTTCGTCAATATTCAATCTAGCCTTATGGTTGTCCCACCATGAAGATGCTTCATGGGAAAGTTGGTAAGCTCCCTGTTGGTATCCAAATTGATTCTCCCTTGAAAACTGAGCAACATCATAGATTTAGAAAGACACTGAGAGACAAACAAATATTATTATGAGTCATTTTGTAGCTAGGGAGGGATTTTTCTGACTCTTTAACACTCAGGCATCAGAGAAATGGATAGCACCTCCATTAAGGATTTGATAAATCCTCACTTCTTTATGTCGTGCCTTTTGACCAGGCTTAGAGGATCCATTTTGTAACCTCTGTTGGTGAAGGAGAATGAGGATATCATTCTTTACAAAAATTTGAAAGGATACCCTGAGAAAATATGATCAATGCACAACAATTTAACTCTCACGAGTTGTCACTTCTAAAGAATGGTGATATTTCCTAGACAAGGTTGAAGGTTACTAAAGACATTATGAAAAATCTTATTGTTTCTGCATGTTTTGGTAAGTAAAATTTACATGCATTTGTGGACACACAGGAAAAACAGGGGTAGTATCAGGTAGGATTCATTATTTTAAGTGAATTTTTTGGTGGGAGGTGAAGCATGATAAAATTGATTTTACCAAGATCTTTGAGGACCTTCACAATAATGAGCAACTTAAATGCGAGAAAGCTTCAAAATAGTCACAATATTCCTTCAACCAGAAGGTGTGCTTCAATGGAGGCCCAAATTTGCATGGTTTCACATAATCTCTAAGACATTTAAGTGAAGGCTCGAATTGGAAAGAATCAATTAAACACTATACCCTTCCGGATTAAACACACCTAAGATACACTCGAAGGCTTACAGACAATCTTATCAACAAATGACAGTGAAGTGATTTTAAATTTGTTTATCTCATTGCAAGATGAAGGTTCTTCTTGAAATGAAATTGCAAATACTATTAAATTGCCACAAAGATGAGATCCTGTGTGATTTCATAGGGAATTTAGTACAAGATTACAATAAGAACAAGTAGAACTACTTATGCAGGCATTATAAAACAAAGAAGACACTAATTGGTCTCAGATTGCCAACATAGATTAATTTCAAATTAATTAGATTATCAGGAAGGGGGAAAGTTTCTTAGAACAGATATCAGAACTTGTCAATGGATGTACACTTGCAACCATACTTGACATGATTCAAGTTTAACTTACAAAAGAAATTAACAAGTTTCTCAGATTGGTCTCTCAGGAAGATTTTCTCTCTAGACAATCAATTTTGACTCCTAACAGACATTCAAACCTCCAACCCTTTGTCAAGAGAATTCTCATTGCTTATTTATGCATTTCATTTTCACTCATCCCAACTTTTCCCACTAAAACTAGAGACATATTCGAGGAACCTAGTGATTGCTGACTAATCATGTCCCAGAAAGTGAATTGTAACCAATTTACACCCCGCAGCTACCAGGTGGATCAAATCATGAACTGATCATGTTTTCAAACTTCCTCAAATAATGACTAGGATTCACCCATGCCACAACCTTTTTTATAATCCTGTCAAATCATTAGTTCTTTATGTGGTCATGTGAGAAATCCCCGTTTTAATCATTTTCTGATAGCTCTGTACAATTGGATCTAATAGGAAATCCTTTTCACCCTTGAGGCAACACCTTTTTCATCCCTTTTCACCTACAACCTCCATCATTTCACCCTTTTTCCATTCTTTCCTCTGCAACTCTGCTCCGCATTTAGCTTCTTAGGTAATTTTTGTTTTTGCAAGTTCCCAAGCAATTCTAGCTTCAAAATATCACCCTTTACAATCCTTGGACTCAAAATTTAAGTTCTAAATCCATTAAATGGCACTTTGTAGACAAAAAATACCAGGAATTTCATCAAAAAAGATGAAAAACAATGCGTATTCTTATCTCCAAGAGTCTTAGAGAAAAAATGGCAGAAAAACTAGTGCAATGCACAACAATTGTTGATTCTTCCCCCAGGGAAAATTTAGATTAGAGTCGTCCACGTGTTTCTTTGGCATAAATACAAAGGTGAGGTATAGAGGAAAGTTTCCCAACAAGTGCGGGACTTCCACGTGCCATGGGCCCAAGAAAAATGCCTTTTGGCCTTTGAGAAGTCTCAGTATAAAAGGAGCTAGTGGAAGCCTCCACGAAGTCTCTATTGGGCATGCACCATTTTGTATGTTTTAAATCCCAAAAAGAGACCCAAAAATTCAAATTACCTCAGAATCTTCATGGCCCACCTTGTTGAAATTTTTCAATGCCAAGTTGAAGGCCTTCTTCTTGTCTAGGCTTGTGGGAAAGTTTTTAGATGTTGAAAATCCTTTCTGCAATGAAAAGTGGGCAAAGAATACCAAGTTGACTCCGATGCACTTCGCTTCATAAATACCCCTTTGAGGTTTTCAAACAGTTACGTGTCACCATGGTCCTAGGCCTCTTGAGATTTTCTTGAAAATTTTAGAATTTGAGATGAGCTGGTGGAAGCCTCCACATGTGTCCCTAGCCATAACTTTGACCATGGTGCATAAAAAGTCTAAGTCCCTTGAGCAAGTAGCGGGTTCACCACATTTCCTCCCGGCGCAAATACTAAGGTAGGACCTTAAGGCTTCCTCAGAATGAGCACTGGGGGCACTCCACGTGTCTATGGTTTGAGAATTTTACTCCAACCACAAGGGAAAAAATGTCTAACTTCTTCGTAAGGCCAGTGGATATCCTCCATTAGTTTGCCACGATTGTCAACTCCTGTGGGGTCAAAGGAAAGAATTTTTCAGATGACTTACCAATTTCCTTTACATCACAAGCCTGATGGGGCCGTCGAAGTGGGTTTAGACATTGTTTCTTTTGCAAAGTAGCCAAAGCTGGATCTAATCAGAAAGGGCCACATTTCCACAGATGCTGAGATATAAATTTGACAGGAAAAACACACCTGTTAAACTGTAAAATGAAGGGAAATCACCATTTGCGGTCAGAAATGAATCTTTCATTAAAGATAGAGAATTTAGAAATGATATAAGGCCTAAATGTGATCCACCTAGTCACCAACCAAAAGAAGCCACGTTTTTCGAACATTGGGAATAACTTTGACACGGGAAAACGACACCCGTGAGCTCCTGTGGAAATACATGAAATCACCATTCGCGCCCAAAACCCAAATTTTTGTTAAGGTTACAAATTCATTGAAACATGGAAACAAATGAAATTCATGGTTCTAGCATTTCTTTCGACCATGTGATTCTCGAACAAAGGCATAAAATATATATTAACCATTGACAAGCCAAATGACGAGGACAAAGCTTGCACTCATCAACAATGCCTGCAGATTTTAGAAATTAGGGCAAACAGAGCCCGCAAAATTAGAGACTTTTCAAGAAAACTGGGACGATGACAAATTCTACCAACATCATTCTGAGGCATTCAAATGGAATTGAAGCACTCCCTATGAGTTCTACAAGAATAAAATTTTCAGAACACGTGACAGAAAAATAATAGTAAATTGGGAAAATTGGAAGTCAAAGAAGTCAATCTTGCAGAGCACAAAACCATAAAACCACTCCCCCAAAAACGATATTGAGAAACTAGCAAAAATAGGCCATCAATGGACCAGAATGAAATGAGATACACAAATATGAAAGTAGAAACAAACCAATAAGACTATACACTGTACAATGATGTATCACCTTGATTCTTAGGGAATCAATCAAGAAATGTTTCAAATGCTTTCCATTAATAGGCAATTCAATAAATTCTCCATCTAAGTTCCTTTAAGAAGAAGGTATGTTCACCAATTATGAATATCAATGGAGTAAGGGCTCCATCCATAAAGCGTCAAATTTTCCATGTTTGCCCTTATCTTCATGCCTGTTATCCCATAACAGCACGAGATCTCCAACATTGAAAGATCTTGGGGTGACCTTCTTGTCAAAACAATTTCTTCAGCTTCTCTCTGAACTTTACATGCCTTTGAACATGGGATACCCTCCTTTCTTCATTTCAATTTCAACAATCTGGTTAATGCGGACATCATATGGAATTACTTCCTAGTCTTCCAGTTGTTAAATTAATTGATATGAAGATAATTGCATATGCAGGGGGCAGACAGAGCATGAGCTCCATATATAAACTCAAATGGGACTCTTTCTAATGGCTCTTTTAATAGTAATTCAGTTAGCCCAGATCCATCAAACTTCAACTGCTCACCCCATTTTCTCTTGTTCAGCTCCAAGGTTCTTCGTAATGATAATAAGATTCAGTTTTCATATTTTTATTACTAGACTCAACTTGTCCATTTCCGGGAGTATCAATTGCACTAGTGGTTCCATTCATTGTCTCCAATTTGGCACATGGATACATATGCCATAATATGCAGCAAAGTTTGATACCAATGAAATCTATAAACTTGTCTGTCAATTGATCCCAATGATGTTGCATTCCTGTAACATCCTCATTTTATACTTTAGAACAAGTGAATTTTTTTTTTTTGTTTTTTTGATAATTGCATCCTGGTTCTAAATACATAATTTAGAACTCACAATTCAAATAACCATTCATATAACAGACAACCATATGCAGCTGTAATGACTCGGAGTACCTCCGATCTATTCATTCCATGACTCGGTAATCTACCGATCTATTCATGAGTAATAAGAGTCGGTGTTTTTATTTAACACATTACTCTTGCGGTTCTCTTCCCTAATCTGGGATTCAGAATGCTCTGTCCAAGGAATCTAACTGAATAATTGTTACTATTATTCATCGGCATCTCATCCCTTAGACTAGGTGAATTAGGACAACGCAATCAGCAGCTTGTGATACTTTGGCCAAAGATTTGAAACATACTGTTCATGTCTCGTATTCCTTAACGGCATACTCGTCAATCTGGAATACGTCCTTCACCCCATTCATATGTTATATAGAATGTCTTACACTGACTACTGTCAGTCCTTCCTTTCACAACTGAATCACTCGGAGGCAGATTAACAAGGTGATAATGTTATATGGATGCCCACGAGGATTAGGGATATGATGACATACTGGTTCAACCTTGCAGTTCAACCAGTGTGTCATGATACCCCGAATCTCCTAGGCAGCCTTATAACATGACCACGTTCTTAATCGGTCCCAGGGTAACTCGTGCGAAATCAAGTGTAAATCTTAGCGATCAATGCAAAGGGTGTCGCCATAAGTCATCTGCATTGTTGTAACTTCGAGAAGATCCTAATCTTCTCGGAGGTACAACTCTGCAGTTGACTTATGTCGTCAACCTTTAAATCCGCCTCGAAAAGATCTACTCAGTAACAAGCGTTACACACTTGAGTTTAAATTACTTTAAAGACTTTTCCCTAAGGTTTAGCCTTTCCGATCCCTGGATTCTTCGTCTTAAGACGACCCTCCTCTATAAAACCCATTACTTGGTAGAGATATTAAGGTCAAGTTCTTCATCAAGGAGTCATTAGAATACACCTGATTCTAAAGCAACAGAATCGGACAATATCTCATAACCTTTGCTTGAGATTGCCAACTGAACTCCATTTGATTGTATATCAGTTCTCTTAACTGAATTTATATCATACTTTTTGGTATAAAGATATAAATGATTAAGAATCCTAATTTAATATTGTCCTGTTATACTTAGGACTAGGGATTAGTAATTTAATCCAGCTTGTTTAGCGTTCTCTTTTAGGCTCATTTTTAACCTATCTTCTAGAAAGACAATTATTTAAATCCAATATTGCTTTTGCTAGAACAAATTAGAACTACTAAACACTCACAAGATTTCAATCTCATTTCCTTGCAAGCTTTCATTGTCAATCACAAAAGCATTCATATTATACAATGATAACAATGCCCCTTCGTTACATAAACCGAAGAAGGTCAACTATCAGAAATAGAATACAACACATAAGTATCAAACACTTATTTCCATTCCTTTCAAAACTATACAATTACATTTTATGCAACAACATACTTGATACAATGCTCAACGGAAAAGAAACATCTTTTCACATATAGTACATCTGTAAAATCAAGCTGTAATTCATTATAAATCAAATAAACAATCTGATCAGCCTGTCAGATCTGCATTGCTTTTACCTCTTACGGCAACCATCTGCAAAAATAGTCAACATGAGTCAGTTCAATGAACTGAGCATGATAAGCACTAACTTTTAAAACAATTGCAATCCATCAATTGTTTTCATTAAACACCCTGTTTAAATGAGATCAGATATTCACATAAGTAAACATATTCAGACTATGCCCTTGTAATACAAAATGATTACAAATATGTAACTCTAACATTGTTACAAAATAGTCTTAATCACTTTCTAATATTTCATCAAATATTAAAAATCAAGGAACGAATGTACACAAACAATCATTGAATCCAAAATCACAACATTGGTCAGATCGTTTCATTCATCCAATAAGAAGAATATCATAACAAATCGGCTTCCACCAATATGTTTAAACAATTTCCCACTGTTAGACAAATATCATCAAATAAGTCATAAAGAAGAGAAAGAACCACAATCCATTCATACTCCCTTTCACATAAGTTCAAATGTAGACACACAGACAAACAACAAGATCCTCAAGAAATACAGCAACTCATCACATCAATAATCCATAATATCAACCTTTACGGCCCAATTCGAAAACAAGGTCTGCGGTTTTTTTTAACACATTGTAGGCCGCATCCTTTCAAGATTATGGAACACATCACCCTGTATATCCGAACATCTCAGTACTAAATCGGAGTTGGTCAAAAGAATACTCAAATCGATTCTTACCTTGGCGCATGCAAGAGTCACGCTATTCACTCATACAGAGCCATTACTCAGAAAAATGTCTCAAGGATCTCACAACAGTAAATCAGTGTCCAAATGTCAAGTTCAGGACAAGAGACAGAAGTACAGGTTGACCTTTCCAGAATTCTCTAATGATTCGAACAACAGAGGTAACAATTCAAATGATTGCCATATGAATTCCATACTGGATTCAGTCAACGATAGTGTACATATTAAAACTCAGGCAGAACAAATTAATCTACTGATTTCAAACCAAGAAACCCGACTGAACCCTTGTCAATGCCAAATTTTCGCACAAGATTACAAGGAATGAACATAAAAATACACCCAAGAATCTGTTCAACGAAAAATCCATGCAACACAAAAGTAATTCCAGAAAATAACAGAGGTCTTAGTACATGTTATTTCTTCAAGCCACTGGTTCATCATTCACTCAACTACTTAATTCAAATATTCGGCTCAAATATAATATAAATCATTCAATCGACTCCTCAGAGTCGTCCAAATCACAACATTTATAAATCTATATATATTCACACTGTGTACTGTTAATGGGTTTATACTCATAACCGCTGAATCCCTAACAACAGCGTAATATGAAATTAGCTGATAAATCCTTCTATGCCATTCATGGCAATCATTCAGAATAAAACAAATGTAAGCAAATCGAATACCCATTTCAAAACAAGGAAAACAACTGAGCCTCTTCAAAACTTTCGAACAGCTTACACAAAAGAAATGCAATGCATGCCCAGGAAATCTATATCCTTAATCATTACAAATAGCAGTGAACAAAAGACCTGTTACTCTCTACAAGGCTTCCACGAAGATCAAATAACAAAACTCATGGATGAATCTACATTCTCAGTAGTGGACAGCAATATGATTCAATCAAGGACTCCACTGAGTCGTCCAAATAAAGTATAGATGTATCAATATTGTACACAGTCAACAATAATCCCGTTACCACAATAACAAGGAAGAACAACTTCCACTGGGTCGTAAAGACTACGGTAATACAACTAGTTTACCTGTTCCCAGCAAAAATTAGAAGACAAATGAAACCCATAAAGTATCATTAGTCACTGTCAACAAAAACCACGACAGAGTTTCCAAAGGAGCAGTAGAACTGATCAAACAAACAGTATCTAACAGAATCCTTCCATACAGTTTCCACAACAAGAAACGAGCGGCCAAAAATCAACAACATAACAACAGTGGTCTATACCCAACACAGGTATATTCTATGGGCTCACGCCAAACAGGCCGAGCTTTCATGCTCTTTACATATAAATATCTCACATATTTAAACCAGAAAGAATACACAAAGGAATAGAGCCACAATTCGAATTTAATAAACACCCATCAAGAGGAAAATTGAAAAATCGAACCAGAAGAGATACAGTACCAAAAATCAAACAAGATCTCCATAGAAAATCATCTATTTTCTCAAAACATTTGAACAGAGTTGTTCTAATGAAATCACTTGAAAGACAGCAAGATATTTAAAGGTTAGGGCCTAACATGCCTGGATTTTTGATCAAATTTCCGAAGCAGACCACAGGAAGAGCTCAAACTTCCTTTTCTTTTTCCAAGATAAAGCGACCAACAAAATTTTGCTATCTCCATCACATATATATCCTCCATGACAGAGAAAAGAGCTAGAGCAGTTCATACTTGCCATGCAACTCAAAGAGGACTGGTGCGAAGAACCAGTAAACAAGCAGAGAGAAAACCAAAAATCGCGACAAACCAAACAAACCCTCAAACTTCCCGTTTGCATGCCTTCTCGCGAGTTCCGGGCTCATTTACCGAGAATATTGAATGCCATTAAACCAACTTTCCCGCTTAAACTCAACTTCCACCGACCGCCAGAATTGGCGACAGTCCAATGAAAATTCAAGTCCATTTCCAAACTTAGCGAATTGCCACGTCTGCACAGGTTAGCCGTTGCCTAAACCTTCGCCATGACCTGTCCCTCATCCTTATCCATGCATTAATTGCCATAGAAAACGCCGCCCATGGTTTGCACCCCTCCATAGGCCCCTTCATAATCTCCTCATTAGTTAGGTTAGTATCTTAGGTTAGAATTTAGGGTAATACCCATACTAACCAATTTACACATAGATACTAACTTAGGATATTAACACATAGCCTAGGTCTAGGTTAGATTAACACTAATCTAACCCCTAGGTTAGGTTTTAGTTTTAGGTTACTAACCGTTAATAATTCCAGTAAGGTATAACATTTTATATGCCAAGAAAAGACCCAAAATCATGCATCTCCGAACAGGATTCACTCCTTTACAGTCGTTAGGCTACAGGAATATACATGACAGAAATATTACTTGGTCCACGTCCGAGACCTTCCAGATATACTTCGATATCGGGAACCGATTCATTTACCAAGATCAGCCTGAGTCATACTCCTGACCAGCTTAATCAATGCTTCCATACCTTGCAACCTGTTCAAGGTCTGTGATCTAATTCATCACAAACAAACTTAAAGCATTACTTGGATCAATTCCACTGATCCAAGACTAGATATTATAGATGAATGTCTCTATAATTCATTCCGTGATCAGATTAATATTCAGACACAAAATGGAATAAATAAAAGAGTCTAATCATATTCTGACTCAGTCAAGATCTGCAATCTGCAAGGAAATTACAATACATATCAAGCATGATTTCTAAATCGAGGAACACATCCTTATACCAGAAATCACATATCAATACTTGTATGTCCAGGAGAAAGTAACAACAGTTCAGGGTGTTACACCTTCTTGCTGGGGATTGCCTCCACCCACTTAGTAAAGTAATCTATGGCCACTAGTATCCACTTATGGCTTGCACTTGAAGGATCAGAAATTTTCCCAATGAAATCCATTCCCCATTTCCTAAATGGGGCTTCAAATGATACAAGTTGCAAAGGAAGGGAGCCTGAAGCTTTTAGTCTTCCAAAAAAGCATTGGCAGCTCTCACATTTTCTTACCAACAAAGTTGTATCCTTGAAAAGAGTTGGCCACCAATAACCAGCCCTTAAGATTTTATGAGCTGTGACTCTTCCAGCAAAATTCCCCCCACAAAATCCTCCATGGAGATCAACAATTATTTTAGGGGCTTCATCTTCAGTAATGCATCTTAAGAGAACTCCCTCAGGGTTCTTCCAAGCTAACCCAAAATCAGTAATGACATATTTTTGGGAAGCTAACTTAAGTGCTCTTTTCTGATTCTTGATCAAATGTTCAGGGCATTGTATATGTTTGAGATAAAAAATGATGTCCTTGTACCATTCAGAATTTATTAGTTTTTCAAGGACATTCATCCTTTCTTCTTCAACTTCATTTACCTCAATTGTCTGCAGATTGCTCTCTACCATAAGTTTTTCCAGCCCAAACCTCTGACCAATTTTTTTTTTTGGATATCCATATCATACTCTTGCAATTTGTTTACCCATTGACATCTTTTGCTTGAAACCTCCATTTCTGATAGGATATCTTTCACCATGGTGTGGGGAACATAAGAAATGATTTTGGAACTCAGAATATATGGCCTGAAGACCTTTGTTGCTTTTACCAAAGAAAATTCCTGCTTCTCCATGATAGTATACTTTAGCTCAGCTCCTTGTAATGCCTTACTGAAAAAGGAAATTGGTCTTTCAGCTCCCTCATCATCCTTCTGCAACAATACAGATGCAATAGTACTTTCTGAAGAAAAAGAAAACATTTGGAAAGCCTTCTTATAATCTGGAGCTGCTAAAATAGGGGCATTCTTTAATGCTTCTTTGATCCCAGCAAAATCTTGAATAACTGCCTCTTCCCATTTGATACTTTGGTCTTTCTTTAGCATGCTAGTGATTGGGATAGTTAGTTCAACAAAGTTGGAGATAAATCTCCTAATAAAATTAATCTTCCCAAAAAAGGATTGAATTCCCTTCTTGGTTCTTGGAATAGGGACTTTGTTGATGGCTTCTACCCTTTCAGGATCAATCATGACCCCTTCCTTTGACACAATGTGTCCAAGAAAATTTTCTTTCTGAACTCCAAAATGGCACTTCTTGGGATTTAGTGAAATACCATACTCCCTACATCTTAACAACATTTTTTCTAAGTGTTGCAGGTGGTCACTCCTTTTTCTGGAGAAAACAGTCACATCATCTTGATATACAACAATGAAATCATTAATATAGCCAGAGAAAGCTACATCCATTGCTCTTTGGAAAGTGGCTCCAGCATTCATTAGACCAAAAGGCATTCTGACATATACATATGTTCCCCAAGGAGTGGTAAAGGTAGTCTTGATTCACTCTGATTCCTTCACAACTACCTGGTTATATCCAGAAAAACCATCCAAGGTGGATAAAAATTCTGAACCAGTAACCAATTGTAACATATTGTCCATATTTGGTAGAGGGTAGTTATCCTTCATTGATGCTCTATTCAAGTTTCTAAAGTCCACACACAACCTTATATCTCCATTCTTCTTTTTGACAGGTATCAAGTTTGCAACCCATGATGAGTACCTTGTGGGCTGTATGATTCCTCCATCCCTCAATTTTTTCAATTCTTCTTGCATCTTCAGGGAAAGGAGTGGATTGATTGGCCTCTGTTTCTACCTAAATGGCTTGGCAGAAGCTTCTAAGGGAATTTCATGCTGGAAAAGATCCTCTCTGTATGCTTTCAGTTCAGAATAAGACCATGCTAAGCAGTCCTGGTATTTCTTCAACAATTGGACATATGACTGCTTTTCTTCCTTGCTCAGATTGCTACCTAGCCAGATCTTATGTGGTTTATCCTTCATGCCCAGGTCGTGCTCTTCAACATCCCTTGAGGCTGACATGTGTCTGTTGACAATGCAATCAACATTATCAAAGTTTGATTCAAGTGCTACCAAACCTCTGGGAATAGTATTAGTCTTCAACTGAATGATGTCTTTGCCAAATAAAGTCTCCTTTCCATCAGCCACACAAACCATTGGCTCCCAATCTATACGTTGATCAACAAATTCTCCTTGGTTCTGCAAAAACCTTTGCACCTGGGCATCATCTTCGAACACTTTCCAGTGTTTAACATTGTCAGGAATAGATGGCCTAGTCAATACCTCAATATTATACTCACAATAGGGGGATACAGTATAATTTTCAAATCTGGACCCCAATACGGCCAATTTATCTGCTAGAGTATTGTACTTCCTATCATGATGTATTATGTTGAAGGAGTCAAACATCTCAATGAAATCCCAGACTGCATGCTTATACTGCTTCATTCTCTGATTTTTTGTTGCATATAGTTTTCTAACCTGCTTGACAATTAGCTCTGAATCTCCTTTAACAATGATGTCTCTAATACCATATTTCCAAGCAATTCTTAGACCCAAGAACAGTGCTTCATATTCAGCAATATTGTTAGTGCACTCAAAGTTGAGTTTAAAAGAGAAAACAAACTCTTCTTGGCCTGGAGATATCAGAACAATACCAGCACCATTTCCAAATTTAGAGCAAGCCCCATCAAACAACAAAGTCCAAGGAGAACCTACTTGATTAAGAGACTTGCATTGATCAATTTTGTGCTCTTTACCATCAACAAATCCAACAAAGTTATCTGCATCAGTGTTAGTGTATAACACTTCATAGGAAGCATTATTGGGATCCTCAATGAGATGTAGCATCTTCTTTTCACCATACAAACTTTACAAGGCTTCCCTCAATAGGTATAGTGGCAAAAGACATATCCATTTGCACACTACCACCCACACTAGCAGCCCATTTTCTTGATAACAACATTCCCCATTTGGTAGGGAAATCAACAATAACAACATCTAGTTTTAAGTTCTTTCCTGGGTAAGCTGCAAGTTGCACTATCAAACCCTTGACACATCCAACCACTGGCACCTCTCTGGAATCCATGGCAGTGCACTTCCCATAAGTTGTTGTCACTTTGATATCTAATTCATTCATGACCTCAAGAGGCATAACATTGCATGATGCTCCAGAATCAAACATACAGTTGTGTAACAACCTGTCTTTAATAATCAGAGTAGTGAAAAATGGATCTACATTCAGTTGGGACTCAACCAAGGATGTTCCCAAATATACTTCAGGTGGCTCACCTAGTTCTTCTAGCACTTGGGGTTTTTTCAACTCTGCAATGGTAGGAGGAGTCTCAACATTGTTTACATTTCTACCTTGGGTAATATTTTCTTCTTTCAATCCCAAATACTCAAAGGCCCTTTTCTTGTGCTCAGGAATCCTAAGCAGCTCAACAATTGGAACAAAAATCTTGATCTGACTCAAGACTTGGGCAATGTCATAAGGAACGTATTTGGGCAAGGCAACATTTGGAGGAAGACTGAGAAACTCATCTGACAACAAAGGATTTTTCATGGTCTGAGCATGGGCAGGGATACCAGTTCTGCTTGGGGACACAAGGATTTTTCCAGATGTATCTTTCTTAGGAGTTTCTTTTGAGATATTGGTGAGAACTGGAGTTTTTGGTTTGGCCTGAGGCCCTTCCCCTTTGACAACTTTACTCCTAGTGTTATATTCCTTTTCATGGCCAACTACAACATTCATTAACAACTGCCTATCCTCCTCAGAAGGGATTCCTCCATCATACTTTTTAATCATTAATGCCCTTAAGTATTCAAAATCATTACTAGGCAATTCAAAATCTTGTACCATATCTATTTAAAAAGTATGAGAGGGTGGAAGTGGTAATACACGGTGGATGCAATCCCAGAAATCTATAGCAGTTCTGGCACTGATTAATTCAGTGAAGTTGCTCCTTGTTGTGAGCTTGTAGAGCACCCCACCATGCACACATCATCATCAGTGTCATCATCAGCTTCCTCAACTTCTTTGTCTTCATCACATGGGGCATGTGGCAAGAAACATCTATCACACCACTCAATTTCATTGGCTTCTTCCACAATAACAACTCTGGCAGTCAAAGGATCAAGCACAATTCTATTCTCATGGGCTTGGGGCTGTCTATTTCCTGATCCCATGAGTCCTTTTCCTTTGTCATCAGATCTCTGATCACCCCTAGGATGATTTGAAAATATTTCTTGACCTTGTGCTTTATGATGACCTTGGGAACCTTGTCCAATCCCCTTCTCTGCTCTGGCCAGTTTATAGGATATTTCCTTAACAGCTCCAGCCAAAGTTTTCACAACCTCCTCCAGATCCACAACTTTACTTGACTGAGGCTTCTCTGGATTGATTAGCTTGATGCCTTCTCTCTTAGGAGGTTTACCAATTTCCTTGATGTTATTTTCAATCTGCAAAGCCATGGTGAAGGCCTGCCTCAATGTTGTTGGGTTCTTATCCCTCAAATAATAGGCAACCTTCTTATCAAAAGCATCAGAGTATTTTATTAAACAAGAAACATCACTTGGCCTCAGGATCACAGGTAGCCTATTTAGGGTCAAATTAAACCTTATATTGAATTCATGAATTGACTCATTAGGATTCTTTTTTATATTTTCAAATTCTGATAAAAGAAAACTAGGGTCTGTTTTATCTCCATACTGCAATCTAAAAGCATTCTTCATTTCTGTCCATGAATCAATGGAGTTGTCTGGAAAATATTTATACCAGTCCCGTGCATCCTCCTCTAGAGTATGAATAAACAAATTTATGTACACATCCTCAAATTCAATCTCAAATTCTTCCATCATATTGACAAAAATATTTAAGTGTTGATCCCCAGTAATGGCATTATTTCCTTGAAATTTAGGCAGTCTATTTCTAACATCTTGGGGCACAACATTTGGATATCCAGCCATACCTCTGAAATCTATAGGACCAAAAGTGTTCACAACAAATGGAGGTCTGGGTGGGGGCTGGGCCATATTGTTTTGGGGAGGTGATCTTACAAGAGAAACAAAATGATGAGGAGTGAGGGGTCTGTGGGGCACATGAATGCAATTCTCAGAATGAATGTTCTCTAAAAACTCTATTTCTTGGAAGATCCTATCAGCTTTGGAGAACACAGGGACAAAATGAGATGCAAATTTTTCAAATACAAAAGAAGGACCCTCTCCAGTTGGAGAATTCAGATTTAC
Organism: Taxus chinensis; assembly: GCA_019776745.2. Taxonomy (NCBI): domain Eukaryota; kingdom Viridiplantae; phylum Streptophyta; class Pinopsida; order Cupressales; family Taxaceae; genus Taxus; species Taxus chinensis. The sequence goes on from CM034157.1 coordinate 358,024,840, forward strand.
AAAGAGACTACCTGATTCAGAAGCACTTGAGGAAGTATGGAAATCTTCAATGACAGGATGATCAATTTCCACAATTGATAACTCTTTCTTGATTTCTGATCTCCAACAACTTTCCATATTCTTCTTCCTTCTGAATTCATCTTTCCCAGCTCTGGAAACAACTTTCTGGTAGGGTCTCTAGTGAAGAAATATCTTCTTCCTTCCAGCTTTACAAATATTAGTGATAAATTTCAATTGACAGAGGTTAAGACACTGACATTTATCAAAAATTCATTCAATACGGAGTCGCCACTAAGGATTTTCACCTTAGTTGTGCAAATGCACTAAAATTGGTCTGTCAAATGTCTTTCAACACTAAATTCATGCAAAGCTTCATAGATCTGACCTTCCTTTACCCATATTTAACATTGATGATGTAAACTTAGTGCAAAAAACCACAGAAACTAGAAATATTACACGCAGAACTTGTAACTTTTCTTGATTCTTACAAATCTGGACACAGGATGATGTTTCAACAATGTATTTGCACTTTAAAATTTGTAAGAAGCATTTACCAGGGTCTATATGTGTTGTTGATGGTGTTCAAACTTTGCACACCTTCATGTCCCTGGTAATGGTGCCATTCTGGTGTTGGTATCCAAATTGATTCTCCCTTGGAAACTGAGCAACATCAAAGATTTAGCAAGACACTGAGAGACAGACAGATCATATTATGAGTCATTTTGTAGCCTGGGGAGGGGATTTTTCTGACTCTTTGTCACTCGGGCATCAGAGAAATGGATAGCACCTTCATTAAGGATTTGATCTATCCTCACTGCTTTAGGTCGTGCCTTTCGACCAGGGTGAGAGGACCCATTTTGTAACCTCTGTCGGTGAAGGAGAATGAAGATATCCTTCTTTGCACAAATTTGAAAGGGGACCCTGAGAAAATATGATCAATGCACCACAATTTAACTCTCACGAGTTGTCACTTCTAAAGAATGGTGATATTTCCTAAACAGGGTTAAAGGTTACTAAAGACATTATGGAATCCTGATTGCTTCTGCATATTTTGGTAGTAGAATTTATACATTTGTGGACACACAGGGAAAACAAGGGTAGTTCAGGAAAAATTCATTGTTTTTGAATAATTTTGGTAGGAGATTAAGCAGGATAAAATTGATTATGCCAGATCTTTGAGAACCTTCACAACAATTGGAATACTAAATGACAGAAAGCTTCAGAATAGCTAAAATATTCCTTCAACCAGAAGGTGTGCATCAATGGAGGCCCAGATTTGCACGGTTTCACACAATCTCCAAGAATTTAACATGAAGGCTTGAGCTAAAGACTCAATTAAACATCAAAGACCCCTGGTTCCTCATGCCTAAGATACACTCAAAGGCTTACAGACATTTATCTCATTACAGGATGAAGGCTCTTCTTGAAATGAAATTGCAAATGCCACTAAACTGTCACAGGGATGAGATCATGTGTGATTTGGAGGGACTTTAACACAAGATTGCAATAGGAATAAGAAAAACTACTTGCAGACATTCTGAAATAAAGCAGACACAAATTGGTCCAAGATTGACACAGATTAATTTGAAATTGATTAGATTCATCAGCAGGGGAAAGTTTCTTTGAACAGTCTCAGAGCTTGTCAATGGTTGTACACTCACAACCAACTTGACGTGATTGAAATCTAAAACATAGGAAATTAACAGGTTTCTCAGATTGGTCTCTCAGGAAGATGGGCTCTCTCAAATTTTCTCTTAAGAATTCAACCCCCGACCCTTTGCAAGAGTATTCTCATTGCATTTATACATTTCACTCGCTCACTCATCCCAAATTTTCCCCCCAAAAAGAAGAATATTTGAGGAACCTTTGCTTGTTACCAATTTGTCTCAGAAAGTGACGTTTAACAAATTTACACCCAAAGCTGCCAGGTGGAAAAATCATGAACTGATCACGTTTCTCAGACCCTCGACTAATGACTAGGATGCCATGCCACAAATTTTTGACAGTCCTTTTAATCATTTTTATTCTGTCATGCGAGAAATCCCCGTTTTAATCATTTTCTGGTGGCTCTGTATAGCTGGATCTGACAGGAAATCCTTTTCACCCTCGAGGCAACACCTTTTTCATCCTTTTGCACCTGCAACCTCCATCATTTCATCCTTTTCCCATTCTTTCCTCTGCAACTCTGTCCTGCATCCGTGCTTCTCTATTAATTCACATTTTTGCAAGTGTCCAAGCAATTCCAACTTCAAAATATTTACTTTACTAATCCTTGGACTCAAAAATTAAGTTCTAAATCCATTCAATGCACTTTGCAGACAAAAATGACAAGGAATTTCATCAAAAAATGATGAAAAACAATGCGTATTCACATCTCCAGGAGTCTTGGAGAAAAAATGGTGGAAAAATAGATGCAATGCACAACAACCATTGATTCTGCCCCTTCTCAACTTTAGATTAGAGTCATCCATGTGTTTCCTTGGCACAACTGCAAAGGCAAAGTACAGAGGCAAGTTTCCAAACAAGCACGGGCCTTCCACGTGCCCTGGGCCCAAGAAAAACACCTTTTGGCCTTTGAAAAGTCTCAGTATAAAAGGAGCCAGTGGAAGCCTCCATGTGTCTCCTTGGTGCACCTTTGGTATGGTTCCCAAAAGTGGAGACCCCAAACAAGCGCGGGCTCACCATGTGTCTCAGTCGGTAGAGTTGTTGAAAAATTTTAAGGACCAGTGGAAGGCGCCATGTGTCTAGGGTCCGAGACAATTTTCCTTGGCCATTGAAAAGTCCAAGCAAGGGCAGAGTGAGTGGAAACTTCCAAGTGTCCCTTCAACACTTCTTCAAAAGTAAAATTTAGGGGCAGGTCCCCAAATAGGCGGTCCCTCCATGTGTCCCAGGCCTTTAGAAAGTTTCTTGAAAAGTTTAAGTATAGAGAGGAGCCAGTGGAAGCCTCCACGTGTCTCCCTGGCGCAACTTTGAGATGGTGCCCAAAAGTGGAGACCCTAAACAAGCGCGGGCTCACCATGTGTCTCCTTGGCACAACTACTAAGGTAGGACCCAGAGGTGGATCCTCAAATGAGCACCAGCCCTCCATGTGTCCATGGTCTGACAAAGCTACACCAGCCACATGAAAAAATGTCTAAGTCTGGGCAAGGCAGTGGAAACCTCCACGTGTCTCCCCGGCGTAACTCCAAAGGTCAAACCAAGAGGTGAATTTTCAGATGAGTGCCAACCCTCCACGTGGACAAAACTTGAGTTGAAGTGGGCCTTAGAGTTTCAAAGTGCCCCACCGAGCCACATCCAATCAAAAAGGGCCACATTTCCACAGATGCTGAGATATAAATTTGATGGGGAAAACACACCTGTCAAACCGTAAAATGCAGGGAAATCACCATTTGTGCCTGGAAATGAATCTTTCTTTAAGGACAGAGAATTTGGAAATGATATAAGGCCCAAATGTGATCCACTGAGCCACATCCAATCAGAAAGGACCACTTTTCCATAGGTATTGGGACAAAAATTGACAGGGAAAACAAAACGTGACTGTGGAAAAATGGAAGGAAGGGAAAAAACCTGAGTTTATGCCCAAGTTACAAATTCTTTCACATGGACAGAGGAATGGAAAAAAAATTCTGGATTTAAAAGTGATCCTGACCAAAGGAAGGGACTGATCATGGCAACCAAATGAAGGACAAAGCTTTCATGCATCAACACGGGGAGATAGAAAATATGACAGAGCCCGCAAACTAAAGAATTTCAAGGACAAACGGGGCAAGATCAAATTGAGCACCAACACTCCCCATACTACTTTGGTTTCTTCTAAGAAGTTCCTTATTACAAAGTACTTCTCCATTTCATTGATCCAATTCTCAACCCCATCTCCCTATGTGGTACCACCAAATTTTGGTGGACTTATTATTTTTATGTCATTAGTAAGTTTAGCTACCAATCTTGCCTTCTTATTTCTAGGATGATTAGGTGCATTTACAACCACATTTATAGCATTATTGTTGGTATTCATAGCATTATTATTCACTACATTATTTTTTTTATCAATGATGAGATTTCCAGTATTAATAGTTTTTCTTGGAGGCATTAACTTATTCTATTATGTTGGGGGACACATGAGGCTCACTGTGCCCTAGATTGGGACTTTGACAAGATTGAGGAGTTTAGGAACTGAAGTATGTAGAAAATTTTCAGAAAAATAAGGTATAATGGTAACTAGGAAGGTGTTGAGTTACCTCAATGGAGGGTGCGAGATGGATATAAGGAAGCTACAAAAGTATCATATGGTTCAAACGGTGATGGACCTCCTCATAAAGCTTAATGACCAAGATTGGTGGTCATAGGAAAATACCTTGTGGCTACACATAACAAAGAAAATGAGTGAAGGGGTAACTTATAACTTGGTGGGTTTCATTTCTAAAACCATAATTAAGGAAGCACATAGAGGAGATAAGATAAGTTTTGACATGATCCTGTTACCCTTGTTTTTGTAGAAATTAGAGTTCTCGATGAACCTACGGAAAAAGTATGGCAATATCCTCAAGGAAAGAAATATCTTGCAGAAATATTTGAAAAGTATACATATGATGGGACCATGAGTGGCCTCTTTAAGAAAAGGGCAGAGATATGGTATGATCACTTGCATGTCACTTTTGAGGAGGAATGGAGAATACCCAAGTAGTTACCTTCAGCATTAGGTAAGAAAGTACAGTTTGTGGTTTATCAACACTTATATATTACATGCTTTAGGAAAAAGGATGGAAAATGGAGCCATTGGTGTAAGCTTAGATATGCCTTCAACGTGTGCTATTTCTAGGCATCTTTACATAGATTTTCAGACACGCACTGACTATTGTTTAATGAAAACAAGGTAAACTGTGATTACCACACATTGATGAAGACTTAGGTGTATTCAAGTAATTCTACATATATTAATAGGTTGATTTCATATGACATTAACATGAAGACTATGTGTTTGGAAATTAGTGAGATTGGGGAAACCCTAGTATATATCTAACTCAAGCCCAGGTTGGAAAATGGGAGATATGTGGAGAATGAGTTAAAACTTTTTTGGCCACCAAAAGGGAAACATACAGTTGAAAATTTGGCAGATGAGGAACCAACCTCACCCATTTTGGAAGAAGAAGGGGAAAAGGAATAACTGTAGAAAGATAGTGGTGCTTTAGATCCCAAGGGTAGAAGATAACCCACTGTTGGAGAGAAAAGTGAGCGCATGGTAACCCCTCCACTACAACAAGAGGATGAAGTGTTGGAGACAGGCACACTAGATGTGGACCTAGATCAAACTCCCAAGGAACCTCAATATAAGATGTAACTACAAAGAACAAAGGCTCAGAGCATGAGACCTTTACAACCCCATAGGAGATCACCCAAGACTTTTCTAGTGAATGTAGAACCTGAAAATAGGTAGAGGTGCAAGCATATTCCTCAGAAGAAGGAGAAGAAGAAAAGATTGAAGACAATGTGCCAAACACTCTAGTTCAGACCGAGGATATAGATGAACATCATAAAATGGATATGAAAAGAGATTAAGAGGAGATGAAGGAATAGAACATAGATAGTGGGAACACTGGCATGGAGATAGGTGAAGATAAGGGTGAGCCATTTGGCACCCCCCCTACAACCTAGACAGGTAAAGAACTAGTATTAGATTCAAGTTCCAGGATTCCTAAGGGTAAGAAATCTAGAAAAGAAAAAGAGGATGATACATATGAGACTCCATGTATTGGGTACATTGATGACCCAAGTAAGATCTTATGCACGCGGTTCTAAAGTACTTTAGAGCCCAAGGATTTGTATGGGTGGGAGATCATGAATGAGGAAATGGTGAACACATGCACAAGGAAAATATTATCATGGATGATGCAAAATCATATGGATGATCCTGACTTTGACATATGTGAATAATCCTATGTGTCACACATATTGAAGAAGGCGCTACATTCATGCCATGTGACTGTCAAGCCCTTAGTCATGTCCGAAAAATATGTAATCAATGCTTTGGTGAAAGTTTCTATAGAGGTTGCACATAGAAATATTTATAAAGTGGTAACCATTAGAGTGTTGTTAGAGGACAAGAAAGATAATGAAACTGAGATAAAGTGCCTTACAGAAGAGAAGGAAAAAGTTGAGGCAAAAGTGTAGAAAGTCCTTAAGATGGAAGAACAAATTGGGGATGAGATTATTGAACAAAGGCCATATTTAAAGGACAAGGGTGCAACAGAGTTCCCATCCACCTTACAATATTTATGTACGACAATTAAATTTCTATTGGAGGAAGGGATCATGTGTATGCTACTACCAAAGGATGCTGTAGAGAAAGCAGCAAGGCCAAAGGCCACAAATGCAAGAAAAATTACATGTTATGAGTCCATTTTGCAAGTTTTGAAGGATGAGCTTAAGAAAGTAGATTTGGAATTGACAATGTGCATAACACCATATGTGATAATAAAAAAAGGACTATGGTAGAATAATATGAAGTCCTTTAGGCATCAAATAATGAAACACTTGGGTGTGTAGAGAGACTTACACTGGTAGAAGAAAAACACGATGCGCTTGAATCTTCTGGAGTCCCACACAAGGAAATAATTAAATAAATTGGGAAAATTATCACATAAAGGATGGATGTAATGGAGGGAATGGTATTGAGCATGGCTAATGTTCTTAGAATATTATGTAATAAAGGTGAAAAGATGAATCTTGATGAAATTGAAGCTATAGTTGTAGACATTCCAGATAAGACAAATCAAGTGCTAAGTGATTGGAACACATTGGAGGCAAATATTAAGGTTGAATATCTAGAGTTTATCCTTCTAGTAGAAGATCAGAGCACAAAATAGTTTCTCATTCTTTATGTGTAGTAATTACTTTATTCTTTTATTCATTATTAATTATTCTTTGTTCTCTATTTATGCAGTAAAAATAGGGTACGCCCAAAATAATTTGAAATTAGAATTTAGCCATTTTACAGATTGGGGATAATTTTGGCCATGGAGTCTAGAGAAATTATTCTAGAAGACTTGAATAATATGCAAAGGATATTTTGGATAAGAAAAATATCAAGTGCCATGCAGATTTTTAGAGCCAATAATAGGATTTTACTACAGTTGTATTATTAGGTAATCTATTATTAGTGAGCTTGAATGATTTGGTATTCTCATGTAAGGGTGCATGTATATTATTAACATGTAGCCTATTTTTGAAGGTGCATGGGTGGTGAAGGGAAAGTACCCACCCCTATATATATGTAATGATTTGCACAGTTTATAGGATCATATTTTGTAGAATTATACTACTTGTTTGTATGCACGCATGACTGTGGGGACATTGTTATGTATGTAAGAAGATTATATGTTTTGAAATATTTAATATAATGGATCATATTAGATGGATAATTGTTTTGGATGTAACTGAGCATGGATCTTGTATGGTAACTCTGGTAATATTAATTTTTTAGTTATTCCTTCATATGGTTAAGATCTATATCTAGTTTATGCAGTGTGGTTTAATTAATTAACTGTTATGGATCTAAAATATAAATTCAATCCTGCTAACATATTTTACAATCTTCTATAAAGAGGTACCTGGTACCCTAATGTGATTTGGATGAGTGCTCAGTTCAGAATGAGTGATGTGCCAGCACGCCCTGGGATGTTGGTGGTAAAATATAGGATACAAATCCTGCCTCAGATGCACCATGCTATTTGTGATCCCCAACACTGCCTGTCGTGTTGATCACCTTGGTATCCTCTCTCTTGCTAAGTATACCACATAATGTGGCACATCAGGTATCCTAACTATAAAAATGCACTTGTAGTAGTTCGCATCCCCACCTAGTTCCTTTTAGTATTCTAGTGACACCACATTAAGCAGATCCATTTGGTTGGCTCCTTGAGAGGCTCCCTATACCTTGCTTCCTATTGCCTCTGATATGGAACCAAGATCTCCATATTTGGCCTTGTAGGCCTCTCTTTACTTGCAGTACCTATCCTACTACTATATAACCAAGTCCCTCTCCTGGCGAATCCTCGCTAGCTCTTGTCCCATGGTATCCCTCTTCTAGTGTGTAACATATAGATCTACCTGCATCCAACTATCTCAACCATTCCTTAATCACCACCTTGTCCAGTTGCAGGTATTACTGTCTCTCCTCCCATAGGGAGTTTCACCTCTCCTCCTACCTACGTAGCCTCCTTCATGGTCTTGGCCACCGAATGTTATGTGAACTACTCCACATATCCCTGCCCCACTCCCACATCATTTTCATTAGTTTTTCATGTCTCCCCCTCCTACGCCGATGGATCTTCCATCAAAGCAATGGAAAAGTGCCTCTCAGTCTCATACCATTTTTTTGGGTATTTTATGGTCATTGCGAGCATTTTGACCACACTTAGAGTGTGACAACATTGTATACAAACTCGATTATCTATAGATATATATATAGATATTATTATTTTTGGCTTGGATATATTGTGTAATATTTTATCTCTCTAATGGCTTGCTTCACTTATGTACTCTTAGATGCTCATAATTTCTGATGATTTATATGCTTTTTGAATGCATTCTACAGATGATGATGTGCTAACTAAATGTTTTCTTTTTGTTGTTTTGCTTTATATGATGCTTATGTGAACACAATGTAACCTGAAAATTTTGTTTTCAAAAAATATTTAGTACTTCTTGTTTTGTTGGAAAAATGTGATGAATGTGATAAAATAAGAGAATGAGCCCACTCCTCTTCTAACTCCATGTAACTAAGATGCGAGGGATCAATACCAAAAAATAGAAGGGATGTGAGTTATATGGTTTTGATGAATGGAAATGATGAAAGATAGACAAGATATTGAAAAAATTTGAATTAGGAACGTACAACTTAAATCTACACATAGTTTACTCCATAGCATAGAACTTCATTTGCTTGCAATTTCATCTAGACTTAGATCCATAAATGGCCTTTTTGGTCATTCAAATGTGCACATGTGTCTCATACTTGGAAGAACTGAGTCATTTCAGACAAAAAAAAAAACTGTCCCTAAGTTGTGGGACCTTACGTGCTTGGGATAGATCTCCAGAGAAGGCCAGTTTCTCTACCTATCTCTAATGGTACTGCTACTCCTAATGCTGAAAAAAATTCCTAGACTAAAGATGGTAAGGGACTAGGGATAGAAGGATGTGCAAAAAGGGGAAATCCTTAGATAAGAAAGGTGATAGTTCTAGGTAAAGGGTTGATCTCTCTCCACGAGCGGTGAAGGAAAAAAAGAGGGTGCGAGAGAAGAGGGCGGCGATGCGTGCCATAGATCAACACATGGGCTTGGCCTTGTAGCACGCACAACACATGAACACATGGAATACAAGTGGGAATACACACAATATGTTAGAAAATGAAAACAGAGAGGTGAGATCTAATGAAAATGAGAAAAAGAAGACAAGAGTTCCACAAAACATGATTTTATTTCTTAAGGGATGCGCATTCAATTACATTCACAACAAGAGATGAGAATACATTACAGAGACCATGTCAAGTTTTGAAACCCATGGGAATTTGGACACCATTTTGGCATGGTACCGTTATAATAGAGAGAGATCTTTTTTATAAAGCATAACTCTGCTATTTATAGAAGAAGTAGAGAAGAGAAGGAGAAAAGAAGGGAAAATTGGGTTCAAATCTACAACCACCAAGAACAAGTGATAAATGCCTATAAGTCCTCTGAAAGGTTGTCAGATGTACTTCCCCATGTTTTTTTGGCATTTGGACGACGAAAGAAGGAAATATATGAATAAATATGGTTGGGGTTGATTAGATATGTGCATTGATGATAAAAAAGACGTTTCCCTATTTTCCATTTTACAAATCCCACTTATATTTAAATTTGAATAGTCCAACATGTAGCTTGTGTCAGTTACTCTCTGAAAATCTCAAGAGCGTTCTGATCTGAGATTTGTAGAAAAATATATGTTTGTCAGAGCATGTTAGAACCGATTAAATGTTCTAGACACATGGCATGCACGGATTGGCTAAATAAATCAGCCAATTGTTGATTTGTTTTATCATTTTTTGCATGCTTCATTCATCAGTTCATTTTCAGGATTCGGCACCCTGTTGGCATGCTTTGATAGGTTACATGTAACACACTCAAGTTTGACAGATGATGTGGAACAATGACTGATACAAAAGAGGGTGCAAGGCACAAAAGAAAGAGGCACAAAGGGAAGAGGCACGAGACTTCTAAGAGAGGGTACACAAAGGTGTAGAATAAGGGCATGCCAGAATATGCATGTGGAAGAAAGGTGCATAGCTGCAAAAGTAGACAAGTATGCAAGCGAGGCACAAGCATTAAACTAAGGAAGGCACAATAGAAAGGAAGAAAGGTGTACACGAGGCACACAAGTAAAATATGGATTTCATGGTGCACAAGTGTGAAGGAATGCAAGGGAATCAGTTGATTTGGAAGGAAAGTCTATAGAAGTGTGTGTAATGAGTGTGCAAAAAATAGAATGAAAGTGGGGGTGAAAATGGGTATGCAGAGTGAAGGTGAAAAAGGTGGGAAATGGAAAGAGGTAGAAAAATGAATGGAAAAGGAAACATAAGGAAGAAGGAATCAATATGCATGGGGAACAAAAAATATATGCAGTCACATAAAATGTGCCAAAGAAACAAACTTGAGTGCATGCAACCTGTAATGTGAAACATCAAAGTCATAATAAAATACAAGGTATCTAAATAACTAGGAGAGTTATTTAGATAAAATGTTTGGCGACTTTAAGGGGCCATCTTCCTGCTAGATGAAGAGACTAGTAGCCTTATAATTCCATTGGGAATGGATTCAAATGCTAAACTTGAAGATTTTTTCTACAACTAGAATAATACCTGGAGTCACTTGAAGCTTTTTCTGATCTCTAAACTGAACTGTTGCTCTCATATGAAGATATTATGAATTGTATTGATGAGAGTGAAATCTATGCATTGAGTGTTGGAAGTGCCTCTACCAAGATTGATCTATCATCTGATGAAGAAACAAAAAGGGGCACATGGGTGGAACATGAAAGGAAAGGCACTAGAGGGAGAGCACCAAAATAGAAGCACAACACTATGTATAAAATCTAAAAATCATACATGTCCCAAAGGTAACATGCAGAGTGTGGAAAATCACTTGTGTTACTAGAAACAAACCTATTCTAACCTAAAATAACAAGAAGCATAGGGCAATCAAGTAAAACCTGTAATAGGTAGGGATAAGTAGCTTCAATTCCTCACAAATTGTGACCATGTAATTGATTTGGCATTGAACATGGTCAGAAACAAGAGTGAGAAACTGACTTGTAGATGGTGTCTCACCCTCCTCAAAGCATAGAAAACAAAATATATACTTCTTGCACTTGTTCTATGCTTGGATTTGGGAGGAATTGATGTTGAACTTTAGCACACTGAAGTTCTACCTCATGCTGTGAAATGAGCATGACCGGTGGTAACTCTGTCTTTGCCTCTATACTAGCCAAATATCAGATCGGGCACAATATGATCCTTGTGATTTTCCCACTTCTCTGAATTTTAATCCTGCAGATGGGATCCTCATGTAGACTTTCCTCTTGAAGGGAATTTATTGCAGGATGGATCACACAAAGTTGGGTGGCATTTGGTTCTACCTCTTCAAGAAACTTTGTCTCCTCCATAAGCATACCCTCTGAGACTAACTTATTTTCTTCTGAAACAAATGCTTGCATGATTTCCTCTTCCCAGTGAGAGTTACATGAGTCATGCCATTCTTCAAATATTCGTCAGTCATTAAACATGATGATGCTAGTTGGGAAAGGTGCGTTGGAAGGGAGCTATTCATTTATTGTATAATATGACAAAAGGAATTTGGAAGGAAATGGGAGGATGGACGTGGAAGGTGCGGAAGGTGTACACACAAGAGGAGTGGAAGCACACACGAGAGGGATGATGGTAGATAAATGAAGGTGAGAGGATGGAGGGGGAATACTTAGTAGGGACAGCACATAAGAAGCTAGGAAAATGTGCAGTGGGCTAAGATGATGTAAGTTAGTGTGGAGGAGTGGGAGGAATGTAAGATGGTAGTGTAGGGTTGTCCCGTTGATAGGGTTATCATGCACTAGATTTTTGATCCTCCATTTCTTCCATCCACTCTGTAATATGGGACAGTATCTCAATAATAAAGTGTAGCTTTTGTTGGGTGCTAAACCAACCTAGTTCAGGGCTGACCCATGGATAAGGGACCTTGCAGCCAACTCTAACTACCTTTATGGAGCACTTGACTCTGAGCTACATTATGTCCATCTCCATATTTTGTACTTTCCTCTCAAAATCAACTTCTTCCATGAATTTTCAACCATAATATGCATAAACCTATTTTTCATAAACATTTAGGTTAGAAAAAATTGGGTTACATACATTTTTAGGATAATGGTGTTTATAAAATTGATTTGGAGAAGGATTTTGAAACTATGGTGATGGAGGAAAATAGATATGCTATTGCAAATGAGAATTCTAGGAGGGGAAAGAATTCATGATTGCACAACTTCAAAGATGAAGGTGGAATGATGGAAGAAGGAAAATGAATGAAATAAAGAGGGGAGACTAGTCTGTGAATGAATTAATGGGTGTGTTTGGATCTGTCGAGTCACCAAATGTGTTGAAAAAATTCCTCCAAAGGCTAGATCCCAGAAAAACACATCTAAATTTCTAAGATGAAGATGTAAATATATTCAAACTGGTCCCATCAGGTATGTTAGAAATGATTGGTTGTTTAAATGTGCACCCGTGTCTCGGATCTAGAAGAACCGAATTATTTGAGACAACAATGGAACCACCCCCAAGTTGTGGGACATTACACATTTGGGATGTATCTCCAGAGAAGGTCAGTTCCTCTACTTGCATCTAACGTTACTGCTACTCTTAATGCTGAAATTAAATCCTAAATTAAACATGCTAAGGGACCAGGGATAGAAGGATGCATAGAAAGGGGAAATTCTAAGCTAGGAAGGTGATAGCGCCAGGGAAAGGGTTGATCTCTCTCCATGATCAACAAAGAAAACAAAGAGGCCATGAGAGAATAGGGTGGATGACATGTGCCATATATCAACACATGGGCTCAGCCTTCCAGCATGCACATCACATGAAAATAGGGACTGCAAGCAGGAATACACACAACATGCTAGAAAATTCAATCAGAGAGGTAAGATGTAATGAAAATGAGAAAGGGAAGACAAGGGTTCCGTAAAACATGATTTTATTTCTTAAGGGACACACAATAATTTACATTAACAACGGGAGGTGAGAATACATTATAGAGACCATGCCAAGGTTTGAAACCCATGGGAAGTTGGCCACCTTTTTACAAAGTAGAATTCTACTATTTATAGAAGAAGAAGGAGAGAAGAGAAGGAGAAAAGGAAGGAAACTTCGATTAAAATATGCAACCACCAACAACAAGTGATAAATTCCTATAAGTCCTTTGCAAGGTTGTCAAATGTGTTTCCCCATGTTTGTTTGGAGTGTGGATGAAGGAAGAAGGAAAGACATGTGTAGTCATTTTATCTACCCTAAATACTATTTTCTAACCCCAAGCACGCCGATCTATCACCAAGCGGGCACTGGGCACTCACCTGAGGCATGTGCAAGCACTGAGATCATCCTTTATGTGAGCATTGTGAGAATTTTTTTCCATTAATGGAGGATGATTTATAGAGTTAGAAGTACATTCATTTAGTTAAAATAAAAGTGGAAGGAAAACTTACAGAATCACACCTTAATGAATTACATAAACTTAATAACAATTTAATAAGCATAATAAACCAATTCTGAGGCATGATAGTCATATAACACAAGGGTCTACACCCTTAAGCATCATATACAAAAAAAAACCATATATATATATTCATTTATAATAGTTATGATAGCCACATTACAATCAAAAGAGGTCATCATAGACCATACATATTAAATGACAGAGAATCAACTCACACATATCTTCCCTGGTATGATACCCTAGCTATACCCTCCCATCTAACCACTTTTATAGATCCTAGTGCCATACAAAGGCTCATAACATCCCTCACAATCCTTAGCACTAAGTTCTCTAAACCCTAGCATTATTGTAACACTCTGTTACTCAAAATTTTACTCTCTCAGAATTCTCTCTATCTATCTCTTATTCATTCCTCTGTATTTGGCTCTTGTCCTCTCTCATCTTTTTCCTCTAGCCCGATCATCTCTTTTTATGGGATCAGCACCCACCGCCATGCCTTCCCTTCTAAATAGATCATGTGCCAAGTGTCGATGTGGTCTTCCAATGGTGAATGATTATCCCTTTGCAAACTCTCCACTCTCTTTAATGATGCCTTTTGGGAATATTCCCTATTGAAATATCATTTTCTTGACCCCTAAGGTTCCAAGTTGGCACCTTATCCACTCATCATGCCTAGTAGGGTCCTCACATTTTTCCTCAAGTGCTCCCAAAATTTCAAATATGGCTAAGTACTTTGAACCCATTTTATGCCTTTCGTGTGTGCCCTTGTTTCTCCTAAACCCTTATTAAACCTCTTTTTCTTGCACACTTTTCCTTGAGTGCCCTTATTCTCACTGGTCCTACACGTGCACGTGCCCTTTGGTACTTATCCAATATTTCAAATCCCAACATTACCCCACACTAATCATGTTATCAGTTCTTGAAAACATCCCATCCCTTAAAAGAATAAAGAATAGAGGGAAAGAGACCACTGAATAAAGAATGAAAAATGGAAGAATGGAAGAATCTGCTACTGCTATAGGAGGAGTGGGAAATCCTTTCTCACTATTGCCTCAATTTTTTCCCAAGCATCCACTTCACCCTACACCTACTAAATTAGGACACCCAATAGAGCACTCACCTCCTCAAAACTCAATTTGTCTCTCTTAGCATTCATTGTATCTACAATTCCTTCTAACTTCTTGCTAAGGTCATCCAACACATCCATTCTATGAGTGACCTGGGGATACAACTCCTTAAGATGGTTCTTAATCAAATCCTGCAAGGATTTGATTGGTTTCATCTTCTTCTAAAACTATGCTAGGATTTTATCACGCTCTACCCTATTCCCTTATATTTTCTCTTTAAACTCCTTTAGACCCACCTCATGCATAACAACCAATATACTTGCAACCTTGTCTTTGTCAACACAATTTAATACACAAACTTATCCATTTTTGTGGTAGTCTTTATAGTGGAAAGGAGCTTGGAATACCAAGTAATTATTTCCCCAATCTTAAGGATTTCTTCCTCCTTCTAGTACGTCAATGCCTCTTCTACTGATTCTAATGTGAGTGGTCACCTTTCCATGGTGAGGATGCGGGTCAAGTCTTCACAGAATTGCATGGTTGACTCATATTTTTTCTAACAAGGGGTTAGGTCTGGGTGCTTCAAGATTATGGCATCTGAGATCATCTCTATATTCTTATGAATCTCACTCACCTTTTACTTCTCCTCCTTTAATACACACCTTAATTGTGCACTGATCAACTCTTCCTAATTTAACTCCTTATTCTTCTTAATGATTTCTTCATTTTTTTTCTAGTTCTTCCTCTAGGACCTTTACTCTGTCATTCCTCCTGAAGAGCCTTACCTCAACATCTACTAACACCTTGTTGAGTGCATTGCAAACTTTCTCATCTGATAGTCATTGAGCATTCACCAGAGGGTTTAATCCCTTAGTATCTGGTATATTCATCAATGCCTCATAGTTGACCTTGAATTCATGCTCATCAGCACATGACTCAAAATCCCAAGACAACATCTTCCTTGTGCATGGGTATGCATCCTATTCTTAGAATGAAGACGATGCAAGGAGTTGGTTTGAAGGCATGATACTTTAGAAACGTGCATGTAGTAACTTATTTGGATAATTAATATAAGTCATTACTTTCTCCTGCACTACTACCACACCCTTTCTAGTTGTACGTATTTCCTTTAGGAAGATTACCGCTAGGCTGGGATCTTTGCCCATTCTTCCATATTTCTTCTCTACAGTTTCTCTTTCCTCTATCTCCTTGAGCACTTCTTCGATGCTGCACTCCACCTCTTCTTCCACCAAGTATTTTATTATTCCTGCTACCTCCCTTTCTGTGACATCTTCTATCTACTCCTTGGTCAAGTTTGGAGTCCTTTGATCCTTAGTGTTGACTTCCACACTTCCCCCTTATCCAGAGCACCTCATTCGTCCTAATTATTATCTTCATTTCCATCCTCCTCTGAGTCATGTACATCATACACAGGATGGTCTTGAGTCTCACCGCACTCTTCATCATTCTTGTCATCCTTTTCAACCTCCATGCTCTCCGTTTCTTTTAAGTCTGAATTTTCTATTACTTTTTGCTTCTTCCTAACTAGTGATTCCACTATAGGAGACTTTTCTTTTTCTCCTTCAGTTGGTGACTCCTTATTTACCGAAGAATTTTATTTCACAGGGGGATCCTCTTGCTCTGGTTCCTCTTCGTCAGGTGTTTTTTCTTTCTCTTATGTGGAGGATTTCTCTTGGTTTTACACCTGACTTATACGCACCTACATATTGCACTATCTATACACTTTGTGCCATTTTCTCAAGGGCATCCTCTCTCTTCCTTTTCCTCACTGTGACCTTCTTCCTTAAGGTGGGTTATTTTGGGATAGATACATAATTTTCATTGTAACCGAACTTCTCCTACTTTTCCCTTATGTGTAGGTATACCCTTGTTGCGGTTCTCCCAGAAAATTAAAGGTTATTGGTTTCATCATGTGCATGTCATGGGAGCCATAGTTATCCACATAGGCACACTTCTTTAGGTATATCAAAGTCTTTCGCAAATCACAGTAATCCTAGTTTATTTATTTCAAGTCAAACCTTAACTTTTTTGCCTCTTTGAATCTATTAACCCTAGGTTGGAAGTATTGTGATGTGACAGAGAATGATAACTTTCACCTGGGACCCTTGGCGACATCTGCTAGAGTAAACCGACCAATGAAAAAATGTTAATAAATGGTGAATTTAGATTCACCTTGCAGTAAAATAGGTAACCTTAGGTATCCTCTACTCTACACCGAATGCATCACACATCTGCTTATACCATTTGTCTAGGCTAGCCTTGTGGGCGACCATCATGGTGTCACAAGTATACTTCTCAAATATTTTGGCAGGGAAGGGGTTCTCATCTGGGTACTCCCATATAAATTTATCTAGCCAATCAAGCACTCCAATCTCTAAAAACATGATTGTAAGGATGACATTACTAACCATGATCTTCTATCCATCACGTGCGTCACTAATGATTTCTTCTACTATGAATTCTGAGAGGTTATAGATGGACCCCTATGAGATTTTCAAGAAACTTTTCAACCCAGCCTTATTGATTTGTGTCCATCTCTCATGCCCAGTTAATTTTGTGACCAAGCATGTGGCCATCCTCATTACATGGTCAAGAATCATAGAGACATCGAAGTACCATGACCCCTTCTTATAGTCATAGGCTTCAACAGTCTTCTTGATGGGATCCTTGTCATTCAAGTGATCATCAAACTAATCTCCCTCGCAGGTAAGAAAAATAAACTTGAAGATTAGTTGGGGAGTTATCCGCATTGTACATCTTATGGAGTAGAAATTATCTTCATGTACGCGTGAAATTAACCATTGGTACAACCGCTCGGGTTTTCTGAAATAGGGAAACTCATAGAATTGCAACAACCTGACCTTCTCCATCTTCACCTTTACTTCATTTTCATAGATAGGCATTCCATCTGGTGTCTTGTCTATCAGAAAAACCAGTTCCAATGCCATCTCATTCTCCATGGTGTTTATTAGATGGTTGTAGTTTCTTACGACCATCTTTCTAATATGAGACACCCATTCCTTTCCAAGCAATACACAATCTAGGTATTGCCTCTCCACGTACCAATATTCATTGAAGTTGGTGAGAACAAATTGTTTCCCTTTTCCATTTCCCTTCTTTGGTGAAACAATGGTTACTTTCCTTGGTGCCATTTCTCTTGTCAGGTTACTAAAATTCCTTTCTTCTGATCCTAGCTCTGCTTAGTTCTACAGCTCTACTCTTACGTGAAATTCCCTCTAATCTTGTGCCCTAGCTGTGGAATCCTAACCTGGAAAAACCTTTCCTTCCACAAGATGGCGTATTCACTTATGGGATTCAACAACTCTTATGACCCACTCCCTCATTCCCATGTACTATTTTTCTACCCTAGTTCATTGATCAAAAAAGCTATACACTTAGCTCTTTACAACCCTCTTTTATATAACTTTTCTCAAGGATGCCCTAGTTCTCAAGAGCTCTTCGATATCACAAATTCAAGGTAAAAATAATGTACCCCAACCTTATACTTATTGTTTTTTCTTATATTTTGTAGTAAATGTAATGCCACCTACTATAGTACCTTTGCAATAAAGGTGTATTTTTCTTCTAACGCCAAATTTTGGTGCTTTTACCCCCACACTCAATCCTATGTGAAATAAAACCCCTATAACCTTTTCATGTGCAAAAATCCTTACTAATCGAAGATCATTTTGCACACACCCACAACACTGAAGGTATTTCTTCTGTCCTTACCTTGATTTTTGACATTTTCTAACTCGTGTTGTTCTTGGGCTTCTCATACTTGTACATGGTCTTCCAAACTCCTTACACCAAACTCCTTATTTCCACCTTTTCTACATGCACTCTTCAAAACTATACACTTTTTATCCTTCAATCCTGGCCATTGAAACACAACTCCCACTACCATCTTCCATTACTTATCTCATTACTACACCCCACAAAAAAATAGATGCATAGTCCTCTACGCATAAAAAACTTTTGAAATTAATAAGTGGCTACCAACACACAACACACACACACAACACAAAAATAAAGGGAAACAAGAAATGAGAAGGGGAAACACAAAGAAAGGAAATGCATTAAGAGAAATCCAAGGATAAATGACAATACTACCTTATTTATAAACAAAAGGAAGACTTATTTATAATAGGGCTTCAGCCTACTCCCAATTAAATGGTATGGTAACCATGTTCCATGTAGTGCTTGTAATAGACAAGTGCATGAATAAAGTATATAGGATACAATGTATGGGCCCATCCAATGGAATTTGAATTTCCTAGGATGGCACATAAATTTGGATTCATACAATAGAACCATCTGTCCAAACTCAATTTTTTTGTTCTTGATGTGTCTATCATGGCATGCCTTCTTGCTGGATTTTTCTATTTTCTGAGTCTAGTGAGCAATAACCCGCCTCTCATATAACTGCATTAACTTATCAATCATCTCCTCAAGTGCATGTTCATTAGCTAACCCTCCTGATCTTGCTATACATAATGATGGTAATATAAATTCAATAGGTAACACCACTTCCGCACCAAACACCAATTAAAAAGGTGTGGCCTTGTTTAATCTTGTATAAGTAGTCTGATATGACCATAACATAACAAAAACTTTATTATCCCAATCCTTTCTTCCCACATCACAAATCTTGGTTAGCGCATGACTCGGTATGTTGTTAAATGCCTTAGTTGTTCCATTATCTTATGGGTGATAGGGGTAGTATTTTGGTGGGCTACCATAAATTTTGTCAACAAGATTCTAACTATCTCAGTCAAGAAATGAGTACCCCTATCACTTGGTAAACTCAGTGGACACCCATATTTTCTGATTATATTTTCTCAGAAGAACTTAGTTGTTGGGCTTTGAAATATTGACTAAGTACCAAAGGGTGCATGCGTGCACAAGACTAATAAGGAGAAGGGCGTGCAGGGAGAAGTGTGTGAGATAAAGAGATTTAAGAAGGGTTTAGGGGAAACCAGGGCGTGCACGGAAGGTAGAGCCTTGGGTTCAAAGGACTTAGCCATATTCACCATTATGGAGGCACTTGAGGAAAAACATGACCCAACTAGGCATGCTGAGTGAATAAGGTGCCATCCTGGAACCTTGGAGGTCAAGAAAAGGATATTCCATGTAGGAATATTCCCAGAATACATCATTATAGAGAGTGGAGGGTTTGCAAGGGATAATAATTCACCATTGGAGGACCACATCGACACTTGGCACACAATTTTTTTAGGAGAGAAGGCATGGAGGTGGGTGCTGATCCTATAAAGAGAGATTCTCCGACTAAAGAAAAGAGTCAGAATACATCTGAAGAGGAGCAAGAGGAGGAGTGAATGCATAAAGAGTAAAATGCTGAGTAAAAAATTATTGTAGTAATGCTAGGGTTTAGAGAACTTAGTGCTAAGGGTTTTGAAGGATGTAATAAGCCTATGTATGGCTCTAGGGTTTGTAACAAGGGTTAAAATGGGAGGGAATATCTAGAATATCATATCAGGGAATATCTTTAGGGGATAATTATTTTTCATTTAAGATGTATCATCTGAGATGACAACTTTTGAATATAATATGGCTACCATATATACATATCACATACTATAATGTGTATATATGTGTGTGGTTTGTTGTTCTGTATATCATGCTTAAGGTTGTAAACCCTCGTGTAAATGGCTATCATGAATCATATTTGATTTATCATGCTTATTAAAATGATGCTTAGTTTCTCTAATGTATTAATGTGTGGATATGTAAGATGCTCCTCCCACTTTTCTTTAACTAAGTGAATGTATTCTCATTCTACAAATCATCCTCCATTAATGGAAAAACCTTCTCACAATGCTCACATAAAGGAGGGGCTCGACACCCACGCATGCCTTGGGTGAGCACCCAACACCTGCTGGGTGATAGGATGACACACTTGGGGTTAGAAAGTAATATTGAGGGTAGATAAAAATGACTACATCTTGGTTCCATTGTCGGGACCTCTTTTCGAAAGTGTTGTGAGAATGATGCATGATGACAGAGCGCTTGACCTTGGATAGTGTCGAAGCATGGTTTAAGAGCATGAAGGACGAGTTTTCTCAAAGATTTAGTACTAGACCTGAGTGTTATGCACACAAATGGGTAGAAGAACATCTATATCATGAGCTATATGAGATCTTCTTTTGCTGCTTTTTAGTGGAGTTGTATGAATGGATTTCAACGTATGCATCTAGATCAAGCTGGTACTATAGATCTCGTGTGTGGACCTAAGATGAATATTAGAGGCTACATGATGTAGATTTGACTTGGACACATACTATTAATCATTGGTGGAGAAGAGTGTTGATAGTTATACCCTAGAATACACTATTTATACGTATTCTTGTTCGGAGGTTTTTGAGTTTGAGTTCTTAAGGGAGCCTAGAGGATCATTTTTGCATGCTATCCCCTTAGCTATAAAGATCCTGATCATTACACTAAGTTTGGAAGCATTTCCTATGGCTGGCTAAGCTTCTTTTGAGTGCTGGGCGAGGAAGCTAGGGTGGAGGAAGATGATGGACCTTGTGGCTGAAAAGGAGAGGGAAGAGAAGATGACTCAAGTATAGTGAAGCTCATGAAAGGGATTTGATATAGAAAATGTGAGGTTATAGGAGTGATGGATCTATGGAGGTTGACATTACAAGAAGGAATTGAGGTTCATGTAGAGGATGTGGAGCCTGAGCAGTTTGTACTACTCCATCTTGGAAAGTGTGGGAGAGAGACCCCTTTAGCTTCTGATGAGAGTTTATCACTTGGAGAAAGAAGAGCCATTAGCACATGCACATCTAAATCCACTGGTGACCAACCCCTTGGTGCTTAGTTTTCCAAATCAAGAGATAAGTATTGCTAACCCAATTAGTATTCGTGGGAGTGACCGATCAACACCTAGGAGGTATAACTTTTCATTTGGTACATCTATGGCTACACAATCATTTCCTATGTTTGGAGGAATATTATCTGGAATGACATTTGGGAAAAGTACGGGTACACAAAGCTTGGGTATCACATCTAAAAGTGACGCAAGACACACATCTGATAGTGGTGTAATATCACAAACTATTAGTGTGTAGTTTAGTGGGACATTGGGAACATTAGGCACAACCACTTCAGGCCCTTTACCAGCTACGGGAGGTGGATTTGGTGGAACAGGAGCTAGAGGACCTAGTAGACCTAGCAGATCTAGAGGATCAGGAGGAACATGACCTGTTAGATCTAGTGGATCTAGTGGTGGAGGAAACACTAGGAGGAATCAAGGTTCTAGATCAGGTGGAAAAGGGCCTCAACCACCTCAGCAAGTATTTTTTGAAATGTATTTACATCTATCAGATTACAAATGTGTTGAGGATGTTACATAGCATGTACACAAATGTGAACTTCTATGGCATGTGAAGGGGATCACTACCCCCAGAATGGAAGGCAAGTCAGTTTGTAACAACATTGTAAGGATGTGTGCATAGTTGGTACCAAAATTATGACCCCCATTAGATAGTGGTAGATTACACTACATTGTGGAATGTATTCTTATCTAAATTTCATATCCCTAAGTTTGAACAAAAGATCATTAGTGCACTGAAGGATATTCAACAAGGTATGATAGAGAGTGTGCAGGAATATGATGTGTATTTTAAGAATCTCTTATCAAAATTGTCTTATGATATTCATCCTTCTCAACATGCTCAGTGGTTTGTTGGAGGGTTGATAACACCTTTTAGGAGAGCACTTTCACACAAGACTTTCACAGACCTACATGAGGCCTTGGAGGATGCCCTCGTGCACATTGAGGTTGTTAGAAGCATGGATACTGATGTTATCCCTTTTCTTGAAGCTCAGATTGTTGTAATGGCCAAGACACTAGAGAAGCTATCTATGAACTCGGTGCATGAGACTCATAGTGGCCTATGGTGCATAGATTGTGAAGTAGAAGGGCATACAAAGGATAGTTTCCCTTGGAGATCGGTACGTGCACCATGATAGTGGACTATGAGATTTTCCATGAAGATCATGATGCAAGTAGGTGTCCACTACTAGCACATGATCCATAAGAATGTGTCTTGCTATTACAATATTTTCACCTCTACTACTCATGACACCAAGGATTGTAGATTGATTGACCAGATACATGATGCCATTGATATTGGTGTGTGCCAAACCAGCCTTGCAAACAATTCCAAGGATGATGGTTGTCACTATGAAGGGTGTGAAGATGGAGGGGCATGTGGAAGAGGTTTCAGAGGAGGATTTTGTGGTCATGGAAACCACAGAGGAGGAAGAAGTGAGTTCCCATGTGGAACTTGTTACAATTGTGGATCTACGGAGCACTATAAGTGTGAATTCCCAGATCTGTTACAATGCTCTTGGTGTGGAAAGAAGCATAAGTATGAGGAGTGCCCAAAGCTATTTGAACATATGAGCCAACAACACTAAAATGAAAAAGGTACTGGAATGGTAAGCATAAATAAGGATGACTCATAATGGATGCCAAGGGTGGCGCACGAGTCAGAACTAGAACCTGTACTAGTAACAAGGTGAGCTGAAGCTACACGCACCAAGGAGATACCAAGGTAGAAACCATTGGTTACAAGAGAAGAGGTGGTATATGGGAAGTATCTAAACCCTACTCATCAGAAAGAGGTGTATCAAGAGACCATGGATGTAATTCAAAGCCTACAAGGAGAGATCTAGTGCCCAAAGGAGAGTCAAGGACAGTTAGAGCAAAGGAAGAGCACTGAGGCTCCACAGAAGGATCATGGATGAGGTCAGGGAAGTATGCAAAATGTTAAGGAAAGAGAATATCATTCCCTTTATAGGGGAATGGCTATGGGATAAAAAGTACCATGCACTAAGCAAAGTGCGTGAGAGGTAGGTTCTACATGCTAACCTTCCTCCCCATAGCCTTGACTATGATAAGGAAATTATCTTAAATGTTGTTGTGGATGGATGGCTTCTGAAGCAATATTCTGATTGATACAGGTGCGGAAGTCAATGTTCTCACTCTAGATGCATGACATCAAATGGGAAGGCCCCCATTACAACCATCTTCAAATGTGTTGTATATGGATAACAAGACAAATGAAATGTCCATTGGTGTTTTGAAGGATGTTGTTATCACTATCCAAGGGGAAAAGTTCACTAGGGAGATTTCAAAGGTCTTGGTGCTAGCCAAGGTAGACAACTTTCTAGCATTACTTGGTGCACCCCTGGTGTTATAAGAACAATGTTGACCTATGGTTCAATAAAGGATACATAAGTATTTGAGAACAAGGAAGAATGGGTAATCATCCCCTTGACTGAAGGGAAGTCAACACCCTATATTGAGCCCTTGGGTGAATAAGTTCTTGACAGGATCTATGTGCACTCTATTAGGGACCCTGAGGTGATTAATCCTATGGAAGGAGTTATTCAGTTTGAAGATGCTCAATCTATGAGTGATACCACTAGTGTGTCATGTGACAATTGGGTGCACAAGACATATGAGTTAATTGGGTGGTAATTGAGAGCCTCTGTTACAAAATTAACAAAGGAACATTCAGTCAAGTTCCTAGGAGGAAAGAAGTTTTCAAGCTATTGTGGAGGAGCCAACCCTGATGTTTTCTTACAAGAGATGGAGACCCAGTGGAAAAGTGAGATCAAAAGAAGAGGGATGCTCAGCTATAACTTACTTGGGACCACAGCACATTGGTGGGTGACACATCGCGATAGCCTTCTAGAGTGGCGTGAAGTGAGAATCACGTTCTCTGTTAGGTTTTCCCAGAGCAATGCACCCATTGTCATACAAGACTATCATGGGAAGGAACCCACCTCGTTTCACATCCAATCATGTGAGAAGGCCTGGATGGAAGGCATAGAATGCCTTGCCACCTTCTTTATGGGTGCATAATTTGTACTCCACTTTACAAGGCTGTGTGTCACACATGGTATATTCACTCAGAGATGCACCGTCAGAAAAGGAAATTGGTAGGAGTTGACAGATGACCTCCTTCAAATTTTTGAATATCGAGAGTACAAGCCATCAGTGGATAAGGCATTGCAAGTTGTTAAGCACCTTACGATGGGAGATAGTGCCATGGTGGAGGATAGAATACTGGAGTTATTGGGTGAACCTGGTTTGGAAGTGCACTTTGATGAGGAAGAATCAGAAGAGACACAACTTGAGTGTGCATGCATAGAGAAAGAAAAAGGGAAATTGGTCTATGTGATAGATGGAAAAGAGTTGGAGAATTTGGATGTTAACCATACTAAAGGTACACGAGAAGTTATGGATAGTGTTGATGAGAAAGTGAACACCTACCATGAACCCCTCAAAAAAAGAAGGTTAACATTGGTTCATAAGAGGCCAAACCTAAGGAGGCCACTATTGGAGACTATTGGTTAGAGAAGGAGGTTTCAAAGATCATTGATCTGTTGCATGAGTTTCAAGACTTATTTCCCATGTGGGTACCATGAGCTTAAAGGTGTTCACCACTCCTTGGGGGAAATGAAAATCAAGTTAAAGGAAGGTGCATGCCCAATTCAAGAAGAGACCTTATTGAATGAATCTGAATATTCGTGCGTCAAAATCAAGGAGGAGATAGACAAGATGATTGCATCAGGCATCATTGAGGCCATTGAGGAATCAGAATGGATAAGTTTGATGGTCATCAATATTAAAAAGGATGGGAAGGATAAGGATCTATGTTGACTATAGGGACCTGAATGTAGTATGTGTCATTGATCCTTTTCCAACCCCTTTCACCAAAGAAATCCTAGAAGGAGTAGCTGGGCACGTGAGATCTATTCTTTCACAGATGGATTCTCAGGATATCATCAAGTTAGAATTCATAAAGGAAGACCAAGAAAAGATAAATTTCACCACTAAATGGGGAATATTTTCCTACACGGTCATGCCTTTTGGATGAAGAATGCACCTACTGTTGTATTTTCATGCATAGTGGTGTAGGCATTTCAAGACTTCATCCATAAGTTTCTTCAAGTCTACCTTGGATTGGACAATGTATGGACTAGTGAAAGACCATT
Source organism: Taxus chinensis (assembly GCA_019776745.2). Taxonomy (NCBI): domain Eukaryota; kingdom Viridiplantae; phylum Streptophyta; class Pinopsida; order Cupressales; family Taxaceae; genus Taxus; species Taxus chinensis. The sequence continues at coordinate 358,050,755 of CM034157.1, forward strand.
GTGAAAATTTGAGGCTGATGTTTGAGAGATGTCGGTAGTTGAGGATATCCCTCAACATTAAGAAATGTGTCTTTGCTACTCCATTTGGAACCCTATTGGGACATATCATATGTAAGGAAGGATTGCTGGTGGATCTTGCCAAAGTTGTCATTGTTGTGGGATTAGGGGAAGCCTACCAGCCAGAGTGCACGTGTGTACAGATTCCTTGGGCATAGGGGGTACTACCAGAATTTTATTAAGGGGTATGCCAAGATCACCACGCCATTGGAGGAGTTCCTGAAGCACAAAATTACATTTCATTGGGGAGAAGCGCAGCAGATGGAATTTGACACATTGAAGAATAGGTTTATCACCGCACCCATATTACAATTCCCTCTTGGGATAAGACATTCCATGTACATGTTGATGCTTTAAGGGATGGAGATTGGAGAATTCTTAAGCACAACCTAGAGATGGAATTGTTGACCACACCTTATGTTTTGCTAGTAAGAAGTTGACACCAACATAGCAGAACTATACTACTACTGAACGTGAAGTACTAGCAATGATCTACACACTACACAAATTCAGGCAATATCTTTCTGGCAACACCTTTCATATTATACACATACCACATAGCATTTAAGTACTTAGTGAACAAGCCCATTTTGTAAGGGTGCATATGTCATTGGTGGGTCTTTTTGTTTTAGGAGTTTGAGTTTACAGTTGTTGTGAAACTAGGAAAGAGTAACTTAGGGCCTGACCATTTGTCAAGGATTGACTCAGGAGAGGATGTACATAGCATTGAGGATACTATGCCATATGCGCAACTGTTTAGGTTGTGACATGCACCCTCTGACTTGGAAGATATTGCTGTGTTTCTCAAAACAGGTGTGGCGCCAGAGGGAATGAAGAATTTGGAAAGGAAGTAGTTAGCCATATGTGTCGCACCCTACATGTTAATTAGTAGATACTTATACAAACTAGGCCGCAATGAGGTTTTGCGTCAGTGCATGTGTTAGAGCATGAGTGCACTGATAATCATGGAGGAGGATCATGGTGGGATTGAAAAGGAGGACACTATGCAAGGAATTCAACGATGCACAAGATTATTCTAGTAGGTTTTTGGTGGGAAATGATTTACAAATATTGTATCAAGTTTTGCAAGGCCCGTGACCATTGCCAGTGCCTTTGTAAACTAAGGAAAAGAGATGAGATGTCCCTTAAGACTGATAGCTAGCACAGAACCATTTGAGAAATGGGCCATTGATTTTGTAGGACCTATTTCACCTTGCCAAATGAAGGATAGGTTTGCACTATATCATTACATGCACTGACTACTTAACAAGGTGGGAAGAGGTGATGCCTACAAGGGATTACATAGTGAGAACAATAGCTAGGTTCTTGTGGGAAAATATAATCAGTAGATATGGATGCCCATGCTAAGCTTAATCAAGTGATAGGGGTACTCATTTCTTAAATGAGACAAGTCAGAATCTTGTTGGAAGAATTCATGGTAGCCCATCACAAGATTACCCCATATCACCCACAAGCTAATGGAACTGCTAAGGCATTTAATAAAATTATTAGTTACACATTCATCAAAATTTGTGATGTGGGAAGATAGGATTGGGATGAGAAAGTTTCAGTTGTGTTATGGTCATATTAGACTACCTATAAGAGGATTGAACAAGGCCACACCTTTTCAATTGGTGTTTGGCGCATGGAAGTTTTGTTACCTAGTAGAATTCATGTTACCATCATTCTGCATATTGTGTGCAGGAGGGTTAGTTGATGAGAAAGCACTTGAGGAGATGATTGACAAGTTAATGCAGTTAGATGAAAGGTGATCACTATTGGTCGCTGGAGTCAAAAATAGATAAAGCTAGGACAGAAGGCATGGCATGATAGACACATCAAGAACAAGAAGTTTGAGGTTGGGCAGATGGTTCTTCTTATATGATTCCAAGTTTTTGTGCCATCCTTGGTAAATTCAAAGTCCATTGGTAAGGGCCCATACATTGTATCCTACATACTTGATTCAGGTGCTTGCCAATTACAAGCACTAGATGGGATGAGGTTACTAAGACATTTCAATGGGAGTAGGCTGAAGCCCTACTATAAATAAGTCTTCTTTGTGATTATAAATAAGGTAGTATTTCCATGGTAGCCTAGGATTTCCCTTAATGTAGTTTCCTTTCTTTGTGTTTCCCCTTTCATTTTTGCTTGTTCCCTTTCTTTTTGTTTTGTGTGCATTGTGCACTAGTAGCCACTTATTACTTTCAAAAGTTTTCTATTGCACAGAGGACCAGCACATCTAGTTTTGTTTGGGGTGGAGTAATGTGACAAGTAATAAAAGTTAGTGGTTATGTTTTGATGGCCCAGGTTGAAGGATAAAAAACATGTGGTTTCGAAGATCACACATAGAAAAGGTGAACATAAGGAGTTTAGTGTCAAAAAGGCTTTAGAAGAAACCATGTAAAAGGATGAGAAGCACATGAACAACATGAGGTAGGTGATGTCAAGAACTACTTGGATTAACACATAGAAGAATGAATGCAACACTATAAGTGTGGAGGTGTGTAAGGATTTTTGGTTAGTAAGGGGTTCTTTCGCACCAGAAGGTTGTCAAATTTTTTTTGTGTAGGATTGAGTGCATGGACAAAAACCACTTAAGTTTGGATTTGGAAAAAGTCCACCTTTATTGAAAAGGTACATTGGTAGGTGGCATGGAATTTATTGCAGAAAAATTAGAAAAAGCTATAAATAGAAGATCATGCAAATAGCATTATTCTTTACCTTGCATTTTAAGTTATTGAAGAGCTCTTGTGAACTAGGACATCCTTGACAAAGAAGGTATGTAGAAATTTTGTGAAGATTTGAGTGCATAGTTAGTTTGATCAGTGAAGTTGAGTGGAAAAATAGTACATGGGCTATGAGCAGAGAGGCTTTGTGTGGAAGTTTATGATCCTGCAAGTGAATACACCATCTTTATGGAAAATTGGTTTTTCCAGGTTAGCATTTCATAGCTAGGGCACGAGGACTTGGAGGGATTTTTCTAGAGTAGAGCTGTGAGATTTGAGAAGAGTCTAGGACTAGAAGAGAAGAAAATAAGTTTTAAGGACCCATTGAAGAGAAATGAAACCAAGGAAAGTAGAGCAAAATTTTCACCAAAGAAGGGAAAGGGAAAAGGGAAAACAAGCTATTTCTACAAATTTCAACGAAGAATGGTACGCAGAAATGCAATACCCAGATGACATATTACTTAAAAAGGAATGGGTGTCTCATATCAACAAATATGGTTGTAAGTGACTACACGGCCATCAAACAAGCACCATTGAGAAAATGAAATGACATTGTAACTAGTTAAGACCTATAGAGAAGACGACACCAAATGGAATGCATATCTATGAAGATGTAGTGAAGGTGAAAATGGAGAAGGCTAGGATTGTTACAATTGTATGAGTTTCCCTATTTTGGAAAACCAGAAGTCATACCAATGGATTATGTCACGTGTAGGTGAAGACCATTTCTACTTGCGAGAGACATAGGTCTTAGGAAGTCAAATGATCTCCAAGTGTCAGATTCTATCAGGAGAGAATGATGATGACTTGGATGATAAAGGAGGTCATAAAGAAAACATGAAGTGGAGGCCTATACATAAGAAGGGGTCATTACTTTGACATATGTAACTGACCTCTGTGATAAGATGGCGTCTTAGTATGCAAGTCATGGTCAACGAGAGGTGGACAGGAGGTCAAAAAGGCGTCATTGAATTTCTTTCCAAAAGATCATGGGGGTTACCATCTATAACCCCTATGTGTACATTCATTGAGGATTTTTCGATCTATGATTGCATGAGAGAAGACCCATTCTTCTTAACTTGCAATCTTCTTTCCATTGAGATTCGGGGTACCTGACGGGCCTAAGGACAAATATTGTGTTGGTACCTTGAGGTTACCATCGGAGCCTGCAACTTCGTTGTGGTGCATCGCTTTGTCGACATCGGTTCTCGCGAATCCCTCTTTCATGGTTTCAGAGCTGTGTTTCGGTAAACCCGTGCACTCTTCGTCTTCTCAGTTGTTTATTACTTCTGGTTTCTTCTTATTTCCTCATGTGCAAGTTTTTTTTCGATTATCATTTTGGAATTATTGCTCACCTCATATTGAGGTTTCAGCAGTTGCAAGTTAATGGAGTGCAATCTCGCATGGTTTGCTTATCTGACCACGAGCTCGCAAGTTCATATTTGGATATTTCTAGATCTTTGTGGCTGTATGTTTCTGGGTTATTTCTTGCTGGTTGTGTTCACTCTTTCAGCTGCAGGGTAAAAGAAGAGCTTGTTTTTGGCGTAGACCTGTGATTACTGGTTGTGGATCATTATTTTTTTCTCTCACAAGGAAGTGTATACTCAGACTATTCCGAGCTTCTTCCTCATCGCCGTGGTTCCTTGCTGTCTCAAAACGTTTTTTGCAAAACCTCTCACGTTTTTGCCTGATCTCTCACGTTTTTGGGAGTCTACTCACGTTTTTTTGACCCTTGTTGCCTTCCCCAGCTTCAACGTTCAACCTTCTATGACTTCTAGGCATTTTTAACCTGTTCCAGGCGTTTTTTCTATCCTCTGGCTCGCTGATTTTTTTAACTGTCCAGGCGTTTTTTCTCGTGGATCCTCTGGCTGTTTTTTCAACTGTCATGGAAGGCATTTTTTCTATCCTCTGGCTGTTTTTTCAACTGTCCAGGTGATTTTGCACTGTCCTCAGTATATTTTTCTCTCCTTTCCTGCGTTTTCCCAGCTTCTCTGGCCGTTTTTCCCTATCCACTTCAGGCGTTTTCTTTCAGTTGGCTACATTTATTACACGCTATTCTGGTGTTTTTGGACGGTTGAGGCATTTTTTTGATTACTGGCAAGTTCGCGTTTTTTTCCTTCAGACTGACATTTTTTGGACTGTTCTGGCATTTTCTTACAGTGGACAGTCACTGCTTTATCCATTTTTACATTGCGGTAAAATTTCATCCCCACGTGGCTTTCTCAGTCCGCTGCCAGGTAATATCTCTCTTAAATTTTTGATAACGTTTTTTATTCACTTTTTTTTAAAAAAAAACGTGGTTTCATTCTTTTTATCTTATCACTTCTTCTAAATAACGTGTTGTTACAAATAACCTTTATTTTTAAAAAAGTATAAGGTAAAAACATTACATTTTATTGGCATTGTAAAGTTTTTTGGCTAAGTTTTATTCTCCCTTCCGTCGAGTGCCGAAGACGAAGGGTGAGGTCCGGGATTGGCAGGTGGCTAATCAGGTCTTTCCTCAGGGAACAAACCTTTTAATATCTTACCTCATGTTATTTTTTGCCATTTCCAACGAACATACATATGATTTACCCTTTGCATGCGTTTAGGGCACTTTTTTAATCCGTTTGCAGGCTTATTGGTTTTTTCCTGATTTCAGTTGCGGGAATTGTTACTTTGCTATAACTTTTGACTCGTTGCTCGGTTTTGAGCACTTCTTTAGTCAAAGTTGCATGTTTTTTCGCACTCTAGATGATGGGATCATTTAGTTCTTGTAAATGCACTAATTTGACATAAAGTGCCGCATTCTTGGGGGGGGGTGTCTTTGTATTGCTTTTTTCAGCTCATTTTTTTTTTAGCTTTGTCATTCCTTTTTTTGTGGACTTGTGAGCGCGTCCGCCACAGTCTTACAACAAAGGGATTCCTTTTGTGCGACGTGAGACGCTTTTTCTCACCAAAGCTCTTTCTTCCCCCTCTTCTATCTCTCTTTCTGTGCTTGTTTGCAGTGTTGATCTGTTGTGCCTCCACGAAACACTTGATTGTTGTCTCCACTCTTGCGCGTTATTACGCTAATTGCAAGGTGAGTGACAAACTGGTTCTCGGAACCGCAGTCACGGACCTGGTTGTAATCAACGCACTAAACTATAAAGTGCCAAACTCGGGGGGGGTGTAATATTGTTCTTGGGTGGTTGTTTCCTTTTCTCATTTCCTTCTGCATTCCTTAGTTATATCTCTTCACTATGGATATCTCTAAAGTACCTTTGCTTACACCTTCAAATTTCTTCGAATGGAAATCTAAAATAATAATGGTTAAGTGGGTAAATGGTTATACCGATATTACCATGGGGTTAGAGACTGAACCTACTGATGAACCCGAAAAATCTAAGTGGTTCAACCGTTGTGATGAAGCCTTAGGTCTTTCTTTGTATGTCCGTATTTCTCCTGACTTGCTCTTCCACATTGAGGCATTCCTGAAACACCCGATCTAAGCATGGAAAACGCTAGATGATATGTTTGGAAACAAGATGACATGAGAGTGCATGAGTTGGAAAACGAACTACTAGGGTTAAATCCTAGTGACTTTGAAAACCTACAGGCCTTCTTCTCAAAATTTGTCCACACTAGAATGCTTCTAAAGGAATGTAAAGTGGAGAAAGAAAGATTCTCAATTGATCTTGTCGATTCTTTCTAAGTTAGGTCCTGAATACTCTGTTTTCGTTTCAACTTTTCACGCCACAAAAGCTTCCTTGGGAAAGTACTTGGACTATGCCCTCCTTTGACAGTTTTTCATCCCAACTCATTCGAGAACAGGACAAACTCATTCAAATGGGGACTCTAAAATCCAAGTCACATGCCCTTGTAGCGAATAAGGGCAAGGGAAAAATATTGAAAAGAAGAAAGAAACTAAGGACCAACCTAAGAAAGAAACCAAGACCAACCAACCCCCAAAGCCCATCACGTGAATACTTCGACTTCTGAGCCTAAAGCAAAGAAGGAAAAGTATTTGTGTTCCTATTGTAAGAATACTGGCCATGACGAGCAACATTGTTTTCGGAAACAAATTGATCACTTAACTCATTTACTTGAGAAGAATAAAATAAGTGTTCCTGAATCCATAAAACAAAATGCTCAGAAGGTTGAGTCTTCTAATGCAAAAGGAGACTAAAACTGAAAAGAAGAAAGGAAAGGCCCTCGTAGCTAGAGTCAGCTCCTTCATCAACTTGGATTATCGATTCTGGTGCCTCGCACCACATGGCTTCTTCACATGTTGAGTTCTCCAACATTGAACCATGTGGCATGTCCCAAATCACGTTGGGTGATGACACTCATGTGTCGGTTTCCGGTAGTGGATCGGTAGAGATTGAAGGTGGAACATTTAACCAAGTGTTGAGTGTTCCCAATCTCTCTACCAATCTCCTATCAGTTTACCAAATCACTCACCTTGGTGAAGGAATGCGAGTGGAATTTGGTCCTAACTCGGTGATTATTCATGAGCTTAACTATGACTGCTACAGTGGCTGAGGGAAAGGCAGATCACCGTTCACGGTTGTATACCTTCTCCCATTTTACTTCTGATGCGACACCCACTACCTTCCTCACTCATGCGGATGAGGTTAGCAAGTTATGGCATGAGCGTTTTGGGCATCTAAATTATCGTTACCTTGAACAATTGAGCCAAAACGAAATGGTCAATGGGCTACCCCGAGTTAAGTTTTCTAAGGGTCTTTGTGAGGGTTGTACCCTTGGAAAGCACCCTGAAAAAAGATTTAACAAGGGAAAATCTTGAAGAGCTGCTCGTCCCTTGGATCTTGTTCATAGTGACGTTTCTGGCCCTTTTCCATCTCCTTCTGTTTACTAGAGCTCTATATATACTAACCTTCATTGATGACTTTTCGCGTTATACTTGGGTATATTTTCTTAAGCTTAAGTCTGAAGTTTTTGAGATTTTTCAAAACTTTAAGGCTCTTACTGAGAAACAAGCAGAACGGTCTATCAAGGTTCTTCGAACCGACAATGGAGGTGAGTATGTGAGCAATAGGTTTGAGGATTTCTGCACTTCTGAAGGGATTCTTTGCAGCGTACAGTTGCTTACAGCCCTTCACAAAATGGAGTTGCGCGGAAAGAAAGAACCGAACTCTTAAGGAGATGGTCACTTGTATGGTTCACTCGAAATCTCTTCCTCCACAGTATTGGGCCGAAACAGTGAATTGTGTAAATTACATTCAGAACCGTGTTCCACACAAGGAAGTAAGAGGTATGACACCCTTTGAAGCCTAGTTTGGACGCAAGCCTGATGTTGAGCACTTTCAAGTCTTCGGATCCAAGGCTATGGCTTGGATTCCCAAGAAGAAATGCAAGGCATTGGAACCACAATCCAAACCTTGTATCTTTATAGGGTATCCTGATGGCGTGAAGGGATATTTATTGTTGAATCCTAATTCTCATGAGCTTTATATTGAGAGAAGTGTGAAGTTTGATGAGTCATCTTTGAATTCTACTTCTCCACCTATAGAGGTTCTTCAGCTCGCTGATTCAGATTCTGACTCATCAGATGATGATACTGTTGAGCGTACTCCTCTTCCGGATCCTCCCAACCATCAGATCTTTGAGTCTTCTGATTCTGATAGTAGTGATGATGAGGACTATGTCCCTTCTCACTCAAGTGAATAATCTTCTAACTTTGATCTTGATCCTCCTGGTCCCCTTTGGGCTAGGAAAACTTTGCAAAGTGCTGGAGATTTAGCTAGAGATACTTTGGATATGAGACATACTCGCTCAGATTTCACTGGACCCCACTCCTTCTTCACCTCTGCTTCTGATCCACAGTCTTTCCGGGAGGCTTCTGGAATTCCTGAGTGGGATTCTACCATGGATGAGGAGTATTCCTCTCTCATGAAGAATGATACTTGGGATATCACCACTCTTTCGAAAGGAAGAAAAATCGTTCGGTGTAAGTGGGTGTTCCGAAAAAAGTATGGAGTATATGGAGACATTGAAAATTTTAGAGTGCGATTAATAGCTAAGGGTTTCTCCCAGATAGCTGGGGTTGATTATACAAAAAAAAATTCTCTGGTTGTGAAGATGACTTCTATTCAACTGACCCTAGCCATTGCCACAACAAATAGATGGAAAGTCCATAAAATGGACGTTAAGAGTGCTTTCCTTCATGGTGACCTAGAGGAAGAGATCTATATGGAACAACCTCCAGGTTATGTCCATGATTCCTCCCTCGTTTGTAAGTTAAAGAAGTCTCTTTATGGCCTTAAACAAGCCCCTTGGGATTGGTATGCCAAGATGGACTCCTTCTTACTTACATCAGGGTTTACTAGGTGTCACTCTGATCCAAATGTTTATATTCTACAGCAAGATGACTCCATACTCATTCTTGTTGTAAATGTTGATGACTTGTTGGTCACAGGAAGCTCTTCCTCTATTATTGATTATGTGAAGATCGCCTTAGACAACAAGTTCTCTATGACTGACTTAGGTCTACTTCATTACTTCCTTGGGATCCAAATTTCACAATCTGACTCAAGAATCTTGATTTCACAACCTAAGTATGCTCTTGATTTTCTTGCTCAGTTTCAGATGTCTGATTGCAAGTCTTCTGCTAATCCTTTTCTTTCTGGGGTTAAGTTGGTTTCAAATTTCTCTACTCCCTTGGTTGATGCTACTCTTTACCAAAAATTAGTTGGGAGCTTGATCTACTTGACTCATACTTGACCAGATTTATCATATGATGTTGGGATTGTGTCTAGATTCATGCAGGAGCCACATGAGCTGCATTGGAAATCAGCTAAATGGATCCTTCATTATGTTCGTGGCACTTATGCTGATGGCATACACTATCATGGAGGGGTTGATATTGACTTGATTGGATTCATAGATTCTGATTAGGCCAGTGACTTAGATCATTAGAAATCTACTTCTGGCTACAATTTCTCTCTTGGTTCAGGTCCTATTAGTTGGTCTAGCAAGAAGAAAAATGTAATTGTAATATCATCTACAGAGGAAGAATACAGAGGAGTAGTTAACACTGCCACAAAAGCTATTTGGCTATAGGGTATTCTGACAGAGTTTGGAATCCACTTTTGGCGGCCTACCATTATCTACTATGATAACACAAGCACTATCTCTATTTGCAGAGATCTAATTCAGCATCAGTAGATGAAGCACATTGAGATACATATGCACTTCATATGAGAGATTATTCATGATGGTATCATTGACATTCAGTACATTCAGACAGCTAATCAAATTACAGACTTATTCACCAAGCCTTTCACTGAGATGAAGTTTCTTCACTTATAGTCTCTTCTTAGGGTGAGGTCTTCTGTAGCTGCCCATCTTCTTAGGGCTATTTAGTCCTTCTTTTCTTCTTCTTCTTCTAGGAAGATTGTGATTGTGTACTAGGAGTGTCTTCCTCTTCCGTCTGACTCATCACAGCCACTACCCTAGCTTCAATGAAGGGGGGTGTTAGTGTGAGTTATCCTATGTGTCCTCTTCTCATGTTGGAGGGTCATCTCACATGGGCTAGGTTTAGGGTTTCATATGTGTCATGCACTAGGGTTACTCACCACCCTATATGTACCCCTTTTCTATTCATTTATGAGCATGCCAAGACACTCTGATGTCTTTCCTCTATGCAAGCTTTGTTTCTATTGAGCAAGTTCTTCTATTACTGATCAATTTTTTCCTTTCTATCGCTAGAGCTTTCATGATTCTATTGGAGTGCAACTACTTCATGGTGCCTCATTTCTGATTCGATTCTCACAAACTCTTTTCAGAGGAGGCACCTGAGAAAAATAACATTCCCATTTTAAGACTCTAGAAATAAGGGAATTTTTTTTTTAATAATGTTCTCTATTCTAAATAATTATAATTTAGAACACACATTTCCATGCCAATCAATCTCATAACGGATAACCATATGCACCTATAATGACTAATGATCTCTCATTTCATGACTCGGTATCATACCGATCTCTCATGTTAACTCAATGAATTGTATACTAGGTATACTTGGTTCTCTTACCCTTTTTGGGGTATTAAGTGTTCTATTTAAGAGGCCTATCTGAATATTTGTTACCAATATTCATCTAAAATATCACTTCTTAAACTAGGTGACATAGGAAAACGCAACCAACAACTTGCGATACTTTGGCCAAATATTTTCAACATACTGTTCATGTTAATATTCCTAGATGACATACTCGTCAAATGGAATACGTCCTTCACCCCACTTCATCTATTATCTAGAATGGTCTTCACTGACTCCTGTCAGTCCACTTGTTCAAGGTTTAACCCTAACCAAGGTTAGCAACATAGTTTAGTGTAGAAGACTACTCACGGTGACTAAGGGTACATAGACATACTCAATCGACCTAAGTTGATTGCGTGTGTCTAGTTATCCTAAGTCATCATGAGTTTCCCCGACACTAGATCATGCTTCTAACCTAACCTAGGGTATAACTAAGATCAAGTCCGAGTTTATGTAGATCTAGATGATTCAACTCAGAAGGGTGTTGCAACATGTTAACTGCAACACAATATCCTCATGAAGACCCAAGTCTTCACGAAGGTACTGTACTACAGTTGGTGTGTGCCAACATCTGACTGAGTCATCCCATCTAGATGTACATACCCAAGAAAGAAGTTAATTATTAATTATTTTCCTTAATTAAAGTTTAATTACAGCAGCCCTGTTGAATCCCTAGTTTCATTAACCATTAGGGTTGCAAGAAATAAATGAATTGTAATTGCTATGCAGATACATCTGCCTCCAAACCCCTTTTTGAGGATTTTTTTTCATTCATTAACTTCCTAATTTAAGATTCAGTTTTACAAACAGAATCAACATACTAACAATGAGGTTAACTTATTTAACTTATCCAAGTCTTAGCTTGTTTAAGTTTTGAATCAGATTCTTTTATAATAGACTTCATTGAGATGAAGTCTACTTATTATATATATATTCTTTTCATTTGTTTTACTTCAGATTGAGGAATTAAATCAAGAGGAAGCACACCTTCCTCTTTCCAAAATAACATTAGGATTTAATTCCAAAAGGTCTTTAACATTGTAGAATATTTTCCTTTCCTTTTACTTATTAAGAGTTAGGGTTCATTTGGAACCTCATAACATTTTACAAGTTTTCATCATGATTCCATTTACCCATTAACATCATTTTAGTAAAACCATAGTGATTTAATTGAATGACCAATCATGAATGCCAACTGAATAAGTTGCATTAATTAAGAGGGTAGTATATCTAGTACCCTTATCCTCTAGTTCATTTTAAGCCAACCAAAAGGGTTCATTTATATATATATATATATATATATATATATATATATATATATAAGAATAGAGATAAGCTTATCATTTCCATTCACAGAATATACAAAAAGATGACACATCAAGTACAGATAAACCCACAATATTTTCCATTTATCAAGGTGGAATTCATACATTACAAGTTCAAACACTTCAAACATCTTTAGTGTCAAACAACATCAATAAGCTCTATTAAAATACAAAATTCCTTTCTAACAAATACATTTCAATAATGAATCATATTTCCTCATAAAAGATCTAGTCTTTTTGGTAAAAAAAAGTAACATCATAAAAGATCTTGTCTCCTTTTACCACTTACGAAGTCCATCTGCAAAAATTGCTAGCACGGGTCAGTTCATTGAACTGAGCATGATAAGCACTAAGCATTAAAATGATGTGCTTTTAACTAACTGTTTCATAAAGAGAACTCTACTTTTATGAAATAGTTAAAGCATTACAGAAAGACATATCAAAATGAAATACCAGTCATAAGAGAGAGAGAAAGTGTGTTAATCCATATCATCATTAAGTAAAGATCATGATATAATCATAATCAATTTTCATCCAATGATTTCATAGAAGGAATTAAAACATTAATCCAGATAAATAATAATTCACCAAATCACAAGACTACTTTTCATTTACAGATTTTTATGATCCACATCTTATTTAATTCCATCTAACCTGAGAAGATACTAACACTAATATCTCAAAGGAATAGTCTACATTAGATGGAACAATAATACGTTTATCTCAGCATTAACTTAACTTCATCCTAAAATATAAAATGCCAAACTCAATCAAGCATTAGGATAAATTTAGGATGAACCAACGACACCTTTATGAAAGAGTTTCTTATTTAAGAATCCATATCCTAAATTCAGAGTCAAAACCAATCTAAGTTTTAGGATCCACATCAAACAGATTTGACAAGGAATGAATTCAGTTTTCATGCACTTGGAACTAATCACTCATCACAAACAAGTACATCATTACAAATGTAAAAGTCAAGAGAAGAAAGGAGGGATTTAGTAATCAGCTACAGATCCTATAATTCTTATTTTTACTCCATAAGAGACTTACTCAGAAATTCCCAATCTAACATATCAAATCTCTAGAGTAACCTTTTTGCTTCAGCTAACATATTCTATCACAAAAGGGTTTATTCATCAAGCAAGTCCTAGTGGAGGCATAATGATACAAATAACAGGTCAGTTCCCTCTTCCAGAGGTGATACTGATGTAAGGTGATAAAAATAAAAGAGAAAGAGATTGTTCATTCTTAATCCAAGCAAGAACATAATAGCCAAGTCTAGACTCTACTATTTTTCCATTTTAAAAGCTTGACAGAGGTTAAATTAGACTCAGTATAGATAACTTTCCCAAATCAGAGATAAAGAGAACAACATACATCTACCTTTCAGAATTCAAAGAGGATGGTATTGTAAATACCTTAACTCAGAATAGAAAGAAAGGATAACATCGAATAATGGTAAGATGAGATCTCATTACTCCTTCCTTAATAGAGGTACTCTTACCAAGATCGAAAAATAATCAAGACAAATTTGATTACCGAATCCCAAGAAAACACTTAACTCCAAAAAGTCATTGAAGTCCAAAGAACCATTCAAACTTCAATCAATAACAAAATTGTAACTCACAAAATACAAACTGAAATTGATTTCTTCTAAACTTTACAATCGATAACAACAACTAAAGCACAAAAAATACTACAACTGAAAATGATATTCCTTCTAAACAATAATAGCAACAGTTCAAGGAGTTATCCCAATTTCACAAACAAGAAGAGACAGAGTAATCATTTAAGTAATTTACCCCTTTTTTAGGCCACGATTTCCTTTTGAAGGAGATAAAACAATAGCTTACCCATCAATTAATGGTGAATGAAAAGTCAAGAGAAATAATTACAGTCAAAACTTCCATTCAATCCAACTTAGAACCATGCATCTTTACAATGTTCAATGAAATAGTCAACTAGAACAGGAAGAATAAAACCCAACCTAGGTTCATAACTTGAGAGGGAGACAAACAATACGATTGCATGGCTACAAGTTCCATGCATGAAGTCAAGCTCAGAAGAAGAGATAAACCCAAAAATGTTACAGTTTATTTCCTTCAAGCATCCATCAAGTTAGACAAAGTCGAGTTACTCTACTTTCAACATTAATTACCACAAGCTTCTACAGTACAACTATTTCTTAAAAAAAAGAAATCATACATAGCAGGTTGAAAGAAGAACAAACCTAGACCATTATTTTCCTTTTACCAGAGAAAATGTAATCAAATTCAATAAACCATTCCACATAGATCACATCAAGCAAGAATTAAACTAACAACCATGCCAAAGGACAGATTGATCTTGAGGTGATCCATTCCAGTTACAACAGACAAGTTACTATCCAGTTTTAGCTCAACTCAAATAGTCATACTAAAGTTTCAACATGATCTCAAGTTCAATAGAAGATTCATGTTTCATACATTTTTCCAATAAAGGAAACAAAACCCAAAATATATTTCTATCATAACAGTGAATCCTACTATCCATTTTAGCATAGTTCAACAGACGTACACAAGATTCAACAACATCTCAAGTCCAAACATAAGTTAAACATGTTTCATACGTTTTTCCAACAAAGGAAACAAACCCAGATCATATTTACATCAAACAGTGAATCCAAGCAGAAGCATATAGTGAAAAATACAAGCATGAATGCAAGATAAACATCACATAAAAACCCATTTGTTCCCCAAGAGCAGAGTTATTTTAATGAAGACATTTAGGAAAAAGCAGAACAACTTAATGGGTAGAGCCTATCATGCCTGATAGAGCTTCTTCTTGATTTGTAGAAGATTTCCCAGCCGAGCCTCAACCTCTTTTTCTCCATGCAACGTCCACCTCCTCAACTCTTCCACTTCTTCTTATACTTCCACAGAGTCCAAAATAGCTCAAGAATGCAAAAATAACATCTATATGCAAAATAGAACTGCTAGTTCAAAGAACCAAAAAACTCCATGCAGAGAAAAAAATTGAAATGAACTGAAGATCAAAACAACAATACCAAAACCCGCCATGCATTTTCCCTAGGTGGTTTCTTCACCAAAAATGAAATCAATTAATGTGAAGGACAACCAATTTCCCTCCTATTTCTCCATGCCACCACCATCTATATTTGGTGATGCCTTAATTCAAAATTTTGCATGCAATTTCCATTTAGTGGTGATGCCAACTAGGCATCCACTATCTCCCAATGCCTCTGCCAAAATTGGCAGTCCGTAGCCATTAAAACCAAAATCAATTCCAATTAATGCCTTGAAAACCAATGCCACTGACCTTACCACTAGCCAAGTAGTCCATAGGTACCCCTTAGGTTAGCAATAGTTTAGGTTAGATTTTTATTAGGTTAGAAATCAACCTTAGTCCTTAGGTAAATATTATTTGCCTTAGGTTGTTTCCAAACTCAATAAATATAAAACATGCCAACTTAGGTTAGGGTGTCTTTAGACTTTAGTAGTTTTAGTAATAGGTCCAAGGTCCTTATACGCTATTCAACATTTTATTACTAACAAGAAGACCCAGGCCTATCACTTACAAGCTTGTTGCAAAACAAGGATCCCTGAAGAAGGGCCCTTCATATTTATATGCAAAACAAGGCTCAATCTAACTTCACCTTTCCATTTCTGAATGACATGTCAACAAGATGAACATGTAAGAAGAACTGAAGCATACCTTGAATCAATGGAATTGATCCGAGGTTTTGCTTTCAACATCAAATAAGTTATGAAAACAATAATACAAGTTCATAATCCTTTTTAAAAGTGAATTTAAGTTGTTACATAGAGATGAATGGCCTCATTTTCAAGTAAGCAGAAATCACAACAAAATGAACCTTTTCAACCAATAATGAATTATCCATTGCAAACATGATTTCCAAAAGTCATAAGAGTACTCCTTCCTAAGACAAATCACATGTCAACATTTGCAATGTCAAGAGTGGAAGTCATCACAGTAACAACCATGTTAAAGATGTTATAGGAAGTGAGGAAGTGAACAAAAAGGATAAAAGGACCCCAACCCTGACCAAGGAGTAGATAGAAGAGGCCAAAAAAAGAGAGGTAGCAGGTATAATAAAAAACTTTGTGGAGTAGGAGGTGGAGCACAACACTGACAAAGTGCTCAAGGAGATGGAGAGGGATAGTGTAGAGAAGGAATATGGAAGCATGGGTGGAGATCCCAGCCTCACGGTAAGCTTCACAAAGGTAGCAGGAAAAAGAGGAAAAGGTGTGGTAGCAGCGCAAGAGCAAGGAATGAGTTATATTGATGATCTAAATAAGGTATTGCACACATTTTTCTAGAGTACCATGCCTTCAGACCAAATCCTTGCATGGTTTTAATTTAAAGAATAGGGTGCATACCCATGAATAAGAAAGATGTTATCTTGGGATTTTGAGTCCCATGTCAATGAGCCTGAGTTCAAAGTCAACCTTGAGGTGTTGATGAAAATACCAGAGACCAAGGGAGTGAACCCTCTCGTGAATGCTTAACAAATGTTAGATGTGAAAGTTTGTAATGCAATCAACAAGGTGTTGGTGGAGGTTGAGGTGAGACTCTTGAAGAGGAATGATAGAGTAAGAGTCCTGGAGGAGGAATTAGAGAAGAAGAATGAAGAATTCATTGAGAAGAGAAATGATTTAAAGTAGGAGGATCTGATCAGTGCAAAATTAAGGGAGGAGAAAGTAAAGGTGCATGAAGTTTATAAGAAGGTAGAGATGATTAAAGATGTCATAATCTTGAAGCACCCAGACTTGGCCTCACCTAAGAAAAAATATGAGTCAACCATGTAATGCTTGGAAGACTTGATTTGCATCCTCTCCATGGAAAGGAGACCACTCACATTGGAATCAATAGAAGAGGCATTGGCATGCCAGAAGGAGGAAGAGAAACTAAAGATAGGTGAAATAGTCACTCGGTATTCCAATCTCCTTGCCAATATAAAGACAGCCATGTAAATGGCTGAGACTATGTATAATAACTACGCTGACAAAGACATGGTAGAAAATATACTAGTTGCTATGTATGAGGCAGATCTAAAGTAATTCCAAGAGAAAAACAAGGAAACAGGGAAAAGCAAGATAAAATCCTAATCGAAGTTGAAAATAAGTTAGAATTAATTAAAACCCTGTAGGGTTTGATTAAGAATGAACTAAAGGAACTATATCCCAAGGTCACTCGCAAAATGGATGTGTTGGATGACCTTAGCAAGAAGTTGAAAGAAATTGTAAATATGATGAATGTTAAGAGAAAAGAGTTGAGTTTTTAGAAGGTGAGCACTCTAGTGGGTGACCTACTTTAGCAGGTGTAGGGTGAGGTGGATTCCTAATAAAATATTAAGGCTACAGTAAGGATGGAGTTCCCACTCCTCTTGCAACAATAATATATTCTTTCATTATTCCATTCTTTCATTATTAATTTAATTTGTCTGGATCACATTATTCTTTATTCTTTAAAGAAGCAAGATGTTTCTGAGGATGGAGAACATACATAGTGTGGGGTGATGTTGGGCCTTGAAATATTGGCTAAGTACTAAAGGGCATGTGTGGGTAGGACCAGTGAAAATAAGGGCACACAGGGAGAAGTGTGTAAGATAGATAGGTTTAAGAAGGCTATAGGAGAAACCAGGGAGCACATAGAAGGTAGATATTTGGGTTTAAAGGACTTAGCCATATTCAAAATTTTTGAGGCACTTGAGGAAAAACATGATCCGACTAGGCATTTTAAGTGGATAAGGTGCCAGCCTAGAACCTTGGAGATCAAGAAACAGATATTGCACACAGGGAATATTCCCAAAAGACATTATTATAGAGAGTTGAGGGTTCACCAAAGGGATAAGCATTCACCATTGGAGGACCAGTTTGACACTTGACATGTGATCTGTTTAGGAGAGAAGGCATGATGGTGGGTGATGCGCCTATAAAAAGAGCTATAAACACATAGATACAGACACAAAGATATACACAAGAGAAGACAAGGGGAGAAGAAGGAAACCTGATGGATAGAGAGTAAGATGCTAGGTAATAGAGTGCTACAATAGTACTAGGGTTTAAGAGCACCGAGTCTTAAGGGTTGTGAAGGCTGTAATAAGCCTCTGTTTGGATCTAGGGTTTGTAACAAGGGTTGAAATGGGAGGTTATAGCTAGAATCTCATACTAGGGAAGATCTTTAGGGGTTAAGTCTTTGTCATTTAACATGTATGGTATGAGATGACCAATTTTGAATGTAATATGGCTACCAGAACTGTTTCAACTCTGAATATATATATATATATATATATATATATATATATGGTTTTGATCTATATATCATGCTTAAGGGTGTAAAACCTCATGTAAATGGCTATCATGACTCGGATCTGATTTATCATAATTATTAAAATGATGTTTAGTTTCTCTAATGTATTAATGTGTGGATCTGTAAGCTTCCCCTTCCAATTTTATTTTAGTAAGTGAATGTATTCTCACTCTACAAATAATCCTCTATCAATGGAAAAAACTTCTCACAATGCTCACATAAAGGAGGGGCTTGGTGCCCGCGCGTGCCTCGAGTGAGTTCCCAACACCCGCTAGGTGATAGGTCAGTATGCTTGGGGTTAGAAAGTAATATTGAGGGTAGATAAACATGACTATACTAGCTACTATTGCCACTGTGCAATACCTTGTAGGTGTTTCCTCTGCCCACTTTTTAAAGTAGTCATTACAAGTAATGATATAGCACAAACCATTCCTTTGCATGGCAAGTGAAATCAGCCCTACAAAATCAATGGCCCACTTCTCAAATGGTTATGCACTAGAAATTGGTCTCAAGGGCATCTCATCTCTTCTTCCTAGTTTGTAAAGGTGCTGGCAATGATCACGGGCCTTGAAAAACTCATTACACTCCTTGTAAAAAATTTTCCCACTAAAAACCTACTAGAAGGATCTTATGCATGGTTGCATTCCGTATATAATTTCCTCCTTCCATTCAACCATGTTATTCCTCCATGATTGCAACATGTTATTGCTCTAATACACACCGACATAAAACCTCATCGCGGCCTAGCTTGTATAAGTCTCCACTAACTAGCATGTAGGGTGCGATGCATATGGATAACTTCTTTCTTTCCAAATATTCATTCCCTCCAGTGCCACACCCATTTTTTAACATTCCCATTTTAGGACTTTAGAATCAAGAGAATTTTTTTTTTATAATGTTCAATATTCTAAATAAAGCAATACTTAGAACAAACATTCCATGCCAATCAAATTCAATGGATAAACATATGCAGCTGTAATGACTCGGTGATTCACCGATCTATTCATTCCATAACTCAGTAAGCTACTGATCTATTTATGTTATCTTATGTATTGAGTACATATTGTATACTTCATATACTTTATCATCCTACCATACACCCGGTATTGAGTGATCTATTTAAAGAAAATATCTGAATATTTGTTACCAATATTCATTTGATATCATGTTGTTTTAAACTTGGTGACATAGGACAACATACTCAGCAGTTTGTGATATTTTGGAAAAAGATTTATAACATACTATATATGTCACTATTCCTAGATGACTTACTCATCATTTTGGAATACGTCCTTCACCTCACTCTTCTATTATCATGATTGGTCTTTATTGACTACATCAGTCCACTTGTTCTAGGTTTTACCCTAGCCCTACATAGAAACATAACCTATTATAGGAATACATTCACAAAGGCTTAGGGTAGATGGGCATACTCATTTGACCTAAGTCATTCAAATGTGCAAATGTACCCTGAGCCTTTAGAAGCTAATTCCTATCCTAAATATGCTCCTATCCAGACCCAGATAGAAACTAGGTTAAAGTCTTGAGTCTTAGATGTGTGTAGATCTAGATGATCAATGTGGAAGGGTGATGCCACATGTCAACTACAACGTTGTATTCTCAAGAATATCTAAGCCTTCTCAAAATTACAGCCCTGTAGTTGGCATGTGCCAACATCCTACAGAAACTACCTCATCGAGATGTACATACCCCCAAGGAGATTGTTAATACATTATTAGTTTGGATTAAAACCTGATTATAGCAACCCTGCCAAACCCTAATCCAACGCTCAATAAGTTCTTCCTAAATTTTCTTCATTTAGCCCACTAAGAACTTCATTATTTCATATTCGCTTTTAATAATTGATCACATAGTTAATCTGTCAATTAACTGTAACAATGCAACATTATAATATGTCTTATTTAAAAAGTACAATAACTTTTTAGAAAGTTCAACACGCCATAATATATCCAATATAAGGTAGGCTTTCATACAAAATGAAGTCTAATAAATTTTAATCATACTTGCAAACCTTTATGGTTTATAATCCATTAAGAAAGAGAAAGAGTCTTTCTCTACATGTTACGTGTTAGGGTTTATCCTACCCAATGTCCACATTTTCTTAATGTATGTTCATCACATGTTACATTACTATGTTATATAGTTTGGATAATGAATATCATATACTGCAACTTAACAACTCCATCACAAGTAAGGAGATTGAACTAAATCCCTCTATCTATCTTATGAAAAGATAACCAATTAACATAGAAATAATATAAAGAATATCAACAAGATAGAATCCATCTCATCCATACAAGTACAAAATAATTTACACAACCAATGCAGGTAAACTCTCAACTTTCAATTTATCTTATAACTTATACATTTACAAGACTTATGCATTTAGGTATACTGCATAACAACCATCTTCATTATAAAAGAATACTACATTTCCTTGTTCAATACAATCTCAAGAATGAATCAAAATTCTTCATAAGGAATCAGATTTAATTCAGCCAATGCATCATATAAGTTTTTCCTTCTTTTATCACTTACGAAGTCCATCTGTAAAAATTGCTAGCACGGGTCAGTTCAATGGACTGAGCATGATAAGCACTAAGCCTTAAAACGAGGTGCATTCCAATTACTTGTTCCATTAAAAAAAATCTACTTTAATGAGACAATTATTACATCATAAATATAATATAAGTAATAGACAAACGGAAAAGAAGTACATTTAACCCTTTCAAGAGAAGAACAAAATAAAATCCACTATATCTTCCTTACAAAATTAAAGTTTAATTGATCCTCATCAAGATACCTCCATCACCTTAGATACCATTAACATAAAAAAACAAACCAAGAACAAGAATATACATCAAACGAGAATGTTTACAGTCCTTTGAGCTTCGATTCCCAAGCTCAAAAAAACACACCAGAACTCCAACAAGATTCCTGCTGAAACTCAACAAGGTTCAACGTTATATAGTTCATGAATCCACATAATGCAATGAAGATCAGTTCCAACACAACAACCTCGAATCCAAATTTCAGAAATGGAAAATAGAGCTACTAATACAAGCTTCACATGCATGTATCACTATTAAAATATCACAAATACAGTTTCAAAACCAACGTTATTTTTTCCATGGATTCATATCCAAGATAACAGAGATTGTAAAAACCCAGTAAACAAGTAACCAGATAAAACATGCAAGCCCAAAATCTCAAAAGAGCAGAACATTTTAATGAAAAATTTAGAAGAAAGCAAGAGATCTTAAAGATTAGAGACTATAATGCCTAATAGTTCTTCTACCAAATCAAAGGAGATATCTAATTGAGCTCACAACTTCTCCTCTTCTCCATGAAAGATCAAACAACCATATTATTTTTCCACAATGCTTCTTATACATCCCATGATCTGAAAATAGGTTTAAGACTTCAAAAATAGCCATTAAGTGTAGTTCAATCTACTGGTTTGAAAAACCAGAGAGCATGTAGAGTGAAAATTGTGAACATGCAAAGTGAAACAACCCCAGACAAACCTGCTTACATGCCTTCCAAGATGGTTTGTGCACAAAAACAAAAACAATAAGTTTCATTAATTCCAATTTTCCCACCTATCCTTCCTTACCACCACCTTCCAAGTGTGGCAATTGCCAAATCAAAATTAACATGAAATTCCATTTTAGTGATACTTCCACCGAAGCCTACACCAAGTCACTAGCCCTACCAAAACTGGTAGTACCCTATGCATTAAAAACCTTATCAATAACATAAATGCCATAGGAACCGTCTCCCTTAATGCATGTGAACACCTAATTCCCCTTTCATACCCATTAGTTTAGGATAGATCAAATTTCTTAGGTTAGACCTTAGGTAGTTTATAATGCATATACCTTAGGATATAACCCTAACAACAAATTTCCACCATAGGTCTTAACACATAGCCTTAGGTAGTTTCCACATAGGTTAGATTAATTCACAACATAATAGTTTTAGGCATTAGGTTAGATCATCATAAAACCTTATAGTATTAGGTTCTAGGTTAATTTTAATAGCCTAGTAAACTTTCCATATCCTTTAGCAAAAAGCTTAGGTTAGGAAGCCAATCAACCAACAAAGTAGAATAGGAAGCTTTCGGTTAGAATAATAATTCTATTAAGTGACATAGCTTAGGTAGAAAAATATTCTTACCTAGCTTAGGATTTCATAGGATAATCCTTTTTAGGATCCCGAATCCTTCCTATGCCATGAATAGGCTGTATTTTCGTGTTCGTCAGCAATGTCTTGCCATGATCAATCTCCAAGGACCCAAGCACAACATATAACTGAATGGAAATACGTTCACACAAAAAAAATCAAATAACTTGTAACAACAAGGTTCAATCAATATGTCTCTTAATTCATGGAATGTAAATTTACCATTTGTTCAATAGAGCAGATTTAAAATCATTGAAATTGATCCAAGGATGAGTCAGATTAATAGATAAGTTTACAACTCTTAAACTAGATTGCAACTCACCTAAAAGAAGTGAAAAATGGATTCAAGGAAGCCATTCCAATTCAGTCAAAGGATCTTAAGAATAGAAATGATTTGTCCATATCAAGCATGATCTCCAACAATCAAAAGAACATATCTTTATAAGGAAAATCACATGTCAACACTTGAAATGCAAAGGAGGAAAATAACAACTGTCAAGGGTGTTACATGCTTCCCTCCTAAAAGAATCATTGTCCCGATGATTACCTCTTTTAACAATTTACACCAAGGACAATCAATTCATTCACTTCTCTTATCCTAAGTCAAATATACCAAAATCTTATAGTTCTAGAAATCAGCATTAAATAGCTGTTTATTCAAATCAAATAAATATCTGCCCAAAACTGGCATACTTATTGTCATATAAAGATAAAATCATAAATTTTTATCAATCAACAGAATCAATTTGTTCAAATAGATATGGAAAAGTAGTTTTCATATCCTCTAGATTTTCCCAAGTTGCACTCTCTTCGTTAAACTGGTCCCACTGGACCTTACATTGACTTATTTCTTGATTTCTTAAATGCAACTGGCGAGTTTCAAGCACTCGTATGGGTTTAACCATGATTATTCCTGGGTCTTGGACCTACAAGGAATTCCAATTTAACACATGTGATAAATCTGAAATGTATTTCTTAAGCAAAGAAATATGGAAAACATCATGCATTCATGACAAAGCAGGAGGTAATGCTAAACGATAAGCTATAGGGTTGATTACTTCAACTATTTCAAAAGGTCCCACATAACGAGGTGATAACTTGGCAGCCTTGCCAAAAGTTATAGAACTCTTTTTCGGTTTAACCCGAAGAAAAACCTTCTCACCAAGTTCAAATTTCTTGTCAACCTGCTTTAAGTCAGCATAACTCTTTTGCCTATCTGCTGCTTCTTTCAAGCATTCACGAATCATTTTAACTTGTTGTTCCATTTTCGTAAGGATTTTAGGTCCAATTACCTCTCTATATTCTATGTTATCCCAACTAACATGGGTTCTACATTTTCTTCCATATAATGCCTCGAAAGGTGCCATCTTAAGAGAAGCATGATATGTATTATTGTATGTGAATTCAACTAATGGAAGATACTCTTCCCACTTATATTGTTGATCCATGCAATACATTCGTAACATATCTTCTAAAACTTGATTTACTCTTTCAGTCTGTCCATCTGTTTCTGGATGATATGCAGAACTGAAATTTAGCTTAGTTCCTAGAGCTGCATTAAGTGTTTTGCCAAAATCTTGATGTCATTCTAGGATCTCTATCTGAAATGATTAACTCAGGTACTCCATGTAATCTGAAATTTTTGTGTACAAATCTTCTTGCTAAAATAGGAGAATCATCCTTCAGATTTTTAGCAATAAAATGTGCTAACTTTTTTAGTTTATCAACAACTACTAAGATAACATCATGCTTATTTCTCGACATAGGTAACCCTTGTACAAAATCCATGCTTATTACCTGCCATTTGTACTGCGGTATGCTATGAGGATACAACAAACCTCATAGGTGCATATTAACACGTTGACATTCAAGGCAATGTGTCACAAAATCAATAACATCCTTTTTCATTCCTTTCTAGAAATATTGTTGTTTTATATCAGCAAGCATCTTAGTAATGCCAGGGTGTCAAGAAAAAAGTGAATTGTGAAATTCAATAAACAATTTCTTTCTCAAATCATTAAGCAAAGGTACATAGACTCTATTTTCAAATTGTAAGATTCCTTCCGTATCAAAGCAAAAAAATTTATACCTCGAATCATTAGAATCTGTAGCAAGTGCTACTTTTACTTTTTGAAAGTAAGAATCAGATTCCATAACACTTTTTACTTCATCCTTAAATTGATTTCTAAGTGTTATAAGAGCAAAATGTGCTTCCTACGACTTAGAGCATCACCACTCTATTTTATTTTCCTTTAATGTAACTTATGTCAAAATCATATTGAGACAAAAACTCTAACCACCTTTGTTGTCTTGCATTCAAATTTGGCTAAGTAAAAATATACTTCAGCCCAAGATGATCAGTTTTCAACTCAAATGGTTTACCAAGCAGATAATGCATCCAAACTTGGAGTGCATGAACAATGTTGGCAAGATCTAAATTATGTGGAGCATAATTTAACTCATGTAACTTAAGTTTTCTACTTTCGTATGCTATAACATGACCACTTTGTAACAAAATACCTCCTAGACCTTCACTAAGATGCATCAGTTACCACCATAAAATCTCCATTAGGATCTGGTACTGCAAGAATAGGTGCTGAAGTTAATTGTTCCTTCAAGTCCCTATTGTTTTAAATGCAATTTCACATTTCTCACTCCAAACAAACTTTTTATCTTGTTCTGTAAGGAAGTTATTGGTGCAACTATCTTAGAAAAGTCTTTTACAAATTTCCTATAGTAGCCAGCAAGTCCCATGAAGCTTCTAACTTCATGTACATTCTTTGGTGCAGGCCATTCTATTATAGCTATAATTTTAGAAGGATCTACAGCAATTCCATCTTTACTAATTATATGACCCAAATAGTACACTTCTGTGTCATAAAAGGAACATTTGGATAGTTTACCAAATAACCATCTCTTTCTCAAAATTTCCAAAACTATTTTCAAATGCTCATGATGCTCCTTAATGCTTTTAGAATATATGAGAATGTTCATTAAGAATACAAGCACAAATTTTCCAAGTATTATTGAAAGATATTATTCATTAAATTCATAAATGTTGTAGGTGCATTAGTTAATCCAAAAGGTAAAACCGTAAACTCATAATGTCCATACCTTGTTCTGAAATCTGTTTTATGAATATCCTCATCCTTAATTCACAATTGATGATATCCAGATCGAAGATATATATCTTGGAATATATCGATGCTCCATTCATCTGATCAAATAAATCGTTAATCCTAGGGAGTGGATATCTATTCTTGATTGTTGCCTTGTTTAACATTTTGTAATCAATGCACAATCTAAGTGTTCCATCTTTCTTTTTCACAAAAATTATGGGTGCTCCCCAAGGTGAAACACTCAGTCTAATCAAACCCTTTGACAAAAGTTCTTGCAATTGAGCCTTAAGCTCTACTAATTATATAGTAGTCATTCGATAAGGTGCCTTAGAAATAGGTTTAGTACCTGGTTTGATTTCAATCATGAATCAAACTCTCTTTTGGGTGGTAAGACCTAGAAATTCTTCTAGAAATACATCACTAAAGTCTGTAACAATGGATATCATTCCATAATATGGTTATTTCTTCTGTTGATTTAGTAATTTTTACATGCATATAAGGTACATCCTTTATTTTTGGCCTTTTTAAGTTGCATAGCTGACAATTTTCTAACAGAAATCTCACGTTTCACACCCTGAATCTCTATCTGTTTTCTACAGGTGTCATCTAAACAACTAATGTGTTTTTCAAAATAGTCCACTTTAGCCTTATGTTCTGCTAACCAATTAACACCTATGATTACATCATAAGACCCTAAAGGTGCAACATAAAGATCAACCTCTATGGAAAAGTTAGGTAAATCAAGGACTGCTCCAAAAAGACACATACTAATTGTATGAACAACATTATTACCATACTGTACAGTCCATGTTTTATCCATGTTTCCAACTTTTCTTTTTAATTTTGATGTTAAATTACTAGAAATAAAACATTCAGTAGCTCAGGTATCAAAAATAATAGTTATTGGTAAACCAAATAACTTACCTGGAACTTCTATGGGTGTGGCATCCTTTTGAGCCTGCTTGTTAGCTACTGTAGCATGTATCTTAATGTTGTTGATTGCGATCATCCCTTTTCAAAGGAAATTGATTCACATAATGATCTTTGACATAGTTATAACAGCCTCGTACAAGTCCCTTCCTAGGCTCAAGTTTATTTCCATCCTTAGAGTTATCGTTCTGTCCCCCATAGGAATTTTGTCCGTTATTATTATTCTTGGAAAAGTTGTTCCATGTATTACCAACAAACTTATTCTGTTCCTACTTTCTATTTGTATAAGATGAAAACTTACTTTTCATTCAGAATTTCTTCCATGGTCCTTTCTTGGGTACAAGAGAGGATGAAGAGGAGTTGGGATTCTTCTTCCTTACTTCCTCCTTGTGAGCAAAAATTACCTTTCATTTATGTTCCTGCCTTATGGATTTTTCAACAACCCCAATAACATCGTGGTTGGGTTGTGACCAGATCCACCATCTCCATCCTATAATGGGATTTAATCCCATGATGAATTTATGTATCCTGAACTTCTCATCAGTTTGGTACTGAGGCACATACTTAAGGAGTTTTGTAAATCGCTCCCAATACTTAGTTATAGTTAGCTTTCCTTGAGCTAAGTTTGAAATTCAGTCATTTTCATATCATAGTAAAGTTGTTAGCCATCATTGCCTAATGTAACCCTTAAATTGGTCCCATGTGATATTAGATTCATCAATGTTCAACTGAGCAACCTTAAGTGGTTGTCCCACCATGAAGATGCAAGTGTGAAAGTTGATATGCTCCCCATATCCACCTTTGTTTCTTCTGAGAAATTTCTTATTGCAAAGTATTTCTCCATTTCACTGAACAAATTCTCAGCCCCATCTCAAAATAATGTGGTGCCATCAAACTTGGGTGGACTTATCCTTTTTATGTCATTAGTGAGTTCTGCTTTAGCCTAGCCTTTTTGTTTTAGGCTGAACTGTATAACAACATTGTTATTATCAACACCCACATTGGGTTATCACCTAGAGGTGGCTGATTATTGTTATTAGCTTCTTCTTCCTCCTCATTACCCATTACTTATTGTTCAGCACAACCAAATAAGATCTCTTGTGTCAACAGGGCAGCAAGGATCTCATCAAGTTTCTTGGGCAGTTGCCACTCCTTCCTTAGGTGGAGGGTTATTTAATACTTGTTTCCTCTTGTTCTCACCATTTTCTGTTACAAGAAAATTTAAGTTTCATCATAGATTGTGGACACAATAGGTCCAAGAGCTACAACCTTCAGCTCTGATACCAAGATGTAACATTCCCATTTTAAGACTTTAGAAACAAGAGAAAATTTTATATTTTTTTTTATAATGTTCATTGTTCTAAATAAAGTAATATTTAGAACAAACATTCCATGCCAATCAAATTCAATGGATAAACATATGCAGCTGTAATGACTCAGTGATTCACCGATCTATTCATTCCATAACTCAGTAAGCTACCGATCTATTTATGTTATCTTATGTATTGAATACATATTGTATACTAAGTATACTTTTTCATCCTACCCTATTCTGGGTATTGAGTGATCTGTTTAAAGAACATATCTAAATATTTGTTACCAATATTCATCTTATATCACATTGTTTTAAACTTGGTGACATAGGACAATGCAGCTAGAAGTTTGCGATACTTTGGAAAAAGATTTAAAACATACTATGTATGTCACTATTCCTAGATGACATACTCATCATCTTTGGAATACGTCCTTCACCTCACTCTTCTATTATCATGATTGGTCTTTACTTGACTACCGTCAGTCCACTTGTTTCAAGGTTTACCCTAGCCCTAGATAGAAACATAACCTATTATAGGAAGATGCATACAAAGGCTTAGGGTAGATGAGACATACTCATTCAACCTAAGTCATTCAAATAAACAAAGTACCCTAAGCCTTTGGAAATAATTCCTATACTAAATATGCATTCCTATCCTGACCTAGAGAGAAACTAGGTTCAAGTCTGAGTTCCAGATGTGTGTAGATCTAGATGATCAATTGGAAGGGTGATGCCACATGTCAATACAACATTGTATTCCTAAGAATATCAAGCCTTCTCAAAATTACAACCCTGTAGTTGGCATGTGCCAACATCGTAATACAAAAAACCTCATCGAGATGTACATACCCCCGAGGAGTTTGTTAATACATTTATTAGTTAATTGGATTAAAACCTAATTACTACAACCCTCAAACCCTAATCCAATGACTTCAATAAGAAGGCATCCCTAAATTTTCTTCATGTAAGCACCACTCAAAAACATGATTTTTTTCATAGTCATTAAATAATTGATCACATAGTTAATCTTATCAATTAACCTTTATGAAACAACATTATCAATATGTCCTATCTTAGTAAACTCAACAAGGTTGGTGTTTACAAAAAAATAGAAAAGAATATAGATCCAAATAAAAGGTTAGAATTCAACGAATGAAAAGTACTAAAACATTGTCAGGTTTTAAACCTTATGGAGGTTTTAATCCATTAAGAAAGAGAAAGAGTCCTTTTTCATGTTAAGTGTTACAAGGGTTTATTATACCCAAGTAATTCCACACATTTCTTAATTTAGTTATCACACGTTAACATTACTAGTGTTATATAGAACCTAGATAAATATTTTAAATCATATATGCCAACTTAACAACTCCATCACAAGGAAAAATCCCAACTAAAATGCCAATCTATCCATCTTAGAAAAGATGAACCATAGTTCAAGAAAAAATTACCCATAATCTATCAACAAGAGAGAATGACGTTCTCAGTTAAAGTAACTCCAAATATTTAACACAATTCAATCAGCCAAATTCTCAACCAATTTATCTTTGAACTTATACATATAAAAGAGTTATACAACATAAAATTTCTAATCAATAAAAGAATACAAATTTCATTTCCTGTTCAATACAATCTCAACAATGAATCAGAATTCTTCATAAGAGATATTTTAAATGAACCAATACACCATATAAGATTTTCCTTCTATTTATCACTACACGAAGTCCTCTGCAATCAAGAGTTCAGCACTATACAAAGTTCCAATGAACTAGTTTATGATAAGCACTAAGCCTTAAAACCAGGTCAAATTCTAATAATTGCTTCATTAAAACAAGAACTATACAAGTAACAAAATACATGTGTCATAAATACATGAACCTTCATCACTAGTTCATCAAGAACCTCCATCAATATACGTGTACACTGCCAGCTTTCATCAAACACAAAGTCCAGAGCTATCCAGGATTCCAAACACTGGTTCAGATCAATAAGAAGCTCAAGCACAAGTTCATATCAAAAGACGCAACCCAAATACAAGATCAAAATGGAACTCAAGGTTCACATATAGTTCAGAAGTCCACATAATGCAACGAATGTCAATTCTGACACAACAACCTTGAATACAAATTTCAAAAATGGAAAATAGAGCTACTAATACAAGCTTCACATGCATGTATCACTATTAAAATATCACAAATACAGTTTCAAAACCAACGTTATTTTTGCCATGGATTCATATCCAAGATAACAGAGATTGTAAAAACCTAGCAAACAAGTAACCAAATAAAACATGCAAGCCCAAAATCTCAAAAGAGTAGACTTGTTTTAATGAAACATTTATAAGAAAGCAAGAGATCTTAAAGATTAGAGCCTATCATGCCTGATAGTGCTTCTACCAAATCAAAGAGACCTCCAACCGAGCTCACAACTTCTCCTCTTCTCCATGAAAGATCAAACAACCATATTCTTTTTCCACAATGCCTCTTATACATCCCACAAACTGAAAATAGGTCTAAGACTTCAAAAATAGCCATTAAGTGTAGTTCAATCTGCTGGTTCAAAAAACCAGAGAGCATGCAGAGAAAAAATCACGTGAACATGCAAAGTGAAACAACCCCAGACAAACCCGCTTGTATGCCTACCAAGACGGTTTGTGCACGAAAACTAAAAACAAAAAGTTTCATTAATTCCAATTTTCCTGCCTATCCTTCCTTGCCACCACCTTCCAAGTCTAGAAATTACCAAATCAAAATTAACATGAAATTCTATTTTAGTGATACTTCCACATAAGCCTCCACCAAGTCACTAGCCCCTTCCAAAACTGGCAGTACCCTATGCATTAAAAACCTTATCAAGAACATAAATGCCATAGGAACCGTCACCCTTAATGCATGCAACCACCTAATTCCCCTTTTCATACCCATTAGTTTAGGATAGATCAAATTGCTTAGGTTAGACCTTAGGTAGTTTATAATATATACCTTAGGATATAACCCTAACAACAAATTTCCACCATAGGTCTTAACCAGTTTCCATAGGTTAGATTAATTCACAACATAATAGTTTTAGGCATTAGGTTAGATCATCATAAAACCTTATAGTATTAGGTTCTAGGTTAATTTTAATAGCCTAGTAACCTTTCCATATCCTTTAGCACAGAGCTTAGGTTAGGATGCCAATCAACCAACAAAGTAGAATAGGAAACTTTAGGTTAGAATAAGAATTCTATTAAGTGACATAGCTTAGGTAGCAAGTATTATTACCTAGCTTAGGATTCCATAGGATAGTCCTTTTTAGGATCCCAAATCCTTCCTATGCCATGAACAGGTTGTATTTTCATGTTCGTCAGAAATGTCCTGCCATGATCGATCTCCAAGGACCCAAGCACAACATACAACTGAATGGAAATGCATTCACACAAAAATCAAAGAACTTGTAACAAAAAATCAATATGTCTCTTAATTCATGGAATGTCAATTTATCATTCATTCAATAGATCAGATTTAAAACATTCCTTGGATCACTAAAATTGAAAATTGATCCAAGGATGAGTCAGATTAATAGATAAGTTTACAACTCTTAAACCAGATTGCAACTCACCTACAAGAAGTGAAAAATGGATTCAAGGAAGCCATTCCAATTCAGTCAAAGGATCTTAAGAACATAAATGATTTTTCCATATCAAACATGATCTCCAATAATCAAAAGAACATATCTTTATAAGGAAAATCACATGTCAACACTTGAAATGCAAAGGAGGAAAATAACAATTGTCATAGGTGTTACACATTTTGAGAAACATAGAAATATCTTCCAAGTTAAAGGGCGTGCACCGCAACCTATAATGTTGTGCATCTAGAATTGTATCCTCAATACTCTGAGTGTCCTCCCCTAAATTAATTCTTGATAAATGGTCAGGTCCTAAGTTACTCTTTCCTAGTTTCACAAAACCTGTAAACTCAAACTCTTGAATTAACAGGACCCATCGACATAAGTGCCCTTGTAAAATATGATTTTTCACCAAGTAATTTAATGTCATATGGTCTGTGTAGAATATGAAGGGTGTAGCCAACAAATATTTCCTAAATTTGTGCATTGCGTAGATCATTGATAGTGCTTTGTGCTTAGAATTAGTATAGTTCTGCTCTGCTGGTGTCAACTTTCTGCTAGCAAAAAAAAGGGGTGGTCAACAATTCCTTCTCCAGGATGTGCTAAGATTGCCCCAATCAGCATCCCCAAAGCATCAACATGTACATGGAATGGCTTATCCCAAGAAGGAAAGTGTAATATGGGTGCAGTGATAAGCTTATTATTCAATGTATTAAATGCCATCTGTTGCGCCTCTCCCTAGTGAAATGTATTTTTTTTGTTTCAGTAACTCCTCTAATGGCGCGGTAATCTTGAAATACCCCTTAATAAATTTCTAGTAATACCCGGTATGCCTAAGGAATCTGTGTACTGCATTTTGGCTGGTACATTCCCATAATCCCACAATATTGACAACTTTGGCGGGATCCACCAACAAGCCTTCCTTACATATGATATTCCCCAACAAGTTTCCAAATGGAGTAGAAAAAGCACATTTCTTAATGTTGAGGGAGATCCTTAACTGCTGACATCTCTCGAACATCAACAAAAAATTATCACAATGGTCTTTCACTAGTCCATAAACTATCCAGTCATCAAGAAAGACTTGAACGAACTTATGGGTGAAGTCCTGAAATTCCTACACCACAATGCACAAAAATACAACAGGCACATTCTTTAGTCCAAAAGGCATGACTGTGTACAAAATTTTTCCCTATTTAGTGGAAAAAGTTGTCTTTCCTTGGTCTTCCTTTGCAATTCTAACTTGATATCCTGATAATCCGTCTGTGAAAGAATAGATTTCAGGTTTGGCTATTCCTTCTAGGATTTCCTCAGTGAAGGGGGTTGGAAAAGGGTAAATAACACATACTACATTCAAATCCCTATAATCAACACACAATCTTATCCTCCCATCCTTATTAATGTTGATAACTATCAGACTTATCGATTTTAATTCCTCAATGACATTAATGATGCCTGATGTGATCATCTTTTTAATTTCCTCCTTGACTTTGATACAAATATTGGGATTCAATCAGTAAGGTCTCTTTCGAATTGGTCGCGTACTTCCTCTGAATTTATTTTCATTTCCCCCTAGGAGTGGTGAATGCCTTTAAGATCATGGTACCCACATGAAAATAAGTCCTAAAACTCATGAAATAGATCAATGATCTTTGAAACCTCCTTTTTTGACCAATAGTCTCCAATAACAACCTCCTTAGGCTCAACCTCTAAACAAATGTTAACCTTCTTAATTTTTTAGGGGTTTATGGTAGGCTTGGACTTGATCATCAGCACAGTCCATAACTTCATGCATACCTTCAGTATGGTTAACATCCAAATTTTCCACCTCTTTGCCATCTATCACATAGACCAATTTCCTTTTTCTTTCTCCATGCATGCACGTTCAAGATGTGTCTCTTCTGATTCTTCCTCATCAAATCATGCTTCCAAACCAAGTTCACTTGATAAATCCATTATTCCTTCCTCCGCCATGGCACTATCTCCCATTGTAAGGCACTTAACAATTCGCAACACCCCATTCACTGATAATTTAGTACTCTGATATTCGAAGGCTTGAAGGAGACCAACCGTCAACTCCTGCCAATTTCCTGTCTGACATCACATCTCTGAGTGAATGTACCATGCGTGAATGTAGCCTTGTAAGGTGGAGTATAGTTTATGCACCCATAAAGAGGGTGACAAGGATTATGTTCCTTCCATCAAGGACTTCTCACATGATTGGATGTGAAATGAGGCAAGCTCCTTCCCATGATAGTCTTGTATGATAGTAGGTTCATTTCTCTAGGAAAACCTAACAGAGAATGTGATTCTTACTTTGCACCACTCTAGAAGGCTATTGCGATGTGTCACCCAACAACTCATTGTGGTTCTGAGAAAGTTATAGCTGAGTATCCTTATTTTTTCGATCTCAATTTTCCACTAGGTCTCCATTTTCCATAAAAAATTAGGGTTTGCTCCTCCAGAATAACTCGATAACTTCTTTCTTCCCAGGTGCTTGACTGAGCGTGCCTTTTCTAATCTTGTCACAGAACCTCTTAACTTCCTTCTAATTAACTCATATGTTTTGTGCGCCCAATTTTCACATGCCACACAAGTTGTATCACTCATAGATTGAGTGTATTCAAACTGAATAATTCCTTCTATATGATAAATCACCTAAGGGTCCCTAATAAAGCACACATAGATCCTGTCAAAAACATCTTCTCCGAAGGGATCAGTATAGGGTGCTAACTTTCCATCAGTTAAGGGGATGATTACCCATTATTCCTTATTTTCAAAACTTATGTTCCCCTTATTGAACCATAGGTTAGCATTGTTCTTGTAACACCAGGGGTGCCCAAGTAATGTTGGAAAGTTTTCTACCTCACCTAGCACCAAGACTTCAAATTATTCAGTGAAATTCACCCCTTGGATAGTGATAACAACATCCTTCAATAACCAATGGGAATCACTTTTGCCTTGTTATCCATATAAAAAACATTTGAAGATGGTTGTAATGGGGGCCTTCCCATTTGATGCCAAGCATCTAGAGTGAGAATATTAATTTCTGCACCCATGTCTATCAGAATATTTCTCAGAATCCACCAATTGACTACTGCATTTATAGTAATCTCCTTATCATAATCAATGGTATGAGGGGGAAGGTTAACATGCAAGGTCTGTCTCTCATGATATTTTACGATGCACACAATACTCTCTCCTGTAACCATTCCCATAGAAAAGGAATGCTATTCTCCTACCTCAACATCTTGCATACTTCTCTGACCTCATTTAAATATTTTTGTGGAGCCTCAATGCTCTTCCTTTGTTCTAACTTCCATGACTGCTCCTTTAAGAATTGGATTTCTCCTTATCAGCTCTTAATTACATCCATGGTTTCTTGATAGACTTCTTTCTGATGGGTAGGGTTCAGATACTTCCCATACACTACCTCTTCTCTAGTAACCAATGACCTTTGCTTTGGTATTTGTTATCCAAAATCACCCCCAGGGTAATTTTGATAACATGCATTAAATTCTCAAGTCCCAGGCAAATAGATTGATTCAGGGCAAAAAATCATGTTTCTAGGGTCCCCTCAAATTTTTTCTAGCTCCCCTGTCCAAGAAGAAAAGAGCAAGTTCTAAGAAAAGGTGAAAAAGTTGTAGAAAAAAAGCTTGGGCCAGGAAAAATCATGAAAAATGGCTAAGTCCTAGTCCTCCCAACAGTCGGGACATGAGGGACATCTGGGCGCGAGTCAGCCGAAAGGCTGCAAGGAAGTCTGCAGAGCAATGGAACATCCGGGCTGTGAGGATGTGGAAAGGCGAACCAGCCGAGGTCAGAGGAAAATTGACTAACTGCTGAGCAATGGTCTAGGACAACAGGGACATGGGGACGCAAAGGACGTGAACCGCCTGGATTGGGTGAAACAAGGAACTTTCACACTAGGACAACTGGGCCAGAAGTATGCGGTGGACGTGAAAAGCTGAAGGAGCCAAGAGCCAATCAAATAACGCCATGTCTTCACTTCAAAGAGGGACAAGGAAGCCCATTTCAGGTGGATCGGAGGAATTTTTCCCAAGCAGTTTGGGACAGCCGAGCCATAGGGACGCGAGAAACGTGAAAAGCTGGCAGACCCGCAAGCCAACTAGATCATGCCACGTGTCACAAGGGGAAACGTCCAAAATTTCAAAGGGCGAGGTTTGAAGGGTCAGCCCGAGCCAATCAGAAGAGGACACATGTCCAATGGAATAGGGGAGTGTGGAGCTCGGGGCAGATTTGGAAATTTTGGTCAAGTTTTGGCCGAAAAGCTAAAAGTAAAGGAAGACCCCGAGCCCCTGTCCTCCAATCAATGCATGCCATGTGTCCCAAGTGGCGGGGGTGCGGGGAAGAGGTAAAAAATGTTCCAAAATCACAAAAAAGGAAAAAAATTTCAAGGAAAACCCATGGGAAAGGGAAGGAGAGAGAATTACGCATCCAATAAGTGCTTGACACGTGTCATCCAGGTGGCGGAGCGCGGGAAAAAATTTCAAAACTCATTTTTTCCTATTTTGTGCCCTAAATCTTCAGATCGCCATATCTTTCGATCCAGAGCTCAGATTTGCACGTTCTTTATATCAACGGAAAGCTTATGAAATTATATACACGATTCCAGAATTAATATCAAATTTTGGTGTAGTCTAGAGAGATAAAGTTAAGAAATGGCTCTAACGCATGTTCATGGCCAGAAGTGACATTTCAGCGACCAAATTTAACGCAGAATGGGTCGCATTCTCCTGCAATTCGGTCAAAAATGATAGGGTATGGGTTTGTAAGGTCCCCCATGCTGATTTAATGCATTTGTAGTAAATGAGGAATGGGCTCCCATGTTTTGTATATTTTCTCTTTCCTGGGCTCAACCCATGCAATGTAAAAGCTAGTTTTGGCTCATTTCTAAAGGGGGGAACATCTTTTGGGCATAACAACTTCTTCTTTCATCTCCAACAAGTGATTGTTTGAAGAATCAGACCTCTTCAAAGACTGTAATGGTTTTTTTTTTTTACCTCTCTGAGGTTGTAATGCATGGTTTTGACACTGGAAATGATAATGCAAGCTCTGTGAATGGGTTTCAGTCCTTTGTTTGTATTATTTGCTTCATTTCAGATCCTAAATTATATCTTATCAGCCTGTGTATGTTTTATGTTGCAATCTCTGGTTTGTGTCTATTTACATGATAGAAATGTTTCACCACTCCTTTTGGTGCATCACCATCTTTAGTTAGTTTCAATTTTTGCACTTCTATCCCTATCTCCTTGCAGTTTAGAGTAGGATTAGGACCTGAACCTCTGTAGTTATGCAAGCATTAGATCTAAATCAGAGGAGTTGAGGAACTAGCCTCTAATATGGAGATTCCTCTCTCAGCTTCACAAGTCCCACACTTGGAGAGAGGTTTCCATGTTGTGCAATCACACTGGATGCTAGAGTGATCAACCTATAAGCTTGATTTGCATCTAGGGGTGCTGCGAGTCTGCAACAACAGTTTTGGCATGCCCGGTGGGACACTAGAGGTATCATTTTTATTGCAGAAAAGTTGATGTGCACCTGCTGCAATTTTCTTGCTTGAAAGAGCTATTATTTGCATATCTGGTGACTCTAAGGGGAAGAATCAATTGGTTTCAGCAGTGCAGGCTTGAAAACTCATGAGAAGAATCAACACAAGGTCAAGAGTTGGAGAAGAAGAAGTGCTGTTTGAATACCTGAAATTATCTCCAAGAAGAAGGCAAAGAGGAAGAAGGATTCAAAGGTCTCCATCTCCACCAAGCAGAACTCTCTCAACTCCTCCACCTGGTAGGCCTTTCATTCAGTCAACAAGGGTTTTAAGACCAATCAGAATGGCACAAAACAGTCCCTACGTCAACTTCACAGGTAGCAGCCCACTTGCCCTCAATGCACAACATCCAGTTCCTATTACAGCCTTGAAGAACATTCCCTACTTCAATGGAGAAAATCAGACTACTCCAGGTGATCATGTTAAAGATATTGCTAACCTTTGTGTAATTCATGAAATCAATGAAATGCAAGTGGCTATCAAGTTACTGGCATCTTCATTCAAGGGTAAAACATTGCAATGGTTTAGGAGCCTTGGAGCTAGTTCTATCATAGATTGGAATCAACTGTGTATAGCACTTCATGAGCAATTTGGAGAGAAGGGAGACAACTTGTCTCTTTTGGAGCAGCTGACAACCATCAAGAGAGCTCCCAATGAGCAGCTAATCGATTTCAACTTCAAATTTCAAAAGACTTGGGAGAGAATTCCAGTGGTGGTCAGGCTAATAGCTGAAGGTGCTTTTCTCTACTATCTCAAAGCTTTAAATTCTGATATTTCTATGTTGATTCAGTCCATGGGAGGCATAACTATCCCTATGGCTTATAACATTGCCATTAGGGCTGAAAATTGTTTGATCCAAGCTGGAAAACTTGCCCCTAGACCTCCCATGCCATTGTTTCCAAGTTTAGAGATCCCAAACACAAATCAAGCACCTAGTTTGGCTCCTTATCCCACTCCTAGAAATCAGAGTTCAAATGAAGCCTCCACTTCATCTCCAAATGCCTCAAATGAGCTTCAAGAGGTCATGAAGCAATTTCAAAACCTAGGCAATGAGCTGGTTACTCTCAAAAGGAAACAAGCCCAAGGTTTTAGACCTTCTTATCAACCCCAAGCTCAGCCTAATAGGCAGCCTTACCAACCACAAAGACCCCCTAATCCAGCTGCAAATATGAATCAAACAAGGCCTCCTGCCAATAGACCATTTCAGCCATATAATCCAAATGCCATATCTGCCTCTAGGGCATTGGTGCCAACACAAAACAACATTGCTCAGGAGTATGATTGGTGTTTTCCATGCAATGAGCCTCATAACCAATCCATGTGCTTCAATGGTGCTTTGAATCAAGCACTAATGGTGACAACTACTGGTGTGGAGGGCGAGGGCAGTCAAGGAAATAGTCAACAACAAGAAACATTCCAACAGCAATCAGCCCCGAGTGACGCCACATTGGTGAATTGGCAAGCAGAATATTTTTGTGGCATGAATCAAGCAGTTTCTCAAGGTGTTGCAGCCAACACAAGGTCAAAAAGGAGGAATTTTGGTGAAGAACAGCCATTAGACCCAACCAATCCATAACCTTCCACGGCTCCACAAATGGTTGGTAAGCAAAGTCAAGTTTCAAATGCACCAGGGCAGCCAAGAACAGCCCCTAGGCCAACTCAAATACCAGTTGTTGCTGCCCACATGCAAGGAGTGAATGTGCAAAATAACGGACAACAAAGAGATCCTTCATCACCATTCAGTATCATTGATCAGATGAAGAAGACAAACGTCAACATATCAATGTGGGAATCCCTATCTATCCCAGGCCAAAGAGATCTGCTGCAAGCTACCATGAAGGACTGGCCAATTTCAAATCAACAAGTTCAGATGCAAGACAAAGTGCTTACAAATGCTACCCAGCCTGAGGGAAATCATGGAGGACAACAAGGTAAGATGTTGAATCCCCCTCCCTTCTATGTTTCATTGATCATTGGAAATCAGCTAGTGCACAATTGCATGATTGATTTTGGAGCAAGTAGTTCTGTCATGCCCAAACAAATAGTTGATCAGCTAGGGCTCCAGTATGAAACAAAATCCAAAGGGGTAGTACAGCTGGATGGGATAGTAGTAGCAACAGTTGGAGTGATTAGAAACTTGAGTCTTACCTTGCACGCATGTCCAAATGTTGTTGTTTTACAAGATGTATTAGTCATAGACCTTCCACCACTCTTTGCCCTTTGCTTGTCAAGGGACTTCACAACCAAGATTGGGGGATATTTTTATGCTGATTAGTCTCACATGTTGTTCAGAACAAGGTATGGAACTAAGGCTACAATCAGGTCAGAACCTATTGCAAACTTCCACATTGAGCCTTACACTCCAAGTCAGATTAATGCCAATTGCTCAGCATTTGATCAAGAAGATCACCCAAGTACTGATGAAGCTGACACTAAGGTTGGAAGCATCCTAGATCTAACTCTTGATGAATGGGAAAACAAGATACATGCATTTGATCCCTATCAAGAAGTAGAAGAATCTAAGCTAGGGGTCTATTGCATACACGAAGAAAATCAGCCTATTCCGAGCATCACCAAGCCAAACCACAAAGATGACAATGAGGTATGGCAGCTATTTTTTGATGGATCAAGGAGTAGACAATGTAAGGGAGGTGGAGCCATGCTTGTTTCACCTCAAGGAATAAGGTACTATTCAGCTTTTAGATTTTAGTTTGCATGCTCCAATAACATTGCTGAATATGAAGCCTTGGTGCAAAGGATGCGTTGGGCAATCAAGAGAGGAGTAAAGAACTTGCAAGTCTTTGGGGACAGTGAATTGATTGTAAATCAGGTCAAGGGATAGCTTACTTCCAAGAATGATCTACTCAAGTGCTACAAGAACAGGGTATGAGACCTCATAGAAGATTTTGAGGGTTTTGGCATCAAATCCATTCCTAGGAAAGAGAATCAAGCTTCGAACAGGCTTGCAACAGAAGGGGCAGCCTCTAACATTGTGGAAAGCATTCAACAAGACAAGGTATAGCCAAACATCCATGTGATTGTGAGGCCTTCAGTGCCAGATAACAATGTTAGTTGGCAAGTGTTTGAGAATGACCAGCAAATCATCCATTTCTTGCAAGAAGAAGCTGAGTTCTCAGCTAAGAATCAAGAAAAGTTGGAACAACAGTATGGTGACCAAGTGGTACAGCTGAGAACTAACAAGTTGCCCAAGGGACTTGTCACTTTGGAATCCATTTTTAACCCCAATGATCAGTTTAGAAAGGAGAAAGCAAACATTCAGGTCAAGAGAGAGGATTCAGTATCCATCTTGGTAGAAGAGAACAAACCGTTGCAAATTGGGAGGATGACAACTGAACAAGAAAGGTATGAATTCATATAGCTGTGTCAAGAGTTCCCTGATGTGTTTTCTTGGAGCTATGAAGACTTGAAAGGTTTCAATCCCAACTTAGCTCAGCATACCATTGAATTGGATCCAAATACTAAGCCTGTCAGGTAGAAACAAAGACCAATCAATCCACACATGGAGCCTCTCATGAGGAAAGAATTGGAAAAGATGATTGAGTCAAGGATTATATTCCCAATCAAGCATTCTAGTTGGGTTGCCAACTTAGTTCCAGTCAGAAAGAAGAGTGGAGAGATCAGACTGTGTGTTGACTTCAAAGACTTGAATAGAGCCTCTCTCAAGGACCATTACCCACTCCCTTCCATGGAACAAATATTGCAAGTTGTAGCTAGTTTAGAAAGGTTCTCACTACTTGATGGCTACTCAGGCTACAATCAGATTATTGTGAAGGAAGAGGACCAGTTCAAGACGGCCTTCACAACCAAATGGGGAACTTTTGCATACAGGAAAATGTCATTTGGGTTGTCCAACGCTGCTGCTGCCTTCCAAAGGGTAATGGACATGGCATTCAAAGGTTTGATTAACAATGTGGTGCTGATTTAGCTTGATGATATCACTATTTTTTCAAAAAATGCACCAGACCACCTCTCTCATTTGAGACAAGTCTTCATAAGGTGCAGGATATTTGGAGTGTCTTTGAATCCTAAGAAGTGCATCTTTCTTGAACATGAAGGAAATCTCCTTCGTCACATTGTCTCTAAGGAAGGATTAGCAATTGATCCATTAGAGGGTTGAAGCCATAAGAGCACTACCATTGCCAAGCCACAAGAAAGCCCTTCAGAGTTTCTTGGGAAGGATAAACTTTGTTCGAAGGTTTGTCCCAGATTTTGCAGCCCTGGTCAAGCCCATCACCAAAATGTTAAAGAAGACCATGGATTTCAAGTGGACAGTAGAAGGCAAGGATAGTTTTGAAGCAATCAAAGAAGCCATCTCCCAAGCACCAACTCTCATCAACCCAGAATTCTCCAAGGATTTCATCCTCTATGCATTTGGAGGTAATGACACTATCTCTTCCATTTGGGTACAACAGAAAAAGGATAGTGATGAGCAGCCAATTGCCTTCTTCAGCCAGAGCCTAGATGACTATGAGATGAGGTAATCTTTTATTGAGAAGCATGTACTTGCAGTAATCAGAAGCTTAAAGAAATTCAAGTATTTAATCTCAAACAACAAGGTCTAGTTGTTGGTCTCACATGCTGGGGTTAAGGACTTCCTCCTCAACAAGGATTTGAATGAGAAAAGGGTAGGTTGGATCACCTGTGTCATGGACTATGACATTGAGATCAAGATCACCAAGCTGGTAAGAGGGAAAGGATTGTGTGAGCAGCTGGTTTTGGGAAAGCAAAAAGAAGTATGCAACGAAGAAGAGGCTATTTTGATAGTCCAAGACAGCCATGAGCCAAGTGGCAATCAAGAAGAGGACAATTTTGTCCCCACTCCTTTCTGGACCCAAGGTATTATGCACTTCCTATGCATAGGCCTATGCCCTCCAGAGATGAACAAGACCCAAAGGAGGCACTTCATATTGCAGGTTGTTCCGTATGCCATTGTTGATGAAGTTTTGTTCAAGAAAGATGTGAATGGAGTGCTGCTGAGGTGCATCAGCACAAATCAGATTCAAAGGGTGTTGGAAGAGTTTCATGGTGGACCAGCTGGTGGTCATTTTGCACCAAGAGTGATAGCTCTAAAAATCATGAAGGCTGGCTATTATTGGCCTAAAATCTTCAGTGATTGCTTTGCATGGATCAAGAGGTGTAAGAATTGTGCATTCTTCACAGGAAAAGAGAGACTTGCTACCCTTCCAT
The DNA here is from genome assembly GCA_019776745.2 of Taxus chinensis. Taxonomy (NCBI): domain Eukaryota; kingdom Viridiplantae; phylum Streptophyta; class Pinopsida; order Cupressales; family Taxaceae; genus Taxus; species Taxus chinensis. The sequence continues at coordinate 358,093,172 of CM034157.1, forward strand.
TGCACCCAATCTCAGTTGACTAGCCATTCATGTAATGGGGTTTGGACTTCATTGGAGTCATTAATCCCAATTCAAGCCAAGGGAACAAATAGATTTTGACAGCCACAGACTACTTCACCAAATGGACAGAAGTAGTAGCACTCAAAGAGGAAAATGAGTCTGGTATCTTAGAATTTTATGAGGGGATAACAACCAGATTTGGTGTACCTACTACAATAATCTCTGATAATGTATTGGCATTCATTGGGTCTAAGGTGACTGAGTGGGCTGTCAAGAACGGTATCTACCTAAGCACTTCATCAAACTATTACCCTTAATGTAATGGCCAGGCTGAGTCTACAAACAAGAACTTGTTGAGGATCATTAGGAGGACTCTTGACGAGAAGCAGAGGTCTTGGCATACCAAAATGAGATCAGGATTATGGGCTGATAGGATAACTCCCAAAATATCCACAGGTAACTCTCCATTCAAACTTGTCTATGGAAGAGAGGTAATCTTTCCCATGTCACTGGAGTTGCCAACATTGGAACTCATGAAGCAGCTGGAGTTGCTAGAGTTTGAGCCCATGGAGGTGAGGTATGCAGAGTTGATGGATCTGCAAGAGATCATAAATCAGGCATCCCAAGCCATGGAAAAGGATCAAGCTTTGATCAAGAAGACCTTTGATAAGAAGGCCAAGGATAGATCTTTTCAGGTTGGAGATCTAGTGTTGAAATGGGATGTAGATAGAGAAAAACCAGGAAGGCATTCAAAATTTGATGCCATTTGGAGTGGCCCATACATGGTCATGAAGTGCAAGAATAACAATGCTTTCCAATTGGCCTCATTGGATGGTGAAGAACTGTAGATTCTAGTCAATGGAATCTATCTCAAGCGTTGCTTCTAGAGGGAAGTTCACTACTTTATAAATATTAGATTAGATTTCATTCCTCCAAGTGCTTGTGCACATTGTTTTGCTGTAGGTTAGTTTTGTTTTCCCTAAGTGCTTTGGCACAGCTTGCTGTCTATGGAGATGTTTTGCAGTCCTTGCTCCCATCAGGTGATATCCCATTTTCCTCCTTACACATTCTAAGTTAGTTGGGGTTCTAAACTGAATATTTGATAACTCCATGCCCAATGGGCTGCTTCAGGCTACTGGTATCTTCTACCTAGCAAGCATGTAACCCCGCTGAGTCGCCAAATTGTTATCCAAAATTCACCCCCAGGGTAATTTTGATAACATGCATTAAATTCTCAAGTCCCAGGAAAATAGATTGATTCAGGGAAAAAAATCATGTTTCTAGGGTCCTCTCAGATTTTTTCTAGCTCCCCTGTCCAAGAAGAAAAGAGAAAGTTTTGAGAAAAGGTGAAAAAGTTGTAGAAAACAAGCTTGGGCCAGGACAAATCATGAAAAATTGCTAATTCCTAGTCCTCGCAACAGTCGGGACATGAGGGACATTTGGGCGCGAATCGGCCGAAAGGCTGCCAGGCAGTCTGTAGAGCAATGGAACATCCGGGTCGTGAGGACGCGCGGGATGCGGAAAGGCGAACTGGCTGAGGATAGAGGAAAATTGACTAACTACTGAGAAATGGTCTGGGACAGTAGGGACATGGGGACGCGAAGGATGCGAACTGCCCAGATCTAGTGAAATAAGGAACTTTCGCATTGGGACAGCCGGGCCAGAAGTACGCGGTGGACGTGAAAAGCCGAAGGAGCCGAGAGCCAATCAAATGATGCCACGTCTTCGCTTCAAAGAGGGACAAGGAAGCCCATTTCAGGCGGATCGGAGGAATTTTTCCCAAGTAGTTTGGGACAGTTGAGCCGTAGGGACGCAAGGGACACGAAAAGCCAGCAAACCCGTAAGCCAACCAGATCACGTCACGTGTCATAAGGGGAAACGTCTAAAAGTTCAAAGGGAAAGGTTTGAAGGGTCAGCCTGAGCCAATCAAAAGAGGACACATGTCCAATGGAACAGGGGAGTGCGGAGCTCGTGGAGGATTTGGAAATTTTGGTCAAGTTTTGGCCGAAAAGCTAAAAGTAAAGGAAGACCCCGAGCCCCTGTCCTCCAATCAATGCATGCCACATGTCCCAAGCGGCGGGGGCACGGGGAAGAGGTAAAAAATGTTCCAAAATCACAAAAAAGTCAAAACTTTCAAGGAAAACCCATGGGATAGGGAAGTAGAGAGAATTACACATCCAATCAGTGCTTGACACGTGTCATCCAGGTGGCGGAGCGCGGGAAAAAATTTCAAAACTCATTTTTTCCTATTTTGTGCCCTAAATCTTCAGATCACCATATCTTTCGATCCAGAGCTCAGATTTGCACGTTCTTTATATCAACGGAAAGCTTATGAAATTCTATACACAATTCCAGGGTCTATATCAAATTTTGGTGTAGTTTGGAGAGATAAAGTTAAAAAATGGCTCTGATGCGTGTTCATGGCCAGAAGTGACATTTCAGCGACCAAATTTAACGCAAAATAGGTCACATTCTCCTGCAATTCGGTCAAAAATGATAATGTATGGGTTTGTAAGGTCCCCCATGTCGATTTAATGCATTTGTAGTCAATGAGGAATGGGATCCCACATTTTGTATGTTTTCTCTCTCCTGGGCTCGACCCATGCAATGTAAAATCCAGTTTTGGCTCATTTCTAAAGGGGGGAACATCTTTTGGGCATAACAACTTCTTCTTTCACATCCAGCAAGTGATTGTTTGAAGAATCATACCTCTTCAAAGACTGTAACAGTTTTTTTTTTACCTCTCTGAGGTTGTAATGCATGGTTTTGACACTGGAAATGATAATGCAAGCTCTATGAATGGGTTTCAGTCCTTTATTTGTATTATTTGCTTCATTTCAGATCCTAAATTATATCTTATCAGCCTGTGTATGTTTTATGTTACAATCTCTAGTTTGTGTCTATTTGCATGACATAAATGTTTCACCACTCCTTTTGGTGCATCACCATCTTTAGTTAGTTTCAATTTTTGCACTTCTATCCCTGTCTCCTTGCAGTTTAGAGTAGGATTAAGACCTGAACCTCTGTAGTTGTGCAAGCATTAGATCTAAATCATATGAGTTTGAGGAACCAGCCTCTAATCTGGAGATTCCTCTCTCAGTTTCATAAGTCCCACACTTGGAGAGAGGTTTCCATGTTGTGCAATCACACTGGATGCTAGAGTGATCAACCTAGAAGCCTGATCTGCATCCAGGGGTGTTGTGAGTCTGCAACAATAGTATTTACCTGGAGCGTGAAACCTTAGCTCACATCATTACTAGTACATGTTATATTTCTAACCCACGTGGCATAATTGGTATCCATTACGAGTCAACATTTTTCATGCTTACCATTCTTTCTCCATTATCCTTCCACCTTTTTTGGCTTATATGATCGAATAACTCTAGGAACTACTCATACTTATGCTTCTTTCCACACCAAGAGCATTATAATGGGTCAAGACATTCACGCTTATAGTGTTTTATATATCCACACTTGTAACAAGTTCCATGTGGAAACTCACTTCCTCCTCCTCTGCGGTTCCTTTGAAATCGAAATCCTCCTCAAAAACCTCTTTCATGCACCCCTCCATCCACGTAACCTTTAAAATTATGACCATCATCCTTGGAATTTCTTGCAATTTTGGTTTGGTGTAGAGTAATATCAATGACATCATGTATCTGGTCAATCAATCTACAATCCTTGGTGTCATGAGTAGTAGAGGTGAAAATATTGCAATAGCAAGACACATTTTAATGGATTGCACACTACAGTAGTGGACACCTACTTACATCATGATCTTCATGGAAAATCTCGTATTCCACTATCATGGCATGTATTGTTATCCAAGGACAATTTTCCTTTGTATGCCTTCTACATCACAATCTATGCACCATAGGCCAATGCGAGTCTCATGCGCCGAGTTCATAGATAGCTTCTTCAGCTACTTTTCCATTGCAACAATCTGGGCCTCAAGAAAAGGGCTAATACCAATATCCATGCTTCCAAAAATCTCAACACACAGGGCAGCCTCTAAGGCCTCGCATAAGTATGTGAAAGTCTTGTGTGAAAGAGATATCCTAAAAAGTGTTATCAACCCTCTAATAAATAACTAAGCATGCTTAGAAGGATGAATATGATAAGATATTTTTGATAAGAGAGTCTTAAAGTGCACATCATATTCTTGCACACTCTGTGCCATACCTTGTTGAATCTCCTTCAACACAGTAATGCTCTTATGTTCAAACTTAGGGATATGAAATTCAGCTAATAAGGCATTCCATAGCACAATGTAATCTACCACTATCTAGTGGGGGTCATACTGACTTGCCTTCCATTCTGAGGTAGTGATCCCCTTTGCATGCCATAGCTTCTCATACTTGTGTACATGATCTACAAAATCCTCAAAACCTTTTTAGTTTGGTATATGCAAAGAAATTTTGAAAAATAATTATTGAGGCGGTTGGGTCACGTGTCTGCCTGATCCAGAACCTTGATTCCCTCTAGTGTTTCCTCCACTACCAGATCCACTAGATCCACCAAGTCATGTTCCTCTTGATCCACTAGATCCACCTCTTGTAGCTAGTAAAGGCCTTGAAGTGGTTACACCTATTGTCCCCATTATCTCATGGATACGTATCCATAGTTTTTATATTTCACTGCTACCAGATGTGTGTCCCACACCACTTCCAAATGTGATACTCAAGCTTTGTGTACCCGTAATTTTCCCAAATGTAATTCTAGATAATATACCTATAAACACATGAAATGATTGTGCAGGCATAGATGTGCCAAAATAAAATTTATATCTCCTAGGTGGAGATAGGTTACTTCCACCAATACTGACTGGGTTAATAATACTTATCTCCAGATTTAGAAAACTAAGCACCAGGAATTGGTCACCAGGTGGATGTATATGCATGCAGATAATTCTCCTTTCTCCAAGTGACGATCTCTCATCAGAAGTTGAAGGGGTCTCTCTCCCGTGGTTACCAACATGGGGTAACATAAACTGCTCAGGCTCCATGTCCTCTGCATGAACCTCAATTCCTTCCCATTATTTTTTCCTCCATAAAACCATTATTGCTACAAATTTACGTTGTTTAGCCAACTCCCTTTCACGTGATTCATTATACTTAAGTATTCTCTATTCTCTCTCTATCTCAACTGTAAGGCCTGCCATCTTCCTCTACCCTCGCTTCCTCATGCAACACTCATAAGAAGCTTAGATTTCCATAGGAAATTCTTTTAAAATCAGTGTAATGATCAGGATCTTTATAGAAAAGGGGATATCATGCAAAAATGATCCTCTAGGTTCCCTTAAGAACTCAAACTTAGTAATCTCTGGACAAGAATACATAGAAATAACATATTCCAGGGTATAACTGGTTATTTCTCTTCTCTACCAATGATCAACAACATGTGTCCAAGTCAGATTAGCATCCTGCAGCCTATGATATTCATCTTAGGTCCACACACAAGATCTATAGTAGTGTCTTCAAGCTTCATGCCATATCTATGATGCTACTTAGACTGAAAAGTAGAAACAATTTGGGTACCAACACTAGTGGTGCCACTACCGGGGACATTCTTAGTTCAATCTAATCCATGTGCATACATATTTGAAATATATGAATGGATATCAAACCTTGGTAATGTATCTTACAAGTTCTGTCTATAAATATATTATTAAAGCATCATTCTATACTCAAATTTGCAAGGTGTATGCAAAGGTTTCAAACTCTGTCTGCAATTTTATCAGTTTCCAGCAGTAGTTGCACATCATTTACATTTGTGGTTGATAGATTCAAAAGAAAGAAGATCTGATATATAAAGTTTGACAAGATTTTTAGTGCATTTGGACAACTAGGGTGAAATTCCTTAGTGACGACTCCATGTTATTTTGATCTTGATAAATACCAGTGTCTTAGCTTTTTGTCATTTGTTTTTTGGTGTTACTAATCTCTGTAAACCTACAAGGAAGAATATCTCTCTTCAAGAGGGACCCAAGTAGAAAGCTATATCAAGAAGTGGGAAAGACAGTTTTAGAGGAAAGAAAAGTTTTTAAGTTTGTTGAAGGTCAGACATCAAGTAAAGGAATATCTATTGGTGAGAGAGATCAACCTTTAATAGAGGATTATAACTATTATTTTAGTGATTTTGATTTAAGAAATCTTCTCATAAACTTGTTTTCTTCAACTAGTGAAGGTCCTTCTATTGTACCTGGTGAATTCCTTATTCAATCTTCACCTGTGTGTTTCAATTCTAGTAAAAATTTCCAGTAAAATCAGCACCTAGAGAATACCAATCTTGTGAACCACATTCTTGAGCCCCAAAGACCTCACACTCCTCATCAACTTGTGTCACCCCCAAGATCACCTCCACCAAATAACATGGCTCAGCCTTACCTACCTCCATTTGTTGTTAACACCTTTGGTCCTATAAACTTTAGAGGAATGGATGGTTACCCAAATGTTGTCCCACAAGATGTCAAGAATAGGTTGTGAAACTTCCAAGGTAATAATGCCATAACAGGTGATCAACATATCAAAATCTTTATTAATATGATGGAGGATTTTGAGATTGAGATTTGAAGATGTGTACATTAAATTGTTCATGTCATACACTTTAGAAGAGGATGCAAGGGATTGGTACAAGGCTCTGCCTGATAATTCTATTGACTCTTGGACTGAAATGTAGAATGCATTCAGATTGCAATATGGTGACAAGACTGATCCTAGATTTCTCTTGTCTGAATTTGAGAATATCAAGAAGAACCCCAATGAATCAGTGCATAACTTTAACACAAGATTTAAAAAGACATTGAGAATACTATATGTTAATCTGAGGCCTTGTGATCAATCTTGTTTAATCAAATATGCAGATGCATTTGATAAGAAGGTAGCCTACTACTTAAGAGACAAGAACCCTACCAATTTGAGGCAAAGGCCTTCACCATGGCACTGCAAATTGAAAACAATATCAAAGCAATTGGGAAACCTCTCAAGAGAGATGGTGTAAAGTTGATAAACCCTGAAAAACCTCAAGCTAGCAAGGGTGCTGATTTGGAGGAGGTTGTGAAAACTTTGGCAAGGGCTATCAAAGAAATATCATACAAGTTAGCCTAGGTAGAGAAGGGAATTGGGTAAACTTCATAAGGTTAGAAATAGCACAAAACCATGATATCTTTTACAATCATCCTAGGGGTGATCAGAGATCTGATGATAGAGGGAAAGGACCCATGGGGTCTGCAAATAGACATCCTCAAGCACATGAAGGAAGAGTGTTACCTGATCCCCTAACTGCTAGGGTTGCTACTGTTGAGGAAGTTGTTGATATTGATTGGTGTGATAAGTTTTTTCTACCCCATCCTCCATGTGAAATGGACCAACAAGATGGTGAAGCTAATAATGATGATGGTACTGATGATGATATTTGCATGGTGGGCTATTCTTCAAGCTATCACAAGAAGGAGCAACATCAATTGAGGTAATAAGTGCAAGGATAGCTACAAATTTTTGGGATTGTATCAAATGGGTACAAGTCCTTCTTCCCTCTCATACTCTTTAGGTTGATGTAGTGCAAGCATTTTGAAATTCCTAACAATGACTTTGAATACTTAAGAGCTTTGATGATTAAGAAGTATGATGGTGGTATCCCTTTGGAGGAAGATAGACAATTGTTAATGAATGTTGTTATGGCTCAAGAGAAAGAGTATAACACTAGGAGAAAGGTTGTTAAGGGATTTGGGCCTCAAGCCAAACCTAAAACACCCTTGATTACAAGTATACCCAAAGAATCTCCTAGAAGAGAAACACCTGCCAAAAGCTCTGTTGTCCCAAGGAAAAATTTTCAGTCCTCCTCATGCCCAAGCTGCCAAGAATCCCATGCCATCTAATGAATCTTCTTGTTTCCCTTCCAATGCTACCTTGCCAAAGAGTGTTCCCTATGACATAGCCCAAGTATTGAGCCAAATCAAAGTGAGTGTTCCAATCATTGAGTTGCTTAGGATTCCTGAGCATAAGAAGAGAGCATTTGAGTACTTGGGATTGAAAGAGGAGAAGAGTACCCCAAGCAGAAATGTAAATGTTGTTGAAACTCCTCCTCAGATCATTGCAGACCTTGAAACACCACCAGCATTAGAGGATTTTGGAGAAACACCTGAGGTATACTTGGGGACATCCTTGGTTGATTCCCAATTGAATGTTGATCCATTCTTTACAACTTTGATCATAAAGGATAGACTACTTCACAATTGTATGTTTGATTCCAGTGCATCATGCAATGTCATGCCTCTAGAAGTCATGAATGAGTTGGATATCAAAGTGACAATAGCCTATGGAAAGTGTACTGCCATGGACTCAAGAGAAGTTCTGGTAGTTGGTTGTGTGAAGGGTTTGGTGGTACAACTTGCAGCCTATCTGGGTAAGAATTTAAAACTTGATGTTGTGATTGTTGATTGCCCTGCCAAATGGGGTATGTTATTGTCAAGAAAGTGGGCTAGTAAGTGTTGGTGGGAGTTGTCCAAATGGACATATCTTTTTCCACTATTCCCATTGAAGGCATCCTTGTCAAGATCTATGGAGAAAATAAAATGTTACACCTTATTGAAGATCCCAACAATGCTTCCTATGAGGTGTTGTTTGCTGATGTTGATGCTGATAAATTTGTTGGGTTTGTTGATGGCAAAGAGAACAAGATGGATCAGTCAAAGTGCCTTGAATAGGTAGGTTCTCCTTGGACCTTGCTATTTGATGGAGCTTGCTCCAAATTTGGAAATGGTGCTAGTATAATTCTGATTTCTCCTAGCTTGGAAGAGTTTGTTTTTTCCTTCAAGCTTAATTTTGAATGTACTAACAACATTGCTGAGTATGAAGCCTTGTTGTTGGGTCTGAGAATTGCATGGAAGTATGGTGTCAAGGACATCATTGCAAAAGGAGATTCAGAGCTAGTTTTCAAACAAATAAGAAAACTGTATGCTACAAAAAATTAGTGGATGAAACAGTACAAACATGCAGTTTGGGATCTAATTGAGATGTTTGATTCCTTCAACATTGTGCATCATGATAGAAGTTTCAATGCTGCTATTGACAAGTTGGCAGTGTTGGGGTCAATATTTGGAAATTACACCATTTCACCTTATTGTGAGTACAATATTGAAGTGTTAACTAGGCCAGCTGTCCCTGACAACATCAAGCATTGACAAGTGTTTAATGATGATGCTCAAGTGCAAAGGTTATTACAAAATCAAGGTGAGTTTGAAAATCAGAATATTGATTGGGAACCAATGGTATGTGTGACTGAAGGAAGAGAGACTTTGTTTGGAAAGGATATTATCCAATTGAAAACTAACACCATTCCTAGAGGTCTTGTTGCACTTGAGTCAAATTTTGACAATGTTGATTACATCATCAATAGAAACATGTCTACCTCAAGGGATGTGGAAGATCATAACTTGGGTACTAGTGATAAACCAAGAAAATTTTGGTTGGGCAGCAATCTAAACAAAGAGGAAAAATAGTTATATGTTTAACTATTGAAGAAATATCAGGACTGTCTTGCTTGGTCTTATTCAGATCTGAAAGCATACAGAGAGGACTTGTTTCAGCATGAGATTCCTCTTGAAACAAATTCCAAACCCTTCAGACAAAATTAGATGCCAATTAATCCACTCCTCTCAATGAAGATGCAAGATGAATTGAAGAAACTGAAGGAGGGAGGGATCATTCAGCCCACAAGGTATTCATCTTGGGTTGCAAACCTTGTGCCAGTCAGAAAGAAAAATGGAGATATCAGACTTTGTGTAGACTTCAGAAATATAAATAGAGCTTCATTGAAAGACAATTATCCTTTGCCAAACATGGAAAACATGCTGCAGTTAGTGACTAGATCTGAATTGTTGTCCACCTTGGATGGTTTCTCTGGCTACAATCAAGTTGTTGTCAAGGAGTCAGAAAGATTTAAAACTGCCTTTACCACTCCTTGGGGAACATATGTCTATGTAAGAATGCCTTTTGGTCTCATGAATGCTGGAGCTACCTTCCAAAGAGCAATGGATGTTGCTTTTTCTGGTTACATAAATGACTTCATTGCAGTTTATCAGGATGATGTGACTGTGTTTTCAAGGAGCAGAAAAGATCACTTGCAGCACTTGGAAAGAATGTTGATCAGATGTAGAGAATTTGGAATCTCTTCTGAATCCAAAGAAGTGTCATTTTGGAGTGAAAAAGGCCAAGCTGCTTGGTCATATTGTTTCAAAGGCTGGTGTCATGATTGACCCTGAGAGGGTAGAAGCAATCAACAAGGTTCCAATTCCAAGAACAAAGAAGGGCATCCAATCCTTCTTTGGGTAGATCAATTTCATTAGAAGGTTTGTGTCTAATTTTGAGCTGAATTGACTCTTCCTATTACATGCATGTTAAAGAAAGACCAAGTTATCAAATGGGAGGAGGCTGCTATTCAGGATTTTGAAGGAATCAAAGAAGCATTGAAACATGCACCTGTCTTGGCAGCTCCGAATTACAAGAAGCCTTTCCAAATCTTCTCCTTTGCTTCTGAAAATACCATTGCATCTGTTTTTCTGCAAAAGGATGAAGATGGGGCTGAGAGGCCTATTGCCTTCTTTAGCAAGGCTTTACAAGCTGCTGAGTTAAAATACACAATCATGGAAAAACAAGCATTTGCCTTGGTGAAAGCAAAAAAGGTTTTCAGGCCTTATATCTTAAGTTCAAAAGTTGTTGCTTATGTTCCCCACACCATGGTAAAAGACATCTTATCAGAGATGGAGATCTCAAGAAAAATATGTAGATGGGTGAACAAACTACAGGAATATGACATGGATATCCAAACCACAAAGTTGGTGAGAGGTTTGGGTCTTGCTAAGCTCATGGCTGAGAGCAACTTGTACAGACTGTGGAAGTGAATGAAGTAGAGGAAGAAAGGGCAGATGTTCTTGAGAAATTGGTAAGTTCTGAGTGGTACAAGGATGTAATATTTTACCTCAGACACCTATGTTGCCCTGATCATTTAAATAAAAATCAGAAAAGAGCCCTCAAGTTGGCTTCTCAAAAATACATCATCACTGAATTTGGGCTGGCTTGGAAGAACCCTAAAGGTGTCCTCTTGAAATGTATAACTAAAGATGAAGCTCCCAAAATAGTTGCTGATTTCCATGGGGGAGTTTGTGGAGGACACTTTGCTAGAAGGGTTACAACACACAAAATTTTGAGAGCTGGTTATTGGTGGCCTACTCTCTTCAAAGATGCAACCCTGCTAGTTAGAAAATGTGAAAGCTACCAGCGTTTCTCTAGAAGAATGAAAGCTTCAGGCTCCCTTCCTTTGCAGCCTGTATCAATTGAAGCTCCTTTCAAACAATGGGGAATAGACTTCATTGGTGAGATTTCAGACCCTTCTAGTGCTGGACATAAGTGGATCCTTGTAGCCATAGATTACTTCACCAAGTGGGTAGAAGAAATCCCCACCAAGAAAGCAACACACCAAGTTGTTATGGACTTCTTATTGAATCATATCATATGCAGATTTGGTGTGCCAGTCAAGATTGTTGCTGATAATGCCATGTGTTTCAGAGCTAAACCCTTGATGGAAATGTGCAAGGAGTATGGAACCAATCTGACTTATGCTTCAAACTATAACCCTCAAGGAAATGGACAAGCTGAGTCCAGAAATAAGAACTTATTGAAGATCATTAGGAGAACCTTGGAGTTGAACAAGAGAAAATGGGGTGAACAACTAAAATTTGTAGTTTGGGCTGATAGAATCACTGCCAAAAGAGCTATTGGTAAGAGCCCATTTGAGTTGGTGTATGGAACTCAAGCTCTGATGCCCTTACATCTACAATTATCTTCATTTCAGTTTGTTCAACAACTTGAAGATCAAGAGGTCAGTCCATATGAAGCAAGGATTAATTAGATTGTTGAGCTGGATGAAGAAAGAAGAGCATCCCACCAAAGGCATGTTAGATTTAGAGAGAAGTTGAAGAGGTTGTTTGACAAGAAGGTCACTCCTAGGGCTTTCAATGTTGGAGATCTGGTTTTGTTGTGGGATAGCAGGCATGAAGATAAGGGCAAACATGGTAAATTTGATGCATTGTGGATGGGCCCTTACTCCATTGATATCATAATTGGTGAAAATACCTTTTTTCTCAAGGACTTAGATGGGGAATTTCTTGAACTACCTATTAATGGCAGGAATATGAAGCATTTCTTGGATTAATCCCCAAATTTGAGGTATGCACCACTTGTATAGTGTATAGTCTTTGTTTTTTGGCTCTGTTTTTGCTATTTTTGTCAGTTTGTGGTTTTCCCTATTCTTGACAGCCATTTTTTGTCGATTGGGTCTAGTTTTTCAGCTCTACATTTTGAACTCTGTTGCCCAATGGTTGTTTTTGGCACTTGGTCTTGCTTTTTTGTTCTTGTGGCACTTACTGGGAGTGCCCATCCTTGAGTAAGAGCTGATGTTGGTGCCATTTTTGAGCTTGCACCATTTTGCCCTAAATTTTCCTTCATTCTGCTATGCTCTAAAACATTTTTCTCTCAAATTGGTGGTCTGTAACTTTTCCCTCTAGTCGAATGCCTTGAAATTCTCACAAACTTGTTGTTTTTCCCCAATTTGAAAGAAATATACATGTGTGCCCTATTTTGTGCCCTAATTTTTCCAAAATCTGTGGGCTCTACCATTTTTCCTTTTTGCCTAATCATGGAAGTTTAAAATTGATCGATTTGCACTTGTATGCCATTGAAAATCCAATTCCATGATAAAAAAATGCTTTAAAAACATGTTTCAGTTGGTTCAATTTTGAGAAATTTGTCATCCTTAGCGAAAAAATTGAATTCTACGGCATCCCTGGCATTTTCTATGTTTTTACGGTAAAATGGGCATCATTTTCTCGTCAATTTCTTCTTCAGCATTCATGGGTGGCTGGAAATTTCTACATGGACGGTCCTACGGGCATCCTTTTCCCATCAATTATAGATCAAAAATCTTCTCCTACATGGCTTGTTCGAATTGGACGAGGTACAGAAGAAAATTGTTTTAACTTATTGCATTTTTATTTTTTTGGAAAAAGGGAGAATTTGGTCCCATGGCTCAACTTTACTCTGATTGGTTCTAATGTTACTGACATTTCCTCTTTTGATTGGATGGGAAGCAACAGGTCTTTTTTTGCCTTAAGGAATTTTAGAAAAAGAGTTAAAGTGTAAAGAAAATGCCTAGAGCTTGTGAAGTGAATCACAAGAGGACACGTGTTGTGAAAAGGGCCATGGGTCTTCAGGCCAATCAAGGGTGGCACGTGACAGTTAAAAAAGTCAAAACAGGTGGAGGGGTGGAGACTTGTAAAGGCACGGTGGAAAAATTTCCTTTGGTGGAAAAGGAGTTAAAGTATGAAATGAGAGCGTAGGCCCTCGGCTAATCAGAAGGTGACATGTGGAAGGGAAAGGTGGAGGTGCGGGAGTGCGGAGGCATGGTGGAAAAATTTCCTTTGGTGAAAAGGAGTTAAAGTATGAAATGAGAGTGCAGGCCCTCAGCTAATCAGAAGGTGACATGTGGCAGGGAAAGGCGGAGGTGCGGGAGTGTGGAGGAAATGGTGAAAATTTTCCTTTGTGGAAAATGTTGTTAAAATATAAATAAGAGCGCTGCCCCAGCCAATCAGGTGAGGACATGTGTGTTGCGGGAGGGCGGACACACAGAGGAAAAATAAAAAATTTTCCTTTTTCCAAAAAGATGATTAAAATGTTTAAAATTGAGCCGACTCCGTATCTAGTCATATTGCACCATGTGTCAGGGACAGAATCAGAATGTGGGTCTACGGGGATAATTTGGAAAAATTTCCTTTTTTCCAAAAAAGGTAGCAAATGTGAACAGAATGTGATTACTTCCCCACAATTTTCCTTTCTTGAACAAAGAGCTACAATGTGGGACCCACATTAGGACACGTGTCAAGCCTGTTTTCCAAGAGTGGAGGGGTGGAGAAAAATGTAAAAATTTTACATTTTTCTAAAAGTGTTAAAATGTCTAAAAGTGATCCCAACCCCATTTCCAATCACATTGTGACACGTGGAGGGATCACTATTAAAGGATAAAGGAAGAAACGGTAACTGTGCATTTTTTAGTTTGGCCGCCATTTGAGCTCTAGGAAGCTTGGAAATGCGATTTTTTGCATCAATTTTCATCGAATTTTTGACAAATTCATGTCATTTGTGCCTACAAGGACCAATGCAATTGGTTTTGAGGATCAATTTGAAGATCAAAGATGTTTTTGAAATGAATTTTTTCCCTAACCCGTCCAAAAATGTGAAATATCAAATCCAAAAGTTGCAGAGTCAAATTTTGGAGGGATAAGGATGAAATAATGAAAGGAAGGGGGTCATGCATGATTTGAAGATGAAAAACATGCCTCCACAATGGATAATGATGTGAATTTTGCAATGATTCATCTCTTTTTGAGACAACTAGAAACTTTTTGGACGTGATGTTAAACATCCCTGTTTGCAAATCATGGAAATTTTTGTAACAAATTTGATCCTTTGGCATATTATTTTCTTGGGAAAGAAGGCTTGAAGGAGATTGAAAGCTATATATTGCATGAATTTTTCATGCAAAGGGTTGGAAGAGTTTGAAGCTTGGAAAACTAAAAATTTCATGGGAAAATTTGGGAAGAAGCCCATTCTCTGAGAAACCACCTGAGAACTCATGTAACTCTCTTTGTGCATCAGATTTCAAATCATGTTAAGTTGGTTTGCAGTTGTAATAGCCATTAACAAGCTCTGAGATTGTTTCTTGAAACATTCCCCTGCTGATAAATTTGATCAACTGAGATTATTTTGTGTTGTCTCTTGAAAAATCTGATGAACTTATTACATTTCAGAATGCATTTCAAATTTGTGTTTCTTGTTTCCTATTGCAGTCTTGTGTTTAAAATATCTCTTGATCATACATGGTGAATCATTTCTTGTGATAGTTTAGTGGTCATTTGCAATCTCACGTTCAGAAGAGATTTCATTTGATAAAGAGATAAACAAATTTAAAATCACTTTACTTTCCTTGATTTCAGAGATTGTTTGTAAACCTTTGGGTGCACCTTAGGTCATGATTAAATAGTGATTACTAAATGCTTCATTGGTTCATTCTAACTCAATATTTTATGATAGATGACCAAAGATTATGTGGAAACATGCAGATCTGGGCCTCCATTTGATGCACATATCCTGGTTGAAGGGATGATTAACCATTTTGATACTTTTTGTTGTTAAGTTTCTCCATATTTTGTTGAAATCCTCAAAGAGTCTAGTGGACCTTGGTTTGTCTTGTCTAAAATCCCACAAAAAATTCATTCAAAACAACTAATCCTACCTTTTTTTACCCCTATTTTTCCTTGTATACCCATAGAAGATCAAAATCCATTTGCTAAAGTATGCAAAACCAAGATCAGGATTTCAAAATTTCTTTAGTAACCCTTACCTTGCATTGAAAGTATCTCCATAAAAGAAGTGACAACTTGTGAAAGTCAGATTTGGAGTGTTGATCATATTTTCCCAAGGCCCTTTTCATACTAAACAACAAATTGAGGGATATCTTCATCTCCTTCACCATTTGAGGGTTACAAAATAGGTTCTCTTAAAATGGTTGAAAGGCACAACCTAAAACAGTTAGGATAAGATCAAGTCCTATTTGAGTAACCTATCCATCTCTCCACAAATTTAAAGTGCCAGTTAGATCACCATCCCCTGGCTACAAAATGACATACATCATGATCTATCTTGAAGAGGTCTTCAAGCTTCATGCCAAGATCTTGTGATGTCTCTTATTGTTATGAAAAGGAGAAACGCACTAATCTTTGTGCCCTCCACATGATCCAAAGTATATCCGTTGTAAGGAAGTACTCCAGCTTCCAAAAGGCCATTTCGGAAAGCGAGCGACCAACGGAAAAGTCGTTTTGGTTTGAAGGCATTCTGTTTCTCCACCCACTCATACGACTGGTTTACAATTCTTTCATCCCATCTCAAGCTTTTCTAATATATTTCAAGCTCGCCCTACTGTAAAAACCAGCGTTAATAGCAGTCCCACCTCCCAGAACTCTGGCTCTGTGCAATTGCACTCCATCTTCTGAAACAAATCCCTGGGCTATAGAAGTATATTTATTGGTTTCTCTCAAAGGCTTTCCATAAGCATACGGCATTCTCAATGTCGGGATTTGCATTAATGGGGAATGTGTATACTCTCCCCATTATACTCAAAACCTCCCCTGTCCAATACCAAAACAGAAAAGTTCTGAGACAGAGTTGCAGCAAGGGGACACCCTGCTGTACCTCCTCCAACGATAATGTAATCATACGTTCTTGCAGCGGCCTTCTCAGCGTCTACAGTCATAAACGCATATGGATATTCTGCAAATATCAATCCAAAAACATCTCAGACCAATGTCACAGAGTATCCATAGGCCAAGGAAAATAAAATAAAATTAATGTGGAAAATAAGGTGTCCAATCGTTCTGACCTGTGGTAGGTGTTGCTGCGTCGAAATGGGTGGTGAAGATTAAGCAAGCACGAAACGACAAATATTAGAGTATCCATCCTCGCAAATCCTCCACATAAACGCCCTGTATGTTCTGTTATCAACATTAGTCGAAAACTTTAGACATGCACACCGAACAAATAAATGATATAAATAGCGCACGACAGCCGGCCGCAAGGAATATGAAAATTGTGTCGGCTACTGAAAAACTGGAAGCCAATTCTTCTTAATCCCATTTGCCATGCTGGAAGGTTCAAGGATCAATGGCCGCCTAGTGTTCAAAATGTTAGCTCTCGTCTCATTGAAAGATCCAAACATAGATGATTTGTTTTTACAAACGAAATTGATTCATTTAGTGATATGGCATTATTAGCCCTTAGTACATTTTACAACTTGTTTTCTCCTAATGCGATATTTACATCCAAAATGTAATATTCTACCTATGAAACACTAATGTCAGATTTTGTTGCATCAATTCTTTAGAAAAAAAATAGAAAGAGGGAATTTCGGACAAATTTAGAAACCATTGCCAACAAGAGTAGTCATGTTGTGAAGTACTCTCGCAACAAAAATTACAATGCATATGTTGGTAGTATGTTGAAAAAGGTGAACTAATTGGAATGGACACATGTTGCTCGTGTTTGGTGAAATAATGTTAATGTGTCAGGAGTCCAAATCCATTTTGTCAAAAACCAACGAGGAAAAACCAGAGACGGGGAAGAAAAATAAAAAACGGAAGGCAACAAACCCAACATGAGAAGAAGTAGGAGCGTATACTCTCGTAAGCATGGGAGGCTTACAATTACATTGTAGTTTACAATCGAATGTATATACCGATATCAACTTGAAAGCAAGGAGCACAAATTCGAGATCCAAAATCAAAGTCTCTGCTACTGCTAATATGAGATTTCGCCAATAGACAAAAAGCTCTGGCGATCATCAATGTCTTCATCTGAAACCATAGCCACAGAATCCTCCTTCCTAGGGCCCATAATAAGACCCACTTTGGACAAGATCATAAAAAATGCCTCGTGGTGCAAGCACTCCAAGCTCGTCCGAGAATGCAAAGTCGTGTTGGAGAAGCTCTTGGCCATAGAACTGCCCACCGAACAAGAACAACAATAGTAAGAGACACTAGATCCTTCTATCTGTCCGATTGTAGATGGCCCCATCTCCTTCAATTTATCAGCTGACTCCGAGATATTTGTCATCAACTAAAACCCCTAATCGTGGCATGTGAATCTGAATCTTTCTCCCTTAAAATCAACAACAGTAAAAATACCAGGATAATTTTTTTTTGACTTACATTGCTCACTACACAACACCACAAGGGCTCCAAGTAAAGAAAACTCAAAGACGCATACGACACTTACATAAGTCATCGACTCACATAGACACATGACAACACCATAGACATGTCGATGCCACACTTTCCCCAATGAATGAATACTAGCAATGACCCAACCACAAGAAAAGGACTCAAGGATTGGCAAACCCACAACACATCATTTCTTTAATTGCATCTTAGTTACGATTAACATTCCAAGAACATTATTGTGCAAGGAAAATTTCCTCTTTTTTTCCCCTACAGATTCTTAAGTTCATTCCACATTTAATTTACAGTTCGACCATTTTAAGTTGGCTTTTTATCCTTTACAAAATTTCCATAACTTACATACTTATTTGGCATAATTCAAATTGCATACAAAGTACTTAATTATCTTATTCTTATGTTAAGAATATTCTTCTCAAACATTTATTCAATGTCTACATTTTTACCCTTACAACTCAAGTGAATGTGACTTGATGTCCAGAATGCAATATAAGGATTTAAGGGAGATTTAGATACAAGATGGATTTTTCCCAAAACATTCTTCGATCACGGTATAGTTATTTCCCTACCATAATTATTCTAATTCAATGACTTGTGGAATTCCACATATGTGTGTGTGTTTGAATATATATATTGATATATATTTATATATATATATATATATCTTTTGTTTTCTCGAAGTTGATCACACCAAGGGCAATTCATATTCTTTGTAACTCATGAAAATGTTTAATTAAGTGATAAGGACTCCAAGAGTGGCATTATTCCTAACCTCAAATCTCGTTTTCACTCTTCTATGCTTTACTTTTTCATCGCATTAAGGTCTCATTATTACCATCGCATTATAACAAAAGAGTTACGAAAGTACTTGTCTGACATCTCAAGGAAGTACATGGTTAGAAGCATTATAACTACACATGAACCACAAGTGATTTGTGTTCAAGGTAAGGTCCCATGTTTCTGCATTTCACGATTCCACATGTGAAATATTATTTATTTCTTAATGCCATAAAAGGACATAACAAGGTATTACGAGACAAAATTCCAGTTTCTTGGGTTCTCTTAAGTCAACATCTTTCAAATCAATTTTGTTTGCAAAGAGTTACTTATAATTTTCTACCTACATGTTAATCTCCTAATCAACTAAGGTTTAGTTTAAATCCCAATTTTCACTCAGGGCTTTAATCCCTATTATAGATTAGATTAAGGTTAAATCATGTTTACTCTATAAACCCTTCGTGAGAGATCAAGGCACTAAATTGTCACAAGCCAAAGATAAGACATTTAGCTGCGAGGGACTAAAGAGTTCACTAACAAGAATGCAATACAAAGAACAACTATAACATGATCTCCATTTATGTCATCTGAATCCAACAGGGATTTCATTCGATGAAGAAATTTAATTTTAAATCTATCTTCGGAAGACAAGGTAGTCCACTAGGATACGAAGGAAGAGTTAGCTCTACTTACTCCAATAAAGTTTGACTGTGTCATTCCTATCTATTAGGTTTATGACAATGTCACTAAACATACCGACTAAGATGATAAACCCATTCTTGGGCTCTTGTTTACCCAAACTAGGAGGTTCCATCGAGTGCAGAGTTTAAGTTCATTCTACGGTTTTCAATGTCTTCTATGGTAAAAAGTATCACACATGAAGACAAGTTATGCACGATATTACACAAGGGTAGAGTGTTTTCAATTAAATCTCTTTATTTCATTTACAAAGTAAGAATACACAAGATGATTCATTAATCATTTATTGAACATTGAATATGCACTACAAGATATTACTTCAAATTCATTTACCTTATATATATATCAAACCTTTTTACCATGTGTACTATGAATCAAATTGAACCTATGATTAAATACACATTTCCTAGATGTCCCTAAAAACTAGCATCTCATACATATTAGCAAATTTTGAATATAATTTTTCTGTAACATGAGACTACATTATACATATATTCATTTTACAATGAACTCTATGCATTACAATGATAAATAATGAATTACACATCACCTTTTCGCCATCATTCTTGCATCCTGCAAAACCAAGTGAGCATGAAATCAACGATAAATCGCTGGCATGGCATCCACCCTAATCTAACATAATTAACATTTTTCAGTTTCCCATTTACATATAATAATAATTACAATTTGCAATCAAAAGAAAAGGTTTAGAGACATGTATTCATTACATTTCATTTCACTTCATTTTGTAACCTAGGAGAGAGAAAGAGAAGGGAAGAGAGAGAAAACACCATTTTGTCAAAAGTTCTATTTCACACAACAAGTTACACTATAGAGTTTCTAAACAGTTATTTACATGTGTCAAAAGTTTCCATGGTGGTTTGGCAACCCGACGAGGGTCCCACAACTTTCTATTTTTACATTTTCTTGCTAGCTACAAAAATGTTCAAATTGGGCTCGGAGGCTAAGAAACCACTTTCAAATGTTGTCTTCCAATGAGAAAACACACCACGATTAAATTTCTATGTGTCCACTTATATACCAAGAGTTCATAGCAACTGACGGAATGTGGAACTGGTGAATGGTTTACGTTTGACGTCTAGTTTTCCGGGGCCATTGGTCGTAATTGACCCAGTTGTAAATGAACAAAAGTTAGCTCGAGTGATCAGAAAACCACGTCCAAAACTGATGTTCGATGGATGAACATGCAATGAGAAACTTCCTACAAGTTCCCCTATATAAGGAGAATTCATCAGAGTCGACGGGACTGAGAACTAGAAAACCATTTTCAAACGGCGACAAGTTTTCTGGAGTGACAAGTCAAAATTGGTCCAGTTTGACCTTGTCAAACTGTGACCGGAGGCCTACAAAATGGCTTTGCCAAACTATCCAGAAAAGTGTTTTTCCCTAAACTGAATGTTCCATGTAATTTTCTAGTAAGAACACTAGAGGTTTGCGAAAATGGATAATAATTTCTCTATCCAGGTTTCAAATGGCGGTTCAAAATGAAAGCCAACTTTATAGTTTTAGTAGCTTCTTACAACTACAAAATGGTGTAACATTGCTCCCAATATGGCATCAAAAATATCACAAATGTTCATTCGGGGTCAAACCAAAGGTTAAGGTGACTCCTCACATAACCAGGTACACGAATGAAGCTTAACATCCCATTTTCAGAGTTACGAAGGGTACTTAACGAGTCTCTGAAAAATGCAAAATTATCTATTTAAACAAGGAGATGGTCAACATTTTTACTGGGAAGTCAATTTTGTCTTGTCGATAAAACAATATTGTAGTGATCTAGTTGGGTAGGAAGTTTTCTAAATCACCTCAGAATGAGGGTGGAAGTTCATGGTTTAATGCAAAAGAGTTATTTTTATTTCGTGAGTTACAACATGACATTTCATTGTTTTGCAACGAGTTAATATAAAACAATTAAATGTATTATAACCCTAATATTTTAAAATTATATTAAGTTGCAAATGAAAACTAAAGCATGAGAGTTATGAAAGATAAGGGGAGATGAACCATGCCTGGGAACGAAGCCAGTCGAAACCAGGATTCGGTTCAACATCTCCCTTAAGCATTTTGTTGAACAGATCATGAGCATCCGCAATATTACCATTTTTCCTTTGCTCAAAATCCTCAAGCTTTCCCAACGAACCCATTTAGCACCGAACCAACAATAAGACCACATGTTTAAATGGCATTGGACAATAAGGTTTGGAGCTCCCTCAAGATAGCCAGCATGACTAAGACGTCCATACATACCCGCATACAGTATGTTTGGGTATATTCCATATGACCACACCTCCCGAGGCATTTACAAATACAACATCTGAAAAAATTTCCTCAATCTTTTATGCTTTGCTGGAAGTTCATCCCTGTCCCAGAACTCACATTTGGCATAGGCCAAGAAAGGCAAGGCAAAGGAAAGTCAAATTTCCATTATGTTTTGATGGATGTCTACCTGTACTAAGCCCACATTTTACACAGGTAGGGAGGTTACCTGAAGGTTTCTAAACCTTTTCAACAAACCCAATTCGTGCAAATCCCATATCCATTGCAGTCAATGAAGCCACATTTCTTTCAGGCATTTTGGTCTATTAGAAATGTGGGCACC
This sequence comes from Taxus chinensis, assembly GCA_019776745.2. Lineage (NCBI taxonomy): Eukaryota > Viridiplantae > Streptophyta > Pinopsida > Cupressales > Taxaceae > Taxus > Taxus chinensis. The sequence continues at coordinate 358,115,110 of CM034157.1, forward strand.
GGCTCCCAGTTTACTCACCCATGTTAGTCAGGGAACTTGCAATACAACATTTGATAAAATTCTTCTATCTATGCGTAGGCTAGGAGGGAGTTGGAAAAAGGGCAGGAGGCTCTTACAAATGCAAATGCTTTTTCTTGAAAGTTATTAAGGCGTTTTGAAAAGAAAAAAATGTGTTTTCTAAAATCCCCTGTAGTTGGTGCAGTCCACAATACCACATTTAGTTTAGGCAATCAGTAAAACAATTCATGTGTCAAGAATATGCCTCCACATTTTACATGCATGACTATACAAGACATTTCCAACTATAACATCTGATAAACACTTAACCTTAGGCACACAGGCTGGAAAAAAATGGGCAAGAGTAATTGGTCAGGTTGGGGATCTGAATGTTGCATACACAAGACTGTGTGACTGTCTTATGAGGAAAACCCATGTCTTCCATGCGCAGCCGCACCAGTTGCAAGTCGTGGATCCTCCCCAAAGTAAACACTTCATTCACGAAATAGACTTGTAGGACTGCCCTTCCTGGCTGCAACTAACCAAAGACTGCTAATTTTACAAAATTATTTGGGTTTGATAGAAAATTGAAAGAGATAATTCTTGGAAGGACATCAGGGGATTAGCAGGAAAATTCACATTCATTGTCATTATCATCTCAACAAAATGCTCCATTCAACATGCTTGGTAACCATCTTTTAATTGGTAACTATAACATTTTTTTTTGGGGATGCACTTGCTTATCACCATCCAATTCCTATACATTTTTTTTTAACGCTAATGAAGTTCCATCTTGGTCGTTGCTTTGGATACCAATAAAGATGATTTCATTACATTTAGGCATGCCCTCATCCAGACAGGTTGAAAAGGTTTTAGGATGCATGTTTCCACTACTCCTCCAGTCCCAGCCGTTCCACCAAACATGTTTTTTATTTTATTTTTATAATTGTTTTACTTTAAGCGGGGCACTACATTTCCCTCTCCTTAAAGAGCATTGTCCTCGATGCGACACAACACCAAAGCTCAGAGGGTACGTAGGCAAGAAGCTAATAATGAAACACGTTGTGTAACAAAACAACTAGTTGGTATAACATGACCACAAGGAAGAAAACTAATTTTGGCAATATCTTAAATTATAATGTTCTGTGAAGATTGGTAGTTCTCTTTTACCATATTACTTTATTTATATTTTCTTTTACAGTATTTCTTATCTCAAGATTATAATATTCATTGTTTAGAAATTTTCAATTGTCTTATGTTTGTGGGTGCCCAACAGTAACTAACATCAAGATGTCACACAAAACTTAACACAACACAAACAACCCATGAGACATCTTGCTACATACTTTCATGATTGTATCACATCACAAGACCATTAATTCCACCATGGAATGACAACAAGTAGTCTACATAGCAAAGAATTTCCAACAATTATGTCATAGACATAGATCTAGTACACACATGTGATTGACAAACAGAATCATCACACTGATACATATACAATGAGTATCAAAAGACCTAAAAATCCATGACTGTACCAACATAGTGCCAAGACAATATCCAATAGTCCATACCAACCAAGGGAAGATTCAAGCCTCAAACATAACAAGGTGTCAAAAAGACTCACAAGGGTACACATAACTCACTATACCAACTCCACACATCACAAAATATCAGAGAAATAACTCCATATATCTCCAAAGTATCATAAAACAACTCCATATACCTCCCAAACCATCACAAAATAACTCCATATACCTCCCAAAGAAATCAATCATAGTGCCATAAACCAATATCGGGTCACTCAACAATAGAGCCCCATCAAGAATATCAGGTCACTCAACCACAGAGTGCCATAGAGATTATCAGGTAACTCAACCATAGAGCTCCATCAAGAATATTGTTTCACTCAACCATAGAGGCCCATCTCCTTTCTCCTTTTAATGAGGTCGGGTCACCCTATGGCCCTAGGCACATAGAGCCCCGTCACCCCTAACCCAAGTGACATAATAACTCATGGTTCAACAACCCACTAGTTATCTGTAACTCCTTGGGGCGTACCCCCATACAATGAAGTGGGCCCATAGGTTCCACCACTCCATGGTGAATCCCATGACCCTATTCCAACACATTACGACATTAGAACCAACATAACAATCCATTTCAAATGCCAAGTGGAAAGATCTAAAGCCTTGGGCTAGGCCATAAAATTTTTAAACTTGAAAAGAAAATTTAAATCTAAGCAAACCAAATGGCCAAATAGCCATAGTTAGTGCAAAAATATGCATGTTAGTGCATCAACCAAATAAATGCCCAAAATATAAGAACATGTCAATCAAGAAAATTGTTGGTTCTAGCAAGAAAATGGAAACTTTTCAACTTACGAATAAAATACATGTATAGGAAAATAACACATTACAATAACTATGTGGCCTTATATGGCCACCAAGGGGGTACTCAACGAGTTGCTGGCACTCAGAACATCGAGCCTCAGCTCGTAAAATAACATATCAAATAATACAACTGTCATCATCTCTATCTGAATCATCCCTCCACCACTTTGACAAGGCTCAACATAGTCAAAATCACATAGGTTGAATCAATAATGATAACCATATAGGAGAGAGAAAGGAGTACAAGTTGCCATCTACTGAGCCTAAGGTGTCTGCAAAACACAATATGCATGACACCCATTGAGCAAGTGCCACACATACCAAACAAACAAAAGTGGGTTTTCAGCCTATGTGAGGCTCCACTTCCTATCTCGTACTTGGCTCGAGTGACTGGTCAATGGTACACATTTCCTCACTCCAAACATACACATTTTACCAATTTCCCTTAGGGTCGGTTAGTGTAGGGTCCACAACATAACATATAACTACATCACTAACACAATGGTGATTCACACACATTAACCATAGCATATTATGCATGGTATATATACAGGGTATAACATAATCATTACTTTCATGGGTTACGATACATCACATTACCACATTCTGCACCCAAAGTGCAATCACTATACAATAGGGATCATACGTTCACCATATGCCCCTAAATCATGACATAACCCATCCCATATTACACAAATCATACGTATGACGAACATAATGTCTAACATTACAACATATAATCAATTTCAATTACAACATGGTGACACACATGATTCATCACAACACGGTGATGACATAATGATATGATCCAATTCACTTTACAACAATATTGTCATGTAATACATCAATACACCTTCATATCACATAATGCCAAAATGTTCCAACACTCTACAATCCACAGTAACATTCCTTTTTTCACACACAATAAGGTGGTGCATCACACGTGAACTCTTCATAGAATCCATGAAAAGGAGAGAGAATACTCTCATCACAAGCACATCAACATGATAAAAAAAATACGCACTAAGTGACATACACAACATGTGCGTTCACAATTTCACAATTACGACATAGTTCACATCATGCTTATATCACATTACTCTTCCAATATCCACCACCATCATGCAATACCATCACAAATCCAATCTTCCCCAGAGGTTTGAGAGCATGAACCTTCGCTCTGATACCAAATGTAATGCCCACTTTTTACACACACAAAAACAACAGTAAAAATACCAGGATAATTTTTTTTTGACTTACATTGCTCACTACACAATGCCACAAGGGCTCCAAGTAAAGAATACTCAAAGACGCATACGACACTTACAAATCATCGACTCACATAGACACATGACAACACCATAGACATGTCGATGCCACACTTTCCCCAATGAATGAATACTAGCAATGACCCAACCACAAGAAAAGGACTCAAGGATTGGCAAACCCACAACACATCATTTCATTAATTGCATCTTAGTTACGATTAACATTCCAAGAACATTATTGAGCAAGGAAAATTTCTCCTTTTTCCACTACAGATTCTTAAGTTCATTCCACATTTAATTTACAGTTCGACCATTTTAAGTTGGCTTTTTATCCTTTACAGAAATTTCCATAACTTACATACTTATTTGGCATAATTCAAATTGCATACAAAGTACTTAATTATCTTATTATTATGTTAAGAATATTCTTCTCCAACATTTATTCGATGTCTACATTTTTACCCTTACAACTCAAGTGAATGTGACTTGATGTCTATAAAGCAATATTAGGATTTAAGGGAGATTTAGATACAAGATAGATTTTTCCCAAAAACATTCTTCGATCACGGTATAGTTATTTCCCTACCATAGTTATTCTAATTCAATGACTTGTGGAATTCCATTTTGATATATATATATATATATATATATATCTTTTGTTTTCTCGAAGTTTGATCACACCAAGGCAATTCATATTCTTTGTAACTCATGAAAATGTTTAATTAAGTTATAAGGACTCCAAGAGTGGCATTATTCCTAACCTCAAATCTCATTTTCACTCTTCTATGCTTTACTTTTTCATCGCATTAAGGTCTCATTATTACCATCACATTATAACAAAAGAGTTATGAAAGTACTTGTCTGACATCTCAAGGAAGTACATGGTTAGAAGCATTATAACTACACATGAACCACAAGTGATTTGTGTTCAAGGTAAGGTCCCATGTTTCTACATTTCACGATTCCACATGTGAAATATTATTTATTTCTTAATGCCATAAAAGGACATAACAAGGTATTACGAGACAAAATTCTGGTTTCTTGGGTTCTCTTAAGTCAACATCTTTCAAATCAATTTTGTTTGCAAAGAGTTACTTATAATTTTCTACCTACATGTTAATCTCCTAATCAACTAAGGTTTAGTTTAAATCCCAATTTTCACTCAGGGCTTTAATCCCTATTATAGATTAGATTAAGGTTAAATCATGTTTACTCTATAAACCCTTCATGAGAGATCAAGGCACTAAATTGTCACAAGCCAAAGATAAGACATTTAGCTGTGAGGGACTAAAGAGTTCACTAACAAGAATGCAATACAAAGAACAACTATAACACGATCTCCATTTATGTCATCTGAATCCAACAGGGATTTCATTCGATGAAGAAATTTAATTTTAAATCTATCTTCGGAAGACAAGGTAGTCCACTAGGATACGAAGGAAGAGTTAGCTCTACTTACTCCAAATCAAGTTTGACTGTGTCACTCCTATCTGTCAGGTTTATGGCAATGTCACTAGACATACCGACTAAGATGATAAACCCATTCTTGGGCTCTTGTTTACCCAAACTAGGAGGTTCCATCGAGTGCAGAGTTTAAGTTCATTCTATGGTTTTCAATGTCTTCTACGGTAAAAGTATCTCACATGAAGACAAGTTATGATCCGATATTATACAAGGGTAGAGTGTTTCAATTAAATCTCTTTATTACATTTACAAAGTAAGAATGCACAAGATGATTCATTAATCATTTATTGAACAATGAATTATGCACTACAAGATATTACTTCAAATTCATTTATATATATATATATATATATATAAAACCTTTTTACCATGTGTACTATGAATCAAATTGAACCTATGATTAAATACACATTTCCTAGATGTCCCTAAAAACTAGCATCTCATGCATATTAACAAATTTCAAATATAATTTTTTTGTAACATGAGACTACATTATACATATATTCATTTTATAATGAACTATATAAATTACAATGATAAATAATGAATTTCACATCGCCTTTTCACCATCATTCTTGCATCCTGCAAAACCAAGTGAGCATGAAATCAACGATAAATCGTTGGCATGGCATCCACCCTAATCTAACATAATTAACATTTTTCAGGTTCCCATTTACATATAATAATAATTACAATTTGCAATCAAAAGAAAAAGTTTTAGAGACATGTATTCATTACATTTCATTTCACTTCATTTCGTAACCCAGGACAGAGAAAGAGAAGGGAAGAGAGAGAAAACACCATTTTGTCAAAAGTTCTATTTCACACAACAAGTTACACTATAGAGTTTCTAAATAGTTATTTACATGTGTCAAAAGTTTCCACGGTGGTTTGGCAACCCGACGAGGGTCCCACAACTTTCTATTTTTACATTTTCTTGCTAGCTACAAAAACATTCAAATCGGGCTCGGAGGCTAAGAAACCACTTTCAAATGTTGTCTTCCGATGAGAAAACACACCACGATTAAATTTCTACGTGTCCACTTATATACCAAGAGTTCATAGCAACTGATGGAATTGTGGAACTGGTGAACGGTTTACGTTTGGCAGCTAGTTTTCTGGGGCCATTAGTCGTAATTGACCCAGTTGTAAATGAACAAAAGTTAGCTCGAGGGCTCAGAAAACCACATCCAAAACTGACGTTCGATGGATGAACATGCAACGAGAAACTTCCTACAAGTTCCCCTATATAAGGAGAATTCATCAGAGTCGACGGGACTGAGAACTAGAAAACCATTTTCAAACGGCGACAAGTTTTCTGGAGCGACAAGTCGAAATTGGTCCAGTTTGACCTTGTCAAACTGTGACCAGAGGCCTACAAAATGGCTTTTCCAAACTATCCAGAAAAGTGTTTTTCCCTAAACTGAATGTTCCATGTAATTTTCTAGTAAGAACACTAGAGGTTTGTGAAAATGGATAATAATTTCTCTATCCAGGTTTCAAATGGCGGTTCAAAATGAAAGCCAACTTTATAGTTTTAGTAGCTTCTTACAACTACAAAACAGTGTAACATTGCTCCCAATATGGCATCAAAAATATCACAAATGTTCCTTCGGGGTCAAACCAAAGGTTAAGGTGACTCCTCACATAACCAGGTACACGAATGAAGCTTAACATCCCATTTTCAGAGTTACGAAGGGTACTTAACGAGTCTCTGAAAAATGCAAAATTATCTATTTAAACAGGGAGATGGTCAACATTTTTACTGGGAAGTCAATTTCATCTTGTCGATAAAACAATATTGTAGCGATCTAGTTGGGTAGGAAGTTTTCTAAATCACCTCAGAATGAGGGTGGAAGTTCATGGTTTAATGCAAAAGAGTTATTTTGATTTCGTGAGTTACGACACGACATTTCATTGTTTTGCAACGAGTTAATATAAAACAATTAAATGTATTATAACCCTAATATTTTAAAATTATATTAAGTTGCAAATGAAAACTAAAGCACGAGAGTTATGAAAGATAAGGGGAGATGAACCATGCCTGGGAATGAAGCCAGTCGAAACCGTGGGATTCGGTTCAGCATCTCCCTTAAGCATTTTGTTGAACAGATCATGAGCATCCGCAATATTACCATTTTGCCTTTGCTCAAAATCCTCAAGCTTTCCCAATGAACCCATTTAGCACTGAACCAAAAATAAGACCACATGTTTAAATGGCATTGGACAATAAGGTTTGGAGCTCCCTCAAGATAGCCAACATGACTAAGACATCCATACATACCCGCATACAATATGTTTGGGTATATTCCATATGACCACACCTCCCGAGGCATTTGCAAATACAACATCTGAAAAAATTTTCCTCAATCTTTTATGCTTTGCTGGAAGTTCATCCCTGTCCCAGAACTCACATTTGGCATAGGCCGAGAAAGGCAGGAAAAGGAAAGTCAAATTTCCATTATGTTTTGATGGATGTCTACCTGTACTAAGCCCACATTTTACACAGGTAGGGAGGTTACCTGAAGGTTTCTAAACCTTTTCAACAAACCCAATCATGCAAATCCCACAGCCGTTGCAGTCAATGAAGCCACATTTCTTTCAGGAATTTTGGTCTATTAGAAATGGCAGACACCAGCTCCCAGTTTACTCACCCATGTTAGCCAGGGAACTTGCAATACAACATTTGATAAAATTCTTCTATCTAGCTCAGGCTAGGAGGGAGTTAGAAAAGGGAAGGAGGCTCTTACACCTACAAATGCTTTTGCTTGAAAGTTACTAAGGCCTTTTGAAAAGATAAAAATGCATTTTCTAAAATCCCCTGTAGTTGGTGCAGTCCACGACACCACATTTAGTTTAGGAAATCAGTAAAACAGTTCATGTGCCGAGAATATGCCTCCATGTTTTGCATGCATGACTATACAAGCCATTTCCAACTACAACACTTGACAAACACTTAAACTTGGGTGGACAGGATGGGAAAAAAAAGGGAAAGAGTAACTGGTCAGGTTTGGGATCTGAATGTTGCATATGTAAGACTGTGTGACTGTCATATGAGGAAAACCCATGTCTTCCATGTGCAGCCACACTAGTTACAAGTCGTGGATCCTCCCCAAAGTAAAAACTTCATTCATGAACAGACTTTGACTAACCTTCCTGGCTGCAACTAACCAAAGACAACTAATTTTGCAAAATTATTTGGGTTCCACGTGACAGAAAAATGAAAGAGATAAGTCTTAGAAGGACATCAGCAAATTAGCAGGAAAAAGTCACATTCAATGTCATTATCACCTCCACAAAATTCTCCATTCAATGCGCAACCATATTTTAATTTTACATTTTGTTTGGGGGGATGCACTTGCTGTCAACATCCAATTCCTATACATTTTTTTAACATTAATGATGGTTCCAGCCTAGTCGTTGCTTTGGATGGATACCAATAAAGATGATTTCATTAATTTAGGCATGGGTAGATAGGTTAGAAAGGTTTTAGGATGCATGTGTCCTGACTACACTCTAGTCCCCACGTTCCACCAAACACGCCCCTTTTTTATTATTGCTATTTTTATAATTGTTTTACTTTACTGTATCAAATCCATGTGTGCATTGGTATAGATTAACATTACTGTAAGGAAATTCATTATTTCTTAATAGATGGAAGATATTGGTTAAATCTAAGGGTCATTCTTGTGTGTAATTAAGTGGTGCATGTTATTGATTCAAACAAGATTACTGTTTAAGCTTGTTCTTTCATAGATCTGAATATAAAATGCATTGTAGAATGGTGGATTAGTTTTGGATATATATATTTCTTCCTTCATCATGCTAACATCCTACTACAACAACCCTAAAGAGGGACCTGGTAACTTTGCGCACTTCAGATGAGCACTCAATCTAGGCTGAGTGATGTGCCAACACATCTAGGGTGTTATCTGGTAAATTCTAGGCTGCATCATTGGTTCCGTTGCCAGGACATCCTTTTTAGTTGCTTTTAGGATGGTTCATGATGAATACGTACCAGTTAACTATAACAAGTATTAAGGAGTGGATGCATGATCTGGAAGAAGAATATGCATGGAGGTTCAGCAGTGGATTTGAGTTTAATGCACACACTTGGGTAGAACAAAATATGTATGAAAACCTATATGAGATATTTTTTTCTATTTTTCCAATAGAATTATATGAGTGGCTTACTATTTATGCATCTCAGTGAAATTTGAGATATCGCGCACTTTTCTAGACACAGGAAGAATTTTAGGACCTTTATGATGCTAATCTAATCTGGAATCCCACTGTGGATACATGGTTTTATGGTGTTCTAAATGGTTATATTCTAGAATATTCAATTTCAACATACTCTTGCCCAGAGGTAGTTGAATTCCAGTTTTTGCGGTATCCAAGAGGAGAATATTTGCAAGGTATTCCACTGGCAATAAATATATTGATGGTAACTTTGAACCTAGAGAGTAAATTGATGGCTAACTAAACTTCACCATGCATGAGGGTAGGAACAGGTTTGTTAAAAGATGGTAGACCTAGCAAAAGAAAGGAAGAAAGAGAAAAGGTGGCTTAAGTATAATGAGGCGCATGAGAGGGAGATAGAAAAGAAAGGTTCCATTACAGAAAGTATGGTGTTGAGGAGAAAGATGTCTTGTGAAGGATTTACAAATCACCTAGAAGATGTGGATCCAGAGCATCAAGAACTCCCCCATCTTGTAAAATATGACAGATATCCCCCTTTGGCCTCACACAAAAGTGTGCCAGCAAAGATTACCTGGGTCACAGGTGCGCATCTTAATTCACTTGGTGACCTATCCCTTGCGCTTGGTTTTCTAGTATATAGTACAAGAAGTAACCAATAAGCTAACTTGGAAAGTAGGAGAGTAGGAGTAAGTCAGGGAGCAAGTACATCAATGGAAGTATAGATGGCTTTAATGATATTTGGAGGAACATTCTTAAGTGCATCATCTGCACATAACGTGAGCATGCAAAATGTTGGACTTACCTCTAGAAGTTGAACTACCTCACAGAATGTAGGTGTTTAGTATAGTACTACTTTCATAGCATAGGTGAGTACATCTATAGGTCCTATTCCAACTATAGGTGGAGGATCAGGAGGTATAGGTGGTTCTAGTTCTTGTGGATCTAGTGTTTTTGGAGGTAGAGGGAACACAAGAGGTTTTGGATCAGGTGGTCAAGGCCCACAACAACCATGAAATATTTATATAGAGACATATCTTCTTCTTCCAGAGTATAGAGGCATAGAGGATGTTGCTAAACATGTGCATATATGTGAAATATTATGGCGTGCACACATCTGGTATAGGAAGTTTGACCCTAATCAAACTTGCGCAGATTATGCAACATTGAAGGATGCTTTCTTAAAAGAGTTCCATATCCCTGAGTTTGAGCAGAAGAGTATAGGTGCACTCAAGGATATCAGCAAGGCACTACTGAGAGTGTATGTGAGTATGATGCCCATTTTAAGACACTTCTATCTAAGATATCTTATGATATTCATGCAAGCCAACATGCACAATGGTTCATTGGTGGATTGATTACACCATTTAGAAGGGCATTGTCACATAATACATACACTTACTTGTGTGAAGCATTAGAAGCAAATTTACATGTTGAGGCAGTTGGGAGTATTGATACTAGCATTAGTCCATTCTTGGGGGCACATATTATAGCTATGGTAAAGCAGTTAGAGAATCTATCGGAAAATTCAGCCCATGAAATGCACTAAGGAATTTGGTGTATAGATTGTGAAGCAAAAGGTCACACCAAGGATAGTTTCCCTTATAGATTTGTGCACTCATTACTATTAGATTGTGAGATCTATCATTTGAATCATGATGCTAGTCATTTTCCTTTGTTATAATGCATGATAAGGAATAATGTATCTTACTTTTGTAAGATTTATAGGTCCACAACCCATTATATTGAGGATTTTCAGTTGATTGGTCAGATTCAGGATGCTAGAGACATTGGGGTACAATAGACAAGTGTAATAGATAACTATAAGGGTAAGAATGAGCACCAAGATCAGGATCATAATCAAATGTGCTATGACAAAAATGAGGGTCATTTTGAAGTAGGTCGTGGAAGGGGACATGGATATCATGGTGGATGAAGGGGTGAGCTCCCTCGTGGAACATGTTATACATGCAGATCTCTTGACCACTATAGGTGTGAATGTCCTTAGTTTATTACATGTTATTCATGTGGAAAGAACCATAGCTATGAAGAGTGCCTAGCATTATATGAGCATCTAAGTAAGCAACATAAGCAAGAAAACAAAGGGACTGGGATGGTTAGAATCCAGTGCACGGTAGAAGATCAGTGGCTTCCCAAGATAGCACCAGGACCTGAGGCATTAACTGTGAAGATTACTACATGAGCTAAAGTGATGCTTAAGAGAGGAATTACACCAGAAGCCTACGATCACCAAGGAGGAGGTTTTACTTGCAAGGTACCAAGATCCTACTCATCAGAAGGAATTTTACTAGGATACGATGGAAGTGCTAACGAATCTTTAGGGTGAGATATAGTACCTCAAGGAGAAGAACAAAGCATTAAAGATAGTCTAAACTGATATCGATGATCTGAGAGAAGTGTGTAAAATGTTGCGCTAGGAGAACATTATTACACTATTAGGAAGTTGGTTACAAGGGAACACTCCACGTCTAAGTATTGAGACTAGATGATAGATCCTGCATGAAAATATTACCCCTGATAGCATTGAATATGACAAGGAAATTACTTTGAATGCTCTTATGGATGGATGGCTGCTGAGTAACATATTGATTGATACAGGTGCGAAAGTAAATGTGCTTACATTAGATGCATGGGTATAAATGGGGAGCCCTCCATTGCATCCATCATCTAATGTGTTGTTTATGGAAAACCTAACAAAGGCCACCCCAAAAGGATTTTTGAAGGATGCATCTATAACCATACAAGGGGCTAAGTTCACTGGGGATTTTGAGGTATTATCACCTGCAGAAGCAGATAATTTTCTATCCCTTCGTGGACTTCCTTGGTGTTATGTGAATAATAATAACTTGAGATTCAATAAGGGGTATATCAGCTTTGAGAACAAGGAGGAAAGGATTGTGATACCTTTGACAGATGGGAAGTCTACACCATATGTTGAGCCTCCAAGTGAGGAGGACTTAAATAGAATTTATGTACACATTATTCAGGACTCAGAGGTCAATGAGCCATCAAAAGAATGCACCCTACAGTGGGAAGATTCTCATTTTATTAGTGATACTACAAGCATTTATTGTGAAAATTGGGCTCATGGTACATATGAAATAGTAGGGAACAAGGTAAAAAGTGTGGTTGTGCATAAGAATGAACTTCATTGGGTTTGATGGATAGGTTGCACAATACCTTGGTATATGTGGGTAGAAGATCTTCCTGTATTTTTGAAAGCGATGGAAACATGGTGGATAGATCAAATTAAGAGGAGAGATATGTTACTATATACCTTGTGCGGGATAACAACACGCTACTGGGTAGTCCACAAAGAGAATCTTATAGAATTGGAAGAGATTGGAGTCACCTTATCTATAAGGTTTATAAGGAACAATGCATCTACGTAGATATGCACTTATCTTGGTTATCAACTTGTTCAATATCACATTCAACAGTGTGAGAGACTCTGGACAATAGGATTGGAAGCATTACCACCTTCACTATGGGTGCATATATTATACTCTATGCTACAAGGATTCACACGTGCCTAGTATGTATATGTATATTTATATCGAGAGACTGGGAACTAGAAAAATTTGACTTCTGGAATGATCCAGAGCTTTAACTACTTTTCTTCCCAAACTCTAATAGAAGAGGCATTAAAATTGGTCAAGTGCTTAACAATGGGAGATAGTGCAAAAGTAAAAGACCATATTTAGGAATTATTTGGTGAGACAGAGTCTGGAGCTCATTTTGAAAGGGAAGAAGAAATGGACTCTATACTACTTTAACGTTCTTGCCTTGAGAAAGAGAAAGGAAATATGATTTATATCGTGGATGATGAGGAAGTTGATAATATGGATATTGAACATTCACAAGGGGTACGTGAGATATTGGATAGTGCAGAAAAATATATGTGCACCTATCACAAACCCATGAAGACAAATAAGGTGAATATATGTTCGGAGGTTGAGCCTAAGGAGGCCATAATTGGAGACTACTGGTTAGTCCCAGAGGTGGAAAATATCATTGAGTTACTCAAGGATTATCAAAACTTATTCCCTCGAGGGTATCATGAACTTAAAGGTGTTCATGAATCACTTGGGGAAATGAAGATAAAAATTAAGGATGATGCGTGGCCAGTGCAAAAGAGACCTTACAGAATGAATCCTAATTTGCATGAAAAGGAAAAAGAAGAAATTGACAAAATGTTGAAATATGGAATTATCAAACCCCTTGATGAGTCCGAATGGGTTAGCCCAATGGTGATTAGTATCAAGAAGGATGGATGAATTAGAATATCTATGGACTACAGGGAGCTAAATGCTACATGTGTCATAGATCCATTCCCTATGCCATTCACTGAGGAAATACTGGAAGGCATGGCATGGTGCAAAATATATTCTTTCATAGATGGGATTTCTAGGTATTATCAGGTTAGGATTGCTCAGGAGGATCAAGAATAGACAACTTTTGCTATTGAATGGGGTAGATTTTCCTATACTGTGATGCCTTTTGGATTGAAAAACACACCTATTTTATTCCCGCGTATAGTTATTCAAGAATTCAATGATTTTATATACAACTTCTTACAGGTCTACCTAGATGATTGGACAATATATGGGATTTTGAAAGATTATTGTAAAAATTTGTGTTTAATGTTTGAACTAAGCAGAAAATTGAGTATCTCTTTGAACATCAATAAGTGCATATTTTCTACACCATTTGGAATATTTTTAGGACATATAATTTGTAAGGAAGGTTTGTTAGTTGATCTAGCTAAGGTTGTAGTCATTCTAGGCCTAGAAGTGCCTACTAGTCAAATCGAGGTGAGTGGATTTTTAGGTCATACGAGTTATTATAGAAAAATCATCAAAGGGTATGCCAAAGTTGTTGCACCCTTGGAAGAGTTATTGAAGGGAAAAGGTAAATTTTATTGGGGAGAACCACAGTAACACCTGTTTGAGATATTAAAGGAGAAAATTACTACCGCGCCCATTCTACACTTTCCCTCCTGGGATAAACCATTTCATGTGCATTTGGACGCCTCTAGCATGGCCATTGGCATAGTGTTAGCTCAACCTGGAGAAAGGTAATGTAGATCATCCAATTTGTTTTGCTAGTAGGAAGCTGACTCCTGCTGAACATAATTATATAACTACAGAGCGTGAAGCTTTGTCAATGATCTATGTATTGCACAAGTTTTGACAATACTTGTTAGAAAAATCATTTATTTTTTATAAAAATCACATGGCATTGAAGTACTTGGTAAACCATCCCATCTTACAGGAGCATATATGTAGATTGGTACTCCTATTTCAAGAGTTTGATTTCACAGTTATGGTGAAGCCAAGGAAAAGTAATCCTAGACCAGACCACTTGTCTAGAATTCACTCATGAGAAGAAGCACAAACAATTGAAGAAACCATGCCAGATGCATAGTTATATAGGTTACAACATGCACCATTTAAATTAGAAGACATTGTTGTCTTTCTATAGATTGGTGTTGAGCCATAAGGAATGAAGGCATTAGAAAACAAATAGCTTGCTATACGCGCGACACCATTAATGTTAATCAGTGGTGATCTCTACAATTTAGGAAGAGATGAAGTATTATGACATTATGTATTAGAGAATGAGCATAAGGATATTATGGAAGAAGCCCATGGTGGTATTGCAGGAGGCCATTATGCAGGTGATGTGACTACCCTCTTGTTGGATTATGGTGGGAGACATTTTATAAAGATTGTAAAGAATATTGTAAGGCTTGTGATCATTGTAAACATCTACGAAAACTAGGGTAAAGAGATGAGATGCCTTTGAGACCAATTACTAGTGCCGAACCATTTAAGAAATGGGCCATTAAATTTGTAGGACCTATTTCGCCAGCCACTCGTAGGACTGGATCACGCTATATTATTACTTACATAGATTATCTCACACGATGGCTAGAAGCAGCACCTACGAAGGACTATATAGCAGCTACAATAGCTAGGTTTCTATGGGAGAATGTTCTTACAAGATATGGATTTCCTCTAATCTTGACAAGTGATAGGGGTACACACTTTTTGAATGAGACAATCATGATTCTATTGGATGAGTTTATGGTGTCACACAATAATACTACACCCTACCATCCTCAAGAAAATGAAACTGCTGAGGATTTCAACAATATTTTGAGCCAGAATTTGGCAAAAAATTTTGATGTTGGAAGAAAGGATTGGGATGACAAAGTGTCAGTTGTTCTTTGGGCATATAAAATGACTTACAAGAGATTGAACAAAGCCACACCATTTCAGTTGGTGTTTGGCACATAAGCCATTCTCCCTATAGAATTTATGTTACCTTCTTTGCACATTACGCACTCTGGAGGTCTACCTGATGATTAGGATTTAGAAGAGTGTATCGAGAAGATGATTCAACTGGATTAGTGATGAGCCATAACATGATGGAGTCAGAAGTAGGAAAAGGCTAGGAAGAAAGCATGAAATGATAAAAACATAAGGGATAAGAAATTTGAGATTGGACAAATGGTACTTCTTTATGACTCTAAGTTCTTGTGTCATCCAGGAAATCTCAAAGTACATTGGTTGGGGCCATATGTCATCACTTACATACTTGAATTAGGTGCTTTCTAGTTAGAAGCACTTGATGGAACATGGCTACCTAGTTACTTTAATAGGAGTAGGTTGAATCCCTACTATAAATAAGTCTTCTTGGTGTTTTTAATAAGGTAGTATTTCCATTTAGATTAGGTTTCCATTCTATATTTCCTTAATGTATTCCCTTCATTTGTCTCTATGATATTTCTATTTAGTTGTTCTTGTGTAATAAGCGTGCTTCTGCGGATGAAGCTACTTACTCTATAAAGCATGTTTATGCATAAAGGACTGCACATACTTTTAGTGTGGGGTGGTTATTGATATCTAGGTACAAGATTGTGGGAATTGAAAGGTGAAAGGAATTAGCTGCTACGGGTAGAATTTAAGTCAAAAGAAGATTGCTTCTCAAAAATGACCAAGGATGGAGATGAATGCAAGGACAGTATAATGTAAGGTAATTAGAGGCCATGATAACTACTAGGAGAAGGTAAAGTGACAAGGTACTCGAGTGAAAGGGAACATGTAGAAGAGAAGTCTATAACTAGAGGGTAGGAAGGCATGCTAGAAGGTTATAGCTTGGGCACGAAGATGTACCACATAGAAAGATTGAATTTGGTCAATGAATGAGAGGATATTTGGTAGGTGAAGGAGTAATAAATGCATCAAAATTTGAAAAATTATATAAGGATGGGATGCTGATTAATTTTTTACTATTGAGACTAAGAGAATTTGAGGAAAGATCTAGGTGTGAAGAGCTGAGTGATTGGGTTAAGGTGCGAAGGGTGTGAAACCAAGCGTGATAAATAGATCTATGTGAAAAGAATCTTGTGTCCCCAGAGTTGAAGGGTTTGAGTGAAGAAAGGAGATAGAGAGGAGTTAGGGCACAAATTTTCCACCTAGGGCACGATTGAATTGAGATAGGGTTTGATTCACAAGTTGTAGAGTTAAAGAGGAGATGATTTCAAGGTAAAAATGACACCCAAGAAGGTAGCTACAATAGGAGAAAAAGGAAAGAAGAAGGTGGTTGTTGAGGAGGAAGAGATGGCACCCAAAAGTGATTTTTCTGAAATACAATATCCAAAAAGAGTCATTACCATCTAGGAATGGGATTCACCCATCAGAAAGAGTAAAGTAAGTGAATACAATCATAGGACCTTAGAGAACAAGAACGAGCTCGATTCCTTTCTCACTACTATAATGAACAAGCGTACGGTGGATGATATGCCGGTGTATAATGATGCAAGTGAGAAGCTTCTGAAGAGAATTGGGGTCTACCAATTATATGAGCTTCCTTATTTTGGGAAGTATGAGTGCTTGTATTAGTGGCTCATGAGCATATTACATGAGGAATTCTTCTACTTTGCAGGATGTAGAGTTAGAATCTCATATGTGCTTATCTCATCAGTTACAGGCTTGAAGGCCACAGGAGAGGATATAAAGAATGATCTCATAGATAAATCCATGATTTTGAATACCATACAGGAGTTGGGGTACCTGAAGGGTCTGCCCAATATGGATATAGAAAAAATGAATAATTGTTTGGTTGTGCAAGAAGTAGCACACCTTGTTACAAAGTTGAATGATCAGGAGTGGTGGTCATAGGTGAATACTATGTGGTAACACGTTGCACATAAGATACGAGAAGGAGAAATATACAATATTACAGGATACATCATAGAAAAAATAGTCAAGGAAGTGCGCACAGGAGGGAAGATAAACTTTGGGGTTGTTTTAATAACACTAGTATTCATGGAAATTGGAGTACCAGATGGGTCAAAGGAAAAGGTGTGGGAATACCCCATAGAGAATAAGTCATCAGCTGAAAGGTTCAGCAAGTACCTATATATAAAGGGGCCATGACATATGACATCAAGAAAAGGGCACATAAATGGTATGATAGGCTCCATGCGGAATTTGGAGAAGAGTGGTACATCCCAAAGGACCTACCTTTAGTAGTAGGGAAATAAGTTTAGTTTGTTGTATATCAACATTTCTGCATTATGTGATTCCCAATGAGAGATGGATTCTGGAGCCCTTGGTGTAAATTGACTTAGGCATTCACTACACGACATTTCCAAGTATTTGTTCATATATTTATAGACATGTGTCGATTAGTATTTAATGTAGATAAGGTAGACTGCGATTACCATATGTTGAGGAAGAAATATGTGTATCCTGGAAGAAGTGCTTACACCGAGAGGATCATTTTAGAGGTGTTGAATATCAAGCCAATAAGTTTGGCTGTGCAGATGTAGGGGCAACATTGGTGTATCTTTAGATGAAGCAAAAGATGGAGAACAATAAGTATGTAGAGAATGAGTTCAAACTTCAATGGTTGCCGAAGGGTAAGCACACAATAGAAAACATATCATCGCAAAGGCCCACATAAACTATTGAAATAGAGGATGAAGAGGAGGAGTGTGAAGATAGTGGAGGCTTGGAGTGCAGAAGAAGGAAACCATATGACAAAGAAGATTCATGGCACGCAACCACTCCACCTCAAGGACAGGATGAAGAGGAATATACGAAGGTTGAGCAGGGAGAGCATAGGTTTAATAAAGTGTTCAGACGTACAAGGACTCAAAGTGGAACGCCACAAACGGTACATAAATCACCTTATCTCTCTCCACACAAGGAGACCAATGAACCAAAGAAGAGAAGAAAGTTGAAGTTGACTAAATAAGTGATGGAATTAGAAGAGAGAAAGGGTGCATATCCTACCCCACTTAAGCAAGAAAACGAGCCACAAAACAAGGAAGAGAAAAAATATGATGAGATGAAGGATGGAAAATGAAACCTCTAGATTTGTGCATGTGACTACTCAAGATGTAATGGGACAGGCTCCTAACCTTGAAGATATGATTCCCAAGGGTTCCAGATTGAAGAGGATGAGTGGAGATAACATTCCACCAGCCATGGGGTATGCAGAGGACGTAGGTAAATTGTCTACACCTACTTCTAGAGAAAAATAGCACAGAAGGGTTTATTCGGCTAGGAGCTAATGGATGAGGGTATAACGACTATGCACACTCGAAAGCAACTATCATGGTCAATGCACACCCACATGGATGAGACTGAATTTGATGTATGTGAAGATTCATGTATTTCAAGACAGTTGAAGAAGGCACCCCAAGCAATATATATGATGATAAAGCCTATTGTCATGTCAGATAAGTAGGTCAACAACACATTGATGAAGGTTTCAGCTGAAGTTACTAGAAGAAACATGGATAAAGTTGAAACAATCAAAGCTATACATGAGGAGCTAAAGACAAAGGATGTGGAGATAGCATGGATAACACAAGAGAGGGACTTTGCATAGAATAAGAATGAAGTATTTATCAGCATCGCAAAGGAGATTGGGGATAATTTCATAAGAGCTAGGCCAAAGTTGGAGACCAAGGTACCATAGACATTTCCCTCAACGATATATTATATAGTAAATTTGGTGGGCCTAGTACTTAAATATGAACCTCTATGTATGATAGTGCCAAGGAAGTTAGAGCAAGAGGTAGAATGAGAGAAAGCTTCAGTGATGCAAAATATTGCATCCTATGAAGGGTTATTACAAGTGCTATAAGAAGTATTGAAGAAAGAAGACCAAGATTTGAACATCTGCACAACTCTAAAGGTGCTTATTAGCATAAAGACCCTAGAAGAAAATAATGAGGTCTAGAAAGAAATGAAGGATGAGACATTGGGCCATACAGAAAGATTTTCAATGGTTAAGTAGAAGCGTGAGGCCCTGACAGTAGCACAAGATCCGCACAAGACTTGGCTGGAAGAGCTTAGGAAGCTCATTGTGCAGAAGATGGATCTTGTAGAAGGTAGAATGACCTCAATGTCTAGCATTGTGTTGGTTCTAAAAAATGAAAAAGGAGAGATTTTGAGGGATGAATTGGAGTCCATTGTTGTGGACATTCTATAAAATACAAAACAAGCACTCATTGAATGACAAGCCTTGGAGGCCAAAATAAAGGAGGAATATCAAGAGTTGATACTTCAAACTGACATAGAGGAAGATTCCTCATAGCCTTATAAAACTTCATAACTTATCTACATTATTTCATTCTTATTCTTTCCATTATTCTATTCTTTACTTCATTTTTTGGAGATACCCATTGTCGGGATGACAATGAGATTAGTATGGGGTAATGTTGATAAGAGAATACTTGTTATAGATCACACAAGAAGTCCGAACGAAAGGGAAGGCTAGGATTAAGGGAACAGAGTGATAGGAAGAACCTATGTGTAGAGGGAAATTTTAGCTTTTGGGACTTAGCTGATTTTAAGTATGAAGACCTATTATTAAAAGATGGCGTGTGGAACACACCAACAATGCAGAGATGTGCACACCACACATTTTCTATCTTTATAGGATCAGATCAATTTTTTTTTCATGGAGATGAGATAAGAATAGGATTGTCACTTTAGTTAACTACAAGAGATCTATAGATATCACACTTACATGTGTGGTTATGCATGTAAACGACACATGGCTATTAATAGCATGCAGCCTATTTTTGGAATAGATAAGAGGTGAAGGGAAAGTTCCCACCCTATATATATGATATGAATCACATAGTAGTAATGTGTATGTGGTGGAGAGATGGATGTATGGAGGTATAGAGATATATGCATATGATAGAATTATTGTATCAGATCCATGCGTACATTGGTATAGATTGACAATACTGTAAGGATACTATGTGTTTATTACTAGATGGAAGATATTGGTTAAATCTAAGTTTCATTCTTGTGTGTAATTGAGTAGTGTATGTTCTTAATTCAATCATGATTACTATTTAAGCTTGTTCTTTCATAGATATGAATGTAGCATGCATTGTATAATGGTGGAATAGTTTATGGATATATATGTTTCTTCCTTCATCATGCTAACATCCTACTATGACAACCCTAAAGAGGGACCTAGTACCTTTGTGTGCTTCAGGTGAGCACTTAGTATAGGTTGAGTCATGTGGTAGTGCATCTAGGGTGTTATCTGGTAAATTCTAGGCTACATCAATTACCTTATCACAGTAAAAAAAGAAGGGAATCGAAGAGAGAGATTGAATCCAACATTATAACAGGATTTGAAAAGAATAATCAATGTATTGGAATACAACATTTAAGTCTATTCCCATTATCATCCAACATATCATCAACAGAAAAAAATCAGAGACCAAAGTGAAATACTATAGTCCTAAAGAAGTTAATGATATAATAACACAGAACACCCAACAAGTTTCTTATTTAAAAGGGTAGTAACAATATCATCAGATCAAGAAGACAACATATAACTATTAACTTTAGTAAAGTGGGAAAGAAGAGCTTCAGTAGAGAAGTAGATCATAACAGTCCTTTTTCTAATTACGTAAAAAGAAGAAGAACACAATCAATATGATGAAGCTAATCCCTAATAGTATTCTCTAATATAGATACTTGTGCCTTTTTTTTGGTGCGGAGGCTATCCTACAAGTTGAATTCATGTTACCTTTACTGCGTATAGTGTGTGCAGGAGGATTAGCCGATGAGAAAGTGTTGGAAGAAAGGATTGAAAATTAATGCAGTTGAAGGAAAAAAATTCACTCGCCAGGTGGAGCTAGAAGATTGAAAAACCAAAAAAAAAGGCATGTCATGATCATCACATCAAGAACAATAAGTTTGAGGTTGGGTAGATAATTTTTCTATATGATTCCAAGTTTCTGTACCATCCTGGGAAGTTAAAATTCTATTGGTTGGGCCCTTACATCATCTTGTACATCCTTGATTCAGGTGCATGCTAGTTCCAAGCACTGAATGGGATGAGATCACCAGGACTCTTCCATGGGAGTAGGTTGAATCCCTACTATAAATAAGTCTTCTTGGTGTTTTTAAATAAGGAAATGTTTTTTGTTAGAATAGACTTTCCTTTACTGCATTTTCTTTTCTTGTGTTGCCCTTTCTCGTTGTTCGTTCCTTTTTTTTTATTTTTTTGGCGTCATGTGCACCGGTAACCACATTATGTTTGGGAGGTTGTGTATGTGCAAAGAACCACGTATCGGTTTAGTATGGGATGAAGTGAAAGGAATTATAGGCTTGTAATACAAGTGTGCATTGGCAATAGAAGTTGCAGTGAATATCCTGATTAAATAACTAAAGGCGCGTAAGGTTA
Organism: Taxus chinensis; assembly: GCA_019776745.2. NCBI lineage: Eukaryota > Viridiplantae > Streptophyta > Pinopsida > Cupressales > Taxaceae > Taxus > Taxus chinensis. The sequence continues at coordinate 358,137,194 of CM034157.1, forward strand.
ATAGGCATGTAGAGAAGAGATGGACATGAATGGTTGGTGTCAAGAAATCCTTAGAGAAACCACACAAAGAGAGAAGCATAGGAAACACATGAGGTAGGAGAGAGAAAAAATTAGGTGGATGGAAGAAGTTCCTTTGGTGCTATTAATGCACACATAAGAGTATTTTGTCAGGATGGATTGTTTGTGCAACATAAGGTTGTAGAAGATTTTTTGTGTAAGGTTGCAGTGAGTACATATGTATGCCCTACACTAGAATTATGATTTATAACACCAATAAAATCTAGCCCCCATTTCTTAAATGGTTCTTCAATCACCATAGTCTTGAGTGGCAATGCAACTACTTTTGGCTTTCCAACAAATTGTTGGCATACTTTACATTTGGAAACCCAATCTTGAGTGTCTGTAAAGATGGACAGCAAATAATATCTCCCTATGAGTATCTTATGTGCGTTGACCATTGCTAAGAAATGTCCACCACAAGCTCGATCATGATATGCCCTAAGAAAATTTTCTTGCTACTCCTTATCAACACACCTAGGGAAACAACCATCTAGGCCTCTCTTGTAAAGTGCATGATTTCAGATCACAAACTTGGCTACCTTTAGCTTGAGTTTCCTTCTTTGTTTATAGTTAAGATGAGGAGGGAATTCTCCATAAGTGAGGTAGTAAGAAATTTCAGTATACCACTCATTAGTAGTGATGACAAAGAGTGCCTGTGGACTGTCTCCTGAACAGGTTGAGAAAACACCATATTTTTATTCTTGCTAAGTCTTGAGAGTTTCATCTTTAGAAATCATCTTGAACAAACCATTTCCTCTTATCATATTAGAGGGTTTAATCTCCAAGTCATACTCTTGGGTATTTGTAATCTAACTTCCTCTCTTAGCCCCAGGATCTTGTTGAGTCAAAATGGACTTGATTGCACTTCTAGGAACCATTACCACTGTATGGGAATTGAGAATGTAGAATCTGAAACTTTTAGTAGCTTTGACCACTACGTAGGCATGTTTCTCCAATTGGCTGTACTTTAGCTCATGATTTTTCAAAGGACAACTCATGAAAGCAATGGGTGCTTCTAAACCTTCATCATTTTTTTGAACAAGGACAACAGAGAGGGTATGTTCTGATGCATAGCAATACATGATGAACTCCTTGTTGAAATCTGGAGATATAAAAGTTGGAGTTTTGGCAATGGATTTCTTGATCCCCTCAAATGTTGTTTTTCATTCCTTATTCCACTTGAAACTTGCTTGAGGCTTCATCATGGAAGTTATATGCTTACTCATATTAGAAAACTCAGGAAAAAAATGATGAAGGAAGTTTACCTTTCCAAATAATGAATAGCTCCCTTCTTTCTGGTTGCTACGGCTAGTGCTTGGATAGCTCTGATCCTCTTAGGATCAATGTGTGCTCCATGTTTGTTCACAATGTGTCCCAAAAAATTACCTTCTGTGACTCCAAAAATTCACTTCTTTGGATTTAGAGAAATGCCATGTTTCCTACACCTTGCAAAGACTTGCTCCAAATGACAGATATGATCTCCCCTCCTCTTGGAATAAATTGTGAGGTCCTCAAGGTAAATGAAAATGCAATATTTCAAATCTTTGAAGGCCAAGTCCATTTCTATTTGGAAAGTGGCCCTAGAATTGATCAAGCCAAAAGGAATTCTATTGTAGGAAAAAGTACCCCAAGGTGTTGTGAATGTTGTTTTGCTACAATCCACTTTTGCCACCTTGATTTGTTTGTACCTTGAGAATCCATCAAGAAAAGAGAGCATTTCAGATCCATTGTCTTCTTGCAAAATATGATCCATGATTGGAAGAGGGTAGTTGTCCTTGAGAGATTCCTGATTCAGATTTCAGAAGTCTACACAAATCTTTATTTCCCCATTCTTATTCCTTACTGACACAATTTTAGCCACCCATGTTGAATGGTGGATAGGGAAGATGATTCTAGCATTAAGCATATTTTCCACCTCTTCTTTGATAACATCGGAAATATTTGGATTGTAGGGCCTTTTTTTTTCCTAAAGGGCTTAGATCCTTTCTTCAAAGGAAAAGAGTGATGCATTTCCTTTGGCTGAAAAGATTTGAGTTCATCATAGGAATAGGCCAGGACATCCAAGTACTCTTTTAGCAAAGAAACAAAATTTCTCTTCTCTTCTGGTGAGCAACATTTACCAATGTTAACCATCCTTGGATTCTCTGAGTGCTAATGTTTTCTTGATCAAAATCAGATGGACATCGAGAAGACTATTATTCTTTCTCTTGGATGAACCTATCATGCTTATCAAAGAGATATTCTAAATAAACTAGGCCTTTGGGGGTTTTGTTTCCTTTCAGTTTGATTACTTCCTCTTCATCAATTCCCTCAATTCCTTCCTTCTCTTTTTTGGGGACTGATTCATGGTGTGGGTTTTCACTTCCTTCAAAAAAATATTATTGAAGTTATCCCTTTGTTCTAAGAAGGCTAGGATCTGATTGTCATCATTGAAGACCTGCCAGTGATTTACATTGTCTGGTACGCTGGGTCTGAACACCATCTCAATGGTCACTTTATCCTTATAAAATAAGGATGAGGTGTCACTAAAGAAGCTGACATTGTTAAAGAATCAAGGGTTAGATTCAATGGATAATGCATCAAAGGATTCAATGTAGTTCCACACTCTATTTCTATAGTGCCTGAGTCTGGGGTTTTTCACCTGATATTGCTAGCGGACCTGCTTTACTACAACCTCCCCATCACCTTTGCATCTCAACTTCTTGATTCCCATGTCCTCTGTTACATTTATGCCTAAGAGTAATGCTTCATACTCTACTGTATTATTTGTATTGTCAAATTGTAGCTTGTAGGAAAAAGGATATACCTCATTGGAGGGAGAGTAATACTACACCAACTCTTGAACCTTCTCTAGAATGGCTGCCATGAAACTCCATTGTCCAGATTCGGTCTTCTTCTTCTTCCATGAGAAGTGGGAAGTCCTCTTCCTTAGTTAATGTAAGGAGGTAATTTCCAAGCCCACAATCTTGAAAAAGGATATCATCTCTTGGATCATCATACTTCCTTACTGTGAACTTCATTTTTCTGACTGGCAGTAGCTTCTTCATTTCTCCTTTCACTGGGATAGTTACAAATGACCAATCCATTTTTATTTCTCCACTTAGATATCTGGAAAAAATTCTACTCAACAACATACCAAAAGATGCTAGGATGTCTAGCACCAAAATGGTCAGGATTATCTTCTTGTTAGGTTAATCATCTAGTGCAACCTGAGCATCCTTAATCCTTCCTACCAATGGAAATTGTTTGGATTTGATTGAGTAGCATGTGCCATTTACCCAGGTCAAAGTGAGGCCAAGATAATTTGTAACTTTTGCTAGCATCACATTATCTGAGGCTCCAGAATCTATAATGCAATTGTTCAGATGGAAACCTTTGATGAGAAGTGACAAGTAAAAAGGCTCAACTCTATTGGTGGTGGAGGAACTGAGGGACAACATGTTTTGAGAATATGGTGTGGATGGTGTGGGAAGTAAGCCTTTATAATTAGAGATTGGGGATGTAGAGTTACCACCCCAAATTACCTTGATGAATTTGTAAAATTGGGTAGGATGTTTTTGTAGGTATTCAATTTCAGAGAGCTGGAATTTGGTTTTGCTAGCATGCTATACAAAGTCAAATGAAGTTATGGTAGATGAGGAAGATGCATCATTAATTTTTGTGTTGGGTTATCCTTTTCAAATGTAGCAATTTATTTGGAAGGGGATGCGGGTGTAGCCTTTGATTGGAATTTAGATGTTCTTGTAGAACTAGTATTTAGAAGAGAATTGCTCTTAACAACTTTTGAGTTGGGAGAAAAATCAGATGACTTACTTGGCACAACAGTGTGATCCTTGACAACTGGTGAATCTGATTTCTCTCTAGCTGATTCCATGGAAGGTGGTAATGGTGATCCCCTGCTGATGATCTTGTTTAGTGGAGGCTTTGAAGAGCTATCTTATTTATTATTCCTATTCTCAGTTGCAACTGTTGAGGCTGAAACACCATTCTTGGATTGTGCATGAGTGAAAACAACACATGAAAAACTTGGAGCTTCTTCATCACTTTCCTCCTCATTAGCAACATATTCAATTAGGCCATTGTGCATGCCAACCTCTTCAATTTCAAGATAGTTTTCATAGTCATCCATGATTTCTTCTTCATTTTCCTCAATGTCTGCTCCTCCTTCTAGTTCCCTAATGTTATAGATGGCATTGATTAGTGGTTCTTCAAGAGCAAGCCTATGAGGAGGGGGAATAATTCTTCATTTATCATGAAGATTTGGTCTCCTTGGAGCATTCCTCATTGTGATTTGTGACAGCTATTTCTTCAAAGAAACTAGATCATTTTCCATTTTTTGGAACATTGGATCAGTGGTGACTGAATTTGAACTCTGACCTTTTTGCTTCCCATTTGGTCCTTTCACTTTTCCAGAAAGAATTAGATCATCATCAGTCTCAATTACAAAGTCTTTAACTTCCCTCAATGTTCTTGGTTGGTATCTTCTGAGGAAGAAACCAACTTTTGATGGAAAATCACTAATGAAGAACATTTTCAAGTTGTTTTTAGAGGGTACCACATATTTTCGGATCCTTCTTGTCAACCTATCATACCTTGCTATAAAATATCTCATTGATTCAGAGGTCTCCTTCTTCATTTGAACCAATTAGACCAGCAGGTCCTGAAAATCTTCTATATTCTTGAACCTATGTTCAAATGTACTTCTTATATCTTCCTAGCATGTGACAGATCTTGTCGGCAACATGTAGAACCATTTAGCAAATTTTTCTTAGAGGGACTCCACAAAGATCCTAACTAAAACATATTCATTTTCAACTCCTAACACTCCAAAAGTAGTGATGAATGCTGCTACATGTTCTTTTGGGAGCTAAGAACCATCCCCTTTGAATTTTGGGAAGTTATTTCTTGAGCCTCTTGGGAGATCATGAAGTGGTTTTGGAAGAGCAGTGGACTAGTATTTCTTCCCCATGGTACATTAGGCCTACGTATTTCATGCTCATGATCACCTATTATATTCTTGTTTCTATCCTCCAGTCTTGCTAAGGTTACTTCTACTGCTGCTCTTTCTTCTACTTCAATTTGGAGTCTTTCTATTTCTTCAAGTTGAGCCCTTATTTTCTCTTCATCTGTTGCCTCTCTTTCTAGCTCTTCAAATGTGGGATCAACTTATCCTCCTTGCCTCAGTTTCCAGGTGTATATTCTATTAGCTAGATTCAAATTTTATGCTCTTCTTTGGGGTGTTGGAATTTGTCTCTTCCTTTCCAATTCGACAGCACGTTCCTCTTTCGGGTTCTGAATCCTTATGGTAATGAAGTAATGATTGAAACTTCATCTATAATGCCAAATAGCTTTTCTTAGATAAGAAGCAATGTCTTCTTGGATGTGAAATAGTAAATCAGGTCTCTCAATAGGAGGATTTCTCAGAATAGCCATGATTTACATCCATGTAGTTTGTGTGATTATTCAATCTCTAGAAAATTTTCTTCTAGAATCTTTTTTTTTGTATTTTATGACCCCAAGGTCATTTTTAGGTGTAGATGCTGCAAAATCTGCCCCACGGTGGGCACCAAAAATTGTTGGCGAGAAAAATTTTCTTATGCAAAAATTTATGGGTTTCAAGCTAACGCTATGGGAATATGAGTACCTCTACTTGAACGGTGCAACTTCTATATGTGCATACGTGAAAAAGTGGATTTCAATGGTAGCCTTTCGACTAGAAATCCAACAGGGGCACTCCATTAACCCTGTGGCAAAGCTAACAATGTCTCACTAGAGAAGAAACTTTGTCTTTAAAAGGGGAAGGGGAGTGGAAATGGAGGTAGGAGAAAACTAATGTTGTGATTAGAATATCAAATTCCCACACACATTAATTAGAAATTTTATTTACATGCATTTATAGTTAGAGGAAACCCAAACCCGCAAGAGAAGCTACATGACCGAATAAAACTCATTAGTCGCAAAGTACCAATTAATTACTCAATAAAAGAGGAATAAATTCCTTCTTTTCTTATTGAAGCTGAGAAAATTTTGTACATAGCTTGAGAATGTAAGAAATTCGAGGAAGAAGAGTAAATAGAAGCAGTGTGGCATTTTCCATCTTTTCTAGGTACAAAGCACTATGGTCTTTTTTGAAATAAATCACCAACCCTTGAAATGATGTTGAGAAGACATTATATTCTTCGCAAGAAACTGTTACAACTTCAAAAATCCTCAGCGCCTTTTCAAATTCCTCTATTGTAAAGAAAACGCTCATGGCGGGTTAAAAACCAGATCTTGCGAAGCAACCGTTACATTCGATTTTACAGTTTAAATATAGAACATTTGATTTGCTCCTTTAATTCTGAAATTAGGTCATCCACATGGCAGGAAGGCATTAGAGTTTTTACGGGGGAAGTCTTTCACATTTTGTGATTTTTCGTGAGATTTGGAAATTTGGAACAAATTGGCCCACAGCCCCGCTTTGACTTTTCAACTTAGACACATGGCACATTCTAGTTGGAGATAAAGTCATAGCTCTTTTCTAAAAATTTTAACCTTTTTTGGAAAAAGGCTCAAAAACTCAATTTCCTCGGTCGTTCTACCGCTCTAATTTAACTAGGACACGTGGCACATTCTGGTTGGAGATGGGGTCAGGGCTCTTTTCTAAATATTTTAATCTTTTTTGGAAAAAGACTCAAAAAATCAATTTCCTCCTCTGGCCCACTACTCAGATTGAACTCTTGACATGTGGCATCCTCTGAATGGAAATGGGGTCGCGGCCCTTTTCTCAACATTTTAACCTTTTTGGAAAAAAGGCTTAAAAACTCAAAGTTCTCCACTATTCCACTCCTCTACTTTGACTTTTCAACGGCGGGTCCAAGACCTTAGTGGTGCTGCGGAGCATTCTAGACATTTTACTTCACTTTTTGGAATTTGGTTAAATTTCCAAAAGTGCCCCGATGGCCCACTCGTCCACTTTGACTTTTCAACAACAAGCTTCACCTTTGACTTTTTCCCTGCGGGCTTTAACTTTGAATTTTTCCCTACTGGCTTCAACTTTGACTTTTCTCTGCGGGCTCAAAATTTGACTTTTACCTTTATAGCCTGATCGGGGCCATGGGGAAAATTTACAATTTTTGGGAAAAGTGACCAAAAGTGTTAAGTTCACCAAAAATCCCATTCCTCCCCATCTAATAGGATCTATCCATGTATATGCATTCATTGGGGTCAAAATTTGATGGGGAAAAAACGCCCATTATCCTAACTATGGAAAATACGTAGAGGAAGAAAACTTCATTGTTTTGAGTCTAATTTTTGAATATCCTTCATGAACCAGAGGCATGGGGGAAAAAAAATGATTTTATGACCTAGGCCATAGGACAAGTGAACAATTTTGATCAAAAATGGAGGTTGCAAAAATTATATTACATGCACAGACTAGGAAATGGAGGATTTATAAAAACGAGCAAAACAAAGGTTTAAAAAGCTCTAGGGCACGACTTTTGCTAATTTCTTGAATCTCTAACTTGGCTTAAACACAAACGAAGGGCACGAGCTCAAAAAAATTGAATTTGGCTATGATTTAATGTTGTAATAAATTATGAAAACTTGAATTCCTCAAATCTGGTTTCCATTTGAGAAATTTTGAATAAAAGAACTATAATTATGATTATTTGTATTGTTTAAGAATATAGACTAAGTTAATCATTGGTACAATGATTTTTTTCTGGGGGGGAGGTATGTAATGCCTCTACCAAGGTTGATATCTTTGATGAATTCTTTACTCGAAGTTACAAACGTTGATATGTGATTCTTGTTTGAAGACAGTGTACTCTTATGAACTAAGAAATCATGTTTGTTGTAGATGATATGTTTATCTTTCTAAAAATAGATACAATCATGTCATGTCAATTCTGAATTTAAAATGATGTATTTCATTCTTTCTTAACCTGAATGTTCACTGCATGTGGATAGAAGAAATAAATTCAACCTAAACTAGTTCATAGCTGATATTGCATTTGAACTTGTTCTTTAGTCTATATGATTTCTTGTTTAGGATAGCTATACCTTGGATCAATTTTAGTGATCCAAGGCATGCTTTCAATTTTATGATTTGGGTCATTTGACCAAGCTAAGTAGAATGTTTGATTTCTAAACCCAAGATTACCGTGGGATCACAGGTGACATTTTTTGCATATGTCCTTTATAGTGATCCAAGAACGTCATTTTTATTCATCGTATGGTAATGTTGATGATTATTTTGGGGGACCTAATTTAATCTAAGTTCCTAAGTTTTTTTATCTTATCCTAAGTTAAGCTAAGGTGATTTTATTATTTGGTTGATTATATGGAAGGAGGTAATCCTAAGTCATGATACTAGTTATTCTAAGACTAAAATGATAAATTATACCTAAGGACCTAAGTTTGGTTTTTAAGCTAATATTATTTGAACCTAACCTAAGGGAATGGGCTAACCTAAAGGGGATGGCATGGATGGCAAGTGGAGGGGTGTCGGTGGCACCAATTCCTAAGGCATTTAAATATTTGAATGAGGTATTTAATACTCTGTTACCTACCAATTTTGGTGAATGCATGGAAATATGGGGGAAGCTAAGTTGTCAAATCTGCTAATTTTATTTGCATAGAGTTTTAACTTTTAGTTAAAGCTAACAAGGATTTGGCGAAGGTGAGAAATTGGAGAGGACTGTTTCAGTCCTGTTGGCATTTAATGTTCTCAACCAGTGCAAAAACCTCCTGGGAAATAGAAGTTGGAGGAAAAGATGGTTTTTGGTTTTCATTATTTCACTTGGTTTTGGGAAATTTAAAGCTCTACATGTGGTTTTTCATCTTTTCAAACCTCCAGTTAGAATTTGTGCATGCTTAATTTCACCTTGCATGGTGGTAATGGTAGTGAAATATAAGCATGGAAGCTATAAGAGGAAGATAAGGAAAGTTTCAGAGGTTGGGTTTTGGCATTTTCATGGAAATATTGTTGTAGAAATTTTGTATGAAGGATTGAAACAAGGAAAAGAAGACAGGAGCACTACTCAGGAATGATAGGCCCTATCTCATTAAATATTCTACTTTTACATTAAGTGTTTTCATTAAAAGAACTCTGCTCTTTTATGAAATCATTCCTGGTATTGTTGTTTGTATTATTTTTTCCTCTTCTTCTTCAATGACATTTCTCGATTTGGTTCGATATAATGCATGTTGTGTATGTTTTATTACTATGAAATCTGGGTTGTCCTTTGATGGAAATACAGTTGTGTTTGTCCTTATTTAATTATTATGAAACTTCCATGGGATATTGATGGAAGATGGTGTTAGTTTCTTGGTTGGATTGTTCACCTTGAATGGGTATCTTGTAAGTGTGAAAGGTATGTCAGGGGTATGGTGATATTATTATGATTTTTTGCATTAATCATTTTCCTTGGATGAAAATGGTTGATACCAACAAAATTTTGTCAACTTATATCGTAACTATACTTTTACTTTCATGGAACACCCAACTATTATCAAACTGGGTTATGCTTATTTATGATCACCATAGAATGGGACTGGAACTAATCTTGTGTTTCTTTTGATAACCCTTGTTGGGAGGAAATATATTTCATTGAAAGTTAAACTAGGAAGGTACTCTATTGAAAGTTTCTTGTTTCAGTTCTTTTCAGTTGATGATTTTATTGATTACCCATTTTAGGCTATGTAGCTTCTTTAAGTTATATCTGGTTGATCTTTATCGGGCATTCAAAAATTGTTTCAGCACTAGAAGTGAATTTTTGTATGAGAGAGACTATTTTTATTTGCTATTTGCATTTCTTTGTTTGGTAGTAGTAACCCTTCTCGAGTGGACCATTTTTTTTGCAAAGACTGGTATATTCTCTCCTTTTTATTGTTGTGTAATTTGAAATGGATACCCTTTCAGGTTAGCCTATGAAATAGGTAATGTTAGTTTGGAATGTTCTAAGTTAAGGTATAACTTTAAAATGGTTTTGTATGGGATTGAGGTCTAGTTAAACTCTTCTTTCTTCTTATGAGGGTGTAGTCTTCCTTATTTGGATACCCTCTTCAATTAGGTTCTAGTTCTTGAACTTGTGGAACTTTTGAATTCTCAACTATAGATAGGCATTCTTTTTTGATGGCAGATCTCACTACCTCGATACTTTGTTTTTTATCATGGCATTTTCTTAACGTAGATACAAATTGATAAGAGTGTATGACTGTTCTTTTAGGACTATTAGGGGTATTTTTTTGTTTCAAAACTTGTTTATTCTTTTAATTTTCAAGATTCTTTCCTTGATTTGAATTCAGTCTTTCGGGTAATACTTGAACTTTGTATGTTTCTTGTAAATGGAATGCTCTATTTAGTAGCTTATGGACACAATGAACATGAATTTGTGGTTGATTTAGATGCCTGGATTTTTTTAGCTATGTCTAGTTAATTGAAGTTTCATACTTTGATATGAATGCAGGCCTTCATGGAAATTTTACCATGAGTTAAGTTTTTTTTCGACTTATACCAAATCTCTTGTATGGTTAAACTCTTCTATATGTTTGGTTAGTTCTGATCAACATAATCCTTTGATTATGAGCAGAGCCTTGGTTAGGTAAGGTTGTTGGAATGGATGATATTCAAGTTGTATCTTCTTGTTTTGATCATATAGGCTTATTATTGGTTGTTAATATTTTGATTATTAAAACAACATACTACTTTAAAGTAATATGATTATATCAATTCACTTCTTGAATAATAACAACAGGTTGATTTGTGGATCTTAGGTTGGAAACTAGATTGAGAAGTTTAAGATTAGGATAAGAATGTGAATTACTTCTTTCTTAATTATTGTTGTTTAGATGATTAGCAGGTTGTAATGAGTTTCATAACTATGTTTGAGATAGAACTAATTATGTTGGTTTAATTAGTTCTTCCTTGAACATTATTTCTTGTAGATTCTATTATTCCTCTCTTTCTCTGTTATGTAATCTTTAGGGAATTTCTTTCTGTTAATCTTATTTTTGAGTTTGGAACCATTTCATTAACAACAAGGTTCCTTTTGTGAAACAGTTAGATAAAAGCATATTGTTTTAATGTTATAGCATTTATCATGCTCAATTCATATGAACTGACTCATGCTAACAATTTTGCAGATGGATTTCATAAAAGATGAAAGGAGAAAGACTTATATAAAGTTACATTTGTTTTACTAAAGAAATTATCTCTTCATTGTGATGTCTATGTATCGACATATACTTGAAATGTACTTTTGTTGGGATAAATAAATGTGGAAGGTGTAATAAAACTAGTTTTATATTGATGGAAATATATTTGTGTAATCCTTTGAAATACTTTCTAAGTTTAGAGAGTAGAGAACTCTCTTTTTGATAAATGAATTCCTTTGGTAAAGATGTTGATTGTTGTTTTACTTATGAGACATTCATGACATAAGTTTATGTAATATTACTAGGTAGTATCATGCATGATGGGAGAAATATAGATATATATGTAATTTGGGATTACACAACTTAATAGATTCTTTGATATATAAAAAGCTTCTAGGATTAAGGATCTATACTTATAGTTGATATTTATTTCACGTGAAAAGAGCACAACTAGGTGATGATCATTGGTAGATCCTTAAATAGAAAATGGAATAGGGTTATATTATATAAATGTGTGTGGCTTATTTATTATGCTAAAGCATATGTGTTTTGTTTTCATAAATAAGACATTAGCCCTTAATAACGAAATAAAAGGATACCTTCCTTGTAATTAAACAAAGAGTTATATATGATATCTTGTTAGGTGTTTATGATTAAATCACAAGGATGATTGGTTTTGTTTTCCTTAAGCTAATTTATATAATTTGAAACATGTATGTTTATAAAGGATGATAAAAATATTTAGACTTACAATATTAGGAAGTATAAAGTAAAAGTTTCAACAAGATTATTACTAAGCTAGAACTATAGTAAGAAGACTTAATGATCTTACCTTCATAACATTGAATTCAAACATATCAATTTATGAAAATTAACACATAAGATTAAGATAAATATAAGCATGAAATCATAATGATTAGGAATGCAGATTTTATCTGCATACCTTCCTCTCATGTAAAATACACCTCGTACCCTTATTTGGGGTAAATTGTGCTTAGTGGACCCTTAAGAGCGTTCTTATCGTTAAATATTTATGATAATAATTGATTGGGTTATTAAACTAATATTCTTATGTTAGTCTAGTTGAGGAAACTCAGTTGGATGTTGTAACATAGCAACTACTGTAGCAGAGTACCTTCATAATGACATGAGTCATTACGAGGATACTATGATGCATCCAGCTATGCTTCAACACCCCACTTAGTTCGATTAACTCGATTGACATAAGTGGAATTTTGGTTCATGGTTCCACCCTAAACAAATATAGAAACATGAGCTAGTTTTGTGGTCAACTCATGTTGACTTAGGGTAACTAGTCACACCCAATCGACATAAGTTGATTGAGTATGTCTATGTATGTTTAGTCAACACAAGTAGTCTTCCACACTAGTGCATGTAAGTTTCCCTTGTTTAGTGTGAGAATTTGAATCAAGTTGGGTTGACAGTAGTCAAGGATGACCAATCTAGATAATAGAGAAAGTGTGGTGAAGGACATATTCCTTTGATGAGTACCCCATCTTGGAATGTAAACATGGTAGACATGTTTAAAATATTTTTCCAAAGTATCGCAAGCTGTTGGTTATGTTGTCTTATGTCACCTAGTCTAAGATGTAGGATTTCAGATGAATATCGGTAACAGATATTCAGATAGGATTCTTAGATAGAAAAATTGAGTGCACATAAAATGTTAAAGGAACCAAGTATACATAGTATAGAAATTAATAAGTTAACATGAGCGATTGGTTTAATACCGAGTCATCGAATGAGAGATTGATGTCTCACTGAGTCATTATAATTACATATGGTTTTCTGTCTTAAAAATTGGATATTACAGGGCTAACCCACTCTGATTCATCTATGGGCTCAATGATTCCAAATTTCAACATCTTTTCAATTTCTTCTTTAAATTTAATGGACATGTGAGGATTCATCCTATAAGGCCTCTTCTTAATTAGGTGTACACCTTCCTTTAACTTAATTTTCATTTCACCCAAAGATTCATGCAATCCTTTTAATTTATGATGGCCTCTAGGAAACATATCCTTGAAATCTCATAGTAACTCAATTATCTTAGCAACTTTAGAGTCAGAGAAATAATCTCCAATGATGACCTCCTTAGGTCCATATTTTATTCCAATGTTCACTTTATTTGTCTTCATTGGCTCGTTGTAGGCACGTGAATTCTCATCTTCACTGTCTAAGACCTCGCATGTACCCTTTGAATGCTTTATGTCTATATTTTCCACTTCCTCATCATCCATCATGTAGACCATCTTTTCTTTTTCCTTCTCTAGGCAAGCGCATTAAAGTTGTTATGTATCTATCTCTTCTACTTCTTCAAAACACGCCTCTAGGTCTGAATCACTAAGTAAATCCTAAAGAAGTTCCTCAAATTTTACACTATCTCCCATAGTCAAGCACTTCATAACCTATAATTCCTCATTCACCAAAGGTTTAGTGGAAAAATAGTCAAAATTTTGGATCATACCTACATTCAGTTCTTTCTAATTTCCAATCTCTCTATTCAACTCTGCATAAACATATCATGCACGTGTGCAACCTCGCAAAGTGAAATAGAGTTTATGCACCCACAACAAAGGTGGTAGAGCTTCCTGATCCTTTTTCCAGAGTCTCTCACACTATTGAACATGGTTTTGAACAAGGTCATTACCATGATATTCATATATCTGATTAGGTTCATTACTTTTTAGGAACCTTACTACAAAATCAACTCTCACTTATCTCCATTCTATATGATTATCCCTATGAACTATCCACCATCATGCTTCTTTCCCACACAAAGTATAGACTAACATGTTCCTTCTTTCCACCTGGTGTTTCCACTGCACTTCCATATATCTCACGAATACTTCAAGAATTCCTTCACCAATGTTCTGAGGTATCTAGTTTTTACCTAACCACCTAACACAACATGGCCTACTCACGCACGCAATGAAACTTCTTACCTCGTACCCAACCATTTCATATGTGTCATGTGCCCAGTTATCACAAGAAATACTTGTAGTATAACTTACTGACTATGCATCATCCCACTGGAGAACTCTTTCCTTATATGGCTCAAGAACTTCCAGTTCTCGAATGGTGTTCACATAAATTCTATTCAGATATTCTTCACTTAAGGGATCTATATAAGGTGTTGATTTTCTGTTGGTTAAAGGGATAGTAGATCATTCCTTTTTGTTCTCAAAATAGATGTAGACCTTATTAAAATGTAGATCAACATTATTTACATAACACTAAAGGCACCCATGTAGAGTTTGGAAACTATCTGCCTCTATAAGTGTTAATACCTCAAAGTCCCCAATGAACTTGGCTCTCTGTATAGTAATTGATGCATATTTCAAGACCCCAATCGGCATGTCATTCATCTATTTTTTCATAAATAACACATTAGAAAATGGTTGTAATGAAGGTCTACCAATCTGAACCCACACATCTAAGGTAAGTACATTCACTTTCACACCTCTATGAATCCAAATGTTTCTTAAAATCCAACCATCCACAAAAACATTCATATTGATCTCCTTTCCATAATCTATGTTATGAGGAGGGATATTAGCATGCAAAATCTGCCTTCCATTCTCAATTCTAATGCAGGGAGTGTTTCTCTTTAACTAATTCCCCAATAAAGGAATAATGTTCTCTTGACACAACAACTTACATACTTCTTTTATTTCATCAACATCAGACTGATGAGTTTCAGTTTCCTTCTTAAGTTCTAACCTTCGTGACTATTATTTTAAACAATATATCTAACCTTGAAGATTCTTGATTACCTCCATGGTTTCTTGATAAACCTCCTTCTGATGTGTAGGTTCTAGATACTTTACATGCAGAATCTTCTCCTTCATAATGGTATTCTTTTGTTGTAAAATTTCTCTAGCGAGCGTAGCCTCATCACGTGTAGTAATATTCACAGGTACCATCTCAGGATCCGGTGCTAACTTTGGCATCCATTTTTCTCCCATGGCATGCTACACTCTAACCATCCCCATTCCTTTGTTCTCTTATTTTTTACTTCTTTCTCTATAATGCCTCTACCATGGTTAAAATCATTGTTTCCTTATGTAACTGAAATTGTAAATGTTGATAGTTGATTTGTGTTTTAAAGACGGTGTACTCTTTAAAACTGATAAATCATATTTGTTTTCAATGATATGTTTTATCTTCTAAAAATTAGATATATTCATACTATGGTAATTCTGAATTGATATTGAGGCATTTCATATACTCTTTATGGTGAACTTTGAAATACATTATATATACTAGTGAAGGAAATAAATTCAGTATTATAAGAAAATGCCAATTCATTGCCTAATTTTCAATATAAAACTACTTCTCAGTCAATTTCATTACTAATACAGGAATACCCATACCTTGGATCATTTGTAGTTATCCAAGGCATGTATATGATTCTATGATGTTTCAATCATTTTGTTAAGTTGGTCATCATAATCTATTGTTGAGATGTATTTGTACTTAGGCTTGCATTTTGGGGATCAAATGGGCATATTATATCATCTTAAGGATGCATACTTCTATGTGATCCAATTACCTTGTTTTGATAACATTACTTAAGGTAATGTCATATGATTTTTGTAAGGAACCTAAATAATCTAAATGCATTTGATTACTTAATTTACCATAAGCTAAGTTAAGGTGAATGTATTTAAAGGATATTCACTCCTAAAGGATTATCCTAAGTCTTTTGATATTAATTTTTCCTAAGTTATGGTTAAAATAAATGCTAAATAAACCTAACCTAGGTGTCATCAAACTAACCTAATAGAAATTGTGGTTTCCTTAGATGGGAAGTAATGGGAATTAGTGGTGGTACTATTCCAAAGGTGTATGGGATATTTAAACGGATAATGATCCATTTTATTACCACGTATTTTGGCTGAGGCATGGTTTTCATGGAATTTTCTAAAAATACAAATATGCTAACTTTTAGTGAATGAATTTTAACTATTAGTTTTAACTAACAATGGGATGGCATTGGCAGGAATTTCGAAGGCCACTAGCATTCTGGTTGGCATTAATAAGCCTCGACCCTTAAGTAAAACCTGCCTAGGAATTATCAAGATGAGTTGAAAAGGAATGGTTTGGTTTTATTGTGCATTCAATTTTTCAAGCTCCATGGCTCTGCATGTAGTATTTTTATTTTTAAAACTATCAGTTTTATTCTGTTGCAAATTAAAGATTGTTGTTGCATCGAGGACATAATGGTAAAATTGTATTATGGAAACTATAAAAGAAATATGGGGTAATTTTCAGAGGATTTGGTTAGAGTTTTTGGTGGAGATATTTCAGTGGAAGCTTCGCAGAAAGGTTTGAAGAATGGACAAGAAACTAGGAATTATAGGCTCTATCTCTTTAGAATATAATGTTTTATTTAACGATTTAATAAAACTAATTATGATATATGTGAAAACATTTTAGAGATTTGGTGTCCTTTTTTGTGTGTTGTATTTTTTCCCTGCTTCTTTAGTTTTCATGAAAGTAACTGGGTTTTAGTTGTTAGAAATGACATTGTATTGTTTGAAGTCTATTACAAATTGAGACTAGGTTTTAAACAGTTTTTGAATGAATATTTTTACAAGATATGAAACTACGAATGATTTTTTAAGTTAATATTGTATTATTTGTGCTACTGTTTATATATCTCATTGTATTTTTCAATCTTATGGTGTTTGGCTATATCACTACGCTCCAGGTTGAAGCCTTCTTGGAATTTTTTTAGTGATTCAGTTACTTGTGGATTTAGGTGTTGAGAAAATATTTTATTTCTAACTTATTAATGTGTGGTTCAGGATTTTGCTTCACTTTAGTGATCAATCATTATGTCTTGGAATATTGACTTATGTTTTGTTATAATTTGGTGTGATGAGCTTTAAACCATTCTAGGTACTGTCAAAAGGGATATCTTGAGCTCTTCTCTATAGGCTTGATGGAGAGGGTGATTGGTAAATTTTCTTGTATCCCTTTTTAGTTATGTTTGTTTGGTTATTCACCCTTATTGGGTCGGCTTGTATTCGAAAGGGTGAGTAGTAAATTTTCTTGCCCATTTTCTTTAGGGGTTTATTGTTTTATTATTACCCTTTTGGGTTTTCTTAAACCTAGACTTATTTTGGGGCATCATTCGTTCTAGGTCCTTTTGACTGTAACTTTTCATTGTTCTTTTAAAGGATCTTTTGAGCTAGGATAGTTGATTATTTCTTAGGTTTGATGGCATTGTTCCAGTAAGTGATTCTTGTATAAACTTTGGAGATTTTATGGATATGGGGTAAACTGTTGATTCCAGAAGACGTATTCCTTAGTGACTAAAACTTATCTTCAATCAAATCGTATCTTCCTTGCAAAATGTCTCAGTAGAGACTTTGCACACATTTCAGGTTGGTCTTTATCAAGTTGGAATTTTTGTATTTTTTTGTGAACATTTTTATGAGGGTTATATCCTTAAGTTCAGAACCATGATTGTAACTGGTGAAGATGGTAATATACGCATTCGATATTTTATGCGGTTTGGTTTTTTATTATACTGTAAGTTTTGGTGTACAAATTTGATTGGTAATTTTCAACTATAGATTGACCCTCTATAGTCCATGGTCTGATATGACTCTTTCAGTCGAATTGGTGGAGTTAAATTATGTTCATATTTTTTATTTAAATCTCTATTTGTTTTTCTTTGATAGAACTTTCTGGATATTTTTAACTTTGTGTTTAGAATCATCTTGTAAATGGGATAGAGTAACCCTCCTATTATAAGATACTGTGTGTATTTTTGGTTCATGCCAAGTCCTTCTTATTTAAGTGGCATCCTCTATGGGATAGTGATAGGGATTTTGTTAGTGGTATTTATTGTGACTGTAATTGGTTCATGCCAAGTCCTTGTTTTAATGGTATTCCCTTATGGATTGGTGATAGGGAATTGGTTATTAATAAAGTGGAAAATTATGGCTTGGTGATTTAGTTCGATACTGATGAGGATTAATCATAAATTTTTATTAATTCCCTTCTTTAATAGCTGGTTGCAGTTTTAAATGTTGTCATATTT
Organism: Taxus chinensis; assembly: GCA_019776745.2. NCBI lineage: Eukaryota > Viridiplantae > Streptophyta > Pinopsida > Cupressales > Taxaceae > Taxus > Taxus chinensis. The sequence goes on from CM034157.1 coordinate 358,155,474, forward strand.
GAAATGATTCTCATTACTATAACATAGATGGAATTAATTTGTTGGTTTAATTAACTTATTTTATGGACAATTGGTTCCTTAAGAGACTTAAATGACTTCTTTTCTATTTTTGACATCATGGCTTTTGTGGCAGACTTTTTAAATGTTCTTATTTTGGATACTTGGAAAATTTTCATATTCAGTAGTGTTCCTTTTACTAAGTGGTTAGATAAAAGCATATTGATTTAATGTCATAGTGATTAACATGCTAAGTTATTGTGAACTGACCCATGCTAACAATTTTGTAGATGGATTTCATGAAAAGTGAAGGGATAAAGACTTTTAGAAAGTTGCATTTGTTTTATTAATGAAGTCATTTTCTTCATTAATATGATTTATGTATTGAAATAATCTTGAAAGGAACTTGTTTGAAAAAATATGAGGGTGTATCAAATTATTTTTGGTACTGCTGAGAAATGTTTTCTTAATAATCTTATGAAATATTTGTTAAGATTAGAATGAAGTGAATTATTTTTCTAATAAATGAATTATTGTATAATGGTCTGTGATGACTGGTTTATTTATGAATCAAATACGACTGATATTGATTAATATTCTTAAATATTAACATGTATGGTGTTTCACAAAAAAATTGTGTGCTAAAATAGACAAGGTAATAGGTCAAGGAGGAATACATGTTATTATGTAGATGGTAGGTTGAGTACGTGTGTTACTGACTTTACCCAAGCTACTTATGGAGAACTCATTTTTGTCTGGGAAGGACTACCTGTAGATACAAAGTAAGACCACAAAATGATATTAAATAGAAAGAGTTAGAGGACTTCCTTGTTCATGTAAATAAGTTAATGTAACTATTATTTATGATAGTAAATAATAGTTTACATTTACACTTGGTAAAATCATTCAGGGAGTTTGTTTTGTTTGTTATAAACCAAATTTGTTGTTTATTTTGTTTATATTATTGCAACCAAATTTTTTATTCAAATTTGGTCTCACGTGAAAATTCGTTCAAACAATTTATGTTTGAACATAGTTTTTCAGCATAGATTAAACAACAATTAAGTTTTCGGGGCTTACAAAAACAATTATGTCTAGTATTTTTTTGCAATGGTTTAATGGTTAAGGTATGGATTTGATGGAGAGATATTAGGCTCCATCACACTCATAATTCTATCATGGCTAGAAAGGATATATTTGGGAAGCGTTATGATTCCTCAAATGGCTGTCAAACCTCTATTTTTTTTATCAAATTAATGAAAGTAAATACGAGAAATGAAGGTCCTATTACTAACACTTTGATTTATGTATCTCAAAAAGTTATCAACAAAGTAGATTAAGAAAAGTAGTAAAATATAAACTAATCTAGCATCAGGAAAGGTATGTTTCTAGTTGGGACAAGTCACAGGGGTGTTAGGTAAGGTCACAAAGGTATATGGTAAGGTCTAGGTGACGTTCGAGTTAGTTTGGTGAAGGTTAGTAGAAAACTCAGAGACCAATGTCGATCTAGTGACCGATGCTAGTAAAGAGGGGAGATCGATGATGGTTAAGGTGACCGAAGTCAGTAGGGGAAATTTTGTGGTAATTAAATAAAAGTAGTTTTGGACTTCTCTATGATTGCACAAAGAATGAAGGTAGTATGGTTAGGTACGTAACAATGCTAAGAAGAATCAAGAATACATAGAGGTCAGGTACGGAGATCCAAAAGGTCATGGGTGGTTGGATGGGTAGATTGGTAAGAAGGTGGGGATAAAGGAATGAAGGAATAATATGTAATAATAAAAGATAATGAACCTACACTTTAAGAAAGTACAAAATGATTAAAATAAAGTATACTTACTTGCATTTATAGGTTTGGTAGGTGAAGGCAAGAGTTGATATGTGAAGAATTTCTGTGGCCAGTATCAGGGAAATAATTCCTAGAGTGTTCCCATGAATATTCTAATGCCTTGGGATGTGTTAGTGAAAATCAAAAGCACCCTCTAGATGTTTTATCAGATTTCTAGTTTGACATCTTAGCATCCAGTGTGATTTCACAACATTGAATCTTTTCCCCAAGTGTGGGACTTGTAAAAGTGGGAAAAAATCTTCAGATTAGAGGCTAGTTCCTTAACTCCTCTATTCAGGTGTGCATAACATTCTGTAGAGGGTTTACCTATAACTTAATCAAACTTTGCCAAGGAGACAGGGTTGAGAAAATGCAAATATGTAAACCTATTCTAATCAAGGTGATGCACCAATGGAGTAGTAGACACCTGCTACTACAAAACATACACAATCCACAAGAAAATATAACACAAAACATGCACAAGTTACCAAAAATGTAATGAGAGATCAGGAAACAATGATAAACATATGAAAGCATTGAGAAGATTCTAATCACAAAGCATACATTATCATCCTAAGTCCAATACAGTGCATTACAATGACCAAGAGGCAAAAGAGATGTTGTATTTGCATGAAAAGGTAAAATTTCCACAAATCTTCCTGATGAGGAAGAAAAGAGAAATTGCAAAGCTAGGAAAAATGTCTAACTTTTTCAAAATGAGCCCATTCTAGCTTTTATAATGCAAAATTTGAGCCCAGGAGAGAGAACTGTGGGAAAATGTAAAAATTGCTCCAACCAACGACCAAATGGTATTAAAATAGCATGGGCACCCTCAAAATTCAATTTCCTAATGTTTTTAACCATGCTGGGAGAGAATGCAAGCCATACTTCATTAAAAATGGTGGTTGAAATGTCAGTTTTGTTCATTTCCACGCGCCAGAGGTGTTTCATAATTTTCTCTCTCCAAAATCCACCAAAACAAAAAATTGAGCCTAGAATAATGTAGAGAATTTCACTAGATTTCTATTGATATAAAGAACACAAAAAATAGAGCTCTGGATCGAAAGTTATGCCCCTCTGAAAATTTAGGGCAAAATAGGGCGAAAATAGGTTGGTGAGGCGAAAATTCAAAAATTTCCCACCTTTTTGCATTTGGGAAAATTTCTCCAAAAATTTCTATGCCCCACTATCCTAGTGCCAATGTGGCACATTCTGATTGGTCATAGGCCCTTCCTCCTTCATTTCCCATCATTTCGACCTTTGGAAAATTTTCTAAAAATTCTCCACCGTTCTGAATGACCGAAGGATATGTGTCATGTTGTGATTCACCGCGGGCATATCCTCTCAACTTTTTTGTTGCTATTACCACCTTCCCTAGACTAGACACGTGGCACAACTCCATTGGACGTGGCCCTTTCATGTTCATTTTCTCATTTGGGCTTGCCTTGTGTTTTTGGCCACCACATGGACACGTGGCATGATCCTATTGGATCGAGTTTTGGGGGGCGGGATTTCTTTTCAATATTTTCATTTGATTTTGCTTTGGGAGAAAATCCCAACTTTTTCCCTGCCTCCAAAGGTTTGGTGCCACGTGGCTTCATGCTATTGGATGCGGGCCTTGGGGGAAAAAAGTCTTTTTGTGCTAACCTTTGGGAAAATTTCCCAACTTCTCCCCAATGGCTGAAGCTCTGACACCCTCTAGGACACGTGGCATGATTCTATTGGATCAAATTTTGGGGGGCGGGCTTACTTTTCTGAATTTTCCACACTTGGGTGAAAAGGAAAAAATCCTTTCACACTTCCAACCCTTACTGCCCCGGTGACATGTGGCGCCATACTATTAGATGCGGGGCTTGTGGGAGAAAAATTTACTTATGCCAACCCTTGGGGAATTTTCCCAACTTCTCTCTGCTTGGACACACATCCACATCTCATTCTTCGGTGGGCCCTCGGGCCAAAAATTTCCTCTTTGAACCCCGCCAAATACTTGGTAAAAATTTCAAGTTTACCTCTGCCTCCGCTCTTCCGAGCACATGTGGCCTCCTCCCATTGGCTCGGGTTTTCCATGGGAAAATTTCCCACAAAAAATCCTCTGAGCCATAACTTCAAAAATACATGGAGTTAGGAAGAAAACTTTGCCTTTCTGGAAAGTTGAGAAATAACTCTATCCAATGGTGCCATTTCCAGAACATTTTAAGAGCCTAAAAAGTGAAAAATTCATGAATAAGGCACACAAGAGGGAGGAATGAAGGGAGTTAGCCAAATAAATAAGCAAGGGGCTTATTTTGGGTAACAATATTGGTAACTCAGAGGGGGCATCTACTTGTTGGATGAAGTTACCAGTTGCCTGAAGAAATCCATTGGGCATGGAGTCATCAAATTTTGTGCTTGGTACCCCAACTGATTAGAACAATGCAAGGAGGAAGATGGAGGGAAGAACACCATCTGATTGGGCAAGGCCTGTAAAATACATTTCTTGGAACAACAAGCTTGTTGCAAATCACTTAGGGAAAGAAAAGCTAAACTACAACAAAACAATGTGCATAAGAACTTGGAGGAATGAAAACCTTAACTAATATGTACAAGGTGGAGAGTTTTCATTTAGTAGCAATGCTTCAGATGGATTCCATTGACTGGAATCTGCAATCCTTCACCATCCAATGTAGAAAATTAGAAGGCATTACTATCCTTACACTTTGTGACCATGTAGGGGTCACTCCTAATGGCATCAAATTTTGAATGCCTCCCTGATTTTGCTCTATCTGCATCCCATTTTAACACTAGATCTCCAACTTAGAAAGATCTATCCTTGGCCTTTCTATCAAAGGTCTTCTTGATTAAATCTTGATCCTTCTCCATTGCTTGGGATGCCTGATTTCTGATTTCTTAGAGCTCCATCAATTCTGCATACCTAACCTCCATGGGCCCAAACTCCAACAACTCCAACTACTTCATGAGTTCTAATGTTGGCAACTCAAGTGACATGGGAAAAATTTCCTCTCTTCCATAGACAAGCTTGAATGGAGAATTACTTGTAGATCTCTTGGGAGTTATCCTATCAGTCCACAAGGATGATTTCAACTTAGTATGCCAAGACCTATGATTTTTATCAAGAGTCCTCTTGATGATCCTTAACAAGTTCTTTTTTGTAGATTCAACTTGGCCATTAACCTGAGGATAATAATTTGATGAAGTTCTTAGGTAGATCCCATTCTTGACAGCCCATTCAGTTACCTTAGACCCAATGAATGCCAATGCATTATCTGATATTATTGTAGCAGGTATGCCAAATCTGGTTGCTATCACTTCATTGAAGTCTAGGATGCTAGATTCATTTGCTTCCTTGATTTCTACTGCCTCAGTCCACTTGGTGAAGTAATCTATTGTTGTTAGAATTCATTTGTGTCCTTGGCTTGAATTTGGGTTAATGACTCCAATAAATTCCAAACCCCATTGCAAGAAAGGCTGGTCAACTGAAATTGGATGCAATGGAAGGGCGGCTAGTCTCTCCTTACCTGTGAAGAATGCACAATTCTTGCACCTCTTGATCCATGCATAATAGTCACTAAAAATCTTGGGCCAATAATAACAAGCCATCATGATCTTGAGAGCTATCATTCTTGGTGCAAAATTACCCCCATCTGATCCACCATGGAACTCTTCCAACACTCTGTGAATCTGATTTGTACCAATGCATCTCAACAACACTCCATTCACACCTCTTTTGAACAAAACATCATCAACAAGGGCATATGGGACAGCCTGCAATATGAAGTGTCTCCTTTTGGTTTTATTCATCTCTAGAGGGCATAGGCCTGTTTGTAGAAAGTGCATTATGTCTCGGGTCTAGCAAGGAGTGGGGACACCATCATTTCCTTCTTGAGTGCTCCCTTATTCATGGCTGTCTTGCAATGCTAAAACAACTTCTTTCTCATTTCCATCCTCTGTTTGTTTACTCAAGACCAACTACTCACACAATCTTTTTCCTCTTTCCATTTTGGTGACTTTGATCTCAATGTCATACTCCATGACACGAGTAATCCACCCTGCTCTCTTTTCATTCAGGTCTTTGTTGAGGAGGAAGTCTTTAACTCCCACATGAGAAACCAGCAATTGAACCTTGTTGTTTGAAACTAGATGCTTAAATTTATTCAAGCTCCTAATCACTGCTAGAACATGCTTCTCAATGAAGGAATATATCACCTCATAGTCCTTCAGGATTTGGTTGAAGAAAGCAATTGGCTACTCATCATTATCTTTGTTCTGCTGTACCAAAATTGTAGAAATAATATCATCACCTCCAAATGCATAGAGGATGAAATCCTTGGAGAAATATGGGTTAATGAGGGTTGGGGCTTGTGAGATAGCTTCTTTGATTGCTTCAAAACTTGTCTTGCCCTCTGCTGTCCATTTGAAAACTATGCTTTTCTTTAACATCTTGGTGATAGGCTTGACTAGGGCTGCAAAATTTGGGACAAACCTCTGAACAAAATTTATCCTTCCCAAGAAACTTTGAAGGGCTTTCTTGTGGCTTGGCAATGGTAGTGCTCTTATGGCTTTAACTCTTTCTGGATCAATTACTAATCCTTCTTTGGAGACAATGTGGCCAAGGAGTTTCCCTTCATGAGCTAGAAAAATACACTTTTTGGGATTCAAAGATAACCCAAATCTTCTGCATCTTTGGAACACTTGTTTCAAATGAAAGAGATGGTTTGCTAATTTTTTAAAAAAAATAATGATATCATCTAAATATATCAGCACCATTTTTTTAATCAAATCCTTGAACGTCATGTCCATTTCCCTTTGGAATGTAGCTCAAGCATTGGATAGCCCAAATGGCATTTTTCTGTATGCATAAGTCCCCCATTTGGTTGTGAAGGCTGTCTTGAACTGATCCTCTTCCTTCACCATGATCTGATTGTACCTTGAATAACCATCAAGTAATGAAAACCTTTCAGAGACAGCAATAACTTGTAAAATCTACTCCATAGAAGGAAGTGGGTAATGATCCTTGAGAGATGCTCTATTCAAATCTCTGAAGTCAACACACAACCTGATTTCTCCACTCTTCTTTCTAACTAGAACCAAGTTGGCTACCCAACTAGAATGATTGATAGGAAATATGATGTTTGCCTCTATTAACTTATTCAATTCTATTCTCATGAGAGGCTCCTAGTGTGGATTGACTGGCCTTTTTTTTTTTCCTGATGGGTTTAGCACTTGGGTCCAGTTTAATGGTGTGTTGAGATAACTTGGGGTTAAAACCTTTCAAATCTTCATAGCTCCAAGAAAACACATCAGGGAATTCTTGACAAATTTGTATGAACTCATACCTTTCTTGCTCAGTTTTCACTTTACCAATTTGGAGTGACTTGCCTTCTTCCACCAAGATGGGCACTGAATCCTCTTCCTTGACTTGGATGTTTACTTTCTCCTTCTTGAATTAATCATTAGGATTGAAAATGGAATCTAAAGTGACAAGTACCTTTGGTAGTTTATTGGTTCTTAGTTACACCACTTGATCACCATACTACTGCTCTAACTTTTCCTGATTTTTAGCCGAGAACTCGGCCTCTTATCTCAAGAAATGGATGATTTATTGATCATTTTCAAACACTTTCCAACTTACATTGTTGTCTGGCACTGAAGGCCTTACAATCACATGAATGTTTGGCTGTACTTTTTCTTCCTTGATGCTTTCAACAACATCAAAGGCTGCTCCAACTGCTGCAAGTCTGTCAGCAGCTTGGTTCTCTTTTCTAGGGATGGATTTGATACTAAAACCCTTAAAATATTCAATGAGGTCCCACACCTTGTTTTTGTAGCACTTGAGCAGATCATTCTTGGTAGCATGCTATCCTTTAACTTGGTTGACAATCAGCTCACTGTCACCAAAGACTTGCAAGTTCTTTATTCCTCTCTTGATTGACCAATGCAATCCTTGTATCAAGGCTTCATATTCAGCAGTGTTATTAGAACATGCAAACTGAAATCTAAAAGTTGAATAATACTTAATTCCTTGAGGTGAAACAAGCATATCTCCCCCTCCTGCACCTTGTCTACTCCTTTATCCATCAAATAACAACTTCCATACCTCGTTTTCGTCCTTGTGGTCTGGCTTGGTTATGCTAGGAATATGCTGATTTTCTTCATGTATGAAATAGACTCCTAGCTCAGATTCTTCTATTTCTTGATAAGGATCAAAAGGATGCACCTTGCTTTCCCATTCATCAAGATTCAAATCTGGGATGCTTCCAACTTTTATGCCAGCTTCATCAGTGCTTGGACAATCTTCCTGATCGAACGTTGAACAATTAGTATTGATTTGGTTTGGAGTGTGAGGCTCAATGTGAAAGTTTACAATAGGCTTAGATCTGATTCTGGGTTTGGTTCCATATCTTGTTCTAAACAACATGTGTGACCAATCAGTAGATAAGTAACCCCCAATCTTAGCTATGAAATCCCTTGACAAACATAGGACAAAGAGTGGTGGAAGGTCTATCACTGAGACATCTTGCAAAACAACAACGCTTGGGCATGCATGTAAAGTAATACTCAAGTTTTTAATCACTCCTACTGTTGTCACTACTGTCCCATCCAATTGCACTACCCCTTTGGATATTAATTCATATTGAATCTCCAACTGATCAGTAATTTGTTTGGGCATTACTGAACTACTTGCCCTGGAATCAATCATGTAGTTGTGCACTAATTGGTCCCCAATGATCAATGAAACATAGAATGGAGGGGGATTCAACATTTGACCTTGTTTTCCTTCATGATTCCCTTCAGTCTGGGCAAAATTTGTGAGTACCTTCTCTTGCATTTGGGCCTATTGATTTGAAGTTGACTAGTCCTTCATGGCAGCTTGTAACAAATCTCTTTGGCCTGGGATGGATAGTGATTCCCACATTGATATGTTTACATTTGTCTTCTTCATCTGATCAATGATGTTGAATGGGGATGAAGCATCTCTCTATTGTCCTTTTTCCTACACATTTATTCCTTACACATGGGCAACAACAACTAGCATTTGAGTTGGTCTAGGAGCCGGTTTGGGCAGTCCTTGCATGTTTGAAACTACATTTTATTTGCCAACAGTTTGTGGAGTGATAGAAGGTTGTGGATTACTTGGAGTCAATGGCTGTCCTTCACCCAAATTTCTCCTTTTTGACCTTGTGTTGGCTGGAACACTTTGATAGATTGGTTGATTCAAGCCACAAAAGTCTTCTTCCTGCCATTTTACAAGTGTGGTATCATTTGAAACTAATTGTTGCTGGGATGTTTCTTACTGTTGGTTATTTCTTTGACTCCCTTCACCCACTACACCAGTTTTTGTCACCATTAAGGCTTGATTTAGAGCACCATTGAAGCACATAGACTGGTTGTGAGGTTTATTACATGGGAAACACCAATCATACTCTTGAGCTATGTTTTTTTGCACTGCCACTAGTGCTTTAGAGGCAGAAGTAGCATTGAGACTATAGGGCTGAAATGGTTTGTTGGTAGGAGGCGTTGATTGGTTTTGATTTGCAGCTGGATTGGGTGGTCTCTGATGCTGATATGGCTTCCTGTTAGGCTGAGCTTGAGGATGATAAGAAGGTATAAAACTTTGGGCTTGCTGCCTCTTGATTGTAACCAGCTCATTACCTAAATTTTGTAATTGCTTCATAACTTCTTGAAGTTAACTTGAGGCACTAGAAGATGAAGTAGAAGCTTCACTTGAATTCTAATTTCTAGGAGTGGGAATAAGAGCTAAAATAGGTGCTTGACTAGTGCTTGTACTCTCTAAATTTGGATACATTGGCATTGGAGGCCTAGGAGCTAGTTTACCAGCTTAAATCAGACAATTTTCAGCTCTAATGGTAACATATAAGTAGTAGGGATAGTTGTGCCTCCCATGGATTGAATCAAAATAGAAATATCAGAATTTAAAGCTTTAAGGTAATATAGAAAAGAACCTTCTACTATTGGCCTTACTGCCATTGGAATTCTCTCCCCCAAGTCCTTTGAAATCTAAAGTTGAAGTCAGTCAGCTGCTCATTGAGAGCTCTCTTGATAGTTATCAATTATTCCAAAAGGGACAAGTTATCTCCCTTTTCTCCAAACTGCTCATGGAGGGCTATACATAATTGGTTCCAATTTTGGATAAAGCCTGAAGCAAGGATCCTGAACCATTCCAAAGATTTCCCTTTGAATGAAGACGCCAGCATTTTGACAACAACTTGCATCTCACTAATCTCATGGATTACACAAATATTAGTAATATCCTTGACATGATCACCAGGATTGGTCTGATTCTCTCCAGTAAAGTATGGAATTTTCTTCAATGTTGCAGCTAGGATTGGATTTTTTGTATTGAGAGCAAGTGGGCTGCTGCCAATGAAATTGACATATGGGTTGTGTTGTACGATTTTGATTGGCCTTAGAACCCTTGTTGATTAGATGAAAGGTCTATCAGGTGTAGGAGTTGATAGAGTTCTGTTTGGTGGAGATTGAGACCTTTGGATTCTCCTCCATCTTTGTCTTCTTCTTGGAGATAATTGCAGATACTCAAACAATACTTCTTATTCTCCAACTCTTGACCTTGTGGTGATTCTTCTCATGAGTTTTTAGGTTTGTACTGCTAAAACCAGCTAATTCTTCTTCCTTAGAGTTGCCAGATGTGTAATTCAGGGCTCTTTTAGCAAGAAAATTGCAACAAATGCACATCAATTTTGCTGCAATGAAGATGAAGACCTCTAAGGTCCAACCGAGCATGCCAAAAATGTTAGTGCAAATCAGAAGCACCCTCTGGATGTTCTATCAGATTTCTAGTTTGATATCTTAGCATCCAGTGTGATTGCACAACATTGAATATTTTCCCCAAGTGTTGGACTTGTAAAAGTGGGAAAAGAATCTCCAGATTAGAAGTTGGTTCCTCAACTCCTCTGTCCAGGTGTGCATAACATTCTATAGAGGGTTTACCTATAACTTAATCAAACTTTTCCAAGGAGACAGGGCTGAGAAAATGTAAAAATGTAAACCTAGTCTAATCAAGGTGATGCACCAAAGGAGTAGTAGACACCTGCTACTGCAAAACATACACAATCCACAAGAAAATATAGCACAAAACATGCACAAGTTGCCAAAAATGTAATGAGAGATCAGGAAACACTGATAAACATATGAAAGGATTGAGAAGATTTTAATCATAGAGCATACATTATAATCCCAGGTCCAATACAGTGCATTACAATGACCAAGAGGTAAAAGAGATGTTGTATTTGCATGAAAAGGTAAAATTTCCACAAATCTACCTGATGAGGAAGAAAAGAGAAATTGTAGAGCTTGGAAAAATGTCTAACTTTTTCAAAATTAGCCCATTCTGGCTTTTATAATGCAAAATTCGAGCCCAGGAGAGAGAAACATGGGAAAACATAAAAAAATGCTCCAACCACTAACCAAATGGTATTAAAATAGCATGGGCACCCTCAAAAGTCCATTCCCTAACGTTTTTAACCACGTTGGGAGATAATGCGAGCCATACTTCATTAAAAATGGTGGTTGAAATGTCATTTTTGTTCATTTCCACGTGCCAGAGGCGTTTCCCAATTTTCTCTCTCCAAACTCCACCAAAACACAAAATTGAGTCCTGAATCATTTAGAGAATTTCACCAACTTTCCATTGATATAAAGAATGCAAAAAACTAATCTCTGGATCAAAATTTATGCTCCTCTAAAAATTTAGGGAAAAATAGGGCCAAAATGGGTTGGTGGGGCGAAAATTTGAAATTTTCTCACCTTTTTGTATTTAGGAAAATTTCCCCAAAAATTTCTGCGCCCCACTGTCCTGGTGCCACATGGCACATTATGATTGGTCATGGGCCCTTCTTGCTTCATTTCACATCATTTCAGCCTTTGGAAAATTTTCCAAAAATTCTCTGCCATTCTGAATGACCCGAGGACACGTGTCATGCTGTGATTCACCGCAGGCATATCCTCTCAACTTTTCTGCCACTTTTACCATCTTCCCTAGACTAGACACGTGGCACAACCCCATTCAATGTGGCCCTTTCATGTTCATTTTCTCATGCAGGCTTTCCTTGTGTTTTTGGCCGCTACGTGGACATGTGGCACGATCCTATTGAATCAGGTTTTGGGGGGTGGGATTTCTTTTCAATATTTTCCTTTGATTTTTCTCTGGGAGAAAATCCCAACTTTCCCCCTACCTCCACTGGTTCAGTGCCACATGGCTTCATGCTATTGGATGCAGGCCTTGGGGGTGAATTTTTTTTTTGCGCTATCCTTTGGGAAAATTTCCCAACATCTCCCTGACGGCTGAAGCTCTGACGCCCCCTGGGACATGTGGCATGATTCTATTGGATCTAGTTTTGGGGGGTGGGCTTTCTTTTTTGAATTTTCCATAGTTGGGTGAAAAGGAAAAAATCCTTTCACACTTCTAACTGACACACGGCGCTATACTATTGGATGTGGGCCATAGGGGCAAAAAATTTAATTATGACAGCCCTTGGGGAATTTTCCCAACTTCTCCCCACTTGGACATGCATCCGTATCTTATTCGCTTGTGGGCCCTTAGGCCAAAAATTTCCTCTTTGAACCCCACCAAAAAGTTGGTAAAAATTTCAAGTTTACCTCCGCCTCCACTCTTCTAAGGACACATGGCCTCCTCCCATTGGCTCAGGTTTTCCATGGGAAAATTTCCCACATAAACTCTGCCAAGCCATAACTTCAAAAATACATGGATTTAGGAAGAAAAATTTACCTTTCTGGAAAGATTAGAAAGATCTCTATCCAATGGCACCATTTCCAAAACATTTTGAGACCTTGAAAAGTGAAAAATTCATGACTAAGGTACACAAGAGGGAGGAATGAAGGGAGTTATCCAAATAAATAAGGAAGGGGCTTATTTTGGGTAACAGGATGAGCATCAAGTGTTTTCTTGGGCTTGTGGTTGAGTATATCTCATTAGATGGATGCTGAGAAATCTATGATTCATGCATGCATGTAATATAACTCTATATAATGAAAATGACCAACTCAGGTAAATAGTTGTGAAAGTGTATATAAGGTAACCAATGATGGTTAAGGTGACTGATGTCGGTTGAGGGATAAACGATGTCGATTAAGGTGAGAAATCATAGGTTTACCAAAACTAGGCAGATCTTTACTGTTTTTGGAATGATCTTTATTCAGTCCACTTAGGGAATTGAATTTCACGTGAGAGAATGTAGGATGGTCATAGGAGAAGTCCAATAAGGTTTTTGGAATGATTATCAGTTAGTTAGGTTGAGTGGTGACTTAACACTTGGAGTGATGACTTGGTCACTATGAGTTAAATTCTCCTAGAATGGGTCCAAGGTGAGGTGTCTAGGTGATGTGTAAATTAACTTAATTAAAGTAATTAAATTAATTAATAATGTGAGGATGAACATTAATTCAATTGTAAGTAATTAAATTTATACAAATGAGAGGTAAAGGGGCCATGGTTAGGTAAACATGTTACGTTAATTGATTAAAGGGGACCAAGGGGAGTGTGACCCAAATTTGGTGTCTACATTTGTCCCTATTTGTCGTGTAGCTTGTATTGGTAAGAGATGCTGAAAAAAAAAGAAGAATCGATGTCCCAAGTATAAGTGGAGGTTAGGATTCCCCAAGTAAGGCTGAAGGTGATCCCCTACAAACTATGAACCGATGAGGTTGGAAAATTAGTCAGGGAGTGGTTTGATAAATAATTGATTGATGAAATTGAGGGTCAGTAGGTAAGGGTCTGGTCATGTTGGGAAATGGGTAATGGGTAATGGAAATCGAATGCACACACACATATAAATTGTGATATGATACTAGATGGAAGAGCTTGTGAAATCTACATTGTCCAAAGGGAGATAGGTTTATCCAAACAAGGTTGATGTGATTTAGGTATCAAAGGTATAGGATATGGTCATGAAGTAAAACAAGGTTTGATGTAGGAATAGGTAATAGGTTTTCTTCCATGGCACTAAAGGTATGGTCAGGATAAACATCACTTCATTAGGCAAGGTAAGGTCATTAGGCTAAAAAATAAGGGTAACAAAATCATAAGGTATTGCGAGTACACAAATTCAAATGTCACAAAAAGGAGATTCAGGATAGGGTGTATTGGGTAGGGCTCAGGTAAGGCCAAGATATAGGTAAATAACATGTCCCTAACACAATTAAGGAAATGTATTGGTAGTGTAGGCTTGTGGGTAGGGTGTAATAGGTATTGGTAAGGTCAAGAGTTGTGTGAGCAACATTTTTATGGGAAAATAGGCATGGGATGGGTCAAATGTGTATGTCAAGTGACTGATGCCAATTATAGCATAACTCTCATTGGTTGGATAGGGCACAACATGAATGACATCATTTATGTCGATTTGGGGTTAAAAAGGAAAAATTCACTTTTTAAGGATTCATTTTGACATTGTAACTTTTAGAAAACAACATAGGAGAAGGTGAGGAGTGGAAAACGATAGTATGAGATGTCAAGCTGAGCTAGTGAGACACATAGCAAGTGATTGGCATTTGATTAGCAGATCCATGAGATTGAGTTGATTGATTTGATTAGTTGTGAGGTGAGGAGTTAATTTTGGCATGACAGAGGTGGGAGAGGGATCAACGGACTATCAATGCAGTGGCTAGATGTACCACCATGAAGATGGTGCCAATTAGAGGTGGGAGACGATATGAATCCCTCATTTGGTTGAAAATAGTATTGTTGAAATTGGTTTTAGTTAAAAATTTGGGTGGTTTTTGAATTTTTAAATTGTGGGTAAAATGAAGGAAATGAGGGGTGGGAAGTTCAAACGTATGTTAAATAGGGTTAGGAATGAAGCTAGAATAGGTTTGAGTGTGTTAGAGTGGGGTTTTAGGTTAGGTTTTGTAAATTTTTTTTGTATAAGACTCTTTTATCAACCACTCCCTTTTGTTCCCCCTAGTTCTTGTTCTTTTGTCTGCTTAAGCCAAAAATCAACTAAGTATGAAAATACATGCAGAAGGCATCCACATGTCTCTTTGGAAAACTTGGGACATGAAGTAAAGAAAGGAAGGCCCCAAACTAATGCAGTTTCCTCTACATGTCCCAAGCCTAAGGAAGTTTCCTAGATGGGTTGAAAAGTCAAAAATATAACATGAAATGCAAACTCCATCCACTTGTCACCCAGGTGCAAATTCAAATAAAGAGAAAGAAAGGAAGGCCCAAACAAGTGCACACCCTCCATGTGGCAGAAAAGGAACATCACCAACTCAAGGAGCGCTAGTTGGATGAATTAAAGGAAATCACAAATATCCCAATAGGTAGTTGAGATATTGACCCAGAAAGGGAAGATCATGTAAGAAAATTGAATGTTGTCAGTGGAAGCTCTAATTCCAGACATTGGAGCAAGAGCCAGGAATATCTATAAAAGAATGTTCTGATCTAGAAACAAAGGAGGAAAATTTAGAAGAAAATAGACTAGAGCTGTGAAAGGGATTCTGGATTCAGTTGTTTGTATTTGCTAGCCTTAGCAGGACTCTGTTATAGAAGAAGGTTGTAATATGTGCCATATCGGCCTTATGTATCATTTTCTCTATAAATAAAGAGTTCTTGTTTTGTGCACTTTGGCTTTTCAATATTCTGTGTCTCTCATCTTTCATTGCTAGTAATTCTAAATAAATTTGAAGATCTATCATGCTATACGCCCTTGGATTTTATGTATTTATCTATTATTTGCACTTGTTATGTTTTATATCTCCTCAGACTCTGATAATCTAGGATACTTCTGAAAATAGTGGATCATGCTAAAATGCTCTTCAAACTATTCTAAGTAGTTTCTCAAGAGGTATCTCTGTGTCTTTTTAGGATCTATTCTGGTGCATCACCTTAGTTAGTTTTTACATTTCCTTTCATCTTTCTTCTAACCTTATCTCACACCATAGAGAAGAGCCAACTTCTTTAAAATCTGGAGGTTACCTTAGGGTGCATGTCCCACTAACCTAAGGTATCCAATGACTCTGATGGTTCATCTGCAAAGATAATCATCAACAATTTTCCTGGCACGCCTGGTGGGATGAACATCTACACATCTTCAAATATCTACTGATTTTAGCAGTACTTGGTTGGTCTGCTCTAGTTTACAAGATGAATGTGAACAAGGGAAAGGACAAGGGAGGAAGGTGTGTTTGACTACTTACAATTATCTCCACCATGTAATAGGAGAGGTAGACAGATCTAGAGATCTCCATCTTTTCCAAACCTGACTCTCTCAACACCTCCGCTAGGTAGGCACTTCATACAGTCAACTAGGACTCTTAGACCTATTTTAATGGCTCACCTTCAAGCTCATCCTCCGAGGAATTTAGTTTCATGGAATCAAGGGAGCCCACTCATCCTACCCACACCTCCCGGTGGTGTGGAATCCTATTCAGCCAACACACTAAAGGTGCTACCCAAATTTAGTGGAGAAGACTTCAAAACTCCAGAAGAACACCTCCAGGATGTAGTAAAAATATGTGTGGTACATTATATCAGGGAACAAGATGTCACCTTATGATTGCTAGATGCTTCATTTAAAGGAAAGGCTCTAGATTGGTACCGATCCTTGACTCCTAATACTATTGGCACTTGGGACCAGCTAAGGGATGTGTTGGTAGTAAGATTGCGTGAAAAAGGGGATAGATCATTGCTCCTATAAACAACTTATCAACATCAAGAAGGGCCGCAAGAGCTGATGACTGATTTTAACACCAGGTTCCACAAAACATGGCAAAGGATTCCTTCTCTAACAAGGCCACTGGTAGGTATGGCTATTGTTTTTTACATAAAATCTCTAAATTTGGATATTTCTGTAATGATTCAATCATTAGGAGGGGATTCCTTACCACAAGCATATGATATTACCATCCAAGCTGAGAATAATTTAATATATGTTGGGAAGCTTCCCCCAGAGCCCCTTTTCCCATGTACACTGAAATAGATCCCCTCCCACAAGCACAGGTACCAAGCTCTACTCAAGCCCCTATGTCCTTGTATAACTACCCATCTTCTCATCTAACTCCAACTCCCATTACAACGTCATCTTCTCCTTCTCCCAAAATGGAGGAAATGAAAAACATCATTAGAAACTTCTCTAACGAGATAATAAATCTTAAAAGGAATTAGGCCACTTACCCAAGACAAAACTAGCAAAGGTATCAGGGTGGCAGGCCTGCCTATTCCCCTCAATATAAAATACCCTAGAGACCACCACCTATGTAGCACATCGTCTAACTAGCTAGTCCCTGTGCAAATGCCACTCCAAACTATTCCACCCAATAGTGGAAGAGAAATGGTACCTGGACAAAACCATTTGGAAGAAGATCCTAATGCATGGTGCTTCCCATGTAATAATTCCCACATGCCAAGGGATTTTCCCCAAGGGAATCTGCAATAGAAGGTAGCCAAAAAAAGAACGAGGGAAGGCTATGATGTTGACACATCAAGACCTTACCAGTCCACGGGAATCCAAAATGTTTCTTTCGTTGCACAAATTCAAGGGATGTCCCTGGAACAGGAAGTGAAGATCACACCAGAGCACACACTTTTCTCTTGGATAGAAGGAGAGGAATCCATATTTATGAATGAGGAAAATGTTTCCAAGCCTGTTCAATTTAATTACAACACTCACTTCAAAAAGAGGATAATAGAGACAGATGCTCCTACTTTGGGCACAACTAGCAGGACATGAAAAGAGTCTCCAACCCTCACGGTGTCACCACCTATGGTCATGAAAGAAGCTCTGAGAACTGTTCAGAACTAGGATGCTCCTCATCCCATGGGTGAAGGAATAAAGCACCAATCATCATCCAAAACATCATCACCCAAGCGAATCAATGTAGTTCAACGACTCAAGAAAGTGCCAACCAACGCATCTTTGTGGGATCTTCTAGACATTCTAGAACAAAAGGAGTTTCTTCAAGAAGCACTTAAATAAAATGATGATCCGACCACCTCTAGGAAGGAGAAGGAATGGATAAAATCCATTCGAGTCTCAATAGAGGTAGTACTGATAAATCAAAATTGAGAGGTAAGTAAACCAAGGCTTGATCCCTTTTTCATGACTCTTATCATAGGTAGGAAATTAATGCACAATTTTATGATAGACTCCAACAAAAGCACTACAGTCATGCCCAAAGAGATTGCAAATGCCTTGGCATTAAATATGATCCCTTACAGAAAGGAGTCATGCAATTGGATGGAATGTCCGTCCAAACCATAGGAACTGTCAAAGGACTCCCATTGCAGCTCTATTCCTGCCCAAACATAACTGTTCCATAGGATATTATGGTAATAGATGTTCCACCAGTCTTTGGAATATGTCTCTCCCATGATTTCATAGCAAAAATAAGAGGCTATATGTCTCTTGATTGGTCTCATTTGATTCTGTGGACCAAATATGGGTCTAAAATGAAGGTCTTATCAGAACCCCTTGCCAAAGAGCATATAACGGACCAAGAGGCCTTAGGATTTGAGGCTTCCCATGCTATGATCACTAGAGAAGAGGAATCATATATAGAGGAAGATGTTATTCAAAGAGGTGGTCATCTAGCCAATCTCCCCCTAGGTGATCCCTTTGGGAACTTTGATTCCACTGGTTTGGGTACTTATGTCATCTTTGATGAGGACTCCTTGATCCCAAAGGTGGTGAAAGGAAAGGATAAAAAGGAAGGGAATCCCTCCAAAGATAACCAGATATGGACCCTACATTTTGATGGGGCCAAAAGAAAAATGACTCAGGAGCTGGAGTGTGCTTATCATCCCCAAGTGGAAGGAAGATACTCTAGTCATTCCATTTTCAATTCTCCTACACCAGTAATGAAGCAGAGTATGAGGCCTTAGTACATGGCTTGACCACAACCCAAAAAGAGGGAATCAAATAGTTGAGAGTCTTTGGTGACTCAGAATTGGTAGTAACACAGGTAAGGAACACTTTCCACCAAAAAAAATCCTGAGGATGAGGTCCTATCGGCATAGGGTGTGAGACCTAATCAATGACTTTGAACCCTTCAATATCAAGGTTATTTCTTGAGATCAAAATACAGAAGCTGATAGGATGGCCTTAATTGGGTCACAATTCGACCCAATACAAAATTTGATAGCAAATGAGAATACCATAAAGTTGATCATCTACCCCTCTATCCATAACAACATCAATCATTGGCAGGTCTTTAATAGTGACTGGAAGATTATACACTTCCTCCAACACTCTGACCAATTTGTGAACCAACTCCAACCCAAGATCGAGGAAGCATATGAAGATCAGATTATCTAGTTAAAGACAAAAAAACTTTGAAAGGGTTAATAACCCTAGAAAGTATTTTTGACTCAAACGATGCTAGTTTAGATCGAAGGAAGTTTGCAGTGGTAAAGGAGGATTATGTCAAGTTGGAAGTGACTAGAGAGATAAAGCTAAAGGCCAGGAGACTAGTCACTCAAAAGGAGAGAGAAAGACTTGTGGCTCTATGTCATAAGTATGATAAGGTGATGGCTTGGACGTATGATGATCTGCATGGTTACAACAAGGACATCATTCAACACACCATCGATCTCAAAGAAGGGACTAAGCTTGTGTGCCAAAAACAGAGGCCTGTAAACCCAAAAATAGAATCCCTCATGGTAGAGGAACTGAGAAAACTACTAGAGGCCAACATAATCTTCCCGATCAAGCATACAACATGGGTCTCCAACCTAGTTCTAGTGAGGAAGAAAAATGGTGAAATCAGGCTCTGCGTAGATTTCAGAGACCTAAATAGGGCATCCCTAAAGGACCATTACCCTTTTCCCTCCATGGAGAAAATATTACAGACAGTCATAGGCTCATAGATGTTTTCTCTACTGGATGGTTTTTTGGGCTATAACCAGATATTGCTCGCAGAAGGGACCAACATAAGACTATGTTCATGACCAAATGGGGTAATTTTTCATACATAAAAAATGCCATTTGGACTCATGAACACTGGATCTACCTTTCAAAGGGCCATGGAATCTATGTTTAAAGCACTGATCAACAAGGTGATTCTTATATACCTTGATGATCTCACAGTGTTTACCAAAACAACAGAGGAACACTTCGACGCCTTGGAAGTTGTGTTCAAAAAATGCCAAGAGTTTGGAATCTCTCTGAACCCAAAGAAATGTGTCTTCAGAGTTCACCAAGGAAAACTCCTGGGACATATTATGTCAAAGAATGGGATCTCCATTGACCCTGATAGAGTTAAAGCTATCCTGGAGCTTCCCCTTCCGGTCAATAAGAAAAGTCCAATCCTTCTTGGGGAAGATCAACTTTGTCAGCAAGTTCATTTCAGATTTTGCAGGGACAATCCACCCAATCACTCTTGTGCTAAGAAAGGACCTTAATTTCAAGTGGACCACTGAAGGTCGTCAGGCCTTTGAGGTGATAAAAGAGGCTATTGCATCCACCCCGGTGTTGCATAACCCTAAATTCTCAAAAGAATTCATTATGTATGTATACGGGGGTAAACATAGCATAGCATCTGTACTAACATAGAAAGGAGAGTCATAGGGAGAAGAACATCTGATCACCTTCTTTTCAAAAACCCTCCATGACTATGAAACAAGGTACAACTTTGTAGAGAGACAAGCTTATGCCATAGTTAAAGGTCTGAAGAAATTCAGACACCTTGTCACTCATAATAGAATCTAGGTTATGGTGGCTCACTCCAGCATCAAGGAATATATAACAGAGGGTGAGATAAATGATAAAATATCCAAATTGGATCACTAAGATCCTTGAGTATGACATTGAGGTAAAACCTACAAAGCTTGTATGGGGTAGGGGCCTATGTCAATACCTAACGCAAGACTCCATGCCCCTGATTAATGATAAACCTGAAGAAATACTTTACATCCAAGAAAGTGACTCAGGTAGTTGGGTCTCAGATAGGATCCATTTCATGCAGGCCGGGAAATACCCGAGCCATCTCCCCTTGAAAAAGAGGAGATACTATCGGCAATAGGGATCCAATTTCACCATCATTGACAATTTCCTTTTTAAGAGGAATTTTAATGGAATCCTACTCAGGTGTCTGGAAAATGAGGAGGCTGAAAGAGTCTTACATGAATTGTACCATGGGATCTCAGGAGGTAATTTTTTGGCCCAAAATACATCCATAAAAATCCTACAAGAAAGATAATTTTGGCCAAGACTTTTTACTGACAATCAAGTAGAAATAAACAAATGCAAGGTTTGCCAAGTTTACATAGGTTTTCTGAGGAACGCAACATTGCCTCTCAACCCCATCTTGATTGAGGAGCCATTTGCACAATGGGGTTTGGACTTCATCAGAATGGTTAACCCAAATTCAAGCCCTGGTCACAAATGGATCCTCACGCCAATCGATTACTTCACCTGATGGGTTGAGGCAATCCCACGTAAAGAGGCCACTGAGAATATGATGCTAGGACTCCTATAGGATATAACTACCCACTTCTCCCCCCCTGCACTATTATATCAGATAATGCTAAGGCCTTTTTGGGGGCCAAAGTATCTGACTTTGCGGTAAAGCATGGGATATACCTGAAGATGTCCTCCAACTATTACCCCTAGGGAAATGGTTTGGAAGAATCTACTAATAAAAACTTGATCAGACTCATAAAGAGAATGGGGCATTAACATAAGAGATTATGGCATGAACATATCAAAATAACCTTATGGGATGATTGGATCACCCCAAAGTAGATCCTAAAACTTCACTGTATGAGATAGTTTATGGGAAAAGTGTTGTAATACCAATTTTCCATGAAATCCCTATGTTACAACTATTGAAACAAACTGAGATAGAAGATAATGGGGTGATGCAAGTAAGACTCACTGAGCTGGTAGAGCTCTAGGAGAAGAGGAAGTCCACTCATGAAGCAATGATCAACCAACAGTAGGTGGTCAAAACTTGGTTTGATCAAAAGACATCAGACCCAAAATTCTAGGTTGGAACTATGGTTCTGAAATGGGACGCAAGGGCTGCCAAGCCAAGGAATCATGGAAAGTTTGATCCATTATGGATGGGACCCTTTAGAATCAGCACATGCAAGCAACACAATGTGTTTGAGCTCAAAACTATGGAAGGTGATTCCTTAGCAATTCCGGTAAACAAAATTCACTTAAAACCTTTTCTATGAGTCCCTTTGTGGAAAAATGTATTATATGTATATATTTTTTTATTTGTTCTTTTTCTTCATCTTCTATTCCTTTGCATAAGTGTCTCAGACACATGTCCTTTGTGGATTCCCCCTTTCCCCTTTTTTGAATTTGGAGGGAGTGTACCTTCCTAATTTCCCCAAAATTAATGATCCAACAACTTCAATGTACACTCGAGAGGAAAACATTTAGAATTAATACAAGATCTGTCAAAAAGCACATAATTCAATACTTGGGTTCATCAATTAGAAAGGGGTCGTTATGTGAAATGACTCTAAATATGTGCGAGCCATTACTCTCCAAGTTGAGGTGGTTATTTAAGATACCCAGGAGCATTTGATAGGCCCATTTCAAACGCAAAAAGAGTCTCCTGAATCAGTCATCAAGAAGTTGAAGTGAAAGAACCTAGAGCCTCCTCAAAATTTTAGAAAAACACCATGGCAACTTCCAGCTCTGCCACCTAGTAAAGTCTTACGTAGACAACCTACACCCCCATACCCTCTTCAACTGAAGTTGAGATTCCCTGACAAGGTGTTTTGTTCTAGTGACCCTACTATATTTTCAAACTTTGCTGACGACATCTTTGACCCCATCCTCAACAAGAAGCTGAAATCCCTGAGAGAGGCAGCCTATGCCAGGTTTATTAACCTAGGAAATGTTGAAACTTTTGGCTCAAGGATCTGGAGTACGACGCTCACCCAATATATGGTGCCTCTTGTGCACCCATACCCTGAGCTCATCCAGATGTGTGCGGGTTATTTCGATTCAGGGACCCATACCATCCAGGGTAGGAACCTAATGGTGGTGATTACACCACAAGCTATCAGGGACATGGTGGCTCTAACCCATGACCCAATGACCAGTTTCTACGATATGGCCAAACTCCAAAATGTCTGGGCCCAGTGCCAAAATAAAGCTTCATTCCTTAATAGGGAGTTGAGGTAGGAAGATTCAGGTGGTTCCAGAACTATGACCTTCCCCATTCCATTAAAGTCACTAATGGAAGATTCTTAGGATGCATGTTCCATGTTGACATTCATTTTCAGACAGGATTTAGATAGGAACGTCGATGATTGGTAGATAGTGGCCCTGTTTAGAATGAGTTCTGTCAAGAAAGAGTAGGCCTACCACTTCAATTTTACAGAGGTCATTGCAGAGTCTATTTGTGAACAACTTCAATGGTTTTTGGTAACCTCCACTTTCAGGTATTCCTCATACCTATTCCACCTGATTCTGTATCAGAATGCCCAATATTTTGGTCAATTCATGACTATGACCCTATGGGACATGGAGATTGATCCCCAAAAGGTCATTCCAGTGTCTGCATGGACCCATGTACTATCCCGTTCATCTGACGTATATGAATTCTTTAATTATTTTGTAGAGCCCCTCCTTCTTGAGATTGATCCTGAAGGGATCAACAAACAAATGAATGATTCTATGTAATCCATCCTCTCAGATCCTTGCACCCCTGTGATTATTTCTTCACCAGAGGACATTCCATGATTCATCTGCACGGTTTCAGAGATGATTCTTTTATCCTCCCAAGGGTCCTTACGACTCGAGAAGTGGGTCTTGAGATAGCCAGGCAACTAGTACTCCTGGACATTGAGTTCGACTCAAGCCGAAAGAAGAAGGCACTTTATGATCTCCCCTTGAGTAAGGGAGGAATCAAAGTACTTAAGAGAAAGGTGGATTACA
The DNA here is from genome assembly GCA_019776745.2 of Taxus chinensis. Lineage (NCBI taxonomy): Eukaryota > Viridiplantae > Streptophyta > Pinopsida > Cupressales > Taxaceae > Taxus > Taxus chinensis. The sequence goes on from CM034157.1 coordinate 358,179,189, forward strand.
GCCTCTCACAGAAGTTGGCTTCCTACAACTTTGCCATAATTCAAGATTCATGGAGATATGACCTAGACAGGACAATGGCTGCAACCCTAGTTTGTAACAAGGTCTCATAATCCTACAAACACGAGTTGAGGGAATTTTTTGAAGCAAGGTGGAGCCCCCAGGTAGAGTCACTTGACATATTCATCAAGATTAGAGACATACCAACCTCGGACTGGGAGGCATTCCACCCAGTAAAGCACATGTATGATCCCACTCTCACCATGACAAAAAGACTCAGGGAAACACTGAAAAATAAGGATTGGAGTGTGGATAAGATTGAAGCCTATTGGAAATATAGGAAAGAGATCAACTAGACCACCCTCAATTTTGAGGAGTCTCAAGTGATGAAAAATGGGAGGAGTTCTAGGATGTTGATCATGGATCCGAGGTAGAAAGCAAAGATACAGTGACAATCACCTCAGAGCAGCCTATGGGAGTGATAAACAAATTCTTCTGGTACCTCCCTAGAAAAAATTACCAGTTCTACCTCCACCTTCCATTCCTTTGCAAGGAATTCTAGTCCAGACCCCTACGCCACAGACCATAACCATTCCCCCAGGTGAAAGCCTAGCGAGGAATCAACATCTAGCCCAAAACGCAAGAAGCTAAAGATGGACGTGGATCCTATTTCTCATCCCCCTCTCCCACCTCTAGAGGCCCCATTTCAGTCTCCTCCTCAACCACCATTTTCCCCTTCTAGAAGCATTCCTCCATCCGTCACCCCATCACAGACTCTTCTTCTACCCAGAGCCCCTCTTGCACCTTCAACCTCCCTCCACCATTCCAACCTTCTCCCCCCAGCATGGTGACATGCCCTTTTTCCTCCCTAGTAACTTCAATGCCTCAAACAAAAGTTACAATTCCTTATAGTCTGTCACCTGAGTTCCCTTTCATGGGTGGGATTGTTCCTTCTCCCTTTAAATTTTGAGTCAGGAAGAGACCACTACCAGGGCTACCCAAGACAACAGAAGGGAAAAACAGAAGAAGAAAGAAATGATGGTACCAAGAAGTGAAGTAGATGCAGTCATTATATGACCATCAGCAAAGCTCCTTAACTATCACCTGAATCATCCCCCAAGTATCCAAACCCACAGAATAAATGTAGCCTGATGACTACTCTATCAATACTATTGTGGTTCAACCTTTCTGAGTTCCGGCCTTGGGAAAAGGTTGAATTAATGAATGAAACTATGGAAAGTAGTCACTACAAACTACTTGAAGCTCAAAAATCAGCTGAAGAAGACACAAACTAGCCTCAGCAGGGTGGAGGCCACCATTGCCAAACATCAGGCTAAGATAAAGAGCTAGGGAAAAGAAATAAATCAGCTCTGCAAAGAGTTAAAGGAGGATTCATCACAAGAAGTCCTTATAGCTTATTAGGTAGAAGTTAAGGATCTAGTGGCCAAAATTACCACATCTGAGGCCTTTTTCCATTTTCTCACATAAGAGAAAGGAGTCATCCAACAGGAGGTCGATTGAAGAAAGGAAGAAGTGGCTACAATCCAAGCCAAGTTACACGTTGTTGAGGAAGAAAGGGGTAGCCTCCAAAAAAAATTTGAAATCATCTGAGGAAGACAGTCAAGGACTTGACCAGAAGATAGGACAACAAAATGTAGAAAGGGGAATTGTAACATTAGTGCATGGACTATATGCTTCCTACTATGATAGAATTTCCACTATGACAATGGATCTAGTCCCCACACTTGGATTCATATCCAAAACATAGAGATTGTGCTCAAATGTTAAGGCTGTAGCCTCCACCATCATCAGTGCAGTGTCTGCCAAGGTCCATGAATCAAATATTTTGATTCAGAAACCTTATGATGCTTTAGACTTTTCCCTTCAAGGGACATCGATCACTGACTGATGGCTGATTGCTGTGAAAATCAAAGAGATTCTGAGCTACAATAAGGCCTCCATCAAGTGTCAGAATCTCTTGGCTCAGCTCCACTAGGGAATCAGAGAGAGGAAGTAGAGCATCAATGAACTAGTCCAGTTAGGCTTCCCTCCCCCCTTCCTCGATGACTCTATAGTCCTCTCAAAGGACCAAATTCAATAGCTCCTGATCACCAAATGCCAGGACAAGACCATCTTTTAGTCTTTAAAGGAGAGCTCTAGTGTTACCGAGGTGGAGGCTATTTTGAACCCATCATTCAGTTGGAATTCTCCTTGCACGTAGTAGTGTAAAACCTCTAAAACTTCTCACATAAGGAGGTAATCAAACTAAATTGAGCCTTGCAGGCCTTGAGAAGAAGGACCTATATAATAGAGGAGGAATGGCTTGAATATCATGTTACTTTGTGGAAGCTCTGAGTGGCATTTTGTGAGCCACATTTTTATTTTTGAGGTTAGGATATTGTCAGATCCTTCCATGACCAGCACGGAAGTCCCTTGGTGAGTCACCATAACTATAGATTCCTTTTTGTATAAGATTCTTTTATCAACCACCATTCTTTTGGTTCCCCCCGGCTCTTGTTCTTTTTTCCTCTTAAACCTAAAATCGACTAAGTATGAAGATGTAAGTAGAAGGCATCCACGTGTCCCTTTGGTGCACTTGGGGCATGAAGCAAAGAAAGGAAGGTCCCAACTAGCGCAATCCCTCCATGTGTCCCAGGCCCAAGAAAGTTGCCTTGGCGGGTTGAAAAGTCAGAAATATAACAAATGTGAAGGCCCTCTATGTGTCACCTAGCACAAATTCAAATTAAGAGAAAGAAAGGAAGGCCCCAAATAAGTGCACGCCCTCCACGTGGTAGAAAAGGAACATCACCGACTCAAGGAGCACCAGTTGGATGAATTAAAGGAAATCACAAATATCCCAATAGGTATTTCAGATATTGACCCAGAAAGGAAGGGAAAATGTAAGAAAATTTGATCTTGTCGGTGGAAGCTATCTGGTTCCAAGACATTGGAGCAAGAGCCACGAATATCTATAAAAGAACATTTTGATCTAGGAACAAAGGAGGAGGATATTAGAAGAAAGTAGACTAGAGATGTGAAAGGGATTTTGGATCCAGTTGTTTGTATTTGCTAGCCTCATCGAGACTCTGTTATAGAGAAAGTTATAATTTGTGCCATATCGGCCTTATGTATCGTTTTATCTATAAATTAAGAATTCTCGATCTGTGCAATTTGGATTTTCAATATTTTGTGTCTCTCTTCATTTCATTGTCAATAGTTCTAGATAGTTGGAAGATCAATCATGTTTTACGCCCTTGGGTTTTCTTTACATATCTATTATCTGTACTTGTTATGTTTTATATCTCCTCAGAATCTGATAATCTAGGATACTTCTGAAAAATAGTGGATCATGCTAAAATGCTCTTCTAACTATTCTAAGTAGTTTCTTAAGAGGTATATCTTGTGTCTTTTTAGGATCTGTTCTGACGCACCACCTTAGTTAATTTTTAAATTGCCTTTCATCTTTCCCCTGACCTTATCTCACACCATAGAGAAGATCCAAATTCTTTAAAATCTCAAGGTTACCTTAGGGCACACGTCCCACTAACCTAAGGTATCCAACCACTCTAACGGTTCATCCACAAAGATAATCATCAATAGTAGGAAAGAAAAATAGGTGAGGAAGGGGTAGGTGAAGATTTATGTAGAGGGAAGAGGGAAAAATTTTATTTTGATGATGTGGGATGGGTAAGTCGGTGAAATTAAATAAGATAGTTGGTAAATAGTTTGTAAATGATGATAAGGGATAGTAGGTTTATAGGTGAATTCGGTAAAAAGGGGGTAGGCATGATTGATGTGGTTGGGCATTAGGCAGTCAGTATCAGGTGATTTGAGGTGGTCAAGTCTTGACAATGTTATGTTAGATGATGTAGGTGAGAGATCAGCTGAGGATGTAGTACAGAGTACCAACCCTACTGGTACAGATGTGTCCTAACATGACTATAGAGGAGTAGGACCACATGACCAATGTTAGACTTAATGCAATCTGAAGCTATATCTGTATAACTTGCGATCATATTTTGATGGTCGATCTCATCGATATATGGGACTCCAAAACCACTACCTTTCACTTACCGATGAGGTAAATGACCATCACTTTAGAGGATCTTGCATATTCATATTGTTGGGGATCCAGTATATTCCATTTCATTTGAGGTATGGGTGGAGCCAATAGTGGTGGTATTTGGTGAGTGATGGGTGAGCTGAGGTATCCTAGCGTGATTCTCACTTATGGTGATATGAATGCAACCTATCAGCATGAGACAAGGCTATCTATTCTGATGCTAGTGTCAGTGCCCTGTTTTACATTTCCAGATTATGAGGGTGGTAGGTTTCTGTAAGCACTAATGGGGGTGCTACAGGATATGATCGAGGAGAGGATACACTTTGCTTAGGAATCAACTTTCCTAGTTTAGCTATAGAGGGAGCTATAGGTTTGTAGGAGATTAAGGGGATTTGGTATGTGTTGTTCTTATTTATTACACTACTCAGTATATGAGCACATTATGTGCATACACCTAGTTGGTTTGCCATGATATGATTGGTTAAAGGGTGGCCTGCTCATAGTTCATTTCAGATGATGGGTACTATTTGGTGGACAACCTAGGGTGGCGAGGGTAACATATGATGTGTCATACTATAGGAAGTGATTGGAGGGCCTTTTGATAGTTATTGTGTAGAATCCATATGTTGACTATCCATCCTACAAAGGCATGGTTGAGGATTTAGAGGAGCTTCAGCTACAGAGAGGGATACATGGGTGGAATTTAAAGAAGCATGAAATGATACCCATGGATAGGGTCAGATGATAGTTTGGACTATGGTAGGATGTGCCCCCATTATTCCCATAGTATCATAGAGATGATGTGGAGAGACCCATGTCTCCACCATATTGAGTGTTCCTACAAGGGCAGGAGGAGAAGGTAGAAGATAGGTGGATTGATGACACTGGGAGTCACTAATGGATATAGCAGTGGTAGTGGGTGGCACAGCTACAGGCGGCACCACCGAGGCCAAGGACAGCCTAATTTAGCTAGAGTTATAGTGTAGAGGGATACATTACAAGGGTCATGTGGCCACCCTACAGGCCCATAGATTACGAGGGTTACATGGATAACTCATAGGGTCATAGGCACATGTAACCACTTTATAGGCTCAGGTGATGGCCCTACAGGCCCATGTAGCACAGCAACAAGTGCCTGCATAGGGTGGAGATGGGGATAGAGGACAGGTAGCTACCTTATAGGAACAGGTGGCTGGTTTCACAGGTCTAGTTGGCCATGACATAGGCATATGTAGTGGCCTTATAGGCCCAGGTTGGAGCACAGGTATCCCCATAGGCCCAAGGATAGGGTCCCATATTATAGTCACTTGCACCAGGACAAAGTCTCATTGTAGACATGAAGGAGGGTACACATTAGGACAGGGGTCAAGGTAATTATTAGCAACGACAAAGTTCACAGGTTGTAGTGAGACCCATGGACACCACCTCAGACTATGTCGATGGTGAGGTTCAGGGATGCCCTGAATGAGGCATCGCTATTATTAGGATCACCTGATGACTGTCAGGTATATAGATGTGCCCTCATATGCTGAAGTATTAGAGCCCAACAGGCAGCTAATGAGCAAGTCTAGATCCAAGACTCACAATTCTGGGAGTACATGAGGGTCGTCAAACCCATGGATAGGGCTAGGGAGAGGTTTTGAGTTCTTGGAGGCCAGACCCAGGTTAGGGCCAGGAGGAGACCAGATTGAGACCCATTGAGAGTGGAGAGATGATGGCATTGTGGATGACAGGTATGGAGGAGGAGACATATGAGACTTGGGAGGAGGGTATCAGGTAGGGTTGATTATTCATTATATGTGGCATTGTATGATCATTGTGATTTTTGATATATATATGCCGGCCTGTGTGCCGAATACGTGAGATTGTATATGAGATGTTTTTGAGATACTTATATTTATTTATATATGTGTATATATGTATTGATACATAGACTCTCTCATTTATATAGTTAATGATGTTTACTAGATGGATGATATACTTAGTTTTTAATTTCCATTGTTATTGTGTATTGATGGAAAACTAGGTGAATTAGGCATGAATTGAGTCAAGGTCATGTAGGCATGATGGATTGAGTTAGTTAGGTCAAGGTCATATAGGCATGATGGAGTCAAGTATAGGCATGATGGAGTTAGCATGATAGGCCTGTTGGTTATAGGTCAGGTATAGGCATGAGGGAGTTAGGTATAGGCATGGTGGATTCCATGTGAGTTTAGGACATGATGGAGTCAGGTACAGTAATGATGGAGTCAGGTATTGGCATGGTGGATTTCCAAGGTGAGTTTAGGCATGTATGGAGTCAGGTATAGGCATGGTGGAGTCTAGGTGAGTTAGGTATGGTTTGGTCATGTTTTTGGGTTTGATTTAATTTCCAAGTTATTGGATAGTCATGGAAATGTATAAATGATTGATGTATGATATGATGTATTGTGATAAAATGGTAGGTATGTATGTTTTTATGTATGTTTGCATAGTTTAATCTTCAAAGTGTTGTGTAAAATGGAAAACTCCAACCTAAGGTAGTATGTGAATAGAAAGAAAAATCAGGAAATGCCTTTGGTTCAGGGTAAAGAGTCTTCTAAGCTAACCTTCAAGGGCCCCATGCCCTCGGAGTGCTACCTACATAGCCTTAGCGAAAATGGGCCTCATGACGATGTAGTTCTCCATAAGCTAGGGTGTGCTATATGTAGTGAGGTAACATGAAGGAATGGTTGAGCCTCTGTAGGGACCATTTAGGAATGGTTGATTCTAGTTCATATTAGGTATGGTTTATTTTAGTTCATTTTAGGCATGGTTGATTTGAGGTCATGAATAGGCATGGGTGATAAATGAGGTTACACATGGGCATGTGACTGATATTTGGTAAAAGAAGAATTGCTTAAAATCTTAGGTGATCGATGGTATTGTCTTGTATAGGAGAATCAATAAGTAAGAAAATAGGTGAATGGTGAAGGGGATCATGAAAAGTGTTCACCTAATTGATAAGGGCCAATAACAATTCTACCATACCAAAGATTGGCTTATGAACATAAGACCCTAAAGTAATTGCAGTGATTGAGGCTCTATTCTTCCCATGGGTGAAGAAGGTCACATGATCATGAAATGTAGCATTTATAACACGATCCCTTAAGTAGGTGGAATATTAGGGTGAAAGGAAAGTGCAGTGAGATGAATTTTTCAGGTTGGCTTTAGCACTAACTATAGTCTTGTGGCACAGCATGCCTCTTTCGGTAAGAGACCCAAGCATCAAAAATAGGTCAAGTCCATGATGAAAAAATTCAATACTTTTCTTTTTAGATTTTCCCACCAAATTTTTATATATTGATCAATCCGCATGGTAAGTCTATAGTGTCCTGATGTAGTAGAGTATCTCCTTGAGGTCTTTATGAAGATGATCAATGCAGGAAGCTTTAGAATATTCTATCTTATTTTTACATGAATAGTCTTCTTTTTATGATAGACTATGTATAGTATGGCTAGCTTTCTATATTTTTCCTTCTACGGATCAGTCTGTTTATAGCAGCAAACCTATTTTTAGAGAATAAGTAGATGTCCTAATTTTGAGAGCACAGTCATCATTTTGCTAGAATTTTGACACAAGGAGTTTTGAATTGGTAATCCCATATATTACTTTTTGAATTATTGTTTTTTTGGACTTCTCGGTCATGGACAAGACTATAGAGAAGGATAGGCTCCTTGTTATAAAGACAAAACCATAATTCATAGAGGTTAACAATGAAAGAATAGGTTTTAAGTGATGAATGAACAATGGGATTTAATCTTTGAAAAGATGAAAAGTATCCATGAGAATCATGCCATGAGAATATACAAGGTACTCATATCTGAAGATAAGGTTGAAAACTGATGGCTAACCACATTATGCAATGCATAAATCATTGATAGTGCTTTGCACTCAGGTAAGTTGAAGGTGATTGGTGCTCACATAAGATGATCTAAGACTTAATTCAACAATACAATTGTTGAATATGAAAGGAATTGAGGGGGATCAACAATCCAGGTTCACCTAGGTAGTGTTAGTACTACTCCAATGGTAAGCTCCTGAGTAGACACCAAATTTGGGTCACACTCCCCCTTTACCCCCACATGTATATTAATTTAATTACCAACAAATAAATTAATTCCCATTAATCATAATATTCGTTATTTAATTACCTTAATGAAACTAATTTCTATGTCACCTAGTACATCACTTACCCCACCTCATCATGGACCTATTCTTAGCATGTTTCCTTTTAACTAGGACTCAATCTCTACTTACCATAACTCACTGAGACTTAGTGCTAACCCTAACACTAGATTAGTATTCTTCCTTTAACCACAATACACTTACTTATGTGGAAAATACCATTTTGGATCTGCAATAATATGGACAGAACTGGCCAAATAGATAGCCAAGATCTACTATTTTGGAAACTTAGGATATCCTCACCTTCACTCAATGCCAGTCAACCCAAAACTTACTGAATGGTCACCCTAAACCATCATTAGTTACCATATATTCACTTTGGTAACCTTGTTCTAGAGGTTGGAAGAATTATTTGAGTTTTGGAAAAGAGAAATCTGCATGCAAGCACACACCAAAGCACTCTTGCACATCTAGACATCCTGAACCAGCACAAAGATTGATCTAAAGGTTAAGCATTCACAGTAACTTTCTATGAAGCACAGGCTTTGACACTAACCACTAGTTATAGTTGGATCATCACCATCTGAGACCACCAAATTACAAGTGAAAGTGCATTTAGATCTTCATCTTTCGGATATTTATTTAGATCAATTTCTTTATAGGTGTTTGGGAGTCCTAGTCTCCTTTGCATATCATCACCTCTCACCTTCCTGTCAATCCCTCCACGTAACCACCTCCAACCTCCTAGCTCTCCATACCATTAACTCTAGACATCTTCAGCGTATTCTCCATAGCACTCAATCATCAACCTCACCATTCTTTGTCTATTCCTCTGTGTAATCATAGAGAATCATCAAAACTGAAAGGCCTTTATTGAATCTCTAGGCATCTTGACCCTACTTAATGCTAGTTAACCTAAACCATCATTGGTTTCCTCTTAGCCAACATCGGTCATACCAGACTAACATTGGTCTCTATATTTGATAAATCTTTGTGTAACATAAACCTCATAACATTCACCCAAATAAACCAAATTACCCAAAACCTGATCCTGACCTGTCGCAGTCACCTTGGCTACCTACCCCACCTCCAGATCTGATCATAACCTTACTTGTTATATTAATTTTGCTTATTGTATTTGAATGAGGGTACCTAAATCATATCAATTACAGTAGGATGTTGTCTACTTATGTTATGGTCTTGCATTGAATTACTATTAAACCATGGATTGACCACCATCTAGGAAGTATCACACTTCTTGGATCTAACACACGCTATGAATGTGCACTCAAGCATATATTGGTTTAATATTCCTCTTGTGGTATTATTTTGCATTCAAAAGGTAGTTCCTCCTAGCAAAAATGAATTTCTCACAATTAGCACTGGATTGAGAAATCAGAACGCACACACTCTACCTTCCACCTTCATTCACATGTATTCCTCACCACCCTTACCCTATTTGTTTTTCTCATACGTATGCAAATTATCGCTGAAACATTTTGTCATTCCCTAGTAGGAACCTCATTTCTGGGTTTATTTATATTCATATACGTTGCATCTTGTATGTTTCCTTTATAAATTGCACCTATTCACTAAATCTTCTCTTCTCTAGTAATCTAGGCCTTCTTTCTAATTTCTCTAAATGGGAAACATTTCTTTGCCATGGCATTTTAAAAAGAAAGCATTCTTATTTCTTTCTAAATTAGTGAAAATAATCCTCTTTCCTATTCATCATTTGTTACATCAAATATAACTGTTCATTTTGGGTTATAAACCAATTTTTGTATTTCATCCTTGTATGCTGCATTATTAGCTCACATTTAAAACTGAGGGAAACCTATATGTTGGAAGTCATGCCTAGCTGATGGTTGAAATAATTGAATCATAGAAATCACATTTCTCTCTTCTCTCTCTTTTCCAAACTACACAAATCTAAATTTACACACCTTCTTAAATAAAACCTTACCTGAAAGAAGTTGTCAATTGATCACATCAATCATAAGATTGACAGTGGGTGCCCAGCTAGTTTCTATGTCCAGTCATTACCTCAGAGAAAGGACTACCCCCACCAAAACATAACCTAAAACCTCACCTTTAGATTACCTCTTCATAGGACACCTTCCCAACCAAAATAATCTATTCTAAAGTTCACAAGTCAGTCTCAAAGAGTATAAGATAAAGTAACATAAAATCCACTCGTAGGATTATCATGTTTTTTCTTAGTTTTCTTCCTGAATTACGTTTTGAGTTGTAAGGATTATGTTTCTTCATTTTATTCTTCCTTTAGCACTCCCCATCATAGTTGGAGTATTCTAATTTTTTCTGAGTGTGTCAAGTCCTCATATCATCATCCCCATGTCTTTTAGGTTGTTTCTTCATCTAATTTAATTAAAAAAATCCATTTTTCTTCACTTATTTAGATTTCATATGGAGTAACTGGTGTTGGTCCATTTGACTTTTATGCATCCCATCTGGCCTTCATCGGTTTACCTACGCTCCTAGTGTTGGTTATTAGCTCTTTTCAGGTTATTTTACCCAAAAAATCCTTTCATCACCTTCTCTTTTCATATTTAAAGTTCAACTGGACATCATCATATTCCTAATATTCTGCATAATGCTGTCAAGTATAATTTCCCCATTTCATTTTTCATCAGTTCTTCTAGCATTTTTTCAAACTAGTTGTTTTCCCACAATAACGATATCAGATCCTTAACTATCATTAGTCCCATCAACATTCTTCACTTTGCTCATCTTAACTGACGTTGGTTTCACTATTTTAATTCTTAATTGAAACATTGACCAAGCCAACCTACCAGTATCTTTTCTATCCCATTCCTACTACTTTTTGTGTCATCTCCCAGAATACCACTTTTCACTAACAACCATGCTAATTCACATGGTGTTGACTTGCAACCAAGCCAATGCCCTTATATTTCATCACTAGTACAGGTTCAATCCACTCCCACCTAGCCCATCATTGTGGATTCCATCCTGTCGCTTATGGATTTAACTCATCCCTATCACCTATTTCTACCAGTGATAAGGAGTTCTCAATACTCCTTGATTAACAATCCAACGGCCCTTACAATACTTATCTTTTCCCAATCACCTACCTATGACTCCTAACATTCCCATTTTAAGACTTTAGAAACAAGGGAATTTATTTTTTTTTTTGAAACATAATGTTCTCTATTCTAAATAAAACATCATTTAGAACACACATTCCATGCCAATCAATCTCATAACAGATAACCATATGCAGCTGTAATGACTCGGTATGCTACCGATCTCTCATTCCATGACTCGGTTACCAACCAATCTCTCATGTTAACTTAAAGTATAGAATACTTTATGTATACCACATATACTTGGTTCTCCTACCCTATTCTGGGTACTGAGTGATCTGTTTAAAGAACCTATCTGAATATTTGTTACCAATATTCATCTGACATCACGTTGCTTTAAACTAGGTGACATAGGACAACACAACCAGTAGCTTGCGATACTTTGGCCAAAGATTTTCAACATACTGTTCATGTTACTATTCCTAGATGGCATACTCGTCATTCTAGAATACATCCTTCACCTCACTCTTCTGTTATCTAGAATGGTCTTTACTGACTACCGTCAGTTCACTTGCCCAAGGTTTAACCCTAGCTGGGTTAGAAACATAATTTATTATAGGAAGATGCTCACGATGACTTAGGGTATATGGGCATACTCGGTTGACCTAAGTCAACCAGATGTGCCGAGGTACCCTGAGTCATTGAAAGCTACCACCTATCCTAAACATGCTACTAACTTGACCTAGAGAGAAACTAAGTTCAAGTCCAGATGTGCGTAAATCTAGATGAACAAATATGGAAGGGTGTTGCCACATGTCAACTGCAACACTGTATCCTCGAGAAGTCCCAGGACTTCTCGTGGGTATAGTCCTGTAGTTGGCATGTGCCAACATCCATAGAACTGATTCATCAAGATGTACATACCCCCTTAGTGGTCATTAATCATAATTAAATTGGATTTAAGATTCAGATTACAACAACCATGCCTAACCCTAATTCCAACATTTCATTAAGTTCTTTACCCATACTTATCCTTGATTAGGTATGGAGAACTTCATTAATCCATGTTTGCATTATTGTTCATTAACGTGGCATAACAAGCAGTTATCCCAAAACAGGACAACAAACATCAACGTTTAATTCCTAATGCAACTTAGCTATCCAAATCAAGTGTGACATCCACCTAGATTCAGCTAGTGTTTACTTTATAAATGAAGTTATAAAGATTAAGGATCATAACCACTATTAATTTTATCTTTCATTCTTTGGGAGAGGAAGAGTCTTCCTCTACATGGTTAAATGTTAGGTTCCTCATAACCTTTTTATCATTCATTACACATATAGTTTAATTGTATGTCCCATGCATATTTCATTATTAAACTATAGTTGTGTAGTTAAAGAATGACATATTTTGCAATTTAACAAGTTCATTATAATAGGGGAGATTATACTATCTCCTTAATCCAACTCAATATCTGATAACAACAATAGTATATAAACAGATATAAGGAATACTACCTAGATATCACTATTAATTCCGGCATTCAAGTATCAAAGAATTCATATCACAAATTTAATTCAAACACAAAACCTTTCAATTCATGCTTTAAAATATACATTTACAAGACAATGCAATTCAGACATTCTGCATGTCAATCATAATTAAGATCTTAAAAGAACAACACTTTTCTTTTCCAATACAACTCAAGAATGATTCAAAACTCTTTACATAAGATCCAAAATTAAATAACCAATACATCATGAAATTTCTTGTCTTCTTTTATCACTTACGATGTCCATCTGCAAAAATTGCTAGCACGGGTCAGTTCAATGAACTGAGCATGATAAGCACTAAGCATTAAAGTAAAGTGCATTCCACTAATTGTTCCATTAAACAACTCTTCTTTAATGAAACAATTAATATACATCATACAAACAATCATAAGTAATAACATCCAGAAAAGAAGTACCATAAAAGAGTATGAATTCACTTTTAAGAAAAGAACATAATATAATCTGCAACACCTGCATTTATATCATATGGTTTAATTGATCCTATCAATTACTTCAAAATAGACAACAAGTCTTGTCATCCAATTATTTCATATTTCCATAAGAATAGAATACACATTTAACTTTCCCAAGCAGCAAAAGAGGTTAGTTACAACATAGCTCATATTAATATGCTTCATCTTTCCATATAAACAAAAGAAGAGAATCAATAAATACTTATTCCCAAGACACACATCATCTTAAGGATAGAATCAGGTTTAGAACACACAACACTACCTCAGTCCAAATATAACCATAGAGGAGTCCATAAATAAAGAGACAACATCTAAACAAGAATCCCAATTCAATCCAAGAAGATTAGGAAACAAAACAGTCTAACTGAGAGTCTTACTAACTTCTATATGTTAGTAGATATAATTCAAAGGTCTAAAACTAGACTATCCACAAATCCTAACTAGACTCAATAGTTTAAATCTCTTATCTAAACCACAAGAAGTTCCCATCTCAGAAGAGAATTAATTAAAGAGAAGTTCAGTCAATGAACTTATACAGTCAATAGAAAAAGGATCTCAAATAGAAAAGGACCCAATCCATATTTCATTTCATTTATACTATGAAATGAAATCCCTTATCTAATTCAAACTTAGAAATTCTTTAGCTAGTTCCCAAAAGAGAACCAAAAACTGAATGCACAGTCAAAGAATGCACACTACAACTTTCCATCACAAATCTTACAACTGGTTACCTATTTCCATTCACCAAACTTAAGTTCAATTCAAAACTCAGAATGAACTTCACAGTACAGTCCCTAACAGTAACTGTCCCCAAGAGATCAAATTCAATTCTCTTTTTAAAACTTGGAGGTTCAATCAATGAAACCATAAGGGAGTAGAAATCCTCCTATCACAAAAGATTACAAGGGTCAATACATCTCACGACTCAAAGACTGAATTCCCATTACAAATCATCAACAACAAAATGCAAATGAGAAAGTAGTTCACGATCCCAAATAAGAGCAACATTACCAAGCATTCAGATCAGTGATACTGTATCCTTTCATACAACACACAATATAATAGGTTTATATTCAACATTCTATTAAAACCCATGAATCAGATGAAAGATCAGAAGAGAGTAAGAAAACTAAACAATTCATTTAAGACAAGCACTGTCCCAAACTTCTTCCAACTCGACTAAACAGAATCACCACAAGCCTCTCAAGTTCCAGTTAAAGGCTTATGACAGGAAGTATTTGTTTTAACATAAAAAACAAGAAGGAAACTGAATAATACATTTCATAAACGCTTTTGAAAATTGTTGGACTATTCCAAATGAATTAAAATTCATCAATACCCATAACAAGATATAATTCCAGTCTCTTAATCCTTCTACAACAACAGTCAAGCCTTCCACAAGGTCATGGGTTCACTCAGGGCAGAGAAGAAAAGGAAAACACTTCATTTTCACATGCCCTGTCATGCTCGAAGAGGGTGGTACAGTCTCCAAAACAGAAGTACCACAATAGTTTCAACAAGAAGTTAAACAGTCTACTTCTGACCATAACAAAACTCTCAAGACCTTATCGAACAGACAATCCAAAGATGGATTTAAACTTTACAACTCCTTAAAACCAACAAAACCCAGCTCACATTACAAGTAAAGAATCAACACGTCGATTCCAACATGAGTTAAAAACTTCACAATAATGGAATACCTGTACAGTGTCAAATACAAGCTTCGAACATAAGTTCAGAACCCCACAAGGCTCTAACACCGGCTCAGACAAACACAAGATCAAATACGAGCCTACAACGAAACCCAAGGCCCTAAATACAAGCTCAGAATAAACACCAATGCTCTATTACAGGTTCAAGAATTTCCAATTCCATAAAGAAGAATAAAACTCCAGTTCAGAGCATAAGTACAGAACAAAACTCAACAACTCAACAGTAAGTTCAGCATTCGTAAGAACTGAATAAGAGTACAGTTGTTGAATACAAAGATTCAACCAAAATTTCAGATCTATACCAAGTTCCAGCTCAGTCCAGAACTACACAAAGTCCCATTAAAATCTCAAAGAAAATCACGAAGCTTCAATGCAAGCTTAGAACAACCACGAAGCTCCACTATAAGCTCAATGAAACACAAGACTAAATAGAGATTCAGAACCAAACAAGCAACAAGCCAGTTCATTCAACATTAGTCTCGAATGCAAGAAAAAAAGCTTTGAATACAAGCTACAGAGCTTTCAAATACAAATTTTAGAGCTTCAAGTACAAGTTACAGAGCTTCAATACAAATTCACATGAATACCACTAATAAATAGTACAGAGAAAGTTCCCAAAAGCTACTATTAATAGAAATGGATTCTCATTCCAAAACCCACATAGATTTCATGAAAACATGCAAGTAAATAACTAGGCACATCATGCAAAAATATATCCCAAGTGAGTAGAATTGTTTTAATGAATCATTTAGAAGAAAGCAAGAAATCTTAATGGGTAGAGCCTATCATGCCTGATAGTGCCTCTGCCAATTCGAAGGAGACTTCTAGCTGAGTTTCCAACACCTCTTCTTCTCCAAGCAAGATCAACCAACAATAATATTTTTCCACAATGCCTCATATACTTTCCTCGAATCGAAAATAGATCAGAGAAATCAAAAATAGCCACAAAGTGCAGATCAAACTGCTGGTTCGAAGAACCAGATAGCTCCATGCAGAGAAAAAATCGTGAAGCATGCAAAACAAAACAACCCCCAACAAATCCACTAACATGCCTTCCAAGATGGTTTACTCACCAAAACCAAGGTGAATTAATGACATTAAATTGCATATTCCCGCCTATCTCTCCTTGCCACCACCATCCAAAGTTGGCGAGACCAAATTGAACTTCAACATGCATTTCCAAACTTAGTGATGCCTCCACGTAGGTTCCACTAAATTTCCATGTAATTACCAAGTCTGGCAGTACTCTGCCCTATTAAATCAAAATCACATCTCATTAATAGCTTAGGAACCGCTGCTTATCTCTCACTTACCAATTTACCCATAGGTTCCCTTTCATACCCCATTAGTTTAGGATAGATACAAATTTGCTTAGGTTAGATCTTAGGTTAATTTAAAAGTATAACCTTAGGATATAACCTTCAAATAGATTGCCACCTTAGGTTATAACATAGCTTAACCAAATAGTGTAGGCAATAGGTTAGAAATAACTTAGCATCCCTTAGGTTATTTCCCTTCATACTAATTTAGTATTAACAACTTAGGTTAGGATGTCATCCCACGTAGAGTGGCATAGAAAGAGTTAGGAAAATTTACCTGAGTCTTGAATCCTATTAGGATAGACCTTATTAGATATAGGACACATTTATATTCTCTCTTTCTCAAGAATCCTGAAGCAGGTTTCTATTTCCCTTAATGCCATTAAGCACCCTACAAAGGTCAATCAAGAAGAGCCAAGCACAACACACAACAGAATGCAGGCACGGTCTTTCAAGATAATAAAGAATTTGCAACAAACACAAGTTTAGTCTGTTATGTTTCTTAACCAATGAATGTCAGTTTACCATTCAGTCTATTAAGAAGATTTAAAACATTCCTTGGATCACTAAAATTGATCCAAGGATGAGTCAGTCAAAAGAGATAAGTTTGCAACTCTAAAAATTTGATTGCAGCTTATCAACAAGAAGTGAAAATGGATTCCTGAAAGCCATATCATTTCAGTCCAATGAATCCAAGAGCAGAGATGATTTATCCATAACAAGCATGATTTTTAACCATAACAAGGAAACACACCTCATTTAATAAAATCACATGCCAACGCTTGTAATGCAAAGAGAAATATAACAGTTTGTTCAAGGTGTCAGATAACCCACACCTATATGTTCCAAAACCTAGTTGTTTCCATCCCTTGCGTCTACCACCCATTAACACGAGAGTTAATTCAACCACCCCACCTATTTACAGCACATCACTATTGATAACCCCCAATGGTCATCTATCACTTATTCATGGTACATTAGCTTTCCAATATCTATCTCACCTGCACACAATTTTTCATATGTAGGCACCCCCATGTATTGGGATGCCATGCACATCATACACCCATCATCAACCTCCCTTTACTGCACAAGAGGCTCCCATTCCTCACAAGTCCACAATAACTCCTCATTAGTATGATGATGGAAAAGATACAAACATTAGAAGTATCAATTTGGTCAGACTCTCATAACTCCTTGACCTATGACAAAATATGTAATGAGCATATTCATCTATCCATTCCTATTCACCCATATCCCACGCATTGGTAAATTCCCAATTTCAACCATTTCAATAGTAAAGAGGACCCGTAACAGCACTTGTAGTCATTCAAACATGGGTGATACCTAATTTCCCATGATTGATGCTTTGCTCTTATGAACATTCCCCATGCTCCCTAATAGGAGCCACCTTAGATTGGTACAATCAAGTTTAACTAGACATTCCATCTATTCCTTCAACCAAGTGGCTAGTCAAGACATTCCTGGAGTTGGACTTCTCCATTAGTTTAGTTAAAAAATTCACCATGACCAACCTATATTACACATATGATAGTATGACGATGAATCTATCACATATTTCGTTATCTCATTGACCTACATTATTATCAACCATTTGATTGGTTCTAAAAAGCTACCTCAAACTGAACTTATTGAGTTTTTCACTAGAGCTTGTATCTAGACACATCTCACCAAATTTATGACACGTACTTAAACCTTTCATACCTTCTAAATGTAGCATCTCACTATGGCACCATATGTCTGGAAATATTGTGCACACTTGAAGATTATCATACTCCATTTTAGAATACATGAACTCCAAATGGTTCACACATTAATAAAAATTCTACTTGCATACCTTAATAACCCATGGAATAATTATTCAGACATGGTACAGGATCTACCAATGTGATAATAATCAAAGCTGGTCCATCTCATCCTACTTATTATGCCAAACCTGTCTTACTATGGGTCTTACCCCTGTCCAGACCTTTCAGTCAAATTTGGCAGGACACTGACACGGAATTATCTTCTTCAATGATGGAAGATTTCTTGTTCCATCCCTCAGTCTTGGATACATAGTTATTTCTTAAATTACTGGAGCCATTACACTTACACATAATACATAAAACCTCATACTTGTTTCAAAAATCCAAAACTAACATGATCCTATGCCTTGCATGGTATAAGGAACATGAATACATGTAATTATCATCACATCAAAGGCCATAGTGACGGTAATTGCATAAATTTTATAGAACATGCATTCCAGGAGATGATATATAATGGAGACCTTGCATCATGGACAACCTATGATAATTGGTGCTAGACTAAATCAAAATTTTCACATCTTTAGGGGAATTCATTCCTTAACCATAAACCATTTTCTAATGAAAATAGTGAACCTTCATCTAGTCACAATAATGTCTATGAATTCCAGTGACAATTTTTGATATCATACTCAGCCATTCCTCAAATTCCACCTATTTCATTATTGAGGAAATTATTGACGTGAATCCTCTACTGGACAAAGGAGCATACCTCTTCTACTCCTTCACCCATAGAGGATTCCCTTTCATCTCCCCTTTCTCTCACAAAGGAACCCACATTTTTGGTTGATGTTTATTCCACCATCTACCTCACAACCTATTAGCAAACAATCAACAGTATATTAAATCTCCCATCCAACAGGAGAATCTTCATTACCTTTTCCTCCACCAAAGGAAGAAGTACTATACCTCACCCCCACCTACCATCTCTCAATACCCATGGGTTTGATTCTTCATTGACATGCCACTACCTGTTGGGGAAATTCTCCCTCAGCATCCTCAGTGATCCAATTGATTTGATTGAGCTCTTTTACCTGCAGATGTCCGAGGCTAGCCAATTCCCTGTATCTCACAGACATATTTTTAGGGATTTCCACAAAACCAACTATAAAGAAGTCTTGTTTTCACAGATTGGCCAATGGTCTTGGATTACATTGATTATTCCATGCTTTAGGGGACATCTTCATGCTCCCTTTTCAGGATTCAAATGTAAATTTTCCTAAAGATACTTCCACAATCCACCCAAAGGTATTTCTAGTAACATAGATCGAGCCTGACCATGCCTATCGAAACACTTCTTCTTCCTAAATCCCATCTAACTACATCCAAACCTTTACCCATGAATAAAACCATTGGGTTCAATTCCTAAGAACATACGTACACCTATATCTTTCATTCGTATCTAGACCGATCGGTTACCTTGGGTGTCATAGTTGACGTCAAGCCTTACTCATCCACTTGGAATTAAATTGGATTTAGCCACATGTCTTCCCAAACCCACAGGAAAATTATCCCTCCACCTAAAAGGAAGACCTGACCTTCTAGGCCACATATGCCAGTCTCACCTACTACACCTTTGTCACCTTTTCCCCTTTCTTCCATCCTAGGGCCTCACCCATCATCCCTGGCCAAATTGTCTCCTACCCAAAGCAAGTCAAAAGCTAAGAAACGTAGTACTTCATCATGATCCTTAAGTGTTACACCTCAATTTTACCTTCATGAAAAACACCCCTCACCCTCAACTATACATTTGGATTACCACCTATAACTCTACCAGTTACTATAAGTGTTCCAAGGTGTTTCCTATATGACTTCGACCCATACCATTCACCTAAAGCATCTACCAACCACTTCCACCACAATTCTATTTACCCCATGGGTAACCCATCTTCTTGCACTATCTACTTTCCATTATTAATCACGTACTCCCATGTCACCTTTACCCAAGAAGGTGCAACCCAAAGAAAATAACCCACTACCCTTGACTAAGGTAGTTAAACCAACAAAACCTTCCATTGCTAGCTCTTCTACCACACCTTTACCTTAAGAAGATTTCATCAAAACCTAAGACATTACCACTTACCAAAACAATGGTCTAACCTATTCCTCCTCTTATAATGCCTCTTCCCTCACAATCATCTGCATCTTTACCAAAACCCAAACTCACTTCCCATTATGATCCATTGGCTGAGGGTCTTACAACAAAATTCTAACCAACCTCATTAGAGACTTCTATCATTACATTACTACCACTTCTATTGTATTTATTGACCCTCTGAAAACCCAAACCAAAATGGTTTGATGAAACTAAGCATTTGTGCCTATCATTACGTGTGTCAGGACATGATGTAGAAAATTGTAAGGCTCTAAAAATTGTTCTTCTCCAATTTTTTCCTCCTAAACAAAATTTTGATGATGATGATTTGCTTGAAGAGGACCATGTTCCACCTTCACCTATAACTGCACATAATCATCCCTCACTTATTCAATGACCTAAATCTCCACCCCCACAACCCTTTTTTCCACCTCCAAAATTTGAAATAAACATGGTCCGTATCAAAGAGTTGGTCAAACCACCACCCAAATACCAGTGTTCACTACTCATTTCATAAGGCTCTTCTCCCCCCCCTCCCCCATTATGGTTTTTTCCCATCATGTCGATTACACTATTCATGCCACACCTTAGTCCATCTACCACCTTCCCTTAGATTAACATGGTCCAAGTTGCCACCCACGTCGAGAAGGATAAAGGAAAATAAAAATAAACTAGCCCATCTACCAATCTCGCGCCCAATATACCATCTGTACAATGCCCAAAGTCACCATTAGAGGACCTACATACTCTATTTCTGAATGGGGTCACCCATCATGTAATGATAAAAATAATTACATCAACCCCCTCCAAAGATGTATTTGTATGATCTCATCCAAACATACAGAATCTCATAGACATGCCCTTATGTAGGTTTTGTAATCTATCGAAGTTTTACCTAACGACCCCAAACTAGTAGCCTTTATTCTCACTGTGCATCATGTGGCCACTCTTACCAAATCAGCTCCTTCTGCTACCCCCACGCCCACTCATCAAGTTCATCTCGCTCAGTGTCTCTGATGAGTAGATTGTACCTCTCCAGTCAGATGACCATGATCCTGCCATTTTTCATCTCCATCTATATTGATAACATACACATACAAAGCATTATGATCGATGGTGGTGCTAACATAAAAATCATCTCCTCCCATGCGTACAATGAAATGCACATCCCTTCAAATTGTATGCATAATAATCCAGTTATCATGTGTTCCTTCAATGATGCCATCACCTCCACCCTTGGTACCATTATTCTCCACATTCGGGTGGGTCCTCGTATTGTACCAGAATTATTCTATGTCTAAGAAGGAGAGGTACAATATAACCTATGTTGCTCTGTACAAACCTTGGATTCACGTCATGGGTTATGTCCCTTCAATTTTACTTTGTTGTGTAAAATTAGAACATGACGGGCATAACTATACTATCCTAGCTGACCTGTCACCATTCAAAACCTATAACATGTTGTACCAACCTAACGATGTCCTAGTACCAGTTAAGGAATCTATCATTACCCCCACTTCTCCTTCACCCACGATCCCATCCACCAATGCTGTTACCACCTCTCCCATGTCCAACTCTTCTATTCCTACTATTTCCGCAGCCTCTGTAGATGGCCCATCTACTTCCCAACCAACCGATACCCCTCCTACCCAATCGCTGAGTAGTTCATCTATCCTCACTACCCACATATCTACTATGGATTCCTTAGAAGGTATTTTTTCAATGCCTCACTCTGGGGGAGTACTGTTTTTACAATATCAACTACATTCCTCACTCCACAAGAGTATGGAAACTTGTCACCAACACCCTCGTTATGACTCTCAACATAGGAGATGTTTTCCCTTATGGTCCTCCCCACCTTTGCACTAACTTAACATATAAGGGGGACTTGATACTACCACTTATTCACCTAAACATCCATCCCAAACATGACCTTTTCATCTGACCTCCAATCCCTCACTAACTACACTACTTTGCCCACACTTTACTTTCACCTGTTGTGCATGGAAAGGATTTGGATTTCGGTTTTTACAAAAAAATTCATCATACTGTCATTCCATGTACCACACATAAACACAAAGATCACAGTGGCACTAAATTTTCTGCAACATCTTCCAAGAATGACCACATCGACCTAATTGAGGAAGACAAACCTTCTCCACCTCATTCACCAACGTCACCACCTTCACCCACAGAGTCCATAGATCCTTAATCTATTCTACCTAACTTTTTTTTGTGAACATAATTTCCCTGGGACTTCTAAATTATCAACGTGATGGCAAGGCTCCTACTTCTCTTCCCTTCATGTATCTTGACATGATTGATGATGATACACCTTCTATTAACATGCCATTCAGATGTCAGGATGATGAGTCTATACTCACTCTACCTTGGTGTAGAAGACTCTTATATTCACCAGTCATTACCTTCTGAGACGAAAACCATGTTTAATGAATTGACTATTAAAATCAACATTAACACTTAGGATGACCCACAAATTCTAAAGATAGTCCAATCTTTAGATGATGCTAAATAGGAAGCCATTTTACTTCTTTCCTCAAGACCATCATCAATGATTTTGCTTGGTCACTATGCTGATATGCCCGGTATTGACCCAAAAATTGTCGTCCACAATATCATAACCATTCCTGAAGCCAAACCCATAAAATAAAAGCTGCGGAAAATGCATCCTCGCATTGCTCTTCTTGTCAAAGAAGAACTTCAACGCCTTCTCTCAGTTTCCTTCATCCTACCCATTATCTATCCCCAATGGATTTCTAATATTGTTCCTATCACAAAAGCGACAAGGGGAACTCTGCATTTGCATAGATTTTTGTGACCTCAACTTAGCTTTCCCTAAAGATTACTTTCCTCTATGCTAGGAATTGACCAACTAGTTGATCTCACCACTGGCCATGAGATGTTATCACTCATGGACAATTTCTCAGGTTATAATCAAATACTACCCGCTCCAGAAGATCAACACAAAATAACCTTCATCACTCCTTAGGGGACCTTCTGCTATCGATTCATGCCTTTTGGCCTTAAAAACGCTAGTGCTACATATCAGTGAGCCATGACTTATATCTTCCATGACATAATGCATCACATATTGGAAGATTATGTAGATGACCTTCTTGCCAAATCCAAACATCAGGTTGAACACCTTATAGTCCTTAAGGTCATCTTTGACCGCCTCATCAAGTATTGTGTTCACCTTCAACCTAAGGAGTGTGTCTTTACAATGCTTTTAGGAAAGATTCTTGGTTTTTTCGTTTCTTTGCATCGCATAGAAGTTGATCCTTCTAAATTAAAGGCTATTCTCAAAATTCCTCCACCTTCTAATCTCCGTCAACTTCAAATTTTGCAAGGTTAGTTGTAATCTATTCAATAGTTTATTTCACAAATTTCGAACCATTGTCACTATTTCATCATCTCCTCAAAAAGGATAGCTCATTCAAATGGGATGATGACTTCCAAAAATCCTTTGACACCGTAAAACAATACCTTCTTCAACCACCAGTTCTCATTCCCCCTAAAGATGACCAACCCTTTTACATATACATTTCTGCCACTGATCATTCCTTAGGAGACATGCTTGCTCATTGTGACAAGTAGCACAAGGAGAAAGTGGTCTATTACATAATTTTTACCCTTTTGGACTACAAAAATAGGTAAACCTATGTTGAACAACTTTGCTTAGCCTTATTTCTTTTCACCACTACACTTTATCATTACCTACTCAACCAAAAAAACCTTTTTCATCACTAACATAGATCCCGTACATTACATGTACGCCAAAACCTACCAATATCAACATGTTGCATGTTGGCTCATGCTTTTAGAAGACCTTGACATTGAATTCATCCACCAAAAATATATCACAGGTGAAACCATCACTGACTAACTAGCAAACGTACCTATTTCTCTAGATCAACCCTCTAACTCTGATTTCCCAGACGCATCCACTCTGATCGTATCTTTGGATGATACCACTTACTATATGGCCTTATTCTTTGATGGTTCCAAATGTAAGTGTGGAGGTGGTGCAAGTTTTATTCTCATTCCTCTTAATGGTGAACATATGCCTTTTTCTTTCAAACTAGATTTTGATTGTACTAACAACATCGTCAAATATGAAGCACTCGTATTAGGCCTTCAAACTTCCATCTCACTAGATGTTAAATCAATTAATATATTTGGTGATTACCAACTTGTTATAGACCAAGTCAATGGTATATACTAGTGTTGTACAAAAATAATCCAAAAGTAAAAATGTCATGTCGACATACTTCTGACTACCTTTGACCATTATGAACTTCAAAGCACCTTATGTTCTATATATGAATTTGTAGATACCATGGCCTTCTTGGTTTCTTAGATACCCAATTTTCCTTCCGACTCCAAAATATTTATCACAATACAAAGGTTTCATTCACCCTCTTATTTATCTCGAGAGGTCAACTCAGTCGAAACCATTGCACCTGATCCACGTGACCTTTGGTGTAAGCAATTTACAGACTACCTTTCCCTTTCCATTCTGCCTTCTGATCTCACTTGTAATGGACAATGCGCCTTTCTTAAATGTGTCTCTCACTATGTCATCATAGGTGGTATTATTTATAAACGTGGCTTCAATGGTCTTCTCTAACGATGCCTTAGAAGTTATGAAATTTCCTACACCATCAAGGAAGTTCACAACAAAATTTTTGGAGGTCACTTTAGTGGCTTAGCTGTCACTAAAAACATTCTTCTCCTAGGATATTATTGGCCAACCATAAACCATGACTGTTATGACTATGTCAAACATTGTGTGAAATTCTAACAACATACTAATCTTCATCACACACCTAGTCATGCCTTGTTGGTTGCACGAGACCTTTGGCCTTTCTCTCAATGGGGTTGGATCTTATCAGAGAGATCAATCCTCATTCTTCACAATATTACCAATGGATTATAACTACTACTAAATACTACACTAAATGGGTAGAAGTCATCGCCATCATTTCTACAAAATCCAAGAAAATTTGTGAATTCATCAACCATCACATCATTTGTCACTTTGGTATCCCTCACTGCCTCATCACTAATAAAAGAAAACAATTCAAAAACAAAACCTTATGAAGGCTTTGTGAAAATTTTGGCATTCAAATCACTTTCTCATCACCTTATTACCCAAAAATAAATGGACAAGAAGAATCAACCAATAAAACCTCAAATAAATTTTTTATAAAAGTAGTCGACGATACTAGGAAGGATCGACATATGCACATTCCTTTCACCTTGTGGGATTACCACACTAGTATTCACACTTTGACTATAGCTACACCTTTCTCTCTAGTCTACGGTATCGAGGTTGTCTTGCTTCTTGAAGTCTATATTCCATCTATCCACATCTCACTATAATACATGCTCAATAATGATGGATTTCACCAGGACCGTTTAGCACAACTTGAGTTGTTAGATAAATGTTGTCTCAATGCTCTTGATCATCTCCAAATCTACCAAAAATGTATCAAATGTGCATAAGATAAACATCTCCATGAACAAACCTTCTAGGTCGATGACCTTTTCTTGAAGATAATTAACATGTAACCAAAGAATAAAAAAGTAAACGGGGAAAGTGTGCTCCTAATTGGCTTGGACCCTATATCATTACTCATACCTGTGGATCAAGTACTTATCATTTGTCTTCACTCGAAGATAAACCTGAACCTAAGCCCATCAATTCCTTCCAACTTTGACCATTTTATTTTTGAAATCTAGTCCTATATCACCTTATTTCTATTGACTGCTTGTCCCTTGAGCACCATTCACCTTTCATGTTACCCATTTTTAGAATCAACGACTAAAAAAGAATCATGTGATTACCCATCACCTTTCATCCTTATCTTAAATATGAGTACCATGTCTCCATTCATGGCATGATTCTTATGGATAATTTTTGTAGTCAATTTTTATACACCTTAACAAATAAAGACAATCCCATGCATGGCGGCCTATCACCCAGTGGGCATTGGGCACTCACCCAAGGCACGCGTAGGTGTTGAGCCCCTATTTTATGCAAGTTATGAAATAATGTAGAATAGATGTGTAATTGAAAGACAAAATAAAATCCTTATTCAAATAAGAACTTGGAGAAAATGCTGCACTAATGTATTCATTTAGACAAGAAGCACATTGGAAAAAGATAGATCTGAACCATGAGGGAAAGAGGATGCATAATGATTATAGTCATTTATATGAAACACACTGAACATAAAAAAAATATTTATGAGACACAAACCACATATATTCATATTTGAACATGTCTAGTAATCACATTACATCTATCAGGGTCATTACAGACCAAAATGATAGTGCATATTAGAACCATGTAGTAAGACTGGAGTTATGTCCCTTACGATGAAAAAGAAAAACATGTACCCATCCCTTGATACATCATTCTTCCTACAGATCTCCTAGCCCAACCCATAAATCTCTTCATGTATTTCTGTAAAGCTTCACCTTTCATCTGCTCTCTCTAATCCCCTCTATGTGTATCTCTATGTCCCTTCTTTGTGTATCTCTATGTCCCCTCTTTTTCTTCTACTAGGCACCTGTATTTATAGCCTTTCTCAACACCTTCAAGCCTTCGCGAGAGTTACAGATCCATTGCCAAGTGTCTAAGGTGGTCCTCTATGGGATAATGTTTATTCAGGCTCGAGCTCTCCACTCTTTGCAATGATGGCTTTCTAGAATCTTCCATCACAAGGTATATTCCTTCCTAGGCCACCATGTTTCCAAGCTGGGACGTTATCCACTCCACATGTGTAGTCAGGTCACACTTTTCTCATGTTTTTTTTGATACGCCACATATAGTTAAGTCCCAAAACCTTTTCTCTTCCTTGTGCATGCACCACTTGTTCTACTAAATCCTCCTAGACCCTTTTCCTTCATACTTTCTCCTTGTGCGCCCTTCTTTAAGTAGGTCCTGCATGCCCACTTGATTCTTTGTAATTAGCCAATAAATTAGGGGCCCAACATCACCCCACACTACACTTGTTCTCTACCCTTGAAAACACCTTCTCAAAGAATAAAGAATGATTTTCCTTGAATTTTTTAGAAAAAGAATAAAGGAGGGAAGGATTTTGGGGAAGAATGAAAGAATGGGGAACTATGATTATTTCTGTAAGAGGAGAGGGAAATATTTAATCAAGTCTTCCTCCAAATTCAACTTATTCCAGGTATTGAACTTGCTCTATTCCTATTAACATAGGTTGTTGACTAAGGTTCTCACCTCTTCAAAGCTTAGTCCTTCTCCTTGGGTATTCATCATTTCCACAATCCCCTCTAATTGTTTTCCCAAATCCTCGAGTGTGTCCATTCTACGAGTGAAGAGTTGGTTCTTAATTGAGCCCCGCAAAGTCTTAATAGCCTCTGATTTCTTCTCAACCTTGGCTAGAATTTTGTCATGTTCCACTATGTTCCCCTTTTTCTTCTCCTAGAACTCCTTGAGATCTGCTTCATGGGTGGTAAGTAGAATGCTTGCCACTCTTTCTCTATCGGTGTAGTTTTTATAGGCAACCTCAATGACTTTGGTGGAGGATTTTACATCCATGAGGACTTTCTTGTACTAGGCCACAATGTCCACAACCTTCATCTTGTCCTCCTTTTTTCTACACGTTGATGCCTCCTCTGTAGACTCCAAGGCCAATGGTCATCTTTCCATTGTGAGAACGCGAGTTAAGTCTTATAGGATTTGTAGGCTTGATTCATATCTCTACACGGGTGGTGTCAAGTCTAGATGCTTCAAGATAATGACACTTGTGATCATCTCCACCTTCTTGGATAATTTGTATACCCTTGCCTTCTCTTCCTTTAATTCACGCCTTAGTTGAGCACTAACTAGTTCCTCATGTTTTAACTCCTTAGTTATTTTATCCAACTCCTCTTCCTTCTTCTCCAACTCTACCTCTAGAAACTTCACTCTTTCATTCCTGCCGAAGAGTCTAATCTCTAATTCCATTAAAAATTTATTCAGTGCATTACACATTTGTTCGTCTGATAGCCGATGAGTGTTTACCAAGGGGTTTTCAGCTTTTGACTCTGGTACCTTCATTATTTCCCCTTGGCTCACTTCAAAATTTGGTTATTCCATGCGGGACTTGAATTCCAAAGAAAGCATTTTCCTTATCTGAGGGTATGCACCTTCCTCATCAAATGATGTCATAGAAAAGATTTGCTCCATTGGTATGGTACTTTGAAAGTGTGCACGCAACACCTTGTTTGGGTCATCAATATAGCCCATATTTTGAACCTATGATGATTTTGCACTTTTTCTCTATGTGCATGTGGCTTTAGGAAATCTCACAGCCAAACTGGGATACCCTCCCCTGCTATCATATTCCTTTTATATGCTTTCCTCCTCTACTTCCTTCATCACTAGGTCTGTGTTGTGTTCCATATCTTGCTCCACTAGGTCTTCAATGATCTTGGCTACTTCCTTCTCTGCAGCCTCGTCGATTTTTTTGTTAGTGAGGCTTTGGGTCATTTGTTCTTTTGTGAATTCCTCACTTACCCCCCTATCCTGAGCATCCTCTTCTTTCTTTTCATTCTCCCTCTTGGCAAATATGTATTCATTTTCTTCTTCCTCTCCTTCCTCTTCTGATTCATGAACCTCATAAATAGGATGGTCCTCACCTTCTATTTAATCTTCATAATCATCATCTCTCTCACCTTTATAGGCCTCCAAGCTCTTTGTATCCTCTGAATCATTTTCTTCTGTCACCTTGTTTCACACGAAATGTTTCTAGCTCTTAGAATAGAGTTGCTTCTATCCTTTCATTCCTTTAAGAAACAGATAAGGGTTAGGGCTAAGAGGAATACCTGTTGAAGGTCGAGAGGGTGTGCGTGTACCGTAGAGAGAGATCAGATTAACTGCGAATAACTCCTTTTTGTCTTGGAAGGACTACCTGCAAGTAAGAATACAAGACCACTAGATTTTAATTAGACAATAAATGAGGGAACTTCCTTGGGCCCAGGAAATATAAAACTTCCTTTCGAAGGTGGTCAGTTCCCCTGCTAATATGAATTAACACAAATGATTGTAAAATCACAATTTAATTGCCTCGTTGAAACAAGTAGAGGAAAGGCTGGTTTTTGGTTTTGAATCACAGTGACCGATGCCGGTCACTGTCACCGGTACCAGTTGCTATTAACCGATATCAGTAGGGGCAATGTTTTAGGGGCTTTTGGTGAAGGTTGGTTGTAGGGTGGTTGTGTTGTTTATAAGGCTGGTAAATGAGTGGGGTTAGGTAACAGGGTGATGAGAGGGACTCAGAGAGTATGGGGAGGGTGTTCTTGGGATAACGTAAGGGTGGAGGAATGACAGTTAGATGTAGTGTGTTGCCGGGTAGTAGATCTAGGATTAGACTTATGATGGCTGTGATTCAGAAGTTCAAGAAATGTTATTAAAAAGACATACAAGATACTACTTACTAGTTATTGATGAGGATGCAGGTCCAAGGACTGTGATGGCAAAGGCAGGCCTCAGGTAGGATGACCTGACAATCAAAAGATGAGATATCTTCCCACCCGATGATCAGATGAGTGTCGCAGGGATCCGGTTACTCAGTGGTAGCCTCGGGCTTGATGTCCTCCTCTGTAAACTCTTCTTATTTTTTCACTTGTCCCTGCTCGGCCAAGTAAAAATCCAGATCCTTTCAATGACTTCTGATATTCTGATTCAATGAAAAATCCTCTGACCCCTTGTTTTTGGTTGGGGGCCGTCATATACAGGGAACCAATGGTTGTTAGGTAACCGACAGAGGTAGAGTAGGAACCGGTATCGGTCAAGTTAAAGTGGGCTATTTTTAGTAAAATAACCAACTTTCCCTCCTTTTCTCCCGAGGGATTAGTTGCGGGCTTGGTCAAGTCATTACGAGGTTGGTTTTGGGTGCGAGTGAGGAGTCATTAGTCATGGGTGTGGATGTAGACCAAGTTATAGGTCTTAATTAGGTTAGTTTAGGGTTAGGACTAGGTCATGATGAGGTGGCAAAATGAGGTGATAGGTATGGCGATGTGGATTTATTAATTATAAGGTAATTAATAAATAATTGTGTAAGGTTTAGGTGATGAGGTTAGGTTGCAAAATGAGATGTGGGGCACAGGGGGGTCGTAAGACACAAATTTGGTGTCTACATTAGCCCCTTATTGTCGTGTAGCTTGTCTTGTAAAGCTACACGGACAATAATATGAAGTGGTTACTCCTGTTAAGGGTATAGGTAATCCCCCTCAAATCTATCACAGATTGAGATAATGTGAAATCAGGGATAGGGTTGATAAAGGGTAAATGGTGTTGAGATGATGGTGAGATGGTGGGGTAGGTCCAAAGAAGTAGACGCATGTTGAAATGCAGTAGTGCGACGAGGGTACATGATTTGAAGAGCAAACAAGAAATTCATAGGCAAAGGTCGATAGTTTATCCAAACAAGGGTGATATAATCCTGGTATCCAAGGCATAGGAAGTAGCTCCAGGGGATATAACGGGTAAGGTACTAGGAACGTTTAGGCATGTTCGATAGTACCAAATGGTTGGTTTGGTTGAGATAAATGTCACGGTCTAGGTTTAGGAAAAGTTGGTCGACTGATCAAGTCAAGTACCCTAATCATGCTAAAACATGAACAAGTGAGCTCGATTGAACAAAAAGCGATAGGATGGGTGGATAAAATTGTAATTTGTTGGTTTGGGGTGAGGTATTTGCTGATGTCGAATTGCAGCACCCCTGAATGTCTGCAACACGATGGGTTGAGACTCTCAGTATGATTGCATAACATGGAGCTTTTCCCAAGTGTGGGACCTTGCGAAATCGGAAAAGCTCTCCGGATGAAGGACGGTTCCTATTCCTCTGTTCAGAAGAACACGTAGAAGATGCAGAGGGTTTACTAAAAACCTAATCTAACTTGCCAAGGAGACAGGGGTAAGAAAATGCATAAAATAAAACCTAAACTACAAAGGTGATGCACCGAGGAATGAAGAACGCCTGTCTTACCAATAAACAAAGACCATTAAAATGCAATACAAGATCATACACAGATAGCCAGATTCACAGTTAAAGATCAGGGGGATGCAAATGAATACAGAGAGGGTTGAGAATTATCCACAGACATGCATTAATTTTCTCTAAAGATTGATACAACACACTAGAAAATGCCAAGAGGCAAGGTTGCATTACAGTTTCAAATGGGAGGTTTTAACTCCACAAGTTCACCTGCCAAAGAGAAGAAGGGAGGGGGAAAAATAGAAATGTCCAACCTTTAGAAAGAAGCCCCTCCTTACAATTTATAGGAAGAATGAGAGAGGGAAGAGAGAGGAAAACCAAATCTACCCCAACCACCCCAGGTTGTATTTAATTCATCTCATTATGGTGGTAGGTGAGAACCCTAGCGAACCCAAAAAGTGGCGAACTGTATTTCGCATTTTTAAGAATTTTTCCTCACCCAATTAAATATATCCAGTCATAGTTTGATAGAGGACTTCATAAGCTTTCCGAAAAGTCTAACCTTTTGTTAATCTGAGCTCCCTGTAAAAAGTTATGGCCATCTGAATATCTGGGTCAAGGTCTGCTTCCTGTCAGCGCTCAAAATGTTGTGCCTCCTGAAGGTGTGCCATAAGCACATCCATGTGTGTGTCGACATCCTCTTATGTGCGCCAAGGCACAAATTTTTCCCTACTGACACTCCGTGTCGTGCACCATTTCTGTGCGCCAAGGGCGCATCCTTTTCTCTGTTGACACTCCGTGTCGTGTGCCATTTCTGTGCGCCAAGGGCACATCCTTTTCTCTGTTGACACTCCGTGTCATGCGCCATTTCTGTGTGCCAAGGGCGCATCCTTTTCTCTATTAACACTTTGTGTCATGCGCCATTTTTGTGCACCACATGCGCATCCTTTTCTCTGTTGACACTCCGTGTCGTGCGCCACTTCTGTGCGCCAAGGGCGCATCATTTTCTTTGTTGACACTCCGTGCCGTGTGCCATTTCTATGTGCCAAGGGCGCATCCTTTTCTCTATTGAAACTTTGTGTCGTGTGCCATTTCTGTGTGCCACGGGTGTATCCTTTTCTCTGTTGACACTCTGTGTCATGTGCCATTTCTGTGCGCCACTTCTATGTGCCAAGGGCGCATACATTACCCTATCAACACTCATTTCCATGTGCCTCTTCTGTGTGCCAAGGGAATGTCAGGGATTTGAGCTTCTTGATTTCTCCATCTTCTGCTTGCCTATATC
Source organism: Taxus chinensis (assembly GCA_019776745.2). NCBI lineage: Eukaryota > Viridiplantae > Streptophyta > Pinopsida > Cupressales > Taxaceae > Taxus > Taxus chinensis. The sequence continues at coordinate 358,211,707 of CM034157.1, forward strand.
TACCCGAGGGGAAAGATATATACAACAGTATTTAAGTGGTGCGGCCTTGGGTCGGGCCGATTGATTAGTGAGGGCCTTGGGTCGGGCCTGATGGGTTGAGTGCGGCCTTGGGTCGGGCCAAATGGTTGGTGGCGGCCTTGGGTTGGGCCAAATGGTTGGTTGCGGCCTTCGGTCGGGCTGGATTTGTTGGTTAGGGCCTTGGGTTGGGCCAAATGGTTGGTTGCGGCCTTGGCTTGGGCCTGATTGGTTGGTTGGGGCCGTGGGTCAGGCCAAGTGGTTGGGTTGCAGCCTTGGGTCGGGCTGGATGGTTGGGTTGCGGCCTTGGGTCGGGCCAATGAAAAAAAAAATGCTAAATAGCAATGGAGGGTATAGGTGATGTGGTGAATAGGCAACGTGGTGAGAAAGGGAGATTGGTGAATAAGGGCAGAAGTTGGGTGACGTGAGGTATTAAACCGATATCGGCTAGATATGACCGGTATCGGTTAGGTGACCGATACCGGTTCCTTAGGGCACAATATAACCGATATCGGTTATAGGTCAAAAACCTATAAAAAGAAAAATACGGCCTGTCATTGTCACATTGTCAATTTGAAAACCAATTTGAGTTGTCTGAGGTGTATTGTTGAGATTGTTGCATTTGTCAGCTGAGGTGGCACTATTTGAGTGGAGAAGTAAGTGGTTAGTAGGCCCTACCGAGTAGGAGGCAATAGTTGATTGGTGGAGGACCCGGCAGAGGAGAGTTAGAGCCATGGCATAGCCAGGAGGAGTAGGAGGTGCTGGACTAGCTGGACCACCACCACCTATCCCACCATTTGACGACATGTAGTCATACCGGTAGGTTCAAAACCTCTCATTATGTGAATTGAATGTTTTTAAGCTAGATTTGGGTTGACTTCTTGGGTAGGAATTCAAGTTTTTGAGAAAATAATTAATAAATTGAAGTTATTTGAAAAATGGAGAGAGTAGATGGGTTAAATAGGCCAAGGCGGCAGGGTGGGAAGGGTTTTAGGCTGTTTGGGTGGGTAAATAGAGAGAGAGGCAAAAATAGATTTTTTTGGGGGCCGCGTCGGGTTGGGTGCGGTGATGAGCAGTGACCGATGTCGGTCACTAGGCGACCGGCATCGGTCACGAGATGTTTGACCTAGGTCCTTTTTCGGTGAACTGGTGTCGGTCATATGTCGACCGGCGTCGGTACCATTTGGTTCATGTTTTGGTTTTTGTTTTTATTTTTATTTTTTTGTTTTGTTGGGTGGTTGGTTGGTTTGTTTATTGGCTTGTTTCAGTTTGTGTTTGATGTTTTTTGTGGTGGTTTGTTGTGCATGTGTTTTGTTTATTGTTGGGTTTCATGGTGTGGGGGTAAAGAGGGAATGGTTAGAGGGTGATAGGATGGGTGATGGGTGGGGGGAAATGGATAGTGTGGTTAGGATAGATTAGGTGGTGGGTAGGAATGGGGAGGTGTTAAATTAGTAGGGGCATAGGTAAATGGCGAGAGTAGAGCTGAGTGATTGGTAGGGGGCAAGATAAGGAAAGGGGAGATCGTAAATGTTTTTAGGGTAAAATAGGTGGGTGTAGGTGTGTGTTATAGAGTCGAGGTGTGGTCGGGTGGTTAAAAGGGGGTATAGAAGGTTAAAGTAGTTTTTCGTTTGAAAGGGTAGGTCTAATGAAGTGGGTTATTTGTGCAGGCACGTCAGCAGCTGACTATGTAGGATAAGATGCCCCCGTTGTTGAGATGGATGCGGCCACACGTGTCCGTAGTACAGTGGGCCATCATGCACGAGGTGGGACTCAGCGGAGTCTAGCTATTGGGCTATAGAGAGGGATCACAGTCTTATGGTCGCCCTCATCGAGAGACAGGATCCGGTGACCAATGTGTTCCATCTCCCGACTGGAGAGATGACTATTATGCTGGAGGATGTGTATCGCATTGTTAGACTACCGATCGATGGAGAGGCAATATTCCAGGTAGATGCAGAGACAACTATGGACATCATTCTATAGGTATTTGGGGATGTAGCCGCGCTATTAACGTATCACAGCGCGAGCATTGCCTATGGGGACATGTATCGCGCCCATAGACATGAGACACGGCTTGCCATGTTGATGATGATTGGCATCACATGCTTCACCCTCCCAGAATTAGAGGGAGGCCACTTTCCACGGGTGTTGATGGGGGTGTTACACGAGATGGTGGAGGAACATACGTGCTATGCTTGGGCACCAGTATACCTGGTGCAGCTATACAAAGAGTTGTGGGGTTATCGCCGTATGAGGTGATTCAGGATTTGTTCCACATTTTTGTTACATTGCTGGGCATATGAGCATATCATATGTATTCAACTAGTAGGGCTGCCCCAGCAGCCAGGGCCACAGGTGATATATAGATATGTCTTTCAGAGGTGGTTGGGGGTCGTGTGCCAGCCATGAGCGGTGCTCGCCGGATGGGATGTAGCTTACTACCGTCATTTACTAGAGGGCATGACTGCATTGGATATTGTATGGAGGCCTTACAAAGGTCATCATCCTCGCGGGGGAGCCCGATCATAGTTGCGTTGGATCAGTATACATTCTGGATAATGGGATGGAGGCCAAGAGAGCATGAGCGGATACCCCTAGAGAGGGTACGATGGCAGTTGGGGCTACGACAGGATGAGCCACCTCCCTTCCCTCAGTACCGGAGGGATGATGTAGAGGCCCCACTTCCTGCACCATAGCTCGTGGACCCAGATTGGGTAGCAGAGAGGCCAGCAGATGATACCGTAGATGACACCAGCTGCACAGGATCATTTTTGGTATGGTGGGTAGTGGAGAGAGTAGAGAGGAGAGCACAACCCATACAACTAGACTTAAAAACTGTTATAGCAGAGAGGGACTAGCTCAGGAGACAGGTGTAGTTGTTACAGGGGTAGCTTGCTGCTGCACAGGCACAGATAGGTGTCTTACAGGGGCAGCTAGCCCAAGCACAGGTACAGCCATAGGTACAGCCACAGGTACCACCACAGGCACCACCAGCAGCACTGGCATAGCCACAGGCATAGGTACCACCACCAGCGTAGCCACAGGCATAGGTACCGCCACCGGCACCAGCACAGCCATAGGCACAGGGTGTACTGGTAGGACAGGGGCCATTGTTATTAGGAGTCAGGGGACCATCCCCGACAGCTATGGTGGCATGGGCCCATTATATGGAGGTGAGAGCAGAGGCCCGGTATTATCAGGATGTCCTTGATGGTACCGAGGCTGACTATCAGCCATATGTAGCGCACAGAGCCGAGACCTCTCGGAGTCAGAGATCCCAGGGGGGTGCAACGACAACCGGTGGGTCGGTGACAGGGAGGAGGGGGGAGCCAGTGCTAGGACCCACAGGGAGAGGCGCTGAGGGTGGTGGGGAGAGTTGAGACATCCCTGGAGTGGAGATAGGTGTTTTTGTTTGTACATTGGATATAGGCACTGGTCTATGAACCGGTTATGTATATAGAGGCCTGCGTGCCCACATATGATCCATTCATTCATTTATTGTATATACCGGCCTGCGAGCTGAGTACAGGTTGTAGAGTTGATACTGGCCTGTAAGCCAAGTACGGGTTGTACAGTTGATACCGGCCTACGAGCCGAGTATATTTTTGATATGAGAGACCGGCCTGCAAGCTGAGTCGAGATTTTGATAGTTATTATGGCCTGCGCGCCGACTTTGTATTATTATGAGATCACAGAGGCCCCTATGCAGGGAAAGTTGTATATTTGAAACCTTTGATTTATATATATGATGATTTTAACCCACATGGTTGATATAGTGATGGTGTTGATGTCTTTTGTTGATGGCTTTTGAAATGGAATGTATGTATACATAGATGATGAGTTGGATCCAAATGGTGTATATATGGATAGTTTTGACATCTTTGTTGATGCCCCTTTTGGTTTTATTAGAGATAGATGATGTTGATGAAATTTTTATTTGATGTGATGTTGATGAAAAATATGGATAATGGTGTTGTTATGTAGGAAAAAGAGGTGGGCACCACAAAAATTGGGCAGAAAATAAAGAAAAGGGCTATGTGTAAGAAAAAGTAGGCATGTGAGTGATATCGGTTAGATAACCGATGTCGGTATACGATAGACCGATATCGGTTAGGTAACCGATATCGGTTATTCCAAAATGGGATTTTCTAAAAATAGAAAATCTTGGGTGGTAACTTAAGTTCTTATTTTTAGAAGCATGCAACAAGTTAAATACGTGAATGCGACGCTGTTTGACGAATGAGACAAGTAATTGCATGAAATAATTGAGTGATAAGGAGGAAAGAGACAGGTGAAGTGAGTGTGGGCTGAGATTTAGAAGGTAGAAAGACAAGTTATATTTGAAGAGGGTGGTGAACATGGCTGAATGAGGAGAAGCATCCAGCAGGCAGAGACAAGAGGGAAGATAGGTTCCACCTCAAGCTGCTGCATCCCAAGAAGTAAACTATTTGGTTGTAATTTTATTCTTGCATGTTTTTACGAAGAGGATGAGAGAGAGTAAGTGGGTAAAGATGAGAAAGAAAAGGTGATAGGCAAGGGTTTGGGATGAGGTGAGTACTATGGGGTAGGTAAGCAGGGTGTTCACATATGTTGTTAGGTATAGATAGGAGTAAACGGGTAAAATAATTACTGTAGGTGCATGTGTTTAAGCAGGGTGTATATTTTTGACAGTGACCTGTATCGTTTAGAGATAACTGGTGTCGGTTGTCTATAACTGATACCGGTTACTGTAGGAGTTTCCAGAATGTGAGAAAAAAAAAACCGTGGAGATTTATTTTATTGAATAAGTATGTGTCGTGTTGATGTATGCAGGCGGAAGCAGGGTTAAGGATGAATGATACTATGCCAGCATTGTTGTCACGAATCTGAGCAGATGTAACACCAGCTAAATGGGCATTGATAAATCGTTTAGGATTAAGTGGAATTCACTATTATTCATGAATCACACGTAACCATGCTATGTTGCAGGCGTTGATTGAGAGATGGAATCCAAAAAATAATACCTTCTATCTGCCAACAGGGGAGATGACAATGACATTGGAAGATGTGTTCCGTATTTTGAGACTCCCAATTACAGGAAGACCAGTATATCAGGCATTGCCTAGTGCGGCGCGGGGAGCGATAACAACAATATTTGGTCCACACACACGAGATTTGACACAGTGAGGTTTGACATTCACTTATGGTATAATGTATGCAGCACACCCTGAGGCAATAAGGTTGGTAGTGGTATTAATGATAGCGGTGGGGTATTATGCATTACCGAGGGCGGATGGGGGAAGATTTCTAAAAGCATTGATGTGTGTTATTTGGGAAATGATAGAAAGGAACGTGACTTTTTCATGGGCACCTGCATATTTGGCGGAGCTATACAAGGGTTTATGGGCTTGTAGGTGAAATCACAGGACGACACTGGATTGTTGATATTTATTACATTGTTGGGCCTATGAGCACATTTTTTGTGTGTGACCAATAGGCCGACCCATCTAGTTAGGAGAGATAGGAGTGCAGAGGTTGGGATTCAGACGATGGGTCCAGACAGAACAAGAGGTAAGATCCCAGGCCATGACAGGTGACACTGAGTATTATAGACAGGTATGGGAGATGGTGACGATTACGGATATCTGTTAGAGGCCTTACGGGAACTATATGGTAACAGAGAACATAGCTGAGGAGTTGAGGGGTGTAGAGTGATTGAGGTGGATCACGGGGCACATGCCAGGTGAGTATGAGAGGATTCCTCTAGATCGCGTGTGGTGACAATTTGGATTTATGCAGGATATACCCCTGGCTTATAGACCATATATGAGGATTGATGCCGAGGCAGCATTCTCACCTCCCCGGCCAACACCTCCAGAAGGGCCAGAAGAGATAGCAGCCGATCGAAGGGTAATGGATGCGGGAACGATAGAGGCCTATAGAGTATGGTGGGTAGCAGAGTTGCGAGGTGCACGTGAGCGCCCTGACATAGCTGTGATTACAGCGGAGAGAGATTTTCTGTAGGATTTGGTTCACCAGCTTCAAACACAGGCGAATGAGACAACGAGATTATTAGAGGTTCCATAGTTATGAGTAGAGAGACTAGGGGCAAGATTCCTCCACGTGAGAGGACGTATTCGTATGTTACAGGAGATGTTGGCGGATCATTGGGAGGAACCAATAGCAGTGGCACCTTTGAGGATGGAAAGGCCAAGTGAGGGGTGTCGACGATCACGATCACCACCGGATTCGGGAGGAGGCGCAAGGGTCTAAGTGGATTTCATAGGAGTATAAGAATAAATAAGGATGCCGACCTACGAGTCGATGATAGAGAAGATGTATTTTTTTAACATCTAAAAACTAAATATGTATGTTTTTTTGAGGGATGATAATACTAAGAGTGGTTGTGTTTTTAATGTTGTTTTGGTTCGTTTTGAAAAAGGATAAAGATGAATGTTGTCAAAATAGAAATACACGAAAATATTTATATTTACAACACATGGTAGGGGATGGTCGAGCTAACCTTGGGAGACCCCATGTCTCCTAAGTGCTGCCTACATAGCCCATTGCACAAAGCAAGGAGGGGCCTCAGACCGATGTAGTTCTCCCTTAGGACTAGGGAGAGGTGAATTCAGGCAATTTAGGTATGGTTAGGCAATTTTTTGGCCGGTAAAAAAAAATATTGATATTGGTAGGGTAATGTTGTTGGTGTGGGTAAGGAATTGGCGATGTTGGTATAGGTATAGGTGAAGCGAAAGTTAGCCTACCCAAGTGGTAGGGAACCGTTTCCTGATTAAGGTCAACACATAATCCTAGATTCGAGTCAAAGAGGAAAAAGTGCTCCGTAGGTGAATAGAGCTAAACAAACCACATAATAACGTAGAATGAGCTTGAACCCCTAGATACCTTGCATAGGCAAGAAGTCGATAGGTGAAAAGAGTTGTATAATCACAATATATCGGGTATTACGTCATGTCCCTTAAGTTTTTTTGCTTTGATAAATGGTGAGGTGAGGTGGTAGATAGGGGCGAGGGTGCTGAGAGCATGTTACAAGGTGATTATTCTAACGAAAGAGGACCAAACCTAAATAGACAAGTCCATGACTCAAAAGTGCTTTTTTGGAATACTGCTTTTTATATTTTGGGACATAGACTGATCGATGTGGGAAGTCTACATGGGATATATATTTTTTTGTTCTTGAGGTCTTCACGAAGCGGATCAATGTGAGAAGCTTCTGATAAAGGCTGACTGTGTATAGCTGTCCTTCATGGGAGCAGTCTATTTATAGTAGCAGATGCGGCGTTTGTGTATAGCTGTCCTTCGGGGGAGCAGTCTATATATAATAGCAGTAATAGTTTGGCATATAGTTGTCCTTCAAGGGAACAGTCTATGTATAATTTAGAGGTCTAGATGTCCGTTGGGCATAAAGCATCTAGTTTTGTAGGAAGTTTGACTCAAGAAAATCCCATAAGTGTTTAATTAAGAATGTGTCATTGTGATACTTTGAAGTCATGGACTAGACTAAAAAGGGGAAGGTATCTTTAAGGGGAGGTGATAATCAAACCATGTGAGCTTGATTTGACTTTGAGATGTAGGAAACAAAGTGTATGCGGTGGTAAATGAGCTCAAGGGACGAGCGCAAGGTAGATAAGAAGTGATATAACACTAAATTCAACAGTAGAATGGTCGAAGATGCAAGGCATTAAGGGGCTCAGGCTCAGGTTTACCATTAAGCGAAGCTAAATGATAAGTGCCTGATCCATAAGTGTGAGTGATAATGTAAGGCCCAATCCAATTAGGAGAAAATTTTCCACATTTGCTCTTTTCTAGTTTGGTTACATGTTGATTCTCTTTGAGGACAAGATCACCAACCTTAAAGGTACGCACATGAAGTTGCTTATCATAAGCATGCTTGATGCATTTTTGATATATTTGAAGGTGGTCAAGAGCCGTAAGATGATGCTCGTCAAGAAGCTCTAATTGGGCTAACCGCTCGTGGCAGAAATCATCGTTGTTGAGAATATCCTAAAGAGATATTCTGAGGGAGGGTATTTGTATTTCAAGAGGCAAGACAGCCTCGGTACCATATACCAACGAAAATGGTGTGGCATTAGTGGAGGTATGAATGCTAGTACAACAAGCCCAAAGGGCAAAGGGGATATGATCATGCCAATTTCTTCTAGAATCATTAACAACTTTCATGAGGATTTTGGTTAGGGTTTTATTAGAAGATTCAGCCTGACCATTAGCCTGTGGATAGTAAGGTGATGAGAAACTAAGTTTGATACCAAAGTTTTCACAAAGGTCTTGTAACAACTTATTTTTGAAAGATTTACCATTATCTGTTATCAGGCGATGAGGAACACCAAAACGAAAGATAATGTGATGATTAACGAATTCGACGATTTTTTCTTTTTTGGTTGAAATGAGTGGAATGGACTCCACCCATTTTGTGTAATATTCGGTTGCTGTGATTATCCATCGGTGACGTTGTGAAGAGGGTAGATGAATCTCACCAATAAGGTCTAAACCCCATTGTGAGAAAGGTCAAATATCTCGTGCGACATGTAGCGGATGGCTAGGAGTATGTTGAAGGTTGGCATGTTGCTGACACATAACACAACGCTTAACATATTCGTAGTAGTCGTTATTAAGAGTAGGCCAATAATAGCCTAGGTGAAGGATCCATTTGGCCACGGCCAGGCCACTAAAATGTCCACCACAAATACCGTCATGGACTTGTCGAATGGTATAGGTGACCTCCGCGCCGGTTAGACATCGAAGGAGGATGCCATCAAAGCCACATTTATAAAGGAGTCCCCCCATGACGACATAACGAGAAACACTTTTAAGAAAAGCACGTTTTCCGGTACTAGTAAGGTCAGGTGGGAGAACAGAGGTTGTAAGGTAGTCGTGAAATTGGTGATACCAGGTATCCTACGAATTAGCAGACACATTATTTATCATACAAACAACCGGGGTTGAGTAAGATGGGGCAAAGAGTTGTTGGACCAAGACGAAAATGTCAGAGTCAGTTGATGAAGCAGGAATTTGCGAGGCTAAGCAAGCCATAGTATCCACAAATTTGTTAGTGGAGCGGGGAATGGTTTGGATAGAATAATGAGTAAATAAGGTTAGAAGTGAATTCACGTAGTGTTTGTACTTTTGAAGTTCCTCATTTTTACATTGGTAGATGCCCATAACTTGATTGACTACCAATTGAGAGTCGCCAAAAATATTGATAGATTTGACACCTAAGTGTAACGCAACCTGGAGACCCAAAATAAGGGCCTCGTATTCCGCTATATTATTAGTGTAGGGGAAATCAAGCCGGAATGAAAGAGGCATAGGCTCAGTGTCAAGAGGAATGAGAACAATGCTGGATCCTCCACCGCGCTGGCATTTGGATCCATCAAAGAAGAGGGTCATTGGATACGACTCCTCCCTAAGTGAAAGATTAGCGATGAGTTTGTTAGGGAAATTAAAATTGGTAAATTGTTCCCCAAGTAAAGGGCCTCCGTGAGCTGGTTTGCAATAGTTTGTCCTTTGATTGACTTCTGGTGTGTAAATTCAAGGTCGAGGTCAGTGAGGAGCATAAGCCATCGGGTAATGCGTTGGTTTAGATGTGGTTTGGCGTACATATAATGAATGGGGTCCGAGTTGGTGATGAAAAAAGTTTTGTGATTCAGGAGGTAGTGTCAAAGTTTGGTGGCTACGAATGATAGGGCTAGGCACAATTTTTCTACATGTGTATACCTAGTCTCGTAATCTACAAGAGTACGACTTATATAATAAACGGCTTATTCTCAATGTGCCAAGTCCCGATGTGCGAGCATGGCTCCTATAGCATGGTCAGTGGCAGAAAGGGCGATCATCCTGAGGTGGGATAAGTACGGGTGGCTACAAGATATAGGCTTTGAGAGCTTCAAAGGCTTGGTGACACTCTTCACTCCATTGAAAGGCAATGTCCTTTTTAAGAAGGTGATGGAAAGGTTGACATCGATCTGAGAGTTGGGAAATGAAACGTTGGATAGATTAAAGTTTACCTTGCAAACTACGTAATTGTTTGAGGTTTTTGGGTGGGGGAATTTCTAGGATAGCTTTGATTTTAGATGGATTGACCTCAATGCCACGCAAAGAGATGATAAAACCAAGAAGTTTTCCCGAAAGGACACCAAAGACACATTTCTTTGGTTGAAGACGGACAAAATATTGTAACAGGTGATCGAAAATAATGGTTAAAACATCGAGATGTTCACTGCGATGTTTATATTTTCCAAGAAGATCATCGACGTAATCCTCAAGGATAGTGTGCATAATGTCATGAAAAATGTAAGTCATAGCCCGCTAATAGGTCGCACCAGCATTCTTAAGGCCAAACAACATGACACGATAACAGAAGGTTCCCCAAGGAGTTATGAAGGTAGTTTTATGTTGATCGGCCGGGGCTACCAAAATTTGATTGTATCCCGAAAAGCCATCCATAAGAGAAAGCATTTCATGGCCCGCAGTGAGATCAACAAGTTGATCAATACTTGGGAGGGGGAAGTCATCCTTGGGGTAAGTGAGGTTAAGGTCTCAGAAATCCGTGCATATCCGAATTCTCCCTGTCGTTTTAGTGACAGGTACGATGTTAGAAATCCATTGAGGATAGTCAATAGGCAAGATGAAGGAAACAGAAAGGAGTCATTGAAGTTCTTCTTTGACCAAGAGGGCAATGCGTGGATGCATTTTTCTTAGTTTCTGTTTGACTGGTTTGGAATCAGGTTTTAGGGTAATGTTATGGACAACAATGTTAGGATCAATTCCTGGCATGTCAGCGTAGGACCAAGCGAAAGCTTGGTTGTGGGTATGGAGAAAGGTAGTAAAGGTGGCTTATTCTGATGTGTTAAGGGATTGTACGATCTTCACAATGTGAGGATCCTCCTTTGTATGGATGTTGATTTCTATAGTTGAATCATTCAACATGGTTTGAGTTTTAGAAGGTAAGGCACGTTGAATATAGGAGTCATCCGCACCAAGGTAAGTGAGGATGGAGTCGTCATCCTGGCACTCAACAACATTAATTGAAGGCGAATCCTCTTCGATCATGTCTGGATACAGAAGGGGAAGAGAAGATGGGTCCTCACTATCACGTTGATAAGTGAGAGGACCAAGAAAGATAGCATTTATGAAAAAAAAAGGTAGGAGGGATAGATTCAGGGTCTATTGACTCTGTGGGTGACGATGGCAGAATGGGTGATGATGGTTTGGTAGGGGTGACGTCGTCATCTTCCAGGATACAACTGACATGAGGTTTCTCTGGTGTAAGTGTTTTAGGAAATCTGAGACCACTACGATCATTGTGCTTACGTGTAGTTACGGGAATGATTGTATGTCGGCCTTGTTCATAGAGACCAAAACCAAAGCCTTTCCAAGCACAGCGAGTCAAGAAGGTGAGGGCGAAACGATGATTTGTCAAGTATTGAAAATCAGATTGGAAGGGAAACACACTAAGAGGAGGTTCAGGGGTAACGGAGGATGTGTCGACACCCCCATACGTTAGGTTGGTGCGGCAATTAGGTGGTTCGTAAGAGATTACCTCCCCCATGCGACGGTCGTAGGTAGGATGTGCATGTAACTGTCCGTACTCCTGTGGGGTATGGAAAGAACTAACGTTATATAGGAGGTACTCCCCTAGCGTAAGGCATTGAAAAACATATACTAAGGGGTCTGAGGTTGGGATGTTGTCTACGAAAAAGGAAGTGGTATTTGCGATGGCGGTTTCATTAGTTGAAGGTGTAGGTGCGGTTGAAGTGGATGGTAGAGGTGTGGTTGAAGTGGATGGTTGGGTTGGATGAATGGGTGTCTTAAATGGTACAAGCACATCATTAGGGTGATATAACATATTGTAGGTTTTGAAGGGGGGAGGATCAGTTTTTACGGTGTAGGACTTCCCCTCGTACTCAAATTTTATGCATCTATGTAAGGTGGAGGGAACGCATCCCATAGCCCGGATCCAAGGGCGGCCTAACAACATATTGTATTGGAACTCTCCCTCAAGGACATAGAAGAGTTCGGGTAAAGTGTGTGGCCCTACACGAATGTTAAGGATCACGGTACCTAAGGTAGAAGTAATAGCATCATTGAATGAGCGCAACATAATGGGGTTGGCACACATGCAGCTAGAAGGGATATTCATTTGTTGGAAGGATTTTGAAGAGATGATGTTTAGACTAGCGCCCCCATCAATCATAACACGACGCATCCGGATGTCCCAGACATAAGATGAGATGAAAAGAGTAGGGTCAAGATCTTCTGCACCAAAGTCAACAATTTCATCTTCGGAGAAACTGACAGCAGCGGCTTGCTATACAGAGACAGAAGTGGTTGGGGAGATAGGTTGTTTGGTGAGCGAAGCAACATGATTGGGTGTTAGAATGGAGGTAACAAGTAAGGTTTCATTAGGTAAGACCTCTATCCCTTGGAGGATGTCAACGAGAGCTTGTCGATGAGATTCAGAGGTTTGAATGAGATCGTATAGTGTCATTTTTACAGGTGATTGGTGAAGCTATTTGATCATGGTACGGTGGGAAACTCCATCAGAGATGGGGTAGGTAGGTCCATGAATAACCACTTTAGGTGGTGGTGCGATCGGGATGGCGGACAGAGAAAGAGAGTCCGCATGTGTGCTTCCTTTAGCTTTCTCATTGTTTTTCTACCCTCGAGTGGCAATACTAATCATATTGATCTCGTGAACACGAGAGGAGGAGGATGGTAGGGATAAGTCATGGTCTTCGAGAGGTGGGGTTGTAATAATAATAGATCTTGGTGAAGTGAGGATAGGTGGTATAGGAGAGGGAATTGAAGCTAAAGGTTTCTCCCTTCATAAGTTGTCTTGTTTAACCTTTCTGTCTAAGAGAGGTGACTGATGAAGTATGGCTTTCAATACTTTGCATCCCTCTACATCATGTCCTGGTGTGCAGTGGTAAGCGCAGATTTTAGACTCATCATAACCTATAGGTCGAGGTTTAGATGGATCATAAGGTCTAAGTAGGGGTAGGGAAATGGTCGCATTCTCCACCAATATGGCAAGGATTTTGGCGTAAGACCCTTTGAGTGGGTCAAAGTCAGAGGAAGGTGAGGCTACTGACTGGGTAGTTTTTGGTAATGACGGGGTATGGTTGATTTGTATGGGTGGCAGTTTAGCCAAGGGGTTTTGATAATGGGATTTAACTAAACATGGCTTCTTTGGCGCAGGAGATATGTTTAGCTAGTTAGATGATGAGGCCACAAATGATGTGGTATCAGGAAACAATGGTGGAAAAAGAGGAGTGACAACAAACAAATCCTTTGATGATGAAATTTGTTTAGGGTTGATGGCTGGACAGGATACGTGGGGTGACGATGTTGATATACCCTTGGATCTCTATATGGTTGCAGAAGGTGTAGGTCGTTTTAGAGAAAACGCAGGAGGTATGATATATTGATGCAAGGTGGAGGGATGAGGTCCCAATATGGAAGGTAGGTGTGACGATAATGGTTTTAGTTGTGATAGAGGCATAGGTTGAGGAGATTGAGTTTGTCTCCTAAGTGGATGGACGGCTTTATTTTTGGATAAATCTAGCCACTTAGGTGGGTGTGTTAGACTAGGTATTGGTGAGGTCCCAAGTGTAGGGGAAGATTTGGTTAGGCTAATAGAGGTGGATGAGGTACTTGGTAGAGATGAGGGGGGTGAAGATGAGGACAGACATTTTAAGCTTCTGTAAACACTTCGGGTATATGGTAGAGGCATCTAGATCAGTCGTCTACATTTGAGTAGAATAGGGGGTACTCAAACGTTCCCATAGGACTCGTCTATCTTCTGAGGGATGACAATCCTCACGTGTGAACAAGAAATTTTGTATGGAAGAAAAGTGGGTTGTGATTTCGGTCCACTGTGGGTGTGATACAGGGGGTAGATGAGGCACTATATCAATGGGCATTAAGAGGTCAACCGGTCGCTGAAAAGATTTAGGTGATGATGAACTAATAGGTAGGAGGGCATGTTTGAGAGGATCCGTCATGATTAAAGAATTTGGTGATGTCAGTGTAAGAGGTTTCTCATCTAAGGATGACAAAAGGAGTGGCGAGCCCTCCTCTTGTGTAGCAAGAGTGGTAGAAGGAGACGTTTGGGAAATAGATAACTTAGATAACATCCGCTCACAGTCTTGCAAGGATGCGGTGTAAGAAGGCTTATCAGTGGGAAGAGACCTTAGGGCGGTTAATTCCTCAATCGGTAACGGAATGAAAAGGATTTCATCTTGTCTTGATGGTGATAAAGGGGGTTCAGGTTCTTGCATTAGTGAAGAAGCTTGATTCATAATTTTTTCGATAGAGGCTTTTGGCTGGGAGTCGAAGACTGCATGGATCTCATGAACACTCTCCTCAGCTAAGATATCTTGGTTTATGTTACTGTTAGAAGAGTGATTTGGGAATGGTTTGTTGAATATTTTCAAATTTCTGTTAGCAGGGGCATTAGGATTATCGAGGGTTATATCCCCTACATCAACCATTTCCTGCACTATGTTTTTCAACATCTTGCAGTTTTCGTGACTGTGTCCCTTTATGCGGTGAAAGTTACAGAAGTCATTTTCTTTGTACCAAGAAGGTATAGCATGGGTGGAGTCAAACCCAGAGTGAGGTTTAATAGGAGGCAAGGTGATAGCTCCGGCTTTGAGTAATTTTTCCAAGATGACACCATAAGTTTCTCCCAAGGGAGTGTAAATGATGGGCTCAGCTTTATACTTATAGGCGGTTTTTGGTGGGGTATTAGATGGTGCTTGAGATTTGAACATCACCGCATGCACAGATCCTTTTGATTTCGAAGCAGTCAATGTGTGAGGATTGGTGGTGTTAGGTTTGTTGGTGGAATCTTGAGTTCGGAAATTGGGGTTTTTGTTGCGCAACCGCAATTTCTCTTCCTCTAAGGCTCGAATATCTAGTTTTCGAGCCATAGTAAAGGCCTCGTCAAATGTGCGGAAAGTTTGAATTTGGAGGGTAGGAGAGATGTGCTTAGCGCAGGCCCGCATAAATTTTTTGATAAGTTTGGCCTGAGGCAGGGCATATGTAAGTTGGATGATAAGGACCCGCCATCATCCAACAAAATCTATGATAGATTCGTCTTCAAATTGTCGGATGGCATAGAGGTCGGTGATAGATACTTTCTTGGCAATGTTAATGGAGAAATGATCCAAGAAATATTGGGCTAGTTGGTTAAAAGAGAAGATTGAGTGCTGGTTTAAATCACTGTACCACTCCAAGGTGGGTCCTGATAAGGACATGGGAAAGGTGCGGAGTAGTAAGGCATCATCATGAGTAATTAGATAACAGACATGTCTAAATGATCGCAAGTGTTGTTGAGGATCCTCCTTACTATTAAAATAAGTAAATTTTGGTAATTCCCATTTAGGAGGATATGAATGAAGGGGCACAGAAGGGTGGATAGGCTCCCAACAAACTTTCTCGCATGTCAAGGCACTACGACTTCCTGAAACAGAAGCCTCCAGATTTTGCATTTTGTCCATCATTTGTTTGATGATATCCGTGGTTGGATGAGATGGTGCGGTTGCGGTAAATAGAGGCATATTGGGCCAAGGGCCTCCACTAGACAATGGTGGCATTAAATTTTGATAAGGTATGGAGGACGAATGTGTTGAGGCGACCGAATAGGGATTTCCTATATAATACGTTGAGGTCACCGAATACGTGTGTGGAAATGAAAAGGTGGGTGGAGCTTGAGAAGGAAAGCTCGTGTGGATAGGTGGCAGAGAGAAAGTCATGAACGGAGTAGTCTACAAGAGAGACGAGGTAGGAGCAGTCAGTGGTAATGATATGTGGGGCCCAAGATTAACCAAAGGAAAGCCAATCTGTGCCGTATGAACCCCTGAAGCTGCTGGATTGGGAGACGGGGCTAAGGATGCAGAAGGAAAAGCAGAGTTATCAGGTGGAGAAGGAGCTAAATGAGTAGCTATACTGATAGGCATACCAACAAGAAGTTGACCATCGGGTGTACGGTCAGGGTCATGAGACAAATAGTATTGTACAGTGCTAGGATTAGCGTCCAAAAATTTCACAAATTCTTTATCTCCTACAGGAATTTTAGGAACCTCACTGGTATCCGTAGGGTTCCCCATAGAATGTGAAGGGGGTGATTCAGGTAAAGGCACAGAGCAGGCATCTGAAACCATGGCGGCGGCTTGCTTCCAAGTGATAACAACCATGGACAAGAGTACACAGTAGGGTTTCAATCTATCAGGAACAGAAATAACCTCAGAATGGTGAAATTGGTAGGTTGCTAGTTTGTCAGGGACTGTAAAAGACTGTAACTAATATTGGTCTGCTAACCAATGTCGGTTATACTATAGCCAGTTTCGGTCACTTAACCAATGTCGGTATAATAGGATTGGTATAAGAAACTATAAGAAGCTGCTGATTTGGGGTTAACAGTGCTTAGTATGCCTACCAAACTGTTCTGAAGTGATCACAGAAAATAGTGTATGACAGAGAAACAGAACTGAAAACAAGCAAGATACACAAGAAAATTAACAGACTAACCCTAGGATTAGTTTTTATCAATTTGAGCTTATCCCTTAGACGTAGAATGATGTCAGAATCCTAAACAAAAGACTTAGGGGAAATGTCAAGTTTGTTTTGGCTTATAAGGTTACCTCAATCGGGCAGAGGAATACCACGGAAAAAGGGGGGATGTTTGAGCTATTGTGTTGATTATGTCGTGATTTGGTATGTGTTGTGCAGTGAAAGTAAGATTAATTTCTTGTCAATACCATGGATATCACCCCCACATGTATGACCTTTTACTTAATCTATGTTCACTAGAATTGAAAACAACAAGCAAGAATGTGATGCACGTGTTTTAAACCCAAATCGAAAATGATATTCGATGAAGAAAAAGAGATGACTTTCACTAATGCAAAGATGTAAAAGTAAAGCAAGTTCTTTTACCAAAATAACAAAATACCGTGTGAATATCTTTTAGAAGGAGAAAACAACAAGTATGCTCCCTATATGAAAGCAAGCAAGAAAGAAAGAAACCTGAAATGGGTCCCACCGGGTGTGCCAAAATGTTTCGCACGGAATGTTTCTAGCTCTTGGAATAGAGTTGCTTCTATCCTTTCATTCCTTTAAGAAACAAAGAAGGGTTAGGGCTAGGAGGAATACCTATTGAAGGTCGAGAGGGTGTGCGTGTACCGTAGAGAGAGATCAGATCGACTGCGAAGAACTCCTTTTTGTCTTGGAAGGACTACCTACAAGTAAGAATATAAGACCACCAGATTTTAATTAGACAATAAATGAGGGAACTGCCTTGGACCCAGGAAATATAAAACTTCATTTTGAAGGTGGTCAGTTCCCCTGCTAATATGAATTAACACAAATGATTGTAAAATCACAATTTAACTACCTTGTTGAAACAAGTGGAGGAAAGGCTGGTTTTTGGTTTTGAATCACAGTGACCGATGCCGGTCACTGTCACCGGTACCGGTTGCTATTAACCGATATCAGTAGGGGCAATGTTTTAGGGGCTTTTGGTGAAGGTTGGTTGTAGGGTGGTTATGTTGTTTATAAGGCTGGTAAATGAGTGGGGTTAGGTAACAGGGTGATGAGAGGGACTCAGAGAGTACGGGGAGGGTGTTCTTGGGATAACGTAAGGGTGGAGGAATGATAGTTAGATGTAGTGTGTTGCCGGGTAGTAGATCTAGGATTAGACTTATGATGGCTGTGATTCAGAAGTTCAAGAAATGTTATTAAAAAGACATACAAGATACTACTTACTGGTTGTTGATGAGGATGCAGGTCCAAGGACTGTGACGACAAAGGCAGACCTTAGGTAGGATGACTTGACAATCAAAAGATGTGATATCTTCTCACCTAATGATCAGATGAGTGTCGCAGGGCTCCGGTTACTCAGTGGTAGCCTCGGGCTTGATGTCCTCCTCTGTAAACTCTTCTTGTTTTTTCACTTGTCTCTACTTGGCCAAGTAAAAATTTGGATCCTTTTAATGACTTCTGATATTCTGATTCAATGAAAAATCCTCTGACCCCTTGTTTTTTGTTGGGGGCCATCATTTACAGGGAACTGATGGCGGTTATGTAACTGACAGCGGTCAAGTAGGAACCGGTATCGGTTAGGTAAAAGTGGGCTATTTTTAGTAAAATAGCCAGCTTTCCCTCCTTTTTTCCCGAGGGATTAGTTGCAGGCTTGTTCAAGTCATTACGAGGTTGGTTTTAGGTGTGGGTGAGGAGTCATTTTGTCATGGGTGTGGATGTAGACCAAGTTATAGGTCTTAATTAGGTTAGTTTAGGGTTAGGACTAGGTCATGATGAGGTGGCAAAATGAGGTGGTAGGTATGGCGATGTGGATTTATTAATTATAAGGTAATTAATAAATAATTGTGTAAGGTTTAGGTGATGAGGTTAGGTTGCGAAATGAGATGCTGGGCACAGGGGGGTCATAAGACACAAATTTGGTGTCTACACACCTTCTTCTTCTTCTTAGGAGGATATTCCTCTTCCTTATCCTCCTCATTTGGTGACCTCTCCTAGGTGATGGGTTCCTCGTGCTCCAGTGCTTCTTTCTTTGGAATATTTTCTTTCACCGGGGACTTCTTTCTCTGTGCATAATTACTAGGCTTAGTGCTTGTCCCTGGCACACTTACTACTTTTGTAGTCTGAACACTTGGTGCTTTCTTCACCTCTTCCCTTTCCCTCTTCTTTGGTGCAGGATTATTTCTACCTGTGGGGTCCTCAAGGATGGATACATCATTTTCCAGGAATGTACCCTTTTTTAAATTTTGACCTGATGCAAAGGTATATTCTTACCATAACCCTTCCAATGATTGGTAAATTCACTGGTTTTATCATCTATATCTCATGGGAGACATATATCTCCACGTATGCGTGCTTCTTGGGGTAAACCAACTTCCTGCGTAGCTCTTTGTGGTGTTGATCCACCTCGCTAAGGTCAAACCTTAGTCTCTTGGCCTCTTTGAATCTATTCACCCCCACTTGGAAGTATTATGTAGTGAAGGGGAAGGGAAGCTTGCACCATGGGCTCATTATTTCATCTATCAACCTAAATATGCTAATGCAAAAGTGTTAATATACCATGAATTCTACTTCTCCTTGTACAAGCGTGGGTAACTACTCTAGAATCATCCATTCTACCCCAAACACATCCCTAATGTGCTTGTTCCATTTCTCTAAACATGCTTTTTGAGTGGCTATTATGGTCTCACAAGTATTCTTTGTGAACCTTTTCGTGGGAAAGGGATCCTCTTCTAGGTACTCCCAAACAAACCTTTCTAGCCCATCAAGCACTCTGATTTCTGAGAAGACAATTATGAGGAGGACATTACCAAATAGTATCTTCTCACCTTCTTGTGTGCTCGTGATGAAAGTGGACAAGTTGTAAATGGTCCCCTCAAATATTTTTCGGCACACATTCAGCCATGCCTTGTTCACTTGAGTCCATCTCTCTTGGTCATTGACCTTGGTTACTAAGCGTGCGACCATCATCATTATGGGGTCTAGGATCTTAGCAATGTCAAACTATCATGATCCTTTCTTATATTCATATGTAGAAACTATTTCCTTGATGTCCTCCTTATCACTTAGGTCATACTCAATGTTATCCCCTTCGTAGATAAGGCTTGTGAACTTGGAAATTAACTGGGAAGTTATGCGTATCTTTCACCCCATGAAATAAAATTGGTATTTGTAAATGCATGCCATTTTCCATTGGTAGAGGCACTTAGGTTTTCCAAAGTAGGTTAATTCATAAAGTTATAGTAATGTTGCCTTCTCCAACTTAGCCTTTACCTCGTCAGTGTAAATGGGCATGCCTTTTGGTGTTCTTTTTTTGGTTGGGCGCACCAATTCCAAGGCCATATCCTTCTCTGTTGTAGTTGTGTAATGGTTATAATCACTCATCATTATCTTACTTAGGTGTAATTCCCATTCTGTTTCCCAGCAACACCCCATCTAGGTACTGCATCTCTACGTACCATTCTTCATTTGTGCTCTCGATGACTGTTGTTTGTTTTCCCTTACCATTTTATTTTTTCTTCTTTGGTGAGATGGTTGATTTTATAGGTATCATATTTTTTACTAGTTTTAGTACTTATAACTTCTCCCTCTTGTCTCTTCTTTACCCCTCTATCTAGCCCCAAGATTTATCTTCGTGGAAAAATCCTTCTAACTATATGCCCTAGTCACTAAACCCTAATTGGAAAAACCCTTTCAAAAGATGACGCTTGCTTACTTAACTTCTCCATGCCCATCGTACTCCTTTCTTATTGAGTTATCAAATTTAACCTGGCTATGCACTTCAGATCTCTCAAATGCTTCCTTCGTCAAAAAGATCTTACTTTGGATGCCCTAGTTTGTGAGAGCTCTTTTTTTCTTTGTAAAATACAAGGTAAATAATGAAGTGCCCAATCTTCTTATTTATAGTTTTTCCTTCTTTCTAGCATTAAATGCTCTCTCACCTACCACCATACTTAGTATTAAATGTGAATTTTTCCACTAAACCAGTCTTAAGTGCCTTTTCCCGGCCAACATCTTGGATGCACAAACCCCTTCTACAACCTTCTGGTGTGTAAACAATCCATCCCTCCGAAATAAAGACTCTTATGTGCACGTTCATAGAGCATAAGGTACTTCTTCCATCCTTTTTCCCTAATTTTTCCCCTCAATTACCTCATGTTGTTCCTGTGCTCTTCCTCTTTTCCTATATGTAGGTTTCTTCTAAGGCATTTCTTAACACCAACCATTTATGTCCATCTCTTCTCTACGTGCCTATTAACCTTATGTGCACATTTAGTCCTTTAACCAGGACATTCACCATAACTTCTATTGCCAATGCACACTTGTATTACATGTCTATACTTCCTTTCACTCCATACCACACTAAACCGATGCACGGTAAATCTATACACATACATAACCTCCCAAATGTAACGTGGTTATCGATGCACATAATGGCATAAAACAAAACAATAGAAATGGACCGAACAACGAGAAAGGGAAGCATAAGAAAAGAAAATGCATTAACAGGAAAGTCTATTCTAACTAAGTAACACTGCCTTATTTACAAACACCAAGAATACTTATTTATAGTAGGGCTTTAACCTACTCCCATTGAAGTGTCTTGGTAATCTCATCCTGTCTAGTGCTTAGCAACTGGCATGTGCCTGAATTGAGGATTTACGAGATGATGTAAGGGCCAAACGAATGCGACTTTTAGCTTCCCAAGATGGTGTAGAAACTTGGAATCATATAGAAAAACCAACTACCCAACCTCAAACTTCTTGTTCTTAATGTGATGATCATGTCATGCCTTATTTTTGCTTTTTCAGTCTTCTGGCTCTCACCTGGCGAGTGACCGTCTTTTGTCCACCTACATTAATTTTTTAATCGTTTCTTCCAACACTTTCTCATCAGCTAAGCCTCCTACACGTGCTATATGTAGTGAAGGTAACATGAATTTCATTGGTAGGATAGCCTCCTTGCACTAAACACCAATTGAAATAGTGTGGCCTTATTTAACCTCTTGTAGGTTGTCCTATATTCCCAAAGAATGGCTAATACTTTGTCATCCCATTCTTTTCTACCAACATCACAGATCTTAGTCAACATGTGACTAAGTAATTTTGTTAAATTCCTCAGCAGCTCCATTTGTCTTGAGGGTGATAGGGGGTAGTCTTGTGATGAGCCACCATAAATTCTGATATCATGAATCCTGACCATCTCATTAAGAAAGTGTGCATACCTTTATCACTTGTCAAACTCAATGTGCATCCATACCTGCTGATTATATTTTCCCATAAAAATCTAGTAGCTTGTAGTTGTTGTACAATCCTTTATAGGTGCTACCTCTACCCATCGTGTCAAATAATCAGTGCAAGTGATGATATACTGCACGAACCAATCATTCGTGATCACTGGTGAGATTGGTCCTACAAAGTCGATAGACCATTTCCCAAATGGTTCCATGTGCTGGCTATTGGTCGCAAGGGCATTTCATCCCTCTCTCCATGTTTGTCCAAGGTCACTGGACAATGGTCACAAGCCTTGCAAAACTCAATACAATCTTGGTAAATGGTTTCCCACCAAAGACTCTATGAGCAAGAATCTTCTACATGGTTGTCATTTCCCACATAGTGTCCTCCTGTGATCCCACCATGCGCTTCTTCCATAAATTATAATGTGCTCATGTTCTAGCACGCATCAGGCATGGAACCTCATCACGACCCAATTTGTATAAATCTCTGTTAATTAACATGTAAGGTGCATGTGCACATATGGTCTAATTGTTTCCTCTCGAAGGCCTTTATTCCTTTTGGCGCCACACCTATCTTAAAAAATACTGGTAACGTCCTCCAAATCTGAGGGTGCGTACTGCAACCTAAACAGTTGTGTGTCTAGCATATTCTCCTCAATGCTCTATCCACATCCTCCCCTGAGTCAATCCTAGACAGATGATTCGAGTCCAGAATTACTCTTTCCTAGCTTCACAACCATCTGTGAACTCAAATTATTGAAATATAGATACCCACCGACATATGCACCCTTGAAGAACAAGATTATTGACTAAGTATTTTAATGCCATGTGGTCCATGTAGAATATAGAGGGTGTTGCCAACAGATACTTTCTAAACTTAAGTAGCATGTACATAATGCATAATGCTTTGTGCTCAGTAGTTTTTTAATTTTTCTATGTTGGTATTAAATTTTTGCTGGAAAAACACAAGGGATGATCAACAATATCTTCACCAGGTTGTGTGAGTACTGCTCCAATGGTTGTGCCTAAGGCATCAACATGAACATGGAAAGGATTATCCCAAGAAGGGAATTGTAGTATGGGTGCGGTGATAAGCTTTTCCTTTAAAGTATTAAATGCTTTCTACTGTGCCTCTCCCCTAAAGGAAGGCACTCTTATGTCTAAGAAACTCCTCTAAGGGCGTGGCTATCTCAACATATCCCTTGATGAACTTCCTGTAATACCCTGTATGCCCAAGGAAATTTGCACATTGCACTTTGGCTAGTAGGCTCCCCCAATCCTCACAATGACCACAACTTTGGTGGGATCTACTAGTAAGCCCTCCCTACATATGATGTGCCCCAATAATGTTTACAAATGGGGTAGTAAAGACACATTTCTTAATTTTAAGGGATATCCTCAGCTATCTGACATCTCTCAAACATTAATCTTAAGTTATCATAATGGTCCTTCACTAGCCCATATACGGTCTAATCATCAAGATAAACTTGAAGAAATTTGTGGATAAAGTCTGGAAAGCTTGTACCACAATGCGTGAGAACACAACAGTGCATTTTTCAACCCAAAGGGCATGACATGTATAGGCCAAAGCTTCCCCACTCAGTGGTGAAATTTGTCTTCTCCTGGTCTTCCTTTGCAAAATTATCTAAACCTGGTGGTATCCTAAAAATCCATCCGTAAAGGACTAGAATTTGCATCCAGCCACTCCTTCCAAAATTTCTTCAGTGAAGGGGGTTGGAAAATTATCAATGACACAAATTGCATTCAACTCCCTATAGTCTACATAGATCATTATCCTTCCATCATTTTTGATACTAATGACCATTGGACTTACCCACTCTAACTCTTCAATAGCTTTAATGTTGCCCAATGCTATCATATTATCTATTTCTTCCTTGACCTTCAAGCATAGGTTAGGATTCATTCGGTATGGTCTCTTCTAAATTGGGTGCACACCCTCCTTCAAGCTTGATCCTCATTTCCCCAAGGAATGGTGACACCTTTGAGTTCATGATACCCATGAGGGAATAAATCTTGGAACTCACGTAATAGATCAATGATCTTAGAGACCTCCTTCTCTGACCAATAATCCGCAATGATGGCCTCCTTAGGTTCTCTTATATACCAATGTTAACATTTTTTTTGTCTTTAATGGTTCATGGTAGGCATGCGCCTATTTCATAAACACTATCTATCACTTTTGGCATCCTTGCAGAATGGTTAACATCCTAGTTATTTCCTACTTCCTCCCCATCAATTACATAGACCATCTTTCCCTTTTTCTTTTTCCATGATACACACACTCAAGTTGTATCTCTTTAATTCTCCTCTTCACTTCAAAGCATGCCTCTAAGTCTAGGTTCTCCTAGCAAATCTTGTATTCTATCCTCTACCATTGCACTATCCCCTATTGTAAGGTGCTTGATATACCTTTAAATGCCTTATCCACTGATGGTTTTGTACTTTGATACTCAAATTCATTTGAATGAGATCGACCATCAATTCTTTCTAATTACTAGTTTGACAATTGTAATTCATTGAATGGATATACCATACACATGTGTATAAAATTGCAAGTGTGGAATACACTTTATGTACCCATAATGATGGTGGTAAATCTTCCCTGCACTTCCTATCTAGGTCTCTCACATGCTTGGATATGGAATGAAGTAGGGTTCCTTACCATGGTAGTATTTTAATGACTGTGGGCACGTTGCTTCTAGAAAACCTTACAAAGAATGTGATTCTTACCTCTGTGCCATTATAGGAGGCTCTCATAGATGTGTAGCCCACCAGTGTATGTTGCAGTGCTGAGTAGACTAGTAACTGAGCATCCCTCTTCTTTCATCCTCATTTTCCATTGAGCTTCCATGTCCCATATAGAAAATTTCAGGGTATGATCCTCCAGAGTAACTTTGGTAAAAAGTATTCCCTCCTAGGCATTTGAGTGATGCGCATCCTTTGGTCACTTTTGTTCACAAACCCCCTCAGAATTTTTCCCAATTAACTCATAGGTCCCATGTACCCAATTGTTCACATGTCATGTTGGTGGTGTCACTCATGGACTAAGGCATCCTCAAACTAGATAACATCCTTCTCTAGGGTGAAAAATCTTTGAGAGTCCTTGATTGAGTGCAACACATAAATTCTATCAAGGACCTCTTCTCCTAAAGGTTCAATGTAAGGTGTCGACTTCCCATCCGTCATAGGGATGATGACCCATTCTTCCTTGTTGTAAAAACTAATATATCCGTTGTTGAACCTCAAGTCAACATTGTTCTTATAGCACCATGGGTGCCCAAGCAATGTTCGAAAATTGTTCTTCCTCGACGAGTGCTAGGACTTTGAAGTCATCCAGTAAACTTGGCCCCCTGAATGGTGATCACTACATCCTTTAAGACACTCTAATGGGCATTCCTTAGTTTTTTTTCCATATACAACACATTCAAAGATGGTTGCAATGCAGGCCTTCCCATTTGATGCAGGCATCTAATGTAAGAAAATTGACTTTTGCTCCTATGTCAATCAATATGTTGTTTAAGAAGCCAACCATCCACAAGTGCATTCAGTGTGATTTCCTTGTCATAATCAAGGCTATGGGGAGGGAGGCTTTACATGCAACACCTACCTTTCACGTGCTTCTGCAGAGTGTGGCATACCTTCTCCCGAAGGCATTATCCTATTACATGGAATTATATTCTATTGACTTTAAAATTTTGCACACTTGATCGGTGACCTCATCTAGGTCCTTCTACATGAGCCTCAACACTCCTCATTTTTTTCTGATGCTACTTGGATTTCTCCTTTAGACACTAGATTTCTCCTTGTAAGTCTTTGCCACATGACATTCATAGTATCTTGATACACCTCCTTTTGGTGGGCAGGGTCTGGATACTTCATCCATGTTTACCACTTCATCTCTTGAAGATCCTAGATTCTTATACCTGAGAGGATGGGTATACTAACACCCCTTTGGCACTTGTGACAGTATCTACCCATGTTGTCACCAAGCAATAGGTTCTAATGGGCCTACATCATGTTGCCAGTCATGTGGCATCCACTAATGTGTGGGGATCAACCTAGATTTATACTTACCATCCCATGGTGCCCTTGTCATTCCAGATGTTGTTAGTTCATGTGCCTAAAATCAAGAGGGTGGGCACTCAATCATACTTCTACGAGTCCTTCCACACCAGGGAGCACTCCAAATAGGTCTGATGAGGCAGGGTTGTGCCCGTAATGTTCTATAGATCCACTATTTTAATATAGTGACTTCATGAGAACTCACTTCTTCCACCCTCCATAGTTAATGCAGAGCTACAAAATCCCTAGAGAAGAACCTCTAGTCCACAGTGTGACCCTCCATCCGCACGAGTCCCTCATAAGAGAGTGAGAGATCCTCCTTAGATCCACTAGAATGTGACTGGTCTAGGCACACCATGTATCAATGGCCTAATGGATTTGGTCAATAAGTTTACAATCCTTAGGTATCATGGGTCATAGATGGCCTAAATATTGCAATAGACATGGAGTACATTGTTCATTGAATTACACACTGCAGTAAGGGGCATCTACAGTACCATCATGGTCCCCATGAAAAATGGTGTCACAATATACAGTGAGAGAGGACGACACTTACCTATGTTTAATATATCAGGAAACTATCCATGGTATGCCACTTTTTATATTCATAATATAGCTTCCCAAGGGAGACCACTAGTAGTCTCATGCTGTAGAGACAGTGCGATATCATGTGTTACCCAACTGCTTGGCTACTGAGAGAGTGATTTGATGGATTTAGAAATCCGGTGGTGCTCACTCCTAGTATCAGGCATTGTCCTAACTGCTTCATTGTGTATGGTAGCTTTCTATAGCTTCAGGTGGCTCAGTAAATCCCTTTTAAATGGGACAATGACCTCCTACTAATGGTGTGAGAAACCCTGCTAATCAAAACCATTGAGCATGCTGTGAAGGGTGAATGTCATAAGACAACTTTGATACATAGAGTTTTGAACCATGCGTCATAATCCTGCACACACTCTCTATCCATTCCTTATTGAATCTCAATTAGATACAATTGATGCTCTTCTGCTCAAACTCGAGGATGTGAATAATTATGCTAAGAAGGTAGTTCTTCAATGTAGTGTAGATCCACCACCATAAATCATGGAAAGTCATACTTTCCTAGTCATCAAATATGTCACGCACCCTTGCAATGATAGTTACAAACATAACTGGCCTTCAATTCCATAGTAGGTGATCCCCTTCCGTAGATCAAGCCATAGAACTAACTAACACTTATATACATGCTCTGCAACATCTTCTATGCCTTGGAAATAAATATACACATAAGTGTAGGAGAATTCAATAAAGGTAAAGATGTACCTTAGGTGGAGGCTAAGCTCCTAAATCCTCCTTATCTAGATCCTTCCCTTTGACACCCTTTTGATACTTATCCCTTTGATACCTGTTGATTACATTATGGACATTATTATGATTTTGATTTAGTATGATGTTAGATATTTGATCATGGATTATTGTGATCTTGATTTGGTTATGATGCACGATGATTATTAGAGACACTCATATGTGGATGATGATATACTATTTGACATGGATATATTGTGAATGTTGTTCAGACATGTGATTTTGTGGATATTGTGAGTAGACCTAGAAAATGGATAATTATATGATGATGATATAGTTGTTGATATAAATTGTAAGTGATATTGTTGATTTCCTTGATGTTGTTGTGATTCATATGTATAGATGATTTTGTGATTATATTTATATCATGTTGGATGTTCTGATATGGCCACGAGGCTGAAGGAGGTATTTGTGTTTTGCAGGTTAAAATATCACAACAAACATCGGGGGATTGGAGACCAACCACATTGGAATTCTAGATGAATTCAACAAGGTCACCATGGCAACATGTTTTTGTGTGTGTGTGTGTGTGTGTGTATTTTGTTAGGGATTCCCATGGGGGGGAATCACCTTTGAATGTGACCATGGGTTTTTTGTATTTGTTAATGTGGTTCCTTTTTATTATTGTTGTATGTATTTTATTAGTGATGTGTCCCTTTCTTTTATTTAATTAAATTGTGCTAGATTAATGTGAGAAAACATATGGCTAAAAGTTAAATAAATCAAATTGGGATATGAGAAAGTAATTATAGAAGTTTGTTGGCCTTTGTATTAAATATGTAAGTGATGTGTAAGATGTGTATGTGTAAGTCAGATTTTGGAGTATGAAACACTCCACCTCCTTGGAAATTCGAATTTTTCCTTGGAGGCTATTTTTGGAGGCTTGTGGGACAAGTAAAACTTGTCCCATACCTCTTAATTTAATTTACCAACCATACCTATGGTTGGAGGGTTGATTTTATCCCTTTTTAATGCATTTTTATTAATCATGTTGCATGTTTTAATTGCACTCTTCTTACATTTTATTTAATTCAGTCCTTTGGGGTGTGGGCTTTTTGGAGTGTGCAAGTAAATTGTCATATTTTCACCCACCTCTTTATTGTGCTTGGAGAATGAAATTTGACTTTTGTGTTAGATTTGAGGATGTGTGATGTGGCATCCTACATGGATCTTCATCATCCTCTCCTCTTTCCTCTTTTATAAAATTTAAACTCTTTACCTTGTTTTGGGTTGTTGAAACTTTTGCATACTTCCTTTTGGGGCGCATTTTCTTGTTGTTTGGGAGCTCTTGCTTGGAGAATATTTGGAGAACTTTGCATGCTTGTTGGATGCTTATTTTGGGACTGTATTTTTGGCATTGAAGTCTTGCTGTTTGGAAACAAAAGCTACCATGGAGAGGTAGGAGCTTAGCTCTTCTCTTATGTTGTTATTTCTTGTTGTGTTTGTGTGAATGGTGTATGTTTTGTTTATTTGTTGGTTGTTTGGGTAGACTACCATAGGAATGGTGTAGGAGAAGGCTATGGGGAATTCATGTGGGGGGCATAAGGGAATTCCATTGGCATCATAATTCTTGTGGAGGGAGTTTGGGTTTGGGATCCACCATGGAAAAGAAATAGCTTGCATTTCTTACTTTGTGGGGGGCATAAGGAAATTTATGGGGGGCATAAGGAGGGATTGTGGGGGGCATAAGGATATGTGTGATGAATTATTTTGGTGGTTTGTTATAGGTGGATGCCCAATTCCCATTAGGAGGCATAAGTAGCTTCCCCCATAGTCCTTGCTCCTTTGGCTTGCATGATGAAGCCTTAGTTCAATTTGAATGTTTTCAAATGCAGTTGTTAACTGCTATCTTGTGTTGAACTATGTGTTAATTTTAAATGTGCATGTTGAAAGAATGTTGTGTATGTTTTGTGGAATCCTATTGTTGCCATGAGTTGAAATACAATTTTATTGCATTGTGGTTGGGGCTCGGGGGCCAATGATGAAGGATGGCTTCTCCTTTCATTGGATGTCTTGGTTGGGTGGAGAGCGTTGCCTTTCCCCCACTTTTGTTGTGATCAAATTGGAAGAAAAAGGAAAACTTGCATGTTGTTGTTTTGGAGCAGGGGAGAAAGACATTTTGACAGTCCCTTGTGAAATAAATTTTATTGTAACCTTTCCCACTTTGAAGTGGATGAAATTGTAATGTATTTTGTGAAGAAAAAATGTTTGTAATTGGTTATGAAAGTTGTATATTGAAATGTGAAAGATATTTATACTCTGTTCTATTTATTGGAAAGAAAGAAATAGAAATTTGTTATTACATTCAAACTTTGAAAGATGTAAAGTTGTATAATTGAAATCAATAAAAGATTGCACTACCTTATCAATTTACATTGTTGTATTGAAATTGTATTATTCTGCCTTGTTTAAAATATATGATTTTGGGAAAAAGATAGAAATTGGATTCTTGTTTTAATGTTTGATTGAAGAAGGAAAACATTTCAGGCTAGCATGGAATGAATTCAATGTTTCATTGTATGGCAAAAGAGATAGTTAAATCTCTGTTTGGAAAGGAAGAAATGTATGTGGGAATAATACAGTATTTTGTATCTTTTGGAAATGTGTAAAATGGAATTCAGTATTGCATTTTGATCTTGAATGGTTTTATTAAAACAAATAAATGTATTAGACTAGAATAGAAATGAAATTTCCATATATGGAAGATGAAATTGTTAAACAGATCCTCTAGAAGTTGATCTCTATTTTAAATTTTAAAACTGGAATATAATTTATTTAAAATGCACAGTTCAGACCTGCAGATAATAATTAACATTGAAACCATTAAATTTAGCATGATATAATATCAATGAACTCATTTTGACAAAAAACACTTAAGGAAATCATTTAAAACATTGCAAAATCGGGCCCAAACCGTTCACAGTCATTTTGCAGTCTTTTTTCTGTCAATTGTTGGAAAAATTCAAATTAGAAATCAATTGAGAAAATTTACCTTCCTAAAACATCCTAAATCCTTCCTAGAATATTTCTCCATGTCTTTTTGGCATGTTGAGTGAAGGAGGAGATCAAATTGAACAAAATTTATAAGTTAAAATTTCTAGTTTCTTTTAAAATCCTGTAAAATGTTTTCTTAAAATTAACCCCTCAAAACTTATCAAAATGTAAAATGTATGTTTCTTTTACAAATAAGGCATCGAGATCTTTCCAGAAAGTCCTCATTTTCCCAAAACTGAGCTTCCTAGCAAAAGTTATGGCCCTCTAAAGTTTTCCTTCCTTGGCGGGAAAATTTGGGAAAATTTTCCCTGGCGGGCCTGTGGCCCAAAATTTTCCCTAAAACCCTTAGAAAATTTTTAGAAAAAAATTTTGGAAATTTTTTAAATTTCCCCCACCACCCCTCCAGGATGGAGCCAACCAGAGGCTGCCACATGGCAGCATGGGGGTGACAACGGAGGGAGGGAAAACCATGCAACTTTATCATTTTGAAAAATTTGTTTTTGGAAAAATTTCCTTAATTTTCCCATGGCCCCGCACTCCTGCCCTCGCCTTGGTGTTATCCCTCCATGGATGTGCAGGCCCACATCAAACCCTTTTCCCCCCCCTTGGTGAAAAATCTCCCCAAACTACCTCCGCCGCCCCGCCCTTCCCTCATTCTTCTCCCCGCGTTGAGCTTGTTGATTGCCACGTGTCCCTGGTGTCCCTGGCGTAGGCGATTAGTGGTGGAAAATTTCCCAAAATCCTCTGCCACTCCGTTGGCACTTTCAGAAGCCCGACACGTCCCTTGGTGGCACAAGGAAAAAATTTAAGGAAATTTTCACCCCGTGAAACAAAGTCACCACCCGCCAACTCAACCTTTTGGGCAATTTTTCATCCCTGGGCCGACACAGGCCTGCCCTTGGGAAAAATTTCACCCCAAGGCCCGCCGGCCCATAACTGGAGTTTTACAAGGAGTTAGGAGGACTTCTTTATATCATTGGAAAGGTGAGAAAATTTCCTATCCAATGGGAATGATTTAGGGAAATTTTGAATGTGTTAAGTGTGAGAAAAATCAAGTTGAAACTCTAAGCCTGTTAGAGAGTGGGTATGGTGATAATTTACCCCCTGAACCTAACTGAAACTTCTAACCCTAAAATTTGGACCTTGTGACCTCTTATTAATATAAATAAAAGAGTAGTATGTTTTAGTATATTAAACTTGTTCCAGAACCTGTTAGTGACAATTGTTGTCTTGTAATCTGGTTGTAGACACTTCTAAAAAAATAAATTATTGCATAATTTTCCTAACTAATCCTAGGTTGTTTCTTGGGTCTCAAGTGGGTTGTTTTTTATGTTTTCACACAAGAATATGAACTTAGCTTCCTCTAGACAAAAATAAGTAGAAATGTCGTACTCTAATGTATACATGTGCAATACTCTAGCTCACTAATGATCTACAGTTCTAGTCCACTCCACATCAAAATTAGAAATATTTTTGTAATCCTTTTGCATCCAAAGCCTCGATCTATATCCCCAACAATTTTCTAATGCATATGCTACTAACCACTCATGTAATTCTATTGGAAAGAAGTGAATAACATCTCATAGAACTTGCGATAAAGATTATCTTCCACCTAATGACATGCATTGAAATTAAGTCCAGTGTAATATCTCTACACAAACTAATCTTGACCATTCTCTACCAAACTTTTAATGCTCTCCAGAGTCAACTGATATGCCATCTGTAAGCAACATCCTTGAAAATAGGTCCTGACAATGGAACCAAAATGTAGTCTCTTATTTCACCTAACCGCTATGCATGTTGGCACTTCACTAAGAGATATTTTAACACTCACCCAAAGCGTGTGAAGATACTAGGTCCCTCCTTTGTATTTCTTGTCAAGAAGTTAGCATGCATATACAAAATAATCCATAACCAAGTGTTCATTCATTCACAGGAACTCATTGCATACATTCAATTAGAAACACACATAATAAGGAAACATACATATCAAATAACAATTAATATCAATTGCATTATATAGTCACCATGTTCAGACACATCAATTACAAGAATTTATCCTCCATATTCCATTATAGAAAAGTATTACATAATAGAAGTTGAATAAATAACCATAACTAGGTGTTGGAATATGCGCAACATCAAACCCTAAGCCATAAATACTCTCAACAATCATTCATGAACAATAGGACATCATCATGTTACCCAATATAATGACATACAATAGATTTGTATAGAGGTGGGGACTTTCCCTTCACTACCTATGCACTCTCAAAATAGACTGCATGCTCAAAATAGCCATACGTACATTACATGCATGTTAATAATTGAGAATCCTATGTATAGTACTTGTTTTAATCCTAATAATAGCCTGCATGCTCAAAATAGCCATACGTACATTACATGCATGTTAATAATTGAGAATCCTATGTATAGTACTTGTTTTAATCCTAATAATAGCTCAATCCATGAATGACCTTTCATCTTCACTTTAAATTTTCTTTATCCCAAAAACATACTTTCCTTAGACCTCAAGTCAACCTTTGTGTGATCTACACTCCAATGTCATTTCTTGGACTGACTAAATCTTTGACTTCCTGAACTATCTTGTCCATCTCATTTAGATTCATTTCTTTCCCTTTGTGCTCTATCTCTCTTATTACTCCAGCCAATATTGAGATCATTTCTTCTATGAAGTCCATTTTTCGCACCACCAATGACCCTAACTCCTATATTCTTATCTCATGTGTCTCCCTTATTGTCCTAAGCGTGTCGTGCTTCTTTGTAATCACCACTATTTTCTCCTCTCTTCCAAGCTCTTCATCCTTTTTGGCCATAATCATTTCATTTTCTTATTTGAATGTGTACGCCTTAAGGATTTGTTATGGATGTTGGTAGTTGTTCAGTTCCCAACTCCAACCTTCTTCATTTCATCCTTTAACGTTGGCCACAATCATGGCATCATATATCCCAATCCTACGTGTTATGTGTATGCCTTATTATTTTCCTGTTATCAAGTGTTGGTGATCTACTTGAGTTCCCAACTTCACCTTAGTTCATTTCATCCTTTAAGCGTTTACAACATGGCACCAAATATTACAAAAAAGAGCTAAGTTTTATAGTCTAATGTCTATCTAGGTTTTCCTTCATCAAAATTTGTTTGCAACTCCAAAACATCACTTCCAATGTCTACAACAAACTCCAGTAATCTCCTTCTTAAGCAACAACTCTACCAAATATCACAAACCTCATTCAAGTTCCTATATGGTCCTGTCTTCCTTATTCTTATTATCCATCAAAAGTAATGTTATGCAGACTCCAAAACATGGCCACTTTGTCCAAATTTCTCCTTGTCACTTCTACAAACTCCATAATCTTCTTAAGGAATTACTTTCCTTTTCTATTTGTGAAATCTGTGGGCACACACCATTATGTGGGATGCTCCTAATATTTCCTTCTTCATCTTATGCCTTATGCATGCATCCTCCAGTAATGACGTCAATGACTCTAGTTTGTCCACTTTGTGTCCATATTTCTCCTTCTCAACATCTACTACTATATTTCTTAAGGAATTACTTTCCTTTTTATTGGTGATCTATCTGTGGGCTTCAACCATAGAATGTGGGATGCATTAGAGGCACCTTCTTCATCATGTGAACCTTATGCATGGATGATCCTTGTTGAGATTCATGTACATATCCTCAAGTTTGGCATTTTGTGTCTATATTGTCCATCTCAACATCTTCCTCATCCACTCAGGTCGCTTGCACCCTTAGGATCTATATTTGTCTTTACAACCATAGAATTGGTCATTAGAGACTTTTCCCTTTTAACCTTGCATGTGCCCCCATGATCTTGGAAGATTCATGTATGGTTTCCCAAGTACTGGCTTCTCTTACAATTTCTTCATCTTCTCTTTTGGGGCCTTCTTCAGGTCGTGCTTACACTTAGGAACTATATGTCTTTACACATTAGAGCTAGACCTTTTCCCTTCTAACCTATATGTGCCCCCCATGTTTATTTGATCACCTTCCATGTACTCTAACTAGCGATGACTCTATCATCTGTGCTCTTATGGGGCCTTCATCCTCAATGCTCACTTATAACTTATGTATTACATTAGGTATATTCTTCTCTATATTCCTCTTCACCTTCCATGTCATAACTAGCGATGACTCTATGTTGTGCACAACTTCATCCTCAACCATTCTTCCTCACTATCACCCTTAGGAACATACTTGTACCTTCTTATCTTCTTCTCCATGCTAGGTTTGATAGGATACATCCTTGGAAACCTCCTAAAAAGATCAGAGGGCCCCACACCAATGCTATATGTCTTAGATTTTCTTCTAATCTTTCTCCTAAAGCCTTGGTCTTTTTCCTCATCCCCAATGTCAATTCTTACCTTTTCTTCTTCCTTCCTTAGAGAGGTATCTTAGTACAGCCTCTTGATAGTTGTAGTTGGTTCTCCTCTAGCACTATGTTCTATCACACCACTATATTCCATCACCTCCTCTTCATTCTTAGTTTCTTCTTCCTCTTTGTCGCTAGGAGAAGTGGGTTCACGCTCCTTCCTGCTCCCAACTATATGCTTCCCCTATGGCAGCTTCAAGAATTTAAAATCATATTCAATATATTTCTCATTTACCAATCATGCTTAAAATCATATTCAATATATTTCTCATTTACCTCATATAGGCTTAAGTTATATGTATACCTTACCCGCACCAATTTTCCCTACTTCCAAAGTCATCGAATATATAATGATATCATCTTATATCATGGTCTCAATGCAAGTAGACTTACCCAGATATACATAATTTTTCTAGAGCATGTGGTAGTCACATTCAACCTTGTCTACCTCAAACCTTAACTTGCTTGCATATGAAAAAAAATTCACTGAAGCCTAGAATTAGCATGTTGTAAATGAATAAGGAAACTTACACCATAGGCTTCACTTACTAGTCTTTATGTAAAATCTCCCAACATATTAGTACTAGTAGACCACAAAATTTGCCTTCTCATCCACCATTCCAAGAAATTTGTTTAGTACGTGCCATTCATGTTCAAAGGCCTCGCACATTATTCTATACCAAATTTTGAGTCTGATCTTATAGGTGGTGCCTATGGCTCTTTTCAAATATCTCAACCAATGACTTCTTCTCTAGTCGGTACTGCTAAAATTTGTCCTTAGGTCCATCTAGGACCTCAAATTTGTCCTTAGGTCCATCTAGGACCTCAATATCTAAAAATACTATGGATAAAATGATTGTTCCCCATGAAATCTTATCTCCTACATGCACCTCCTTAATAATACCTCCTTATATGAATGCAGCAAGGTTGTAGATAGACCCCCCACCATCTTCTTTGAAATATGGATCCATTTCTTATTTACTTGGCTCCATCTCTCCTAGTTATTAAATTTAGTCAAAATATGTGTGATGTCCATCACATGCCCTATTTTCTAATATTCCATCTCGATTGCAATGGCCTCCACACCTACTTCATCATCTATATCAAAAATAATATAAGCATATCAAAACTCTCATATATAACCTCACCATCTTTGGTACGCAGGCTGGTATATTATCAAAAATATCAGAAACTATCATGTACAACATCATTATCTTTAGCAAGTAGGCTGATATATATAAAAAATAAACAAAATGATGATATACAGAGACATCAATCGTTGAACCATCTAATGTCCATGTTAGTCTCATCTATCTCCTTCTATTAGCATGTCTGACACCATACCAGCATCTCTCCACCCTCCATGGGTTTTGGTCTAGCCTCCACCTAGTCTGAAGTTGGGTGAGGACTCCATGAATGAGTGACATCACCCTAACCCTATCTCTGAGCTCGCCGACCCCTATACTCTTTGCACTATGTGTGTAATATCTCATCCTCTCACTTGAGGCATTTTTTGCCATGTACTCTGCATAGAAGGGGACATCTATCCTGAAAGTCATCAAGTGATCATGATAGTATCTAGCCTCATTCAGGGCATCCCTAAATCTTTCCATCAGCACTATATGTGGTGGTACCATAGGTCTCGCCGTAACCTACAAGCTCTGTCCTATTAATACTAGCCTCAACCCCTATACTTGTGAACTTTTCCATCCTCTGTGTATCGTGAAACCCTGTCCTACTGCTGTATGTAATATGGGACCATGTCCCTAGGCATGTGAGGGTGTATGTGTTGTGACGTAGGCCTATAGGGCTACAATATGAGCCAGTGTAGTGGTCAACTGACCCTACAGACCTTCTCTATGTGCTTGTAGGGTGCCTATCTATCCCCCATCTCCATCCCTACCCTATGCACATACATATCCCTGTGTAACCTAGGCCCGCAAGGCTATCACTTGTGCCTATAACATGACAAAATGTGCCTCTAAACCTATAAGCTGCCCATGCAATACTCAAAACTATGTCAAAGGGTGGCCATATACCCCTATAATGTGTCCCTCTAAATTGTAATAGTGGCTTGGTCAGGCTGCCCTAGCCTCGGTGGTGCTACCTGTAGCTATGACACCCGCCACTTCTTATATCTGTCAGTAACCTTAGTGTCATCAATCCTCTAGTCCACTACCTACTCCTTCATCCCTTTCAGCATCGTCGGCTGTGGTAGATGCATAAGCTTCTCGAAGTCATCTCTCCTGTACTGTGGGAATGGCAGAGGCACATCCATGGGAAGCCCAAACTACCGTCTAACCCTATCAATGAGTATCATCTTGTGCTTGCCAGCATGGAGTCCCTCTATCCATCTAGGCAATTATAGCTCATCCAACTCCACGGCCATGTGTGTGTACAAAGGGAAGTCAACATATGGCCTCCAAATGATGTCAATCCCTGACAACCCCTCTAGTACATACCTATAATATGCTACATCGTGTACATCCCTAGAATCCTTGTGTTGTCCCCTAACATGTACCCAATGCCCATAACCAACTCAGACCAAGCCCTCATCAAATGCATCAGGGTGGGGAAAACCAACTGAATGCACACATACGATGTACTCGTATGCTCAGTAGTGAAGAAGAAATGTACAACACAAACTAAACCTTTGTAGCCATCCACAGGCGAAAAAATCCCTGTATAATTACACCAAGAATGTTGGTGCCCAAGCAAAATAGGTCCTATCCTCCATCATGTCATGGAAAACCCCCATTATCACTCATGGAAATCTTCCACCCTCTGCATCCAGCAATGGAAAGCAACACACTACCTCCATGATTAGGACAACCAACTTCATCTCCTGAGGATGGGTCACGTACATGTCCCCATAGCTTAGGCTCGCACTATGGTATCTCAACTCCACTATAGCCTCTCCAAATAATGTCACTATCTACTCCTTTGATGCCTTTGATGAAATAGAATAAACCTTCTCTCCCACTATAGGTAGTTGTAGGATCTTGTACGCATCCTCCAGGGTGAGAGTGATCTCACTTGTCGATAGGTAGAATGTATTGGGTGTCGAATCCCATCTATTGATGAGTACGACCATCAAACTTAGATCTCGAGCTATATTTTTAGAGCGTCGGATCCCAATATGGCCAATGTCTGTCATGTGCCTCCACTCCTCTGCAATCATGTTTGACCACACCACTAGCAATAGATGTAGTACTATGTCCCTCATCTACAGCCGGTCCCTAGCCTACATCTAACAAACCAAAATATTGTTCATCCTTGACCATACCCAATATACCTTTTACCCAACACACCTATTATAGGACATACCTATTTCCCACCACAACCTACCCAAATCACAACCCTATCGACTACCTTTTTTAACTAGTGTACTGTTACACATATTCACCCTTATTTCTACTTGCAACTCCCAACCATCACCCAAACACCCCTTTTCCCATATTTTCCCTACATACACCTTCCCTTAGCCTCCCTTGACTACTTTCCTTCCCCCTACCCTTCCCTTCCCCCTGTTTTTCCTCATCCCTAACCGGTGCATAGGTTGCCTTAAACCATCATCCGTTTGTCTTGACTGACATGTTAGTTCAATTTCACTGGTGTCATGGTCATCATAGATTTGACCGATGCTCAGCCAAGTTCAACTGACATCAGCTACACCTTTTAGCTAACGTCGGTCTTTGTCACGTAATTAAAAATTGAAACCCCCCACCTATCAAAATTTTCTCACAAACAACCTAAAACATCTAATCTACCTTACCCAAACCTACCCTACCTTCATTCTCACCCCTATTTAGACTATCTAGGACCCCCCCTCCCTCATTTCATTCATGTTTACCTACAAAATTCAAATTACTTTTCCCCCAAATCCAATTTTTTACCCAAACCAATTTAAATAATCATTTCTAACCAAATGAAAGAAGAGGATTGAATCCTACCTCATCTTGGTGCCATTAGCATGGTGGTACATTGGGCCACTGTGCCGGTGGTCCACCCAAACCCTCTCCCGCCTCCACCATCACCAAATCCACTCCACACCTCGCAACCAATAAAATGGCTCCAATCGATCTCGTGTACCCACCTACCAAATGCCAATCACCAGCTATGAGGCTTGCCAACTCAACTCTCTATCTCATCTTATCATTTTCTAACTTTTACCTCACCGCTATATCATTTTCACAATGGACAACAAGTTACAATGAATCCATAAAATATGGATTTTTATTTTTACTAACCCTACCCAACTTGAACGATGCGGTCATAATAAACCAATGTTGGTTACTTTATAACTAGCATCAGTTACCTGCTACTATCATTTTTACCCCATTTTCCCCATTTTGGCCTCAACTCATTCTTTCCCAATACCCTTTGACCTCACCCACACTTATGGCAACCTACCTACAAACCCAAACTACCCCTACATTTCCTTAGTTGCATCTTAGGGATTTATTATTTTACCTATACCTTGGCCTTACCCATGCCATGACCTATTTACCTGAACCTGACCTACTTGGTGTGACCATTGACCTTATGTACTCGTTATACCTTGTGATGTTGTTACCTATGTTGTTTTATCCTAACAACCATACCTTGCCTATTGTTGTGTCATTTATCCTTACCAAACCTTTGGTGTACCAGAATATACCTAAACGTTCCTGTACCTGACCTACGTTGCGTGTTCTGACCATATCCTATACCTTGGATACCTGAATCACTTCACCCTTGTTTGGATAAACCTAATAACCTTGGATGATGTAGAGTTTACAATCTCTTCAACCTGGTACCATGTTACAATCTATACGTGTACATGCATTTGATTGCCATTACCCATTACCCGATTTTGACCCCAACCTATTACCTATTACCTGAGTTGACCATCACCCTTTCCCATAGTACTCATACCCTTCCCCACCTACCTTCACTTCCACCAACTACACATTTATCAAACCACTCACCAATTCCGTATTACACCTCATCAGTGCCTAGTTTGAGGGGGATCACCTTCACCCACACATGGGGCAATCACTTCCTATTTTTTGTCAGCATTTCTTACCAATACAAGCTATGCAACAAAAAGGGGCAAAATGTAGACACCAAATTTGGGTCACACTCCCCCTTTACCCCACATGTATATTAATTTAATTACCTACAATTAAATTAATGCCCATTCTCACAATATTCATTAATAAATACCTTAATTAAATTAATTTCCACCTCACCTAGACACCTCACCCCACCACATCACCTATGACACCTCATCATAGACCTATTCTTAGCATGTTTCCTTTTAACTAGGACTTAATCTCTACTTACTATAACTAAGTGAGACTTAGTCTAACCCTAACACTAGATGTTTATTCTTCCTATAACTAACATGCACACTTACTTATGTGGAAAATACCATTTTGGATCCACAACAATGAATAGAGCTGGGAAAAAGATAGCCAAGATCTACTATTTTGGCAACCTAGGATATCCCACCTTAACCAATTCCGGTCAACCCAAAACTAACGCTGGTTGCCCTAAACCATCGTCGGTTACCATATATTCACTTTGGTAACCTTGTTCTAGAGGTTGGAAGAATTATTCAATTTTTGGAGAAGAGATATATGCATGTAAGCACGCACCAGAGCACTCTTGCACATATAGACATCTTGAACTAGCACCAAGACTAATCTGAAGGTTAAGAATTCATGGTAATATTCTGGGAAGCAACGACCATGCAACTGACCACCAATTCCATGGATCAACCATCATCTCCATCCAACCATCCAGGCCTACATGCAAATACAAGTACATTTGGATCTACATCTTTCCATATTTATTTCTATTAGTTTCTTTATATCTGTTTGGGAGTCCTACTTATCCTTTGCATCTCATCACCTATTCACCTTCCTGTCGAATCCCTCCACATAACCACCTACAACCTCCCATCTCTCCACACTTGAATCTAAACATCTTTGAGTATTCCCAACATTGACATCAACCTCACCATTCTTTGTCTATTCTCTGTGCAATCACATAGAATCATCAAAACCAAAATTTATTGAGTATCTATCAGCCCAACCCTACCGACGCCAGTTAACCTAAACCGTCATTGATTTCCTCTCAACTGGTATCAGTCATATCACACCGACGTTGGTCTCTATATCTGGTAAATCTTGTAACAATAACCTCATAACATTCACCCAAATAAACCAAATCACCCAAAACATGATCTTGACCTGTCCCAGTCACCTTGGCTACCTACCCCACCTCCAGATCTGATCATAACCTTACCTGTTAGATTAAATTTTCTTATTGTATTTGAATGAGGTACCTAAATCATATCAACTACAGTAGGATGTTGTCTACTTATGTTATTTCTTGCATTAAATTATATTAAACAGTGGATTGACAACCATCTAATAAGTATCACAATTCCTAGATCTAACATATGATATGCAGTCCACTGACATATATTTTTTAATATTTCCTTGTGGTCTTGTTTTGTATTTCAGGTAGTTCCTCCTAGCCAAAAGGGAGCTCTTATAGTTTCAACATTTTCTCAAGATTGTTTCTTTGAATTGTTGACGAAACAAATAGGGTAACGGGCGTAGGAGGAATACCTGTTCAAATGTTGATTGATGGGTTGTTGTGTGCTTATGACTTCCGAATCCACATCTGACCATGAGAGCTTCCTTTTGGCTAGGAGGAACTACCTGTAATGAAAACAAAACCACCAGAAAGCATTTAACAATATGGGTAATGAACTGCCTAGCGTAAGCTAGATCTGGGAAGTATGATACTTCCTAGATGGTTATCAGTCCACTGTTTTAAAAAAATTAATGCTGTAAACAAAGTAAATCCTATTGTTATTTTGAAATGATTTAGGTATCTCACTTAAAAACATAATAAGAAAATAGATCTAATCTAACAGGCTAAGCTAGAATAGAATCTAAAGGCCAAATGGTTGGTTTTGGGTTCTACAGGTCTGATAAAGGTCTTAGGTAAGTCACATGTGAGTGAGGGTGAGGTAAAATTAGGTGGGTAGGTCTCTATTTAAGGCTTGTGGGAAAAACACAGAGACTGGCATCGGTCAGGGGTGACTGACCGCGGTTAGGTATAACTGGCACCAGTTACTGTGAGATCTGGAAATGTCAAATAAATGAGGTTTTGGTCTCCTTTGTGATTGCACAAAGAATTTTGGTTGTTCGAGACAAAGTATTGGGTGACAAGAATAGGCTTTTGTAAGGTTTTAATGGGTCTATGGAGGTAATAAATGTTGGAGAATGGTCAATAGGGAGAAAGATAAAAAATGGATGATAAAATAACAATGAAATGAAATAAACCAGAGAAGTATGACATTATACTTACTTGGATTTTGTTCCTGAAGGTCTGTTTGTGAAGGATAGAGGTGCTAATGAAGGGTTTGAAGGTTGTAAGTGATCACCAACTGAATAAAAGATTATGCATGGGCTACATGCACACTCCTCTTTACTTAGATAGATCAGATCATGGCTAGGATGGCTGTACAGGAGAAGATGTTCAATCTCCTTCCTTGGATGTGAGTTTTCACTAGAATTGGCTCTCTGAAGGTGCATTATCTCTCTGAGATGTTCTCTTTGCTTGTCAACTTTCTTGCTTCCCAATTCTAAGTTCCAACCTTGAGAATAAGGTTTTTTTGGGTTAAAAGGGGTAACCAATGCGGTGGTCTGGATTAACCTGTGATGGTTAAGGGTAACCGATGTCGGTCAAGGTAAGGATTTTCTAGGTTTACTAAACTTAGGGAGATCCTCCTGATTTCCTCAATCTCATGTCATTATCCCATGGATTAGACTGGGAGCTCCTCTTGTGAGCATGTGGGAATGTGGTTAGAGGGAATGTAGGCATTGATTTTTAGGGTTTTGGTAAGTCTTAGTTAGTTATGGTAACTTGCTAAGAATATGTCTTAGGTTGAGTTAGCTTGGTGAGGTGTCTAAGTGAACTGTTTGTGTAGATATTATTTAAATAAGATAT
Source organism: Taxus chinensis (assembly GCA_019776745.2). Classification (NCBI taxonomy): domain Eukaryota; kingdom Viridiplantae; phylum Streptophyta; class Pinopsida; order Cupressales; family Taxaceae; genus Taxus; species Taxus chinensis. The sequence continues at coordinate 358,254,368 of CM034157.1, forward strand.
TTAAATAATAAATATAGTGAGGATAAATGCATTAATTTAATTAAATTAATTAAATTTATTAGTGGGGGTAAAGGGGGTCATGACTAGATAGATGTAATAAAGGGGGCCTATATGTCGAGGGATGAAAGGGGAGCGTGACCTAATTTTAGTGTCTACACTCGCATAGGTGACACCTGGATCTATTAGAACGTTAGAGTCCTAATTTACCAACTTCCCCCCTTATTACATTATTTTTACAAATGTCCTCCCTAAACTTCAAAATTTATTTTTAGGGATTTGCAACTTATCGTATATCCACAACTGTGTATCTTTTTAGAAGTAGTGATTTGGTGTTTTAACGATATAGGGTCCAAGCCAATTAGGAGCAAATTTGACCTCAATATTTACTTTTCTCCTCTTGAAAAATGGTTTCACAAGCTTCAACACACCCTTCAGGATGAGATCAGGTAGCTTCTCTTCACGAAGGTTCATATCATGTGAATGAAATATATCATATCACATCGCATAGAGATACATTGTTGGTATATTTGCTTGTGATGAAAGAGAATTAAGATGAACTGTTCATCTAATAACTCGACTAATGTGACGAAATGGTCCTAGAAAAAATATGTCATCTTTTGAGCATGTCTTTGAATTTCTATATGAAAAGATGGTATTGGACTTGAGAGGCAAGAAAACCTGGTATATCCCTAGACCAGAGAATAGGCATGCCAGTAGTTGAGGTATGAATACTAGTATTCTAGAGCCCATAAGGAATCAGAAATGTGTGTGTGCTAATCCTTTCCAATATCATCAAAAACTTTCATATGAATTTTGTTTAAGGTTCCAGTGGTTGATTCACTTGGCCATTTTTTTTAGGGTTAATGTCAAGAAAAACTAAGTTAGATGTCTCATAGTTAATCATAAATAGTTATGGTGTAGGTCAAGTAGATGGTTTTAACAAGATGTATATAGAGAGTTATCAATGATGAGTCGGTGTGGAACACCAAAGCAAAAAATGATGTGATGGTTGATGAAGTCACAAATTTCCTAGCTTTTGTAGAAATGAGAGGCATGGATTTCACCCATTTAGTGTAATATTCGGTAGTGGTAATAATCCATTGATGACATTGGGAAGAATGGGGATTGATCTATCTGACTAGATCCAAACCCCATTGAGAGAAAATCCAAAGGTCTCCTGCGAATTGTAAGTATGACTAGTGGTGTGATGAAAATTAGCATGTTGTTGACACTTCAAGTGATCATGCTTGATGATAGTCACATAAAAAAAAGATTGACAATGGTTATTCAAGTAATATCCTAGGTGGATAATGATTTTATGAAAATAGGAAACCACTGAAGTGACCCCTCACAAATTTTTTCGTGAAATTCCTTGATGGTAATAAGGATATTTAAGAATGTTAATAAGGCATCTAAGAGGTTACCATGAAAACCACATTAGTGAAATAATACTACCCATGATTAAGGAGTGAGTAGATGTTTGAGTGGTTATAGGATCATTTTATTGTGATTAAGACCTAGAGACAAAATTTTGAGGTAGTCAACAAGCTATTTTATATAAATGGTGGGTGCAATATTTTAATCGAATATCAATACAAGGTTGATATTAACCATATGTGTGTAAAATTCTTTGAGTTGACAAAATTAATATTGTAGAATATGAGGGGCTAAATATTTTCATGTACAAATCGGGATCAAGCGGGGGATCTTGAGTAAGCCCAACAAGAATGTTACATGGTGTCCATACAATGATTTTAGTGAACAACAGGGTGGTTTAAGTTCAAAATTTCATCAACAAGTCCTGTTATCAGTTGGGAATCATGTACACTTCTTCTTTAATGTACACAAGTGCATATAATTGAAATCATGGTGTGATTGGATAACATGGGTCCTATCTCCAAGTTGTGGGAAGTTGCATACTTGAGATGAACCTCCAGAGAAAGCTAGTTCTTACTCCTAAAACTACCTGCCACAATCTACTCTAATGTATATGTATAGAATGCATGAAAATGAAAGCCTACACTAAAGTGGTGATACACCAAAAAAGGAGGGTGTGAGAGTAGTCTTCCAATGTGTGAAAAATAGAAGTAAAATGCATACCAGATAGGGGTGATAACATTCTCAACAATCCAGTGGAAAATGCATTCACAACCTAGGCATACATCTCACAACATAATGGTGCAAGAGCATAAAAATAGACAAAAATGTAATGAAGGTTGAAAGGGAAAGAAGAGTGCAAATCCTTCTTCTAACACAACAGGGGAAGATGCATCCACAAAATTGTATTACCATTGCTTCATGATATGCACAATTCTATGCTATTACAAGAAAGTGCCTGGACCCCATGAATGTAACAGTCCACTAACAAGGATCCTACAACACATTGTAGCATTTTTCATGAAAGGAAATTTTGATAGAGCTTTTCTACAACAAAAAAAACTACCTCCTTCTACAATGAGTCCAACACTCCAATTTATAGAAGAATGGGAAGAGGGAGAAGAGGAAAATGGAAATCCCAAAATATTTCCTTCAACTACTTTAAAGATGCATTAAATGGAGTGAAATGATTATATGTTACTTTAAAAAGGCTCCCCATACTATCCCAGGTGTTGTAGTAGAGAAAGAATTATGACCATGCCTCTTGATTGCACTCCCAACTACTAAATAAAACACTGTCATGAAACCAAAAACGTTGTTATGAAAAATATCCATGGCTATTTCTCATTAAACTCAAAAATTTACAGTGATTTCTAGTGTTTTTTTGTAGAATCCATGATTGCCAATGTAGAGAAGATAAATGATTTTTGTATTACTGCAAAAAGTTATGACGTTCTGAGTCCAGAGCTATTTTGGGGTCTAATAATGTGCATTGATCTATCTCATTTACAGTGCAATTGTGTCATTAACTGTCTGGAGCTGAATCACGTTTGGGAGTATTTAGATTCTATTTGATGCCCTCAGTTCAGGGATGCCAATTAAAATTTGATGTCAATTCAGGATGGTCTCAATTTTAGTGGAAAATCGGAGGTCGGAGTCAAAATCCCTTATGGCCATTGAAGTTCGGGAGGTCTATAAATTATGAATTTTCTCTCACTGCTCCTACTTCAGAAAAATCGGGGCCACATGTCCTAGCTTCCCGGACATTATTCATACATCAGATGAATTGTGCTTCCTTGTATCCTATGCAAATGCCATTGTTAATGGTATGAGCATTTTCGGTTTGCTAGGTGTTTTTATGTCATTTGATGGGAATGAGCATTAACTTGACTAGATCCTGAATATGTGTGTTATATCTAAATATATCTACCCTCAGGGAAAATTAAAATCGGAATTTCATTTTAGGATGTCAAATTTTATGAAAATCATAGCTCCTTTAAACTAGGATGTACAAATTTCCAACAGTAGAGGACATCGTGCTCATGTCAAAAGGTCCAATTTTACTGAAAATGGAGCTCAGAGTCAAAAGTTATGGCAAATTTGAAGTTCGAGAGGTCAAACTTTGAATTTTCTCTTCACTACGGCTATTTCAAAAAAATTAGGTCCGTGTGTCCTGGCTGTCTTAGACACATTCTTCCGCATTGGATGATTCAGGCTTCCTTGTCCTTGCGCATCCGCCATTGACCAGGCCATGAAGACCATTGACTTCTACATCAGCTGATTCCACTTAGCTTGGCTCCCTATGTGGCAATTTATCCTTTGCACATCCCACATGTACTTGTTGACCGACTATCCCAGACAAAAATCCCTACACCACCCACAATAGACTGAGTTCCAAAAGAATCAACTTTTTGCGTCTTGCGTGTCTTTATGTCCCTATTGTCCCACTGACCACCTAGGACAAAAATGTCTGATTTATCTGATTCCTTTGTATTTTGGCCCCAAACTTGGTACGACGAACCTTGGTATGACCCGCACTAGTACGACCCATAACCTCTAGACCCGCAATACATTAAAACAAGCCTGCGACCTCATTTTTTGGATTTTTCCAATTTTTTGCTAACTTGTTGGATTTTTTCTTGTTTAGGGAAGTTAGAGAGAAACCAAAGGGACCCCAAAACATGATTTTGGGCCTTAAATCATTTCTACTTGCTTGGGACTGAAGAATTTGGTACATGTTATAAAAATTACCTTGAGGGGTGAATTTTGGATAACAGTAGTCAAAATTATGTCAACATGATGCTTATAATTTTGAAGTATCTCATTACAACACTGGTATATACCATTAACTTGGTTTACAACTAGTTAAGAGTCACCAAATATACTAATTATTTTAACTTCTAAGGTAATGGGGGCTTGAAGACCTAACGCAAGTGCTTCATATTTAATGATATTGTTAGTATAATCAAAATATAGTTTGAAAGAAAATGGCATAAGCTCACCATAAAGAGGAATAATGATAACTCTGAAACCACCCCCACATTGAAATTTGGAACCATCAAAGAATAAGGTCATCTGGTAAATGATATCATCCAAAGAGAGGGTAATGATGGATTCATTAGGGAAATCAAAGATAGATGATGTATTTCTAGAGAGGGGTGTGTCTGCAAGTTCGTCAACAATGGTTTGTCCTTTGAAAAAAAATTTATGGGTGAATTCAAGATCTAGGTCTACAAGAAGCATGAGCTAACCTACAACATGTTGATGTTGGTAGGGCTTAGTGTGCATGTAGTATAAGGGGTTAGTATTGGTATAAAAAAAGGTGTTTTGGTTGAGTAGGTAATGAAAAAGTTTAGTGGAAAAAAACTAAGGATAAGTAGAGTTTTTCGGCATGAGTATATCTAATTTCATCGTCCAAAATCGTATGTCTTATATAATAAACCATTTGTTCCCTATGTTACTCATCGTGATGAGTGGGCATGGCACCTAGGAAATCATCAATAGCATAAATGTAAAGGTAAAATGGTTGGTCATCCTTAGGGGGAATGATCATAGGTTGTTTGAGCAGGTATTGTTGTAAGACATCAAAGGCTTTGTGGCATTCATCATCCCATTTGAAGGAGACATCCTTTTTAGGAGATGATGAAATGGATGACAGCGGTTAGAGAGCTATGAAATAAAAAAATGAATAGATTGCAACTTACCTTGTAAACTAAGAATTTTACGAAGGTTAGTAGGTTGAGTCATTTTGAGAATATCCTTGATTTTTGTTTGGTCAACTTCTATACCAAGAAAAGAAATGATAAAACCAAGGATCTTGCCAAAGAGAACAAAAAAGACACACTTCTTGGGTTGAAGACGAACATAGTATTTGATGAGATGGTCAAAGATGACCTTAAGTACTATAAGGTGTTTGGTCCGATGTTTATATTTGGCAATGAAGGTCCTCTACGTAATCTTCCAATATATGATGAATGATGTCATGGAAGATAAAAGTCATAGCCCATTTATATGTAGCACTAGCATTTTTAAGGCCAAAGGGCATGAATTGATAGAAAATGGTCCCCTAAGGAGCGATGAAGGTGGTTTTTTGTTGATCTTCTGGGGTAAGTAATGTTTGATTATAACCTAAGAAACCATCCATGAGTGATAACATCTCATGGTCAGCGGTAAGATCAACTAGTTGGTCAATACTAGGTAGAGGAAAGTTGTTCTTCGGGAAAGCTAAGTTAAGGTCATGAAAATATGTGAAAATGAGGAGTCCCCCTATCACTTTTGTGACATGAACGATGTTAGAAATCCATTGGGGATAATAAATGGGTAGGATGAAGGAAACCAAAAGAAGGTGCTGGAGTTCTTCTTTGACAAGAAGGGAAATGCAAGGATGCATTTTCCATAGCTTTTGTTTTATGGGTTTGGCTTCAGGAATAGTTACGATATTGTGCACCACAATGTTTGAGTCAATATAGGGCATATCCACATAGGACCAAGTAAAAGAGTTGCTATGATCTTGGCGGAAATAAGTAAAAGCTTCTTGTTCAACAATATCTAAAGATTGGTATATGTTTAGAATGCACGGGTCATCCTTAGTGTTAATATTGATTTCAGTGGTTGATTCATTTAACATGGTTTGTGTCTCAGAAGGTAATAACTGGTGAATATAAGAATCCTTCCACACTAAGGTAGGTGAGAATAGAATCATCATCCTGACATTGAATGATGTTAATAGAAGGTGTATTGTCATCAATCATGTCAGGATACATGAAGGGAAGGGAAGAGGGAGCCTTGCCATCACGTTGATAGGTTAGAGGTCCCATAGAAATGGTGTTTATGAAGATTTTTTTTATGAAGAATGGATTCTAGATCCATAGACTCCATGGGTGAAGGTGGTGAAGCTAGTAAATAGGGTGAAGAAGGGTTGTTGTCCTCAATGAGTTCAACACGGGATTTCTTAGAAGATCAGTTTGGCAAAGCCAATACCACTGCGGTCATTTATTTTTTATGTGTGGTACATGGGATTAAAATATGGAGAACCTTTTTCATATAAGCCAAATCCAAATCCCTTCCATGCACATAGCGATGGAGGAAAGTGTGGGAAAAGTGGTACGGTTGGTGAGAGATTGGAGGTCAGATGAAAATGGTTGAGTTTGGGAAGGTGGCTTAGGTGAGTAGGTCGAAGCATAAAGTCCCCCATACGTTAAGTGGGAGTGAATGTGGGGAGGACCATAAGGGAAGACCTCTCCTATGTGGTGATCATAACGAGGATGGTTGTGAAGGTTACCATACTCTTGAGGAGTAAGGAATGTGTCGATGTTATAAAGGTGGTATTCCCTAGAGTGAGACATTGAAAAACACCTGCTAAGGGATCAACATTTGATATGTGGGTATCGAGAATAGATGAATCACTAGGTGATTGGGAAGAAGTATCAGTTAGTTGAGAAGTGGATGGGTTAGCATAGAGTCGGGTCAGATGAAGAGGTTGCGGTAGTAGTGGGTATAGAGGAATTAGGTGTGGGAGAAGTAACATCAGCATTGGTGGATGGGATTGTGTGTGAATAAGAAGTGGCAGTAGTGGTAGATGCCTTAACAGGTATAAAGACATCATTAGATCAGTACAACATGTTGCGAGTTTTGAATGGCAAAGGTTCAGTGGGGATGGTATAGTTATGTCCTTCATGTTCTAATTTTACACAACGATGTAAGGTTAAAGGAACACAACCCATGACATGGATCCAAGGTCATCCAAGAAATAGGTTATACTAAAACTCCACCTCTAAGATATAGAATAATTCTGGGAATGGTACGGGGGCCCACACAAGTGTGGAGAATGATGGTGCCAAGGGTGGAAGTGATGGCATCATTGAATGAACGTAGCATAACTGGGTTATTATGCATGTAATTTTAAGGGATGCAAATTTTTTTGTGGGCGTGGGAGGAGATGATGTTGATGTTGGCACCACCATCGATCATAACACGTCGAACGTGAATATTATCAATATAAATAGAAATGAAAATGGCGGGATTAGGATCATCTGATTGGAGAGGTATAATCTTGTCATCAAAGAAACTAAGGGAAAATACTTGATGAGTGGTAGGGGGTGTAGAGGAAGGTGATGAATTGGTAAGAGAGGCCACGCAATGAGGGGTGATAATGGAGGCCATAGGTGTTGGTTCATTGGGTAAAACCTTGATGGATTGCAGAACCTCCATGAGGGACTATCGATGAGATTTAGAGGTTTGGACAAGATCATATAAAGACATTTTCATGGTGGATTGGTGTAATTGTTTTATCATTATACGATGTGTGACCCTATCAGAAATGGGGTATGTGGGTCCCCTAATGGTGATTTTAGGTACAGGTGTAGATCGTATGTTGGGCACATGATTAGGGGATGGGCTAGTTAGTTTCTCCTTTCCTTTGTCCATTTGGGTGCGAGTGGAAACTTAGATCATGTTAATATAAGGAAGAGAGGTGGATGAAGAAGGTATGTCATGAGTAGGTGTATAACGACATGAATGGATAAAAACCTAATGCTGGGGTAAGTATACCTAGTTTTTTGAAAATGATGTAGGGCACACTGACATTTTGGTGGGTTTTTAGCGAGCTCTCTTATGCAGACCATGTTGGTCTCAAATTTTAGAGGTGGATAAAAGGGTTGTGGAGGTGGTGATGTAGTTCATTGAGTAGGTAGTGGGCGAGGATGTGTGGTGATAGATGGGGGTGGAATAGGGTCCTCATCTAAAAGATGATCATCATCAATTTTTTTTTCAAGAGGACAAAGTTGGAGAAAAATGGTTTTTAGAGCCTTACAATTGTCTACATCATGTCCTGGCACATGATGCTAGGCACAAAATTTAATATCATCAAACACTTTTGGTTTGGGTTTGAGTGGGTCATAAGGTCTAAGGGGTGGTAATGTGATGACAAAGGTATCTAAAAGGTTAGCTAGAATGTTGACATAATAGCTTGCCAATGGATCACAATGTGAAGTGAGTGTGGGTCTTGATTGAATTTTGGGTGATTGTGATGTACGAGGTGTAATAGGAGGTGGAATACAAAGGTTGAGATCAGGTTTGACCACTAGTTTAGTAGATAGTATTATTTTAGGCTTTGACTCTAACTTATTGCGTAGAGGCATAATAGATGAACTAGTAATGGAAGGTGTTGTAGGCTTAACTAACTCTTTGGAAGGTAGTGTTTTTTTCAATTTATGTTGCACCTTCCTAGGTAAAGTTGAAGGAGGCGTATGCGATATAGTGGGGAAAACAGATGGTGGAAGAGGATGAATTAGCCAAGGTGATTAAAGAGGTGCAATGAATGTTGTTGGGCTAGAAGGTACGTGTTGAACAGAAGGAAATATCATAGGTACTGACATTGTTACTATAAGTGGTGGGGGTATAGGTAGTAAGAAATATGTGGGTAACGACAAAGGTGTATGATGTGCTAATAGGTTGGGTGTAATAAAGGATTGTGATGAAGAGGCGGGCTACTGCACTTTTGATTTTCCTTGGATAGGCAGTTGTTTGGCCAAGGTCGACAGGTGAGGCCTTAGGATAGAAGGAAGGGGAGAAGGCAATAAAGGCATAGTGGGTGAAACTGGTTTATGTCACCTAGAAGGTTGGGTCTTCCTTTTAGGTGGAGGAACGGTTTTTTTGTGAGTTTGGGAAGATGCAGCTAAATCTAATTTAATGGGAAGATGAAATAGACTTGATGTCATCATGACACCCAATGTGGGAATGGGTCTAGACATGGGGGGAAGTGTAGGTACAGGTATGTTCTTAGGCATAGGAATAGGTTTAGTTGTTGGTAAAGGTTTGGATGCAGGTGGGGGCGATGAAGAAGAGGTCATTTCAACATGCATGATCATAGTTGATTGGGTTTCCTGAAATACCTTTGGATAAATCATGACGGTATCCATAGGCAAAATTTACATTTTAGTTGAAAAGGGGAGCCGAAGGCATCCCCAAAGCATGGAAATATCAACATAATCCAAGCATTCATCCAGGTGTGAAAACAACACTATTGTAAGAGAAGATGACGTTGTCTTAGTAGAAATATCTATAAAATATATCTGTGAGATAGGGAACTGGTTGGCTTAGGAATCTGTGGGTAAGAGCACCGAGAGAAGATCAATGGGATCCTGGAATGCTGATGGGTAATTGTCACCAACGGGAAGTGACGCATCTAAAGGATCCCCTATGGGTAAGGGATATTGCATGTGGGATGAGGTAGGTTCCTCTTTTGTGGAGAGGAAGGTGAGTGTGACTCCCCTGTGGGTAGGAGAGTTAACACCATAGATTGTTTGTTAGGTGACGAGGTGGGTGGTAAATCTTCAACAAGTGTTGCAACTCCTTCATTTGGTTTGAAGTGGGATATGGCTAGGGGAACTCCTATGGTTTGGTAAAGGAGTAGATCATTGTAAGGAAACCTCCAAGGAGCTCGTTCTAGAATCTCCTTGGATAAAGGAGGGGAAAGGGAAATGATACTTATTGGAGGGCTAGGATAATGGTCAAATCAAAGTATGGACTATCACGGAAATTTATTCTCTCATTGGATTCTTTACAAATTTTAATGACCATGAGGGGGAACCTACATCTCTAGGAACCCACTTATTGAAGATATGAATAATCTGATCTTCAAGTGTTGGTTTTCAGGTCTCATTCCTTTATCTGTTTGATCTTTGTTATTAGGATTTTCCTAGATCAGGCCTGTTCTTATACCTCAGGTTGTGCACCTTGGAGGCATGTTTAATCCTCTCTCATCCATGATAGATTACAATAGTTAGGATATCCTTATCTAATTCATGACATAGAGGCGAGGAGATAAAAAATAGTATGTGGTCATTATGGTTGCAAGAGCAATGGATCTGACCTTAAGAAATTCTTATTGTGGTTTACAGAATAAGGCTAAGTTAAACAGATAATGGAGCTGTGATTTTGGATTCCTTCATCTGAAGTTTATTACATTTTGAATGGGAAAATTGAGGATTTTATTGATTAGAGGCTCATGAGATGTGCTATGTCTTTAAAACTACATTGTAAGATCCTTTGGATTTTACCATTTGTTTTATTTGAAAGGAAGTATAGATTTTCCACTTTGTAATTTCAATAAAAGGTAGAGCTTTTTTACGCAATTGAATTCTTCTTTCTGGGAAGGATTACAACCAATTTTTTAGTTTTCGCGTATGGTATCTTCTGAAAACTATCAAAGTACGGATGGTGTTGATGATGAGTTACCTAGTAATTCCTGTGCCTAGAAATCAAGCATTAGTGAACTATCTCCCATATTTAAGTGGTTCATTGTAAGCTCTAATGCCTGGATTGAATAGTTGGTTTATGAAGCTAAAATTGTTCAATGAGTGAGAAAATACTCCTTTTCACTAGATTCATTTCGTACAAAGTCGTGTTGATTTCTATATTTAAGTTAGATGCAGAAACATTGAAATGTGACACGTGATTGAACCATGGTATATAAGTAAATTGAGCCACTTGGTTAAATGAGTAACAGTGAATGCTGGTAATTGGCCTCTATTACAATAATACTATCCAAAGTCCTATGACACTTACAATTGTCAAACATGGTGTTCGATGGTTTTTAGAATAAAATCCTCATCGATTCCATGACACCCATCGTATTTAATGACTGCAAGTTGTGAAAATTTTATCCTTATAAACTAGTTGATAACGGTGAATTTGGAAATTGATCACCACTCTAAATGCACATCTCTATGGGTAACTGGGAATAGAATGGAAAAAAATGCTATCCCACACAAGGTGTCACCATTGTATTGCACTTATTTTCATAGGAAGGAGTCCATTGAGATTATATAATCACTGATGCTATCCAATATGCTAGGATTACCTTTTGCCAATCATAATTTGGCTACTTAGGTATAATTTTGTTATCTCCTGGAGCACCCCCTACAGTATCAAGTGATTCCATGATGAAAAGTATATGTGGACGACATCCCAGTATTGGTGTTGAGTATGAGACAATGGTAGAAAGCTCTATGGATGTATGTGGAGCATATCCCACATTTGTACATAGATAGACTTGGGGGTTTTCTGGTAATATGTATAAGAGAGGTGGGGTAGTCATAACAAATCTTTTGCAATTGGGGGTACAAAATAAATGGGATCTGAGAGGACTTTTATACAGAATGGATTATGGGTACTTTACACCATTGGGTAGTGTACAATGTCATACATAGGTATTGTAGGTATAATTAGATCCTATTAAGGTGGCTAGTAAATTAGGATGATTGGGACAGGTTGTGGTTGAAACAGAAAAAAATCCTCTATGATTTTCTAGGTACATGAAGTTGATTGGTGCAGACCTATTGGAAAATTCTGGTTATACTAAACCTTTGCAAGGTAGTAACCAGCAAGGCCTAATGAAGCTAGTCTAGCTAACCATGGACATTTCATTGGGTGAAAGGACAGGGGGATGCGATACGCAGCTGTCGTATACTTAGGGATCTTGATGAAATTCCTATAGACATGGGTCAAGATAATGTGTAAGGCAGTTTTGGCGTGGTCATCCAGAAAGAAACCCATTTGCACAACATATACCAGCCCATCAAGGTTTCTCTTTATAATGGGATGTGTGGGGTCCAAGACTAGGATGGAAGATACTTATGATGGGTTATTCAATGATTGGTTAAAGTATATGGAATATACATGTTGGTTTGAATACAAGTCACAACCATTTGTCCAGTATATTCTTGATAAAATATTCTTCATCAAATTCATAAAAGTGGCAGGTGCATTTGTCAATCCAAAAGGTAAAATTATGAATTAATATTGCCCATACCTTTTTCTAAAAGTTGTTTTATGTATGTCTTCATCCTTTATTCTTAGCTGATGATACCTAGACTGAAGATCTATTTTAGAATACATTGATGCACTATGCATCTAATCAAATAGATCATCAATTATAGGAAGTGTATATCGGTTCTTAATTTTTGCTTTGTTTAAGATTATGTAATCGATGCACAATCTAAGTGTACCATCCTTCTTCTTCACAAAAATTACCGGTGCTCCCCAAGGTGAGACAAATCGATCTCATCAAACCTTTTGACAAAAGTTCCTGCAAATAAGCCTTAAGATTTTCTACCAATTCAATCAAATGAAATCATTCTATAGGGTGCCTTGGATATAGGCTCAGTTCTTGGTTTGATCTCGATTGTGAAGTCAAACTCTCATTTGGGCGGAAGACCCAGTAACTCTTTCAGAAACATGTCACTAAAATTTTGTAACAATGGATATCTTTCCATGAAATCATTACCTTCTTTAGTGGTTGCAAATGTTTTTACTACATACAAGGTACAACCTTTGTTTTTGGCCTTTTTAAGTTACATAGATGACAACTTCCTAATTGAAATCTCACGTTTTACACCCCAAAATACTGTTGTTTTCTATAGATCATCTAAATAATTAATCTATTTTTCAAAATAGTCAACCTTTTCTTTATGCTCTGTTAGCCAATTAACACCTATGACTACATCATAAGACCCCAAATGAGCAACGTAAAGGTCAACTTCTGTAGAAAAACTAGGCAAGTCAAGGACTACTCCAAAAAGACACATACTAATTATATGAAAAACATTATTTCCATAATGCATAGCGCATGTTTTATCCATTTTTCAGCTTTTATTTTTAATTTCGAAGCTAAACTAGTAGAAATAAAACATTCAGTATCTCCAGTATCAAAAATTATAATCACAGGTATAATGAATAACTTACCCATAACTTCTATTGGTTTGTTTTGTTTTTTAGCTTGCTTGTCAGCTATTGCAGCGTGTATCCTATGCTACTAAGTACGGTCATCCTTATTCAAAGTGAAAAGAAACATTGAGGTACAATGATGTTGCCGTAATTAAAAAAACCTCTAATGGTAAATCCATAGAAACCCCGAATTGTATTTCTAACCAACAATGGTTAAATCGTTTCACGTAGGATTCTTAACTAACATTAATGAAATAGATAAGAGGTAGTAGGCCAATTTTTATACCTCATTGTGATGTCAGTTGAAGGTTATTTTTGCATTTTGATTTTTTGATCCATTGACTATTATGCAACACCTAGGTACTTCCCCCATTGAGTGTTAATAACATGAGGAGACTACCTGAATGCACATTATCACCATATCACTAGATAGAGTCCTCGATTTACATTACTCCTATTACAATTAGAGAATACCTAGTGATCAGCTTGATGGATCCATGGGAAGGGCATAGCAAAAAGTTTCATTCTGAACACTGTGATATTTAGGTAGCACTTCACTATCTTCACTTGAATTAATGCTATTTGTTGGGCCCCTAATATTAGCCTACCAAATCTTAAAGGCGCATAGGCATGCACATGACAGGAGGAAGCACGCAAGTATAGGCATGAAATGTGTGAAGAGTTCAAAAAGGCTTCTTGAAGAACTATAGGACATGCGCACTGCATGAAGCACAATTCAGGACTTAGCCATTTTTGGCCTTTTAGGGACCGAACACGATGAAGAACGTGTTCCATTTGGATAAGGTTCTAGCCTGGTGACAGGGTTTCCTAGAAGGAATATACCTTGCGATAGAAAGATCTAGAAAACATCATAATCATGAAAGCACAGGCCTGGAGAGGCATGCGCCTGGGGTGACCCACACCTTGACACTTGAGGGCAAGATCTAAGTGGCTGCAGAGGAGTTTGTTAAATACTCATGCAGATGCCTATTTATACGATGTACCCTTGGATAAAGAAAAGTTTGATGAAATGAGGTAGTGAGAGCTCTGCAGGATTACTATGAGAACTATGGGATCTAAAATGGGTAGATGCATTCAAGGAAGAATGTAATGAGGGAAATGGGGAGTTGAAATTTTTTTTTAGGTGAGAATACATGTATGGATCCAGTGATATGGCACATGACTACGGTCTGCCTCTCTGTGATGTTTTTTAAGTAATGCTATGAATGAATGTGATAAGGTTACCATGATAAAATGTATTAAGACTATCTTTCTCTGCATATTATCTGCGTGTTTCTACTTGCTCTTTCCTGTTCATGGATAATCATGAATGCTTGCTTAAATGGTCAAGTCTATCAGTAGTAGATGTACAACTTCTAGTTATATTAATTCTTGTTGCAGTGCTTTGTTTTTGTTATGACTAAAGGGGTATAGAAGCCCTGTGGTTCTTGAGCTCTATAGCCCTTCATTTCTTGTTAAATCACTAAGTCACTAATCATGAGAGTTATGCCTTCCCACTAAACTCACATAAAAGAGAGACTCGGCTCCCTCTCACATGCCTCGGGTGAGTGCCCAGTGCCCACTAGGTGATAGGCCGACATGCATGAGGTTCCCTTGTTCTTGGTGGGTGCAAAAATGACTACATCTTGTTTCCATTTCCGGGACCTCTTTTCGAAGTTGTAGTGGAACATGGCATACATCATGATCTGTGTAATGAGTGATGATAGAATGATTAACACTTGGAAAGGTGTTGAATCATTGGTTTAAAAGCATGGAGGATGAATTCACTTAGAGATTCAACACTAGACCCTAGGTTTGATACGCAAAGATGGGTGGAAGAGAACTCTTTACCATGAGTTGTATGAAACTTTATTTCTGTTGTTTCCCAGTGGAGTTATTGAATGGCTCTTGGCTTATACATCTAGATCAGGGTGGCATTATAGATCATACCCTTGGACCCAAGAAACATATCAAAACTTGCAAGATGCTGATCTAACGTGGACCCGTGCTATAGATCATTGGTGGAAAGGATTACTGACTAGCTACACTATAGATATACGCCATTTCCACGTATTCCTGTCTAGAAGTTGCTGAGTTTGAGTTCTTGCAGAGATCCCAGAGGATCATTTCTACATGCTATTCCCCTATAGCTAATCAAAATCTTGATGGTAACCATGGGTTTAGAGGCATTTCCTATGGCCGGATAAACCACTCTGAGCACTTGGCAAGGAAGCCATGTTGAGGAAGGATGGCTGATATAATGATTAAAAAGGAAAGGGAGGAGAGATGGCTCAAGTATAACGAAGCGTGTGAAAGGGAGATCGACAGATAACATAGGATTACAAGTGGGTTATGGAGCTTAGACATGGTGGAAGGGAGTTGAGGTTCACGTAGAGGATGTGGAACCTAAACAGTCTATGTGGTACCCCATCTTGGTAAGCGCGTGAAGACAAAACCTTGCGGCTTCTGATGAGAGTTCGTCGCATATAGAGAGAAGAGATGTTGGTGCACATCTGACCCCACTTAGCAACAGGACCTTGGTGCTTAGTTTTTTCAAATGAGGGAAGAGTATAATTAATCCATTTGATATTAGTGGAAGCAACTGATTGGTGCCTAGAAGATATAATTTCTCATTTGGGACTTCTATGGCTTCACACACTATTCCAGTATTTGGTGGAATGTTTAGACAAGGCATGTATATAATTGGTTTTGGAATTACGTTAGGAAGTGGTGAGGAAATACAACTAGGAGTGGCACTATTTCACAAACTATCATTGCATAATTTAGTGGAATGACCGGAGCATTCGGCATGACAAGTACAGGCCCTGTACCTAACACAGGAGGATATGGAGGTAGAAGTGGTGGAGCTAGTGGCTCAAGATCTAGTGGGTCTAGCGGAGGGGGAATCACCAGAGGAGGGACTAGATCAGGAGGATAAGGGCCTCATCCACATCCTTAAGTCTTTTTTGAGATGTCTTTACACTTACCAAATTATATTGGGATAGAAGATGTCATAGAGCATGTGCATAAGTGTGAGCCGCTATGGCGTACGAAGGGGATCACGACCCAGGATCGAAAGGCCAGTCAATTTGTGACAACTTTACAAGGATGTGTGCATAGTTAGTATAGAAAGTATGACCCTCATCAGACTGTTGTGGATTATACCGCACTGAGAAATGTGTTCTTGGAGGAATTCCACATACCTGAGTTTGAACAGAAGAGCATTAGCTCTCTCAAATAAATCTAGCAAGGAATGGTAGAGAGTGTGTGGGAATATGATGCACACTTTAAAACTCTTTTATCTAAACTCTCTTATGATATCCACCCTTCACAACATAATCAGTGGTTTATCGGAGGGTTGATCACACCCTTTAGGATGGCTCTATCTCATAAAACATTCACGGACCCACGCGAAGCATTGGAAGCTGCTTTGCATGTTGAGGTAGTTGTTAGTGTTGACACTGGTGTTATTCCATTTTTGTAGGCTCAGATCGCTGCGATGGCTAAGCAATTGGAGAAATTATCTGCCAACACAGCTCCAGAGACTCGTGGGGGAGTGTGGTGCATATATTTTAACGTAGAAGGGCACACAAAGGATAATGGCAGGATATGTACTCAAAAGGTGGTACGCTCCGTAGTGGTAAATTGCAAAATATGTCACAAGGACCATGATGCAAGTAGGTGCCCCCTTTTTTAGTGAGCAATCCGTAAAAACGTGTCTTGTTATTACAAGATATGTACCTCAACCACACATGACACCAAGGATTATAGATTGATTGACCAAATTCATGAGGCAATTGATCTTGTTGTGTGCTAGAATGGCCTTGCTAGTAGTTCCAAACGAGATGAACGTCATTATGAAGAGCACAGAGAAGGAGGTCTGCGTGGAAGAGGGTTTCATGGAGGATTTTGTGGTCATGGTAACCGTGGGGGAAGAAGTGAGTTCCCATGTGGAACATGCTTTAATTGTGGAGCCACATACCATTATAAGCGCGAATGTCCAGATCTTCTATAATGCTCCTGGTGTGGAAAAAAACATAAGTATGAAGAGTACCAGGAATTATATGAACATATGAGTCAGTAGTACCAGAAGGATAAAGGCACTACCATGGTGAGTATTAAGAAGGCTGATGGACAATGGCTCCTGTAAGTAGTATGTGAATCAGAACTAGAGCCTGTTATGGTAACAACAAGGGAAAAGTCCACACATGCAAGGGAAGAACCTAGACAGAGACCTCTAGTTTTGAGGGAAGAATTAGTACATGGGAAGTATCCAAACCCATCTCACCAGAAAGAAGTCTACCAGGAAACCATGGATGTAGTTCGAAGCTTAGAAGGGGACATCCAATGCTTACAAGAGAAAACTAGAAAAGATGAGCAAAGAAGACCAGTAGAAGCACTAAAGGATGACTTGGACAAGGTTAAGGAGGTGTGTAAACTGCTGAGGTAGGAGAATATTATTACCCTACAAGGAGCACTATTGAGAGAAAAGGTACCACGCATCAGGGAAGAACAAGAATGGTAGATCCTACATGCAAACCTCCCACCTCACAACCTTGATTATGACAAAGAGGTCACCTTAAATGTAGTAGTGGATGGATGACTACTTAGCAACATCCTCATTGACACAGGCAAAGAGGTTAATGTTCTCACTCTAGATGCCTGACATCAAATGGGAAGACCTACATTATAGCCATCTTCAAATGTGCTGTATATGGCAAATAAGACAAAGGCAATGCCCATAGGTGTCTTGAAGGATGTGACCATTACCATTCAGGGGACTAAGTTCACTAGGGATTTTGAAGTCTTGGCACTTGCCGAGGTGGATAATTTCCCAGCATTACTTGGGCGCCTGTGGTGCTATAAAAATAATGTAGATCTCCAGTTTAAAAAGGGGTACATAAGCTTTGAAGACAAGGAAGAGAGGGTGATTATACCACTTTCTAATGGAAAGTCCACCCCCTATACTAAACCGCTTCGAGAGGATGTCCTAGATAGAATATATGTGTGCTCTATAAGAGATCCAGAGACCATCCACCCTACAGAAGGAGTCATCCAGTTTGATGATGCTCAATCTATCAGTGATACTACCAGTATAGCATGTAATAATTGGGTGCATGGGACTTATGAATTGATTGGGTGGCATCTGAAAGGATTGGTAACCAGTGTAACCATGGTGTGTATAGTTCAATGCCTGGTAGGAAAATTAATAACCAAGTATTCTAGGGATGCATACCCTGAGGTCTTTTTAAGAGAAATGGAAGCTCAATGGAGGGAGGTTGAACGACGAGGTATGCTAGGTTATGTTTTGATAGGAATAGCAGTAAGGTGGTGGGCCATGCATAGTGAAAATTTGTTTGAGTGACATGAAATTAGAATTGCACTCACTGTTCGATTCTCGAAGAGCAACATACCCACTGCTATCAAGGATTACAATGGCAATGAACCTGCCTCTTCCCACATCCAGGCATGTGAGAGGGTCTGGGGAGAAGGTGCAGAAACTTTACCACCCTCCCTTTGGGTGCACAAGCTATATTCAACGCTACAAGGTTGTGTGTGCACTTGGTACATCCATTCTAAAACTCACCGCCAAACAAGAAATTGACAGGAATTAGCGGTTGACCTGGCTCACACATTCGAGTACCGAAGTACCACACAACTGGTTGATGAGGTGTTGCAAACTATCAATCACCTCACTCTAGAGGATTATGCCATGGTGGAAGATAGATTAGTAAAATTACTTGGGGGACCTAGCTTGGAAGCATGGTTCAAAGAGGAGGAACCAAAAGACACACAATTCAAGCATGCATGTGCTGAAAAGGAGAAAGGAAATATGGTATACATTATTGATGGGGAGGAGATGGAGATCCTGAATGTCGACCATTCAGTTAGGATGCACGAAGTAGTTGAAAGTGTAGATGCATGTGTGCGCGTGTATCATGAACCACTCAAAACCAAGAAATTTAACATCGGCTCAGAGAAGGAGCCCAAGAAAGCTATCATTGGGGACTAGTGGTCAGACAAGGAAGTATCAAAGATCATTGATCTTTTACACGAATTCGAGGATTTATTCCCACATGGATACCATGAGTTGAAATGCGTCCACCATTCATTGGGGGAAATGAGGATAAAATTGAAAGATGGTGTGCACCTGGTCAGGAAGAGGCCTTACAAGATGAATCCTAACATGCGCATAAGGGTTAAAGAAGAGCTAGACAAAATGATAGCATCTGGTATCATTAAGGCTGTGGAGGAATTAGAATGGATAAGTCCAATGGTGATTAACATAAAGAAGAATGGGTGGATTAGGATATGCGTGGATTACAGGGAATTGAACGTTGTTTGTATCATAGATCCTTTTCCCACCCCCTTCACTGAAAAGATTTTGGAAGGAGTTGCCGGGCACGAGGTCTATTTTTTTACGGATGGATTCTCAGGATATCACCAAGTAAGGATTACTAAGGAAGACCAATAAAAGACAACTTTTTCCACCGAGTGGGGAAGATTTGCATACATGATCATGCCCTTTGGATTGAGGAATGTGCCCGCTGTATTTTCGCGCATAGTGGTACAAACATTTAAGGACTTCATCCATAAGTTCCTTCAAGTATATTTGGATGATTGGATAGTGTATGGATTGGTAAGGGACCATTGTGATAACTTGAGATTGATGTTTGAAAGATGTTGGCAGTTGAGGATTTCCCTCAACATCAAGAAATGCATCTTTGCAACTCCTTTTGGAACATTGTTGGGGCATATCATATGTAAAGAGGGATTACTGGTGGATCCCATGAAAGTTGCAGTTATTGTGGCATTAGGGGAGCCCACCATCCAAAGTGTCGTACGTGGATTTCTTGGACACATTGGGTACTACAGAAAGTTCATTAAGGGATATGCCTAGATTGCCATGCCTTTGGAGATATTGTTCAGACACAAGAGTTCCTTTCAGTGGGGATAGGGGCAATAGCGGGCATTTGACACTCTAAAATAAAGGCTTATCACCACAACTATTCTATGATTCCCATCATGGGATAAACCTTTCCATGTCCACTTAGATGCCTCTGGTACAATAATAGGAGGCATTCTTGCTCAACCAGGAGAGGGGATTGTTGATCATCCTTTGTGTTTTGCAAGTAGGAAGTTGACACCAGCATAATAGAATTATACAACAATTGAGCGTGAGGCATTGACAACGATCTACATGCTCCACAAATTTACGCAATATCTATTGGCAACTCCTTTCATATTCTACACTGACCATCTGACCTTGAAGTATCTAGTAAACAAAGTAGTGTTGTAAGGGAACATATGCCATTGGGTTCTTCTATTTTAGGAATTTGAATTCAAAGTGATGGTAAAACTGGGAAAGAAAAATTGTGGGCCAGATCATTTATCAAGGATTGATTCAGGAGAGGACATACAGAGTATCGAGGAAACCATGTCAAATGTAAAACTGTTTAGGTTGTAGCACGCACCCTCAGAACTAGAAGGCATTGCTATCTTTCTCAAGGAATGTGTGGCACCCGAAGGAATGAATGCTTTGGAAAGGAAAAGGTTAGCCATACATGCAACGCCCTTCATGTTGATCAATGGGGATTTGTATAAAATGGGCCGCGATGAGGTCCTACGCCGGTGTGTACTAGAACATGAACAAATAGCTATAATAGAAGAAGCCCATGGTGGGATTGCTAGAGGACATTATGTAGGGAATGCAACTACACGCAAGATCCTAGTCACTAGAGTATGGTGGGAAACGATTCACTAGGATTGTATTGAATTTTGCAAGGCCTATGACCACTGCCATTGCCTGAGAAAACTTGGAAAAAGGGATGAGATGCCCTTGCACCCCGTCGCCAGTGCAGAACCTTTTGAAAAGCGGTAAATATATTTCATCGGACCAATCTCACCAGTTGTGTTAAGGACTAACTCGTGGTATATTATTACCTATACTGATTATCTGACAAGGTGGGTAGAGGCCGTGCCCACTAGGGATTGCACCGCAGCCACGACTACTAGATTTTTATGGGGGAACATTATCAGTAGGTATGGGTTCCCATTAATTTTAACAAGTGATAGAGGCACTCACTTCTTAAATGAAACAATCAGGATCCTATTGGTAGAATTCATGGTAGCCCGTCACAAGACAACCCCTTATCACCCTCAGGAAAACAGGACTACAGAGGCATTCAACAAAATCCTTAGTCACACGTTGACTAAGATATGTGACATAGGAAGGCAGGATTGGGATGACAAGGTGTCAGCAGTCCTTTGGGCATATAGAACAACATATAAAAGGTTGAACAAGGCCACACCATTTCATTTGGTGTTTAGCGCGGAGGCTATTTTGCTGGTTGAATTTATGCTACCATCGCTACGTATAACATGTGCAGGAGGGTTGGACGATGAACAAGCACTGGAAGATAGAATTGATGAGTTGATAAAGTTGGATGAAAGGTGCTCACTAGCAAGATAGAGCCAAATAACTAAAAAAGCTAAACGAAAGGCATGGCACAACCTCCACATTAAAAAAAATAGTTTGAGGTTGGCCAAATGGTATTGTTATATGATTCTAAATTTCTACGCCTACCTAGAAAGTTGAAGGTGCATTGGTTGGGTCCTTATGTAATTTCATACATCCTTGATTCAGGCACGTGCCATCTACAAGTGCTGGATGGAACAAAATTACCTGGAAAATTCAATGGGAGTAGGCTAAAGCCCTACTATAAATAATGCTTCTTGGTGTTTGTAAATAAGACAGTTCTTCCAGTTAGTTTAGAGTTTCCTTTTATGCTTTTCCTTTCTTATTTTTCCCTTTCACGTTGTTGTCTTGTTTTTCACCTTGGGCACTGGTAACCTTATTACTTGTTAAACTTATGATTACGCAGACGACCACACATAGATTTAGTGTGGGGTGAGGTGATGAAGAGAGGCATGAAGTTATTCTACAGGAAGATTGAGTTAGTAGACTGTTCAAACTGGCCCTATTGAAAAGATGCATTAGGAAGGCGGATGGATGAAAAAATAGATTTCCATTGAAAATCCACGTACAAAGGAGAAAAAGAACAAAAACACGAGGTAGGTGAAAGAAAGAATCATGAGGATAGAAGAGGTGCCTTTGGTGCTGGTAACATGTGCAAATTTTTTTTGTCAAGATGGATTGTCTACGCGCCAGAAGGTTGGAAAATTTTTCACGCAAGGATTGGGTACGGGTGAAAAACATTTCACTCAAGGATTGGGCACACAAGAAAAATCATTGAATTTGGGTTTGTTTGAAAACACCGCATTAAATATTATTGTACGGTGGTAGGTAGCCTAGCCTTTAATGCGTAAAAGTGGGAAAAGCTATAAATACAAGGATGGTAAGTTCATTATTTTACTTTTTTAAAACAAGGAGAACAATTTTATTTCAAGAGCTAGGGTTTGAGAGCTAACTCATGTGAAGGAGAATCTCAAAAACTCGCACGCAATCAGTCTAGTTGATCTACAAACTAGAGAAAAAGTGATTTACGGGTGTGAGGAAAGTTGTGAAAGAATGTCATGATTGAAATAGGGAAATCATAAATTAGGGTTTGTACCCTAGGGCACAGGGCGCGTGAAGAAAACTCTCAGACAACTCGAAGGCAACCAAGGAATGCAAGCAAAGTGTAAAATGATGGCCACGAAACTAGTTGATAAGCTAGTAGTGTAATCTAAGAAGGGAAAGGGGAAGAGAAAAGGAAAAAAGAAAGAAGATGAAATCCCCTTGGATACCAATGAGGAATGGTACTCAGAGATGCAATACCTGGATGGGGTTTTTCTAGGGAAAGAGTGGGATTCCCACATCAGACAAATGACCATAATTGATTACAATCACTGGTCACGTATAATTACAAAGGAAATGGCGTTAGAGCTGGTGTACCCCACAAACAAACAAACACTTGACAGGATGCCAATTTACAATGATGTAGTCAAGGTGAAAATGGAGAAGGTAGGGCTTCTCTAGCTTTACGAGTTTCCCTACTTCAGAAAGCCTGAGTGCTTATACTAATGGTTATTGATGCACGTGTAAGAATATTTTTTACTTCGCAGGGCACAAGATGCGCATAACCCCACAACTAATCTCACACTCTAGAGGCCTGAGCTATAAAGGGGACACGATCCTAGATGACCTCCATGATGAGGGGGAAATAAAGGAAACCATCACATCCCAGGATTATAAGAAGGGATCGAGGTACTACGACGTCGCAGATATCAGTGATTCGGTGATGAAAATGGACGCGCACCTCATTTCCAAGCTAAATGGACAAGAGAGGTGGGCCCAGGTGAGAAATCCCTAGTTGAATGTCTATAGAAAGGTCGTAGAAGGCACCGTGTACAATATCTCCTAGTACATAGCAGACGAGATTATAAGTAGCATGGAGAACAAAGAAAAGATACTGTTTGGGAACATTCTATTAACCATTGTGTTCTTAGAAATCAAGGTGCTAGATGCATTTGATAAGTTCGTATGGGATTACCCTAATAAAGACCCTTCATCCACAGATAGGTTCAAGAAATATACTTTTGAGTCAATGACAGGGGTACACAAGGTGCACTTGGATAAATGGTATACGAATCTTAGGAACGCATTCGAGGTAGAATGGTGGATCCTAGAGAAACTCCCCGTGATGACTGAAGGAGAAGCAAAGTTTGTGGTGTACCAACACTTCTACATTGGTATATTTATCTTGGTGGATGGTAGTTGGAGTCCCTGGTGCAAACTCCCCTTCTCATTTACTGCCCAATTCTTCCAGGTAGGGGTAAACAGATATAAGGAGTCAAAGAAGTTAAGACTCAACCTGTCCACCCTCGACAGTGAACACAAAGAGATGAGGAAGAAGCTGGTCTATCTAGGAAAGCACGCGTACATTAAAAGGTACATGTCGCAGGACGTACACATCATAAGGCTGATGACCTTACCAATTGTTGAGAGTGTTGCTATCATAATTTACCTGTGCATAAGGCCAAAGTTTTAGAAGGGCGCATACATAGAAAATAAAATATCCATCCCAGACGACCCCATGGGAAGGAAGAAGCCAGCGCTAAAGCGCAAGGAGAAAGAAGAAGAAGAGGAAGAGAAAGGGGTGATGGGGAGGCAGGATGTAGGTACCATGGGGCCAAGTACCTATGTCTGGAAGAAGAGAAGAATGGTGGTCAAGGAAAATACCTTGGAGCCTACAAAGCCACCATCCCCTGAAGAACCTTTAGATGAAGAAAAGACAACATCCCCCACTCTAGAATTTTTGGCTAGAGAAGAAGAATAAGGAATAGAGGAACAAGGGTCTGAATATATGAACGACCTGAATGTCTATGTAGGAAAAAGGGATGATGATGAAGGGGAGGAGCTAGAGGTGGATCAAGAGCCAATTAATATCCATGAATTAGAAGGAGAGGAGGCTAACAATGAAAATTATGCCTTCATTTTTGTAAGGAGGAAAGATGACTGAAGGGAGGAAGGCATGCATGATGAAGAGGGGAGTGAAGTGGCTAGTACCAAGGAATCATATGTGCCCAAGCTCACTCAGGAGGAGTTGGATGAGAAGGCAACAAGAAAGGTAGAGAAGATAATTGATTCCTTGGTCAATAAAGAGTTGGGGCACAATGCGGACCTTGTGCTTAGCGAGTTCAAAAAGGAATAGAGGGAGAAGAGTGGAAGTAGCATGAAAGGACCAACTCTCTCAATAACTATTCCTAAGGGCATGCGCATGCGGAGTAAACACACGGAAGGGGGAAGGATAATGATGAGTTACATTGATGACCCTAACAAATTTTTACATGCGCATTTCCAAAGTACCGTGCCCTTCATGGAGCTCACCACTGTGGAGTCCTTTGACCCTAAGGGTGGATACCCGCGAATAAGGAAAATTCTATCTTGGGCATTCGACTCCCAGCTCGATGAGCCTTAATTCAAAATTAACCAGGGAGTGGTATTGAAGCTATCCAAAGGAAAGGGGGACAACCCCATTATAAAAACGTAGCAACTATCAGATGAGAAAGTGTGCAACATGCTGAAAAAAGTCTCATTGGAAATCAAGGCTAGGCTCTTCGGTAGAAATGACAGGGTTAGAGCCCTGGCAGACCAGCTAGAGAAAAGGAAGGAAGAACTAGTGAAGCTGACAAAGGATCTCATCCTGGAGAAATTAATCAGCATGCAGCTACAGAGGGAGCTTCAGGAGGAAAAGGCCAAGGTGCGCAAAGTTTCCAAGAAGGTGGAGCTCATCTCCCAATCAATTATCATGAAGCACCCAGACCTTAAAACTCCTACATAAAAGTATAGATCCTCCCTGGAGGGCCTAGAGGACTTGACTCGGATCCTCACCATGGAGAGGCAGCCCTTGGCTTTAGAGTCGGAAGAAGAGGTAGCAATGCGCTTGGAGAAAGAAGACAAGTTGAAGGTCATCGCACTCATGGCCAAATACAACAAGGTGCTTGCCAACATAAGAATAGCTACACAAACCATGGGGGTCACTTACAACCACTGCACAAATTAAGACAAAGTGACAAGCATACTTTTTTCCAGTGATGAGGTCAAGTTGAAGGAATTCAAAGAGAATAATAAGGGCAATAGAGTTGAGCGGGAAAGGATCGTAGCCAAAGCAAAAAAGAAATTTGAAGCTATTGAGAACCAATGAGTCTCAATCAAAACACGGCTGAAAGAGCTCTACAGGGTCATCACAAGGAAGATGGATGCCCTGGAAGACCATGCTAAAGAATTGGAGACTATGGTAGAAACCATTACCACATAAGGGGAGGGGCTAACTTATGACGAGGTGAGCACCTTGGTTAACAACATCCGTACTAAAGTGCAGAAGGAAGTCAGTGCTTGGAGTACACTGGAGGCTGACCTCCAACAAAACTTTCCCTTCCTTCTTCTTTAGGAAATTTTCCCCCTATTCTTTCTCTTCCCCTTTCTTTATTCTTTCCCCCCCATTCTTTTCCAAGGCAAAGCCTTGCATTCTTTTGTACTACATTCTTTGAGAAGGTTCTCAAGGGCAGCAAACAGGTGAAGTGTGGGGTAATGTTGGGCCCCTAGTTTAGCCTTCAAATTTTAAGGGCGTGTAGGTGCACATGGCAAGAGAAAGTGCGCAAGTATAGGTGCATGGTAGAGTTTAAAAGGATTCTTGAAGAACCCAAGACACGCGCGCCATGCGAAGAATAATTCAGGACTTAGCCATTTTTGGCCTTTGGGATCGAACACATGAAGAACGTGTTCCATTTAGATAAGGTTCCAGCCTGGCGACAGGGTGTCCTGGAAGGAATATACCTTGTGATAGAAAGATCTAGAAGGTTAATCATGACACAGAGAGGCATGTGCCTGAGGTGACCCACACGTTGACACTTGGGGCCAGATCTGAGGCTGCAGAGGAGTTTGTTGAAACTTAGAGGCCTATTTATATGCACACCCTTAGCAAAGAAAGAGAGATGAAATGAGGTAGCAGAGCTCTGCAAGATTACTGTGAGAACTATGGGATGAAAATGGGTACATAATTCAAGTAAGGATGTAATGGGGATTGAAATTTTTGTCTTGTGAGAATACATGTATGGATCCACATATGGTGCATGACTACGGTCTACCTCATGTAATATTTTATAAGTAAATGCTATGAATGAATGTGATAAGGTTTCCATGAAAAATGTATCAAGACTCTTTCTCTGTATTATCTACATATTACTATTACACTTCTGTTCTTAGATAATTGTGAATCTTGCTTAAATGGTTAAGTATAGTAGTAGATGTACAACTCTTAGTTCTATTATTTCTACTGCATGTTTTGGTTCTATTATGACTAAAGGGGTGTAGAAGCCATCCTGAGCTCTATAGCCCTTCATGTCTGTTAAATCACTAAGTCATAATCACGAGCTATGCCTTCCACTAGACTCACATAAAAGAGAGAATCGAATCCCTCTCGTGTGCCTCAGGTGAGTACCCAGCACCCGCTGGGTGATAGGTCGGCATGCAGGAGGTTCCCTTGTTCTTAGTGGGTGAAAAAGTGACTACAGGTAGTGGGTTGTTTGTAAAATTTCCTCTTGTTCTAACCATTTTCTATTAAGAAGAAAATTTAAGATTTATCAAATTATGAACACAATAGTTCCAAGAGCTACAACCTTAAACTCTGATACCAAGATGTAACATTCCCACTTTGCGACTTTAGAAACAAGGGAATTTTTTTTGATAAGGTTCTCTATTCTAAAAAATCAATATTTAGAACACACATTCTAATTTTTGCATAATTTTATCTGTTCTAATAATCATAATATAAAACATGCATTCCATGCCATTAAATCTAACAACAGATAACCATATGTAGCTGTAATGAATCGATGAACTGTGGATCTCTCATTTCATGACTCAGAGTTTCATTGATCTCTCATTTCATGACTTGATTTCCTACCGATATCTCATGTTGAATTAATTTATTGTATACTAAGTATACTTGCTTCTCTTACCCTTTTTTGGGTATTGAAGTGTTCTATTTAAGAGGCCTATTTGAATATTTCTTACCAATATTCATTTGAAATCCTACATCTTAAACTAGGTGACATAGGACAACGCAACCAACAACTTGTGATAATTTGTCCAAATATTTTCACATGCTATGCACGTTCATATTCCTAGATGGTGTACTCATTGAAGGAATACATCCTTCACCCCACTCCATTTGTTATCTAGAATGGTCTTCACTGACTCGTGTCAATCCTCTTGTCCAAGGTTTAACCATAACCTAGGTTAGTAACATAGATTGGTATAGAGAACCACTCAAGGGGACTAAGGGTACATAGACATAATTAATTGACCTAGGTTGATTGCATGTGTCTAGTTACCTTAATTCATTATGAGTCCATCCCTATACAAAGTATGCACCTAAACTAACCTATAGTGAAACCAAGTTAAGTCTGAGTTTATGTAAACCTAGATGATCCAATCTGAAAGGGTGTTACGACATGTCAGCTGCAACACTATGTCCTCATGAAGAACCTAGTCTTCATGATGACACCTTATTACAGTTGGCATGTACCAACATCCTATGGGTTCACCTCATAAGAGGTACATATATAGCTAAGAAGTTAAATGCTTTCTTATCTTCTTAATTTAAGATTTAATTTCAGCAACCCTACTGAATCTCTAACTTCTTTGATCTTTACGGTTGCTTAGCCCTAAATGATTCTCAATTTCCATGCACATAAATATGCATCCAAATCTCCTTCCTGAAGGTTTGTATTTCATTCTTTAGTATCCTGTTATAGGATTCAGATTTACAAACAAAATTACCGTATCAACAACAAGATTGTTTTACTTAGTTTGACCAAGTTATGCACATTTGTATTCCGGTTTAGATTTCTTAAGAACAAACTTCATTAAAAGGAAGTTTAATTATTTAATATGTAACTATTCTTTTCCTGTTACCTTAATCTGATTTTTTTAAATTTAAAGATAAGAGGTATATCTTCCTCCTTCTGAATATCATTTTGGTGTGAATCCAAAAAGACCTTAATGTAGTGTTTATCTCTATGGATAATTGTCTTATCCTTAACTTATGTTAATTAGGGATCATTAAAATTATTTCATTGTACAAGGTACATAATGAGATTGTACTTTTATAATAATCATTTCATGTATATAATGACTTAGGTAAACAACCATTTATGAATGACAAATTGTACAGTTACATTTTATGAAGGGATAAAATATTAACTCCCTTTTTCTCTTTTTCATTTTAAGTCTAACTGAAGAAATTCAAAACATATATGATCATAAGATAATGAGAATAAGTTTACAAATTCACTTTACAGAATACCTCAAAAGAATGAAACATCTAGTACCAATATCATTCAATCCCTTTTTCATTTATTAAACAAAATACATATTTTACAAGTCTTATCCTTTCATACATCTTTCATACAAATCAACATTAATAAATTCAAGTGAGAATTACACCTATTCCATTTTTCAATTGCAATATAATAAGAATCATAATTCCTCATAAAGATCTGGCCTTTACGTAAACATAAGAAGCATCATAAAAGAACTTTTCTTATTTTATCACTTATGGAATCCATTTGCAAAAATTTCTAGCATGGGTCAATTCATCGAATTGAGCATGATAAGCACTAAATATTAAAACAATGTGCTTTCAACTAATTGTCTCATAAAAATAACTCTACTTTTATGAAATAGTAAAGAAATTTGGATAGAAACCTAAAAAGTAATAAGGATCATAAAAATAAGTTCACAATGAACAATCCACATTACATTTAATAAGGATCATGATCAAACCAGCACTCTTTAATCAATAATATCGTAAGAAAATTTATAACAGGTAAGTAATATAACATCCAAATTACTTATCTGTTTCATACTAAAATTATCTATGGTTCATTCTTGTTTCATGCTACTTGGTCAAAGAAGGTTATTAACTCTAACAGTCACATATTAGAATTACTTTTAGAGGAGCAAGGAATCACAATACTCATTACTACCATAATTATTCATATAATATCAAAGACCAAATTCATTCAATAAAAAAGGGTGGGATTTAGGATGAATCAACAACATCCTATAATAGGAATTCCCTTCTTCCCATTATTAAACCAATTCCAATTCAATTTCAATTTAACGGTTCAAGAGGAGTAAGAATTGTAGCTTTTCCCTTAATTACCCACTCAACTTCAATAGGGTTAATGTAGATGAGAGAAAAGTAAATTGATGATGAGAGAAAAGTAAATTGATGATAAGTGAAAAAACTTAAGTCATATGTTAAAGTTCAACAAAACCACATTACGTTAAACAACTCTGAGAAGAGAAAGAACATAATATAAATCCTTTCACATTTCAAAGAAAAACAACAATGAATACTTAGCTCAGAAATAGTGAGAAGGTCCCAATAATCCATCCTATAAAAGAATAACACATTCGATATCCCAATAAAAATGAAAATTTTCCTTACCTAACAACATCCAAATTGAACAACATTTTCCACACAAATAGCATAGTCAAAATTTAATCGATATAATATAAACAAATGAAACTAGCAAGGTAGAGCCCGAAGAGATGGATTCTCATCCAATAATGGGAACAACCACTACAGTACAAAAATATTACAAATTTTCAAGAAAAAAGCTCAATAATTGGTTCCTTACTTTAGTTTCAATGAAGGTAGCATCTTCCCAGATGTTCCCTTAATTCCCATCTAGAGAAATACCTACAATGTATTCTTATGCACCTAAGGGAGATGTATACAAATTATAGCCATGCCAACCACATACCCACTTTACATTAATCAAGGAAACAACCAATGGGTAAGAAGGAAGGAAATCTAACCCAAATTCGAATAAATGAAGGAAATAAAAGTGACTTAACCCCAAGGCGGTTCTCAAAATCGAACTAAAAAGGAGAAGAGTAAAATCGACCATTCCAACTCATTTCCTTCAGATAACCAAAACTAAACTAATTTCAAGTTCCACTAAGATAATCCATTTTTACAACAACATCTACAAACGTAAATAAAAGGTTATCCACAAACCATTTCATACATGTAGATGAGAGAAACAACAATATCCTCACACAGTCCCAACAAAATAAGTTATAGCATATTTTACCAAATTTTGAACAAGGAAGAACAAAACCAAACAAAATCCTTTCTTAAAAATTCCAGAAATTTCACAGGCTCAAATGTATTAAACTCGAAAGGATTAAATGTATCACTATTTTCTTCAAACAAGTTTAAATTCAAAAGACATCGAATCCAAATAAATTTTCCATCTTACCTCAATAGAAATAACAAGATTCAAAGTGATACGAGTTTCAGAGAAGACAATACACTTCATACTTCCCTCAAACAAAAGAAAAACAACCCATATAAAAATTCTATCACAAAATTTTTTCCCTTAATCTATTATGCACAGGAAATCAAAAGTTCACAAAACCTTGGCTACATTCTAGTTTCAGACAAAGATGTAGCAGGATTAACTCAAACATTTACTAAGAAAATACCAATATTGAATCTTTTCCAAACAACAATCCAAGCAAGAGAATACCACAAAAAATACAACATAAAAATTTCAACAAAACCATTGTTTCTAAGAGCAGAGTTTTTCTAATGAAGACGTTTAGTAAAAAGCATAACTATTTAATAAGAATATCCTATCATGCATGATAGTGTTT
Organism: Taxus chinensis; assembly: GCA_019776745.2. Lineage (NCBI taxonomy): Eukaryota > Viridiplantae > Streptophyta > Pinopsida > Cupressales > Taxaceae > Taxus > Taxus chinensis. The sequence goes on from CM034157.1 coordinate 358,285,653, forward strand.
TATTTTGATTTATAGAATATCTCTAGCCAAGCCTCCTAAAAACCTCTTCTTTCAAAAATAACGTCAGTAATCAAATCTCCCAACTTTATTTATATTTCCACAGGTTCAGAAACATCTCGAAATACCCAAGATCACAAGGATGAAATAATAAAATTTCTGGTTCAAAGAACCAGAATCCCTCATATAGAGCAAAAACCAAAAGGATCAAATGACCAAAAAACTTCCCTCAAATTCTGCTTCACCTCTTTCCTAGGTGGTTTCTTTGTTGTAATCAAAGCCATTGAATGCATTGAATTCCCATACCCTCCTCTTTCCTTATGACTTCGCCCTTTCAAATTTGGCGAGGTTAAAATCAAAATTTCTCATGTATTTTAAATTTAACAGTGATGCCAGCTAGGCATCCCACTATCCTTCCATGCCTCTGCCAAACTTGGTGAATTTAAGATGTATGGACTGAAATCAATCCACATTAATACCTTAGAAACCATCACCACCAACTTCCCACTTGCCACGTAACGCTTAGGTCCCCTTTAGTCTTAGTAATATTTTAGGTCACATTAACATTAGTTAGGTTTCCACCTTAGTTCTCAGATCATTAAATTTACTTTAGGTTATTTCAAAAATCCCACAACCACTAATCATATCACCTTAGGTTAGGTCATAACCTTTAGATTAGAATCCATATAGGGTAGGACACTTCAACATAGGTTAAGGCGTAAAATATAGTATTTTAGTAATAGGTCCTAGGTAAGTATTGTTACCTTAGGTTAAAATCCAACTAGGATAAAACATTTCAATTAAGGTCAAATCTGAATAGCACCAACCATTCTGACCAAGGCTAAGGTATCTGCCTTAATAGCCCAACAACAAATCCTTAACCTCTCCATGTTGCTCGGCATTATTAAAAAAATTTAAAGGAGGTCCAAACTTATCGTTTGCAACATGATGACAAGAAAGGATACCTGAAGCTGGGTCCTTAAAATTTATAACCAAAACACAACTCGGTTCCTTTATACCCTTCATTCAGAATTTCATTTAACAAGATGACAATAGAGAAGAACCAAAGCATACCTTAGATCAATGGAATTGATTCAAAATCTGTTGTTTTCATATGGTATGTAACTTATAATTCACAGATTAGAATGGATTCATTTCCAAGTAAAAAAAATTATAACAAACATGAATTCTGGACAATAATAACTTATCCATTACAAACATGATTTTCAATGTAAAAATAGTGCACCTTCCTAAGAAAAATCATATGTCAACATTTACAAAGTCAAAACTGGAATTCATCATAGTAATAGTCATGACCAAGATGTTACATAGGGATAGATCACATAAACTAGTGTTGCAGTATACTTGTGGTGACTAAGGGTAAGTAGACATACTCAAATCAACTTATTTTTATTTAGGTGTGTTTATTCACCCTAGGTCAACATGAGTTGACTACTACACTCGACTAAATGCAATCTTATTTTAGAGTAGGACTATGAACTGAAATTCCACTTATGACAACCAAGTTAAAGGAGTTGAGTGGGAAAATGAGGCATAGTGGCTACTTTACAGTATATAGCTAATGACTTACTTCATTAAGTTGGTACTGCGCAACAACAACTATACTGTAATATCCAACTAATATCTTATAACATCTCTTTCATACTTAAGAGTCAATTGTTAATTACCTTAATATTTTAAATCAATTTAATTTACTTAAGTTCATATCTAAGGGGTCAACTAAGATTGAAAAGATATTTTATTTTAAGAAGGGTATCATAATGTACCCTTTCAATAATTGAGTGTATGCAAATCAATTTTGAATTCCTTTTATGAACTCATAATTAATTATTCATTCGTTCATTTGACTCCCTTAACTCATTCAAATTTAAGTAAGAAGGTCATCATCAATTCTTCTTTTAAAGGTTGTCTAATAGTACACATATTATATAATCTAAAATATTGACTTAATGATTTCCTTTTCATTAATTTACCTTTCTTATCATAAGCCAAATATCTTCTCTCTTTTCGATTTATTGGTTTATGTATGAAATTAATCACCTTATTTTACAACATTACAAATTCAACTTATCAATATAAGTTAAGATCATAACCATATCCATATTAATCTTTCACAATGTCAAATGTTAGCTGATAAGTGAATAGATTTAATATCCAACAAGATTTTTATATAGTCATTAACATATAATAAAGACTATGTCCTTGTTTATTGATTCTTATGATAATAAGGTTCCCTCTTTCCCACTTAGGGTCTAATAGATTTAACTCATAAAATCTCCATACATATTCCTTTAATTCAACTTAAGATGAAAAAATACATCACTCATAACAAGGTTGGTAATATGTTATCCTCTCTATCATAATAAGTAAATATATGAGAATTTTAATTTAAGAATATGCTAAGATAATTTTGATTAAAATTCCATTAAATAGTTTCTTATTTAATTGGATCATAACCCCAAGTTATCTTTTATGACATATATTATTGATATAGATTATATATATCCAAACATAATAGAAGATCTCTAAATTCATTTATCTTATTATTCTCAACAAACAACTAGTCAATTTGACAAGGACAATTTCAATTTACTCTATAACTATAAATATTTCAAAAAAAAATCAATCACAAAATAATGACATTTTTCAACAACTACATAATACTATGGCACTAGGAATTCATGACTCATAATAAAATCCTCTCATAAATTTAACAATTTCAAGTATCCAGTAATTCAACATCATTATTAAAAAAAATGCAAATTTCTGTAAGTCTTAATCCTTTCACTTTTCATGAAATCCATCTGCACATGGTTAGCATGTGTCAATTCACAAGAACTAAGCATGACAAGATCTATCACATTAAAATAACATACTACTATTTATCAATTTCATGAAAGGAAACCTTCTAATTAATGGTATTGTTCTAAGTTCCTAACCTTTCGTGAATTTTAAATCATGCAATAATGCCCATGCTAAGTTACTAGATCTTAAGAGAACTATTCTAATCAGAAATGGAAAATTGTAACCATACCATAATTATCCAAATGCTAAAATTATTATTCCTAGAATTATCAAAACAATCTAAGAATCCAATTTAACAACATAGGTAACTTAAAATATCAGTCAAGTATATTTATTTTACTCTTCATTTGAATAAGTTTAATTTTTAAAGAATACCAGTTTTGTGTTATTCAATAGATGAATCCGAGTGGACTGATCATAGTATAACATTCCTCAACTGAATAAAAACTATACCACTAACAAGCAGCAATCATGTGAATGAACACAATCATGTTCATTTAAGGATGAAAACACTATATATTAACCTTGGCTATTACCAAACATGTCGATAGTAGGGTCATCACTAACCAAACACGAAGACAATTAATTACAAAAGAGAGTTTAATCTTGACAGTCAACCTCCTCAGAGTTACAAATAAAATTATAATCCTCTTTAACAGACTCCTTTTTAATTTCAACATCTCGAGACTATTTTCCATAAATAATATCAATAAATAGAAGTTTAAAAATATCACATGGTAACCAAAATCACAAAGGCTCAACCGCAGTTGCCAGCTAAGGCCATACGATTCAATATAATTGGTAAGACTTTATGTCCCAAAGGGACATACAAAATATAACAAGATTCTCAATCACAAAAATGAATAACAGTCCAACTTAATGTCATCCCTCAAAATTGTATCCCAAGAAAGGAAAAAAATGAAAAACCACACCAAAAAAGAACTGAACAAACAACAACATCCTCTACAAGCATGAATCGAAACTGTAAAAAAATGAGCATAAATTCATGATCGAGAAGCCCAGTAAATAACATCCACATACAACCTAGTGGTTTTCGATTAGTTGGTTGTAACTTCACAATACAAAAGCAAAATAAGGGTTTTAACCCATAATAGTTTGTCACATAAAAACCAGAAGGATTCCTAATAATCTCAACTTAAACAAATAAAAAAAAATACTACCCTTTTTTACAACAACAATACCTTGATTCACAGAGTCATGGAAGAAGTTTGTACTCAATAATATAAAGAAAAATTAATACTGAAACTTCCCACATGTAACCAAAAGCCAAATACGTTGAATATTATTCACAAAACCATTGCAGAACCATACATTCAAGAAAAACCATTCCAAAAAAAAACTTTTTCTTATTCCATAATAACACAGTTTAAATATAAAAATTGAACTATTAAAATATAACCTAGAACCAAATTTTCAAGGTGTACAAAAATAATAGCTAGACAATCCTTTTCCACATTTAACAATCACAAAACCATCTCAGAAACAATATCAGAAAATGAGAAGACTTCATTTTATGATAAATATAACAGAATATCATAATGGGATAGAGCCCACCATGCCTAGTAGTGCTATGGCAGAATTCTTCTTGTTTCCTTGAGTTTCCCTTTAGGTTTTTACATTAAAATCTACAAAACCTCTTACACTCAAATCCAGAGAAACCCGTCATCCCTTCTATCCATTTTATTTATAGAAGGTATAGTAAATTCCTTCCACTATCTCATCTATGCAATGAAAATATTAAACATGCAATTGAATCAAACATTTAGTTTGAACAGTGGTAAAATGACATGTAGAGAAAATGAGCTTGGATAACCAAAATGAATGGTATTAAATGTCATGATAGACCGTAATTCATCCATTAAACTCCTCCAAACCGACAGTTAATTTAGCAACATGTAAATGTTAAAAACATATGCAAAATCCCATTTATCTATCTTGAGTCCTATGCCCACAAATCCTTTTTGGATTCCTCCATAGGTGGTGCACACCCTCTCTTAAATTTCATTAATTTCCTTAGTACCGTGTGGGTTAGTTCTCATTAACCACACCTAAACCCTTAGGGTTTAAATAACCAGTGTCAAGGTATAGGTTAGGTTAAGTCCCATGCAGGTTTAATTTTAATTTAATAGTACAAAACTTAGTCTAGCTTAGGATATTATAATCCCATTAACATGAATACCTTAAACCTTATTTTAGAATAACAAGTATTTAGGATAGTTATATTTACACTAAATAATTATCACAAGATTGTGATCTCTAATAGATAAATTAAAGCATAAATATACTTACAACATTAACCAGATCAATACAAATGTATACAACATCACAGGGTAGTCAAATCTTACTGAAAGAATATAAGCACAAGATGTTTCTGGTTTCTCCTATGGTGTCATTTCATTTGAGTAAGATGAGATGGCATGTTTGTAATTGCGATAAACTCAATACACTTAATAAAATGATAATATCACTTATCGATCATAGGCATGCCTTGGATCACTGAAATTGATCCAAGGTATGAATTCCCCTTAATTGTCACTAAAGAAACCAAGTTTCACATTAATTAATGTAAATAAATTATCTTACCAACATATTCTATTGGACAGCGTTTACCTTAAATTACCTATTTTATACAGATCATTCCACCAACATAGCTTAATGATCATATGGTTAAAAACCAACATTAGTATAATTATGTTACAGTAATATTTCAATAGAGTTTAAAGGAAACTATTTAATCAACAACAAACATGAACAATCCATCAAGAGAGTAACATGTCTCAAAACTAAAGTCATATAACAACATTTTCAAAATTTTAATTAAAGAATGTCATTAAGATATCATTCACAATAGAGGCATTACATTTTTTACATATTCTAGTTCTTGAAACACGTCATGGTTAATAACATAACCATATATATATATATATCAATGTGGTAAGATCATAGGAATATTCATCATGATAAAGATCATAAAACTAATTTGAAGGGAAGTTACAGAAAAAAGGATGTGGAGGGGAATGGTATTACTTTTGAAAATGAGGATTCGAATGAGGAAATAAATTCATGATTGCATAAGTTAATAAAAGAGGGAAAATAATTAATGGAAATGGTTTGCAAATGAGATAAATGGGTTTGTTGGATCGGTAGAGTCACCATATGTATTTAAATAAATCCTTCAAATTTTGGATATCACCAATACACACACCAATATTAGTGAAGATTATGTAAATCTCGTCAAATTGGTCCCACCGGGCATTCCAAAATTATTTTCACCTAAAGTTGGACCCTTGTTGAATCTACTAGATTCAAAACCTCAGTGAAACATGGGACTTTCCCCAAGGTGTCTGACCTTTCTCCTTGGTACAAACCTCCAAAGAATATTTCCATCCTCTACCTATATAACCTAACACTAACACGACTCCTAAGATAAGATAAATATCTATAAGGTAAAAGTGGGAGGAAGAATACATGAAAAGAAATTAATCTAAGGGAATGGAAATGGCACCAGAATAGAAAGGGGACATTTCTCTGTGAGGGGAAGAACATAAATAAAATGCAAGATGAGAGGGTAGATATATTCATAGATCAACCCTAGATGAACCATTCTATTCCACACATTTTAGACATAGAAATGGAAACATGCAAGTATAACCCACATACTATATGTAAAAAATGAACATGTGGGTAAGAAACACAATAAAATAAGTAGAGGATAGATATGAGCCTTAATAATAAGATTTCATTGATAAAAGGTATAAACAATCCATTACATTAGTGGGGAAGGGAACTTATTACATTACATGTGAGTAAATCATAGGTTTTGCAACTCGTGAAATCTCAGCCACCATTTTCACATAGTGACTTTACATTCAGGCAAGGATCCTTTACAATGAAAAATGAGTTAAAGTTTATAGAGAAGAATAGAAGAGAGAAGGATAAGATTAGATCATGTTAGAAATTAAGAGAGCCAACCACTTATTAACCATGAAGGACCAATCACCATTGATTTCACAGGCTAGGTATGGGTTCCTGACATTACTCTACTCACACACCATCAGATCATCATTCTAGTGGGATGGCATCATTTAAGATTAAATTATGGTTGTTGGAGTGGTTGGGCACCTAGTTAAAATTATATGAAACTTTTTTTTTCTTCATTGAATTTTGATGATTTGTGACCTTTTCCTCTATCTTCTATAGATTCATATGTTTTTTTTGTGATCTATGGCCTTTATCTTTATTTCCAAGGTCCTTTTTGTCTTTTAGCTTGTTCTATATGATCCACATACTTTCTTTTTTCTTATTTTGATATGTGGTCATAGTTTAGCTTTTTACTGCATCTTCTTGTCTTTCACAGCTTCCCTTCTAGTTGATGAAATTGTGGTGACCCAAGGATTTTCTCTTACCTCCACATTATCACATATCATTTAGCCTTTATATTATGGACTTCCTTTCTATTGTGGGTTTTCTACCTAAAGGCTTTTTTTCCCATATTACCTACCACCATCCTTTGGTGTATAACTCCATTATGTAACTCCTTTGTTACATGGCCTTTAACTTTTGCTTGTCCATGGGATTTTAAATTTAATTTCTCTTTCATCCTATAGGTTATTATTGATATGTGTAATATCATTTTTTGTGGAGTTCATCAACTTGTATGGACTTCTTCATTATGTGGAACTCATTCATCATAGATTTCCCTTGTCATTTTATTCAACTTTAGGCCCCACCTTACTCTTACGTCTTGGTGTCATCACTAGGATGTTTCCTTTTTTTTTAGAATTTGATTTTCTAGAGCCACCTAATTCTCGATCCATTTTTCCTTTTCTTTGAGGGTTAGGTTAACATGCAAAATACTACATTCATTCTTTCCTCTAACCCTAATTTCATTTGTTCAACATATTTTTAAGCAAAAAGTTCCTAATTCCTTCACTCAAATGAATTTTACAAAATAGCATGGGTTCTATTTTGGACAATAGCTATATCTCTTCCCCAACACAAAAAATATTACAATCATTCCTAGGGAAGATTAATTTTGTAAGGAAGTTCATCACTAAATTTTCTAATTTGGTAAGGCCCATAACATTGGTGCTTAAGAATGGATGTGATTTTCAATAGATACAAAAGGCCAAGAGCAGTTTTGAGAAGATCAAGAAGGTTATATCCCAAGATACCACTCTCATTAACAATTATTTTAATCAAGGATTTATCTTGAATTCCTTTAAAGGGGAGAGTGGTATTGTTTTCATCTTAACCCAAGAAAATAAAAAACGATTAGAGAAAAAAATACTATTTACAAGTTAGACCTTAAATATTATGATCTCAAATATAACTTTTTTTATTTTGAGACATCTAAAAAACATTAAACACTTGTTATCCAAAAATAGAATCAGATATTTTTTACTCATCCCAGCATTAAACGATACATTATAAGCACTGAAACAAGTGTCAAAAGAGTTATTTGGATTACTAAAATCATGGAGTTTGACATTGAAATAAACTCCACCAAGATGATCATAGGTAGAGCATTTTGTCAAAACTTGTTTGAAGATGAAGGGATCATACATGAATTATTTTACATCATATCAGTAGAATTTATATCAAAGGGAAGTGTTGAAAATGATTAGTTTTAGAATATGGTCAAATACCTTCACACTAGAAAGTTTCCTAACACTTTCAATAGAATGTAAAGAAGGTATTTCAAATTACAGGCCCTCAAATGCATGTTGTTTGAATGTGCCTTTTCAATAAAAATGTTTATGGTGTGATGTTAAGATGTGTAGAACTCAAAAAAATTGAAGGGAATTAGAGAGTTTCATGCAATATTTTCATGTGGAAAGTTTTCTCCTCAAACTAATATCCTAGGATGTAACATTCCCATTTAAGACTTTAGAAACAAAGGAATTTTTTTATACATAATGTTCTTTGTTCTAAATAATCATAACTTAGAACACACATTCCATGCCAATCAATCTCATAACAAATAACCATATGCAACTGTAAATGACTCAGTGAGCTACCAATCTCTCATTTCATGACATGATTAACAACCGATCTCTCATGTTAAATTAAGTATTGAATACTTAATGTATACCAAGTATACTTTGTTCTCTTACCCTATTATGGGTACTGAGTGTTCTGTTTAAGAAACCTATCTAAATATTTGTTACCAATATTCATCTGAAATCACATTCCTTAAACTAGGTGACATAGGATAATGTAACTAGCAGCTTGCGATACTTTGGCCAAAGCTTTGGGCAAGTGCAGCAAGTTGAGGACAATTAAGTGGACATCAAATCCTGAATTTTACATCAAAAACAAAAAAAAATCAAATTTATTCTTCCACAAAATTGAACCATGCCGAAAAGTAAAAAATATGTCATAAAAATGGTACCATCGCATAGGGGAGACTAAATTAGCTTTGTAGAAATATTGATTTTAAAGTGAATAGAATAGGATAAACATCAATTTATAATTTTTTACTAATAGTAGGTCTTTAAGACACTTTATCCCGTGAATTTTTATGTCTACGTTTAAGACTATAAATTTTGTTTCACTTATCAGAATGTGATAAAAATTATACCATCCCAACCATGGTGAAATTCTATACATGTTCAAAAAAAAATTATTTGATTTCAATATTTTTTGATGAATTTATGGCGAGCAAACGGAAAGTGCTCTATTTTCTTTATGTTTTCATACCACTTTCATGGAAAAAATCATAAAAAATAAAATATTGCTAAAAAAAATACAAAATAAAATCTATCCCAAGCTGGATAGTGGGATCTAACTTCTCACTAAAGGAAAAGTATATATATAAATTTTTGGTCATCCAAATCATGGGCAAACAAACTATAATCTTATAGGTGTTTTTAAAGAAAATACCAAGTCATTGAATTTTGAGTGTTTAATATAGCTAAACTTGTCCATTTTTAAAAAAAATCATATTTTAGAAACTAAATTCTGAATGCTACGATCCATATTAATATAATTTTTTCTAATTTTGAGTGTATGCATTGCTAATAATTCCTACAAGTTGATATTATGTTTTTATTTGCAATATGACATCCACTTATGACCCCTTCTTTTGCTATTCCTAGAGACATACTCATCTAATCAGAACACATCCTTCACCCCACTCATCTACTATCTAGAATGGTCTTCACTAACTTCACTCAGTCCACTTGTCCAAGGTTTGACCCTAACATAGGTTAGTGACATAATTTTAGAATAGCAAATCTCTTGCGATGACCTAGAGTATATAGACATACCCAATGACCTAAGTCGATTGGATGTGCCTAGTTATCCTAAGTCATTGTGAGTCACTTCCTATGCTAAATCATAACTCTAATCTGACCTAGAGAGAAACTAAGTTCAAGTCCAAATTTGGGTAGGTCTAGATGAACCAATGCTGAAGGGTGTTGCAACATGTCAACTGCAACCCTGTATCCTGTGAAGACCCAAGTCTTCATGAAGGTATAGTTGCAGTTGGCGTGTGCCAACATCTGACATAACCATTTCATCATAATGTACACACCTCAAAGAGGTCATTTCCACTTAATTAGTTTAGGATTAAGATTCAGATTACAACAACCTTAAATAACCCTAATTGCAACAACCTTTAAGGTTTATATCCTTATTTGAGTTGGTTAACTAATATGGAACTTCATAGACTAATGATTGCTTTATGTTCAATTAACTTTTTGCTTAACGTGCAATTAATTGAAAATAGAATCAACATCTATCATAAGATTTAATTAATGTGTCTCAACCATTCAAGGAATGTATAAGAACCAAAACAGGTTCTGATATAAAAGACTTCATAAATCTGAAGTTTAAATGGTTATCGAACATGTAAACCATTCGTTTATTTTTGTATCCTTTTGAGAAGAGGAGAACCTTTCTCATTATGGTTAAGTATTAGGATTTATTATACCCATATCCAATTTACACATCCTGACATTATAACTATATGTTCATAACATCATAATCAACCATTCAAGATTAAGTAAAGAACATCAATACATACACCTAGTAAGTTGCATTTAAGTAAGGGAAATTGTACTAATTCCCATTCATCCAGCCAATTCAATGACATCAGAAATAAGGATCCAATCAGATATGAATGACAACATCAAGGATATGATTACAGATTTTCCTTCTTATTATGAACAAGAGAATAGACTTAATCAATTTAAGTAACTTCAGTCTTTTCAATTCATCAAAATAAAATACACATCTTACAAAACTTATGCATTACTGACATATTTCATGTCAACAACATCAAGATCATTAGGAATACAAATTTTCTTCCTTCAATACATTTCAATAATAAATAAGAATTCTCTATAATGGTCCAGACATTTAATTCAACCAATACATCTTAAAATTTATTGCCTTCCTTTATCACTTACGAAGTCCATCTGCAAAAATTGCTAGCACGGGTCAGTTCATTGAACTGAGCATGATAAGCACTAAGCATTAAAATGAAATGCTTTCAACTAACTGTTTCATTAAACCAACTCTGCTTTAATGAAACAGTGAGGTCAAGTAGACAAATAAATCATAGTAATAACAACCATAAAAGAAGAACAATTAATCAATTTGAATAACATTCAAAGAAATGTCATGATGTAATCAACAATCTACAACATGTTATCAGATAAATATAGTTCCATCCAATACACTTATCCATATCAAATAAAAGTACCTTCTAATTATTTCCTTCACAAATCATCTTAATTAGAAATACAAATGTAAATAAGAGTCTCACACATCAGATGTGGCATCCTAATCCCAAATGCAAGGCATAGCCTAATTTATCAAGTTAGACCATATATCAACATTAAGATAGAATTTACTCAATGTACAACATCTCACATTAGTCTTCTATCACAAATATTAAAATCCTTAACACAAGTCAAGAGAACAAGCAAGTAGCAATGATGACTACTCAAGGCATTAAGGATAGTAGTGCAACTGATCCAATTAAATCTAATGACCAGATTTACCCAAAAGAAGAAGGATGACTGTGATGAAACAGTAAGAGCTTCCTATATAATTTGGTTAGCCTGAATCCCCATACACAACTTCAGAGAGAAGAGAACACAACCCATAACATCCTATTATTTCCAAAGGGGTAGTGGTCAGACTTCACCTTAAAGACTAAAAGAGAAGGATTCAAATGTCATGATTAGAAGGGAATTCTGACATTCAATCACATGGGAAGAAGGTCGCAAAGGACAATGTAGACCCAATCACTACATCCCCAAAGTCTTTTATAAAATAAAACACATATAACAAGAGATTAAGTAGAATGTGCGAGTGTTGTGGTTGAAACAAATTTAAACATGGTTTCCTATCGTGGACATCCAACGATAGTGATATTATACCCATATCAAAAAGGAGATGCAATGACAAAAGTTACAAAAATCCATGCGGGTAATTACAGTCTCCAACAGTCACTCAAGGATGTCAAAGTTTCAGTCAAAGATCCACAGACTGACCAATTCCTTCAAGACAGAAGTAAAACAATCAGTGAGACAGACTCTCAATCGAATCCTCACAGAGGTGAGAAAAATACATCCTATGAAAGGATAGAGAAGGTTCCTTCATGATTTGATTCCAAGAAGGTACAACCCAAGATTGACATAGCTTAGCTACATGTGTACAAACTATCAACAAAATTATTCCCTCCAATCTTGCTCAGAGATCAAGAAATGGAAGAGTCCAGAAAACCCCTTATTCAGAACCGATTTAGATAGTTCAAAAATCAAGAAATGACAACCGCAAGTTCAAGAAGCATCCTTAAAGTTCATGATATCCCAATCAGGAGGGGTTTAACAAGTTTACTCAAGCAAGATACTCAAGAGATTAACCCAGTTCAGGGACAGTTAAACAAAAACCAACAACATCTACTTCGACAGGGAAGAAGACAACATGAACAAAATAAAGAAAGCTCAAACAGAGCTACAAGAATAACCCAAGCATCGACTCTGACAAAGCTAACCCTCATAATGTCCCCAACCAACAGGGCCTCACCTATGTAACCTTTAGTTTAGTACTCAAGAACTTAAGAAACACAATATACATATAAGATCAGAAGAAAGACTTCAAACATGGGAATCCCCATCAAGATAGCCTCAAAATCAAAGTGCCCAGGAAACAAATAACCCATAGTTTCCTTAAAAGAACCTAATTTGAGTACTCAGTTTAAACTGAAAAGTTTAAAGAAGTAATAAAACCTTCACTCTTGTTTCCATACAAGAAGAACCCACAAAAATAGAGATTCCAAACATCCAATAACTTCCCATCTTCCATCACATACTGAATCCAAAGAACAGATAGAGTATACAGAGAGTTCAAGAAGAAGGCACACATTTACTATTTCTATAAACAAATTTGAGCTCACACAACTCAGAATCCAAGCATGCATATTCATACAATTCCAATAGGAGAATCATAACTTCCACAAAACAAAGAAGCGACAGTGAAGGGTATTCATTTACCTTCTGACAACCCAAACTACCACTTGGTTCGAAACTTGAAGCACATATTATTTCCATAAAAATCCATTTTCGAACAGATAAGAAAGAATCACGCATGTACTTCATTACTCATATCACCACAAGATTTAAGGTGGGTTTCAACATCAAATAAATAGGAAAACAACTCAATGACTTCCTTTCCAAGTAGAGATTCCTCAATCAGAGAATACAAAAAATAATCAAGCAAGGAAACCAAATAACCATCACAGAAATAAAAACCCATTTATCTCAAGAGAGAAAAGTTTGTTTTAATGAAGACACTTAGAGAAAAGTAGAGCAACTTAATGGATAGAGCCTATCATGCCTGATAGTGCTTTTGTCGGTTTGAAGAAGATTTCCAGCTGAGCCTTCACAACGATTTCTTCTCCAAATGAAATCAACAACCAAAACATTATTCCTCAAATTCCTCATATACTTCCATTGGATCGAAAATAGTCCAAGAGAGTTAAAAATAGCAACAAACTAAAAATAGAACTGCTGGTTCGAAGAACCAGATAGCTCCATGCAGAGAAAAAATCAGAATGCATGAAAGACCAAACAACTCCCAACAAATCCACTCGCATGGTTTCCAAGGTGGTTTTCTCACCAAAAATGATGACAATTAATGTCATTAATTTCCAGTCTCCCACCTAAATCTCCATGCCACTGCCATCCAAAATTGGCGAGTCCAAATTCAAAGAGAACATGCATTGTTTAAATTTAGAGATGGTGCCAACTAGGATCACCTCCAGTTTCCATGCCCCTATCAAACTGACAGTACGTAATGATTTAAATTCAAAAATCAAATCAAATAAATGACTTAGGAACCGTCGCCATGCCTTCAACTTGCCATATGACCCCTTAGGTCCCCTTCTATCCTCACATTAGTTTAGGATAGATATCATTAGCTTAGGGTATGACCTTAGGTTAGTTTAGAAAATATTTACCTTAGGTTATCTTAATATTGCCTTAGGTAAATTTTCCACCTTAGGATAGGCCATTCTTTCTACCAATATAGTATTAGGTAATAGGTTAGAAATATACCTATCATCACCTTAGGTTATTTCCAAATCCCTAACTTAGAAAACATGCAACTTAGGTTAGGATGAACAAGATTAGAGTAGTCATAGATATACGGTAGATCCAGTTTACCTTAGGTTAGAATCCCGTTAGGATAGATCTTATAGATCTAGGACTTAGGCTTTACCCTCAATAGTCCTGAAGTAGGCCTCTTTCCAACTTACGCCATTCAGTGTTCTGGAGAAGTTGACAAGAAGATCTGAGCACACAACTTACAACAGAATGCACAACATGAACTTCCAAGAAGATCAATGAAATTGTAAACCTACAAAGGCTCAGTCTTTTATTTCCTTCAACCTCTGAATGTCAGTTTTCCATACAGATCAGGTAAGAAGAATTAAAACATACCTTGGATCAATGGAATTGATCCAAGGTTTCATTATTATATAGAGATAAATTTGCAAACAACTTTACCAGTTTACAAACTTACTTACCTCAAACAAAATGGATTCCTTGCAAGCAACAATATTTCAGCAATTGAATCCAAGAAAAGAAATAATTTATCCATGGCAAGCATGATTTCAACAGTCAAAAGAATACACCTTCTTAGGACAAATCACATGTCAATGCTTGCATTGCAAAGAGGAGAAGTTAACAGTTTATCAAAGGTGTTACATACTTCCCTCCTAAAAAGAATCATCATCCCGATGATTAACTTATTTAAACAAATTTGCATCAAGGACAATCCATTTATTAACTTTCTTTTCACATGTTCATAACATTTCTGGATTTAAAATTTTCCAAAATCAGCATTTACGTAGCTGTTTATTTCAAACAATGAAATATCTATCCAAAACTGGCAGATTTATTGTCATAAAAGAATAAAATCACAAATTTTATCAGTCAACAGAATCAATTCTGTCCAAATAAATATGGAAAAGTAGTTTTCATATCTTCCAGATTTTCCCAGGTTGCACTATCCTCGTTAAACTGGTCCCACTGGACCTTACATTGACTTATTTCATGATTTCTTAAGTGCAAATGGTGAGTTTCCAACACTCGTATAGGCTTAACCATGATTATTCCTGGGTCTTGGACCTGCAAGGAATTCCAATTTAACACATGTGATAAATCTTAAACGTATTTCTTAAGCAAAGAAATATGGAAAACATCATGCATTCATGACAAAGCAGGGGGTAATGCTAAACGATAAGCTACAGGGTTGATTACTTCAACAATTTCAAAAGGCCACATAATGAGGTGATAACTTGGTAGCCTTGCCAAAAGTTATAGAACTCTTTTTTGGTTTAACCTGAAGAAAGACCTTCTCACCAAGTTCAAATTTCCTATCAACCTGCTTCAAGTCAGCATAACTCTTTTTCCTATCTGCTGCTTCTTTCAAGCATTCATGAATCATTTTAACTTGTTGTTCCATTTCTGTAAGGATTTCAGGTCCAATTACCTCTCTATCCTCAATGTTGTCCCAACTAACAGGGGTTCTACATTTCCTTCGTATAATGCTTCGAAAGGTGCCATCTTTAGAGAGGCATGATATGTGTTATTGTATGCAAACTCAACTAATGGAAGGTACTCTTCCCATTTATACTGTTGATCCATACAATACATTCTTAACATATCCTCTAAAACTTGATTAACTCTTTCAGTTTGTCCATCTGTTTCTGGATGATACGCAGAACTGAAATTCAACTTAGTTCCTAAAGCTTGTTAAGTGTTTTCCAAAACCTTGAAGTCATTCTTGGATCTCTATCAGATATGATTAATTCAGGTACTCCATGTAATCTGAAAATCTCATGAACAAACCTTTTTGCTAAAACAGGTGAATCATCCTTAAGATTACCAGCAATAAAGTGTGCTACTTTTGTTAGTTTATCAACAACAACCAGAATAACATCATGCTTATTTCTTGACATAGGAAACCCTTGTACAAAATCCATGCTTATCACTTGCCATTTGTACTACGGTATGTTGTGAGGATACAATAAACCAGCTGGATGCATATGTTTAGCTTTAACACGTTGACATTCTAAGCAATGTGTCACAAACTCAATTACGTCCTTTTTCATCCCCTTCTAGAAATATTGTTGTTTTATATCAGCAAGCATCTTTGTAATACCAGGGTGTCCAGAAAAAGGTGAATTGTGAAATTCAACTAATAATTTCTTTCTTAAATCCTTTAGCAAAGGTACGTAAACCCTGTTTTCAAATCGTAAGATTCCTTCATTATCAAAGTGAAAACCTTTATATCTCTCATCATTTGGATCTGCAGCAAGTGTTGTTCTTACTTGCTGAAAATAAGAATCAGATTCCATAACACTCTTTACTTCATCTTTGAACTGAGTTCTCAACGTTATAAGAGCAGAAATGTGCTTCCTACGACTTAGAGCATCAACTACCCTATTCTCCTTTCCTTTAATGTAACTTATGTCAAAGTCATATTGAGATAAAAACTCTAACCATCTTCGTTGTCTTGCATTCAGATTTGGCTGAGTAAAAATATACTTCAGTCCAAGATGATCAGTTTTTAATTCAAAAGGTTTACCAAGTAGGTAATGCCTCCAAACTTGAAGTGCATGAACAATGGCAGCAAGCTCTAGATCATGTGGAGCATAATTTAGCTCATGTAACTTAAGTTTTCTACTTTTGTAAGCTATGACATGATCATTTTGTAACAGAATACCTCCAAGACCTTCCCCGAATGCATCTGTTACAACAGTAAAGTCTCCATTAGGGTCAG
Source organism: Taxus chinensis (assembly GCA_019776745.2). Taxonomy (NCBI): domain Eukaryota; kingdom Viridiplantae; phylum Streptophyta; class Pinopsida; order Cupressales; family Taxaceae; genus Taxus; species Taxus chinensis. The sequence goes on from CM034157.1 coordinate 358,302,798, forward strand.
GTACAACCAAAATAGGTGCTGAAGTTAACTGATCCTTCAAAGTTTTAAATGCAGATTCACATTTCTCATTCCACACAAATTTCTTATCCTTTTTCTGCAATGAAGTTATTGGTGCAGCAACTTTGGAGAAATCTTTAACAAATTTCCTATAGTAACCAACAAGACCCATGAAGCTTCTAACTTCATGTACATTCTTTGGTGCAGGCCACTCAGTTATAGCTACAATTTTAGAAGGATCTACAACTATTCCATCTTTTCTTATAACATGACCCAAATAGTGCACTTCTGTGTCATAGAAAGAACATTTAGATAACTTACCAAATAACCATCTGTTTCTCAAGATTTCTAAGACTATCTTCAAATGCTCATGGTGTTCTTCCATGCTTTTAAAGTATATGAGAATATCATCCAAGAATACAAGCACAAATTTTTCCAAGTATTCTTGAAAAATATTGTTCATTAAATTCATAAAAGTTGCAGGTGCATTTGTTAATCCAAAAGGTAAAACTGTGAACTCATAATGTCCATACCTTGTTCTAAAAGTTGTTTTATGAATGTCCTCATCCTTAATTCGTAACTGATGATATCCTGATTGAAGATCTATCTTAGAATATACCGATGCTCCATGCATCTGATCAAATAGATCATCAATTCTAGGAAGTGGATATCTATTCTTAATTGTTGCCTTGTTTAACATTCTGTAATCAATACACAATCTAAGTGTTCCATCTTTCTTTTTCACAAAAATTACCGGTGCTCCCCAAGGTGAAACACTCAGTCTAATCAAACCTTTAGACAAAATTTCTTGCAACTGTGCCTTAAGCTCTACCAATTCAATAGTAGTCATCCGATAAGGTGCCTTAGAAATAGGTTCAGTTCCAGGTTTGATTTCAATTGTGAAGTCAAATTCCCTTTTGGGTGGAAGACCTGGTAACTCTTCCAAAAACACATCACTGTAATTTTGTAACAGTGGGTAATGTTCTAAGAGATCACTATTTTCTTCAATATATTCTAAAAAATTTACTGCATACAAGGTACATCCCTTATTTTTGGCCTTTTTAAGTTGCATACCTGACAATTTCCTAACTGAAATTTCACGTTTTACACCCTGAATCTCTGTTGTTTTCTGCAGGTCATCTAAACAACTAATATGTTTTTCAAAACAATCCACTTTTTCTTTATGCTCAGCTAGCCAATTAACACCTATGATTACATCATAAGACCCCAAAGGAGCAACATAAAGATCAACTTCTGTGGAAAAACTAGGTAAGTCAAGGACTGCTCCAAAAAGACACATACTAACTGTATGAACAACATTATTCCCATAATGTACAGTCCATGATTTATCCATTTTTCCAGCTTTTCTTTTTAATTTCGATGCTAATTTACTAGAAATAAAACATTCAGTAGCTCCCGTATCAAAAATAATAGTTACAGGTATGTCAAATAACTTACCCAGAACTTCTATGGGTGTGACTTACTTTTCAGCTTGTTTGTCAGCTACTGCAGCATGTATCTTGTGCTGCTAATTACAATCATCCTTTTCAAAGGACATTGGTTTGCATAATGATCCTTGCCACAATTGTAACAGCCTCCTACAGGTCCCTTTTTAGGCTCAAATTTATTCCCAGCCTTAAAGTTATCATTCTGACCTCCATAGGACTTCTGTCCGTTATTATTGTTCTTGACAAAGTTATTGCGTACATTAGCAGCAGGCTTATTTGTTGTTGTTTTCTTATTATTATCAGCTAGAAGAACTTACTTTTCATACCAAACTTCTTCCATGGTCTTTTCTTCAGTGCCAGAGATGATGAAGAGGAGTTTGGAACTTTCTTTCTTACTTCCTCCTTATGAGCAGAAATTGCCTTTAATTTTTGTTCCTGCCTTATGGATTTTTCAACAACCCCTTCCATAGTGGTTGGGCTGTGAACATCTACCTCTCCCCCTATAATGGGATTCAATCCCATGATAAACTTTCGTATCCTGAACTTCTCGTCAGTTTGATACTGAGGTACATACTTAAGGAGTTTAGTAAACCGCTCCCAGTACTCTGTTACTGTTAATTTTCCTTGGGTTAAGTTCTGAAATTCAGTCATTTTCTGATCATAGTAAAGTTGTTACAGTCATCGTTGCCTAAAATAACTTTTAAATTGATCCCAAGTAATATTAGTTTCATCAATGTATAACTTAGCCTTACGGCTGTCCCACCATGAAGATGCTTCATGGGAAAGCTGATATGCTCCCCATATTGCCTTTGTTTCCTCTGAGAAGTTCCTTATTGCAAAGTACTTCTCCATTTCACTGAGCCAATTCTCAGCTCCATCTCCTAATGTGGTGCCATCAAACTTAGGTGGACTTATCCTTTTTATATCATTAGTGAGTTCAGCTGCCAGTCTTGCCTTTTTATTTTCTGGCTGATCCGACATGTTTACATTGTTATTATCAACACCCAAATTTCCCAAATTGGCATTGTCCGCAGGAGGTGGCTGATTGTTATTACCAACATCTTCTTCCTCCTCATTTCCCATTACTTGTTGTTCAAGTACAGTCAAATGATCTCTTGTGTCCAACAGGGCAGCAAGGATCTCATCGAGTTTTTGGGTAGTTGCTGCTTCTCCACCAGGTGGTGGGTTGTTTGCAACATTTCCTCTTGTCCTAACCATTTTCTGTTAACAAGAAAATTTAAGTTTTATCAGATTATGGACACAATAGGTCCAAGAGCTGTAACCTTCAGCTCTGATACCAAGATGTAACATTCCCATTTTAAGACTTTAGAAACAAGGGAATTTTTTTTTATACATAATGTTCTCTATTCTAAATAATCATAACTTAGAACACACATTCCATGCCAATCAATCTCATAACAGATAACCATATGCAGCTGTAAATGACTCATGACTCGATTAACAACTGATCTCTCATGTTAACTTAAGTATTGAATACTTAATGTATACCAAGTATACTTGGTTCTCTTACCCTGTTCTGGGTACTGAGTGTTCTGTTTAAGAAACCTATCTGAATATTTGTTACCAATATTCATCTGAAATCACATTCCTTAAACTAGGTGACATATGACAATGCAACTAGCAGAATATTTCCAACATACTGTTCATGTTACTATTCCTAGATGACATACTCGTCTATCGAAATACGTCCTTCACCCCACTCATCTGTTATCTAGAATGGTCTTCACTGACTTCAGTCAGTCCACTTGTCCAAGGTTTGACCCTAACGTAGGTTAGTGACATAATTTAGAATAGGGAATCACTCGCGATGACCTAGGGTATATAGACATACCCAATCAACCTAAGTCGATTGGATGTGCCTAGTTATCCTAAGTCATTGTGAGTCACTTCCTATGCTAAATCATAACTCTAATCTGACCTAGAGAGAAACTAAGTTCAAGTCCAAATTTGGGTAGGTCTAGATGAACCAATGTTGAAGGGTGTTGCAACATGTCAACTACAACCCTGTATCCTCGTGAAGACCCAAGTCTTCATGAAGGTACAGTTCTATAGTTGGCGTGTGCCAACATCTGACAGAACCACTTCATCACGATGTACACACCTCAAAGAGGTCATTTCCACTTAATTAGTTTAGGATTAAGATTCAGATTACAACAACCTTACATAACCCTAATTCCAACAACCTTTAAGGTTTCCATCCTTATTTGAGTTGGTTAACTAATATGGAACTTCATAGACTAATGATTGCTTTATGTTCAATTAAATTTTTTCTTAACGTGCAATTAATTGAAAATAGAATCAACATCTATCATAAGATTTAATTAATGTGTCTCAACCATTCAAGGAATGTATAAGAACCAAAAATAGGTTCTGATATAAAAGACTTCATAAATATGAAGTCTAAATGGTTATCGAACTCTTATATCATTCATTTATTTTGCATCCTTTTGAGAAGAGGAGAACCTTCCTCATTATGGTTAAGTATTAGGATTTATTATACCCATATCCAATTTACACATCCTGACATTATAACTATACGTTCATAACATCATAATCAACCATTCAAGATTAAGTAAAGAACATCAATACATACAACTTAGTAAGTTGCATTTAAGTAAGGGAAATTGTACTAATTCCCATTCATCCAGCCAATTCAATGACATCAGAAATAAGGATCCAATCAGATATGAATGACAACATCAAGGATATGATTACAATTTTCCTTCTTATTATGAACAAGAGAATATACCTAATCAATTCAAGTAACTTCAGTCTTTTCAATTCATCAAAATAAAATACACATCTTACAAATTATGCATTACTGACATATTTCATGTCAACAACATCAAGATCATTTAGGAATACAACTTTTCTTCCTTCAATACATTTCAATAATAAATCAGAATTCTCTATAATGGTCCAGACTTTTAATTCAACCAATACATCATAAAATTTATTGCCTTCCTTTATCACTTACGAAGTCCATCTACAAAAATTGCTAGCATGGGTCAGTTCATTGAACTGAGCATGATAAGCACTAAGCATTAAAATGAAATGCTTTCAACTAACTGTTTCATTAAACCAACTCTGCTTTAATGAAACAGTGAGGTCAAGAAGACAAATAAATCATAGTAATAACAACCATAAAAGAAGAACAATTAATCAATTTGAATAACATTCAAAGAAATGTCATGATGTAATCAACAATCTACAACATGTTATCAGATAAATACAGTTCCATCCAATACACTTATCCATATCAAATAAAAGTACCTTCTAATTATTTCCTTCACAAATCATCTTAATTAGAAATACAAATGTAAATAAGAGTCTCACACATCAGATGTGGCATCCTAATCCCAAATGCAAGGCATAGCCTAATTTATCAAGTTAGACCATATATCAACATTAAGATAGAATTTACTCAATGTACAACATCTCACATTAGTCTTCTATCACAAATATTAAAATCCTTAACACAAGTCAAGAGAACAAGCAAGTAGCAATGACGACTACTCAAGGCATTAAGGATAGTAGTGCAACTGATCCAATTAAATCTAATGACTAGATTTACCCAAAAGAAGGATGACTGTGATGAAACAGTAAGAGATTCCTATATAATTTGGTTAGCCTGAATCCCCATACACAACTTCAGAGAAGAGAACACAACCCATAACATCCTATTATTTCCAAAGGGGCAGTGGTCAGACTTCACCTCAAAGACTGAAAAGAAGGAGTCAAATGTCATGATCAGAAGGGAATTCTGACATTCTATCACATGGGAAGAAGGTCGCAAAGGACAATGCAGACCCATTCACTACTTCCCAAACTCCTTTATAAGAAAACACATATAAGAAGAGATCAACAGAATGTGTGACTGTTGTGGTTGAAACAAATTTAAACATGGTTTCCCATCATGGACAACCAATGAAGTGTTATTAAACCCATATAAAAAAGGAGATGCAATGAAAAAAGTTACAAAATGCCATGTGGGTAATTACAGTCTCAACAGTCACTCAAGGATGTCAAAGTTTCAGTCAAGATCCACAGACTGACCAATTCCTTCAAGATGGAAGTAAAACAATCAGCGAGACAAACTCTCAATTGAATCCTCACAGAGGTGAGAAAAATACATCCTATGAAAGGACAGAGAAGGTTCCTTCATGATTCGATTCCAAGAAGGTACAACCCAAGATTGACATAGCTTAGCTACAGGTGTACAAACTATCAACAAAATTATTCCCTCCAATCTTTCTCAGAGATCAAGAAATGGAAGAGTCCAGAAAACCCCTTATTCAAAAACGATTTTGATAGTTCAAAAATCAAGAAATGACAACTGCAAGTTCAAAAGCATCCTTAAAGTTCACGATATCCCAATCAGGAGGGGTTTAACAAGTTTACTCAAGCAAGATACTCAAGAGATTAACCTAGTTCAAGGACAGTTAAACAAAAACCAACAACATCTACTTTGACCTGGAAGAAGACAACATGAACAAAATAAAGAAAGCTCAAACAGAGCTACAAGAGTAACCCAACATCGACTCTAACAAAGCTGACCCTCATAATGTCCCCAACCAATAGGGCCTCACCTATGTAACCTTTAGTTCAGTACTCAAGAACTTAAGAAACACAGTATACATATAAGATCAGAAGAAAGACTTCAAACATGGGAATCCCCATCAAGATAGCCTCAAAATCAAAGTGCCCAGGAAACAAATAACCCATAGGTTCCTTAAAAGAATCTAATTTGAGTACTCAGTTTAAACTAAAATTTTAAAGAAGTAATAAAACCTTCACTCTTGTTTCTATACAAGAAGAACCCAAAAAAACAGATATTCCAAACATCTAATAACTTCCCAGCTTCCATCACATACTGAATCCAAAAAATACATAGAGTATATAGAGAGTTCAAGAAGAAGGCACACATTTACTGTTTCTATAAAAAAATTTGAGCTCACACAACTCAGAATCCAAGCATGCATATTCATACAATTCCAACAGGAGAATCATAACTTCCACAAAACAAAGAAGTGACAGTGAAGGGTATTCATTTACCTTCTGACAACCAAAACTACCACTTGGTTGGAAACTTGAAGAACATAATATTTCCATAAAAAACCATTTTCAAGCAGATAAGAAAGAATCATGCATGTACTTCATTACTCATATCACCACAAGATTTAAGGTGGGTTTCAACATCAAATAAATAGGAAAACAACTCAATGACTTCCTTTCCAAGCAGAGATTCCTCAATCAGAGAATACAAAAAATAATCAAGCAAGGAAACCAAATAACCATCACAGAAATAAAAACCCATTTATCTCAAGAGAGAAAAGTTGTTTTAATGAAGACACTTAGAGAAAAGTAGAGCAACTTAATGGATAGAGCCTATCATGCCTGATAGTGCTTCTGTCGGTTCGAAGAAGATTTCCAGCCGAGCCTTCACAACTCCTTCTTCTCCAAACAAAATCAACAACCAAAAAATTCTTCCTCAAATGCCTCATATACTTCCATTGGATCGAAAATAGTCCAAGAGAGTTAAAAATAACAACAAACTGAAAATAGAACTGCTGGTTTGAAGAACCAGATAGCTCCATGCAGAGCAAAAATCAGAATGCATGAAAGACCAAACAACTCCCAACAAATCCACTCGCATGGTTTCCAAGGTGGTTTTCTCACCAAAAATGATGACAATTAATGTCATTAATTTCCAGTCTCCCACCTAAATCTCCACACCACCGCCATCCAAAATTGGTGAGTCCAAATTCAAAGAGAACATGCATTGTTTAAATTTAGAGATGGTGCCAACTAGGATCACCTCCAGTTTCCATGCCCCTGTCAAACTGACAGTACGTAATGATTTAAATTCAAAAATCAAATCAAATAAATGACTTAGGAACCATCGCCATGCCTTCAACTTTCCATATGACCCCTTAGGTCCCCTTCTATCCTCACATTAGTTTAGGATAGATATCATTAGCTTAGGGTATGACCTTAGGTTAATTTAGAAAATATTTACCTTAGGTTATCTTAATATTGCCTTAGGTAAATTTTCCACCTTAGGATAGGCCATTCTTTCTACCAATATAGTATTAGGTAATAGGTTAGAAATATACCTATCATCACCTTAGGTTATTTCCAAATCCCTAACTTAGAAAACATGCAACTTAGGTTAGGATGAACAAGATTAGAGTAGGCATAGATATACGGTAGATCCAGTTTACCTTAGGTTAGAATCCTGTTAGGATAGATCTTATAGATCTAGGACTTAGGCTTTACCCTCAATAGTCCTGAAGTAGGCCTCTTTCCAACTTATGCCATTCAGTGTTCTGGAGAAGTTGACAAGAAGATCTGAGCACACAACTTACAACAGAATGCACAACATGAACTTCCAAGAAGATCAATGAAATTGTAAACCTACAAAGGCTCAGTATTTTATTTCCTTCAACCTCTGAATGTCAGTTTTCCATACAGATCAGGTAAGAAAAATTAAAACATACCTTAGATCAATGGAATTGATCCAAGGTATCATTATTATATAGAGATAAATTTGCAAACAACTTTACCAGTTTACAACCTTACTTACCTCAAACAAAATGGATTCCTTGCAAGCAACAATATTTCAGCAATTGAATCCAAGAAAATAAATAATTTATCCATGGCAAGCATGATTTCAATAGTCAAAAGAATACACCTTCTTAGGACAAATCACATGTCAATGCTTGCATTTGGCCCACTTTATTTTCATATTTTTATTAATGGATAATTATTTGCGAATAATATTTTTTCTTCACTAGATGAAAGAGGAATATAGATGTACTAGTTCAACCCATTGTTATTGATCAAAATTTCTCTCAATTGGTTCTAGACGTCATTAGTATGGTGAACCCTCCTTCAAGTGTTGGCCATCATTAGGTTTTGAGTTCTACAAAATATTTTATAAGGAGGGTGGAAGTTATGGCACTAATGGGAGCAACTAAGAACATCATTGTGAACTTCTTAGAGGACATTGCGACCAAATTTGGGGGTATCCTCATAGTTAGATATAATAATGCCAAGGATTTCATTAGAGATAAAGTGACTGATTTTTCCTTGAGGTATGGTATTTAATTGAAAATATTTTCAAACTATTATCCTCAAAGAAATTTCCTTCTTAAATCTTCTAATAAAAATATGTTTGGAATCATGAAGAAAACAATGGAATAAAATAATAGGTATTGGTATACTAAGGTAAGAAAATCACTTTGGGATGATGGAAACACACCCAAGAAGGCTATTGTTAACTCTCCATTTATACTTGTATACGGGTGTAGTCACTAGATCACACACTAACTATGTACATCTAGCCTCTAAATTTTTTTTATATGCATGATTCCTATGAAATAGAATTACTCATTAAAAACCCTTTACTTTACTTTGACATTAATTTTATCCTTTTTATCTTTATTTTTTGATGTTTCTAATTTGCAAATTACATCTTTACATACCATCTGAAATCCTAACCTACTCCAATTTTATTGTTTATCCTTTTGGGCATCCTGTACAAAACCTCCGATTAGGGACAGGAGTTCCCGGGAACTATTGTCACTCTAGGCACTTGTATCCTTTTTCTCTCTTTTTCTGACTTTTTAGATGTTGCTTCTTTATTGTCTTATGTTATCACCCTTATTCATATTTTATATTATTAATGATTAACTTTGAGTGAAGTAATTATATATATACATCACTAATTTAACCTCATCAAGGGGTAAAGCATTCAAGAGGAACATATTATTATAAGGAGATAATATTTTCTATCTATTATGCCAAGGACTACATTATGGGACTGCATAATTCAAATCATAGGAGGGTTTATTTTTAATTCCATACTAAACATTTACATTTATAAAAAGTATTTTTATCCCCCTATTCTTTGTGCAAATTGAACTAGTGCATCCTAGCTCAAGGGAAACTATTTCAATCTCACACACACACAATAACTACATTGAGTCTAAAATGTAGTGTAGTGCTTGGTCATAATCATATTGAGGTGACCATCAAGGTCAATCTAAATCAATTATATGCATAGTTTTATTCATATAATGTGTTCTTGAGTATTTTGTAGGTATCTAGGGTTTCTTTTATAGGTAAATGGGAGACATAATAGAGATGAAGTGAACCTAATGTGACTAATAGTGAACAAGAAGCAACAAAGAAATAATCAGATCCGAGGCTATTCTAAAAACTCTAACACCCATAATAGACACTAGAATTTGGGTGGCCATGTCATATTCCAATAATTTCTATCTTTTTAGTTTCCATATCATAGTTTCAAACATAGGGATTACATAATTCATAATTTACCTTTCCATTCTAGAAACAATCTAGACCTACAGTTACAAGCTGGTTCATTCTATAAACTCTATTTATCAATCCTTTTTTTCACTTATTTAATTTGATCTTACTTTAATTGTATTATATTTATCTTATCAATAGTGTCCCTACATTATATTTAATTTTATTAAATAATTTAGTGAACCCTAAAACTATGTCCATACTCTGGATCCATTTCCCTTTTTATTGTTCTTCTAAGATCATGACTAATTATTCTACCTTCTTTCCTACCCATTTTTATTCCCCATACATTTTCAGATATGGATACATTCCTATTAATAAATAGCATCCACCTCACTACATAAATTATTTTGTAGCCCCATGTATCAATTTTTTCACCATCGGCCACAATAAGGACCCTTTACAACTTCCTTCCTCTATTCCTCTTCTTATTAGTACACCATTTCCTCAACATGTTGATCCATCTAAAACCTATGATATCATTAAAAAATTAAATAATACCCAATCTAAGATATCTCTTTTTGATCTATTGTGTTAGCCTCTTGATTATTATCACACCTTAAAGGCTTTCCTTCAATCTATCTAAATCCAAAACGATTAACCCCCCATCTCATGCATTATTTCAAGCATATCACTAATTTTATCACGTTTTATGATGAAGACATTACTCCCAAGTATTCCATTTATTCTCCTCCTCTTATTATCATGGCTTGCATTCAAGATTTACAAATTAAGTGTGTACTTATCAATAATGTATCAACACTAAATATTTTTCCTTTATCATTACTTTCCCAACTCCACATTCCTCATAGTGTAATTGAAAAGTATATTATTTTCATCTATGGATATGATACTAATACTTTTGCATGCATTGGTACTATCACTTTAGAGTTTCAAGTAGGAAACCACACTATTTTCACCCTTTTTTATGTCATGGATACCCCATTGCAATAAAATATTCTCCTTAGTTGATCTTGGATCCACGTTGTGTAAGTTGTTCCTTCTACTAACCATTGTTGTGTTAACTTTATTTTTCATGGATATGAGCATACTATTACCACTGATCTAAAACCATTCAAATATTTCCAAAAGGAATATACCACCTCCATGGTCATTCCCTTAGCTGAACCTATTCCCTCATACCATCTTGATACATATGATGTTGGGAAATCTATTAATTCTACTCCCATTCCTCTACATTTTATCACTTTCTCTATTCATACTCCCACTACCAATCTCATTTCTCTTCTCATATCCTCCCATACACCTTTTGTATCTATTTCTAAGCCCTTATAAAAGTCTGAATAATACTTCCACGTAGAGACTCGTGTTCTAATGATGATGATTTTAATACTATAAAGTTGACTAATGATATTATTGTGTCAAAAAATAAGAACCCTAGGATTTATATGTTACATATCCCTAATTTTGACTAACATGTGATTATCTCAATGTTTGGAACCCTTGAAAATGAGAAAAACCTCCATAGAAGGTTCATTCCTCTACGTATTCTTAGCACTAAAACTACTCCTAAAAGGGAAATCAAAGTATCTACATTAACCTAAGATTCCAATGGACCAGGGAAAAATAAAGATGTAAAAAAATAAATCCTACACTAAGGAGGTGATATCACGAAGAACTAGGGGGTGGATATATTCCAAGTGAGTGAAAATAAAGAGAAAATGAGGCAGGAGAGGGAAGACAGGAGTGCCACAGTATGAACAACATTCAAACCTCCACTTTTATGGGGCACAACAAATTTGGGTCCTACAAGAAAAACAAATCATACACAATATACCTGATTTTGCAATACAAGGAAAGAAACAACCAAAAAACATGAATTTTATTGCTCATAAAGATGCACAATCCATTACAAAGTTGATACAAGGAAATAATTATTTGCAGGAAGTAAAAATTTGAGGTCTGTAACTCACAAAATCTCTATAACAACTTTTACATAGTTCCTTTACATTATGTTGGTACCCAAATCGGTCCTCCCTTTGTTATTGAGTAGCATCAATAGAATGAGAAGTATGCCTAAAGGATGATAGATCTAGATTTGTGTCAATTTATAGCCAGGGAAGGATCTCATCATCTCTTTATCACTTGATCTCGGAGGAGTCAAGGAGCACCGTGTTGAGGGTATGACCTACCCTCCTACTTTAGGCTCTTTCTTTATCCAGGGTGAGAAAAACCATTCTATAGTCTGTAATTGTGAGTGGGGTGGATGTATCAAGTATATTTGGCACTCTTTTATAGAGTAATTGAAAAAGAACTCTGGGAAGACATGGTAAATTTAGCAAAGGCTAACTCTCACGAGTTGTCACTTTTAGATAGTGTAGATGTCTTATAAATAAAGGTTAGACTATTAAAGACAGTATGGAGCCAACTTTCTCTAGAGGATGATAGATCTAGATTTGTGTCATTTTGTAGCCGGGGAAGGATCTCATCATCTCTTTATCACTCGAGCTCGGAGGAGTCAGGTAGCACCATGCTGAGGGTATGACCTACCCTCCTACTTTAGGCTCTTCCTTTAGCCAGGGTGAGAGGACCCATTTTGTAGTCTATAATTGTGAGTGGGGTGGATGTATCAACAATATTTGGCACTCTTTTGTAGAGTAATTGAAAAACAACTCTAGGAAGACATGGTCAATTCAACAAAGGCTAACTCTCACAAGTTGTCACTTCTAGATAGTGCAGATGTCTTCTAAACAAATATCAGACTACTAAAGATAGTATGGAACCAACTTGCTTTAGCATATTGTTGGATTTAATGAGGAAATCATGGGTAGTTCTGGTAGGATTAGTTAGTTTTGGTTGTATTTGATTTGGGGAATTAAGCAGGATAAAGTTGATTATACCAGATTTCAAGGAACTTTTAATAAATGTTGGGAGATCTACCAAGTGCAAGAAAAATATACCTCAAATAGCTCACAATGAACCTTCAACCAAAAGATGTACACTCATGGAAGCCCAAGAGTGCACGGTTTCACACAATATTTAAGGATTTAAACAAAAAATCTCATGTTGAAGACTTAATAAAACATCAAAGATTCACAATTTATCATGCCTAAGATACACTCAAAGGCTTACAAGAAACATTTAACAAAGTGGAGACATAGTGACTTTAAAATTGTTTATTACACAAATGAAATGAAATCTCTTCTCAAAAGTGCAATTGCAATTTCCAGAATGCTACTAGAATGATAAAGTTTTGTGTGACTTAAAGGATATCTAAAATAAGATTGCAATGGGAGCATGAATAACTATTTTACAGTATATCATCTTGACATCATATACAACAATGCTCATGATTAACACAATTAATTCAAGGCTCATCAAATTTATCAGCAAGGGAAAGTAGATCTATAGTCTTAGTGCTTGTCAATGGTTGTACACTTGTAACCATCTTGACATGACTTAATTTGAAGGCTCAAAGAAAGTAACAGGTTTCTTAGATGAGTTCTTGGGAAAATGGTTTTTCTCTCAGTTTTCCTTTCTCTTCAAAAAAATATCAGAAAATTTTAACCCCCCTTTTGTGAGATTATTCTCTTCACATTTATACCATTCTATTCACTCATTTTCTTTCCAATTTCCCCCCAAAAGTGTGAATCTTCAAGGGAATATTCCCCTTTACAACATATATTTTAATCCATGTTATTCTCATGAAGATGCCTCATCAAATGTTGCCAGGTGTGAGAACTATGAGCCCTCCACATTTTCACTCTATTTATGTATGACTGGGATGCCATGTCATCACTTTTACCCACTTATTTAATCATTCTTTTATCTTGGTGATTGGACATCTACTTTTGATGATTTTTGAGCACCTCCATGGAATTCAATTTGACAGAGGCTCTTATTTTATTTTCCATAATTCGTTTTGAATGTTGTAGATTTATTTTCACACTTGTTAGGTTAGTTACCATTCATGATTCTTGTCAAATCAGATCAATTTATCATTTTTTTCTCAATGCCAATTCATTTCAACTTTTAAATTTCTCGTGCAGATATCTTATTGAGATCTCAGGAATAATTTCACCATGATTGCACTGAATTCAGCTCACCTGCCTTGAATTTCCTATAAAAATGCACCACTTACTTCATTATTTCACATTTTCTTCTTTGTGTATAATCACTTTGAGGAAATCCATCTATATTATGGCAAGAAAACCAATGGCACCTAGTTTGAAAGAATTATCTACTGGAGATTTGCATTTTATCTTTGATTTTTTAGGTCCAGATGAAAATTTTGTAAGGATGATGTTTGAGATTGTTGATCCTGATGATTACACCGGGCCTTTAACAACTCAAGTTGTTCGAGTCACTCTCGTGAGAAGACTTATCAGGATAATTCTCGTTTTCTCTTCTTTTCAGATGATGTATTTTCATTTGTTCAGGCTTGAGCATCAAAGGGTTTCTAAGGATTTGAGGGAATTATGGAATGTAAGTAGGCCCAATGTGTAGTATTCAACCAACTGCAACTTCCCCTACCTTTGTGATGAAGCATTTGTTACAAAAGATATTCCTCTGGAATCGTATGTGCTTGATGGATAATTTTTGTTGACCACAGTGCCCTCTCTTTATCACCAACTAAATGCACTGGAGAAGCATGTTTCAGTCTTGGAGGAAAAATAACCAATGACTACACCCCCTCCATCTCTTAAACCATCACTTCCTTTTGTGAAAAAACATAAGGGTGAGTCTAGCTTTGGGCCTTCTATTCCAGTTACTACTTTCATGCCTTTTGCTCCAGTCATTCTAGAATCAGTTGTGGTTGCACTTCCATCTCAAGGTTTTTATCCAACTTCTTCTTCCAAAACCTAGAGGGAAAAGGGCATTTTCTAAAGGTGGTTTAGATATGGGTGAATGGGTCTCTTCTTACAAGAAGAGGTCAGAATTGCTTAGCATGTTACATGGTCCCTTGTCCATCCTGGATGATCTTAAATCAATGGGCATGTCTCGCACACTAGAAGGATACAAATTTTTTTCAAATGACACTAGGGATGGATGAACATGGGTCTAGGAAAAATTAATTGGTGAAAAAACTTCCTCTTTGCAGAGAGGATTTTTTGGTAAAGGAGTTTGTGGTATTGGATGTTTAAAGTTTCTCGTTATTGTCTTTTCTTTTGTAATACAACTCTAAGGATATATGTAATCTTTCTTCTCATGGGCTAGGGCCCCTATAGATCCCCATTTTTATTTTTTCAAAATGCAGAAAGTACAAACATCTCATTAGTTTATATGCTTTTACAAATGGACATAAAATTTCATCCAAGCAATATAAAAATATAATGCATTGTATCAAATCACAATTTATATCAGATAATAAAAAGTTTTAAAAGTAATGTTCATCCTTCATGAAGTAATAGTATCAAATGAAACACTAGTTATAAATGAAATATGAAAAGAAGATAAAGTTTCAAGAATGAAAATCCTAAGCTTGTTCATCATCTTGCATGTCTACATCATTTTCTTCTTCAGTTTCTTCTCTTCTTCTTCTTCTGGAAACCTTGCCACATATGCATCATACCTTTGAAAGATCTCATTGATTTCTTCTTCATTCTGGTCCTGTATGGTGTCAAAAGATCAATGTTTTTCTTTTATTACGTCCACATAGTAGCCCATTTTTTTCTTGTATTCCAATGGCCTAGATTTTAACTCTATAATTAATTCTTATTTTCCTCATTGTTTTAATAACTTCATAGGAAAATTTTTTTTATATATTTTTTCTCAAAATATTTGAACAAGAAATCAATTTTTAGATCACCATAGCTCTTCTTGAATTTTTCAAAAACCATATCTTCAAGTTTTAAATCAATAGCATCTAAAGTATCATCAACCCATTTCCTTTTAACTTCTATTTTTTCTTTGATCCCATTCAAAACCTCCACCCCTTGATCTTTGCTAATTCCTCCATAGCATGTTGAGTTCCTTTGAATTCCTTTGGCACAATCCCTTATTTTTCAACCAATTCATCACTGAGTTGAGTTATATGGTTCAACTTGGGAAAAAATCCTTCAAAGTAGAAGATTTTGTTATCACACTACTTAATTATTTCATCAATTTCATTAAGCCTATTCTTGAGCTCTTCATACTTTGTCTTGGATTCTTCAATTGTTTCTTTTCCCTTTTTGTCAATTTCTCAACCCATGTGTCCACATCCTGAACTTTATTAACATCCTTATCAATATTTTCCATTCCTTTAGGGGTTTTGGCAGAGGTACTTTCTTGAGTTTGACTAGACTGCCCAATTAATTGTTGCAGACTAGAACTCAAATCTTTGACTTGTTCTTTCAATTTATTTTTTAGTTATCTATCCTCATCAACATTTTGTAACAAGTCACTTACTACCTCTGATACTCCCTATTTTAGTTGATCTCTTGAAGGATTTCCTAAGGGAATAAGTTGAACACTATAGTCACTGCCTATTATATTTTCTCTAGTTTTTCCTTCATGAGGGATTTCCACTTCTAAAATTTTAGATCCCAGTGGATCATATAATTTTTGGTAAGAACCCTAGCTCTTTTGGAGGTCCTCACTGGTTTTGGATAAGATAGATCTATGAGGTCTATAGTCTCAATATGGACAATTGATTTTTCTTCCTTTGAGTATCAACTGCCCTATCTATCCCTTTATAAGAGTTGTCGCATATTTTGTTTCTTACAATTCTTGTTGGTATTTCTTGGGAAAAACCACCAATGACTTGGACATCTCTTGTTCACTTTGGGTTAATGGTTTTGCCTACTTTTCATGTTTTTCTCCCATAGTTATCTCTTTGTTCTCACTCTGTACTTATACTTCCCCTAATTTTATTCCTTCTTGGTCTTGAGTTTGGGGTTGACCAGTCTCTTTCTGAGTTACATCAGTAATTAGGATATGTTCTTTCTTTATTTCTTTGGCTGATGTAATCTTAACTTCATATTTTTCCTTGGGAGTTTCTTGAACTAATATCTCTCTTGTAGGATCTCCTTTTCCTTCCAATATTTCCACCTCCTTTAGAGGTTGTTGGGTTGACACATTATCATCCTTTTTCTCTGTTATATCTTAGGTTGTGTCATGGTGGATTATCTTCCCATTTTTGGTTGCTTATTCGCACCCAAAACTTATACAACACACTAGCAATAACTTTGGCAGTTGAACTTGTGGAACCTCTGTTATTTTCTCATCTACAAATTTCCTTTTTAAGATGGCTCACTATGCTTAGTGGCCTTGACATCATGGGAAGGATTTTTTCCCCCTAATAACTTAGTACTTTACACCTTTTTCACTAAGCACCTCTAGCTTATTTGACTCTGAATCTACCTGATCTGTAGAAGAAACCTCTGATGCTTGAACTTTGATTTTTGTGGTTGGCATATGAGTAATTTTTTCTACTTCTTCACTCATTTGAAGATCACTTACATTATTTGTTGTTTGTTCATCAATAGATATGTCAAATGCATATAATGTGGAAAAATCCTCACCAATATCAACATCCATTATCTCTACCTGACTCTTTGCTTGACTCTTGCAATTGTTCAAATAAAGGTATATTAACATTTTTAACTGACATGGTTTCAGATTTTTTCACACCTTGATTCAAGAAATCACTATCTACTGGATTAGATAAGACATTACCTTGAGTTGTTTGTTCCTGAGTGTTCCCAATTATCACTCCCTCTGAAGATAAAGGTGAAAATAAAGGCACTAGTTTCCCAACCTGTGGCATTGATGCTACATGTCATACCTGGAAAACATCAATTCTTTCATGTTCTGGGGGATTAATCAGTACATCCTATACTTATGTTTCCTGTGTGTATGAGCACCTTCTCTTACTAGAATTGGCTCATACACAATTTTTTGTCTCTTATGTGCCCTTTCAAACTTCTTAAGGTCTAGTGCTACTCTTTTTTCTTCACTATGTGGTTTAGATTTTGAATGCCCACTTGTTATGGCCCCACTCATAAACTTATCAACACTTTGGGGTTTTGGAAAAACATCTGAAGGATTCCTATGAGTAGCCATACCCTTCCCTTTTTCTTGAAGTGGTAATCCAAAGGTGATAGGAGCATTCTCCATAGATTTCATGAAGCATTTATTCAATCCTTTGTTTTACAGACAGACATAGAAGTACTAGTCCCACTAATAGCAGAATTCCATTGATCTATAAGTTCTAAAGTAGGCCTTTTTGAAGGAAATTGAGGATCTTTTCCTCCCAAGGGATCCATTCTATCAACTCCTTCTTTTAGGGGAGGAAATTCATCCTTCAATTTTCCTAAATCCCTAAATTTATTAAGAACTCTTGTGCTTTGAATTGATAAATTAATATTCTTTTGGGATAACAAATTCAATGTTCTCCTCATTACATCAGTTATCTAGGCATATGAATCATTTTATTCCTCTTCATTCTATTTCAAAGGGTTGATTGGTTGTTCCCTCCACCTTTTGATCAAGATAATATTGACTCACAATATGTGGATCATCCACAAATCCCTCAAGGATAACAATAATCTTGAAGTCTATAATTTGGGTTTAAGGTTCATTCTTGAGAAGTCACTTAGCATGACCTCTTTCTCATCTCTACAATTCATCCAATAATCCTTAAATTGAGGCTCATGTTTAAAATTGTTTGCAATATTTTTGAACACCCATCTGATGCCATAGTTGGCCCTTGCCTAAAAAATTTCCATCTCAAACCTTTTCATTTCATCTTCTATTAATCTAGTTGTTATAATTGAAGGGCATGAGTGATGCACCCTATAATTTACCAGTAAAAGTCTAGGCGAGCTGGCACATCACTCAACCTAGACTTAGCGCTCACCCGAAGTGGGAAAAGGTATCAGGCCCCTCTTTAGGGTTATTTTTGTAGGATGTTAGCATGATGAAGATGTAAATAATTCAGATCCATGACTAATATAACATTCTACAGTGTTTGTTCAGATCTAGATCTAGAGAATAAAGACTTAAATTATAACCATGATGAAATCAAGCATGCAAGACCCAATTATACTCAGGATTTAATACTCTGATTCAACCAATAACCTTCATTATATTAAATTCATTAATGCACATAATCTTATTACAATAAATAATACCATAGTTCATTCGTGCATCAGATTTGGAAGAATAACCTCATAATAACTCAGTTATTACATACCATCATACTTATATCTATCTATGTATCTCTCTCACTACACAGACCAATACATATTTATAAGGGTGGGGACTTTCCCTTCACTTCTTATTCAATCCCAAAATAGGTTGCATGCTATTATTATCCATGTTCCATTACAATAATATTCACACATGTAAGTGTGCTAACAATAGACTTCTTTTAGTCAACTACCAGTAGCAAATCTATTCTCAGCTTGTATCCATGTAAGGTGCTTCGTAGCCAATCCTCCAAAAATATCCAATGCATGTTTTGCAATTCTTTAATTGGTTTTTGTGTTCCACACGCTATCTCCAAAAATAGCTCATCATCGTGAAAATGGCTGAGTCCTAAATCTGTATTTGTCCTTAGTGCGTGACTCCTTCATAATCCTCCTGCGCTTTTAAATGTGCTCTGCTCTTCCACACGAACCTTCTATGTTTTTTTCACTAAGTTCCATATTTTGACTGACCAACATAACCCCACACTAATTTCATTGTCGCCTTGGCAATGGTTGTCTCCAAAATGAATCAAATAATATGAATAGAAGAATAGAAATAATTTTTATGAATAAAAGAATGAATTCACCCTACAACATCTTTTGCTTCAACCAAAATAATCAATTCTTCATATTATTTTTTTATTTATGCCTCTAAAGTATTTTAATCATTGAACACGTCCTCTACCTTTTCTAGGATATCTACTGAAATTGACTCTAGCTCATCCCGTGCAATTTCTCCTTTCTCATTCTTCAAGATGCAAACAATGTTGGATATTGTAGTCATTCTTCCTTCTAATAAGTCCATTTTTTACGCGACGAGTTTCCCAAGCTCATCTAGCCTTTCCTTGTGTGGTTCTTATGATGATGTAAGGGCCTCACACTTTTTCTTTACAAACACTAATCATTTTGCGCAGCCCAAGGTCTCATTGTTCACAGATTTTAGGACTTCATTGTCCGCTATAATGTTCCTAGTTTTTATAACAACTTCTGGGGATGTACAAATATTCAACGCTTGATATGATTTCTTCAATTCCTCCTATAAGCTCTAGGGCAATGCCTCATATGATGTAATCTTCCTCATCACTGAAGCCTTTTCTCTCTCTACTTCTTGTTCAGGATTCTTTGGTGATGGAAAGTGCAGAGGTTCATATTCAAGCACCAAGTCCCCCAAGGTTTATACATAATGCATTACAAAAGGAAACATTTTAGGTCCCTTAGGCTATAAGTGTGGCTATTCTTTCATGATATTGTCCCCAATTTCCTCTACCATGTTGATGAAAATAGTGTTCTTCTTCTGTGCCAAGTCTTTTTCTTGCTTTAGGCGTGCTATTTCTACATCCTTAGTTTTGAGTTCTTCTCTTAGCACACTAATTTTTGTAGAATTATCCACATTTCATCATTCCACCTCTATTGATAATTTCACCAAAGCATTACTCACTTGTTCATCTGACATAACAATAGACTTTACTATTACGTGTCTGGCCTGGGGTGTCTATTGTTGCAGGCTCACATCACCCCTGGATGCAGATTAGACTTCTAGATTGATCACTCAGCATCCAGTGTGATTGCACAACATGGAAACCTCTCTCCAAGTGTGGGGACTTGTGAAATTGAGAGAGGGATCTCCTGATTAGAGGTTGGTTCCTCAAACTCCTCTAATTTAGATCTATATTTTTGCAAAACTATAGAGGTTCAGATCCTAATCCTACTCTAAACTGCAAGGAGACAGAGATAGAAAGTGCAAAAATAAAACTAAACTAACAAGTGATACACCAAAGGAGGAGTGGTGAAACATTTTTGTCAAGCAAATAGACACAGACCAAATTTTACATCATAAAACATACACAGACTGATAAGATATAATTCAGGATTTGAAATGAAGCAAATAATACAAATAGAGGACTGAAACCCATTCACAGAGCTTGCATTATCTTTTCAGTGTAAAAAAAAACACGCATTACACCCTTAGAGAGGTAAAAGAAAATTGTTACAATCTTTGGAGAGGTCTGATCCTTGCTTCCTTCACTTGCTTGAGTTGAAAGAAGAAGTTGCTATGTCAAAAGTTCCCCCCCTTGAAAATGAGCCAAAACTAGCTTTTACAGTGCAAGGGTCGAGCCCAGGGGACAAAAAATGTACAAAACATGGAAGCCCATCCCTCCTTGACTGCAGGTGCATTAAAATAGCATGGGGGGACCTTACAAGCCCACACCCTATCATTTTGATTGGTTTATAGGAGAATGCGACCCATTTTGCATTAAATCTGGTTGATGAAAAGTCACTTCTGGCCATGAACATGGGTCAGATCTGTTTCTCAATTTTCTCCCTCTAGACTACACCAAAACTCGAGATTAACCCCAGAATAATGTAGATAATTTCACAATATTTCCATTGATATAAAGAACATGCCAATCCGAGCTCTGGATCGAAAGATATGGAGATCTGAAGATCTAGGGCACAAAGCAGGCGAAAACGGATTTTTTAAATTTCTTCCCGCGCTCTGCCATCTGGATGACACATGGCATGCATTGATTGGTTGCGTGATTCTCTCTCCTTTGCTTACCCATAGGTTTTTCTTTAATTTTGATCTTTTTGATGATTTTGGGACCTTTTCCACTTTTTTGCGCTTCCACCCCTTTGGACGACACGTGGCATGATCTTGTTGGAGGACAGGGTGCGGGGTCTTACTTCACTTCTACCCCCTTTTTGGAAAACTCAGCCAAATCCTCTAACTTCTCCCCAAGCTCCGCACTTCCCTGCCCCATTGGACACGTGTCCAATTCCTATTGGCTAAGGCTGCCCCTTCAAAAGTCACCTTTTGACTTTTGGACTTTTCCCTTGTGACACGTGTCACCTCATGGTTGGTCTGCAGGTCTGTCGGCTCTTCTGCATCCACCGCGTCCTTTTGTCCCAGATGTCCCACTTTTCCTTATGCCGAAGTTTCTTGTTTTGGCTGAACGAGCCAATTCGCATCCATTTGTCCTAAATGTCCCAGTGCTTCGTGGGACAAATTCTTCTGGTTCGCCCGATCCGGCCGATTCGCATCTTTACGGCCCAAAAGTCCCGAAAGTTTGGTGCAAAAGTTATCCTTTTCTGCCGATCTAGGTAGTTCACGTACTCACAGCCCGAATGTCCCAAACTGTTATTCGATTTTCTTATCTTTCAGCTAAACCGGCTTTCCGCGTCCCACGCGTCCTTCTGGTCTGAATGTCCCGGTGCTACAATTTCCCGTTCCGGCCGAGTCGGCCGGTTCGCGTCCTTCACGTACCTTCGTCCCATATGTCCCTTTGCTGTTTGGGCCTCCTGTAGGCTTTTCGGCTGATCCGTGCCTTGGCGTCCCAAATGTCCCACTTGTCCTTGGACAAGAACTTAGCTGATTTTCACTATTTTTTCTGCAACTTTTTCACATTTTCTCAGAGCTTGCTCTTTTCAACCTAGACAGGAGAGTTAGAAGACTTTCTGAAGGGACCCTAGAAACATGATTTTTTTCTCAGGATTAATCAATTTGCCTAGGACTTGAGAATTCTGATGTATGTTACCAATTCAACCCTGGGGGGTGAAATTGGATAACAGTGTCTTCTTCAACCTCCTTGATACACATGAATCTTCACATACATCAAATTCTATTTCATCCATGTACGTGTGCATAGACCATGAAAATTTCTTCCTTGTGTGCATGGTTTCCATATCTTTATCCATCATCTCCCACCCATAAAAATCCTTTGGTGTCATTTTGCTTTAAAAGAGGGTGCAAAAAATTTTACCTATTTCCTCAGCATAGCCCATGACTGATGAAACATATTCTACACTTGTTCTTTTCAATCTTGGCTCCTTAGGAACTTGAGATTAAAGATTTGGATCTTGTTTTGTTGTACCCTAAGTAGTCTATTGTGTTGTTTCATCTATCTCCTTTTATCCTTCTTCTCTATCCTTCATTTCCTCATCCTTTGGTTCTTCCACATCCTCTGGAGTTGTAGGAGATTTAGGAGATCTCTCCTCATACTCTTCTGCCTCCACATCTAGCTTCAACTTTCTCCTTCTCTTCTTAGATGTATCCTTCTATAGAGAGAGTTAAGGTGATTTGTGCACTAATTATGGAGTAGAAGCTTGGGTTCTTGTTCTTCTAAATACCCTTTTAAAACGATGCTCTCCTTGGACTACTTCCAAGTCCTCATCATCTCTCTCTTGTGGCTGGGGTGGGATAGTCGCATGTTCAGCTTCTACCCTATCTTTATTATGCCTCCTACCTCTTTACTCCAAACCACCACTATCTTCATGCTCCTCCTCTTCATCATCTAATTCTATTGTATTTATGGGCTTATGTGTTGGAACATTTTCCATTATATGCTTACCTTTTGGCAGCCCTGGGAGCGTGAACTCGTTATCCACATACTTATTGTTCTCTAGCTTGGGCTTGAGTTGAAGGTACATAAACACTGATCCAATTTCTCCAAAAACCAATCTTACTAGATTCATGCTCATAATATCTTAGATAAGTCTCTTAATGTAGGAAATCCATCCTGGATATACATATGTGTTTCTCAAAGTGTGGTAGTCATAATCTACCTTATCTGCGATGAAGCTTAGGCGATGCACATATGTGAACTGGTGAACTAATGCCTAGAAGTGGCGTGTTGTGAAGTCATATGGAAGTTTGTACCAAGGGATCCAAGATCCATCCTTAATCTCAAATCGTGCACTACAAAAATGCTGGTATACTGTAAACTATATTTTCTTACCCACCATCGAAGGAAACTCCTTAGGTATGCACCACTCCTCTTTAAAATCCACGTGGAGCCTATCATACCACATCTCTTCCCTATGTTTAAATAGCCCACACATGTTCCCTTCCCATATTTATTTATTAAATCTTTCCACTAGATATTTATGTTCCATGCGGTACTCCCAAATCTTCTCCTTTGGCCCATCAGGCACTCCAATCTCCATAAACACCAAATATAATAAAATAGCGCCATACCTAATTTTGTCACCTGTATGCACTTCTTCAATGATTTTCTTTGCTATGTGATCCACGATATTGTAGACCACTCCTTGAGACATCTTCCTTGCAATGTGCAGCCATATTGTATTCACCTGTGACCACCTTTCTTGGTCATTCAACTTTGTTACAAGATGGGAAGTTGTCTTTACTACTAGGTACTTCCTCATCATCTCTCTCTTATGGCTGGGGTGGGATAGTCATGCGCTCAACTTATACCCTATCTATAGTCTACCTCCTACCTCTTTTCTCCAAACCACCACTATCTTCATGCCCTTCTTCATCATCTAATTCTATTGTATTTTTGGGCTTAGGTGTTGGAACATTTTCCATTGTATGCTTACCTTTTGGTAGCCCTGGGAGCGTAAACTCGTTATCCGCATACTTATTGTTCTCCATCTTAGGCTTGAGTTAAAGGTACATAAACACTGCTCCAATGTCTCTAACAACCAATCTTACTATATTCATGCTTATAATATTTGAGATAAGTCTCTCAATGTAGGCAGTCCATCATGGATATACATATGTGTTTCTCAAAGTGTGGTAGTCACAATCTACCTTATCTGCAATGAAGCTTAGGCAGTGCACATATATGAAACTAGTGAACAGATGCCTGGAAGTAGTGTGCTATGAATTCATATGGAATTTTGCACCAAGGGCTCCAAGCTTTGTCCTTCATCACAAATTACACGATGTAAAAATGTGGTATACTGCAAACTGTATTTTCTTACCCACCACCAAAGGCAACTCCTTGGGTATCTTCCACTCCTCTTCAAATGCCACATGGAGCCTATCATACCACATCTCTACCCTATGTATAAAAGGCCCACCCATGGTCCCTTCACATAATTATTTATTAAATATTTCCACCAGAGATTTATGTTCCATGGGGTACTCCCAAATCTTCTCCTTTGGCCCATCAGGAACTCCAATATCCATAAACACCAAAGACAATACAATAGTGCCAAACCTAATTTTGTCACTTGGACATTCTTATTCAATGATTTTCTTTGCTATGTTATCCATGATATTGTATACCACTCCTTGAGAAATATTCGTTGCAATGTGTAGCCACATTGTATTCACCTGCTACCACCTTTATTGGTCATTTAAATTTGTTACAGGATGGGAAGTTGCCTTTACTACTGGGTACTTCTTCAATTTGTTGATGTCCATACCACGCATAACCTTGGTATACCCCAGATCCTTCCTTATCTCTAGGACCACTACTTTATCTATTAAGTCACTCTCCATATTTGCTCCTGAGGCCCTTAGTCCTGTCACTATTGAAATCAGGGCAGTTGTGATTCTAACCCTCCATCCAACAAAGTAGAATAAGTCCTCATGGAATCTGCTAATCAACCATTAATATAATGGTTTATACTTCCCAAAGTATGGCAGCTCATATAACTAGTAGACTCCAATCCACTTTAGTAACTTCTCACCAACGTCATCGTATACTGACATATCTTTTTTTTTGTGCTTGTTCGTTTTTGTTCTCAACAATTCATCTAGCTCCTTATTATCTGATATATGATGGTTTTAATTTCTAACCATACATTTACGAAGGTGGGAATCCCATTCTTGTCCCATGACCATGCCCTCTAGATACTACATTATTGAGAAATTACTCTTAGGAGAAATTTCTTCTTCCATTTTGACCTTCTTCTTCCCTTTTACTCCTATTGTGGGTGTTTTATTCAATTCCATTTGAAAAATATCTCTTTTATACCCTCTTTAATTGAGTAAGTTGAAACCCAAGTTCAAATATCTAAGCCCTAGTGGAAATCACATGCCCTAGCTCTTTTTCAATGCATCTTCTTCGCTAAAAGCCTTCACCTATGGGAACACAAGCTTCTCCGACGCATAAATCTTCTCTCGACATCTAGTTTCACACTCTTTCCACCTCAACATGATTTCTCAGCTTGTTGGCACTTATTTCTTTTCAAATTCTCTCAATTGCAATGGTAAAAATGAACTCACCTCCCATCCTTATATATATTTTCAAAAATTTAGTGCATTTATTGCTTCTTCACCTACTAAAAACCTTCTCATTAATCAACCATTTTCATTCTTTTTACGTGGTACATATTTGTTCCCAAGCTATAACCTTCTAGCGTTCCCTCCCACCTTCTAGACATGGACTTCTCTTCAGTGTTCCTCCATGCACCTGAGTACCTCACCATTGCGCCTTCCCTTGGTAGTTCCCATGGCCCCTATTTACCTCGTGTTATACTTATTTCTTCATTCATCTCCACCTATGGTCCTCATTTCTAGAAGCACTCTTTTTTTTTTCAATTCTCCAAGTTGAATAGCACCTGTAGTAGTTTTTTCCTTTCATGTGTACTTATTTTCAATAGTCCTATACCTAGATATCAATATCCACCCCACACTAAGGGTATGTGCAGTCCTCTGCGCATAAAAAATATTCAAATAGTAATTAGCTTCTGGTACATAAACATGCTTATTACACAAAAACACCAACTAAATTGACAAAGCATACTGACAAAGAAGGAAATACATTAAGGAAATATAGAATTGAAAACCTAATCTAAATGGCAACACTACCTTATTACAAACACCAAGAAGACTTATTTATAGTAGGGCTTCAGCCTACTCTTGTTGAAGTAACTAGGTAACAATGTTCCATTAAGCACCTTTAATTGGAAAGAACCTTTTTCAAGTATGTGAGTGATAACATATGGCCCCAACCAATGTACTTTGAGTTTTCCTGGATGGCACAAAAACTTAGAATCATAAAGGAGCACCATCTATCCAATTGTGAACTTTTTATCGCTGATGTGCTTGTCATGCCATGCTTTCTACCTAGCCTTTTCTTTTTTTTGACTCTAATGTGCTATTTCTCACCGCTCATCCATCTTGATTAAATTTTAAATCCATTATTCTAATGCTTTCTCATAAGCTAGACCTCCAGCTTGTACAATACACAAAGATGGTAACATGAATTCCATAGGAAGAACTGTTTCTGCACCAAACACTAACTAAAATGGTGTGGCTTTGTTCAACCTTTTATATGTTGTTTGATATGCCTAAAGTACTGCAGATACTTTATCATCCCAATCCTTTCTTCCAACATCACATATTTTTGTCAATGTCTGGCTCAAAATTTTGTTGAAAGCCTCAGCAGTCCCATTTTCTGAGGATGATATGGTGTATTATTATGGTGTGCAATCATGAATTCATCCAATAAAATTCTTATTGTCTCATTTAGAAAGTGTGTACCCCTATCACTGGTCAAACTTAAAGGACATCCATACCATGTAATAATATTTTCCCATAGAAACTTGGCTGTTGTAAGAGTTATACAATCCTTTGTAGGTGTTGCTTCTACCCACCTTGTCAGATAATCTATGCAAGTTATGATATAGTGTAATCCAGTCCTACGCACAGCTGGTGAAATAGGACCCAAAAAATCTATAGCCCATTTCTCAAACAGTTCTACATGATGAATAGGTCTTAGAGTAATTTCATCTCATTGACCTAGTTTCCCAAGATGTTGAAAGTGATCACAAGCCTTGCAATAATCCTTACAATCTTTATACAAGGTCTCCCACCATAATCTAGCGAGTAGTTACTTACAGAAAGTGGTATCACCCACATAATTGCCACCTACAATACCACCATGAGCTTCCTCTATGATATTTTTACACTCATGTTTCAGTACACAATGACGCAATACTTCATCCTGGTCTAACTTTTACATGTCATCGCTAATCAGCATATAGGGTGTCATGCGTATAACAAGTTGTTTCTTCTCCAAGGATTTCATTCCTTCTGGTACCATACCTATTTGTAGAAATATAAAAATTTCCTCTAATTCTGATGGTACTCATTGTAACCTATATAACTGTGCATCTAGCATGGTATCTTCAATTTCCTGTGCTTCTTCTCCTGACTGTATTATGGATAAATGGTCTGGTCCAAAATTACTTTTCCCTAGTTTTACCACAACTGTGAAATCAAATTCTTGAAATAAGAGTACCCATCTGCATATGCCCCTTATAAAATGGGCTTGTTTACCAAATACTTCAATGTCATGTGATCTGTATAAAAGAAAAATGGTGTAGCTAGTAGGTATTGTCTAAATTTATGTAGTGCATAGATCATTGACAAAGCTTCGCTCTCTGTAGTTGTGTAATTCTGTTATGCAAGAGTCAACTTTCTACTAGAAAAACAGATAGGATGATCTATAATACCTTATCTAAGCTAAGCCAATACCATGCCAATAGTCATGCTAGAGGTGTCCACATGTACATGAAATGGTTGGTCCCACGAAGGAAAATGCAGAATAGGTGCGGTAGTAAGTTTCTCCTTTAATGTCTTAAATGCACGATGTTGCGGATCTCCCCAATAGAATGTACTTTTTCCTTTCAGTAAATCCTCCAAAGGTGTGGAAAACTTGGCATATCCCTTTATGAATTTCCTATAATACCTCGTGTGACCCAAGAATCTACGTATCTCACTTTGACTAGTAGGCTCTTTTAGGTTTATAATGACTACAACCTTAGCTGGATTGACCAACAAACCTTCCTTACAGATTATGTGTCCTAATAGTATTCCAAATGGTGTAGTAAATATGCACTTCTTGATGTTCAAAGAGATACTCAACTATCTACATCTTTCAAACATTAAGCACACATTTTCACAATGATCTTTAACTAATCCATACACCATCCAATCATCCAAATAAACCTGCAAGAAGTTGTGAATAAATTCCTTGAATGCTTGAACAATTATGCAAAAAAATACAACAGGCACATTTTTTAGACCAAAAGGCATCACAGTATAGGTAAAGCTACCCCATTTGTTAGTAAAAGTAGTTTTTTCTTGATCCTCCTGGGAAATCCTAACCTGATGATACCTAGAGAACCCATCTGTAAACGAATAGATTTCACACCCTGCAACACCTTCTAGTATTTCCTCAGTGAATGGCGTAGGAAAGGGATCAATCACACATGCATCATTCAGCTCCCTGTAGTCCACATAGATCCTAATTTGTCCATCCTTCTTGATATTGATCACCATTAGAATAACCCACTCTGACTCGTCGAGGGGCTTGATGATTCCAGAATTCAACATTTTTTCAATCTCTTCTTCGACCTTTTTGCATAATTTTGGGTTCATCCTATAGGGTTTCTTTCAAATTGGGTGCGCACCCTCTCTAAGCTTTATCCTCATATACCCTAATGATTTATGCATGCATTTAATCTCATGGTACCCTAAGGGAATAAATACTGATAATCCCATAGTAACTCTATGATTTTTTCCACTTTAGAGTCTGACCAATAGTCCCAATTATGGCCTCCTTAGGCTCAACATCTGATCCAATATTCACTTTCTTTGTCTTCATAGGTTCATGATAGGTGCACGTGGTCTTATCTGCACTATCCAACACCTCATGCCTACCTGTTGAATGGTTTATATCTAGATTTTCTACTTCTTTGTCATCCACTAAGTAGACCATTTTTCCTTTTTCTTTCTCAAGGAAAGCACACTGAAGTAGTGTGGCATCGACCTCTGTCTCTTCAACAAGACATGCTCCTAAGTTTCCTTCATCCAATAACTCCTGAAGGAGTTCTTCAGCCTTGGCACTATCTCCCATAGTTAAGTGCTTTATGAATTTTAATGCTTCTTCCACCGGAGGCCTAATAGAGAAAAAGTCAACCATGTGATTCATTCTTGCAATTAAATTCTACTAATTTCTAGTGTCTCTATGGAGTTCTACATATACATACTAAGCACATGCGTGGCCTTGTAAAGTGGAATAAAACTTGTGTTCCCAGAGCTAAGGTGGTAAAGATTCTTTCCCCTCTATCTAGAGTCTCTCACATTGTTGGACGTGGTGTTGAACAGGTTGATTACTGTGATAGGTGCATATTTGAGTAGGTGCATTGTTCCTAAATAATCTAGTTGTAAGATTAATCCTAATTTCATTCCTTCTACAAGATTACCCTCTTGGACCACCCACCAGCATGTTGTTGTTCTGCGTAGTGTATATGCTAGCATATTTCTTCTTTCCAGTGGGTCTATCCATTGTTCTTCCATGGCACGTAGGAATACCATAGGATCTCCTTCTCCAGTGTAACAAGGTACCGAGTTGTTACCTATTCTCCTGATATAACATGGTTTTCTACCCTTAGGAAATATGCTCTTTACTTCACGCCCTACCAACTCATAAGTGCTATGAGCCCAATTATCACAAGCAACACTTGTAGTATCACTAATAGATTGTGCATCCTCCCACTAAAGGATTCCTTCTTTACATGGCTCAAGCACCTCTAGATCCTAGATGGCACGTACATAAATCCTATTCAGGTCTTCTTCACTCAAGGGCTCAACATAGGGCACATATTTTCCATCTGTTAAAGGGATAATAACTCTTTCCTCCTTGTTTTCAAAACTGATATAACCCTTGTTGAACCAAAGATCAACATTATTTGCATAGCACCAAGGATGCCCCAATAGATCTGGGAAGCTATCTGACTCTGCCAATGCTAAAACCTCAAAATCTCTAGTGAACTTGGCTCCTTGTATGGTAATGGATGCATATTTTTAAACTCCGATGGGAGTGGCCTTAGTCCAATTATCCATAAACAATAAATTAGAGTATGGATGCAATGGAAGCCTCCCTATTTGTACCCATGCATATAAGGTAAGAGCATTGACTTCTTTATATTTATCAATCATTATATTACTTAATAACCACCCATCCAAAACAACATTCAAGGTTATTTCCTTGTCATTATCTAGGTTATGAGGGGGGAGATTTGCATGAAAGATCTTCTATCCAGTCTCAATAGTTGTGCATGGAGTGTTTCATTTTAACTAATTCCCCAATAGTGGAATGATATTCTCTTGGCACAACAATTTGCACACTTATCTCAAGTCATCCATATCAGCTTAGACCATCTCTGATGCTTTCTTTTTCTCCATCTTCTGTGATTTCTCCTTTAAATATTGTATTTCACCCTGAAGATTCCTGAGTGCCTCCATGGTTTCCTAGTAAACCTCCTTATGATGGGTGGTATCTGGGTGATATGCATGTAGAACCTCCTCCTTAGTGATGGTAGGCCTCTGCTATAATGCTTCTTTGGCATGTGCCGCTTTAACGTGGGTCATGATCTTTACCTGCAATGCCTCAGATTCTACTTCCAACTTGGGCATCCACTGATTTTCCATAGTGCGTTGTATCCTAACCATCCCTGTGCCTTTGTTTTCCTATTTATGTTTCTCGCTAAGATGCTCATACAAGTTTGAGAACTCCTCATAACTATGATTCTTTCCACAGAAAGAACATGTAATATTCTGAGGACATTCATGCCTATAGTGGTCAAGAGATCCACATGTATAACATGTTCCACAAGGGAACTCACTTCTTCCACCACCATGGCCTTGTCCTCCAAATCCACCATGGTATCCTTGACCTCTACCACAACTGCCTTCAAAACACCCTTCATTCCAATCATAGCGCACCTAATTGTGATCCCAATCCTAATGCTCATTCTTTCCTTTAGAGTTATCTGAAACTCTTATCTTTTATACACCAATATCTATAGCATCATGGATCTGAGTAATTAGCTAGCATTCTTCCATGTCATGAGTCGTGGACCTGTAGATTTTAGAGTAACAAGATACATTCTTCCTTATCATGCGTTATAGTAATGGTAAGTAACTAGCATCATGGTTTAAATGGCATATCTCACATTCTAACAATAAAGATCACACTGATCTATGGGGAAAACTATCCTTTGTGTGACCTTCCACTTTGTAATTTGTGCACCAAATCCCTGTGTGTGTCTCATGTGCTGAATTTTCTGATAGTTTCTCCAACTACCTTTCCATAGCTATGATCTATGCTTCTAAAAATGGGCTCACCCCAGTGTCTATACTTCCAACTGCCTCACCACTTAAGACTTCTTCAAGTTCCTCGTGTGGATCAGTATCTATTTTATGTGATAGCATGCTCTTAAAAGGTGTAATCAAACCTTCAACAAACCATTGTACATGTTGTCTTGCATGGATATCATAAGATAGCTTGGATAACAACATTTTGAAATGGCCATCATACTTTCTGACACTCTCAGTAGTTCCTTACTTAATATCCTTGAACACACTTATAATCTTCTACTCCAACTTAGGGATGTGAAACTCTTTGAGGAAAGCATCTTTTAAAGTTTTATAGTCTACACAAGTATAATCAGGGTCAAAATTTATGTACCAACTCTATGCACGCCCTTGTAACGTAGTAGAAAATTGAATTTCCCTATGCTCAGAAGCCATGATTACTTTTTTGCACCATAGTATTTCACATATTTACACATGTTTAGCAACATCTTCTATGCCCCTATACTTTGGGAGACGAAGGGACATCTCCATGTAAATATTCTAGGGT
The DNA here is from genome assembly GCA_019776745.2 of Taxus chinensis. Taxonomy (NCBI): domain Eukaryota; kingdom Viridiplantae; phylum Streptophyta; class Pinopsida; order Cupressales; family Taxaceae; genus Taxus; species Taxus chinensis. The sequence goes on from CM034157.1 coordinate 358,335,141, forward strand.
TGGTGTAGACCTTACCCATATGGTCCAGAACCTCTTGTGTTTCCTTTACCCCAGAACCACCATAAATAAGAACTAGAACCACCCATACCTCCTGATCCCAAACCTATAGGTGGGGTCAGACGATAAGATGTACTTCCCTATGTCCCACTAGTAGTACTGAACTATACCCTGAAAGTCTACAAAGTGTTACTACTCCCAAAAGATAGTCCAAAAATCTGCGTGCCTGAATTCTGTGTGGATGATACACCCAAAAAGGTACTCCCATATAACAATGAAGCCATTTACACTACCATCATTGTGATTTTTATATGACTCACTCCTACTCTCCCACTACCTAAATTATCTTGTTGACTATTTCTTGTACTAGATATTGGAAAACCAAGTGTAACAACAATATTGCTAGGTGGATTCAAATGCGCACCTATGGCCCAAGTCGTCTCTATTGTTACAATTCTACATGAGGCCAAGGAGGGTTCCTTGTCACGCTTTCCAAAATGGGGGATTTTTTGATGCTTGAGCTCTACGTCTTCTACTTGAACTTCAAACCCTTCCCAAACTATCTCTCTCCACAATGCCATTCAATTTGCAACATCCCACTACTTCTCTATCTTCTTCTCACAACCCTCATTATACTTAAGTTTCCTTTCCTCTCTTTTCCTTTCTTTCATTAGGTATTCCATATTTCACCAAATCTACTCCTACCCCCACACATGGTGGGGTTTAGTTTTCCATTGGTTTGTTCTCCAAGTTCAGGGTTACCATCAGAATTTTGATCACCAGTGGAATGCCTTGTAGGTAAGTTCCCCTGGGATATCATAAAAATTGAAATTCAGCTACCTCTAGGCACGAATAAGTGGAAATTGAGTACTCCAAGATATAGTTGTTCAAAACACCATGGAACCAAGTATCCACAATGTGATTCCAAATCATATCAGCATCATAAAGGGCCTAAAATTCTTCCTTCATCCAGACAAGTGTGTGATACCTCCAATTCCATTTAGATGTATAAGTAACCAGCCACTCGTATAGTTCTATCAGAAAGATAGTGAATAATCTCTCGTATAAACAATCATATAGATTCTTCTCCACCCATGTGTGTCCATTAAACTTAGATCTAGTGTTGAACCTTTATGTGTATTCTTCTTCTAGGTTGTTTATCCATTCCTCACCAATTTCTAGGTTCAACCAATATGTCTTCATCGTGAATCATCCATAAAAACAATTGGGAAAGAGGTCCCAGCAACGGAAATAATGATGCAGCCTAGAATTTACAAGTAAAACCCTAGGCGCACTGGCACATCACTCAGACTAGACTGAGCACTCACCCGAAGCACACAAAGGTACCAGACCCCTATTTAGGGTTATTGTTATAGGATGTTGGAATCATGAAGACTTAAAGAATTCATATCCATGACTAATATAACATTCTACAGTGCTTGTTCAGATCTAGTTCTAGAGAATAAAGACTTAAATGATAACCATGATGAAATCAAGCATGCAAGAACCAATTATACTTAGGATTTGATACTCTGATTCAGCTAATAACCTTCATTATATTAAATTCAGTAATACATAGAAGCTTATTATAATAAATAATACCATAATTCATGTATGCATCAGATTTGGTAGCATAACCTCACAATAACTTAGTTCTTGCATACCATCATACTTATATCTATCCTTGTATCTCTCTCACTACACAAACCAATACATATTTATAAGGGTGGGGAATTTCCCTTCACTGCTTATCCAATCCCAAAATAGGCCGCATGCTATTATTAGCCAAACGCCATTACAATAATAGCCACACATGCAAGTTTGCTAATACTAGAATTCTTATATTTAACTTCCAGTAGTAAATATATTCTCATCATGTATCCATTCAAAGTGCTTCATATCTGATCCTCCAAAAATAGCCAATGCATGTCACACAAGTCTTTAACCAGTTTTTGTGTTTCACATGCTATCTCAAAAAATATCTCATCATCATGAAAACGGCTAAGTCCGGAATCTATCTATGTCCTCAATGTGTGATTCCTTCCTGATCCTCCCATGTTTTTAAATGCACTCTTCTCTTCCACGCAAACCTTTTGTATGTTTTTCACTAAGTTCCATATTTTGACTGACCAACAATGAGTACTTTCCAATCTTGATGGAAAACTTAATGTTTGTCTTGTGTTTTCCAGCAATTAATTTATGAACTGGTGTCAATAGTCTTGCCAATTCACACAAGGCCATTTTTCATCTAAATATCTGGGCAATTTACATGGTTGGCCTTCAAATGCACTGACCCCAATGTATGTAAAATTCTTGTACTAGATGAAATAGCATCCATATTCCATGATTACTTGTCTAGCCTCCTCAAAAATCCTGTAATGCTCTCATTCTAGCCTAAATTTACATATGATTGGTATAAAGAAGGCATCATTAACCAATCTCACATTCTCTTTCCAATTAAACAACTATAATTGAGGGGAAATATCATGTATATGGAATTTTTTGAAATTCATCACATGGCAAGAGGCCAAGGAAAATGCCTGTGGCCTAAAATATTTTAAATCAAATAAGTCATCATGTAAAATTTCAATTCTATAGCACCACCCATCTCTATTTTTGCTGTCAGTGTTACGATGTGGTCATGAAGTGTTTCTATGATGAAGGTTTCCCATAAAATTCTCCCCTTCTTGTCCAAAACTATTCACATATAGGTGTACATCCATTCCTTGAATTCATTCGTGGTCTCCAATCTAGCCATTAAACTCAACAATACAATCACATCCTATGCTTCTTCAACAAATTGTTCCCTAACCAATCTTTTAGGGATTCGACTGGTTTCCTTCTTCTCTAATAAGAGCCATTTAGTATTTATGAGCATGGCATAGTCCTTTTTCTTGGCCTCATAATATTGTAGGGATAAACCAATACCAAGGGTTATTGGATTTCTTGTTGTAGGTAATTTTAGCATTATCCTAATGGCTACAGGCATCAAAGTCAACACTGCCTCACCACTTCCATCTAGTACTTCCCTCTTTTCTTTTTTGTAATTCAAAATGCAAAGCCACACTAGTTCTAGGCAATGTACTAAGGATGGAATAGTACCAGCTAAATAAATATTGCTAGCTTGAATTGCTTTCATGGATTCACTCTTGTTAGGGCTATTCAATCTTTGTAGAAACTCTTTTAAGTCAGCATTCATTAAATCCTAACCTGTGATTTTATCTAGATCACTGGTGATTCCTGATGCAACCGAAAAACAAGACGACATGATATTTTTCTTTAATGCCCTATTTTTACTTCAGATTTCCTTACAAATGAAATAAGAGTATGGGAGTGTCTTAGTTCTTACCAATTTTCTAGTGAATACCTAGGCAATTCAACTCTAGTTCAAAAGATTTTCAATATTTGGTTCTCAATCCAAGATCCACAATCAATTTCATGTTGTCCCTCAAGGAAAATTGTTAACAATGGCATCCAGATCTCAACAAACGATACTAAAAAGCTCAATGGATTCGAACACTTCAAAACTCCTCCTTGATTTGTGTGAAACCACATTGATGGAAGAAGTCATTAATGCATTGCATCATTGCCACCCTTTTTCCTTTCCCAGTTTTAAATATGATTCATCCATATAGACTAGCCTTATGCAATGTGGGCTCGGGGAAACTTTTTGCACTTGTGCATCATTTTTTAAACATATACACATTTATCTATTTAACCAGATTTCCTGCTTTTAACTTTCATCCTGATTTTGACACGTGGTTACATCTTAATGGTGGTGGAGCTGTGGATCATTTCTGAATATTTTTTCTCTGTCTCAATTGAACTCAAAATTACCACTTTTCTCCAATGACCCACTTCCCCGCTCTTTGCATGAAAAAGAGACATGTGTCCTTGGTGGGCCTCTAGAGCTTCTTTGCACTTTTATACTTTATTACCTTAGTGTTTAGAAATACAACCAAGCCCAATTCCCCACATTCAACCAACTTGTGACACATGTATTTCGTTGGAGGTGGAGTCAATTTTTGTTTTTACACCTTTTGACTGTGAATATTTGGAATAATATTCATTGGGCCTTGGGGCTTAATTTTCAAATTATGATTGTTATAGCATTTTTATAAGTCTGTAACTTAAACCCGCCATACTGTGACCAACTGGAACATGCCATGTATCATCGGGCGGAAGATCCAAATATGAAATTCTCAACATGATTAGGGAATAATTCACAAAGGTAATTTTCCTAATTTAAAACTAATTCAGGATCAATTTTTTGCAGGTATTTTCAAGAACAACATACCTAATATGATCCTCAACTGAAAAAGAGGAATAAAAACCTAAACACAAGATTTTCAAATGGATTTAACATGACTCTAACTTTTAAACTCGCATTTTCACATGGGAAAACCAAAAAATGTACAAATTTTTGGAGGAATGTTCGAAACAAAGGGGTGAGATTATTTCAAACACCAACACATTACATAATGTATCCCCTCAAAATGAGGAGAATTTTACAATATATAGATAAAGCAGGCTTAAAATTACTTCAACAATTGATACCATTCATTAAAGAGGTATGGGAAGCCAAAAAAATTAGTACTTTTCTCTCATGGATGGTCATGGGTGTTATACCTCATTAAAGTGGTAATTGAATTTTTTTTACCACTTCTATTAATGTTTGGTTCATCCCTTATGTTCATGTATTTAGCCAGTTACATGCATTTTTTCCCCATATGGTAGCATTTTATTCCTTGTCAGCTGTTGGTGAGGAAATTTCTTGGGTGGAAAAATTTGTGAATTCCTTGCCAATGCTCTAGGAATCGAAGTCCCTCTACTTAACCAGTGTAGCTTCTATGCATGCATGTGTGAGAAAGCATGGATTTATGTGGTTGCCTTTCGGCTGGGGATCCAACAAGGGCACTCCACTAACCCTACGGTAAAGCTAGAAATCTCTTGCTAGGGAAGAATTTGTCTGAAAGTGGGAAAGGGAGTGAGAATAGAGGTAGGAGAACTAATGTTGTAGGTAGAAAATCATATTCCTACACACACACTAGTAATAAATTTCAACACATGCATTTATGAGAAGAAACAACCCTACAAATGGCAAAAAGAAGAAAAAATATTTTGAACTCAAAGTTTCTAAAATCTCCTCATCAAAGAGACTACAAAATCATTCTTCTTGTATTGATGCTTAAACAGAAGTTGTACATAATATGGGAATGGAAGAAATTCAAGAATGGGGGAAAGTAGAAGAAAATGGATATCTTCTTTTCTTTCTATAAGTACAATACACACGTGAGTTTACAAGATCAATTGCCAACTCCTTTACAATGGCATGAAGAATCCATTAAATATCTTGAAAGAAATAGTTACAACTTCTTCTTTGTTAGCAAGAAATGGCTTATAATTTTTTCAATCATTCGTGTCTGTTCAAATTCTTAATTCGCAAAGTAATGCCAATGGTGAGAAAAACCAAACTTTTCATAATGCAGCTGTTACACTCGTTTTGTAACTTTGAATTTGAAATGTTCATCTTGCATTGAAAATTTAAACCAGAGTCATCCACATGGGAGAAATTTACTAGAGCAAGCGTGGAGGACACCTTTTGCATTTTTTGACTTTATAGAGATGTGAAGATTTTTACATTTTTTGTCCACCCTTCCACTTTTGATATAAGCCTAATACGTGGCTTCACTTGATTAGCGAAGGAATTGTGGCTTGATTTATGACTTTTAGCCTTTTTTACAAAAAGGCTCAAAACCTAAAATTTCTCCACGAACCTGCTTCTCCGCTTTGAATTTCAATGCGAGCTACACATTTGACTTTTTCCTCATAGCATGATTGGGGCTATGGGTAACTTTATGAATTTTAGCCCTTTTTACAAAAAGGCTCAAAACCTCAAAGTTCTCCACTGACCCACTTCCCCGCTTTGACTTTCAATGTGGGCTTAATATTTGAATTTTTTCTTGGTGTGGGCAGGGTTGTGGGTCACTTTTAAACTTTAAACCCATTTAATGAAAATAAGGCCCAAATTCTCAAGTCTCCCTAATGACCCACTTCCCCACCTTGACTTTCTATTTGGCCTTAATATTTGACTTTCTCCCTTTTGTTTGGCAGGGTCGTATATCTGACCTTGGACACATGGAGATTTGGCGCTCATTTGGAACCTGCCTTTGGATATTTCCTTTGAAGTTACACTAGGCTGACATGTGGAGAGCTTCGTTGTGTTGTCCCCTCAAAATTACCCTCTTTTAAAAGTTGAAAATTTTGAAAATTTGGAGTTGGCACGCTTCAGTATGTTTCAGTGAAGAAGAAATTTGAAAAGATAGTGAAAATTTTGTTTCTTGGGGTCATTTTAAGTAACTTGCGAGTCTATCGAACATTCATGTCCCTCATGTACCAAAGTTTCTTCAGACTTCGTGTTACCTGATTCCCCACATTGGCCAAATTGGGTTTTCTTATCCCATTTTTCCCAAGTTCTGACAGGCCTTCTTTTTCCCCAATAACCTGCCTCGGCCGCATTGGGTTCTTTGTGTACTTTCGACCCATCTGTCAAAAATGCATCCAGGATTTCTGTTCATTGATTCCCTGCATCACCCACATCATCCAGATCACATCTTCATGTCCCTCATGTTTTTATGTCCCTAGACCTCTCATGCTCATTTGGCCCACTTTCCCTACATCGCCCACATCAGCTAAATCACGTCTTCACTTCCCTCATGTCCCAATGTCTCATGGACCACCCGAGCTAGGTTTTTCTACTTTTCCTACATTTTATCTTTTCAAGTTGGTGCAAGGTGTATTTAATGATCATTAATGATCTTCTCTCTCCTAAATGGATATTTAAAGGGACTAACACCTATGCATTTTTCACATTGCTCACTTGATTTTTCTCACCTGCATCCTTGCAATTAAGTCATTTGTTCATCTCCCTATATTCCTTTGCATTCTCATCACAATTTTTTTCTTGGAAGGTCATCCCTCTATGTATTGCAAAAATGAAGATCAAGTTACAAGGGTATGAACATCTGTCACCTCTTGAGACCTCTGTACTTGATATTGGGGATATTGAGGTTCGACACTTAGATTTTGGTGATTTTTGGGGCTGCTGGAACTCTAATTATTTTTGAAAGTGTAAAAGAGTCAAAAGCTATCAATACAAGGATATTTTCCTTTCTACTTTTGCCTATGTTTATTCATTCCTTCTTATTTGTTATAAATTATTGAATCATTTATCTATTTACACTGAGAAGATTTTTATTCTTGTGGATGTTATCTCTAGAACTTTGTGTCTGTGAAATAATATCTAATAGTTTTAATACGAATGATTCTATTCTATATTATCCTAGTTCAACATTTATAGGGAACTATTTTGCTATCTATACTTCTTGAAGAGTGTTATTCTACCTTTCCCCTTCCTTATTTTTTCTGTTCTTCTGTATTGATAATCTATCTTGGAGTGTAAAACACTTTCATGATATCAGAGTTCCTCATTGAAATTGAAAGTTATAAATTTTTTGAATAGTTTTTTGCTTTCAATAAGATCACCTCTCCCATCAAAGAGGAGGGACTTTCATCCCCTGACTGTTTCTTTCATTAAAGTACTATTTTGATAACCAATAGTTTTTTGTGATTCCATTGGGGATTCATTTTAACAGATTACAATCTTTAAGAACAATTTCTTGGTCATTTTCTGATCTAACGACTCTAAGGTTTACCCACAGTAGAAGGGCTCTCGGAATTGAAGATTATTAGTTTCAACTATTAGAGAAACAAGGATTTCCTCTTCCTTCAACAAGGAGGAATAGAAGAAATCATTCTGCAAGCACACCACCTATTGAGAACAAAGCTTCTAGAAGTGGTGTCCCTCAAGAGCAACCCAACCCTAATCTTCGTGCTTTGGTTCTTGCTGGTGTTTCAGTTCCACTTCAAGAAATTTTTCCAAGGATGGAAGTTCCATTACCTTGGGGTCAATGATTTGGGCCTCTTGCCCTCCCTCAACCTTTGCACAAGTTACCTAGGGGTAATATGAAGAAATTTCCCAAGTTCAGAGGTGACAGTAAGGTACATCCCGATGAACACATTGTAACCTTCATAGTTGCATGTGGAGTCCTTGGAGTTGAACACGAGGATGTCTCTGTGAGGATTTTTGTGGAGACTTTACAGGATAATGCAACATATTGGTTTTACCATCTCTCCATGGGGCCATCACCAATTAGACCACCATGAGAACTATATTTGAAAATCGTTTCAAACCTGTTGAAGATGTGCATGCTTTATTAGCCTAGATTTCTCAAAGAAAGAACCATATGAGCCCATGAGATAATTTTTGGCCAAATTCAATAAGCTGATTAATAAGATCCCAAAAGACACCCAACCTGTGGATCAAATTCAAAAATGTTTCTTCATAAATGCTTAATTTCCTGAAGTAAGTTATGTGCTGAGAAGAGAAAATCTTGCAACTTTGGATGTTGATCAGAGATTAGCCGTCAGTGTTGAAGATGACCTGATCATGTCTGGTAAATGGAAAATAGATCCTTCCAAATCTAAAGCTTCTTCCTCCTCTTCCTCTACCCCTAGAGCTAATGTAGACCACTTACTATAGAAGCTTGCTAATGACCTCATTGTCATCAAGAAATAATTATCTCAACATGCTCCTTATCAAGACATTCTAAGGAGGAATTTTCAACCTAGAAACCATTTTCCTTCTTCTCAGACAAGACTTGAAATTGAAGGACCACCCATCAAGGTCCCTGTTAATGTAACTTGTGAGGTTGAAGAACCTGATAATGAAGAATTTAATGAATATTTTGAAGAGCCTGAATAAGAGGATGATGAAGAACTAGAAGAACTTGATGGATCTCAAGTTAATTTCCTTACTACTGAGGGAATTGATGGAAAAGATGATTATGATGAAGTAGTGGCAGAGATGAATAGTGATTCATATGATGTTATGACCTGGGAATAGACCAATAAGAAAGAAAAAGTGATGCAGCCTGCCAAAAAATATAAGGAGTATCCCACAACTATTCTAGTGGTGGCGAGAAGAGGATTCCCTATTCCCATTGCATCCACACAAAAGGTCAATTCTACTAATTCTTCTTCTCCTACTGTTGCTTCTAAAACTTCTTTTTCTCTAGCTTCAAAACCTGATATTCCTAAGATTCCTAGTGATGATTCCCCATCCACTTCTAGATCTTTTGATATCATCGATCATCTTAAAAAGACAAAGATTTAGATTTGAGAGGCTGAGTATTATCAAACGCATCCAAAATCCTTTGCTGAAATGGTCCACTTTGTCAATTACCATTCCAAGACTTCATCTAACACTTTTAAAGGTCTTTTTCCTACTCCATCTTCCACACCCCAAAAAAAAATTGTAGTTGCAGTCACCTCACCTAATGATAAAATCAAACCATTTTATGTGACCCTCCTTATAGTAGGACATAGACTTAGCAACTATGTCATAGACTCAAGAGTTTCAGACAATAAAATGCCTGCCAAAGTTGCTCATGCTTTGGGTCTTACCCTCACATGCACTTATGGTTCTTGCTATTCTATGGAGAGTAGGGAGGTGCCCTTAATTTGAAGAATTAAGGATGCACAAGTAGCTTTTGCTTCCTTAGCTGATAAAAAGGTGTAAGCTACTATTCTAGTAGTTGACATCCCTCCTTCATATGGAATTTTGTTGAGTAGGAACTTTTGTAAGGATGTGGGAGGAGAAATTCAAATGGATTGGTCACATGCCCTTATACCAGTCAATCGAAAGAGGAAGAAGATGTTTCCTGAGAATAAAACTGAGTATATTGTGCAAAAGACAGATGATACCAAACCACAAGTACTTTATGAAGATATTGGGCATGAAAACTATATGATCATGTCACAAGATGAGGTAGAACGTCCCAAAGAAGTGCTTCATGATCCTAATAGCATTTGGAATTTGGAATTTTATGGAAGTTTCTCCTCAGTTGGTGTTGCGGCTAGTGCAGTATTGATATCCCCAGAGGGAAATATTCATACTTTCTCATTTAAACTAAAATTTGAAAATAAAATTAACAAAATAGATTATGAAGCTCTCATCCTTGGACTAAACGTGGCAAAAGAGAGAGGTGTGAAGAATATTCTAGCTCGTGGAGATGTAGAACTGATTGTTAATCGAGTCAGAGATTTGTTCCAAGTAAATAATAAAAGGTCAAAGCACTATAGAAACCTGGTTTGGGATTCTATTGAATTTCTTGATGCCTTATCCATTTAACTAGTGCCAAGGGAAAAGAACAATAGGGCTGATTCCCTAGCTGTTTCATGGTCTTTGCTGATACCTCATCCTGATTTCTCTCAGGATAAATTCACCATTAAAATTATCCATAGACCAAGTGTACCAGATAATGCAAGCAACTGGTAAGTTTTTAATGATGATCAACATTTACTCTCTTTCCTAGAGCTCAGGGATAATTTTGAATAATTGTATTTTGAAGGAAGTGGCAATATGCCTCATGAGAGTGTGTCTTCTAACAAGGAAGATGTCAAAGAGGAGACAGATTAAGATGGATACATCAGGCTAAAAGGTAACAATATCCCTAGAGGGCTGGTAATATTAGAGGAATTTTTTGATAAAAATGATAGATATGTCAAGTCCAGAGCTTCCACAGGACCCCAACAGTCTGATGAATATGACAAGATTAATATTGGGAACTCTACTAAGCTGAAGATGGTAAAAATTGGAAAGTGTTGTACCCACGAAGAGAAGAAGAAGGTGGTGGATATTTTGAAGAAGTAAGTTGATGTCCTTACTTATTATACGATGATTTGAAGGCTTTTTATCCAAAAGAAATGCAACATTTCACTCCCCTCAAACTTGGTATCAAGCCTTTCAAGCAGAAGCAAAGGAAGTACAATCCAAAAATTTCCAACACCATTTTCTAGGAAATACAAACGTTATTGAAGGCTAAGATTATCTTTCCCATTCATCATTCAACATGGATTGCTAATATTGTGCCTGTCAGGAAGAAAAATGGTGAGATTCAGATCTGTGTTGATTTCAAGAATCTAAATCAAGCTTCTTTGAAGGATAACTACCCCCTTCCCATGATGGACCAGGTATTGCAAGTTGTTATGGGTGTAGAGATGTTGTCCATGCTAGATGGATTCTCTGGATATAACCAAGTAGAAGTTAACATTGCAGATCAACACAAGACTGGCTTTACCAGTCCTTGGGGTACTTTTTCCTACAAGAGAATGCCCTTTGGTCTCATTAATGTTGGTACTACCTTCTAGAGAGCTATGGATTTATCCTTTGGAAGTCTGAAAGGAAAATTTATTGTTGTGTATCTAGATGATTTGACTGTTTTTTCCAAATCTAGAGCGGATCACTTTCAGCCTCTAGAAATGGTCCTCTTGAAATGCAGAGAACATGGAGTCTCTCTGAATCCCAAGAAATCTATAATTTGTGTCACAGAGGGAAATTTGTTGGGACATGTCTCCAAATATGGAATCAAGATTGATATTGAATGAGTTCAAGCTATCTAACAGATTCCTCTCCTCACAAGTAAAAAGGGAGTGCACTCTTTCTTTGGTAAAATCAACTTCTTGAGAAGATTCATCCCTGATTTTGTAGAGCTGACTTTGAACATTTCCAAAATGATGAAGGGAAAGCATATGTTTGGTTGGTCCTCTTAAGGGAAAGAAGCATTTGAGGGCATTAAGAAAGCCATTGCTAAGACTCCTATCTTAGCATGTCCAACTTTTAGCAAAGATTTTATTATCTATTGCTATGCCACAGAGAGTGCCTTGGCCTTTGTGTTAACTTAGAAATATTCTGAAGATCATGAGCTCCCCATTGCATTCATGAGTTATATTCTAAAAACTCATGAGTTAAAGTATACTATGATGGAGCAACATGCTTTTTTAGTGGTTAAAGTTGTTAAGTAGTTTCGATTTTATATTCTTAGCTCTCACTCTATTGTGATTGTTCCTGATATGACTATGAAGTCTATTCTTACACAACAGGAGTTCGGAACAAAAAGAGGAAATTGGGTAGCAAAGGTTCAAGAGTATGATCTTGACATCAGACCAATAAAACTAGTTCGAGGATAAAGGCATGTGTGAACTCATTTCCAAGGGAGTCTAGTCATGAAGCACCTCAGGATGAAGTTGATATCCCTATTGTTCTATTCCTCAGCTCAATAGATGAATGGTATGCTGATATTGTTCACTTTCTCACCTATGGTGAATTTTCATCTTGTTTGACTGACAAGGAGAAGAGAGCTATGAAGCTAAGGTTAGCATTGATACATGTTATGGGAAAATGCTTTGTTCAAATGCGGAGTGGATGGAAATTCTTGAAGTGTGTTGAAAAATTGCAATAGAAGAAGTTGTTCTCATATTTCCATGACCAAGTCTGTGGGGGTCATTTCTCATCTTTCATTACTACTCACAAAATTCTTCGTGCAGGGTACTATTGGCCTACTTTGTTTAAGGATGCATCAAAGTGGGTTGACAAATGTGAAGTTTTTCAAACCTTTATGGGAAGACCAAAGTTAGTTGCTTTGCCACTCAAGCCAGTTGTGACTAAAGAACCCTTTCAACAGTGGGGTTTGGATTTCATTAGAACACTCAACCCATCTTCGAGTGTAGGACATACTCATGTTTTGACTGCCATAGATTATTTCACTAAGTGGGTAGAAGCCATCCTAGTTAAAAATACTACTTCAAAGGTAGTATGTAATTTTATCAAATAAAACATCCTGATAAGGTTTGGAGTACCAAACAAGATCGTGATTGATAATGCTTCAAATTTTTCTTCTGCTGAGATGATGGATTTTTGCTATGGATATGGTATTTCCCTTGCTCATTCTTTAGATTACTATCCTCAAGGGAATGGATAGGCAGAATCAACAAAAGAAAATTTGGTGACCATTGTAAGAAAACTTAAAAAATGAATCTCAGAGAAACTGGCACAAGAAGCTCTATGAGGCTCTCTGGGAAGATAGAATTACACCCAAAGTGCAATTGAGATGTCCCCTTTTCAAGTAGTGTATGGTGTGGAAGTCCAATTATCGGTGACAGTTGAACTACCAGCTTTGCATTTGATGAAAGCTATTGAGGACACCAGTTTCAGTGATTCTTTGGATAAGAGGATCATGTATCTCCATAAGCTAGATGAAGACAGGCTGCAGGTGTTTGATAGAATATCTTCCCATCAGCAGAAGGTGAAATATTTATTTGACAAGAAAACCAGATCTAGAGAGTTCATGGGTGGAGATATTGTTTTGTTATGGGACAAAAGGCATGAACCTCATGGAAGCCATGGTAAGTTTGACTCTCTTTGGCTTGGTTCTTTCAGAATCAGGTACTTTACTGGTGAAAATTCTTTCTATCTTGATTACATGGATGGATCTTCTCTCCCACTTCTTTATAGTGGGTAGTACTTGAAATTGTTCAAATCCTAGGGAAATAGGAAGTCCTATGTATATTATGTACAGTGTGCGTTTTCTTTCCCTTGTCTTTGCTTTGTTGTTTTCCTTTCCCTGCTTTTGGTGTGTTTCCTTCTATTTTGTTTTGCCTTTGACTCTTTGGCCCAATGGATAAGGCACTGGTCTTCTTCCCCAAATTTTTTCTTAATTCTTGTCTTGTCTAGTTCTTGTGATCTAGTCAAGTCATCCCTTGAAAGAGCCAGTTATTGTCCCCTCAAAATTCTCCTCTTTTGAAAGTTAAAAATAATTGAAAATTTTGAGTTGGCACCCTTCGGTAATGTTTCAGTGAAGAGGAAATTTGAAAAGATAGGGAAAATGTCATTTCTTGGGGTCATTTTAAGTAACTTGTGGGTTTGTCAGACATTTTTGTCCCTCATGTCCCAAAGTTCCTTTGGAATTCATGTTACCTGATTCCCCACATCAACCGCATTGCATTTTCTTATCCCATCTGTCCCAAGTTCTGCTAGGCTTTCTATTCCTCGATTCTTAACCCGCATCACACGCATCGGATTCCCCATATCACCTTGAATCGCGTCCCTCATGTTTTTGTGTCCCTAGACTGACCGTGCTCATTTGGATTGTTTTCCCCGCATCGCCTATGTCGGCTAATCGTGTCTTTGCATCCCTCATGTCCCAATGTCCCATGGATCATCCAGGCTATTTTTTTCCACTTTTCTTGCATTTCATCTTTTCGATTCGGTGCAAGGTGTATTTAATGCTCATTAATGATCTTCTCTCTCCTAAATGGATATTTAAAGGGACTACCAGCTATGCATTTATCACATTACTCACTTGTTTTTTCTCACCCGCATCCTTGCAATTGATTCATTTGTTCATCTCCCTGTATTCCTTTACATTCTCATCAAGAATTTGTTCTTGGAAGGTCATCCCTTTGTGCATTGCAAAAATGAATATCAATTTTCAAGGGCATGAACATTTTTCACCTCTCTAGACCTCTATACCTAATATTGGGGATACGAGGTTTGACAAATAGATTTTGGTGATTTTTGGGGCAGACTAAAATGCACCAACCTTGCTCCCATGACCCAAATGATCAGTGATAGTGGAATTACGTATGTGGCTGGTTTTCCCATCTCTGTGCAATGTGCCGACACCATGCTTACTTGCGGAGCTCATTTTAACCCAGACACTAGAGAACTAGTTAATGTGCATGGAGAATTAATTGCTAAACTAGATGCTGCCACCATTTTTGCTACCCTATACATCCCTGAGACCGAAGACTCCATCATTCTCACTCTTTCTCAAGCTCAGACTCTATTCGATCAAGACAGTGAAAACTACAAGGCCCAAGTAGCGAAGTCATGGTTAAAGAACCCTAAGAATGGAGCATCCCGACTCTCCAAACCATTATTTAGGGTTGATTTCAATGAGGAGCTATCTAATTTCATCATTTTTCTCGCTCGTATCATGGGAATGCCCTCCACCAATGAATTTTGCTTTTTGTATGTGTCTATTTATAAATACCATCTGCGAGGGCAAGCAGAATATAAATTGGGCTAACATTATTTGTATGAATCTAAATGAGAAATTGTCAAATGTTCATCAGACTAAGAAGTTCTATATGACTTCTTATCTCATGTATACCCTAGCTGCATCTCGGGAGTGGTTCGGTTTCACCTACATGGATGGCAAGAAGGATGGGCCTATCTACACATACTACCCTCAGTTTACCCTCGAGGCCAGCAATCACAATTTCAGAAGGGTCAATGATGCTTTCACCATGTATATTGTGAGACTCTTAGCGAGTGACACTGCTAAGTGATTCTTTGATGAAACTATGACCCTAATAGCCAAGTACGGAGCTTTCTTCATGTAGTTTCTCAGAATATTCTCATACATCAGGTTAGCTTGCTTTGAAATTACACCCCTCAAGCTCCCCATGTTTTGCAATGATAAAAAGGCTCTGGTTGAGGTGTGCAAACAACTTGATAAACTACAAAGAACCTATAGAGACAATAAGATCATTGGTCTTCATTTCCCTATCTCCCTAGGAAATTATACATACAAAACAGCTCTAGATGCCCAAAACATAGAAAGGGCTATTGCTCCTCTCACTGTCCATTTCTTCAGACCCAGGACTTGTTTTGATCTGAGGAAATTTATTGATCAGAACCTCATAATAACTTATCATCATAAACCAGACACTGAGGATTACTCCGTTCAGGAAATCAAGGCTCGGTTCAGAACATTTTTCAAGGATGATTTGTTTAAAGAGGAGTCATTTATCAAAGAGAAAATGGAAGACATTTGTTCCATCCATTCAGCTATTGCTGAAGCTAATAAAGAATATCTAGAACATATTGAGTTTGATAAAGATACAGAGAAATGTCTAGGAACATGGACACATGCCACCTCCAACACCACAATTCCAAGAGGCATGGAAATAGTGGAAACATTGAAAAGATTTAGGCATCAGATTCTCAAATCAGTGGGCCCTCCTCAGCCATAATCAGATGTCTCTTCTTAAAGGTTTTCTTTCTCTTCTTCTATTTTTAGTGCTGAGCTTCTTGTAATTTAATTAAGGAATTTGTGTTATTCATTTCCTTAATTAATCTTTTAATTGAAAGAAATAGTTGCCAACCTGTAACCAATTTGTAAATTATATAATGACATCCTTAGATCCTTGCCATTTCAAAGGGGGCTGGAACTCTAATTATTTTTGAAAGTGTACAAGAGTCAAAAGCTATCAATACAAGGATATTTTCATTACTACTTTTGTCTGTGTCTATTCATTCCTTCTTATCTATTACAAATTATTGAATCATTTACCTATTTGCATTGAGAAGCTTTGTATTCTTTTGGTGTTATCTCTCAAACTTTGTGTCTGCAAAATAACATGTAATGGTTTTAATATGAATGATTTTATTCTATATTATCTGAGTTCAGCATTTATAGGGAACTATTTTGCTATCTATACTTCCTAAAGAGTGTTATTCTACCATTCCCCTTCCTTAGTTCTTTTGTTCTTTTTTATTGATAATCTACCTTGGAATTTAAAACATTTTCATGATATATGAGTTCCTCATTGAAATTAAAAGTTGTACATTTGTGAATAATCTTTTACTTTCAATAAGGGCACTTCTCCCATCAAAGAGGAGGGACTTTTGTCCCCTGACTGTTGCTTTCATTAAAGTCCTATTTTTACAACCAACATGCCAGCTCTTTTATACTTAGCCAATCCGGGCTTACTTCCCACTTGACTTATGTTGACCTCTAGAAATGTGGAGAAATGGCTCTCATTTGAGTTTATGCTTTGGATACGCCTCCTGAAATTATGTCGAGCTGACGTGTGGCTCCTTCCTCCATTCTTGGAATTTTCAATGGCCAAATCTATCTCTCCATTGACTCTGACCACGTGGCAATCTGACACTCATTTGAAGATTGGCCTTTTGGTTTCATTATTGAAATTACATTGTTGAGGCACATGGAAGATTCCACCGACTCGCCCATACTTAGTCAATTTAAGCAATCAACTCTAGCCCCTTTTTTGGACTTGGGACACATGAAGGATTTGTGCAAGTTTGAGAACTACCCCTAGCTTCAACCCTTGAAATTACGCCAATGAAGCACGTGGCACCATTTGTTGAACCTTCCATACTCAGCCGATTTGGGCTTGTTTTGTCTTCATTTTGGACCCTAGACATGTGGAAAACCTATGCTTATTTGTGGACTATCCCTTGGGCCCTGCCCTTGGAGTTACACCATTTGGACATGTGGAGGCTTCCACTATTTCTTGAAACATGGCCATGTCGCATCTAATCAGAAATATCCACTTATAACTCGTGGATGCTGGGATAAAAATAAACAGGGAATAAAATGCTTGTCATTCACGACTGTGGAAAAATGTAGAGAAGAAGAAAAAATCCACCATTTCATGCCCGATTTTCAAATTTATTTCACAAACCAAGAAATTTAAAACAATACAAGGTTCGATAATCCATGGCCATAGAAATATTGAGAATTTCATTCAAATGAGGACAACAATAAAATTTTCATGCGTCTAGATAGGAAAATGGAAAATTTATCAAAACATGCAGACTAGAGAGTTTAAACAACTTCAAAGCATGAATTTCTCTATCTTTTCAAACTTTCAACTTTACTTGAACACTTCTGGAGGGCGTGAGCTCAAAATTTTTGAATTTGACTTAAAAAATGAGGGGGGGATTTTGAGGGCAACAACATCAACCACCTACGTAACCTCTCCGGTGTCAACCAGTTGCAAGTTTTTCCCTGATTCTCTAGATGATTCTCATTATGCTACCAACAGGTAACACTCTTTGATTTGTCGTCTGGTAGCTCCCATTGTACACACATCAACCCGAATAATGTTTTTCTACACTTCAGCAACATATAAACCTGATACCAACCAGTAGCAGAAAAAATTTCTACCACTGCCTTACATATACCACCAACGCTACCCGGCAAGACTAATAACCTTCCACCATGCTACAAGTTGGTAGCACCCGATATACTACTACCTAGTAGCATCTATACATGCTAGTTGTAGGTAGCACATAAAATTCTACCCACTAGTAACACCTTTACACCATTTCTTACATGTACCCCTAACCACTTTTGTTTTGTTGACCTGTCACAACCATTACTAGCTGGTAGTATCTAATCATGCTACTGGCTAGTAGCATCCATTGATGCTACTGGCGGGGTTAAAAATCACATCTTACATAACTCACTGAGATTTTTTCTCTTGGATTTCTAGAGAATCAATTTGGTCACAACTCAACCAAGCCACTCATGATCTATCCTATTTCCTAAAATACGTCCCCCTATATACTGGAATCATCTAGATCTAATGAGTTGTCCATTTTGTAGGGGTGCAGAAAATGGACAACAATTCAGTGACTTACGTTTTGATCTACCTGCTAGATTGCAAATATCAATGACATTGAAGCATCTATTGGTCATGGAGTCAGCCTGAAATGCAAGTTGATCTGATGACTAAAATTTCACCTTTGAATTTCTCAAACACTATTGGGACCCAATGTGGATTTGAAACCTTGGGGTTAGAAAATGATGTTCCCATTATAAAATCCTTCCTAAAAATAGAAGGTACAAGAGAAACAAAAGGCACATCTATGTACAAACAACAAAAGAATAAACATCCCAAATGGAGCACGCAAAGAGTACACATAACTTATTACAAAAATAACCATAAATTAACAATAGGACAATGTACTGAAAACAATTTGAGGAATTATAAATCTAATCTAACGTATGCAAGGAAGATACTTTACTTTAGTAAAATTCTTGAGACAAATTCTTTTGACTACAATCTGTAATTCTTCTCTATCCAACTTAGACAATTGGAAAGCATTGTTTTCCTTGCATCCTAAAATCATGTAAGGGCCACTCCATATTAAATCAAACTTGGAGTGTCTTCCTATTTTGGATTTTTCTTCATCCCATTTCAATACCAAGTTTCCCTCTTGAAAGGTTTTGTTTATGGCCTTTCTGTCAAAGCTCATATTGATTTGAGCTTGGTCTTTCTCCATTTCTCTCATAGCATGATTTTTCATCTCCTCTGGCTCCATGATCTTTGCATACCTGACTTCCATAGATTCAAAATCAAATAACTCTAGTTGCTTGATAAGCTACAATGTTGTTAGTTTAAGGGATATTGGTAGTGTTTTTTCCCCACCATAAACCAACCTAAAAATAAAATAACCACTTGACTTTTTAGGAGTGATTATATCATCCCATGAGGCTAATTTCAAATTGGTGTTCCAAGTTCTCTAGCTGTCATCTAGAGTCCTTATGATTCTTAATAGGTTATTTTTGGTGAAATCATCCTGGCCATTACCCTGATGGTAATAATTAAATGAAGTGCTTGAATAAATATCATTATTAACATCCCACTTAGATATTTTTGTTCTAAGGAATGCCAATAAATTCTCATATATGATAGTGGATAGTACACCAAACCTGGTTACAATTCCCTCATATAATTCTTATTTAGTAGACTCATTTGCTTCCTTGAGTTCCACTGCATCAGTACACTTGGTGAAATAATCAATAATTATGAGAATTCATTTGTGGCCTTGGCTTGAATTTGGATTGATGACCCCAATGAAGTCCAATCCCCACTACATGAAGGGTTGATCATGCGATTGGGGTGGAGTGGAAATGCTGCCAACTTTTCTTTACTTGTGAAAAAGGCACACATTTATTGCACTTATTGATCCATCTGTAGCAATCATTGAACATTATTAGGCCAATAATAACCAACCTTCATGATGTTAAGGGTTATCACTCATGAAGAAAAGTGTCCTCAACTTCTCCATTGTAGAATTCATGTAACACTTTCTCATCTGATCCAGTTAGAATGCACCTCGAGAGAAACCATTCATATATTTCTTGAACAAAAGATACCATCAATAAGAAGCATATGGAATGGATTGGAGCCTATGAAATGCCTTATTTTTTTCTTTACTTAATCTTTGAGGACATAAACCTATTTGAAAGAAAGTGCAATATATCTTGATTCCAGCAAAGTGTGGGTAAACCATCAACTCGTTGATCTTGATCATCCTAAAGCACTAAAACAACCCCTTCTTCAATCTTTGACTTCATACATGATTGATTTGAAGCCAAATTACTCACATAAGACATTTTCCTCTAACTAACTTAGTTACCTTGATCTCTATGTCATATTCCATGACATGGGTAATCCAACCAACTTTTTTCTCATTTAAATCCTTGTTGAGAAGGAAATATTTTACACTAGCATGTAACACTAATAGGTGGATTTTGTTGTTTGACACTAGGTGTTTAAATTTATTTAATCTTATTATCATAGCAAGGACATGCTTCTCAATGAATGATTATCTCACCTCATAGTCCTCTAGGCTTTGACTAAAGAAATAAATAGGCTGCTTGGATCCTTCCTTGTTCAGCCTGCACCAAATTGCAGATATTGTGTTTGAGCCACCAAAAGCATAGAGAATGAGTATTTTGAGAAGTTACGGATTGATGAGAGTATGATATTGTGATATTTACTTGTTTAATAGCCTCAAAAATTCTCTTTTCCCTCTGCTCTCCATTTTAGTACCATGCTCTTCTTCAACATCATTGTTAGGGGTTTAACAAGATTGGTAAAATTAGGTACAAACCTTCTGATAAAATTGATCCTCCCTAAGAATATCTTGAGATATTTCTTGTGACTTGGAAATGGAAATGCTAGAATGGCTTCAAGCCTCTCTAGATCAATAGTCAATCCTTCTTTGATACAATGTGGCCTAGGAGCTTTCCCTCATGAGCCAATAATATACATTTTTTTTTGGATTTAGAGACACTCCAATTTATTTGCATCTCTCAAACACTTACATAAGATTGGAAAGATGATCATGTGTGTTCTTAGAAAATAGTGTAATGTCATCAAGGTAAACAAGAACCATCTTGTTAATCAGCCCCTTGAACTCCATGTCCATGGACTCTATGAAACATTGCTCTGGCATTAGACAAGACAAATGACATCTTATTGTAAGTTTATGTACCCCATTTTGTGGTCAAGGCTATTTTGAATTGATCCTCCTCTTTCACCATGATTTGGTTATAACCCAAGTAGCCATCTAGGAGTGAAAACCTTTTTGAATCAGCTACTACTTGTAAAATTGCTCCATGTAGAGGGAAGTGGGTAGTGATCCTTGAGAGAAGTTCTATTTAGATCTCAAAAATCCACACACAATCTGATTTCCCCATTTATTTTCCTAACCGGCACAAGGTTTGCCACCCAAGATGAGTGCTTGATTATGAAAATGATGCTTTCCTCAATTAGCTTGTTCAAATCTTTCTTCATAAGAGGATCAATGTGATGATTTACCGATATTTTCTTCTTCCTAATGGGATTAGCTTATGAATCCAACTCAATGGTATGTTGTGCTAAAATTGGATCAAAGCCTCTTAAGATCCTCATAAATTCATGCAATATATATCAAGAAACCTTTGGAAAATTTGTATGAAATTATGTTTTTCTTGTTGAGTACTTACCTTGCCAATTTGGAGCACTTTTCCTTCTCCAACTGAAACATGTTCAGAATCTTCTCCTTTGACTGTGATGTTTACTTTCCCCTTCTGGAACTAGTCATTGGGATTGAATATTGATTCAAGAGTCACTATACCCTTAGGCAGCTTGTTCATATTGAGATGGACTACCTAATATTCATACTACAACTCCAATTTGTCCTAGTTTCTTAAAGAGAACTCAACCTCTTCTTGAAGGAAATTGATGATTTTTTGGTCACTTTCAAACACCTTCCAACTTGTGTTATTATCTAGAATATCTGGTCTCACTACCACTTTGATATGAGGTTGTGCTTTTCCCTTTTTGATATCTCCAGCAATGTCAAAATGCTTCCCAATTGCTGCAATCATATTTGCAACCTCACTCTTCTTCCTTGGTATGGAACTTATTTTAAATGCTTCAAAATATTCTATGAGATCTCATAATCTATTTTTATAGCTCTTGAGAAATCATTCTCAGCAGCATTTTTCCTCTAACTTGATTGAAAACCAGCTCACTGTCCCTAAAATGTCTGCAAGTTCTTGATATTACTCTTTCTTGCCTAATGTAGACCATGGGTAAGTGACTCATACTTTGTTGTATTATTTGAAAAAATGAATTGAAACCTGAAAGTAGAGTAGTATTTGATACCTTTAGGAGACACAAGCACTACTCCTCCTCTTGCACCTTTTTTATCCTTGAGCCATCAAAGAACATTTTCCAAACTTCTTTCTTATCTTCATCATCTAGTTTGGTGACACTAGGGAGAGGTTTGTTTTCTTCATGTAAAATAATAGATTTCCAATTCATATCTCTTCCATATTTCTTATAAGGATCATAGCCATTCTGTTTGTGTTCCCATTCATCAAGTTTCAAATTTGGAATACCTCCAACTTTAGTTTCTGTTTTCAGAGTGCTTGGGAAATCTTCCTAATCAAAGGATGAGAAATTATCATTGATTCAACTTGGAACATAAGGCTCAATGTGGAATGTAGAAATTGGTTAAGACCTGATAGTATCCTTGGCTCCATATCTGGTCCTGAAGAGCATCTAGGACTAATCAGCAAATGAGTACCCACAAATTTTAGCAGTGAAGTCCCTCAAAAAACATAGAGAAAAGAGTGGGGGTAGGTCAATCATAGATATATCTTGTGGAACTATAACAGTTGGCCATGCATGTAGTGTTATATTTATTCCTTTGATCACTCCAATAATACCCACTACTATCCCATCCATTTTCACCACTCCCTTAGAAATATGCTCATACTTGAGACCCATCTGATCTACAATTTACTTTGGCATCATTAAGCTACTTATACCTGAGTCAATCATCCAGTTGTGTACAAGATTGTTTCCAATGATCAAGGATACATAGAAATGGTGGAGGTTTCATATTTACCTTTGGTTAACCTCCATCTTGTTGCATTGCATTGGTGAGAACTTTTCTTGATCCTTTGGATGTCTCATTTGAGATGGATAAGTTAGCCATGACTGCCTGTAATATATCCATCTCTGTCCTTGGAATTTCCAATGATTCCCACATAGAAATACTTACATTTTTTCTTCATTTGATCAATGATATTGAATGGATATAGGCTTTCCTTTTTCTACCCTTTATTTGTCACAAATTTCTCCTTGAACATGAGCTAATGTAACAGGTACCTTAGGCTGATTTGTGAATTTGGGACTGTGTTTGAGCTACCAACTCCTTTAAGATGTGAGATAAGGTTGAGAAACATGTATTGATTATTCCCTTCCTCTATATTTATTTTTTGGATCATGTGTTCACTACTACACCTTGAGAAAGAGGTTTATTCATCCCACAAAAATCCTCTTCTTGCCAATTCATGAGTGAAGTATCATTCTGAGGTGCCTCTTAAGTGTTTGTTTTTTGTTTATTTTCTTCTTCAGTTTTTTCTTGGGAGGCATAAGCATTTGCACCATTAAATCTGATTCAGGGCACCATTGAAGCATGTTGCTTGATTATGTGGTTGACCACACAGGGAAACACCACTCATAGTCCTTTGCCAAGTTGTTTTGTATGGGAACCTGGGCTTTAGATGAAGAGGTTGTATTAGGATTGTAAGAATGGAATTACCTAGTAGGATGAATTGGACTTTGGTTTTTATTTTTAGCTTGAACGGAGGTCTATTTGGCTGATATGGGGGTTTGTTTGGTTGATATTGAGGTTCATAAGGTCTAAAATTTTGGGCTTGTTCCTCTTGATTGTTACCAACTCATTCCCTAGATTTTGCAATTGTTTCATGACATCTTGAGCTCAACTGAGGTTTTAGAAGAGGTGGAAGTCTTCACTAGAACTTTTATTTATAGAAGTAGGGATAGGAGCTAACTCAGGTGTTTGGCTAGGATAGGGTTCCCTATCTTTGGATAAATAGGCATAGGTGGCCTGGGAGCAAGTTTACCGGCTTGAATTAGATAATTCTTATCTCTAATAGCTAGTGCATAGGCTCCTATCAATGTTGTACCTCCCATAGATTGTACCATAATAGCTATATCAAAATTGAGAGATTTAAAGAAATAGAGAAATGCACCTTCAGTAGTTGGTCTTACAAGAATCAGAATTATATCCCATGTTCTCTAAAACCTAAATTTGAAGTCTGTCATTTATCCATTTAGATCTCTCTTAATAGTGGTCAATTGCTCTAACAGAGATAGATTATCCCCCCTCTCTCCAAAATGATCACAAAGAGTTGTGCACAAATGATCCCAATCTGAATTGATCTTTCTCAGACTCTGTACTGCAAATTTCCCTTTTGAATGAGGATGCTAGAAGTTTTACTACTACATCCATGTCAACAATTTCATGGATAAAACACACATTTGTAATGTATCTGGATATGATCAGCTGGAGTGGTGTGATTTTCTCCCATAAAGAATGGAATGCTTTTTCAAGGCTACCACTGGAATTGGATTTTGTGCATTGAGGGAAAAGTGGACTACTTTTAATGTGAAATTAACAAATGGATTTTTTGTTTTGAGTACCATTCTGATAGGTCTAAGAACTATAGTTGATTATAAGAATGGCCTACCAAGTGGATGGTGTTTAGAGATTCTATTTAGTGGAGATGTTGATTTTTGAATTATTCTTCCTCTTATTCCTCTTCCTAGTAATAGTTGTAGATATTCAAATACTCCTTCTCCAGTCCTAGACCTTTTTTGGATTATTCTCATGGGTTGGGATAATTTTACTATTAAAACCAATACACTTGAAGCTTGGAGTCTCCAGATGTGTTCATGTAAATCCTCTAAAGGATATAATATTACTAAGATGTACATCAAAACTTGATGAAACTGAAAGTATTAACTTCTATTACCACTAGGTGTGCCAAAATTGTTATGTCAAAAAAGTAGCACCATAGGATTTGTACATTACAGATCCCTACTTTTAACTAACATGAGATTGTCTCAAGGTGTGGGGCCCTTGAAAATGAGACAAAAAATCTAGATAAGGTTGGTTCCTCTAGCTATTCTTAGAACTAAACCTACTCCTAAAAAGGGAAATGTAAGTATCTAACATTAACCTAAGATTCCAAGGGAACAGGGAAAGAGAAAGATGCATAGAATTAAATCCTACACTAAGGAGGAAATAGTACCAATAACAAGGGGGTGGAGATATTCCAAGTGAGTTAAAATAGAGATAAAATGAGGCAAGAGAGGGCAGACAGGAGTGCCATAGTCTGAACATTATTCAAAGATCTAATTTCATGGGGCACAAAAAAATTGGGTCATGTAAGAAGAAAAAAGCATACACAATATACCTGCAGTTGTAATAGAAGTAAATAAAAACAATATAGCCCAAGTCATGGTAGAAACAACCACAAAAATTAAATTTTATTTCTCATAAATATGCAAAATCCATTACAAAGTTGATACAAGGAAATAATTCTTTGCAAGATATAAATATTTGAGGCCTGCAACTCACAAAAGATCTAGAACAATTTTGATAGAGTTATTTTACATTATAGAATGTCTCCCCTCAAAATGATGAGAATTTTACAATATATAGAGAAAGGAGCCTTATAATTTCTTCAAAAACTGACATCCTTCGTTAAAAAGGTATGGGAAGCCATAAAAACTGATACTTTTCTTGCACGGATGGTCATAGGCACCATGCCTCATTAAACTGGTATTTGAAAAAAAAATTTACCACTTCCATTAATTCTTGGTTCATCCCTAATGTTCATGTATTCAACCAGTTGCATGAATTTCCCCCCTGGATGGTAGCATTTTCTTCCATATCGATCGACTATATAATCTCTCTAGTGTCAGTTGATTGCAGGTTTTCCCCTGTTATCCAGCTGATTTTCATTGTGCTACCAACTAGTAACACTCTTTGATGCTATTGGCGGGTAGCTCCCATTGTATACCCATCGATATGAATATTTTTTTTCTACCCTTCGACAATGTGCAAACTTGCTACCGACCGGTAGCCTGAAAATTTTCTACCGATTGGTAGCATGTTTACATGATACTAGTGACTTATATATATCACCAACACCACCCATCCAGGCCTCTAACCTATCACCAGTCTACCAGTTAGTAGCACTTATATGCTATTGTTCAGTAGCATATGTACATGCTACTAATTGGTAGCACATAAAATTCTACCCATAGGTAGCATCTAAATATGCGAGTAATGCTTTTTTTTCCATTTCTTACCTGTACCCTCAACCACTTTGTTCCACCGACCTGTTGTATCCACTATCATCTGGTAGTATCCATTGATGCTACCGAAAGGGTTACAACTCGTGTCCTACACAACTCTCCAAGATTTTTTCTCATGTCTCACCATAGAATCAACTCTCTAACAACTCAGCTGAGCCACCCATGATCTATCACGTTTTCTGAAATACATCCCCCTGTATACTAACATCATCTAGATCTAATGATTTTCCATTTTGTAAGAGTACAAAAATGGACAATAGATACCTTACATGCTTTGTATTTCACTCCCATGGATTTTAACAAGCCTTTTTTTCATACTCACTATATTGTTAATGGTCCTGGTGAATATAAAGTCAAATATCTCATCACTCAACCCACCACTACTTCTATGATTCATTATTCAAATATCGTACATGGTCTAAAGCCTATTATCACCGCGTGGTTCCTTCCTTATCTAGTACTCCTAGTCACAATGTTAATATTACCTCTTCTTTTCCTCATTTTGATTACTTTACTTACAAATTATATATTGATCACAAGTATTGGTAGTATATTCCTTAAGATCCTACTTGCTCTGAAAATGTTTGCACATATGAAGGCCTCACCCAATTGGGCTTTACTCCTACTGATATCACCCCTTTACTTGCACCTCACCCTTAATATCAATTATATATCTTCATCCTCACAACTCTAGGACCATGTATATTTCACATCAAATTTTGGGTTGCACTTTATGTTATTCCTTCTCTCCTTATTCTCGAGCACTCTTGTCTTTACTACATTAGTCTTACTATTGATCGACATAATACTCTTATCAATTTTCAAGTTTCTTATAAGTATATTACTATTTGTAATGATTTAATCCCTCATTATTCCCCTAATGTGACATAATGGAATGCACTCAAGTGCCCCAGTACACACCATTCACTGATGAGTAATGTGTTATGGGTATGTATGATCTCCTTATCTCAGGATTTTTCAAATAAAAACCCAAATTCTTTTCATATCATGCATCTCAACTTTCCACCTTTGTCTTTATTTCAGGTTTAGAAAATATTCTTGATGATCTGACTTGGATCTTTTTTGAATTTACATTTGGGGGCATCTTAATTCCACCACACCACCTGATGATGCACTCTTGTTCTTGGTTCATACTTTACTGTTGAGGGAATCCTTGCATGGACCTCATTTTTCACACACACACACACACACACACACACACACACACACACACACACACACACACACACACACACACACACACACACACACACACACACACACACACACACACACACACACACACACACACACACACACACACACACGCCGAGGGGGGCATCCTTATTCCTCCCTTATAGCTACTCTATTTCACATATTTACAATTAAAAATCTAAAAAACATGTTTACTTAGATATTAATTAGATGTACTCTTTCTTCCTTATACTACTACATGTTTCACCTTTTCTTATTATTTTACCACAGTTCATAGTATATCCTGTCATGCTATATTTCTAGCATATGAAATTGTAAATTTTGGACATGATAAATAATCCCCCACTTAAAAATTTCCTCTCCTAATCATTTTGAACCCTTACTCTAGCCATCTTGTCCTCAGAACCATCCTCATTCTATCTCATAAGAACATGCTAAAAATATTTTCAAGTATATTTAATGTGTAGGGATGTATCCCTAAGGTGATTGACGAAGTCATTGAAATTCAAGGAGAAATAATTATCTTCAGAGGCCTAGAAAGGGCCAATTTTTTCCATTTTACAACTAGTGAACACCCTCCAGAAGTTGATAAGAAATAATCAAGCCATCTAGGATTTGTATAAGATATAAATGAAGTTATCCAAATAAATTTTGGGGAAATTTATGGAAGAAATTGAATTTGGGAATAACTTGAGCAAGATCGGATAATTTGGGGCACAGGGAATGAAGGCTCCAAAGGTGAAATATAATAGGTCTAGATTATTTTGGGAGATTTGAGAGGATTTGGGAAGTAAACAAGTATTCATTAGAAATTTCTTATAGTCTTAACATTATGTAAATGTACATTTTTTCTTAATAATTCTAAATCTTTTTTGATAACCCAAGACTCTGTAGCTATCCGTTCAAGTCAATAATGAAATAGGCCCTAAAATTAAAATTTAAGGAATAATTGTCTCCTTATAATGGTTGGTATGGTCTCAATAGGTTATTTATATTCAAAATCATATAACATTTTGACCCCAAAACACCCTTCCATGCTCTCAAGACAGAAAAATCATTCTCAATGTTGTTTTAATTTACACTTGGCATGTGACATCAACATCCTCAAAAAAGCATTGAGCATATATTTTGAGCATGCCTTATACCCTTGTATTTTCCATAGGGTAAAAATGGTACAAAATGGAGACCATATAATTTCAACCTCACCCATTAATTTAAGGTGTTTCGTCACTTAAAAACATGACTTCACGGTGGTATGAGCAGGGTTTATGAGTGAGTTAAGTTGTGAAGGACCACATTTCATGATAGATGGACCCCTTGGCACATGTTCTGAGCATCAAATATATCCCATTTTATTGTCCCTATTAAGGTTAAATTGGGATAATTGGAGACACCAAAGTTTCACTCCCCCATCCTGGGAAAAATTCTAGCAAACTCCATAACTTACCACTTTTGCACCTAGGGCACTTCAAAAACTCGCAAACTATTTATGACTGATTGCACTCTCATGTATCTTGGACCCCCATGGCATGTTTTCAAGCCACTTGATATCCCCCTTATAGATTTACTAATGTGCAATGGGGATACAGGTGTACACAAAAATAGAGCACCTCCATCAAACCATTCAACCTTAGTGACAATAAAAATTTTTTTTTGGCTCTCGGTGAACATTTTAAGCTCCCTACATCTCATCCACATGGAACCAGAAGCTGCCACTTGTCACCATCTGGGGAAAAGTTAAATTTTATGTCCCTTGTGTCCCCCTTACACCTCTTACACTAGTCTAACTCCACTTCAACCATCCACCAACCACAGTTAAGTTGTCGGGTAAAGTGGTGAGTTAAGATTTTGTAATGGAAAATGACTAACTCCTCTCAACACTTAGTCATTTTAAAATTTTAAAAATATTGTGTTCTTACCTCCAAAACCTCCATTTTTTCACATGTATGTTGTTATATTTTTCCTAGAACATCAAGCTTGCAAACTAAAAAATGATCGTATCTCCAAAACTGTGCGCTTGATTTCCACCAAAATTTTCCATTACACTCCTCTCAAAAATGTCTTCAAGCTGATTATAAGTGCATTTATATTGATTATATATGTAATTTTAATCATCCATTTTAATTTTTTATCCTATGAAGTTTCCTTTTTAATTCAATGGAGTTCTAACAAATGAAAAACCTCAAAACCTAGAGTAAATGGTCCTGAAGTAAAACTTGAAATTTTAAGACCAATTTCATTGCAATCAAACATTTAGAATACCTTCATCCAAAATAGTAAGTGTACAAGGATTAATGTGTCCAAATATAGTAATTTTCAAAAATTGGTGAATTCTCATCATTAGTTATACTTCAAACAATAAAAACCCATTAGAAAGTGAGAATTATTAAATTTTTCCAAAAATAGTCATCCTAGAGAGGACCTGCCAAAAATAGTAAGTCTTGCAATTGATCTCAAGTTACTTGTATTAACTCACATTCCGCATATCTCACTAATTTTTTCCATAATTACAAACCAATAAGTTGTCTCATGGTTTAAACATGAGATAAATCCCTCATAGGCTCCTAAAACATTGGTCTAAAGGTTAATTATGTATGACACACTTTCATGCAAGTAGTTGGATGATTTGATTCATCCTAATTTTCACAAAATTTATTCATCATGGTTGAATCCATCTAAGAAGGATATGTCTTCTAAGGTGAATCAAAAAACTGAAGACCAAGTATACAAGAAGCTCGAGATCAAGTATATAGAAGCTTCAAACCAATCATATGCAAGCTACAAACCAAATACATGAGAATCTCTAGACCAAAATTTTGATGGATTATTTTAATATCTAAAAATATGAATTGAACCTCCTAAGTTAATAAAATTTATGCTCTTACATCATATCCATCTCTCCCAATTTTCCTCAACCCAAGACCATCATTTTTGTAGGATCAAGAAGTCATCACAGGTCCATGTAGTATAATGTCTAGCAGCAGTGTTTTTGAACACTCATTCAATTCACTGGAGTGTGCCCACATATCAAAAAATAAGGATATTACAACCACAATTTTTATGTCCAACATGAGGTCAAAGGAATAGATTTTAATTTAGATATAAATTTGTATATCTAGAGGATAATACCTATTTGAATGAGGAGAAGATGAGAAAAAATATGTCCAGGTATCTTGAATATGTTTCCATTTAGAAAAGAGACACATTTTTCATGGAGGTGAATTTTAAGGCTGAGAGGATTAAGGTAGTGATCTCAATTTCCTAACTCTTACCTGTTGATCAAATAATATAATCATGTTCCTATATCAGTGCAAATCTCATAACAGTGTTTTTAATCTCAGTATTCCAATTCAATAGGAGATCAAATGCAACAATATCATCCATGAATCATTTCCTCAAGATCCATTAGAATCATTATTCTTCATCATTAAGATATTCCCTATCTTTGGATTATCACTTCTCTTTCTCCTCCCTCCATCTCTCTCTAACATTTTATTCTTTCATTAAGAATTTACATTTTCACTCTTTCATCTAATTCACTTAAGTGACATAATGTTTCATTGTAAAACTCCCTTTTTAAAAATATGAAATGGACTTAGTTTCATTCATAGGGAATTTAAAAATTCACATAGTGGTGAGATGAAAAGTCACATGGGGGTAGTAAGAGACAATTTGTAGGCTATTAATTTTAATGGTTTCTCCATTCCATGGGGTTGGAAATTGTTGATTGTTCTAATTTGTTATATTTCACTATTGATTTTGCTAAAATTGAATATAAATAATGTGAACCTTGAAAATAATTTTGATCCTCCTTACCCGGACTATAGATAACAATATAACATGCAAGAAATAAGTCTTCCAATAGTAGACCCCTTCCTTTAACAATAAAATCCTTGATGGATATAACTTCAGGTAGAGATAATAAGTGTTTAGTGCTTGGTCCCTCATTATGGTCACATAATTTTATATTTATATTGTTCTCTTACTTAAATTCCATAATTAACCCTAAAAATTTTGACCACCAAAAACATAAGAAGCTCAAATGGCTATAAAGTGCCCAAAAAGTGAGAGGAAAGTGCAAAGAGGATCAGGGTTCCCAAAGGGGACCAGAGCGCCTGGGGCGCCATATTCAAAAATATGGAAACATGGTATAAAAGTGTGGAATGGAAAAGTACGGGTGCAAGATAAAAAGTTGCAACAGAAAACAATGCAAGATGGCCAAAGACATGGGTTGATTAGTACTCTTTTTCACTTAAGAACCATATGAATAGTAGTATGAGATCGGGACTAAATAATTACCCAAAGTGCATGATTTTGTGTCTACAACTATTACTACAAGCAGTAAAATCCACATTATTTTTTCTCCTTTCCTTTCATATGTTATTTCATACTCTCTTTTCCATCTTTGCAAGCATTGTGGTGTTGTAAAACCAAGAAAAAATTGTGTTCTTTATTAATGAGTTCATAGAACTTTTTTTCTCTAATTTATTAGTCTTACTATTGATTATGTGGTTGAATTATTCTAATTTACCGTGGACCTATTCTAGTTTCTATTGATGGTAATTCTATTGTTATTACTTAGAACATTAACCCTCTCTACCTATTTCTCCTACTCCTCTTTACCTTTATCCCAAGAAAATTCCTCCCTTGTACATTATACAAGAACTTTTCCACATGTGTAGTGGAGTATTCATGTATGATACATAGCCTAATAACCTCCCCATAGTTTTAGTTAGTTTACATTCTATAATGGGAGTCTCCCCTATACCCAAAAATGAGCGTCTTAGACTCATGACCATTAATGAACAAAAATAATCTTCAATACAATGAATTATTTCAAAAGTAGTTTTTTGGAAACTCTACTCGGGAATATCTGCCCTTTGTTCACCCTTAACTATCTCTCAAAAATATTTAGAAAAATCATATATTTGAAAATACAAAAAACCATTAAATATAAATTCATAAACCTAGAAACTCGTTGCTAAAAATTCACTACTGATTTTTGTTATAAACCTATCATTTGAAAGCTGCAAACTTCCATTTACATATTGGAAGATCTTTTACAAACTAGAAGAAAAGAGATATACTCAAGTTGATTGTACAAGTGGCATTAAAGGGGGATTTAAATGGTAAGAGAGGTGAATATGTGACTAATCATGACGAAGGGGATTGGACATGAGGTGAAGGACTAGTGATACTAAAAATTGGTGTCTACATTTTCCCCTTTTTGTTAAGTGGTTTGTGTTGGGAAATCCATGAGATAAAAACAAGAAGAGACAAAAGATGATTGATGGGGTCCTCCCCCTCAAACTAGGGATTGATGAAACAAAATGGAATCAGTCAC
Source organism: Taxus chinensis (assembly GCA_019776745.2). Classification (NCBI taxonomy): domain Eukaryota; kingdom Viridiplantae; phylum Streptophyta; class Pinopsida; order Cupressales; family Taxaceae; genus Taxus; species Taxus chinensis. The sequence goes on from CM034157.1 coordinate 358,367,890, forward strand.
AAGTTTGAAAGAGATATATGAAGGGAAAAAGAGTGAAAGGATGATAAAAATAAGATGATACCAAAGGATGCCCCAAGTGAGAAGAAATAAAAACTAAAACTAAACTAAAATATGGTGATAATTTTTGAATCACTTTGGTAGGGAAAAAAGTATGGCCTCAATAGAGATAATGGAAATGTCCTAAGGATCTATGAGTCAAAAAAAACCACTAAAATATGGATGGGATCTAATGGGAATGTGATCAAATATATATGTGAGCCAAGGGACCAATGGTTAAAAGTCAGATATCATAATAATGCACAAAAAAATGCAAGGATAGTCCAGAAAAAGGGATAATGAGGCGTGGGAAAAAACTATTTGAATCCTTCATATATGAGGAATCAAGAAAATATACATCTAGGTAGGACAATAATACGAAAGATGAAAATAATGGTGCCCCAATACGGAACACAAAGATGGCAAAAAATGCAAGATTTGGAAAAATCCAATCCACGCAAGAAAAGTAATAGTGTGTTATGGGTGACAGACAAGGAAGAAGAGTGGAAGAAAAGATATTTTAATGAAGAAATGGGGTGAAAGTGCTAAAGGATTGAGAAATAAGGTTGGGTTTATGGAAACCTAATAGATTCGTTAGAAACTAAGGTTGGGGCAGTGGTAACCCAAAGGGGTCGGTGGTGACCATGGTCAGTGGCTATATATAACCCTAGGTAAGCCAACTAAGCTCATTTGTACCATGCAAGTTGATGACTGAGAACTTGAAGTCAAAGAGAGATTTCATATTTTGAGTGATATGGAGGCTAGTGTAGTAGCTAGGAAGCACCAGAGGATGTAGATGATGGTAAGTGCGTAAGCCTTAGCTTTGTTCTTAAGTTTTTTAATGTTTTCATTTGTATTTTTATACTTTTCACATTTTTGGAGGTGGTCGCCGGTGACTAGACATGGTCACCACCAACTGGGCCTTTGAGGGTGGTGACTCAGGCTAGGAGGTGTTGACCCAATCTTGTTTAGTGTCAATATAGGTTAATATGGGTGAATGTGGATTTTTGATACCATGATACTAATGATTTCTTGTTTGATGGGTTTTATAGGCTAGAGACACATTGTATCTTTGAGACAAAGGTTTAATCTTATATAATCATATTACAAGTGATGTGACTGATGCAGAGTGGGACCACTTGGCCATAGTAGGGTTGGTTGGATTTTGATACTACCATAAGATTCCAAGAAATTTTGGCTTGATGATTTCTTTGATTAAAAGATAGGACGTGTGAACTAGCATGTTTTAGTTTAGGAAAGGTGAAATAACAGTCATGTTGGAGAACAAGTACCATATGTTGAGGTTGTCAATACATGGGGAGCTCATAGATCTAATCACTATTGAGATTAGATTGAGCATATTGACACAACTATTTAGAGTCGATGCCCCATAGATCACTTTTACATCAAAAGTCAATATTTCATTTCTAAATGATAAATTGCTAAATTTCGGTGTTTAGACCTCTCTAATCCTAGCTTATAAGTTCATTTACTTAGTGTTTGTTAAATTTTCATGTTAATTTGGATAGGAACTAGGATTTGAATACTTATTATTTATTCATTGTAATATAATCTTAGTTTATATTTACGTAAGTGGTTAATGCATTAATTAGAATAAAACCTAATATTTACATTATAGACTTATGTGGAAGATGCCCACCTAAGATGTCATAGTTAACATTAAAATATTTCAATGTTTTAGTGGAAAATGACAATAAACACTTGAAGGCACAGTTTTTATTGGTACATGTTGGCCTTAAGAGGATATCCACATCGTTCCTTGTGGTAGGAATCTAACAAAATAGTCACTATATAGACTCAGATGGCACCATTGGATCCATAAGATGCACACCATTCTTTCAACTTTCACATGGATGCTTGAAGTTTTCCATACACTAACAACATGTATTTATAAAGTTATGGCTCGGTGGAGCATTCTATGTGAGTATCCTCTTTTCTCTACTTCAACACCTCCTTTGATAGCCTACTAAGATGAGGCCATGTGTCCTCGGGATTGAGTGGACCAGGTCATCAGGAACACATTATACCAAATATTAATCCTTCACCTTGATAGTATCATATAGAACATTTTTAGCAATGGCATGTTACAACTCTCGAAGGCCTGCCGATGTATTGTTTGCTTGTGTTATCGTAGTCCAAGTGTGAGACATATATTAGTTTAATAGAATTTTTCTATGGTGTGACTCTCAAAAGACACAAATGTACTCGATAATAGGCCCATATCAAGATCTCGTGGTTGCTACGTGACTATCTAGTGACCTTAGTATGGATTTGCAGCTATGCTATTGAGGATGACAGGATAGATTAGTATCACACTATATATAACTTGATTGCAAAAGTGATTTGTGAGCATGCATCCATTTATAGACACGACTTATTTTGCATTTACCATGACATGATACAAATAATTACATCGACACAATCATTGGTTAGCTCTTTATGACCTCTCATTACCTCTTATACACACACAACAATATAGACATATTATTTTTTGTTTTACACTTTTTTCCTAGTTCGTCACTAGGGTATTACCTAGTGATGTTCCATTGTGTTTTTCCCAAAGGTTAGAGCACTAGGAGAAATGTTAACCCTAATGAACCTGTGAAAAATGGAATTTATATCCACTGCCTGTCTGGGCCACCGGTATCACAGTGTAAGAGAAATTGGCAGATTTTTATTCAAGAAAAATCTAAGGGAAAATTTCAATAGGAAAAGTCCGCCCCCTAAACGCGAGCCAATACAATATCATGACCTACATGTCCAATGGCAACAATCCTTGCAAGAGACTAGCCCGTAAAATCCTTTCAATCAAGGAAGATTGAGCATGTCTAATAGGCTAATCTGCCATGTACTCACAGCTCATTATCAAAATGAGTCAACAGCGTATGTATAACCCAGAGACATTATACACACAGTGAATCCTATCATGCCACGTATCCTCAGGTGCATCGGCCTGTCGAAGAATTTTTGGAATATTTTTCCAATGGCCAATTACGGTTCAATCACATGATTTCGCAACCTTATGGCCCATTAGCCAACCTTATATCATGAGAGGTGCCTACACATTGGGTGCATACCTAGTGGGGTACGGGACTGTGTGTGGTGAGAGATTTTCCCAAATGCAAATAAGTTGGACACCTCTATCACACTTGTGGCCATTACAACCCATTTCAGCCCTAGTTTACAACTTATGACATCGTAGTATGACCATAATTTATTTGATCCAGAGCACATTTCTTTGCGTTCTTTAGATCAACAGAAACTCCATTATGGAATCCATGCTTACAAGATTCTTTAGGCTCACTTTTGTATTGTTCATGGATTTCCCCTGGAGAGAGAAAATTCGAAAAATTCCTCTGGCACATGGTAATGAACAAAAATTATATTGCACACTACCCTACTTTCCTGCAGCATGGCTTGCATTCTCTCCCATACATGGAAATTACCCTTTTACAATGAATGGTCACTGTAATGACACTACTTGCTCATATTTTACCTATTTATAGAATTACATTTATTGCTTGCACTAATGATTTCTTCACGAAATTTCCCTTGACTTCAATTCTCTTGTGAATTTGTGTGTTGCATTCCTTAACTGCACTGTATCACATTATCTTAAATTGGGTTCATTTTTGAAAAAATTGGACATTTTTCAACTTTGCAATTTTTGTTTTGCAGGCTTCCAAAAAGGCAGAATTTGTGGAACTACGTGTACCTTTCCATGATTACCAACATGTTTTCTACCTCTTGATCATTATAATGCATTGTATTTTGTGATATTGGAATTTCTACATATGCATGTTACTGTGAATGCAATTTCAATCCTCTTCATAGTGTGTTGTTTGTTCATTACCTGATCCTTTCATTACATTTTGATTTGTACATTTGTGCCTGCTTTATGCTATGTTTTCTTGTCGGATGTCAATTTGTATTGAAGTAAAAAATGCTAACCACTCCTTTAGTGCATCACCTTATTAGCATTAGTTTCAGTTTTTTTTGCATTCTCTATCCCTGTCCCCTTGGAATTTAGAGTAGGATTTTGAGAATTAAAACCTCTGCAACTTGCAAGTAATACACCTGATCAGAGGAGCTGAGGAACTAGCCTCTAACCTGGAGATTTCTTTTCCCATTTTTACAAGTCCCACACTTGGGGAAGAGATTCAATGTTGTGCATTCACACTGGATGTCCAAAATGTCAGACTAGAAATCTGATCAACATTCAGGGGTGCTGCTGATTTGCACCAACATACATTACTTTACTTCCCTGTAACAGGAGACCACAATCATCTAAAGCAGTTAGAGAAGAGTGATGGTAGATGGGAAGTCCTATCAGGGTCGGATGGACCATAGGTAAGGAGATAGCAGGGTACGTAATGGCCCCTCATTGATCCCACTGAACTGAGCTAAACTGTGGAAAACACCATAACTGGTGGTCATACCTTTAGCTTCCTATATGGCTAGGGTCAGAACTTGGACTATTCTGGAGGAGATCTCAAAGACCTCTACACCTGGGTAAAACTTAGGATATTTTATATTTGGTGGAGGTGATACATGGGGTCCACAAGTTTTTCGATTAATTTATGCTGCACTCTAGATAGCACTAGGACAACCTAATATATAACGATCACATGGATGCATGGCAGACCAATTTCTTGTCCTAATACAACGCTGGCAGATACTATAGAGGGATGGTTATAGCTCAATCGGATGTTCCATAATTATTTAAGAGTCAGGATTTATATGAACATAATGATTAAGTGGTCTGGCCAACCCTTAATTAATATGGGTCCATCACTATTATATAGGTTAAATATTTAATAATATGAAATATTTATCTTTTCTATTATTAAATATTTATACCTAGGTAATATACATTAGGTAAGTATTTAATAATGTGAATCATTTATGTTTATATTTATTAAATACACTCACCTAGGTATATGTGTCAACCATTTTAGGTTGAAAAGGTGGGTCAGGAGACATACCCGATCACCTTATATAAAAAGGACTCTAGGTCCTCATTTGATATATTTGGGAAATATATCAAAGGTGTGTAAATCAAGTGATTTGGTTTTACCCTTGGTAAATAGGGTTTTAAGGAGGAGGTGATCTTACTGGATGTAAAATAAGTTCTCTGAAGTAAAAGGTTATTTTCAAAGTGGTTTTTACCCTATTGGGGTTTTCCACTATAAATATTGTGTCACCTGTGTTATTTATTTCCTGTAAGTATTTCTTTATTTACTTATGTTATGATGTAATGTTTATTTAAATATTTATTGTAACATTATATAATATGTAATTTGATTAAATCCGTATAAATTTATTAGAATCCTCAAATTCTAACATGGTAACAGAGCAAGGTAAATTAAATAAATTAAGATCAAATGTTTTGTATTTTATTTATTTAATTTGTATGTAAATTAAATAAATTAAGATAAAATATTTTGTTATGTTTTTTCAACCAACCCAGAAGGGTAAATTAAATAAATTAAGATCAAATGTTTTGTATTTTATTTATTTAATTTGTACGGGTTTTTTTAACCAACCCGGAAGGGTATTTAAAATAACTGGCCCCTTCTTTCCATTGTGCAACCTAAAAGTTTTTCTTTGTGAAGAATCAAGGTGAATTCACAGGTGGAAAATTTGGAAACTTCTTACCTTCCGTGAAAACTTGTGTAGAGGTAAGGGTAAAATATTTGAAATATTTTTTTCTATAGTTTTAATATGTGTAGGTTGAATTTTTTCAATGGTAAATTAAGGAGGAGACAAAGCTCCATCAAAATAGGATTTGAATTTTTTCCATTGGAAGTGTGAAAAATGTTGTCTCCTCTGTAAATTCTAAGGTTTATGTAGAATTTAAAATTACATGGCTTGGTAAATGTTTTAAAAAAATTCATGAGGGGCCCCCATAATAAGGGTTATATTTGTTTTTTTTTTTTTTAAATATATATACTATAGTTTATAATTTTTTATAGACTATATGTTGTTTTTTATTTACATTATATAAACTATATACCTCTTTTTAAAAGTGAATATATTTTTACATTATAAATTATAATAGGTTAATATAATGTATTAAAATATAACCTCCCTAATATTATATAGAAGAAGAAATTCTGGAAATACACAACAAGTTTTTACTCCATTAAATTTGACGGTCAAATGACCGTCACAGCAGACCAAACATAAGGCCAATATGATGGTCATTTAGATGTCAAATTTAAACTACATAGATCTTTGTCTGCATTATTTTTTTTCAGAAATTTGAAGTTGTTTTGCATTCTTAGGGGTTTCTTCTTCACTTCTATATGGTTAGAAATTTTTTTATATAAGTCTGGGGTATAATGCAAAGCCCTTTATATTGCGGGTTATTATTTTGATCATGGGAGGTTAATTAATATGCATTGTAATGAAAAAATTAGTTATGATTAAATATTTTATGTAGATCTATAAAATTTAGATTTATTTCTATTAAAAGTGTTTTTTTTTTATAAATATGTATCTAACTATGTGGTACATTGTATATTATAATGGGGTGTGTTTTATAGGTTCAGGAAAATAATGGTGTCCAACTATTTCTGTCTTGACAAAACCCAGATCCTGAATGGAACCAACTACAACATTTGGAAGATCAGGGTCAAATCAGAACTTATGGTGAGGAAACTCTGGACAATTATTTTTGGATCTGAGGTTGCTCCCACCGGTCATCAAGCAACTGTAGATAACATGAATGCATTCTCGCAACGAATGCAGGAGGCTCTTTCCATGATTTTGTGCAATGTGAATGATGAGTACCTTCTACACATTGGTAATATCAAACATCTGAAAGAGGTATGGATGCAACTAGAATCCATGCATGAAGGTACGCGTTTATCTAAAATTATTAAATTAGTTTTAGAATTGCTTACAACTCCTATGAAAGGAGATGAAAAAGTAGTTAATTTCTTAGCCAAAATTAAAAATATTAAAGCACAATTAGATGGATGCAATTGTGATTTAATTGGTGAAAAATTAATCTACTTTATTGTTCAGTTAAATATACATGAAAGATTTAGGAATTTTATTTCTATCTTGAACTCTAAATATCAGAACAAAAATGATCTACCTGATTTAAATACCTTGAGTTCACTTCTGATACAGGAAGAGCAAGTGATGATGAACTTTGACTCTAAGGAGAATTCCTCTCAAGCACTTCTTGCTCAGAATTCAAATTTCAAACCTCGCAAGCCCTTCTCAGATCAAAAATTTAGATCTAAATCTTCTTTTGTTGATAAGAAAAGTTTTTCTTCTGATCAATTACGTGTTAGCTTTAGTGGTAAATGTCACAAATGTGGTAAATTTAGACATAAAAAGGAAGATTGCAAAACTAAGAAACCTATCCATAAAAATAAAAAACAAATTGTTTCTTCTAAATACAATTTAAGGAAAAAGGATAGCTCTAATGATATTCCTAAAACTATTGCATTATATGCTGCGTTGTATTCTTCCTCTAATTCTGAATGGATTTTAGATTCAGGTGCATCAAATCATATGACTGGTGTTTCAAATTCTTTATTTGATGTTGTGAAAATCAATGAATGTGTGTATCTTGGTGATAACTCATCTTTAGAAGCAATAGAGAAAGGAAAAGTAAAATTTGTTAATGGTGTGTTGAATAATGTTTTATTTGTTCCTAAGCTCAAAAATAACCTTTTATCATGTTCTCAATTAACTCATGATGGTTTGGCTATTAAAATTTTGAAAGATACTTGGTATATCAAGGATAGTAATGATAATATAATAGCTGAAGGAATTCAAAGAAATGGTCTGTATATTTTTGATGATTTCTATTATGCATCCTGTTTTGTTTCTCAAAGTTTGAATAATTCAAAACTATGGCATGAAAGATTAGGACATGTTAATTATCGAAGTTTATATGAAATGGCTAGATATAATCTTGTGAAAGGTTTACATGTGTTGTCTTCTTCTCATGATGCGTGTGAAGGGTGTTTATGCTCAAAACAAAGTGCTAAACCCTTTCACTCACATCTTGAAGAGAGTTCCTCTTCCCCACTAGAAATTATTCATAGTGATGTTAGAGGACCTCTTGAAGTAGCTTCATTAAATGGTTCTTTATATGCTGTGACTTTCATTGATGATTTCACCTAGGATGATTTGGTCATATTTTCTTAAAAATAAATCTGATGTACTTGGGAAATTTAAGGAATTTAAAGCATTTGTTGAAAACTCTTCAAATTATAAAATTAAGAGACTTAGAACAGATAATGGGGGTGAATATGTTAGCAAATCATTTGAAAATTTTTTATTGATTGTGGTATTAAAAAGGAATTAACTTCTCCTCATTCTCCCCAATCTAATGGTGTTGCAGAGCGTAAGAATATGACTATTTTAGATATGGCTCGCACTATGCTTCATTCTGCTAGTCTTCCCAAATTTCTGTGGGCAGAAGCAATGAACACAACAGTCTACATTCTAAATAGGGTTCCCACCAAAGCTATTCATATTTCAACTCCTTTAGAAAAATGGTCAAATCAAAAACCTGATATTTCTCATCTAAATTTTTTTGGTAGTCCTGCTTCTTTATACATTCCTAAAAAGAAAAGAAAGAAACTTGATATGACTTATTTCTCTTGTGTTTTCATTGGATATGGTATTAACACTGCAGGTCTAAGGATTTACGACCCTATAAAAAGGGAAGTAACTGAAAACTGCAATGTGGTGGTTTTGGAAAAATGCTTTTGTTCATCTAATAATGGTAAAGATGTTCCTAACTCTATCAATATTTCTAATGATGGTTATGATTCTGATAATGAGAATATAGTAAATGGTCATGATGATGTTTCTTGTGTTGATACTATAGATGCTTCTGAATCTCCTAACTCCCTAGTTAAGAAACCAAAATGGGCTCAATTTGTGTTAGAAAGTTCTAATCCTATTGATCTTAGGAAAATGACTAGAAGCCATCATACGTACCATGCATTAATGACCTTGTATGAACCTGAGCCACAAATTTTTGAAGAAGCTTCTTAGGATGAGAAGTGGATCAATGCAATGCAAGCTGAATATAATGCCCTAATTCAAAATCAAACCTGGGAGTTGGTTCCACCTCCAAAGAAAAGAAGTATTATAGGGTCTAGGTGGTTATACAAAGTAAAATATAATACAGATGGTAGTATTGACAAACATAAATCTAGACTTGTTGCTAGAGGTTTCACTCAGAAACCTGGTATTGATTATGTTGAGACATTTTCCCTTGTAGCTAAAATGAGTACTGTTAGGACCTTATTTGAAATTGCCACTCAATTTGGGTGGGAAATCCACCAAATGGATGTAAAAAATGCCTTTTTTAATGGTGATTTAAAAGAAGAACTTTACATGTCTCAACCTAAAGGATTTGAAGAAAATGGTAAAGAAAACTATGTTTGTAAATTGAAAAAATCCTTGTATGGTTTAAAGCAAGCTCCTAGAGCTTGGTATGTGAAAATTAATTCTTTCTTTAAATAGTTAGGATTTGTTAATGTTTCTTCTGACAATGATCTATTCATTAAGAAAGAAGGATCACATATTATCATTGTTTGTATATATGTTGATGATTTTCTTATGACTAGTGATAATCCTACTTTAATTTGTAGAATTAAAGAAAAATTGAAACAATACTTTGAAATGACTGATTTAGGTCTCTTACATCATTTTCTTGGCATGGTTGTATTTCAAGATAAACATTCTATTGTTGTTTCTCAAGCACAATATGCAACCAATGTACTGAAATTTTTTAACATGATTGATTGTAAACCAATTTCTACTCTTATGGAAGTTGGACTGAAAATTGATCCTAAACTTGCATGTGAAAAATTTGATCCTACTTTATATAGGAAGTTAGTTGGTAGTTTGATATATCTAACTATCACCAGACTAGATATTTCCTATGCAGTAGGAATTGCTTCTAGGTTTATGCAAGAACCTTATAGAGATCATTGGAATCTTGCAAAAAGGATTCTTAGATATATTAAAGGTACAATCAATTATGGGTTGCATTATACTAAGAATGAAAATGCTAACTTATATGGATTTTGTGATTCTGATCATGTTGGTGATGTATTGGATAGAAAATATACTTTTGGTTATGTGTTTAAATGCCATTACTTGGTGTAGTAAAATGTAGCCAACTGTTTCTATCTCTTCAACAGAAGCTGAGTATAGAAGTGCAATGGAAGCTGCAAAAGAGGCTCTATGGCTAAAGAGGTTGTTTGATGAGATAAAGATGAAGGATCCACATAGTGTTCCTTTGTTCTGTGACAACCAAAGCACCATAGCTCTTGCACATAATCCAGTACAACATCAGAGGATGAAGCACATTGAGATACATATACACTTCATCTGTGAGAAGGTGCTAAGTGGTGAGATAGATCTCAAGTTTGTGCCAACTGAAGAGCAAGTTGGTGATATCTTCACAAAGCCCTTAAGTTCTGTAAAGTTTTGTCACTTTCGTGAAAATCTTGGATTTTCAGAGTTTCCATTGAGGGGGAGTGTGCATGACAATGTCACCTCCTAATGGAACTTTATTTTTATAAAAATACCTTCGGGCATGTATACCTCCTCGACTTATTTTTTAGAAAGAAGTGTAGAAAGATCTTAAAGGTAATCTTCAGTAAACTCTTTAGTGCTATTGAGTTTACTAGTAAACATCTAGTATAAGCATATTATTAAGGAGGTCCTTGGTTATAAAAGAATCCTATATGCTTGGGTTCAATAACCTTTTATGAGAACCTATGAGAATATGTAAAACTCACAAATCATACTTAGCCACTGATCATGAGATGATCTTTGGGATTCCAAATCCTTTTGTACCAAAAGGTAACTTGAGTATGATGAAGGTGTTATAATTCCTTCACCCGATATGCTAGCCTAAAACCTTTATGGTTTAAGGATTGTAAATCTTGTAGTGTACCATGAGCAGGTAATCTATTAGCATATGTTATCCCACTTAACATTAAGGGGGAGTGTTGGAACATAATGATTAAGTGGTCTGTCCAACCCTTAATTAATATGGGTCCATCACTATTATATAGGTTAAATATTTAATAAAATAAAATATTTTTCTATTATTAAATATTTATAACTAGGTAATATACATTAGGTAAGTATTTAATAATGTGAATCATTTATGTTTATATTTATTAAATACACTCACCTAAGTATATGTGTCAACCATTTTAGGTTGAAAAGGTGCGTTGAGAGACATACCCGATCACCTTATATAAAAAGGACTCTAGGTCCTCATTTGATATATTGGGGAAATATATCAAAGGTATGTAAATCAAGTGATTTAGTTTTACCCTTGGTAAATAGGGTTTTAAGGAGGAGGTGATCTTACTGGATGTAAAATAAGTTCTCTGAAGTAAAAGGTTATTTTCAAAGTGGTTTTTACCCTATTGGGGTTTTCCACTATAAATATTGTGTCACTTGTGTTATTTATTTCCTGTAAGTATTTATTTATTTACTTATGTCATGATGTAATATTTATTTAAATATTTATTGTACTATTATATAATATGTAGTTTGATTAAATCCATATTTATTAGAATCCTCAAAATCTAACAGAAACGAGTGATGAGATACATAGTGTATCTAATCGAGCAATGGGTTGCAAGGGGTGTAACACGAACAACATCATTCGAGAGCATGTCAAGCATGGCACATCTGAGGCAAGGTCTAGGCCGCAATGAAGTATATGATGGCCAAAGAGATGTATAGGAACCTACCCCAAGGGGGAAATATTTGATATTATTGGATGTAAATTTCACATAATTTGATGGCAATCAGCTTTGAGATGAGGCCCTTAGCATCCTATTTCTGATATATGTATGAATTTAGATGAGATGTGTGTGTATTATTTTTTCGTGATTTATCATGTATCATATTATGATTTATGTGATGGATGTGGATTACTATTTTATAACATGGATATGGTTTTTATACATTAGATGTGATGCATATTTGATGATGTGATGTTTTGATTTCATGATTTGGTTATGTTAATTTGATGTTCAATGATGAGATGTATGATGATTATGTGATAGGATTAATTAGATGATATTTATATTAGATTAGAAAGGTTTATGATGTGATAGATATAAGATAAACTTATTTGGACTAGAGTAAGAATGATGGATTTATATGCTAATGTGTAGATATGATTTGATATTTTTTTAATATATATAAATGCGATAAGAGCATAATTAGATAGGAGGAGACATTCAATACAATGACCAAAATGTGAGAAATCACACGTCATCATAGATAAGATCATACATAGGAAACATATGCTTTTGAATAGGATTGGAGGAAAACGTGAAAGGGAATAACGTAAAACATTGCACTTGTGACGATTAACAAGTGTTAACACACAACTAATGATAGTTAAGTCACACCTAAGGTCATGAGGAAAATATTGAGTGTGTGCTTATAAAAGCCACTATATATATGAAAAAGGGAGTAAGATGGATCTTCTACAGGAAAAAAATAGGTTCTCATTCGATGGAATTCCTAGGTCTATGTGCTATCTCTGATCAATATTGTGCAAATTGATCAATGCGGGAAGTTTGTTACAGATGGGAAAGATGATCAATATGGGAAGATTTCCAAGGATTTTTTCTTATGATATTTGAAAGGTTGATCAATGCGGGAATCCTTCTATTGCCATGATATACAATAGTAGCCATCCTTCGAGGGAGTGGTCTAAATTAGGATTTTTCCTTTGGCTATTTTAGAATTTTGAGATGGAAGAATATGTTATATGCTTGATATCTATCCTTCAAGGGATCATTATATACTTTTTACATTTTTACTTTATATGAATAGTTGTCCTTCGACGGATCATTTTTTTTGTATATGTTTAATTTTTGATAGGAACATCCAATTTTTTTGAATTTTTAGGATATAGTTGGGGATAGCCAAGTAAACCACTTGGGAATGGAATGCTAAGATGTACAAGTAGCACTTATGGACCCTTACTATAGCTCTAGTAAGTATACTAGTGGGTGACGGATGTAATGATTGTGAAACTACCACCTAGAAGGAGGAAATTTTCCATCAACAATATGTTATGAGAAGAGCCATGGTGCCGATATTCAAGGTCATAAATATGAAAATAACTATAGACCACACAATTCCAAATCATTACGATGAGAGATGAAGGAGATAATAATGGAAGCAATATATTAAGGAATGACTAGGAGTATGTTGGTAGATATGTTAACAATAAAATGGTCACAATTGCAAGGCATTGAGAGGTTTTGTTTATAGTTTACCATCGAGAGATGTTATATGATAGGCTATAAACCCATACTTTTGTGTGATAATTTTTGGTCCAATCGAGTTGTGAGAAAAATTTCTGGGTTGGTTCCTCTCTAGAGTAGTGATATTTTTATTTTATTTAAGGACAAGGTCTTTGATGTTAAATTAACGTTCCTTGAGATTTTTATTATAAGCATGTTTCATATTATCTTGGTAGAAATGATGATGCTTAAGAGCAAGAAGGTGACATCCATCTAATAAATTTATTTGTACTAGCACTCTTGGTGATAGTCTTCATCAGAGATGAATTCATGAAGAGAAACCCATAAGGATGGGATTTGAACTTCAAGAGGAAGGAAAAACTCAGAGTCATAAATGAGAGAGAAAGGAATAACACCTATAGAGGTACATATGCTAGTCTGATAGGCCCAAAGAGTGAAAAGGACGTGAATATGCCAATTGTGTCTTGATTTATCAATATTTTTGGCAAGGATGTTGCGAAGATTTTTTTTAGTGGCTTCAGCTTGGCTGTTATCTTGAGGATATTATCGAGAAGAGAAGATAAGATTTATACTGAAGGAATCATAAATATTATTAAGATATTTTTTTATGGACTTTCTATTTTTCATGATGATTTAATGAGGAACACCAAATTCGTTGATGATGTGTTAATAGATAAAATTAATGGTATGGTTAGCTTTTGTAAATGTGAGTGGAATGGATTCCAACCATTTGGTGAAGTACTTGGTAGCAGTGATGATAAAATGATGACATTGGGAATAAAATGAATTTATGAGGCCTGTGAGGTCAATTCCCCACTATGAGAAAGGCCAAAGATCCTGAGTTAGATGTAAGACCTGGCTAGGAATATGGATAAGATTGGAATGTTACTGGAATTTAACACATTTCTTGACATACTCACATAATTATTGATTAATGGAAGGCCAATAATAACCCATGTAAATAACGCACTTGGTGACATCTAAACTGCTAAAATTTCCACCACATATTCCATCGTGGGCTTCTTGGATAGTTCAGATGGATTCATGAGATTTAAGGCATGGTAGAAGGACACTATCAAGCCCATGTTTGTAGAGAATACCACCAAGGATGACATAGTGGTTAATAATTGAAGAAATGACCTCTTACACTTTTTTGATAGGTCAGAGGGGATGGTGGAGTGAGATAGATAATAAAAAATTTGATAATACCAAAGATCTGATGGATTAGAGTCAACATGGTTGATACGAGGAATCTCATGGACATAAGATGGCTGAACAAGACAATGAATGACAATGAAAAGATTAGATTCCTCTATTTCCCATGGGATAAGAGATCCAAGGTATGTCATAGTGTCTGCAAAGTGATTGAATGAGCATGGGACAATTTGGATGGTATAGAATTCAAAGGATTCGAGAAAAAAGTTAACGATGTCCTTATATTTATGAATTAACTCATAGATGTCAATGATTTAGAAACCAATCATGAAAGAAGTTTCAAAACCCAAGATGAGGGATTCATACTTAGCCATATTTTTTTCATTCTAAATTAATATTATAGGCAATAGGAATGGGAGTGTCCCAAGGAGGAATAATAACGATGTTAATGCATCCCCCTTATCGACACTGAGATCCATCAAAAAAGAGTGCCATATTAAGAGGGGAGAACTCATAATCAATAATTTTGATAGGTTCATATGGAAATTGTTTATGAGGAAGGTGATTATTAGGAAGAGGGATTTCATCTAGTTGGTCAACAATAGCTTAGCACTTCATTTATTTATTAGAGATGAACTCTAGTTTAGACTCAATCATGAATCTATTTAGAGAAAAATCAAGTGATGTGATGATTATGATAAGGCTTAGTGTGCATGGTTTTTATAAGGTGAAATCTAGTGATGATAGAGGTTTTTTGATTAAGAATATAATGGAAAATCCTAGAAGTAGCAAAGAAAAGAGCACAACACAAATTTTCATCTTTACTATAGCGATTCTCATAATTGTGAAGGGTGCAATTGATGTAATAGATGGCATGATCCCTAGCCTACTCATTTTGATGTGCCAACATGGAACCCAAAGCATGGTCGGTGGCAAATACATATAGGTAGAAAGGTTCCTCTTCATAAGGAGGTGTAAGAACAGGTGGATATAGAAGATAATGCTTGAGGTCTTTAAGGGATTTTTTTGAAATTATCATCCTAATGGAAATCTATGTCTTTGCAAATAAGATGATGAAAATTTTGGCAGTGATTAGCAATTTGTGAGATGAAATGACAAAGGTTTAAGCTATCCCCGAAGACTACTAAGTTTATTTAGACTAGAAGGAGGAGGCATCTCAAGGATTAATTTTATTTTGTTGGGATCAACTTCAATACCCCTTATAGATATAATAAAATTGAGGAGTTTGTCAGTTAACACTCCAAACACACACTTGGCTAGATTTATACAGAGGAAGAAATGGATAAGGAACTCAAAAAGGATTTCAAAGACATAAAGGTGATCACATCGATGCTTATATTTACCCAAGAGGTCATCAACATAGTCCAATACTATCTTATGGATGAGAACATGAAATATGTAGGTCATGACTCGATGGTAGGTGGCTCTGGAATTTTGTAACCAAAGTGCATAACGTTACAGCAGAAATTCCCCCAATGAGTGATGAAATAGTTCTTATGTTGGTCTTCTAGTGTGATGATGATTTTTACTATACCCAAAAAATCCATCCATAAGAGAAAGAATCTCATGTCCAGAAGTAAGGTGAACGAGGTGATCTATGTTAGGAAGAGGAAATTCATCTTTAGGACACAAAAGGTTTAAATCTAAAAAGTTAGTATAGATACAGAGTTTTCTAGAAGACTTCACAATGTGTACGATGTTGAGGACATATTGCGGGTAGTCGATAAGAATGAGGAAATCAGCTGAAATAAGGAATTGCAACTCATCTTTGACAAGGATGGAAACTCAAGGGTGCATGTGCAAAGCTTCTTCTTAACCAGCTTAACATCAGGAATGGTGACGATATTGTGGATAATGATGAAATGATTGAGGCATAGCATGTTGGTATATAACTATAGTCACAAAATCATTCACTTTATAAATTATTTAGTCCCAGTATCATACTAATATTCATATGGTTTTTGAGTGAAGAAAGTACTAATTAACCCATGTCCTTTTACCATTTTACTTTGCTTTTTGTTTGTCACTACCAACCTCTCACACATACATGCCCAGTCTATTTTTATCATTCTATGTCATTTTATCCTAAAATGGGGCACCCAGGATAATACTGGGGTGCCCACAGGTGCTCTGGTCCCAGTCGGGATGCCCTAATCCTTTTTCCACTTTATCTCCATCTTTTGGGAACTTTCTAGCCATATTTAGCTTTCTATCTTTTTAGTGGTTGGCGGTTTTCGGGGTTAATTTTTAAATTAGAACAAGAGAACCATATAAATATAAATTTATGAGACCATAATGAGGGACCAAGCATTAAGCACTACTATCATAACCTAATGTTACATCCATCAAAGGATCCATTCACATCCATATAACTCCATCAAAAGGCACAAGGTAGGTTCATTTGTATCACACTGCATAGGAGGGAAGTTTATTCTATTCCATCCACCATTTTATTACATTTCTACACATAGTTATTGCTTGCTACTTTCACAAGAGTGTGATTGAACAAGAGCACCTAGGAGCATGATTGCACACACACACACATAACTACATTAGTCTAATATCTAGTGTAATGCTCAGTTATTAGGTCCACTATTGTAGCCGCTAAAGAAAGTATGACCCATTCATATGATAATTTATTTTTTAGGGGTTTGATATGTGTCTCAGGGTTTTGTAATTCTCATCTTCATCACTGATATCTAGTGACATAATGTGTAGTTTAGCAAAGATAGTGTGATAAGAAGTTAAGTAAGGTGAATATTTAGTGACACCACAGAGGAGGTTTGTAGAACTTTTTTCACAAACTAGGGAACCCATATCTCATACTATGGCACCCATAAGTGCCTCTGCACCTCTCCAGGTGTCCCTATTCCATGACTACTGTTCAAATCTATGTTTTGTAGATCTTATCTGTGTTTGTTCCTAGGATTTCCCATCTGAATGTACATGTAACACAATCCAAACCTTTAAGTCAGTGAATCAACTAAGCTCTTTCTAACTGTCTTTGCACTTTAGGGTTTCATATTTCTACTTAGTTGCTTGGGTAATTTTCTTTATACATTTATCTGTTATTTACTGTTGTTCTTAATATTAGATTAACTATAGAATTAGAAATAATTCCACATTTTAGTTAATCATTTTGGTGAACCTAAATGCTTTCACTCTTTGCATCTTCATTCTTGTTATCCTAGAGTCTAGTCCTCATGAGTATCTAAATCACTAATTATTTACGTACACGTCTTGATGTAAGGTATAGAGTCCAACACCTTCTCGCTACTACCCACATTCGTGCTAATATGTAACCTAGCTCATTGTATCAAAATTTTGTAGATGCATTTTCTCAACACTTATCATTCAAATCTAATCTTCCCATTTATTTAAACACTTTTGATAATGACCCAAACTTGCATATTATTATCCCCATTCTCAATATGGGCATTAAGTGCACTTTAATTGATAATGCATCTGAACTTAATCTATGTCCTATGCCATTCCTTGAAAATTTAGGTCTTTCCACTCATGATTTTAGTTCATCCTCCCTCTCACTTCATGCATATGATGGTTCCATTAATCCATGATTCATTCACATTACATTACCTATTAATGTAGGACCAAAAACCCTTAACACCATTTTATTCATACATTCCTGAGGAAAATCTTAATAAAGTTATGATTTGGTATGACCATGGTCAATCCCATCATAATTCACTGCTTCGAGATTATGATATATCATTATTTCAACTTCATATGTATGAAGGTATTGAATATAGTGTACTTTGCGATCGTGATGTATTCCAATATTGTGACCAAGATCTTAATAATACCCTTCCTATTCCATACACTGATACTACAAACGACCCTTAAGCAATGGACAAACTAGGTATTAATTGATTGACACCATTTAAAGGTTTCATTTGTTTGATATATCAGTCTATTTATGCTGTCTAGATAAACTACGTACTATGATTAATTTATCAGGGGCAATCGATCTATGGACATCACTCTATCACCTACACCTTCACATGTACCACCTTCACTAGCACACACACCATTTACTTGCACACCTTTTATGAATGATTGATATTGGGAACATATCCCATTTGATCCTATTTTTGATGAAACCATTTACTCATACAATGGTCTAGCTTGATTTAATTTCACTTTTGAGGACCTTTATCCTCTTACTCATGCGGGTAAGTGCAGGAAGTTGGGGGACAAAAAAGGGGTCATAAGTGGACGTCATATTGCAAATAACAACATAATATCAACTTGTAGGGATTATTAGCAATACATACACTCAAAATTAGAAAAAATTATATAATATGAATTGTAGCATCCGGAATCTAGTTTCTAAAATACTAATTTTTTAAAAAATGGACAAGATTAGCTATATTAAACACTCAAAATTCAATGACTTGGTATTTTTTTTTAAAAATGCCTATAAGATTATAGTCCGTTTGCCCACAATTTGGATGACCAAAAATTGATATATATTTTTCTCCTTTGGTGAGAAGTTAGATGCCACTATCTATCTTGGGATAGATTTTATTTTGTATTTTTTTGAGTAATATTTTATTTTTTATGATTTTTTCCGTGAAAGTGGTCTAAAACATAAAGAAAACAGAGCACTTTCCATTTGCCCGCCATAACTTCATCAAAAAATATTGAAATCAAATAATTTTTTTTTGAACATGTATATAATTTCACCATAGTTGGGATGGTATAAGTTTTATCACATTCTGATAAGTGAAACAAATTTTGCAGTCTTAAACGTAGACATAAACATTCACAGGAAAAAGTGTCTTAAAGACCTACTATTAGTAAAAAATTATAAAATGATATTTATCCTATTCTATTCACTTTAAAATCAGTATTTCTACAAAGCTAATAGTCTCCCCTACACAATGGTACCATTTTTATGACATATTTTTTACTTTTCGGCATGGTTCAAGTCCGCGGAAGACTAAATTTGATGTTTTGTTGTTTTTAATGTAAAATTCAGGATTTGATGTCCACTTAATTGTCCCCCAACTTGGTGCACTTAATTCTTCATTCTAACATGTGCTTCATCACTATTACTGATGCCTATTTCTTGGTCATGTATGTAATTTCACATATTACAGATATTTCTATTATGTGAATTCCTCTTTCGATCTTCTCCACTCACATTACGCAAATCATGGCTTGATTACATTAGGGGTAACTTTATATTTTTAATCATTTAGACATATCTTTTCCCATGATGTCTCTTTGGTCATGTTTCTTGCAATAGTTCTTTTCTATGGCTATTACAAAAGTGAACTTGTTGGTATCCACATGGTTGTCCACTTCCTCCTTTCAGAAATAAGGAATATTTCTATGGATTAATTTGTACAAATTTATGCCTCAATTGCTTTCATTACATGATCAACCAAACATCTATTGCTTATCAAGTTCAATGATACTTATCCATATGACTTTGACCCTGATGGAAACTGATGATCTATTAGATGATATTACATGATTTATTCTTCATCTTCTAACACTTTGGGGAATTCCATGGAAATTTACACACCCCCTCTCATGTTAGTATATTGCATCTCTCATAATCTTTGCATTTTCATCCATCACTTCTCCTAACACAGTGCATACATCATCTACACTAAAGATCGACCATTAGTATTTGATGACACACTCTTGTGCTTTTTTTCATACTTGAATGTTGAGGGAATTTCAAAAATAAACCCCACACACTGCATAATAGGCACTACACATTTCATATTTTCACACATCTCACATCACAAATCTCACATCTTGTATTCTACATTCTATATTTAGTCTACATCATTTTGACATTTGCACATTTACATGTCATTCATATTCTACATTTCATACCACTATTCATCACACATATATGTCACAATAATATCATCTACAAGTGGAAAACATTATTACTACTCCTTTTACATAGGGTGCACTTCACACTACTTAGATGCTATCCATACATCACACATTTTGAAATTTGGACATTAACTTCCCATTATTTGGATATTGACATTGGTGCATCTACATATATTATGCTCATATTCATCACATTTCTTGTCACACTCCCATTGTCTATGAGTCTAGCATCCATAAAGTACTCATCATGTACATATTAGTAGTTACACGTACTCTCCCATTATTAGACTATCTACATATCTTGCATTACATACTATACATTACATATTATGCATTTTCCACATCATATGGTCATTTTTTATCATCACACATACTGCATATTTTTATATGTGTTGCACTCACTACCCTATTACACACTTTAGTTCCTCAGTCCATACTTAAATACCGAGGGTTTACTAATCTAATGGAACTTATCATACACACATGTTCATCACTCAAACTTTCATCATACGACATTACTAGGTTAGTGACATACATTATAGGTTAAATCATTCACCTATTCCTTCTTCTTGTAGTGGTATACACTTTAAGTTACATCACCACTCCCTCTATTTTCTCATTGTGATATATTCTTTAGGCTACATCATCACACATTCATCTCTACGCATATCATCATACACATACAAACTCATCACAGCACATTAGACACAACACACACTTTGACCATTTCCTGATGACACACTCTTGTTTATGGTTCATTCTTGACTGCTGAGGGGGCATACTAAATGAACCTCACTACATACACTTCCATTCACTCAGGGGGCACATGGCTCCTACCATTCATTATGCATTCCATTCCATCCATCCACAACATACTGCATATCTTGGTTGCTTTTACTCTTGCTTGCATTTTTGTATATGTTCACTTTATTACACATGCTAGCTAGATCTCTTGTATGTCATTATCTTTACCATACACACATGCATGTTCATGTATTTTTCTAGTTGTGATCATAGATATAGGTCTCCTACAGACAACATGGATGCTCGCCTCCTACCACTCCTACAACGGTCACTGGGGGCATCCACATTTGTCTCTTATAGGTGTTATTGTTTCATTTTGTACTTAGCACTTTACATTACTTGCTTATACATGCTTTTGACATATGATTTATCTTTCTAACATGCTAATGGGTGCTTCATGTGTAGTATTTGTTTGTAGTATTATTTTCTTCCATGGTTATCTATTTTTTTATTTGTTATTTTTTGTCTCGTGTTTGCTATTGTATGTGAGCCTTTCCCTTTTTTTTGGTGTGCACACTTATTTTTTATATACATTTATTGAATCCTTGAGTGTCTTAATACATCATGAGTGATGTCCCATGTTTAAAAACCTCTTTGGTGGTCCATTATTTTCTTATTATGTGTTTACTTACATTCTAGCTCATACATTGTTCGTAGCTTCCACTTGTATTTTACATGCATGCTTGTTCATACTAACACTTATTTCTAGCCACTTGTTTGTGTGTCTCTTGGTTTATACCAAGTGCATTCCCTCCCCCCTGTAGGGCATAATTTATGTGGTTGGTCCTCTTTTGGGGCCACATTCTCCTATCATTGACTTTGTATGTTCCCCCAAAGAGGGGGAATCATTTGGGGTTTTATACACTAGACAATGCTTCTACATCAGTTCAATTCAGTTTAATTTCCATCCTCAGCATTGTGGGTTATACAACGATTGGGTTCAGACAAGTCTACGAACCCCGTACATAGTGAATTTTACAATACATGGTTTTCCTTAGAATTTTAGGGAGGAGATACATGTTAGAGGATATATCAGATTTCCTCTCTACACTACTTCATCCAGTGGTGTCGTATTGCTAAAAAAACTAGGCAGTATAAATATATCTTCACACATCTATAGGGAAGTAATTACATGTTGGAGAATAATACAAATTTCTCCCTACACTTATTAAGCCAAGGTGGCGTGAGATCACCCGAAAAACTCACAGTATAGGATATCCTTTCTTCATCTTTTCTCTCATCATGAATCTGGTACACATGTTCCTTTTACATTTTTCATTTCCATTTGATAATTTTTACTATATACATGTATTTTTACATATGTTTTTAACATTTATAAATGTGTATTTGACTACTTTATCATCTTCTCATTACAAGTACTACTATATGAGAAGAAATCAGTCAACAACAACAATGACATCAACAATAACAATGTAATTTTGTGGCAACACACACCTCATACTAACATGCAAGTACATCACACACATCAGAAACTACACACGTGTTTCCACCCTAGGTTCACTCTCACCACTTTTTTCACACTTTTACATATTTAGTTTCCATGCTCCACTATTTTCTCATTCCACGCTTTGTCTAGTCCATCGACACACTTTCTACATCACTCTACATGGATTATCATGTACACATATCTATCTAATTTATGTTACCAAGATTTCCACTCACCAACATAAAGTGGGGGAAAATGTAGACACAAAATCATGCACTTTAGACATTATTTAGTCCCGGTCTCATACTACTATTCATATGGTTTTTGAGTGAAGAAAGTACTAATTAACCCATGTCCTTTGGCTATTTTACTTTACTTTCTGTCGTCATTTCCGACCTCAACACATACATGCCCAGTCTATTTTTGTTGTTCTACATCATTTTATCCTTGACTATAGGGTGCCTCGACTAATATTGGGGTGCCCACGAGAACCCTAGTCCTAGTCGAGGTGCCCTGATCCTTTTCTCATTTTCCCACCACTTTTTGGGCACTTTCTAGCCATTTGAGCATTCTATATTTTTAGTGGTCAAAATTTCAGGGTTAATTACAAAATTAGAACAAGAGAACCATATAAATATAAAGTTATGAGACCATAATGAGGGACCAAACACTAAGCACTACTATCATCACCTAAGGTTGCATCCATCAAAGGATCCATTTGCATCCATCTAGCTCCATCACAAGGCACAAGGTTGGTTCATCTGCATCACATTGCATAGGAGGGAAGTTTATTCTATTCCATCCACCATTTTATTACATTTCTACACATAGTTATTGCTCACTAATTTCACAAAGTGCGACTGGAAACAAGAGCACCTAGGGCATGATTGCACACACACACAAAGAACTACATCGGGTCTGAGATGTAGTGCAATGCTCAGTTAGTAAGTCCACCATTGTGGCCGCTGAGGACAGTCTGACCCCTTCATATGCATATTTTTTTAGGGGTTTGATGCTTGTCTTGGGGTTTTGTAGGTCTCATCTTCATTTCTGATTTCCAATGACATATCTACGCAGTCTAGTGAATCTAGTGTGACAGGAAGAAAAGGCAAGTGAATCATTTAGCGACACCTCAAGGAAGGTTTACAGAGCATTTTTCACAAACCAAGGTGCCCATATCTCATACTAGGCCACCCAGGCAGCGCCCTGCACCTCTCCAGGCGCCCCATTCCAGCTTATTATTCTAGATATATGTTTTTATGAGCTCATGTGTGTCATTCCTCCCTGAATTATATTCACCATCTATTCTACGACACACTCTCAAACAGCTCATTAAATTAGCTAAGCTCTTTCTAACCTCTTTGCACTTTAGAGTTCATATTTAGACTTCGTTACTTGGGTCATTTTCTTTATAAATTTATTTTTCATTTACTATTGTTCTTTATATTTGATTAACTATATAATTATAATAAATTCCACATTTTTAGTTAATCAACAACCATGCAAATGATTGGATATGTCTATAAGGGAATGTGGTGAAAGACTCAAGCTCCTGCGGAGTCCCAATGTTGATTTTGATGGTGGATTCATTAATAATGGTGGATGTGTCAGGAGGTAAAGTATTATGAATATAGAAATATTATGTCCCCATGTAAGAAAGTATGGAATCGTCATCAGTGCATTAAATAATGTTAATGTTAGGGGAATATTCCTATACCATATCAGGAAATTGAAGACAGAGGGACTGAATTTCAATCTCACACTAATAAGTAAGTGGCCCCAAATTATTTGTGGAGATTAAAAAAATCTAGAGGAAATAGACATGGTATCATCTGTATCTATAGCCTTGTGGGATGGATAAGATGAAGGTTTGATGTCCATAAGAGCTAAAGACGGTGGGAGAGGGTCATAAGATTTGTTCCTTAAACCCTAATATAAAATTTTCATGGGGCTTGTGAGATTGATCAATGACAAGATTATGCATGCCTTGTTCATAACTCCCCATTCCAAATACTTTCCAAGATTATGGATATAGGCATAGGAAAAGGATTTTTATAAAATTTGAAGTTGTTGATATATGGTTGTGTGTGTGGTTGAGCGTCAAAGTGAGAGGAAGTGTGATTGATGCCACCATAGATGAGATTGGTGCGGAGATGGGGTGGATTGAAGGGAATGATATCCCTGATGTAAAGTTGATACATTGGAGATTTACCGGTTCTACCAAGTCAATGGGTTGTGGGAGCAGCATTAAGGTTAAGGAGATGATACTCCCCCAATGAGAGGAAATCCATCACTTTGTTTATATAGTCATCATTGGGAAACTTAGACCTAGAGACAACGTGAGCTAGAGGATACTTCAGAAGAATATTATTTGGAGATGATCATGTCTTTAGGCCAATAAGTCATGTGACAGGATTTGAATAAAGGATTTTCTATGGGGAGAGTTAGTATTTTCCCCTCATGTTCATATTTGATGCATTGGTGAAGGGTAGGAATGCAATACAGGGCATGAATCCATGGTTGTCTAAGGAGGATATTGTTTTAGAAACTCCCCTTCTACAATAAACAAAAATTCATGGAGAATTTTTTCACCAACATGGATAGGAAAGATAATTTTTCCCAAAGTAGGGACGATAATAAAACTAGGGATCTTGAGCTAGTCAAACATGTGTGAGATGAGGATGTTTATGCTAGCTCCATTTTCTATCATATAACATTGGATGAATGTGTTATTGATATGCACAATGATGAAAAGGGGAAGCTCATGTTATTTAGGTGATATATCAAGAATTTTTGAATTATCAAAAGATAAGGTGGTAGAATCAGAAAGTTCTCCAACAAGGGTCACAAAAGGTTGAGTCTCATCACTAGGGGTAAGGATACGTTTGAGAGATTCAATGGAGATTGTATATGATTGGGGAGATTTGGATGAGCTCATAGAGTGACATCTTAATTGGGGCCTAATGGAGTTATTTCACATTAATTTTTTTAATGACAATAGGCCTCGGGGTAGATAAGATAGAAACTTTGGATTTTGATGAAGAAGGGGGTGGATTAGAATTTCTTGAGGGAGCAACGATAAAAAATTTGGACTTAGATTGAATTAGAGGTCAAGAATAATGTGGGTGAGATCGAGTGGAAACCCAAACAACATTGATAAAGAGAGGAGGACCTTCTTCAAGAGAGGTCATTTTTAGAGGAATGGTGAAAAATTTCTTAGATGAGTGAGAAGACTTAAATATTTTGGTGGATGAAGAATAGAGTGGAGAAGCGAGATTGGTATATGGAAGAGGGTCATCCCTTTCGATGAGAAGATCATCTTCTTCAATGAGATTATGGATGATTGTTTGGATTGCCTTACAATGTTTAGTATCATGTCCTAGAGTTTGATGATACGTACAAATGAGATTAGAATTGAACCATGAATGTATATGTTTATGTGAATCAAAATACTTAATCGGGGGAAGGGTGATCGCAGATTTTTGGTATAAGGTTTGTAAAATATTTGCGTATAGACCGACGGTAGTATTTGAAGTAGAGGTTATAGATGAAGTGGATTTTATAATGGTTAATGAAGGTAAGAGGGATGGTTTTCTTTGATGAGTCTTTATAGGAGCCTTTGGTTCTACCTTGGGTTTAGAAGAAGGAAGTAATTGTGACTTGATTTCAGTTTTGATGATTGGGGACTTAGATGATGTGAATTTTGATTTGACAATTGAGGATGTGGATGATTTTGAAGGGATAATGGATTTAGAAGAAGGATTAGATTGTATTGAGTTGGATTTGTTGATGATGGGGGTCTTAAATGAAGGTAATATCCCTAAGATGGAAGGGGATGCTCCTAAGAGTGATGATGTGACATTATATTTCTTAGGATGACTAGTCTTGGGAGGAGGGAGCTCCAACTTTTTTTGTGGGTGCATGAGGGATTTTTGGATGGACATGCCAACATTATTAGTATTTGGTTATGAGGATTTACCCTTGATAGGAATGATGATGATTTTAACTAGGGAATCTATAGAATAGGAACTAGGTAATGTATATTGAAGGTGGAAATGGTTTTTGTATGATGCACTTGATGAGATCAGAATGGGTTATAGATTGTACAGGTTTAGGATTATTTAGCCTAGGAATTATTGGATTTGTAGATAGGGAAAGAGTATCATTTGTAGTGATATTAATTGGGGGTTTCTCGATAGTAAATGTTTCGAGGGATGGTAAGGATGTGGATATAGATTTATGAAATGATGTGGGCATGGTCATAGTAGCATATGTGATTTATTTAAAAGTGGGTGTGGATGTAGGGGTGTACGATAGAGATTTTAAGATGGGTTTTGCGGTAGATATAGGTGAAGGATTATATTTGATAGGTGATGATGTGGAAGATATGGATGGGGAAGTTGGTGTAATTAGGATTGATGTAGATGTGGTAGTTGTGTACATAATCGGTGTATATATGATTGGTGTAGGGATCGGTGTATGTGTTGATGAAGTTGTGGATGTGGGAGGACATTTTGAAATAGACATGGGTGCAATGGATATAGAGATGATGGACGTAAGTGGTGGATTTGTTTCATGACTTATGGTGTTGATAGTATGATCATTGGGTGGTTGGGATGTAGGAGGAGTTGTTTGATTATTGAGTGGTTGGTTAGGAAAGGTTGATTGAAAATGTCTAAGGGTTGATTGGGTGGTGCATTAGGGTTATCCACTTAGAGGTCACCACAATCTATGAGTTTTTGAATAAGATATTTAAAAGTGTGACAGTTCTCAATGTCATGACCACAGACTTGATGATACTTATAATAATTCTCCTCACAATACCATGTTGGTTTGGGTCCTAATTCATCAAAGGGTTGGATGGGAGGAAATCGAATAAGATGGACTGCCATTAACTTGTTGAATATTATACTATAATATTTCACAAGAGGGGTATAATTATGAGGTGATTGTGGAGTTCTTTGTAGAGTCTCCATTTAAGAAGTGGATAAGAAGGAGGATTTAACCACAATGGAATTAGAGGCATTATTAGATTTTTCATCATTCATGGAGGACTTAGTAAATTTGGGATTCAGCTTGTTTGATCAAAGTTTAAGGTGGCCTTGCTCAAAGACATAAATTTCAAGTTTACGAGCCATGGTAAACACCTCTTCAAATGTTTTGATTGATTGTATTTGAAGAGTAGATGAAATATGTATCACACAAAACTGTGAGAAGAGTTCAATTAATTAAGTCTGTGGAAGAGAGTTGTGTAAATATCCTTTATAAACAACTCATCTTCTGTATTTTTGCTAAGACATTGTAGCTATGTCCTTGTATTTTCCAAGTCACACTGCTGAACATTATCATCACAACTTGAACTTATGGCATAATTACTGATTAATATAATTATAAATAGTTATCTTTATTTTGTGGTATCTTTTGTGTGCATTTATTCTTATGATTTCAATAAGTTGTTTGAATGATGATATGTGTGATGCCACTCTTATTTGTAAGTAACTTGTTATATGAAACAACTTGTATGTAGCAAAGGAACCATCCACAACAAATCATCCGCATCAAAGGACTTGTCCACAACAACTCATCCACAGCTAAAGGGAATCACCTATAACAAAGAAGCCACATTATGAAGATATCTTGGAATGTGAAGAATGACACTCAAGTCTGTATGTGTCATTGAAGGAGCGGTTACAACTAGAGAATGTAGAACTGGGAGATAACTCAACCATGGATCTGATTATTCATTGTAAACTACTTAAGAACTAATTGATTGATGTTATACGTGACTAAAGGAATTGGTCAATTAACTGAAGATTAACTAAACACATGTTATTAGATTCATTGCATTTGTTGAATATCGTGTTGTTCTGTTTGAGATCTTCCACTTGTTCTATCAAATATATTTCACTTAATTTGTTTGAAATTCCTAGTTGAACTCTTCTTCTCATGTCTTATTGTAAATGAGATGTATAAAATAAAATGATTAATGTTGGTAATGTATCTAGAGAGATAGAATACAATAGAGTAGATATAGAAATAGAAAGAGAGGATATTACTTTGTTCCTAGATGTAATGTTCATGAAAATTCAATAAAGATCTGAGTTTGTTTATTAGCCTTTAGTTACAATATTTAGGAGGGATTATCACCCAAGGCAAGGCCCATTTGAGGTCTGTTAAACCCCTCCATAGTTTTATTACTTTGTTTCATTGCATGTTAGACTAGGAAGCAATTTATCTTCTTTATCTACATTTTGAATTTGCAAGCTTTTTTTAGTCATAGTGTTTAGAAACCATTTGCTTTCAGTTCTAAGTTTTTTCTATTCAAGCATTGTTCTTTCAAGTATGATAGTGACAGTTATTTCTTTCCATACCTCCTAAATTCTCTGTAACTGTGCATACAACACTGACATTATTTCAATTTTACGTCCCTTTGGTTTGATGATTAAATGATTGTGATTTAATGAACAACATATTAATTCTGCAAGTTGATTTTCACCACCATTTTTGGCATTATTTCTAGGGATACTACCAAGTTATAGGGTTTTTGAGAGGTTTTGCATTTCTTAAAAGTAGTTTAGGTTTAGAAATTCCACATCCAAACCCCCCCACTAATGTAAGTTGATTGAGTTGAGTTAGTAGATGCATGCACCATCCAAGATATGCCCATGGTATATTATTACCCAATCCTCAAATAACACATATTACTTCATCTGATTCTGAAGAAGACACATCTTCCTCTGTATAAGGATTGTTAGTAGAATATCCCCCTCTAAGTGAGATTTTTGAGGTTGTTCCTGATCATCCAATCATGGCAGAAGAAGTGAATCAAAATGTTGAAGAAGGGGAAACTACATTTGAGTTCCCAATATCCAATAATAGTCAACCTGCTGTAATGAAGAATATCTCTTCATCAACTCTTCCTAATTTCCATGGATCCATAACTGAAGACCTAGACACTTTTTTCTTTGAGTTTGATGTTTTATGTAGGAGCTATGACTATAAAATGATGCACACAAGCTATGAATCTATTTCCTTCTACACTCAAGGATGAAACCTTGAGATGATTTATGGGCCTAGGAAGAGATGTTGTGACTACTTGGCAGTAGATGAAGAAAAATTTTCTCACAAAGCACCAAGACTACTGCAGGCCAAGTAACAGAGGAGGAGATGAACTCTTCAGGATGGCACATAAGGAAGATGAGGCACTGGAAGATTTCCTGGAAATATTCTTATTCAGTCTTTAGAATTCAATACACACAAGGTTACCTCATGAGTCTCTCAAATTACTCTTGTTGAGGGGACTCAGTGAGGAGGATATGGACGCTTTGGACCTAATAGGAGCTGGAGATATTTCAAAAGATACCTTTGATGAGATTTTTGAAGCCTGTAGGAATTACTCTAGAGAAACTATGAAGAGAATAAGAAGTGTTAGATCAAAGGGTGGATCAAATACCAAAGGAATCGGGGATATATCTAAATCAGAGATTGTAAACATGTTCAAGAACATGAAACAAGATATAGTCAATGACATGGCCACCCAACTTGATGCTTTACATGCTAAGAAGAAGAGAGAAGATGCAGAGGCAACACTTACAAAGTTCTTCCATGCATGCAGAAGAAATAAATTTGATTGTAGATGCAGGGATTAGCCAACATTACACAAGAGAAGGATGATGCACCTAAATTCAAGATGATACAAACAGAGGATAGAAAAGTATTATATGTTGCTCAAAGAAATCCTTGGCTGCCAAGATAAGGAGGTATGTCACAAGATCCCATGCCATATTTTCAAAATTGGGCTAGTAATTCATATATGCAACCCCCACCTTGGGCTAATACTCAACAAGGTTGGGCTCCATACCCTAGCCAATACCAACAACAATGGTAACCTCAGTTTTCAGGCCAATAATGGAAACAACCCCCTTCTTCATGGCATCATCCTTGGAGAGGAGGGAACAATGGAATAACCCACCTCTAACTACTAGCAATATTACCATCAACCTCCTTACCCACAACAACAAGCTCTGATGCCAAACCCCCAACTCTGGCTCTCAACCAAAAGCCACTCAACTACCAGCTCAACCAACACCTAACCCTAACAATAAAGCTTCTCAGCCAGCCTATACCACTGAATCAGCCCAATACTCTACTTATTCAGTTGATGTTAATGACATCCATCTTCACTCAGGAAGATCACTTCCTCCACCAAGTAAACCCACCATTATAGAAATTATAGATGAACCACAGTTGTTGTAGACTGATCCATAGAAAATCCAGAAGACACTACAAAATGATCCGTAACAATGTGAAAGAGTTCCAAGCAAGGGTAAAATGCAAGTTAATGAACCACTATTTCTAGAGAGATTACAAGAAAATAAACTTGACCCTAAATCATATTCTGATTCTTGATTTTTTCAATCAACTTGAAGGATATTTGTGTCAAGATTCCACTTATTCAAGCCATCAAGGATGTTCCCATTTATAATAAGCTAGTTAAGGATCTATGCATAAAAAAACCTAGGAAGAAAAGGAAGGATCCATCCACTATACAAGTTATTGGACAGTTGGTTGATATCATGCTTGGAAATTTCAGTTTCTACCAAAGTATATAGATCCAGGAAGTCCTTTGGTAAAACGTTACAATTAATGGCACAGTAATAAAGAACACTTTGATTGACTTAGGAGAAACCATTAACGTCATGACCAAGAAAATTATGGATGACCTGAAATTGGAAGGACTAAGGCCAACAACTACAGTCTTACAACTTGCAGATAGATCAAACAGTGAGACCTGAAGGAGTCCTTGAGGACATAGTTGTGGTGGTAGAATCTTGGGAATACCCTGCTGATTTCATTGTCCTTCAATCAAAAGAAAGTTTAGAAGGTTATCATATTATTATAACAAGGCCATGGTCGGCCACTATAGATGCATTCATAGGTTGCAGGTCTGGAAACATGATTATTTTCGATAGAAGTTGTACTAAGAAGCTTATACTCTATCCTCCTACCCAACCATTGAATGATGAAGATCAAATAATTTGGGTTGAAGAACCAAAGCTGATCAAGCTTTGTACAAACTCATGATGTTGGAGAAATCTTGTACAATTAAAGGACATGAAGAAGATTTTGTTCTCTCTAATGTCTTGTAAAATAACTGTGGAAGAAATGAGGAATTGGATGAAAAATTAAGGTGCTTAACTTGTCCTTTGAACCAAGTTCTACTACAAAAAAGCACCATGGATATTCCAGGTAAGAATTATATTCTTCATCAACTTCTTCCCCATGACTGCATACTAAATTCAGTTAGCAGCAATGTATGTTCAATGATGGATCTCTCCAAACAAGTGGAAATAACACCAGGAAGACCACTTAATGTAAACAAGATGTTGATAGAAAACAAGAGCAATTGTTGATTTCTCTTCTTCAAAAACATAAAAATAATTTTCTTGGGATTATGGTGATATGCATGGGATTCATCCTAGGATTTGCACGCACAAAATTTATATCAAAGAAAATTGTAAACCAATCAGGCAGCCACAAAGGAGGATGAACCCAATAGTAAGAGAGATTGTAAAAGGAGAATTGAAGAAGTTACTGGATGATGGATTTATATACCCCATATCAAGACAGTCAATGGGTATCACCTCTTGTCATTGTGCCAAAGAAGAATGGAAAATGGAGGATCTGTGTAGATTATAGGGAGCTGAATGCAGCAACAAAGAAATATCACTTCCCATTTCCTTTCATTGATCAAGTGCTTGATACTTTGGCTGGTAAAAAGTATTTCTCTTTTCTTGATGGATATAGTGACTATAATCAAATTCAAATTACACCATAGGATAAAGAAAAAAATACCTTCACATTCCCATGGGAAACATTTGCTTATTATTATTCTTCCATTTGGCTTGTGTAATGCACCTGCTACATTCCAAAGGGAAGTCTTGAGTATCTTTTCAGATTTGAAAAATGACTGCATGGAAGTTTACATGGATGAATTCACTGTACATGGAAACACTTTTGAAGAAGCTATGAAAAATATGGATAAGGTTTTGAAAATATGCAAAAGAACAACTTGTCCTTGAGTAATGAGAAGTGCTACATGATGATGTATGAAGGTATAGTTATGGGACACTACCTTTCCTCTGAAGGAATTCAAGTTGATCCAACAAAGGTATCTATTATAATCAACCTACCAACACCAAAGAAACAAAAGGATGTTAGGATATTTCTAGGCCATGTTGGATATTACAGAAGGTTCATACAAGATTTTAGCAAGATTGCAGTGCCACTTTTTGCATTACTAGGAAAGGATGTTGATTTTTTTGGACTGAACATTGTGAAGATGCTTTTCAAAATTTGAAACAAATGTTAACTACTGCTCCTATGTTGAGAGGACCTGATTGGAACCTTCCTTTCCACATCCACACTGATGCATTAGATCATGTTATTGGAGCCGTCTTAGGAAAAAATATGGAGTTTTGAATTATGCAATTTATTATGTTAGCAAGAACTTGCAGCATGCAGAGTTAAATTACATAGTAACAAAAAAGGAGTTCTTGGTAGTTGTATATGTTATCAAAAAATTCAGACACTACATCACATGTTATCTATTGTTCATTCACACTGATCATGTTGCAATCAAATATTTGATAAATAAACCTAGTAGTAAGTAAAAATCATAAGGTGGTTTCTCCTCTTGCAATAATTTGATGTCACCATAGTGGAAAATCCTAGAAAGGATAATGTGGTAGCATATTTCCTCTCCAGGATGGAGACAAATAATGAAGAGCAAGTAGTTGATGATTCTTTTCCAGATGAGCACTTATTTTCTATTTCTACAAAAACACCTTGGTATGCAGACATAACCAACTATTTGGTCTCAGGTAAAACACCTCCACATTACTTATACTCTGAGAAGAAATACATAGTTGAAAAGAGTGTACATTTTTCTTGGATAGCTGGATTTCTATTTCATACATGACAAGATCAAATAATGAGAAGGTGTATAGATGATGAGGAGATATTTGATGTCCTCAAAGCCTGCCACAATGAACCTTGTGGAGGACATTTTTCTACAAAAAGAACAACACATAAGGTGTTGACAACTGGTTATTATTGGCCAACATTACATAAGGATGCAACACTATACACCAGGAGATGTGATAGATGTCAAAGAATGGGCAAGCCCACCAGATCTAATGAAATGCCATTGCAGCCTCAATTGGTCTTGCAGCCTTTTGACAAGTGGGGATTAGATTTTATTGGCCCTATAGACCCTAAATCTCAGCAAAAATAATACATCTTGGTATGCACATATTATCTAACCAAGTGGATAGAGGTGAAGGAATTGCCAAATTAGAAAAGTGAGAAGGTAGCCAAGTTCCTATATGATCACATCTTCACTAGGTATGGAGTTCCAAGGGAAATTATAACAGATCAAGGTACACATTTTACTGCTGATGTAATTTTTGATCTAGTTAAGGAGTATGAAATCATACATAGGAAGTCTACACCATACCATCCCCAATCTAATGGCCAAGTAGAGGTTAAAAATAGAGAGATAGAGGCCATCTTGACAAATACCATTGCACTCCACAGGAAAGATTGGGAAAAAAAACTTCCAGAAGCAGTCTGGGAATTCAACAGAATGTGGAAGACCACAACTAGCTTCACACCATTTGAACTCTTGTATGGAAAGACTGTTATTTTTTGCCAATTGAATTTAAGCACAAAACACTGAGGACTGCACTTGAGCTAGGCATAGATTTATCAGAAGCTCAAAGACAAAGGATTCTCCAACTCAATGAGTTGGATGAATTAAGAAGACAAGAAATACATAACACAGAAGTAGTGTAGAAGCAAAGAGTCAAATGGCATGACTAGTACATCAAGACAAGACAATTCAGGAAGGTGACTGGGAACTCTTGTTTGATTCAAAATATAAGGATCATATAGGGAATCTCATAACAAGGTGGTTAGGCCCCTATGAGATTGAGAATATCTTCCCTAATGGAGTTATAAAACTCACTACCATAGATCCTATGAGGTTCAAGTTATTGGTGAATGGCCACAAGTTGAGATTGTATAAGAATCTAGTTGACAGAGATTCATTCATGAAATTGTTCAGAGGAGGTCAAAGTAGGATGGAAGTAAGGACATCAGAGTTAGCCTCAGGGGTTGAGCATGTTGGCTCACCTTCTGAGATTGCAGAGGATTGAGAGATTTTAGTGGCCTTGGTGCATTCATCTTGCTGGATATTCCAAGGTCAAATAAAAGTGTTGTGATCATCCCTTTTGGTGATCAACAACACTCTGCTAACACATTTTATTTCATAGAGTATTTTTTTTTGTAGGTTTTGATGTCAGGTGATTGCAAGAGTGCATGATCTCCATCACAAGGAGAAAGTGCAATGACTGAAGGTTCCACTTGCAACAACATGAAGAAACCCCTACTTTGTCTTTTACATTTGGTAGAACTCATGATTGCATGAAATAAGATCAAGGATGCATGCACATGTGGGAGATGGAAAAGAAACAATTGGCACCCCAACAGATTAGAATTCCCTCTCTGGGAGTCATCTAATTTTATTAAGGAGAAGCCAACATCAGTTCAACACATGTCTACAACATCATAGCAAGCTTGCATGCAGCCAAGCACAAGTTCAAATAAGCATTCACAATCATAATTTCAAAAAAATATCGAGATAAGTGCACTCAACTATCACTTCAATAAAGTATAATTAGAATAATTATCATTAATTAGCATTTATATTGAGTCATCATGTATATGCAACATTTAAATACCACCACCTTTCAACCTATGATGTGTCCCTCCACATAATCCAATATTGTCAAATCACTTCACTTTGCATGCTTCACATGGTCACATCAATTAATGATTACTCTCCCATAACTGTGTTGTGTGTCCTCTCAGTTCCCAAAGTTCAAAAAAAAGGAGATGAAAATAATTCCACATAACTCAATTGTGTAACATTCCTCCAAAGCAGAGTTGTATTGTTGTGTATTGAAACTAGAGCATGCTACGTAATCACCATGGGAGGAGATTTGATAAGGCATGAACCACTGAGCATTCTCAACTTTTGAGCCATCCTCAAATTTTGTAGTATTTTTAGGATAATGGTTGGCTAGACTACATCAACAGGTTTCATAGTTTCAATGAATCCATGGTGGAAGAATTTTCCAACACATTCAGTAATGGGGAGGCAAAAAATTCCAAGTTAATGAAGCCACGGTAGGCTTATCATTCAGACTCAGTGATGATATTTTGGTAGAAGTAACTAACCTACCTTCCCAAGGAGAACCATTCCCATAAAATGCCAAACCGGAAGCAGCCAAGATATAATTTGTAGATGTTGATGACCAATTCATCATGGAGATAGGAAAGGTACACAAAGAACATCCCTTAAACCCTTATGGGATAAGGTTACAAATTTTGTAATTAATTAATTTACTTCTGAAGGAAGGTATTCTAGATTGAATATAGTTCATTTCAAATTATTGAATCATCTCAAGAATAACATGAAAGTAAATGTACCTAATTTCTTACATGATATATTAAAGAGAATGAGTAGAGAAGTACAAAGGGGTATTAGGCTGACATTTTCACACCATTTCTTTGTAACCCTGATAGTGAAACATACCCTATAAAGAGATTATCCTCAAATATAGTGGGACATATTTTGTGAGGGAAGATAACATATATAATTTGTTGGGAAATGGGAGAAAGAGGAGGCAAAGCACTGAGAGCTCCTATGAACACATAACAGAAACTACATTTTCAACCTCCCAACCTCAATAAATCTTTTCTTTTGAAAAAATTTCATCTGCTACGGAAAACCTTGTGCCCGTAGTTTCTCAAAATCTAACTCCTAGTGAGAAAAACACTTTACCCATCTCTCCTAAGATAACTTTCATTGTTAAAAACCTATTATATTTATCCACTCTTGAGTTCTCCACCTCTGAGGGTAAACAAAATTCTTCTAAATCCACACCTACACCACCTAAGAACTCCCATAGGCTCAAAAAAATAAGGCCAAGGACCTCCAAACCAAAACAGTCAAATCCCATCTCACTAGATAGTGATGTGGAATCTACATAAGGAATATTTGAGCATCAACCAATAGAAACACAACAATGAGATATTGATTCCCCTGTTCATGATCAGGAGTACCTTAAACAACCCATGGAAGGGAAAGAAGAGGCATATCATGAAGTAATGACCTGCTTTGTTGATATATTACTTTCTTCTTTGACTAAATATTGGTAAACTAGACATCTGATTGAGTTCTAAATTTATATGATCTTTTGAATTGTTTAGACATGTTTTCTAAAATGATATCGATTGCATGTTAAAATCTGGTTTTAATCATTCTTGGAAATGTTGTACCTATGTTGATTTATCATTAAGTAACCACTTAACTAGTTTTTGAAGTTCATTAAGTGATTCAACTTGTTGGAATTAGAATCAGTTATTGGGACATTGGAATAAGACCTAACTACGAGTGGCATATGGACTAAGGGCTAAAGCATGTTTAGCATGGAACCAACCCATGATGTACT
The DNA here is from genome assembly GCA_019776745.2 of Taxus chinensis. NCBI lineage: Eukaryota > Viridiplantae > Streptophyta > Pinopsida > Cupressales > Taxaceae > Taxus > Taxus chinensis. Next base: position 358,405,131 of record CM034157.1, read on the forward strand.
TAAAATTTAATGTAACATATTTGACAAAATTTTACTTCGATTCCATTTCATCCCATTAATAATGTCAATCTGGGTTGGTGTCTAAAGGTTGTATGCATTAAGAGAAGAATATCTTGGAAAGCAACTCCTTTAAACACAATCCAAACTTGCATAAAATAAATCACACATGCAGAAATTTAAAGGCACACTTGCAGAAATATAAACACACTTGCATAAAGGAAATCACACTTGCAGGAATATAAAGGCACACTTGCATAAAGGAAATCACACTTGCATAAATAAATGTTGCATGAAAGAAATGAAACTTGCATAAATGAAATTTTGAATTAAAAATAACTGAAAGATAAAAAGACACCTGCAGGTTCACAACAAAAATTGTACTGAAGAAGGATCACATAACATGAAATCAGAAGTTTACAACAAAAGAAAAACTGTAGAAATAAAGAAACAAAAATTAACACATTGATCCATCTTCCTTGGAATGAGTGGCCAGCTCATTCCTTGGAAGAGGACTTAATTCATACTTTTAATTCAGAACTTGCAGAATAAATTTACTTCAAAAGATTGGAAAGAAAAAACAAATCTTTATTTCTTGGGAGAAAAGAATTACATATCTCAGTGTGGAAGGTTACATTTATAATTCATGCATCCAACCAACTCCTTATTTTAGGAAATACAATCTGATCTTATCTTTATTCCAATCCTAACAACTAAGATCTCCATCTCCACAAAATATGGAGAGAGATATATTATTGGAGTCAAAGTCTTATCTCACTTATTTTAGGAAGATTTTCTCCTAAATCTTCTCCTTGCTTTTCGGTAACAAGAATCATAATGATTTTATTCCTCTACATTATTGGAAAGGAGGATTTTCCTCAAAATATGATTTTGACCAAATACCTTTCTTGGATTTTCCATTTGACTTTGTTGTTTTTGACTGTGGAACTTTTGACGCTTGTCTGATACACTTTTTCCTTGGACTGCAGTTCACTAAAAGTTAGATTTATCTTCATTGGTAAAACCTGTTACAAATATGAATGAGGTTTTTGTTAAACACATTTCTATGAACAAAAACCTCTCTCATATTTTCCATTTGACTTTTCTATTTATGTTATAGAACTTTTAGTGCTCATCTATCACTTTTCCTCATACTACAGCTCACTAAAAGTTAGATCTCTCTTCATTGGTAAAACCTATAGCAAATATGAATGAGGTTTTTGTTAAACACATTTCTATGAACAAAAACCTCTCTTATATTTTTCATTTGACTTGTATGTTTCTATTTATGGAACTTTTAGTGCTCGTCTGATACACTTTTCCTCGGACTACAGCTCACTAAAAGTTAGATATCTCTTTATTGGTAATACCTGTAGCAAATATGAATGAGGTTTTTGTTAATCACATTTCTATGAATAAAAACCTCTCTCATATTTTCCATTGGAATTGACGCTCGTCTGATACACTTTTCCTATGACCATTCACAAGTTAGATCCTCTTTAAAAACTATAGCAAATCTGAATGAAGTTTTTGAACTAATCAGTTCTATGAACAAAAAACTCTCTCAGTTTTTCCATTGGATTCTGAAAATTATCTTTCACAATTCCTGCGAGTTCTGGAACTAAGCCTGCGAGTTTGTAACTCTACGAGTTCCGGAACTAAACCTGTGAGTTTAGAACTAAGCCTTGAGTTCTAGAGCTAACTTAAAACAACTATAACTTTTGCATATGATCTCGGATTGAGATGATTCTTTTTTTGAACTTGCATAATTTTTCAAGAGGAATCTGAATATGAAATCAGATTTGAGTTTAGATATACCATCCATGATCAATTCCACTTTTCCCAATACTAGCATTATCTTTCCTTTATGGCCTGCATACACAAGACTTTGCATCTTTTCCCAAATAATCAATAGGATTAGTCAACAAAATAGATAACAAAATATTTCTAAAGAATGAACAAGATATATATCCTATATTCTATCTTAAGAAAACTATAAGTTCCTAGATTACATTTAAATCCACTTTCAAAGGTAACTTGGAAGGACAAAATAATGGTAATTTATGGCCAATTTATGGCCTCATCATTGCCCCACACTTAATCTTATGCATGTCCTCATGCATTATATTATTATCTCCTCTTCTTAGAGTCTTCTCTGCATTGAGCTTATGCATGTATGCATTCCATATATAGTTCAAAGACAAGTACTTGTGGATCTTTTTCTGTTGTTTTTAATTTCCTTTCTTTTGTAGCAGGTTCTTGTGTGGATATCCTTCTGCTGTTTTTGATTTTCTTTCTTATACAACAAGTTCTTGTGTGGATCTCCTTCTGTTGCTTTTGATTTTCTTTCTTATACAACATGTTTTTGTGTGGATCTCCTTCTATTGTATTTTTTGATTTTCTTTCTTGTACAACAGGTTCTTGTGTGGATCTCCTTCTCTTGCTTTTTTATTTTCTTTCTTTTGTACAACAGGTTCTTGTGTGGATCTCCTTCTACTGTTTTTGATTTTCTTTTCTTAAATACAATAGGTTCTTTGTTTGATTTTCTTTCTTTTACAAGTTCAGGTTCTTGTATGGATCTCCTTCTGTTGTTTTTTATTTTCTTTCTTGTACAACAGGTTATTTTGGATCTCCTTTTGTTGTTTTTTATTTTCTTTCTTTGTACAGCAGGTTCTTGTGTGGATCTTCCTTCTGCTGATTTTTCTATTTGATTTTCTTTCTTTTACAGTAGGTTCTTGTGTGGATCTCCTTCTGTTGCTTTTGATCTCCTTTCTTTTACAACAGGTTCTTGTGTGGAGCTCCTTCTATTGTGTCTCATATTTAAAATCAAAATGCATACCTCATGCTTCTCCTTCTCTCCCACACTTAAGCTCATGCATGTCCTCATGCATGTTGTTTATTCATGGCATGCCCATAAATTACACTCTAAAAGTTTGATTGCAAAGATGTGCACATATTTTTCATATAAGTAGGGGAGATATGAATTTTATCTTGCCTTCCTTAGAGATATTTTAAAAGTGGATCTAGAAGTAATAAAAAATTAAAATAAAGCTTAAAAATAAAATAGTAGAATAAAATAACTTGATCATACCTCTAGTTGTCCTTGTCATCCTATTGTTAACATGGTCAAATAGTGTCGAGAAGAAAGCCACCAGGTAACCATTGATTTACTTTGAAGAACAACCACATTTTTTTTTCTTTAATTGGCCAACAAGATGGTTTTCCAATCAAAGTTTTTTTTTTCTTTGATTGGCCAGCAAGCTGGTTTTCCAATCAAATTTTTTGATTGGCTTTTTTTTCCTTTTTTTTGCCTTTGATTTCAAGCTGGTTTTTCTCAATCAAATTTTTTTTTTTTTTTTTGCCTTTGATTGGCAGCAAGTTGGTTTTCCAATTTTTTTTTTTTTGTCTTTTTTTTTTTTCTATTTTTTTTGCTGAAATGATAGCATGAGAAGGATTAGAGAAAATTTTTATCCATCATCAGACTATATTCATCAAAGTACAACTTGTGTAAAATAGGAAGCAATGTCTGAGATCTCATAAAAACCTTTTTGCATACTTGGTAACTCCAAGAAGATTTCCAAAAATTGTGTAAAAAATTTCTGGGTCTTCAAAGCCCAACTTGAATTGTTCATTATCAGAATCACCATAGTAATCTTCAAAGCTCAAACTAGTGATCTCAGGAGATGGAGTTGTTAAAAGTTAGTGAAGGTATCCATGTGTCCCTCAAAATCTACATGCTCCTTGGTTGATACTGTTGGTGCTCCAAAATCTGCATGTTGGTATCAAGAACAACTCTGGAAATTCCTATAGATCTAGTCCTTAGATGTTAGTACGTAAAAAGTTCTTGCCTTGATATTCACCATAATTTCTTCTTAATGTTATACAAGCATATACAAAAATGAAGAAATTGAAAGACATGAAAATAAATTTTTCTAATGGATATGGTTTAGGGATTGAATTTTATTATGGGATGAAAAACTAATTTGGATGGGTGGATTTATTATGAGTGGGTTTTTATTTTGGCTCTAATGAAATCCCTGAATATGGATGGAGTTAATTAGAAATGCTACCACTTCATTATTACAAACTGGATAAGCTAGTTTTTTACTAAGGTTATGTGTAATAAGATCACTGACTTGTTAGTTGATACAAGGGGAAATGGTGGTGGTTATCAAGAATGGCATATGATATTTCATCAACTAGATCTACTTCCAAATTCAATATCATATTCTACCATTTCCAGATCTGAATTCTTTGTTCATACCATTATACCTTCTTGATCAAACATCACAGTCATTTTCTTATACACAGAGTTAGTTTGTGGGGAGATAAATATTTAAAATCTAATATTCCTAATTTCAAAAATGAAATTTTAATCTACTTGCAGGAAATAAAAGTCTAAAGAAACTACTTACCAAATGCTTCCTGTCACAGAATTTGCTAAAAGGTATTCTACTGTCACTAGAATATTCTTTTAGAGAACTCTGAATCTCCTAATAACACCGTGTCCCTGGCAATGGTGCCAAAATGATGAGGGTCGTCAATCCTCACCATTAATAATGTCAATCTGGGTTGGTGTCTGAAGGTTGTATGCATTAAGAGAAGAAGATCTTGGAAAGCAACTCCTTTAAACACAAACCAAACTTGCATAAAATAAATCACACATGCAGAAATTTAAAAGCACACTTGCAGAAATGTAAACACACTTGCATAAAGGAAATCACACTTGCAGGAATATAAAGGCACACATGCATAAATAAATGTTGCATGAAAGAAATGAAACTTACAGAAATGAAATTACTGAATTAAAAATAACTGCAAAGATAAAAAGACAAATTTTCACAAAAAAAATTATACTGAAGAAATCACATAACATGAAATCAGAAGTTTACAACAAAAGGAAAACTAAAAATAAAGAAACAAACATTAACACATTGATCCATCTTCCTTGGAATGAGTGGCCAACTCATTCCTTGGAAGAGGACCTAATTCGTACTTTTAATTCAGAACTTACAAAATAACTTTACTTCAAAATATTGGAAAGAAAAAACAGATCTTTATTTCTTGGGAGAAAAGAATTACATATCTAAGTGTGGAAGGTTGCATTTATAATTCATGCATCCAACCAACTCCTTATTTTAGGAAATACAATCTGATCTTATCTTTATTCCAATCCTAACAACTAAGATCTCCATCTCCACAAAATATGGAGAGAGATATATTATTAGAGTCAAAGTCTTATCTCACTTATTTTAGGAAGATTTTCTCCCAAATCTTCTCCTTGCTTTTCGGTAACAAGAATCATAATGATTTTATTCTCTACATTATTGGAAGGAGGATTTTCCTCAAAATATGATTTAGACCAAATACCTTTCTCAGATTTTCCATTTGACTTTGTTGTTTTTTACTGTGGAAATTTTGACGCTTGTATATACACGTTTTGCTTAGAACTACAGTTCACTAAAAGTTAGATTTATCTTCATTGGTAAAACTTATTACAAATTTGAATGAGGTTTTTTTTAAACACATTTCTATGAACAAAAACCTCTCTCATATTTTCCATTTGATTTTTTTGTTTCTGTTTATGGAACTTTTAGTGCTCGTCTGATACACTTTTCCTTAGACTCTAGCTCACTAAAAGTTAGATCTCTCTTCATTGGTAAAACCTGTAGAAAATCTTAATGAAATTTTTTTAAACACATTTCTATGAAAAAAAACCTCTCACATATTTTCTATTTGACTTTTCTATTTCTATTTATGGAACTTTTAGGTCTCGTCTAATACACTTTTCCTTGGACTGCAGCTCACTAAAAGTTAGATGTATCTTTATTGGTAATAATTTTCAAGAGAAAGTGAAAGGGGATGCAAAGAGCAGTGAGGATGTTGATAGCTTAAAAGAACAGGAGTCTTCCAAGAATACTGATGGAATTCCACTAAAATCTTCACAATATAAAAACAGCTCAGATGGAGCTTTTCTCGGCCCAAGAAACTGCCGTCAAAACTCATGCCTTCATGAGAGATTTTGAGAACTACAAAATAAACAATGACATAAATAGGCACAAAATTATTTTACTCACCATGGACATTAAGGAGCTGCAAGAAAAAATTGATAAAATGTCTACCATCTTCCTCAGTGAAAATTTCAAAAATGTAAATGCCAATAAAATGGAAATGGAGAAAGAGATGTTGAAAATGAAAGAAATAATTATGCAAATAAAATATGATCATATTATTAATGTAAATAGTATTATTTTCCATCTCAAACTATTGGCTGAGATGATACAATCAATGGAATTAGCTAAAGAAAAAGAATTGGATGGCACAGGCCCGAAGGTGGTAATCAAAGAGCCCAACTACAAGTACTAGAAAGAGACCATCGCAACAATGGTCAAAGAATGGAATGGATGCATGGAGATGGTGGATGATTTGGTCAAAGATAAATGAATCATTATGGTTTGGAATCTGTTGCTTGTTTAATTTTTGTTGTTAGTATCATCCTTGGGACTGTTATATAATGTATATCGTATATAATGGATATCATTTACTAGTTTTTTGTTTTTGATATTTTGGATCATGAATGGAATTTGAAGATAAATATTTTGGTTAATATGTAAGTAAACTATAACTCTTTGTAATGGGGTAGGGTCCCCTCAACCCTAAATTTTACCTCTAATAAAAAAATACCTGTAGTAAATATGAGTGAGGTTTTTGTTAATCACATTTCTATGAACAAAAACCTCTCTCATATTTTCCATTGGATTATCTGATCTTTCAAAATTTCTCAAAAAATTTCAAAATATGTTAGTTCTGAAACTAAACCTATGAGTTCTGGAACTAACTCTATAAGTTCTGGAACTAAGCCTGCGAGTTCCGGAACTAACTCTGTGAGTTCTAAAACTAAGCCTGTGAATTCTAGAACTAACTAAAAACAATTTTATAACTTTTTCATACTATCTCGGATTGAGATGATTCTTTTTTTAAACTTGTATAATTTTTTGAGAGGAATATAAATATGAAATTATATTTGATTTTAGATATACCATCCATGATCAATTCTACTTTTCCAAATACTAGCATTATCTTTCCTTTATGGCCTGCATACACAAGACTTTACATCTTTTCCCAAATAATCAATAGGATTAGTCAAAAAAATAGATAACAAAATATTTCTAAAGAATGAACAAGATATATATCCTATATTCTATCCTAAGAATACTATAAATTCATAGATGACATTTAAATACACTTTCAAATGTAACTTGGAAGGATAAAATAATGGTAATTTATGGCCACTTTATGGCCTCATTAGTGTGGTTAAGTCTTGTTTTGTTATAAAATTAAGAGACTTCCAGGTGTCTTTTATTTACATCTTGCTGTAAGCAATGAGTTTTTAAATTCTTGTTAAATACTTTTGTGAAGACGTTGAAAAGTGTAATTGAATTAAGGGTCTATTACAGGACTATTAAGGTGAATACCTTAACCTTAGTTGCAATGTTCTATCTTAAGTGGATTCTAATATAAAGTAATTCAGGTCTACCTAATACCTATTACTAAGGTTTATGTCTTAACCTATGTTGGCATGTTTTAATTAGGGAAAAAAATTGGAATAACCTAAGGTAAATATTATTTACCTATTGACTAACATTTGAATTCTAATCTAATGTTTTCTACCTAAACTAGTACGAAGCTAAAGGGGAACCTATGGGGTTGCATGGAAAATCGTGAGTCAGTGGCATAAGTTTCTAAGGCATTTATGTGATTTTATTTTGAATTTATTGAACTCTAAGTAAATCCTTAGTTTATAATCCGGAGGCATGGGAAGTTAACACCCTTAGTTGGCATCATCTCTAAATTTAAAAGGCATGTAAAGGTTGAAATTGAAGTTGCCTTATTTGGATCTCCGGTGGCATAGTTTATAGGGAAAGTTAGTTGTCCTTGCATTTAATGACCTCAATCATAGTGAGGAAACTACCTAGGAAAAGATGTGAAGTGAATTTTGTGAGAAGTTCTTTGATCATTTGCTCCTTGCAATTTTTTCTCTGCATGGAGGTTTTGATACTTCAAACCAGCAGTTCTATTTTTTATCTTATGTTATTTTTGGCATTGCCTATTCATTGGATCATGTTAATAAGAATAAGAAGAAGGTTTAGGTTTCACAAACGTCATTTTGGGAAAGGAGAAACTGGGAAGGCACTGCTGGAAACCTTCTTCAAATTGATAGGAACTCTATCGGGCATGATAGGCTCTATCCATTAAGTTGTTCTTTTTACTAAATATTTTCATTAAAAACAATTTTTCTTGGAAAAAAATGGGTTTTATTTGTGATGTTTATTTACACTTATGCTTGAACTGCTCAGTGCATCCTTCTAATAAGATTCATTGTTTGATAAAATATTTAATCTGGGTTGTTTCTTTGCTAGATAAATGAAAGAATCAAGCTTAACCTTGTATGAACTAGATGTTATTGACTCTTTTATTTAAGAAATCTTGGCTGTGTAATTTCTATTAAAGCTTGAGATGATTTCAAACCCTTTTCTTCATTTACTTCAGCTATGATTATGTAGATAGTCTGATTCTAGTTTGGAAATCATTCTTATTGGAGGTTAATGAAATTGTGTTCAATCATAGTTAAACTGAGACATGTTGATTCTTTAACCCAGTTGGATGGTTATGGAAGAAGTATATTTTTGTTTTGTTCATCCTTTCTTGAGATTTGATAAAACGTGTTTTAACTCCTACTTGAACTTATATGACTTCATTTTCTTTAGTTTTCTAAATTGTATGTTATGGGACGATTAAAAACAACTTACATGGTTTTGGGATCTGTATGGATCCCCTTGATACATCTTCTTGATGGAAGAGTTGGAAGTTATCCTTCTTTCATGTTGAAAAGGTTTATCAAATTTGTTTTTTACCATTTTCTTTGTTGTATGGAGATTTCGAGCTTCTAGAGTTATATTTCGGTCATCTTATTGGATTACTAGTTCTTCTTATTCGAGTATAATGTTCAGGAGATGTTATAGGAATGAGGTAGCTATGTTTGACCTTGGTTTAGCTTGTTCTTGTCTACCTACTAAATATTTGGAATGGTTTCGATTGCTACACTTTCTTGATCTTGACTTGAGCAAATAGACTTGGGGATAAGTCATTTTTTTGTTCTTCTCTGTGTATCATAATCATGGTAGGGTTATTTACCATCCGTATTGAAAGGTTCCTGTAGATGTTTATTATTTTGTTCTTACATAGTTGAGGATATAGGATGGCTCGACTGTAAATCATGTTTACATTTTATGCATTTACCATCAAAGGATGGTTAAGCTTTGTATGCGATGAATTTTTAAATTAAATTTTTGTCGTATAAGGTTTCGTTATTTTTGTAGATTTAGAAACAAGGGAGGAAGCATGATGATTTTTCTTAATCTCAATCAACCAACGTTACAAAGAATGGGCTGCAATATTTATAGATATTGCATAGCCAAATACAAACAGGAGACTAAGTTGCACAGGTGCAACTATATTCCCAATTACATTAGCTTCCAATAACATCCAGGAAGCACAAATGAATAAATACAAATATACTGTTAAAACTATAACAGCATCTGTGAGAAACAAATATGGTTTAGAAACCATATAACAATACATAACAAAAATATGGTTTATATTATAACCATTATTATTTAATTAATAAAATTAATTAAATAAATATACTGTGCATAATTAACCTAACATTCCCCCCCTTAATTGTGCATTGTCTGAAGAGATGAGGAGAGGAACTCTCTGAACAACTTGAACTTGTCACGTGCAAGTGACTTTGTGAAGATATCTGCCCGTTGTTCAGCTGTTGGACAATATTGAAGCTGGATGTTGTGCTTCAACACATGTTCACGTATGAAATGAACCTGTACCTCAATGTGCTTTGTTCTCTCATGAAAAACTAGATTGCAAACAAGTTTGAGAACACCTTCATTGTCAACATACATGGTAGTAGGTTTGTCTTGTGGTATTCCAAGTCCTTCCAGTATGCGACGTAGCCAAATCGCTTCACAGACAACTTCTCCTACAGAACGATACTCGGCTTCTGTGGAAGAGTGAGAAACAAAGTGTTGTTTCTTACTTCCCCATGATATTGGTCCAGATCCCATAAAGAATACAAATCCAGAAGTGGATTTTCTATCATCAATGTTACCTGTATGATCTGAATCTGAATATCCAGTCAAGAATAATTTTTCATTCTTCTTGTATTCTAGACCAAGATCCACTGATCCTTTGAGATATCTCAAAATGTGCTTTGCTGCTTTCCAATGACAAACATTGGGTTCCTTCATGAACCTGGATAGATAGTTCACTGGAAAGTTGATATCTGGTCTAGTGTAGGTCAGGTAAATGAGACTCCCAATCAATTGTCGATAGAGAGTGGCACTTACCTCAGGAGATGGATCTGAACGAGATAACTGTAATCTATTCTCCATGGGTGTAGCAATTGGTGTGCAATCCATCATCCTAAACTTCTCGAGCATAGTCTTGGTATATTTCATCTGAGAAACAAAAATATGATTCTCTTTCTGCCACACTTCCAATCCAAGACAATAGTGCATCAGCCTGAGATCGGTCATGTCGAACGATCGATTAAGATCTTTCTTCATTGCATCGATCATCCTCACTGAACTGCCAGTGATGACTAGATCATCGACATAGACAACAACAATCACCATCTCCCCCCTTGCTTTTTGAGGTAGAGATTGGGATCGTATGGATTTCTAACAAATCCATGTTGTACGAGATGCTCATCAATCTTGATGTACCATGCCCGGGGTGCTTGTTTTAGACCATACAGAGATTTCTTGAGTCTACATACCTTTGCTTCTTGACCAGGTACAACATATCCCTCAGGTTGAGTCATGTAGACTTCTTCTTGTAAATCTCCATTTAGGAAGGCACTTTTTACGTCCATTTGGTGAACTTTCCATCCAAACTGAGCAGCTAGAGCAAAAATCATCCTGATTGTTTTGATCTTAGCTGTGGGAGAAAATGTCTCCTCATAGTCAATGCCTTCTTTTTGTGTGTACCCCTTTGCTACAAGTATTTCTTTGTACTTGTCCACTGTCCCATCTGCTTTGTACTTTGTTTTAAATATCCATCTGCATCCAATGGGTTTCTTCCCTGGTGGAAGATCGACAAGCTACCAAGTGTTATTCTTCATCACTGATTGATATTCAGAATCCATGGCATCTTTCCAATATTTTGACTGTAGGGCTTCCTGGACTGTAGAGGGCTCATCTGATTCAATAACTCTACTCATCAAAGAAAAGTTAACTTCTTCTCTTGCTTTACTGCGAGTCCGTGGTCCAGGGGTGGATGTATCCGGTGGAGCATCCAATCTTGCATCTCGTAATGTACTTGTACACCATTTAGGCATACACTAAACTGTTCCCATGGTTCATGGTTCTATCTGATCAACACCATCATCCCCATCATTACTTTCATCTTCTGAGGGAACATCAGCTTCAATTTTTACAACAGGTGAAAAATCTACATCTTGTGAGTCTGGAGGAGGAGTCTCTGCTTCCTTCTTCTCAAAAAACTCAACATCTCTGCTGGTGTAGACTTTTCTGGTCTTAGGATCCATCAATCTATACCCAAGAGTCTCTTCACTGTACCCAATGAAGATGAGTTTCTATGACTTCATGTCCAATTTATTTCTATTCTATTTGGGTATGTGCATGCTTTCTTTGCACCCGAATACTCTGAGGTGTGCAATAGATGGTTTCCTTTTTGACCATGCTTCTTGTGGTGTTATTCCATCAAGAGCAGTTGTGGGTGCTCTATTCAACAAATACACTGTTGTCTTTGCTACTTCTACCCAGAATGTCTTTGCAAGTCTGGAATCATCGATCATGCATCACACCATTTCCATGATAGTATGATTTCTTCTCTCAACAACACCATTTTGTTGCGGTGTGTGTGGAGGAGGCATTTGTCGACGAATCCTGTGAGTTTGTAGGTAGTCTCTGAACTCATCACTGGTGAATTCCCCCCCTTGATCTGAGTGGAGAGTTCTGATGTGATGACCAGTTTCTTTCTCAACTGCTACTTTGAACTTTTTGAAGGTTTCAAATGCTTCACTTTTCTTGCGAAGACAAAAAATCCACATTTTCTGTGAATAGTCATCAACACAAAGCATGAAGTACTGGAACCCAGAATGACTTGGCTGCATCAGACTGCAAAGATCGGTATGAACCAGGTCAAGTTTACCATGAGCTTGAAATGTACTCCTTTGGAATGAAGCTCTGTGTTGTTTTCCTGCTAGGTAGTGAGGACACTTGTCTGTATCCTTCTGAAGAGATGGTAGCCCATGTACCATATTACACCGGTGAAGTGTTTTGAGATATTTGAAACTTACATGACCAAATCTCTGATGCCACAACTGTGTTGAGGTGGAGTTTTTAGCCACAAGTGCTTGATCATCTCTGTGAACAAAATCAAGTTGGAACATGCGTCCCACATTGGAGGCTTTTGCAATTATTTTTGAGCCTCTTGATTTATCTCGAATCAAACACGTTTTCTTGCCGGATTGACTATCAAAGTCAATTTTTAGGTTGTGATCTAGGAGTTGACTAACTGAAAGAAGATTCTTTGTCAACCCAGGGACATAGAGGACATCTGATAGTCTACATTTGCGTGAACCAAGGGGTAGAGAAATGTTCCCAATCCCCTTGAACTGTATATGAAGAATCATCTCCCAACGAAACATGATTTTTTGATGGCGTGTCCCTCATTGAAATAAACCAATCTCTATGGCCGGTCATGTGTCGAGTGGCTCCCGAATCAACATACCAGACATCACTAGATGACGTGGATGGTTCACTTGATCGAGCAGTGAACAAGAAGTCTTCATTGTCTGACTGTTCTTGTTGCTCAACAATATTACCTTCCTGGTGGGGTCTTCTTTTCTAGTTCCCCTTTTTCTACCCGTGATTGTTGTTAGAATGTCCCTTGTAAGATTGTTGTTGTTGTGGTCCAGAGTTGTTGGATGAACCTTTCTTATAAGTGTTATACCAACAATCTTTTAAGTCATGTCCTCTTTTACAGATTGGACATTGCTTCTTCTGTTGATTGTCCCCGTGATACTGATTCTGATGTTGGGACTTCTTATAGGAATTAGGTTTTCCTTTACCTTTTCCTTTCCATTTTTGATGTGAAGACAGTGCCTACTCCTCTTCATCATCCTTATTGTGCAATGCTTCCTCTTGTTGCAGTAGGTTTACCAGTTTTTCAAAACCAACTGTCGTATCTGACACGTTTAGTGTTGTGAAAAAAATGTGGTAAGAAGAGGGGAGTGCTCTCAGAACAATGGGAACGAGAGCATCATCTATGACTAGTTCTCCTAGGGCTAGAAGTGAAGCCCTCAATTCTGCAACTCTTCTTAAGAAAGCTTCAATTTTTTCATTCTGCTTGAACTTCAGTGTATGTAACTGACTCTGCAAATTGAGTATAACATTCTTGTTCTTGGCCTCATATACTGTGCTCAATTTATCCCATGCTTATTTTGCTATTTTGGCATCTTGAATGTGGGGTTGCACATCATCAGACACTCCAAACAAGATGATGAGTTTGGCCTTCTGATCTGCTTTATCAAACTGCCACTGTTGTGTTGTATCAGTGGCTGATCTGGTCAGAGTACCATTCACAACAGGCCAGATTTCTTCAAACTCAAGTTGTGTCTTGATTTTAGTCTTCCATGCAACATAGTTATTTCCTCTGAGTAATTGTGAATCCGGAAGAAAAAATTTGGGGGCATTGGTGCCCATTTTGCAGAGATCACTGACAGGGTTTGGCTCTTATCACTCCAGGTATTAGGTCTCCCAATCTATATACCGTCAGTCTGATATACCGAACCTTTCTATATACGCACCCTTCCGATATACCCGTCGGTACGTGGAAGAAGCTTTCCCTTTCTATATACCTAACGGTACGTGAAAGAGGCGTTAACGTACATGAAAGAATTCAATACGTGGTACCAAGACAGTACTGATGGGGTCTGTGTGATTATTGACACCGGCTCAAAGAAATATCCTCATACGCATGCGTAACTTCACTATATACTTGGATAATTTCTCAGTCTAGATTTATGTCATGCAATCATTCACAGACGGATGGGATGGTTCATAGTGTGTGCACTGTGACCTTATTACTCCTCGTCGATTTATAGGGACGATGCCCAGACGACGTTGTTGCAGCTATATTAGGCATTAAGTGCAGTAGTAGTCATGATGACTTTACCCGTAAGCGCTTCCTAGAGGCACCGTATATACCGAACGCTGCGAATGAGATCTAGGATCTCGTGAGTGTTACAGAACCAATTTTTTATTGTTTTTTATTACAATTCTGCCAGTTTCTGAGTAGTTACAAAGTTTGCAGTTGACTATGGCAACCTGCAAATTAGTACAATATTCTGAAGTATACAAATTACATTCAACAATCTGGAAAATTTGAATGGCAGGAAAACTATTTTTGTTTTACGGGTCCTGGTGGCCTCCGGAGCCCAAAACGACCCAAAATGTAAATAATTGTAAAAAACCAGCTGAAAATGCAATTTTTAGGGGTCTCCTTTTGGAAAAAATGTACCTGAAATGAAAAAACAGGCTTGAATGGGAGAAAAAATTTTTTTTACCCTAAATTAGGGATTTCTCCACTAAATTTAGTTAGTTATAACTAAATTCAAAATTTCTGCTAAATTTGGTGGTTCCACCAAAAATCTGCAAAATTTGAAAAGAAAGTTGGGGGTGGGATTTGAACCATGCACCTCCCACTTCTAAGGCTTTCCCTCTAACCAACTTGGCCACTTAAAGGCGCTTGATATGGAAATGAACAAACTTGTATTTAATGAAAGGTAAAATGACTTACCTTTTGAAAATGCACCTGACTTGAAGAGGCTCCACATGGCTGCATGAGGTGGATTTAGGGTTTCTTTTTGCTTGAAAAATGGATCTGAAGACATCTTTTTTTCTCCACATCCTTTAATTTTTTTGTTTTCCATTTGAAAATGAGCTCCACCTTTTTTCCTTTATTTTCGCCACTTTTGCTTTAGGGGACTGTAAACTTTTTTATTGCCACTTTTTCCTTTGTTGTTGTTTGCTAATGGTCTGCCAAGCCCTTTTTTTGTTTGTTGTGTAGGTTTGGTTCATGCCTTTTGCTTTGTTTGTGTCTACAGCTTGGGGCTGTGGAGAGGCAACACTTTTGTAAAAAGGGAACTCAAACTTCCACCATTTGTAATGGCTTCACACCCTTTTTTTTGATATTTGAGCTGTTTTTTGTACTTTTTTACACCTTTTTGGTGTACAATCATGCAGGTTGCGTCAGCTTGCTGCCACAGAATTCCAACAGCTCGACACAAATAATATGGCTTTAGAACTCCATCTTGTTTTTGATTTTTTTTCAAATGTATGCCACCTGTGCGTGGAGATTGGTTGGCAATGGCCGTGTTTCAAATGCGAATCTTTGGATGCAACAGTAGGGTCATGATGGAAATGAGCAAAGTATATGGCTCTCAAACACTCTTCAAATTCCACTTGGTGTTCAGTCTTCAACCTTCCAAAATACTCCAAATGACCTCGGCTCAAATGTTTGATAACAAACAGATAATATCTAATCTGTATAAAACCCCTGGAATGGAAATTTTTTTAAATTTTAGCTAACTTTAAAAAATACCTGCAGCAAATTTTTCCTAGTGCAGAGTGCACCGGTACAAAAAAAAATTGCATTCCAAACACCTGGAAGGAACAGGAGGATGTGGGAGGCAGGGATGGGGCTGGGAGGTTGCAGGAGGCTACACAGGCTCTCTAATGTTGCAAATGCTTCTCCAATCTCCTCTATCTTCCTCTCAACTCTTTCTCTTCCATACCTTCACAGGTCCAAATTTTTTCTCTGGTACCAAATGTAGATTGAGAAACAGGGCTGGAAGCTTGATTAGTTTTATTAATCTCAATCAACCAATGTTACAAAGAATGGGCTGCAATATTTATAGATATTGCATAGCCAAATACAAATAGGAGACTAAGTTACACAGGTGTAACTATATTCCCAATTACATTAGCTTCCAATAACATCCGGGAAGCACAAATGAATAAATACAAATATACTGTTAAAACTATAACAACATCCGTGAGAAACAAATATGGTTTAGAAACCATATAACAATACATAACAAAAATATGGTTTATATTATAACCATTATTATTTAATTAATAAAATTAATTAAATAAATATACTGTGCATAATTAACCTAACAATTTTATGATATTTTCTCTCTCTTTGTTTGGGGAATATAAGGAAAACTTCTTATTGGATGATGGTAAAATATGGAAGGAATTGTTGTCATGGAAAGGCATTTGACTAACTACTTGTAACTTGTAGCTATTGCACTACTGTAGCAATGTTGTTTGTAGGTTGAGGGAACTATATCTTATGTTTTCTTACCTTCACGATTTAAGTTATATATCTCTTTTCTGTATCGAGTGGTTGTCGTGTAATTGCAATGATTACTATAGCTAAATGAACTCATGAATTGATCTACATCAGTTCTTTTAGTATAGAATATTATTCATCTTCTAATATGGAATAATGAGATTTTATCTCACCTTTGTCATTGACATCCTTCTCTCTATTATGAGTTAAGGTATTCCATTCTGTTTCTCCGAACTCAGAAGGAAGTTGTTAGTTGTTCTCTCTTTGTTCTTAATTGAGGAATGCAATACTATTTTCTTCGATGTCTATAAGAAGTGGTTAGTAGTTCTCTCTTCTTTCATTCACTCTTTCATCATGTTATTCTTGTGTGAGAGTAGTATAGTTCGGACTGTATTGGTCTGAATGAAATGGCAGAGTGGATAGTGGGAGGATACATCTTTATTTTTCTTCTCCTTCCTAAATGCTTGAAAAGGATATAATGATTCTGATATGTGACTACTCTCAAGTGTAAGTAAATGGAAATTTCACATTACTAAACATGATGAAGCTAAACATATAACTTAGGCTAGAGTTGGCTTTGAATTTGGATGTTGTATCTTAAATAGGAAACTCCTATATTAGGATGTTGATGGTTCTTCCTAAACTTTTCATAGAGTTTGAATGTACTCGGCCTTAGTTATTCTCTGATAAAGTATGTTAATGATGAGTATTTTGGATCATTGCTTCTTTAAAAATAACTCTATTTTTGTAACTGATTAGAGTTAGCATCTTCATTGATATAGATTGAATGAACCATGAATTGAACTATAAATATCTTTAGTAGGAATGTGATAAGTAATTTGGATGGATTATTACTTATTTGATTTAATCCCTTATGAAATCATTGACTGAAGATTGTTTTTACACCATGATCCTTACTAATGTTAATGTGATCTTATCACTTGTTCTTCCTTTCATGAATGTTATTTCATTGAATGTATCTTTCTGTAATGTTTTAACTGTTTCATAAAAGCAAAGTTCTTTTTATGAAATAGTTAGTTGAAAGCACATCATTTTAATGCTTAGTGCTTATCATGCCTAGTTCAATGAACTGACCCATGCTAGCAATTTTTGCAGATGGAATTCTTAAATGATAAAGGAAGACAATAAATTTTATGATGTTACTTGTTACTTAAAGACTGGATCTTTTATGAGGAATTATGATTCACTATTGAAATGTATTTGTAAGAGAGGAAAAGTTGTATTTCTTAATGAGCTTATTAATGTTGTATGATATGAAATATGTCTGAAATGATTGGACTTGTAAAAAGTGTATTTCACTTTGATGAATGGAAAAATATTGTGAGATACTTGTACTTGATGAGTCATTCTCCTTGTGCATTCTGTGAAGGAATTTGTAATCTTATCTTTAATTTCTCCTATTCTTGTCTGTGTGGAATCCTTTTAGTTTGAATCAAATAAGTTAGATGGAAGGGAATTAGATACTCTATCCCTTTATTGAAATGCAACTTATTGAGTTGGCATGCATAAATGTTCTTTAACTAAGACACTATGGTTTATTAAAAGATGTTAATGAAAGTGCAAATTTATTATGATGTCTTGTATAATGTAAAAGGGTACAAGAACCCTAATTCATAACAAGAAAGAGGAAGATGAACTTCCTCTCGACCAATACTTTCAAAAGTATAAAACAAATGAAAGGTAAATATGAACATATATTAATTAGAATTCATCTCAATGAAGTCTAATATAATGGAACCTGTTTTGGAACTTAAATAGGATAACAATGATAGGGCATAATATGTGAATCTTATTATAGTTTGATGCTTCTATTTTAATTAACTGAACCCTAAAGTAATAAGTTGATGATTAAAAAACAATCATGTTGTTTTTGTAAAACCTTAACAACTCAACTACAAATGTCAACCTTAATGGTTAAGAATTTAGGGTTCAACAGGGTTGTAATTAAATCTTAATTAAGAAAAATAATTGAGTAATTCACTTCTTGCTTGGGTATGTGCATCTAGGTGGGGTGATTCAGTTGAATATCAGCACATGCCAACTTCAGAAATGTACCTTCATGAAGACTAGGGTCTTTATGAGGATACAGTGTTGCAGTTGACATGTTGCAACACCCATCAAAATTAGACCAACTAGATCTACATAAATTTGGACTTGATCTTAGTTATACTCTAGGTCAGGATAGGAGCATTGATTTAGTATAGGGAATAACTCATGATGACTTAGGATAACTAGACACACGCAATCGACTTAGGTCGATTGAGTATGTCTAAGTACCCTTAGTCACCGCGAGTGGTTCTCTATACCAAACTATGTTGCTAACCTGGGATAGGGCTAAACCTTGAACAAGTGGACTGACAGGAGTCAGTGAAGACCATTCTAGATAACAGATGAAGTGGGGTGAAGGATGTATTCCATTAGACGAGTATGCCATCTAGGAATATAAACATAGACAGTATGTGAAAATAATTCACCAAAGTATCGCAAGCTACTAGTTGTGTTGTCCTGTGTCACCTAGTTTAAGAAATGGGATTTAGATGAATATTGGTAAAAAATATTCTGTTAGGTCTCTTAAACAAAATGCTTCAATACCTAGAATAGGGTAAGAGGACCAAGTATACTTGTATACAATATGAGTTAACATGAGAGATCGGTATATTGAGTCATGAAATGAGAGATCGGTAGTTTACCAAGTCACTTACAACTACATATGGTTATCTGTTATGAGATTGATTGGCATGGAATGTGTGTTCTAAATTATGATTATTTAGAATAGAGAACATTATATATATATATATATATAAATATATTCCCTTGTTTCTAAAGTCTTAAAATGGGAATGTTACATCTTGGTATCAGAAGCTGAAGGTTGCAGCTCTTGGACCTATTGTGTCCATAATCTGATAAAACTTAAATTTTCTTGTTAACAGAAAATGGTTAGAACAAGAGGAAATGCTGCAAACAACCCACCACCTGGTGGAGAAGCAGCTACTGCCCAAAAACTCGATGAGATCCTTGTTGCCCTGTTGGACACAAGAGATCATTTGGTTGTACTTGAACAACAAGTAATGGGCAATGAGGAGGAGGAAGAAGATGCTGGTAATAACAATCAGCCACCTCCTGTGGACAACACTAATGTTGGAAATTTGGGCGTTGATAACAATAATGCAAACTAATGCACCTAATCATCCTAAAAATAAAAAGGCAAGGCTGGTAGCTGAACTCACTAATGATATAAAAAGGATAAGTCCACCTAAGTTTGATGGCACCACATTAGGAGATGGAGCTGAGAATTGGCTCAGTGAAATGGAGAAGTACTTTGCAATAAGGAACTTCTCAGAGGAAACTAAGGCAATATGGGGAGCATATCAGCTTTCCCATGAAGCATCTTCATGGTGGGACAACCGTAAGGCTGAGTTAAACATTGATGAAACAAATATTACTTGGGATCAATTTAAAAGTTATTTTAGGAAATGATGGCTGCCACAACTTTATTATGATCAGAAAATGACTGAATTTCAGAACTTATCTCAAGGAAAATTAACTGTAACAGAGTACTGGGAGAAGTTTACTAAACTCCTTAAGTATGTACCTCAGTATCAAACTGATGAGAAGTTCAGGATATGAAAATTTATCATGGGGTTAAATCCCATTATAGGGGGTGAGGTGGATGTTCATAGCCCAACCACTATGGAAGGGGTTGTTGAAAAATCCATAAGGTAGGAACAGAAATTAAAAGCAATTTCTTCTCATAAGGAGGAAATTAGAAAGAAAATTCCAAACTCTTCATCGTCTCTTGCACCTAAGAAGGGACCATGGAAGAAGTTTGGTATGAAAAATAAGTTTGTAATGGATAACAACAAGAAAACAACATCAAATAAACCTATTGCTAATGTACGGAATAATTTTGTCAAGAACAATAATAACAGACATAAGTCCTATGGAGGTCAAAATGATAACTTTAAGGCTGGAAATAAATTTGAGCCTAAAAAGGGACCTGTAGGAGGCTGTTACAATTGTGGCAAGGATCATTACGCAAATCAATGTCCTTTGAAAAAGGATGACCGTAATCAGCAACACAAGATACACGCTGCAGTAGCTGACAAACAGGCTGAAAAGCAAGTCACACCCATAGAGGTTCCAGGTAAGTTATTTGGCATACCTGTAACTATTCTTTTTGATACTGGAGCTACTGAATGTTTTATTTCTACTAAGTTAGCTTCTAAATTAAAAATAAAAGCTGGAAAAATGGATAAATCATGGGTTGTACATTATGGAAATAATGTTGTTCATACAGTTAGTATGTGTCTTTTTGGAGCAGTCCTTGACTTGCCTAGTTTTTCCACTGAGGTTGACCTTTATGTTGCTCCTTTAGGGTCTTATGATGTAATCATAGGTGTTAATTGGCTAGCTGAGCATAAGGAAAAGGTTGACTATTTTGAAAAACATATTAGTTGTTTAGATGATCTACAGAAAACAACAGACATTCAGGGTGTAAAACGTGAGATTTCAGTTAAAAAATTGTCATCTATGCAACTTAAAAAGGCCAAAAACAAAGGTTGCACCTTATATGTAGTAAAAATTTCTGAAACTACTGAAGAAAGTAGTGACTTCATGGAAATATATCCATTGTTATGAAACTTCAGTGATGTGTTTCCAGAAGAGTTACCAGGTCTTCCACCCAAAAGGGAGTTTGACTTCACTATTGAGATCAAACCGGGAACCGAGCCTATTTCCAAGGCACCATATAGGATGACTACTATTGAGTTGATAGAGCTTAAGGCACAGTTACAAGAAATTTTGTCTAAAGGTTTGATTAGACCGAGTGTCTCACCTTGGGGAGCACCGGTAATCTTTGTGAAAAAGAAAGATGGCACACTTAGATTGTGTATCGATTATAGGATGTTAAACAAGGAAACAATTAAGAACAGATATCCACTTCCTAGAATTGATGATCTATTTGATCAGATGTGTGGTGCATCAGTGTATTCTAAAATAGATCTTCGATCTGGATATCATCAGTTAAGAATAAAAGATGAAGACATTCATAAAACAACTTTTAGAACAAGGTATGGACATTATGAATTCACAGTCTTACCATTTGGATTAACAAATGCACCTGCAACTTTTATGAATTTGATGAATAATATTTTTCAAGAATACTTGGACAAGTTTGTGCTTGTATTCTTGGATGATATTCTCATATACTCTAAAAGCATTGAAGAACACCAAGAGCATTTGAAGATAGTTTTGGAAATCTTGAGGAAGAGACGGTTGTATGGTAAGTTGTCTAAATGTTCTTTCTATGACATGGAAGTGCACTATTTGGGTCATGTTATAAGAAAGAATGGAATAGTTGTAGATCCCTCTAAGATTGTAGCTATAACTGAGTGGCCTGCACCAAAGAATGTACATGAAGTTAGAAGCTTCATGGGTCTTGCTGGTTACTATAGGAAGTTTGTTAAAGACTTCTCCAAAGTTGTTGCACCAATAACTTCATTACAAAAAAAAGACAAGAAATTTGTTTGGAATGAAAAATGTGAATTTTCTTTTAAGACTCTAAAGGATCAGTTAACTTCAGCACCTATTTTGGTTATACATGATCCTAATGGAGACTTTACTGTTGTAACGGATGCATCTGGAAAAGGTCTTGGAGGTATCCTATTGCAAAATGATCATGTCATAGCTTATAAAAGTAGAAAACTCAAGTTACATGAGATGAATTATTCTCCACATGATCTAGAGCTTGCTGGCATTGTTCATGCACTTCAAGTATGGAGGCATTATCTTCTTGGTAGACCTTTTGAACTAAAAACTGATCATCTTGGGTTGAAGTATATTTTTACTCAGCCAAATCTGAATGCAAGACAATGAAGATGGTTAGAATTTCTATCTCAATATGATTTTGACATAAGTTATATTAAAGGAAAATAAAATAGAGTAGCAGATGCTCTAAGTCGTAGGAAGCACATTTCTGCTCTTATAACGTTGAGAACTCAGTTTAAAGATGAGGTAAAAAGTGTTATGGAATATGATTCTTATTTTCAGCAAGTAAAGACAACACTTGCTGCAGATCCAAATGATGTGAGATATAAAGGTTTTCACTTTGACAATGAAGGAATCTTACGGTTTGAAAACAGGGTATACATACCTTTGTCAAATGATTTAAGAAAGAAATTATTATCTGAATTTCATAATTCACTTTTTTTGGGACACCCTGGCATTACAAAGATGCTTGCTGATATAAAACAACAATATTTCTGGAAAGGGATGAAAAAGGATGTGATTGAGTTTGTGACACACTGTTTAGAATGTCAACATGTTAAAGCTGAGCATATGCATCCAGCTGGTTTATTGTATCCTCACAACATACCGCAGTATAAATGGCAAGTGATAAGCATGGATTTTGTACAAGGGTTGCCTATGTCAAGAAATAAACATGATGTTATTCTTGTGGTTGTTGATAAACTAACAAAGGTAGCTCATTTTATTGCTGGTAATCTTAAGGATGATTCACCTGTTTTAGCAAAAAGATTCGTGCATGAAATTTTCAGATTACATGGAGTACCTGAGTTGATCATATCAGATAGAGATCCAAGAATGACATCAAGATTTTGGCAAACACTTAATGCAGCCCTAGGGACTAAGTTGAATTTCAGTTCTGCATATCATCTGGAAACAGATGGACAGACTGAAAGAGTTAATCAAGTTTTAGAGGATATGTTATGAATGTATTGCATGGATCAGTAGTATAAATGGGAAGAGTACCTTCCATTAGTTGAGTTTTGTATAATAACACATATCATGCCTCTCTGAAGATGGCACCTTTCGAAGCATTATACGGAAGGAAATGCAAAACCCCTGTTAGTTGGGACAACATTGAGGATAGAGAGGTAATTGGACCTGAAATCCTTACGGAAATGGAACAACAAGTTAAAATGATTCGTGAATGCTTGAAAGAAGCTGCAGATACGTAAAAGAGTTATGCTGACTTAAAGTGGGTTGATAAGAAATTTGAACTTGGTGAGAAAGTCTTTTTGTCGGTTAAACCGAAAAAGAGTTCTATAACTTTTGGCAAGGCTGCCAAGTTATCACCTCGTTATGTGGGACCCTTTGAAATTGTTGAAGTAATCAACCCTGTAGCTTATTGTTTAGCTTTACCTCCTGCTTTATCATGAATGCATGATGTTTTCCATATTTCTTTGCTTAAGAAATATGTTTCAGATTTATCACATGTGTTAAATTAGAATTCCTTGCAGGTCCAAGACCCAGGAATAATCATGGTTAAACCCATACGAGTGCTAGAAACTCACCAGTTGCACTTAAGAAATCATGAAATAAGCCAATGTAAGGTCCAGTGGGATCAGTTTAATGAAGAGAGTGCAACCTGGGAAAATCTTGAAGATATGAAAACTACTTTTCCATATTTGTTTGAACAGAATTGATTCTGTTGACTGATAAAATTTTAATATTTTATTCTTGATATGTCAATAAATCTGCCAGTCTTGGGCAGACATTACATTATTTAAAATGGATAGCTATTTTAATGTTGATTATGGAATTTCAAAATCCAGTTTTGTTTTGAACATATGAATGGAAGTATAATAATTTGATTTTTCCTTGATGCAAATTGTTTGACTAAGTTAATCATTGGGATGATGATTCTTTTTAGGAGGGAAGTATGTAACATCTTTGACAAACTGTTACTTTGATTCCATTTCCTCTTGACATTGCAAATGTTGACATGTGATTTGTCTTAGGAAGGTGTATTCTTTTGACTGTTGGAAATCATGTTTGCAATGGATAAATTATTACTGTTCAAGGATTCAATTTGCTGAGATTCTGTTTACTTGAAATTGAAGTCATTCTTCTCTATGTGTTCTGAAAGGTTGTGAACCTGTTTTGTTGTTTTCATACTTATCTTATGTTAACAGCAAAACCTTGGATAAATTCCATTGATTCAAAGTATGCTTCAGTTCTTCTTTGTTAAACATCTTATTAAACTAGCTTTATGAAATAAAATTTAATGTGGGTCCTTCTTCTGGGTACCCTTGCTTTACAACTTTCTATAAACAATGAGCTTAGGCCTTCTTGTTAAATATTTTTATGAGACACTGAAAATCATAAGTGGATTAAGGTCCTATTATGGGACTATTAAGGTGAATACCTTAACCTTAGTTACAATGTTCTATCCTACATGTGGATTCTAATCTAAGGTAATTTAGGTCTACCTAATACCTATTACTAAGGTTTATGTCTTAACCTATGTTGGCATGTTTTAATTATGGAAAAGTTTTTGGAATAACCTAAGGTAAATATTATTTACCTAGACTAAGTTTGAATTCTAATCTAATGTCAATCTAACCTAAACTAGTACGAAGCTAAAGGGGAACCTATGGGGTTGCATGGAAAATGGTGAGTCAGTGGCGTCGGTTTCTAAGGCATTAATATGATTTGATTTTGAATTTATTGAACTCTAAGTTTCCAGTTTTGGTGGAGGCATGGGAAGTTAAAGGGATGCTTAGTTGGCATCATCTCTAAATTTAAAAGGCATGCAAAGTTTGAAATTGAACTCACCAGATTTGGATGGTGGTGGCGTAGAGAAAGAGGAGGGAAAGTTAGTTGTCCTTGCATTTAATGACCTCGGTCATGGTGAGGAAACCACCTAGGAAAATATGTGAAGCATATTTTGTGAGAAGTTGTTTGATCATTTGCTCCTTGCGATTTTTTCTCTGCATGGAGGTTTTGGTTCTTCGAACCAGTAGTTCTATTTTCAATCTTATGTTATTTTTGGCATTGTTGAGATATTCTTGGATCTAGTAGAAGAATAAGAAGAAGGTTTGGGTTGTTGATGTCATTTTGGGAAAAGGAGAAACTATGAAGGCATGGCTGGAAACCTTCTGCAAATCGATAGGAACTCTATCAGGCATGATAGGCTCTATCCATTAAGTTGTTCTGCTTTTTACTAAATGTCTTCATTAAAACAAATTTTCTCTTGGAAACAAATGGGTTTTTATTTGTGATGTTTATTTTTGCATTTATGCTTGAACTGCTCACTGTATCCTTCTGATGAGATTCACTGTTTGATAAAATATTTAATCTGGGTTGTTTCTTTGCTGGATAAATGAACGAATCTGGCTTAACCTTGTGTGAACTGGATGTTGTCGACTCTTGTATTTTGTCTTGGCTGTGCAATTTCAATTAATCTTGAGATGATTTCAAACCCTTTTCTTCATCTTCTCGAGCTATGCTTAAGTAGATAGTCTGATTCTAGTTTGGAAATCATTCTTGTTGGAGGTTAATGAAATCATGTTCAATCTTAGCTGAACTGAGATGTGTTGATTCTTTAACTCAGTTGGATGGTTATGGAAGAAGTATACTTCAGTTTTTTTCATCCTTGCTTGAGATTTGATAAAACATGTTTTAACTCCTGCTTGAACTTATAAGACTTTGTTTTCTTTAGTTTTCTCAACTGTATGTTATGAGATGAAAAAAAATGACTTACATGGTTTTGGGATCTGAATGAATCCCCTTGATACATCTTCTTGATGGTAGAGTTGGAAGTTATTCTACTGTCATGTTTTAAAAGGTTTCTCAAATTTGGTTTATACCCTTTTTTTGTTGTTTGGAGATTTCGAGCTTCTGGAGTTATCTTTCGGTCATCTTGTTGGATTACTAGTTCTTCTCATTTGAGTATAATGTTTAGGAGATGCTATAGGAATGAGGTAGCTATGTTTTACTTTGGGTTAGATCGGTCTTGTCTACCTAAGTAAATAGTTGGAATGGTTTCAATTGCTACTCTTTCTTGAGCTCGACTTGAGCACACGACTTGGGGATAAGTCATTTTTGTTGTTCTTCTCTGTGTTCAAATCTTGGTAGGGTTCTTTCTATCACTACCCTATAGACTATTATTTTTTTCTTACATAGTTGGGGATATGGGATGGCTCGACTGTAAATCTTGTTTACATTTTTCTACATTTACCATCAAAGGATGGTTAAGATTTGTATGTGATGACTTTTTAAAGGAAATTGTAGTTCCATAAGGTTTCATTATTTGATGATACTTTCTCTCTCTTTGTTTGGGGAAAATAAGAAAAAATTCTTGTCGGATGATGTTAAAATTGGAAGGAATTCAGTATGTTGTTGTTGTTTCCCTTTGTTGCTTTGGACATTGTTGTCATGGAAAGGAATTTGATTAACTACTTGTAACCTGTAGCTATTGCACTACTGTAGCAATGTTGTTTGTAGGTTGAGGGAACTATATCTTCAGTTTTTTTACCTTCACGATTTAAGTTATATATCTCTTTTCTGTATCGAGTGGTTGTCGTGTAATTGCAATGATTACTAGAGCTAAATGAACTCATGAATTGATCTGCATCGGTTCTTTTATTATAGAATATTATTCATCTTCTAAGATGGAATAATGAGATTTTATCTCACCTTTGTCATTGACATCCTTCTCTCTATTATGAGTTAAGGTATTCCATTATGTTTCTCCAAACTCAGAAGGAAGTTGTTAGTTGTTCTCTCTTTGTTCTTAATTGAGGAATGCAATATTGTTTTCTTCAATGTCTATGAGAAGTGGTTAGTTGTTCTCTCTTCTTTCATTCATTCTTTCATAATGTTATTCCTGTGTAAGAGTAGTATAGTTCGGTTGTATCGGTCTGAATGAAATGGCAGAGTGGATAGTGGGAGGATACATCTTTATTTTCTTCTCCTTCCTAAATGCTTGATAAGGATATAATGATTTTGATGTGTGACTACTCTCAGGTGTAAGTAAATGGAAATTTTACATTACTAAACACGATGAAGCTAAACATATAACTTAGGCTAGAGTTGGCTTTGAATTTGGATGTTGTATCTTAAATAGGAAACTCCTATTTTAGGATGTTGATGGTTCTTCCTAAACTTGTCATAGAGTTTGAATGTACTTGGCCTTAGTTATTCTCTGATAAAGTGTGTTAATGATGAGTATTATGGATCACTGCTTCTTTAAAAATAACTCTATTTTTGTAACTGATTAGAGTTAGCATCTTCATTGATATAGATTGAATGAACCATGAATTGAACTATAAATATCTTTAGTAGGAATGTGATAAGTAATTTGGATGGATTATTACTTATTTGATTTAATTCCTTATGAAATCATTGACTGAAGATTGTTTTTACACTATGATCCTTACTAATGTTAATGTGATCTTATCACTTGTTCTTCCTTTCATGAATGTATCTTTCTGTAATGTTTTAACTGTTTCATAAAAGCAAAGTTCTTTTTATGAAACAGTTAGTTGAAAGCACATCATTTTAATGCTTAGTGCTTATCATGCTCAGTTCAATGAACTGACCCGTGCTAGCAATTTTTGCAGATGGACTTCGTAAGTGATAGAGGAAGACAATATCTTTTATGATGTTACTTGTTTACCTAAAGACTAGATATTTTATGAGGAATTATGATTCACTATTGAAATGTATTTGTAAGAGGAAAAGTTGTATTTCTTATTGGGCATATCAATGTTTTTTGATATTAAAGATATTTCTGAAATGATTGGACTTGTAAAAAGTGTATTTCACTTTGATGAATGGAAAAATATTGTGAGATACTTGTACTTGATGAGTCATTCTCCTTGTGCATTCTGTGAAGGAATTTGTAATCTTATCTTTAATTTCTCCTATTCTTGTCTGTATGGAATCCTTTTAGTTTGACTCAAATAAGTTAGATGGAAGGGAATTAGATACTCTATCCCTATATTGAAATGCAACTTATTGAGTTGGCATGCATAAATGTTCTTTAACTAAGACACTATGGTTTATTAAAAGATGTTAATGAAAGTGCAAATTTATTATGATGTCTTGTATAATGTAAAAGGGTACAAGAACCCTAATTCATAACAAGAAAGAGGAAGGTGAACCTCCTCTCAACCAATACTTTCATAAGTATAAAACTAATGAAAGGTAAATATGAACATTTATTAATTAGACTTTATTTCAATGAAGTCTAATATAATGGAACCTATTTTAGAACTTAAACAGGCTAGGAATGATAGGGTTTAATATGTGAATATTTTTATAGTTTTTTGTTTATGTTTTAATTAAATGAATCCTAAAGTAAGAAGTTGATGATTGAAAATTAATCATCTTGTTCTACAAAACCTTAACAACTCAACTGCGGATGTCAACCTTTATGGTTAAGGAAATTAGGGTTCAGCAGGGTTGTTGTAATTAAATCTTAATTAAGAAATATAATTGAGTAATTCACTTCTTGCTTGGGTATGTGCATCCAAATGGGGTGATTCATTTTGTTGTTGGCACATGCCAACTGTAGAATTGTACCTTCATGAAGACTAGGGTCTTCATGAGGATACAGTGTTGCAGTTGACATGTGGCAACACCCATCAGAATTAGACCAACTAGATCTACATAAATTTGGACTTGATCTTAGTTATACTCTAGGTCAGGATAGGAGCATGATTTAGTATAGGGAATAACTCATGATGACTTAGGATAACTAGACACACAATGACTTAGGTCGATTGAGTATGTCTAAGTACCCTTAGTCACCATGAGTGGTTCTCTATACCAAACTATGTTGCTAACCTGGGGTAGGGCTAAACCTTGAACAAGTGGACTGACAGGAGTCAGTGAAGACCATTCTAGATAACAGATGAAGTGGGGTGAAGGATGTATTCCATTAGATGAGTATGTCATCTAGGAATATAAACATAGACAGTATGTGGAAATCTTTGGCCAAAGTATCGCAAGTTGTTGGTTGCGTTGTCCTGTGACACCTAGTTTAAGAAATGGGATTCAGATGAATATTGGTAACAAATATTCAGATAGGTCTCTTAAACAAAATGCTTCAATACCTAGAATAGGGTAAGAGAACCAAGTATACTTAGTATACAAATTTCATGAGAGATAGAAACTGAGTCATGAAATAAGAGAATCGGTAGTTTAGCAAGTCACTTACTGCTGCATATGGTTATCTATTATGAGATTGATTGCATGGAATGTGTGTTCTAAATTATGATTATTTAGAACAAAGAAATGACTTAGAAATTTGGGAAACCACCTTGGGAAAAACACGATGGTTTTTTCTAGGAAATAGGGATTATTTTTCATCTCTCCTATGGTATTTCGAGAACTTTGGCTCTGCATGTCAATATTTTGATCTTCAAATGGTTAGTTTTATTCTGATTCATTAATTAACTCTCCATTTCATGGAGAATTCAGTAGAGAGAAATTTGTGGTTTGGATTATAAAAATAATGAAGAAGAGTAAGTTTGGCTTTCTATGGAATCTATTCAATTTTTTTTAGAGATATTGTGGGAAATCTTAGAAAGAGAGTTTGGAAGCTTGGAGGGAATTTTCAAGATCTCTACCAGGCATGATAGGTTATAACTCATTATAATATTTGGTTCTATTTAATTAGTTCATGAAAATAACTCTTCTCTTCATGTGGAATCATATTTTGTGTTCTTAGTTTTGTGGTTATATCATTATTCAATGCTATCTAGTTTTTATTCTTTTTTATTATACAAATCTAGATTTAAGTTGATTAAAAATGATTTATGTTAATATGCATGTCTATGAACATTTTGTTCATAGATACAGGGAGTTGACTTGTTATTGGGTTGTGTTCTCTTTTGTTTGATTTTTTTTTTTTACTCCAGGGTATACCAGTTGGGTTTACAAAGACAACACCCATAAATAAATAAATTTTGGGTTCTTAGTTGAAACATTGTTTTATTGCTGCAAACCCATCTTTACTAGGTTAAATCTTATGGAAAATTTTGGCATTGTATACTTGTCATTTTTGGCATTATACAATATGGGTTTGTTTATTTCCTTATTTAGCTCTGTGCAGGCTTATCAATTTGATATTTATCAATCGTAAACTATGATCTCTGTTTGATACTTATTAAGACTCATGTAGGAGTCAATACCCTTACTGGGTCTTAATGTTTTTGGAAGTTATGAACCTCTCCTTGGTGGGAGATAGTGACTGGTATTATTGTTTGGTTCCAAGTGGATGTTCTTAAGTCTTAAATTGGTTTATGAGATAATACTTAGATCCATGTAGGATCTTGTGTCAATTAAGTTCAAATCGAAGCATGTTACTTCATTTCTTATGTTAGAACACCTTTGTGAATTGGCTTGAGCTAGATATGACTTTTTTTAGGATTATTGTAATCCTATGGAATTAGAGTTGTATCCTTTCTGAGTCCTTTGTCTATTCTCTTGTGGGAGATCAGTATGGACTCAATCCTCTTAAACTGGTTAAGTTATGAATCTGATCTTCGATGGAAGTCAAGAAAAATCTAAACAATGATTGGAGTCATGGAATCACTCAAAATGAATGGTTTTTCCTTTTGGGTTTATCTCTTGCATTCAAACTTTGTAGAGAGAAGTGCAGGTTTGAGTGAATATTAAGTATTGGGTTGGGTGTCTTAAGTTCGAGATTTATCTTGACTTGTCTCGATAATGTGAAAATACTTATTATTTTTCATCTTGGGGAGTGTGAAGTTGATGTACACCTTTGTGTAGTTTTTTTTTTAATTTAGTAATGTTTTAAGGGCTCAGTTAGATTGACTATTATATCAGATTAGTGCCTTTATACAGAGATTGTTAACTAATTACAAAATGAATTTTATTCATGAAAAATCCTTCCATGCATAATATAGATTGGGATAGATTTTAGTATTTTATATAACTTAGCTCAAATCAAATGATTTTATAACTTTCACTTTTTTTTCACCTAGAACTGACGCTGATTTGGAATGGTTGTTTCTATCTTGCTTTTTATTTGGAACTAGTATATAGTGCAAAGGAATAAAATAACTTGATATGTATAACTATGATATAATGTGGTATACATGACTTGCTATTAATTTTGTAGACACCCATAATTACGCACAAGCAATTTAAATACTTAAATTGTGTTAATTATCCTCTTTTGTAGAAATCGATGACATATCATCAAAAGTGCTCATATACCCTCTTGTTGTCGTTAATCAATTACAATACGTTAATTGATTAAGTCGCCTATCCAGCTAACAGTCTAATTAACAACCTTCCCTTAATTAATCACCTCCACTATCTAGATTAATTATTATTAGTAATTAATTAGTCTTTCCCTTCATTTAATTAGTAAATCAATATTTACTTGATTTAATCCCTTTCTAATAGCCTAAATTGTACTAATATTCATTTAATTGGCTTCTATAAGCTCACATCTACCTATTAGTTAATAGCATTTGATTAATTAAAGGACTCCCCAACTCCCATGACTTGCTAAGCATAAATTAAACCCTTTTAAAGTAAGGTTACCTTTAATAAAACAACCTTATCCATTCCTGATCATGTTTTACCTTTATCCCACATTCATGAGAATGTGTTGAATCCTTTATCCTTTAGGCTATATAAAGATTCCTCCTCCTACCTTTATACCTACACCTAAAACTTCTTAAGAGAGAAAATGCAAAGCATATAGCAAAGAGACTAAGAGCTTTCCTTTTGTTTTCTTGAGAGGACACCATTGTTAAGAGCTAAAGCAACCTATTCTTGAATTCTTCAAGGATCAAACAAAGCAATATTTGATTGCCATTGGAGCTAAATAGGTCCATGCATTTTTTTGATAATCTAGGAGAGTAGAGATGTTAAAATAGCATGCATAATTCTGATCTCATGTTTTCAAAGTTATAATGTTAGTTTAAATCTTGCTTAGTTCTCTATCTTGATGGTGTTTATACTTTGTTTTAGCTAAATTGTAGAACTATTTTATGTGGTAGTTCTTGCTTCATTTGATTTAGCATTAATAAAAGTATACATGCACACATTTAGCATGCCCGGTGGGACTTACTCCATTTTCCTTTCACTTAATTTCAAGTTTTTGTAGTTAAGTTTCTTTTTTTGGTTACTAACCCTCTTTTACACATGTTGATCTAACTTATTTTTCTTAAATTGTGTTGTTGAGTTTACATGTGTTGAGTCTTTCTTATAGGTATAAAGGAGGTGAAGTGCTATAAAAATTGGAATTGATGGAAAAATTTCAATATTTCTCCATGTTTTCATTTTTAGAGCTTACTTTTTCAACATTCTACATGCTAGTTTTGTCAATTTATTGAAAATTTTAAATTCTTGAGCATGTAGGTTAGTGTTTGATAGTGTTGAGTCTTTTATTTACATATTAATGTGGTGGGTTGCTATCAAAATTTAATCTTGGTGATAAAATTTCAAGATTTCATCATGTTTTCATTTTTAGAGCTTACTTTTTCATCATTCTACATGCTAGTTTTGTTAATTTCTTGAAAATTTTAAATTCTTGAGCATGTATGTTAATGTTTGATAGCGTTGAGTATTCTATTCATATATTAATGTGATGGGTTGTTGTCAAAATTGAATCTTGGTTGGAAATTTTTTCCCATTTTACAGATTAAGGGACACTTTTTTGACATTTTTTGAGTGCATGTCAAGTGCATACCTGTGAGCATAAGAGCATATGCGTAACCCATTTTCCGAAGGCTGTAAATTTTTCTCCCGAAATCAAAATGACTCCATTTTTTGCATTGAAAGGGTATTGAAGTTAAATATGCAATGAAAACATAAATTTGGGATTTATACTTACAGAAATTAAAGGTTTTTCTATTAGTTTAAAACTGGTCATTTTCTAACATGTCTAATGTTTTGATGAATGTTGTATTTCCATGCTTATTCGATTTAGACCGAAGCATGTGTATGATAGTCTCTTGCACCTTTTAGTGATCTTGAGAATAAAAAATAACTTTGATCTCTATCTTTTTAACATTGAGATTAAACTTGGAAATTTGATTATTCATTTTGCTTAAGGGAATGAACCTTTTACAAAGCATTTTTCAATGGTCATTTGATTTGAAGTTTTCCATTTCTATATAGTTGGGATAATATTTTTGTATGCTCTTCTCTTGCACCTTAGGGTGATCTTAAGAATCAAAAGCAACTTTAGTATTCATTTTATAACATTTGGTAAATTGGAAACTTCATATTTCACTTTTGGTTTAGGGGAATGAACATTTATCAAGAATTTTGTATGGTTCATTGATTGAAAATATTTTTTATACTTTTTAGTTGGATTATTTTTTGTGTATGCTCTTCTCTTGCATCCTTGGATGATCTTGAGAATCAAAAGCAACTCTTAATCCTCTTTTAAATAATGTGATTTTCTTGGAGAACTACTAATGCTTGAGTGCAGGACCTAAAAACACTTGTCAAAGAAAGGAGAAATCAAAACGAAATAAAAAACTACTAATACAGTTGTTATACAGGTTTCCAAAAGGTGTTCAATAAAACCACACATAATTAAACAAGATAAAATGAACAACATATTCAAAACATTGTATTGCAAGTTTCAGAAAAGGGTACGTCCCTCTCCTCTCAACTGGAACATAACCCCTTTGGCATAACGCCTTAAGCTACAACAATGGGGGTGGTTCAAGGAACCCCAAAGTAGTCCACATAAGAGGGAACCTTGTGGATGAAATGGGAAGTGCTCTGCACTGCCTATCTGACTAGTAAATCCTTTGTGAGATAGAGTTACAAGTTGTCCCTATGCGACCCTTTTAAGTACACATTTGGACGCATTTATTGCCCAGTGTGCTTGAAGAGGACAAAGTCGAGATACTCCCAAACTAGTCATTAAAATTTTTTGGGTAAATCATCCTGCTCATGGATAATCTTTGTAGCACCTAGGATGAGAGAACCACCTAAGAAGATATACTTTGGCCACGAGCCCACTTTGACCATTCTAAAACAGTGTTGAGTTATGAACCATATTTTCATTGAGAAACGTGTGACATGTTACTTTCACCTAGTTTTTACTTGCCTTAGGGCGAGGTGAAACTCTGCCAAAGTGAAGCCAACATTTTTCATCTTTTTTTGATTTACTTTCTTCACATTATTTTGACACTTTGTTGATCAAAAGAAGGGTGACTACCTTTGTGTTACCAATCGACTATTTCTCTCACTTTTATGTCCATTTATGCTCATCCATGTTCATGACTGGGTTAGTTAAACGTCTAAAGTGTGTGGAGGTGTTTTTGTGTCATTGGTAGCCATTGGGATCTTGATACCCATGTCAAGGTCGTCATTGTAGTTAGGTGTGGTTCATCACTGCAAACTTCCTTAGAAGAGTTAGCTTGTTTGTATCGTATTGCTATAATTTCGATATTTACGTCTTGTTTCTTGTAAAATCGACATAAATACCTATATTGTACAGTTACGTTGCACACATTTTTAACTATTCCTAGCTATACTTTGAGATTTTTAGTTTGGTTCTATTATTACCTTGATTTTAAAGAGTGCTAGGAATTACCATTTGTGCATGTTATATCAATAACACCTCGGTATCAATACTAAACTTTCTCACAAAGTGGGTTAACATATCTTAGTGATATTATTGTGTCATTTACAAATTGTAATTGGCACTTTTTAAGATATAGGTCTTAATCGAGTTTGAGCTCACTCATCGTATATCTTGATTGGGAGATCACATTGACTTCTTGTATTTACTTACGTTTTGTTCACTTCCTTGAACTTTGCATAAGTGAAAACATCTTGTTGATCATCTTGCGATGCAAACTAATTTTCGAAACGTAGTCTAGGAGGTACTTCATTTAAGTAGGTTTCAATACCAAACACTTGTATCATGGTTGATTTATCACTCTATCACATTGATATTCTCACATTGTTTACTTATTCATACTCTGAATAAGTACATCTTACATTTCACTTGGGGGTGATCATTAAGTTTTACGCACATTTACAACTTACCCTAGTGAAACTATCATGAAAAAATGGCTCCTAAAACACGTCTAGGGTTAAAGAAACAAACATATGAGGAACAACAAGAGCAAGATTGGGAAACCTCCAATAGACAAGGGTCAAACCCCTTCATTGGACATGACCTAGGACCACTTTTTTGTGTAGAAAAGGAAACCGAAGAGGTGGTTGATCATAGTGGAAATGAATTAGAATCACCACACGCAGACTTTGATTTTGACCCCACTCTACTAGACATGTTTCTCCTTAGAAACAAAGATAGAGTGTTGGCACGGGTCGTGGAATTAGGGGCCAAATTGCCCACGATGAATGAACCAATATTACCTACAAATGACACTATTGAGGAAGAACGCCCCCTTATCAATATGGAAGATATTTTAACAAGCGGACATGCTTCCACTTCTTACGTAGGAAATGATAAAGTGGTAGGGCATAGAATACCCCTTATCAAAGTGCCATGAAGAAATAAGATAGAACATGAAACAGGTGAAAAAACTCCACAATATGAAGAGGAGGATCCTTTAGAAGAAGAAGCCAGAATCCAACAACAAATCAGTAACCTAAGTTGAAAAGTAACTTTACTCACTTCCCATGTATAGAGCGATGCAAGCAAGAATGTTTAAAAGTTGAGGCCTAAGGTTAAGATCAATGAACTCCATTGGAAAAAACAAGGAGAAGAACACATAGGGTATCATCACGTTTACATCCCCGCTTCTCCCACTAAAGAACAATTGCTCACACAGGAAGTGGAATCTATGAAAGTGATGCTTGTGAGCTTAAAAGAGAGTAATATAGGGAGCATCAAGAAATATCAATACAAAGAATAATGCCCATATCCTTTTGACAAGACAATGACCCTTTAACCCTTTCCAAAGAAATTTGATATGCCAAAGTTCAAAAACTACAAAGGAAAGGGAGACCCAAGGGATCATATTAAATATTTCTACATGGCATGTCAAGAGGTGTCTTATAGTGATAATTACGTCATTAGACTTTTCCCAAGAGTCTTAGAGGTCAAGCATTAGAATGGTTTACGCGCTTACCACGAGGATCAATTTTCACCTGACTAGAATTGGTAGAAATATTTGTGTGTCACTTCTCATATAACATAGAGAGTGATGTCACCATGGAAAACTTGTGTGGAGCCAAGCAACACCCAAATGAGACCTTCGCCAGCTTCCTCCAATGGTGGAGGGGGATAGCTAGTCACTTCCCCTGTGCTTTCCCTAAAAAGTAGCTGGTCAGTATTTTCGTTCCCAATCTCAACCTGAATATAGCCTTCCATCTCCAAATGCATTGTGTTCATACTTTTGAGAAGGTTATAGAGAAAGGGATTCAGATAGAAAAATGTCTCATTGCCAAAGGAACCCTCAAAACCCAATCTAAAGACAAGAAAAGTATTAAACCCACAGAAAAGCTGAATATGTTTAACAAAAACAAAAACGTGGTGGGAGACGAAATCACTAATTCCAAACGTGTTCAAATGGTCCAAACTTGTCAACCTTTTAAACTGACCAAGGGCCCAATTCAACCACCACCAAAGTGAAGAACATTCACCTCTCTCAATGAACCGTTGTCAGTCATACTAAATAGTTGGATGCGGCCCACATGATGACTTATCCTATGACGTAACCATTTGATGACAATTCTTTGAAACCTTCATCGTATAAGGAGCATGAATATTACGAAATGTATCACATTAAAGGTCATAAGATAGAAAAATGTCTGCGGCTTTGACACTATATTCATGACCTCATTGACAATGGGGAGATAGAGGTGGATAACCCTGGAAAAAAGCAAACACCTAACGAGAAAATGGTGATTTATAAGGAACCATTCCCCAAGCATAAGTCAGAAAGACAAATCCAGATCGGAAGAGTCATCCCAAACCTATAAAGCCGCAAAATACTTTTACACCAAAAGAGATAACAATCATTACGATTCTCTTATTAGATGTATTCACTCCCCTGCTGATAGTGTCAATACCATCCGGATCAAGGGAAAGGACTGCGCTATGGTAACAAGGTGTACCTGCCTCATGATTCTAGAACCCTCTCTGTTGATCTCGCAAACCAGTAAATATAATCTTTTAGAACAACTTGAGAAGATGTCTGCTAAGATTTCGATCTTAGATCTTCTCAAGATATCCAATGTGCATAAGGACATTCTTTATCAAACTCTTCAAGGGTCGGGAGTGCCTTTAGAAGTCGATCCTGCGCACCTTCAAGCCACAGTGGAAAACATTACACCAAGTGAGAATATCACTTTTAACCATACAGAGGTCCCTACCGAGAATCCTACACATAATCTTCCCTTATACATTGAGGTAGTTGTCACCCACAGTAAAATCAAATAGGTGCTTGTGGATAATGGTTCTGGGTTGAACATCTACACGCTTAAGTTGGTAAAACAATTGGGACATATGGAGGAAGATCTTGAGTACCATATTATCACTATCATCGCATATGACAACGCAGAAAGAGAGTCAGTAGGCACCATCACGCTGCCCATAGAGGTGGGACCCACTTGTCACCAGACAAAGTTTCACGTCCTAGACTTGGAACTTCCATATAATATGATTCTAGGCCAACCATGGATTCATGCCATGTAGGCTGTGCTATCAAAGTTTCATCAATGCATCAAGTTGAAGCATGAGGGACATATAGTTACAAGACCAAGAGATTCAGAGCCCTTTGCTCATTGTAGAGATCTCAATAGCTTTACATGAAAGGGTTAATACACATGTCCCTCCACACATATAGGTGTCCCTCTTCAGTCTATGGCCATGAAATCCCGAATAGATTTGGATTCTCTTAGTTCTTGCGCTCATGGGGCATCTACTTCAACATATCCATTTGATTCATAGGAGATGAA
This sequence comes from Taxus chinensis, assembly GCA_019776745.2. Taxonomy (NCBI): domain Eukaryota; kingdom Viridiplantae; phylum Streptophyta; class Pinopsida; order Cupressales; family Taxaceae; genus Taxus; species Taxus chinensis. Next base: position 358,443,300 of record CM034157.1, read on the forward strand.
AATCCTAGAATATGGCTACGGGGAGTATAATGTACAACAAGCGCTCTTGGTGTCAGATCTCTCTTTATCACCCAAGACTAGAGGTCGACCCAACTACCGCTTCAAGAGACCTTGAGAGGAACACACTATTGGGTCATTCCTACCTGGGGGATTGTTAGCTAAGGAGAAATTACTTGATCTGCCTACTACTTGGGTCCCTGAGGACACTCAGCCATCCTGTTATCGAATTGCGGAATATGAAAAATCTAGCAGAATGATGTACTGCATGGGCTACAAAGGCCTAGGATGTGGGAGGAATGAACAAGGACAAAGAGAACTAGTCCCTCTTCTAAATTTCAAAATAGAAAGATACGGATTTGGGATTCATCCTTATGGAGCACACCCCAATGATCAAGATGCGACTTGTTCTAAGCATGAGGATAGTTTCGATTATCTAGACAGCGATATGGATTCCCATTCTAGCCAATATAAGGATCTACCCTCCATGAAACTTTTCATGAACAATTTTGTCCTAACCTTAACCCCCACAGAACCAATCCTTGACCTTGTCTACACTTCCCCTGTTCAATGGGACAAACAATGTCACGTGCCATTAGATTTATTCAAGAACAACGAGGCTATTTTAGAGTTCATGGGCATAAGGGATACAATCCCCATTGGAGATCACAAGAAAGGTTTTTTTATCGACTTAGACACCTATGCCTACTTCGGAAAGGAGGCTAAACTTTGTGGTTAGAAAAATTTAAAGCAAAGCAAGGGAAAAGTTTCTAAAGAAAAGCCTTGACAAAAATTGAAGTCCAAGTCACACAGTGAAAACCTCTTTGAGGCACTGACTGACAAACAAATAAGAAAATAAAAGGACAAACAAAGTGACCATGTCAAGGATGAAAATCTTGTAGAGAAATTCTTGGATGAAGATCTCAACCTACCTCCCAATCCTACGCATATGGAAGATTTATCAAAATTGTTAGTTGAAGAAACCATTGATGTTAATATTGGTACTAAAGAAGATCCCAAGATAGTAAAATTGGGAGCATCACTCTCGGCTAGAGAACAAAATAAATTCACTATGCTACTGTGAGAGTTTATTGATGTGTTCGCATGGTCTTACAAAGACATGCTTGGCTTAGATCAAACTTTGGTCATGCACGACCTGGTTGTGCACACAGGCGCTAAGCCTATCAAATAGAAGCTCTAAAAGATGCACCTGAGAGTGGCCTTGTTGGTTAAAGAAGAGTTGGAAAGGTTTCTTGTAATAGGATTCATAAGACCAATTGATTATTCTGAATGGATATCGAACATTGTTCCTGTCTAGAATAAACCTATCAGTATCCGAATCTACACGGATTTTAGGGACATCAATAAAGCTTGCCCTAAAGATGATTTTCTATTTCCCAACATTGACATGATTTTTGAATCAACCACAGGGTATGAAATGCTATCACTCATGGATGGCTTTTTGGGTTATAATCAAATTAAGATCACTGAGGAGGACCAACACAAAACAGATTTCACAACTCCTTAGGGAACCTTCTGCTATTAGGTGATGCCATTTGGCCTTAAGAATGCGGGAGCAACTTATTAGTGGGCCATGATAGTAATATTTCATGATATGATTCATGAAATCATGGAAGAGTACGTAGAAGACATCCTGGGAAAGTCCAAAACAAGAGAGGAACATCCTATCATTTTTCAGTGTATCTTTGAATGCCTACATGAATATAAAGTCAAGATGAATCCAAAGCAGTGTGTCTTTGGTGTGCTATCTGGGAACTATTGGGCTTCATTGTGTCAAGACGAGGTATTGAGGTAGACCCTGTTAAAGTGTCTACCATCATTAAAATGCCTCCACCTGAGAATATCAAGCAACCGCCTAGCTTGCAAGGGAAAATTCAAGCCATTCACTACTTTATCTCCCAGCTTGTAGAGAAATGTCACTCATTCACTCATTTACTTAAGAAGGATGTTGCTTTCATCTAGGGACCCAAGTAACAACAAGCCTTTGCTTTGCTTAAATAGTACTTGGATAATCCACATGTCCTCATGCCTCCCACTCCGGGAGAACCACTTTTTCTCTATATTTCCACTACGCAATATGTTATTGGTGCACTGCTCTCCCAATACGACCTTAGCCATAAAGAGAAAGTGGTGTACTATCTAAGTTTCACCCTCATCGTCTATGAACTTAATTATCCTTAGATTGAAAAGGCTTGCTTGGCTGTTGTTTTTACCTTTAAAAAACTTTGCCATTACCTGCTAAATACTAAGACCAAGCTCATAGCCAAGGTTGACCCACTCAGGTATTTTTTTTCCAAACCCACCCTCACAGGTAGAATGGCTAATTGGATCATTCTACTTAGTGAGTTTAATATAGAATTTTTCCATCACAAATCAGTTAAAGGACAAGTACTTGGTGACCAACTAGTGGAAGCACCTTTACAAAGCACAGAACCTTTGAGTCTGGATCTGCTAGATGCATCTTTTCTCTACATTAAAGAATTTTTCATATGGCAGATACATTTTGATGGATCTTTTATGTTTCATGGTTAAGGTGCAAGATTGGTACTTATTACTCCTTTGGGTGATCCTATACCACAGGCTTTCCACTTGGCCTTCCCTTACACGAACAACATTACAAAATATGAAGCACTTATTATAGGGATGAAGCTGGCCATCAAGTGGAATGTTCATCATGTTAAGGTCATAGGTGATTCACAGCTAATCATCAAATAAGTCAATGATGAATATAAAGTTAAGGATGACAAGCTCATACCTTACAAAAAGTTAGTAGAAACTCTTAAGGAGTATTTTGTACGCATTAATTTTGAGTAGATCCCAAGAGTGCATAAAAAATCAGTAGATGCCATGGAAATGGTGGGATCTATGCTTCGTATTCCACCAGGGAACAATGATATGCCATTCTTCATATAAAACTTACGCCATCCCATGTCTGACATGCTATAATCTTGCCTGGTTTGTGAGGTTGTTGGTCCCCATTCCCCATGGTATGAACCCATCTTCACCTATCTTAAGGATAGCACATTCCCTCCTGATATCTCCCATTTTAAAAAATAGATCCTAATTCACTAGATATCATGTTACACCCTTTTAGGAAGTACACTTTATCATCGTGGCTATGATGGGAATCCATTACGTTGTCTGGATGTGAGGGAGTCAATCCAGGAAATCAAAGAAGTGCACGAAGGGGTATGTGGAGCACATATAAATGGAATGGTCTTGGCTAAGAAACTATTGAGAGTAGGTTACTATTGGCCTACCATGGAAAATAATTGTGGCAATTATGTTAGAAAATGTGTGTTTTGCCAAAAGTATGGAAATTTCATCCATGCTCTGTCACAACCATTGCAACCAATCACTACCAAATGGCCATTCTCCAAGTGGAGACTCGATTTAATAGGGAAACTTACTCCTACCTCATCTGATGGTCATACACATATCATCATAGCCACAAAATATTTTACAAAATGGGTGGAGGACGTCTCTATAACCTATGTTACAGGAGCACATATTTCTAAATTCATCATGAATCACATTATTTACCGATATGGTATTCTGACAGACATTGTTGTAGATAATGGGAAGTCATTTAAGAACAAAACTATGAAAGTTATTTTCCAACGGTTCCAAATCAGATTGAAATGGTACACACCATATTACCCTTAGGGTAATGGACAATCTAAGGCAACAAACAAGAATTTGGTCAGGATAATGGAGAAGATGGTCAGCAAAACAGGTCAAAACTGGCACCTACAAATCCATCCAGCCCTTTGGGCTTACCAAACATCCATTTACACCCCTATAGGTGTGACACAATATTGCTTAGTGTTCAGGATAGAATCTATCATCCCCTTAGAGATTGAACTTCCGTCCTTGAGGATCTCTCTTTGAGACTATCTGGATAAGGATGAAGATTATCGAGTGGTAAGACTGGCTAATTTGGAGTTGCTAGATGAGAGGCACATTTGTGCCCTTAATCACCTGAAGGTGTATCAACATAGAGTCTCCAAAAATTACAACAAGAGAATCATCCCTCATCAGTTTGAGGTTTGTGATTTGGTTATGAAGGAGAACTAGTTCAACACCAAAGCGAAGCGAGAAAATAAAGGGAAGTTTGAACCACATTGGTTAGGACCCTATGTCATAGTTGCCAAGTATGGCATTGGGGCATACAAACTGGCTCACCCTAATGGTGATGAGCTTTGAGATCCCATGAACGCCATGCATCTTAAGAAGTTCTATGCTTGAACATGACACAAAAATCAAAAAATACAAAAACATCAAAAAAAATTTAGAAAAAGAAAAAGAGAAAACAGGTCATCCACTAGTGAAAACCATACAATTGTGGCACTTTGGACAAGTCCTTGGGTGAAAAATAGTTTTCAGCACCTCGAGAGGATTCGTTGTTCACAAGAATTATATATTATAAGGGTAGTTGTATTTGTCTTGCACCTAGTTCTACCTTTGAGTTTCCTTGTGCACACCATCCTATCCAGTCTTGATCCAGCTTTTCCTTCTTCTATTCGTCTGTGAGGGATGTGGTTTTTCATTATTTCCCATCTTACGTTGGGGGTAACTCAACAACTTCACCTTCTTGTTCATAAGCACGTGGCTTCTACCCTTGTATATACCCCACCTAATGCTTGGGGCATCCATGCTTTCTTGGTTACCTGCACATAGCTTTGGAAAACCGTTAAAAAACACAAAAACAATAGAAAATTGTTTCGAGAAAATCACAAAAACAATAGAAAATTGTTTCGAGAACAACACAAAAAAAATAGAACATTGTTTCGAGAAAACACAAAAACAATAGAAAATTGTTTCAAAAAACATAAAAACAATAGAAAATTGTTTCACAAAAACCTAAACAATAGAAAATCGGTGCATGAAAACATATCTTACAAAAACATTTACTTGCATTGTCTTATTTCCTTGCTTTTCTTGTTGCTTGTATAGTGTTTTGTGTGCTTTCTTTTGAGTTATTTGTTGCTTGGGTGTACTTTTTCATAGTTCATATTTTCTTGCTTAGATTAGATTCATTCTTGCTTGTGCATATTGCGGTGTGTCTCAACATGCTAGTGAACACTAGAAAATCATGATGTAATGTGTTAATTCATTATGTTCTTTCTTGAGCATTTGGTTTTGTTTGTTACTTGTTAATAAGACATGGTGAATCATGGTGTATTACATTAATTCCTGGTGTTCTTTGTTAGCATTTGGTTTTGTTTCTTGCATGTGCTCTATTTTGTTATCATTCACATCACATTACCATCACTATCATCACATCTAGCATCATTTAGAAATCATATATAAACAAAAAAGCTAAGTTTTACATCATGCATGTATGCTAAGCTAATCAATCATCACATATTTTATCATCAATGGGGGCAAGAGGGGTTGCGCATAATCAAAAATATATCCCCCCCACACCAATATCATCATATCATCCCATCCATATACATCAACATAACACATGAGAAAAACATTTTATATCATTTATGGTCACTATCGTCTCCATTGTGGGTAGTCTGAAACACTGACTCTCGCTATGCCATCACTCACCTAGCACAGTCAGGAGGCCATGATCTAATACAATTGATGGCATCCGAGCCATGGGGCCCATCCCCACTACCTCCAGTAGTATCGCCATCACTCGGTAGTTACACCGACGCATACTGCCCTCTAACTCGACAATCCGAGAGTGACGCTCCCATGTCTGTAATATTGGTAGTCGTCTCTACAAACAAAGCATGCCACTCAGTTTCTAGCATTTCCTCTAAAAATCTATCTTATCTTTTAGGGTTAACCTAAAAATTCTTCTAAGTGTCATGTTTTTGGACACTTTCCTATGTTTTTCTACCTATCTAGGGCACCTGTGCACCCTTTTGGGCATGTGCACCATGTTTTTAGTGCCTGTGCTTGTGCGTGTGTGTTTACTAGCATGTGCACCCTCTTTTGGGTGCCTGCGCACCCTTTTTGGCATGAACGCCACCATTTTGGTTCCTACACTTGAGCATGTGCAATCCCCAGTATGTACGCTTCAATATCCATGCCTTCACCATGATTTTTATGTGTGCGCCCCTTTCCCAGTGTGTGCGTGTGCACGCATATGTGTTCATTTTGGAAAGCAAAAAAAATAACAACAATATATATATATATATATATATAAAAAAATTCCAAAAATACGGCAAAATTTTTCCAAAAAATCCTGAAAAGTAAAAAACCATACAAAAATGGTAATTTTCTTATTACGGTTGAAACTTGTGTCTTGCGCATGGTATTTTCTCCATATCCTATTGGTTTGTCTCACATCTTTCCCGATTAATATGACTCGTGGAGTCACCGGATTCATACCCATTCACAAAGCTAGCTGCTTGCTTCGTCTGTACTCTGGGGCACTTTTGTTGCCTGGTGTTGTTTCGTTGTGCACAAATGATTTTCATGGATCTCATTTCCATTTTCATTTCCCCTTGCATGTATCCTTTCTTAGGGCATCATTTTTAACCCTTATCGTTAATCATGAACTTGTGGATCTCTTCAGCACTGATAACAAAACATTTGTACAACTGTCTTGACCGTTGATCTCTTTAGCACTAATAACAAAACATTTGTACAACTGTTCTTGATCGTTGTTGGGTTGGATATGTGCATTTCGTACTTGTTTTCCCTATTACATGAACTTGTTTCCTTCTCATATTGCATTGTATTTTTTTATGTTGTGTGGGGTTGGTGTTTTTAGTAATGGACAATTGTTCTTAGTATGGCTTTTTATGTCATTCTACCTTTGTCGTATGCTTATATTTTTAATAAGGGCAGATGATGTAGTTCCTATGGCAATATGATGACATCAAATTAGTTCTAAATAAATAGTGGCTAGAGGCTAAGCTCTTCTCTCCCCTCCTTCATATTCCTTCTACATCACTTTCCTCTCACCCCTATTCTTCCATCTTACCAGGGCATCTTGCCTCTTCCCATTCTTCTATCTATCTATCACCTTTTTCGATTGTCGATCATCTTCTTTCCTCACCCCATCGACACTCAAGGGGGCATCTTTCCCTCCTACTAATTTTTCTTCTATCCTCTTCAAAAACTTTCTTCTCATCCACTATTTTTGAAGTGACGTCACTTACGCCACCCCAAAGAGGGGAAAATGTAGACACCTATAATTATTCCTAAGCAATTTAAATACTTAAATTACGTTAATTATCTCTCTTTCCCATGCAAATTGATGACACATTGTCAATAGCACCCATCTTCCCTCTTCCATTGTCATTAATTCAATTATATTACAGCTAATTAATTAAGTCACCTATCCAATGCTAATATCCTAATTAATTACCTTTTGTTAATTGATCACCTCCTCTATTCTAGATCTAATTAATTATTATTAATTAATTAGTCCTCCCTTCTCATTAAATCTAATAAATCCCTATTTAATTGATTTTAATCCCTTCCTAATGGTCTAAATCGCACTAATACTCATCTAATTAGCTTATATAAAAGCTTGCACATGTACCTATTAATTAATCACATTTGATTAATTAATAGCACCCCCTTTACTCCACATGAGCCACTTGCTAAGGACAAACTAAACCCTCCTAAAGCTAAGGTCAACCCCATAATAAACCCCCCTTATCCATAACTAACTCCATGTTCTACCTTTATCCCACATTCATGAGGATGTGTTGAATCCTTTATCCTTTGGGCTATATAAAGAGCCCTCCACCTACCTTTTTACTTACACCTAAACTCTTTGAGAAAGTGAATAAAAAGCATATAGCAAAATAGACTAAAAGTTTGCTTTTGTGTTCTCTTGAGAGTTCATCATCTGTGAGGAGCTAAAGCTTCCTATTCCAGCCTAAAGTTCTTAGGTCATATGGGAGGTGTCAAAAGGGTCAAAGTAGCCCATCTGTTGATAAGCCCCCATTCCTAGGTTCTTGGAGATATCAAGGTCCAACCAAATATTGATTGCCATGGAGCTTATTTAGGTCAATTTACTTGTTTGTTGGTAATCTAGAGAAGTAGAGGTTTAAATACTTTAGCATTGTTAATTCAAAGTTAATAATGTTAGTTTAGAAAATCTTGCTTAGCTCTCAGAAGCATTGAATGGTGTTTATGCTTTGTTCATTAGCTAAATTATAGAACTATTTAGGTGTTAGTTCTTAGCATTCATTTGACTTATCTATTAAGCACAAGTTTACCATTGCACACAAGAATTGCAAGGAATGGTGTAATAAAGGGGTTCTGATAGCACAAAAATTTTGGAAATTTTCTAGATGGATGAGATATATGTACCTATATGTGAGGTTGGAGTCATGAAAATATATGTCTTTTAGAAGTAATGAACATGAGAACATGAAATATGAAAGAGAAGATATGATGTATTCACATCAAGTGACTATATATTGAAGGAAAGACACTAAACGATGCTTGCATTGTGAAATATTTAATAGCTGTATTAAAAATATGAAGGAGTTCAATGGTAATATTTCTAATGCGAGCTTATAAAATGGGACTTGAGATAACATAATATTGTCAAGTTTCACAGGGTGGGATAATCTGATTGCTAATGAATGAAAGGACATCAAACGTACTTGCTTGTACGCTAAGAAAGCGGCGATACCTAAATTGTGGAATGGAGAAAGATAAGAGAGAGAATTGTGAGAAAGAAAACTAAATGACTTAAACCCCTTGATCATTCTTTTAAGCATGGTTTCAATTAATTCTTGGATGTTCTTAGCATGCTTATAATACAGGTTATACACTCTTAGATGAAAGAACAACTACAACATACCTCAATTAGGAAGAATAGAATGTCTTCTTACAGAAATTATTTAAGAATGACATCATGTTGTTATTAAAGTGGTTAGTGGTTTCCTCAGTTTAGATTGGCATGTCAAGGCTAAACCAAGCTATACCACTATGAGTCCCAGGAAGTATTTCGTATGAAAGATAAAAGAAGGAACTCATCTAGAAAACTATCATCCTTATTGTCATCTTTTGGATCTTGAAGAAATCCAATGAAATAATTCCTTATAGTATTCATAATTGAAGAGATTTTGTGTCAAAGAATCCCTTCGAGACAAGCCCTTCAATTTATCCCTCTAATACTCAATGTTTGAACTCCAAAAAATTCATGATGTAATTCATGAACATTATAATTTCTGGACCAAAGCCATTAAAGTTGTAGAACCTCATTCTAATACTCTGAAGATATCATTGATTGGAAATGTATTGGAAGTATAAGGAAAAATATGAACTTTTGCTCCAGTTTTGATCAAAATCTATTAGAACAGGTAAAATTGTCTGTATAGCTCTTATCTATAAAAATCCTATAGAAGTCTAAGATAAATGCTAGTGAAATGAATGTTTGAATGTAGTTGATTATCAATTACAAGTAAATCTATGCATGGCCACTAAAGTTATTCAACCTTAAGATTTTAAATTTGTGAAGCATGTTATAAAATCGTTTAAGCATAAAAATCGAGCATGGAGTCACATGAATAACAATAATGAGAGAAAACTTAGGTTCCTGAACCTTTGTCCCAATTTGTCTAGCTGAAAACTATATAGACTTAACTTTTAAAGTGAAGTGTGAATAAGGATGTGAAGTCCATTAATAATAGAAACATTCATAAATGCTAATTTTGGATGATTCTATCTATATGACTACTATTAAATAGGCTTACCAAGGAATCCTTATGGATTAAAATAAAGTTATAAGAGATACGATTTCAGTCAAGGATAACTTATAAGTGTAAAATGCTTATTACAAATAATTCTGACCCCACGTCACATGAATATATGGGTGTAAATAGGAATATCATTATGTTTTAAATTGATAGAGTATATTGTTATAAGAATGGAGTGGACCTACTTTGAACAATGAGCTACACAAAAATATACTTATCTATAATATGCAATACATATGTAAATTCAAGGTTTTTTAGCTATGAATGAAATCCAATTGAAAGATTTGTAATATGTCCATATCTTGACTAAAACTCAAGATTATTACACTTAATTCCAAGCCATGAATGATATGACCCACTGGAAGAAACATTTTCCTAAAATTACAATTTATCAGGTATTAGCTTTATCCACATCCCAGAAAAATAGATCACCTGCTTTGAATTTCAATTGCCAAATTTTTCATTCGCATCATTATCATAACCATTGTTAATATCTATGAATTGGTATGACTGAATTTTATAAATCCTAATATAATAGACTATATGGAAATAGGTGAAGTTCTCATAACATTAACTAGGGTATCATGAAGGAAAACTAATTTCTTGGAACAATATCCTACACCAAACACAGCACCAAAATTTATGAATATGATATATCTAATCAAATAGCTTGTAAATCCTCAAATGATAGTATAAGCATTGTCATTAATAATACAAGTCTATATCAATAATATAGGTCTAAGAATCCAATAAGGCATGGAAGACTTAAATTAAGGTAAAATAGTGTCTCCAACTATAATGAGAGGGTGAATCTTAAATTTGTGAAACTGCCGAAATCATATGAGTTTTGGCAAAACACCATTGATTAACTTAAACTATGGATTAGTACAATCTCACTCAATGACCATCTACCTTTGTATAACTTGAGGAACTTTAAATAAGAATCCATACCTATGATCCTGGAACAATTTGCAAATGCTTTAAATGAATTCATTAGAACAATATTTATACATGGAGAGGTAATGATCATATTATTTAATGAAGATCCCATCTTGTATATGAGAATAAGACCTAATGTTCTAAGTATCTCAACAGGGATGAATAAATGAATTTACTCAGCAATATCCTTTCAATTAATGTTTTTATTGGATCTGAAAGATTCAATAGACATTTCTTGAAATGAAATAATCTCTTATAAGACAAAATAGAATCACAATTAGAATTTTAAGGGCCTTTGATTCCCTCCCCTGAGAAAAGTCTTCATCTTATCATAGGATTATGATATTTAGTCATGTAAATGAAGTTAGTGATGATCGATTCAAACACTTTGTATATCTAGGAAAGCTTTCAGTTCATAAAGTGTATGTCTTAACATAAACCATAGTTTTTAATGAGATTATTGTTCATTCATTTTATTTATTTCTTGTCTCTGCTAACATAAAATCAAGAATGGATTTTTGTAGATTGATATAGGTGGCCAAGATCATGAAATAACCAGTATTAATTCTCTCCCAATCATCTATCACCCTCTACAATGGGATCAATATGACGTATTGCTTGATTTCAAACTTTGTGTTATACTTTCAACCCCTTCAAGCTAGTTACAAAACATATTTGAGATCACTCAAAGGATTTGAAGAGGATACAGATGAGTTCTTGGAAGCCTACTTCAAAATTTTATGCATTCGAATAGATTTGGCCTATTTTGAATACTGTTATGAAGCTAGATTATAAATTTAAAACTTTGATGTTGAATCAACAAACCAAACCAAATCTACCAATCTTCCTAAATATCAATACCCTAAATTTACATTTGATCATCAATATGACTTGGAGAATGAGGAACCAGAATACATCTCGTATTTCCTTAGAGACAAATACATTAATGATTACGACTCTGACTTCTCTAAAGAATCTGAGATAGATGGTCCTGAGATCACTTTCAAGAATACATCATCATTTGAAGATTATAATAATGAATTTGATTTTGATTTATAGTTATAGCTCATATATCTATATTTTCATTATCATATATTAATCTTGTAATAAAGTCTAAAACAGTCAGAACAATTATCATATTTTTTCCATCCTTTATCATGATTGGATTTATGTATCACTTGATTGCATAAAACATTGGGTTTCCATCCTTTTGAGGATGCCCCTTGGATTTCTAGGGACTAGCATTTTCCAGACAACCCACTTACTATTATTACTAATTATAAATTTGGTGCAGTGTCTTTGATTGTAGTTTTATTTATATCTGATCTATTTTAAACACACGGAATAACATCAACACCATTCATACACATCTGTGGGTACTGGAAAACCCCATCATTTTGATGTTTGATAGTTTTAGTTTCTTTTTTATAAACTTAAATTTAATAGGAAATTTTTTCTAAACATATATGTTTATATGGAGAATGTATGCTTTAATAATTAAGCATAATGTAGTCTTCAATCCGCAATCCTATACTTAAGTGAATTAAAAGTTATGATCACTGCTTAAAGGAATATTCATTTCAAACCATAAATGATCCGTAGGTAGTACACCTAATGATAAGATTAATAAGGTGAATTAACAAGTTGTGAATTAAATGAATTAATGAACTTAAGTTATGATGTTTCACTTTTTTGGTGCTTGAAATAATCTCACCCCTTTTGTTTGGAAAATGCCTTTAAATTTTTTTACGTTTTCTATTTTCCCATGAGAAGTGAGAATTAAAAAGTTACAATCATGTTAAATTCATTTGAAAATCATGTGTGTAGGTTTTTTATTCCTCTTTTTTGGTCGAGGATCATATTAGACATGTTGTTCTTGAAAATCCATGTAAAAAATGGATCTTGAATCGGTTTTAAATTAGGAAAATTACCTTTGTACATGTTGGTGAGAAAATTTTATCAGGTGGAAAAACTTGTGGATTTATTGCCAACACTCTATGAATCTAAGTCCCTCTACTTAACTAGTGCAGCTTCCGTATATGCATGGACATGAAAAGGTGGATTTATTTGGTGGTTTTTTGACTGGGATCCAACAGGAACACTCCACTGACCCTACAACAAAGCTTGCAGATACCTACAAGAGAGAATTTTTTCTAAAGAGTGGGAAAGGGGAGTGAGAAATTAGATAGGAGAACTAATGTTGTAGGTAGAAAATCATATTCCTGCACACACTAGTTAGAAGTATCATCACATGCATTTAATGAGGAAGAAACAACTCTTGTATAGCATCATTAAGACCAAATGGAATTTATGAACACAAAGTATCAAGAAATCCCTTAGTCAAAGAAAGCTAGAAACTCATTCTTCTTGTATTAATTTCTCAAACAAAAGTTATACATAGTCTGAGAATTAAGGAGAAAGAGAGAGTGGGGGAAACGAAGAATTTGACTATCTCCTTTGTTCTCTCAAGGTAGAATGAACTCTTGAGCTTACAAAATTAATGACCAACCCTTTGAAATGGGAATGGCGTTACAATTTATAGAATGAGAGGTGACTTATCATCTTCCTCATGACCCTCCATATGCCTTATTCCTAACTTTAGACTATTCATATTCCTACAAAATATTTAAGTCCCTTTTATAAAATCAAGGTGACTTAATTTAAATTATGTTTCTAAAGTCACTTTTAAGTGACTTAAAGGCATATCAAAAATTGAAAACCCCAAAAAAGAATTAGAAAATTTGAAAGTGAGAGAAAGTTTGGTGGAAGAGGAGAGAGAAAGAGAGAGAGAAGAAGAAGAGGAGATGTCTTTCTGGATGAAGTCTATTGATCCTCTTCGATGGAAAGCTCCAAATGCAGTGAAACTTTGAATATTCAAACTCCTTGCACACTGTGAAACTCCTTCCAATTATCTCATGAATTCTCACCAAGTTGAATGAAATAAGATGGATCTCGAATTCCCTATGAAAAATTACTAGGATGCTCATGAATAATGATGTTCCCCTGAATTATTATCCTTATACAACCCATTGTGCCAAAAATACTCTTTGAGTGTAACTTCGTATTTTTAGTAAGTGTGAATTATGAGCCGAGATGACCTTTTTTATGACCTTGCCTGATATGCTCCCTCTTTTTTTATCACCTTCTTCATATCATCATCGAATGGTTGCTTACCCAAAGTAACAGACCCCTATGTAGGGAGACATAATATTTTTAGTAAGTGTGCCACGAATGTCAAATTGTGACAAAATGGGTCTTGAAATTTTGGGTTTTATTCCAGGGTTCCACACTCTAAATTTTGAGTAATTCATTCATCTGGACAAGTGGTAAAATGATATTTTCATCGGAAAGGGTATAATACTGAAAAAAAAACATAACCATCCATATCCCTAAAAATTAGGGACTTCATCATGCAAAAACTAGTTTGAGAGAAACTAGATTTTTTGGAGATCCTTCCCTCTGAATTTCAGATGATTTCACCTCCTAGATCTTTGGGAAATTGAGAATTTATTAAAAGAAGGAAGAATAATGATAAATAACACAACCCTCAATATCCCTAAAAAAATTGGGACTTCATGGTGCAAAAACTAGTTCACGTGAAACTAGATTTTTTAATGATCGTTCCCTCTAATTTTTGCGTGATTTCACCCACTAGAACCCTGAGAAGTGGAGAGGTATCTCGCTGATTTTTCCTATACTATGTCGTGGCAGCCATTAATGGAGCTTGAAAATTGCAGGTCTATTTTTTTTCTCCATTCATGACAAAATCAATTCCATTGCGATAGGTCTTTGCTTCTTATGTTTCAGGACAAATTTCTCTTCAATCTGACAAACGGTTTAACGGGAAATTCATCTTTTCCTTCGTTGAGCTAGAAATTATATTTCTCACTGTGAATGTTTCTTTCTAAAAATTGGAGGTTTTAATAATATTTTTTAATGGCCTTCAAGAGAGAAGAACTCAGTAACAAATGGTTTTTCAATCTGTGTAAAGATTTGCAAGGATTGAAAAACTTGGTTTTATGGCAATGGAGTTTTTAAACTTATTTTCCTCTATTCTTCATTGTTTCTTCATGATTTGATCAATATTAATTTTTTGACCTATTATGTACTACCATGTATTGAAGGATAATGTGTTGTAATGGAGCTGTTTCAAGCTTTGGAAATGATGGAGTGAGGTGTTCTCTATAACTTTTGTTCTCGCAGTGAGAAGCAGCAAACAGTTAGAAACAATTTCAAATTTTTGAGTTGAGGTTGGGTGCACTTTTTTGTCCCTAATTTCCCTAACCTCAGGGACATAAGGGACATAAAATTCCATGGTGATAAATATGATGACACGTGGCAACAATCCAATGGCATGGAATGAAGGTGAAAAAAGTTTCTTTAAATTATTGAGGGTTGAAAGTCAGTCACGTGGGTGACCAAAAGACTCCCCATATGGTCTGGGAACATTTTTCCATGTTTGAAGTCTTTGAATTCAGGGACATGAGGGACATTAGTTTCCACGGTGGTCTTGGAGCTTACATGTGGCATTTGATCTGACGACAGGGAATGGATGCTCCAAAAATGCACCTGGTGGCTGAAAGTCGGTCATGTGAGTGACAAAAAGACTGCCCATAGGGATTGAGATTTTTTTTTCATTTTTGAATTCCCTAACATCAGGGACACCAGTTTCCATGGTGGTCCTGGAGCTGACATGTGGCATTTGATCTGATGACAGGGAATGGATGCTCCAAAAATGCACCTGGGGGTTGAACTGTCAAGTCTGGAGGTCACATGAGGGTCCCAGAGGTCACATGGGGGCTGGGATGATTTTTCAAGGTTTTTCTAACTTTACCTTAGGGATGTAAAGGACATGAAATCCCACCAAGATCCTTGTGCTAACATGTGTCCTCCTGAAAAATGACTAAGTTTGAACTGCCTTTGAGAGGGTAACTTGGAATGATGATAACTTGAGCTCCCGGTGGAATTTCTTGGTGAAATTTTATATGATCCTAAATGGAAATGGAATTTTAAATCCAATGGTGGGTCTATAATGTATTTATTCATCCATCTAATCCCTAAAAAAGAGGATTTTTATTTGAGACTCCACTTGTGCCTGATAAACATTGCCTATAAATCCTATGCACCAAGGTGTTATGAAGAATATTATTTCACCATCATTTATTTCTTTGAATCCTATTTTTGGAGATTTTTCTTTTACTTATAACTCCATCTAAAGCTCTGGTAATCTTATTTTAAAGCCTAGTAGCTGTTTTAGGCATGTGTACTACCTAGGCTTGTGAACGATGTCTTTACTCAGACTACTCCAAGTATTTTAAAAATTCTCCAAACCTTCCAAAATCATTTCCCTGATGTTCTAATGTATTCAATTCACCTCCATGTTGAATTTTTCCCTTCTGTTCTTCTACAAGGGGGTTGATCCAGTCCTGGGAAGGCCAACGATAGCCCTTCCAAATATTTCCAACAGATAGCATCTTTTTAGAACTCCATAAAATCACCTAGGGGGAATGAATAGACTATCCTAAATCACCTAGGGGACTAATTTTACATCAAATAGGGGGTGACCAGACTGGCGGATTTGACCTAGGGTGTTTAGGAATGATAAAACATGAAAAATTTGGCACAGGGGTATAGTTGTCGTGCTTGGAAACTTCCAATTTCTCTGTTACAAATTTGAATGACAACAATACATTATTACCTGATCATATTGAAAATTTTGTATTTGGATCCACCACCTGATGATACGTGGTGTGTTCCAGTTGGTCGTGGTATGGTGGTTTTAAGTTGTAAACTTGTAACAATTTTATAGCATTCACAATTTTCAAATTAAGCCCCAAGGCCTGATGAATATTCCTCTAAATATTCACAGTCAAAAGGTGCAAAAAACAAAATTTACTCCCCCTCTAAGGAAATAAAGTTGTCAAAAATATATTGAGTGCGGGGAATCAGGGCATGGTTGTATTTCTTCACACTAAGGTAATAAAGTATAAAAGTTCAAAGAAGCTCCCGAGGCCCGCCTAGAACACGTGGCTCTTTCTCATGCAAGGCATGGGGAAGTGGGTCATTGGAGAAAATTGGTAATTTTAAGCTCAAATGATAAAGAGAACAAATTTTTAAAAATGGCCCACAGCTCAGCCACCGTTAAGATGTAACCATGTGTCAAACTTAGGATGAAAGTCAAAAGTGGGCAGTCGGGTCAAATAGTTAAATGTGTATGCGTTTATGACACGAAGCAAAAGTGCAAAGAGTTTCCCTGAGCCCACATTGCATAAGGCTATTCCACGTGGATGACTCATATTTAAAATTGGGAAAAGTGAAATGGACGACCATGATGCAATGCATTAATGTCTATCACCATCAATGTGTTTTCACATAAATCAAGGAGGAATTTTGAGTTCTTAATATGCATTGATCTTTTTGTTATCATTTTTTGAGATTTGGATGCCATTGTTAGCATATTTCATTAAGGAACAATGTGAAATCGATCGTGGAGCTCAAATTGAGGACTAGAGATTGAAAATATTTCGAATCAAATTTGAATTGCACAGGTATTCATAGGAAAATTGGTAAGAACTAAGGCACTCCTGTACTCTTTTTTCATTGGAAAGGAAATTTGAAGTAAAATTAGGGCATTAAAGATGAAAACCATGTCATCTGGGTTTTCAGTTGCGTCTACAATCACTAGTGATATGGATAAAATCAAAGACATGGATTTAATGAATTCCAACTTAAAATATTTTCTATAAATATTGAATATCTCTAACAAGAGTGAATCCATGAAAGCAATTCAAGATAGTGATATTGCTTTAGCTAGTGCTATTCCACCCTCAGTACACTGCCCATAATTAGTATGGCTTTGCATTATGAATTATGACCCAGAAAAGAGGGAAGTACTAGATGGAAGTGGTGAGGTAGTGTTGACTTTGATGCCTACAACCATCAGAATAATGCTAAAATTTCCTATAATAAGAAATCCAATAACCTTGGGTATTGGTTTATCCTTATGAGATTATGAGGATAAGAAAAAGGACTATGCTAGGCTCATAAATACTACATGTCTCTTAGCAGAGAAAAAGGAAACCACTTGAATCCCTAAAATATTGGTTAGGGCATAATTTGTTGAAGAAGTAGAGGATGTGATTGTATTGTTGAGTCAAATGGTTGGATTGGAGACCACAAATGAGTTCAAGGAATGGATGTGCACCTATATGTGGATAGTTTTGGAGAATAAAGGGAGAATTTGATGGGAAACCTTCATTACAGAAGCACTTCATGACCACATGGTTGCACTGGAAGAAAAAATAGAGATGGGTGATACTGCAAAATTGGAATTTTACATGATGAATTATTTGATTTATAATATTGCAGGCCACAGGCATTTCCCTGGCCTCTTGCCATGTGCTGAATTTAAAAAATGCCAAATGCATGAAATTTTCCCCCAATTACAGTTGGTTAATTGGAAATGGAATGTGAAATTGGCTAATGATGGATTTTTTACACCAATCATATGTTTATTCAGGCCAGAATGGGAACAATACATGATTTTTGAGGAGGCTAGACAAGTAATCATGGAATATGGATGTTATTTCATTCAGTACAAGAAGTTTACATACATCAGGGTTAGTGGATTTGAAGGTCAACCATGTAAATTTCCCAGGTACTTAGATGAAAAAATGGCCTTGTGTGAATTGGCAAGATAGTTGACACCAGTTCACAAATTAATTGTTGGAAAACACAAGACAAACATTAAGTTTCCCATCAAGGTTGGAAGGTACTCCTACCCTTCAATTATAAAATCTAGGTTAATGGAAGATGAGATGAAAAGGTTTGGGATGGAAAGGTTTGAGGCAAGGGCCAACTATGACATCAGGTGGGTGTTCAACAATCTTGCAAACACTTTTGAACATGAGCCTCAATTTGAGGACTATTGGATGAATTGTAGAGATGAGGAAGAGGTCAGGCTAAGAGACTTCTCTAGAATGACCCTTACCCAAATTATAGACTTCAAGATTGTTGTTATCCCTGAGGGAATTATGGATGATCCACATACTGTGAGTAAATACTATCTTGATCAAAAGGTGGAGGGACAACTGATAGCCCCTTTAAATTGGAATGAAGAGGAATCAGATGATTCATATGCCTAGATAACTGATGTAATGAGGAGAACAGTGAATTGGTTAGCCCAAAAGAACATTTATTTATCAATTCAAACCATAAGAGTTATTAATAACTTAGGATTTGGGAAAATTGAAAGATGACCTTCCTCCCCTGAAAGAAGGAGTTGACAGAATGGATCCCTTGGGAGGAAAAGCTCCTCAATTTCCTTCAAAAAGGCCTACTTCAGAGCTTATAGATGAATGGACTTCTGCTACTAGTGGGACTGGTACTTCTATGTCTGCTCTAAGACAGAAGACTGAGGAAATGCTTCTGAAATCTATGGAGAATGCTCCTATCACCTTTGCATTACCACTTCAAGAAAAAGGGAAGGGTATGGCTACTCATAGGACTCCTTCAGATGTTTTTCCAAAACCCCACAATGTTGATAAGTTGATGAGTGGGGATATAGCAAGTGGCCATTCACAATCTAAGCCACATAATGAAGAAAGAAGAGTAGCACCAGACCTTAAGAAGTTTTGAAAGGGCACATAAGAGACACAAAATTATGTACGAGCCAATCCTAGTGACAGAAGGTTCTCATACACCCAAGAGACATAATCATACGGATGTAGTGATTAATCCCCTAGAACATGAAAGAATTGATGTTTTCTAGGTACAACATGTACCATCAGTGCCATAGGTTGGGAAGCCAGTGCCTTTTTTTTCACCTTTATCTTCGGAAGCAGTGACAATTAGGAAAACTCAGGTGAAAACAACTCAAAACAACGTCTTATTTAATACAGTAGAAAATGAATGTTTTGGATCAAGGTATGAAAACATCTGAAACCATGTCAGTTGAAAATGTGAATATACCTTTATTTGAACAATTGCAAGAGTCAGCAAAGGCTCAGGTAGAGATAATGGATGTTGATATTGGTGAGGAATTTTCCACATTGGATGCATTTGACATATCTATTGATGAAAAACAACAAATAATGTAAGTGATCTTCAAATGAGTGAAGAAATGGAAAAAGTAAATCATGTTCCAACCACTAAAATTAGAATTCAAGTGTCAGAAAGTTTCCTCTGTAGATCAAGTGGCTTCAGAGTCAAATAAGCCAGAGAAGGGTGTAAGTACTGAGATATTAGTGAAATAATATTCTTCCCCGTGATGTCAAGGCCACTAAGGATAGTGAGTCATCTCAAACAAGGAAATATGTAGATGAAAAGACAACAAAGGTTGCACAAGATGCAACTACTAGGGATGAAGTTATTGCTGGTATGGATGTATAGATTTTGGGTGAGAATAGGGAACCAACATTGGGAAACAATCCACCATGACACAACCTAAGATATCAACAGAGAAAAAGGATGATGATGTGTCAACCCAACAATCTCCAAATAAGGTGGAAATATTTGAAGGAAAAGGAGAGACTGCAAGAAAGATATTAGTTCAAGAAATTCCCAGGGGAAAATCTGAGTTTAACATTGCATCAGTTGAAGAAATAAGGAAATAACATATCCCAATTACTGATGTAAGTCAAAAAGAGACTGATCAATCCCAAACTCAAGACCAAGAGGGAAGACAATCAGGGGAAATGCTAGTACAAAGTGAGAGAAAAGAAATAACTATAGAAGTAGATCATGAAAAGTAGGTAGAATCATTAACCCAAGGTGAACAAGAGATGTCCAAGTAGTTGGTGGTTGTCCCCAAGAAACCCCAACAAGAATTACAAGAAAAAAAAGTTGCGACAAGTCTTGCAAATGGCTGGATATGAGAGTTTATTTCAAAAAATAAAAATAAATTTTACCTGTTGAGGCC
The DNA here is from genome assembly GCA_019776745.2 of Taxus chinensis. Taxonomy (NCBI): domain Eukaryota; kingdom Viridiplantae; phylum Streptophyta; class Pinopsida; order Cupressales; family Taxaceae; genus Taxus; species Taxus chinensis. The sequence goes on from CM034157.1 coordinate 358,463,868, forward strand.
ATAGATCTCACGGCTCTATATTTTCTGAAACTAGTGAGAACCTCCAAAAAAGCTAGGGTTCTTACCAAGACTCATACTGATCCACTGGGATCTAAAACTTTAGAAGTGGCAATCCCTCATTAAGGAAAAACAAGAGACAATATAACAACTAGTGACTACAATGTTCAACTTATTTCCTTAGGAAATCCTTCAAGAGATCAATTAAAATAGGGAGTATCAGAGGTAGTAAGTGACTTGTTACAAAAGGTTGATGAGGATAGGATAACTAAAAAACAATTGAAAGAACAAGTCAAAGCTTTGAGTTCTAGTCTGCAACAATTAATTGGGTAGTCTAGTCAAACTCAAGCAAGTACCTCTGTCAATACCCCTGAAGGAATGGAAAAATTGATAAGGTTGTTAAGAAGGTTCAGGTTGTGGACACATGGGTTGAGAAGTTGACAAAGAAGGGAAAGTAAGTAATCAAAGAAGCCAAGAAAAAGTATGAAGAACTCAAGAATAGGCTTAATGAAATTGATGAAATAATTGAGCAATGTGATAATGAAATATTCTACTTTGAGGGAATTTTTCCCAAGATGGACCACATAACTCAGCTTAGTGATGAATTGGTTGAAAAAGAAGGGATTTTTCCAAAGGAATTCAAAGGAACTCAACATGCTATGGAGGAATTAGAAAAGATCAGGGTGGATATTTTGAATGGGATCAAAGAAAAAATAGAAGTTAAAAGGAAATGGGTCGATGATACTTTAGATGCCATTGATTTAAAACTTGAAGATATGGTCTTTGAAAAATTCAAGAAGAGATATGGTGATCTAAAAATTGATTTCTTGTTCAGATCTTTTGAGAAAAACATCCAGAAAGACAATTTCTCCTATGAAGTTATTAAAACAATGAGAAAAATTGAGAACAAAATTACAGAGCTAAAAGCCAGGCCACTGGAATACAAGAAAAAAATGGGCCACTGTGTGGATGCAATAGCAAGATAAACATTAATCTTCCAACACCATACAGGACCAGATGAAGATGAAATCAATGATCTTTTTCAAATATATGATGCATATGTGGCAAGGTTGCCAGAAGAAGAAGAAGCAGGAGAGGAAACTGAAGAAGAAAAGGGTGCAGACATAAAATATGATGAACAAGTTTAGGCTTGTCATTCTTAAACTTGTATCTTCTTTCCATATTTCATTTGTGACTGGTGTTTTATTTGATATTTTTGTTTCATGAAGGATGAATATTACTTTGAAACTCATTTTTCTCTAATATCAATTGTAATTTGATACAATTCATTAGTTTTTTTATATTGCTTGAATGAAATTTTATGTCCATTTGTAAAAGCATATAAACTATTGAGATGTTTGTACTTTCTGCATGTTAAAAAGGAACAAAATGGGGTTCTATAGGGGCCCTATCCCATGACAAAGAAGGTGGTGTACATGTTTGAAAGTAAAGACACCAAAGGAAAGACAATGTTCAGATGTCCTTTATTCCTTCTTTGAAATTTCCCCCTAGTGGAGGGAGTTTGTTCAACAATTTGTTCTTCCTCAACATGAATTCATTTGAGCCCTGTGTTATCTAGACAAATACAATGGACCCCACTAGATCCTGGGACATCCCCATATCCATCAATGACTCAAGAGTCATTTTGGGACTGTTCATGATCTTTTCTAGCTTGATTTTCTTCTGATAGGAAGACACCCAATCTAGAAGATCCAAACCACCCATGAAGAATTTTGTCTTCCCTTTTCCCTTGTGAAGGGTAGACTTACTAGGAATAAACTGAGAAGGAACATCTGGAGTGGCTGGAAGAGCAAGAACTGCACCTTGGAGGCTGGGTGGAACAAGAGATATTGACCTAGATTCAGCCTTCCATCTCCTTGTGAGGGGTGGGCATTCTCTTGGAGAAGGAACCAGAATTCATGCTCTGATGAAGGGGCACAATGCACTGAACAAGTGGAATACCGAACAACAAACCTTCCCTTGTTGTCTCTGGTAGAAGAAATTTCTACTCTAGAGTGACGAGTAGATAAATACATTTCCTCTTCTCCATCCGAAATGATAATTGGGGGTTGGGATCTTGACTCACCCCTTCTCTTACCCAAATATGGTACTGGTATTGTGAATGGTTGTGATGGCATGGGTCCTGCCTGACCTTTCTCCAGAGAAATAATCCTCCACTCTAGTTTTTCTATTTTATGAGAAATGATAGGCACCGTATCAATAGAATACTTTTCATACAACACATAAGACTCCTTGGGGATCTCCTTCAACACAAATTCTTCATTACATAAAAAGGGACACTGAAAATCAGTCTTCCCGGACACTTGAGGCCTCCTTTCAATCCAAGAATCTCTTCAAGTCTTCAAGATCCTTTTTATTTTCCCACCGAAAAAGATGAAAATACATGGATTGAAAGGCTGAGAAGAAATGATTGATTCTGATTAACCTCAGGAGGAGTGCAAGCTGAACCTATCGATAAGTCAAAGGCCCTCTAGTATCCCCTAGATGTTTTATATCAAACAAATCTCTGAAAAAGGCTTCATCCAGACCATGTAAGTCAAATATTTGGTTTAAATCTTCCGAAGAAATTTCTTTCAGACTTTTTTCCACAAGAACCTTCGCCATTTTGTTGATAAGAACTATGAAAATTTTCTTTACCTTCAAGATAGGGAAATAAATGCATATTGGTGAGAGGGTAGAACTGAGTTTTATAGTAAGAATGGTGCATATTGATTTAGTTGAGAGAAATCATTCCCATTAGACAAAGGAATATTTTTCTCAGCTCACACAAAGAAAAATTAAGAGTTGAAATGAATTAGGAGTGACTAGAAATGATGAATTAATATGATTTGATAAGAACCATGTGTGACGATTAAGCCTAAAAGATATGAAAAGAAGTGCGCAACACCCAAGATGGATTCTTGGAAAGTAGATAAGAGTATCTGTCATATCAGATCACCTGGAAGTGCTCAAAGATCATCAAAAGTGACTATCCAATCACCAAGTGAAAAGAAAAATTAAATAATTGGCCAAAAGTGATGACATGGTATCCCAGTCATACACAAATAGAGAAAATTGAAAAAGGCTCATAATTCTTACACCAGACAACACTAAACAAAGCATTTTCAAAAGAATAACGTGGTTTAAAATATATGTTGTAAATGGGAATATTCCCTTAAATATTCATGCTTTTGGAGGGAAATTTAGAAATCTAATGAGTGTATAGAATGGTAGAAATGCCAAGAAAATAATCAAATAGAGCGGGGGGTTAAAATTTTCTAAAAATTGTTTGAAGAAAAAGGAGAACTGAAAGAAAAACTATTTTCCCAAGAACTCATCGGAGAAACCTGTTACTTTCTTTGAGCCTTCAAATTTAGTCATGTCAAGATGGTTGTAAGTGTACTTCCATTAACAAGCACTGAGACTGTAGATCTACTTTCCCTTTCTGATAAATTTGATGAGCCTTTAACTAATTGTGTTAATCATGAGCATTATTGTATCTTCCATCAAGATGATATACTATAAAATAGTTATTCATGCTCCCATTGCAATCTTATTTTAGAGATCCTTTAAGTCACACAGAACTTTATCATTCTGGTAGCATTTTGGAAATTGCAATTGCACTGTTGAGAAGAGATTTCATTTCATTTGTGTAATAAATTTTTTTAAAATCACTATGTCTCCACTTTGTTAAATGTTTCTTGTAAGTTCTTTGAGTGTATCTTAGGTGTGATAAATTGTGAATCTCTGATGTTTTATTAAGTCTTCAGACATGATATTTTGTTGTTTGAATCCTTAAAGATTGTGTGAAACTGTGCACTCTTGGGCTTCCATGAGTGTACATATTTTGGTTGAAGGATCATTGTGAGCTATTTGAGGTATGTTTGTCTTGCACTTGGTAGATCTCCCACCAAATAAGATGCATCCAAAACTAACTAATACTACTAGAATTACCCATACTTTCCTTATTAAATCCAAAAATATGTTAAAGCAAGTTCGTTCCTTATTGTCTTTAGTAGTATGAGATTTGTTTAGAAAATGTTTGCACTTTTCAGAAGTGGCAACTTGTGAGATTTAGCCTTTGCTAAATTTGTTGGTATCTAGATTTAATCTCCTTCACAACTTGAACAACATCATGAATCTGCACAAGACACTCAAGGATAGATAGATGTTTTGTATGTCATTTATAGCCGGGGATCACACCTATCTGCTTGTTTGCATTCAAGAATTGAGGGAGTGGATAGCACCTTCATAAGGGTTTTGATCTAACCCTCACTATTTTAGGTTGTGCCTATCAACCAAGGTAAGAGAACCTATATTGCAGCCCCTATATGGTAAGGAGATGAAGATATCCTTGTGTTTTGTATATGATGTGGAGGAGGCTTTGTGAAAACATGATCAAATATCCATTATCCAAACTCAAAGGAGATGTCACTACTAAATGATGGAAATGTTCTCAAAACAAAGCTAGAGCTGCTAAAGACATGATAAAACCCTGATCAATTTTGTGCATCTTTGTGAAAGGATTGAATTCTTTTGTGGACACATAATGCAGATGCAGGGGTATTGTAGGTAGGATGAGTTAGTTTAAAATGAAATTCTGATGAGAGATATTGGGACAAGAGTAGTTAGGAGTCATCACCTTCTTTGGGAAACCTTGCAAAATAATTACAACACCTAAACAACAGAGATATTTCAATGAATTTGAAGTGCTCTTTCAACCAGGATGTGTGCACATATGGATGCCCAAATCTGCACTATTCCATACAAACTTTGATAGCCTACCACAAAGGATTGAAGAAAAATATCAATAAAGCATTCAGAACCCCTTGGTAGATCATGTCCTAAGGTACACCCAAAGGTTTATAAACACCCTCAATTTACAAGGAAGGTAAGATGAATTTAAATCTGTTTATCTCCCACTCAAATGAATGCTCTTTTGAATGGAAGATTGCAGATGCCTTCAAACCCTCTACAAGAAATGAGACCATGTATGACCAATAAAGATCCCAAACACAAGATTGCAACATGAGCATGAAACACAAATTGAAAACATACTGAAATACAAGTGCATGCAAGCTTTGCCAAGAGATAAAACCAGTTAATCCAAGAATTTGATCAAATATATCAGCAAGGGAATGTTATTTAGACAATCTCAAAGTTTTATGGCTTTATAGTTGAGACCAACTCAAAATGATGAACATTTGATGCAAACTGGAATCAAAATGGCTCTCAGGTAGTTTCTCAAAAAGGAAATGGACTTCTTCCAGTTTTTTCCTATGAAATTTCTTCTCTCTTTCTCCAAAATTCTCAACAGACCCCCAAAAATTTTTCCAAACTACATCATATACCCTATGCCAACTTGGATCCTTGCATCCCAAGCAAAGAATATGCCAAAGGGATCAAATTTGTTACAAAACCCTATCCATTTGATGAAAAATGATATAAAACTGTGAAACAGCTCGCCAAATGCCAGAGATGCACAAATATTTTAAAATATTACATGAACTCAGATCCTTATCCATCCCAGGGTCATGTTTTTGGCATTCCACCATGCCAGCATGCATTTGCAATCATTTTTCACCTTTTTCCCTCATCATTTTTAACTCTGCAACTTTTCATTTTTACCTTTCACGTGTTTTTCACGGGCTGAGAAAAATATCTCACGAAAAACACTATAGGGCACTGAATCAGCTCAAATAAATGATGCCATTGTGTTCAGAAGGCTGAAGGGATGCAGATTCATATAAAATTTCATGTGTTTTGGTGCAAAAATGACGATTCCACACTTCTTGGAGCTCCAATGGCGCCCAAAAAATGAAAATGCACAGCTGCCGTTGATTAAAATCAACTTTAAATGCCAGCCTTCCACGTGGCAGATCCAAATCCTCTTCAACCAAAATTACCTTTTGTCCTTTACACAAGGTGGGACACATGTCCAAACATGATTGGGTGGAGCCCCCAATCTTTAAAAAATGCATTTTGAACCCTTTTCTGCCCTTTGGAAAATTTTTGAAAATTTTCCCCACGAGCCCCTGGACATGCCACGTCTCCTTCTATGGGCCTTCACCAAAACCGTGGGAAAATTTGAGTCATTTCATCACTTTTTTGAGAAAAGGAAAATTTTCTCAACATGCCTCGCGCCCTCGAATACCCTCTGTTTCTCTACCACGTCTTAATCTCCCATTGGAGGTAGAGCCAACTCATCAAATTTGCCTTCATTCCTCCACAAGCATCAAAACTCCATGCGGGTCTGACCTCTATCCTTTTGACATTTGAAACATGCCACATTGTCACCTGTGGATTAGTTACCTTTTGGGAAAAACTTCCAATATTTTCCACGGGTTCATTGCTTCCTTTGAAAATTTTCACCAAAATTGGAACATTTTCCATCTTTCCTCCACGCTCTGAATTTCCATCAAATGTTGGACACATGTCCGTTGTTTATTTGGCATGGGCCTATTCTTCATTTTTTACCTTGTATACATAGAGGCGAAAATTCACAAACTTATCCTTCAGCCCCGTTATCCATTTTTCCTCTTGGACACATGTCCATCCCTTATTTGGTTGTGGGCCTTTGGGAAAAATTTTAATTTTAGCATTTTGAAATTAAAACTTCAAATTCTATAGAACTTCCACCCCTCCATTTCATCTCTATGCATATGTGTCACACTATGATTTGTGTGGAGATCTGGCTCAAAATGTTACTTTGAAATTTTGCCTCCAAAGGGAAAAATTCAAAAAACACGCATCACCCCACTTTTCCTTTGCTCCCAAATCCCCTGACCTCTAGCCAAAATTTTCCAACGTTTTGTCAAAGTTTCCTTTCATCCACCTGTCACCCATTTGATCTTGGACACGTGTCCCTTGCCATTGGCTGTGGGCCTTCAGGAAAAATTTTTCCTTTTGCATTTTGAAACCAAAAACTTTCAAATTCTTCTAAGTTCCCACTATTCTGGTCGATCTGCCTGGACACGTGTCACCTTTCCAATGGTTGCGGGCTCGCGGGCCAAATTTTTCCCCTGACACCTTGAGCCAAAAAACACCAAAATTTTCCAAGTCCTTGACCATCTGTCTGGCCCTCCTAGACACGTGTCATCATGCCATTCGCTGCAGGCCTTCGGGAAAAATTTGATTTTGAGAAATTTTCAAAAAATGGAAGGAAAAATTTTTTAAGTGACCTCCGCCACTCCTGCTCCATCCTCGACCAATCGAATCATGCCATGTAGGGACACTTAGCAAATGTGGGGCCACAGAGAAAATTCTCCCTTCACCAAAAATTGAAAATTTGACAAGTTATAACATTTTTCCGACCGCACTCTGGCCAATGAGAGCCTGCCATGTCAGCATAGAATTTACAATGATAAATTTGACGGCCCGAGAGCATGTAAAAAATGTGAAAAATTTAGGGAATGCCCTAGAAACTATTTTTTTTGACAGGGAAGGTGGAATTCTTCATTTTAAACCAATTGAATCATCTCTTGACATCATTTGCGACCTTGGGATTGGGGAAACACTTGCACAAATTCAGGATTTGATCAATTTTGAGCTCTTTCATGATTTGGCAAAGGAGAAAATGGTACAGCCCTGTGAAAATGAATAAATCAGGGCACAAATGGGGGGGGGGGAACTTGGATTTTACTTCAATTTAGGGAAGAATAACAACAATGAGGGCATTTGAAAGCATCCAACTAAAAAAAATGAGTTACAAATCACCAGCTCGAGCCAATAAAACATTTTTGAGCAAAAGTGAAGCATGGAAAATCAGAGCAAAGTGTGCAAACCCATAAATTGCACCAACATTGGCTCTTTCCTGGGGATGGGCACTCCCAGTGAGTGCCACAAGAACAAGACGTAGACCAAGTGCCAAAAATCCATTGGGCAAGGAGTCAAAACATGCAGAGCAGCCCTAAAAACTAGAATTTCCACCAAAAACAGACCGAGAAAACCACACCAACAATGGTTGCCAAGGACAAAAGGGAAAACCACAAGCCAACAACAGCAAAAACAAGGAAAAGACAAAACAACAACAAGGGCTATACAAAATGTACAACTTGTGCATACCTCCTTTGGGGATTTAATCCAAAAAGTGTTTTAAATGTCTACCATTAACAGGAAGCTCCAACAAATCCCCATCCAAATCCTTGAGAAAAAATGTATTTTCTCCAATCCTGATATCAATGGCATAAGGGCCCATCCATAGAGCATCAAATTTTCCATGCTTGCCCTTGTCTTCATGCCTACTATCCCACAGAAAAACCAGATCTCCAACACTGAAAGCTCTAGGGGTGACCTTCTTATCAAACAACTTCTTCAATTTCTCCCTAAACCTGACATGCCTTTGATGAGAAGCTCTCCTTTCTTCATCCAACTCAATGATCTGATTGATTCTTGATTCATATGGGCCATGTTCTTGATCTTCCAACTACTGGGAAAACTGAAAAGTGGATAATTGCAGGTGTAATGGCAGCAAAGCCTGAGTTCCATACACCAGTTCAAATGGGCTTTTACCAGTTGCTCTTTTTGGAGTTATCCTATCAGCCCAAACTACAAATTTCAACTGTTCTCCCCACTTCTTCTTGTTGATTTCCAAGGTTCTTCTAATGATCTTGAGCAAGTTTTTGTTACTTGATTCAGCTTGCCCATTCCCTTGTGGGTTGTAGTTTGAAGAATAGGTCAGATTTATCCCATATTCATTGCACATTGCCATCAAAGGCTTGGCTCTAAAACACATAGCATTATCAGACACAATCTTAACTAGAACCCCAAATCTGCATATGATATGATTCAGTAAGAAATCTATTACCACTTGGTGTGTTGCCTTTCTAGATGGAATTGCCTCAACCCATTTTGTAAAATAATCAGTTGCTACAAGGATCCATTTATAACCAGCACTAGAAGGATCTGAAATCTCACCAATAAAATCCATTCCCCATTGTTTGAAAGGAGCTTCAACTGATACAGGCTGCAAAGGAAGGGAGCCTGAAGCTCTCAATCTTCCTGAAAAATGTTGGCAACTATCACACCTTCTAACCAACCGATTTGCATCCTTGAAAACAATTGGCCACCAATAACCAGCTCTTAAAATCTTATGTGTTGTCACTCTCCCAGCAAAATTTCCTCCACAAACTCCCCCATGGAAATCAGCAATCAAATTGGGAGCTTCATCTTCAGTTATGCATTTCAAGAGGACACCTTCAGGGTTCTTCCAAGCCAGCCCAAGGTCTGTTATGACATATTTCTGAGAAGCCAGCTTGAGGGCTCTTTTCTGATTTTTATTTAAGTGACTGGGACAGCATAAGTGCTTGAGGTAATAGACCACATCCTTGTACCACTCAGAAATCATCAATTTTTCAAGGAGATCTTCCCTTTCTTCCCTAGCTGATTCACTTCTACATTCTGCAAATTACTCTCAGCCATGAGTTTGGCAAGACCTAAACCTCTTACTAGTTTTGTTGTTTGGATATCCATATCATACTCTTGTAATTTGTTAACCCATCTACATCTCTTGCTTGATATCTCCATGTCAGATAAGATGTCTTTAACCATGGTGTGGGGAACATAAGCAACAACCTTTGAACTCAAAATGTAGGGCCTGAAAATCTTTGTTGCTTTTACTAATGCAAATGCTTGTTTCTCCATAATTGTGTACCTCAATTCAGCTACTTGTAAAGCCTTGCTAAAGAAATCAATAGGCCTCTTAGCTCCATTTTCATCCTTTTGTAGCAAAACTGAAGCAATAGTAAATTCAGATGCAAAAGAGAAGATTTGGAAAGGCATCTTATAGTTTGGAGCTGCCAAAACAGGTGCATGCTTGAGTGCATCCTTTATTCCTTCAAAATCTTGGATGGCAGCCTCCTCCCACTTAATAACTTGATCCTTTCTTAGCATGCTTGTGATTGGAAGAGTCAACTCAGAAAAATTGGAGACAAACCTTCTAATGAAATTGATTTGGCCAAAGAAAGATTGAATACCCTTCTTGGTTCTTGGCACAGGCACCTTGCTGATTGCTTCCACTCTCTTAGGATCTATCATAACACCTTCTTTGGACACAATATGCCCCAATAGCTTGGATTTTGGCACACCAAAATGACACTTCTTTGGATTAAGTGAAATTCCATACTCCCTACATCTGATCAACATCTTCTCTAGGTGTTGCAAATGGTCTGCTCGCTATCTTGAAAAAATAGTCACATCATCTTGGTAAACTACAATAAACTCATTGATATAACCACAAAAGGAAACATCCATTTCCCTCTTGAAAAGTAGCACCAACATTCATCAATCCAAAAGGCATCCTTACAAAAACATAAGTCCCCCAAGGAGTAGTGAAGGTTGTCTTAAGTCTTTCTGATTCTTTAACAACTACTTGATTGTATCCGGAGAAACCATCCAAAGTAGAAAGCATTTCTGACCCTGTCACAAGCTGCAACATATTCTCCATGTTTGGCAAAGGATAGTTGTCCTTCATAGATGCTTTGTTTAGATTCCTAAAATCCACACAAAGTCTGATATCTCCGTTCTTCTTTCTAACTGGCACAAGGTTGGCAACCCAAGAAGAGTATCTAGTAGGCTGAATGATGCCACCATCTCTCAATTTCTTCAACTCTTCTTGCATTTTCATGGAAATTAGTGGGTTAATAGGCCTTTGTTTTTGTCTAAATGGCTTAGTCTTGGCCTCAAGGGGAATCTCATGCTGAAATAAATCTTCTCTATATGCCTTCAGCTCTGAATAAGACCAAGCAAGGAAGTCTTGATATTTCTTTAAAAGTTGGGCATAGGACTATTTTTCTTCTTTGCTGAGATGACTGCCCAACCAGATCTTCCTTGGTTTTTCTTTAGTTCCCAAGTTATGCTCTTCCACATCCCTTGAAGCAGACATCTTTCTATTAATGATGTAATCAACATTGCTAAAATTGGATTCAAGTGCAACAAGACCTTTGGGAATGGTATTTGTCTTCAATTGTATAATATCCTTGTCAAACAAAGTTTCTCTACCTTCATTCATGCACACCATTGGTTCCCAATCAATATTATAACCAGAAAAATCTCCTTGGCATTGTAAGAATCTCAACACTTGTGCATCATCATCAAAAATCTGCCAATGTTTCACATTATCCGGGACAGCTGGCCTTGTTAGCACTTCAACATCATATTCACAAAAAGGTGAAACAGTGCAATTATCAAATTTAGAACCAAGGACAGCCATCTTATCAGCAACAACATTAAGACTTCTATCATGGTAAACAATGTTAAAGGAATCAAACATTTCAATCAAGTCCCAAACAACATGCTTATATTGTCTCATACGCTGATTTTTTGTAGCATACAACTTTCTTACTTGCTTGACAACCAGCTCTGAATCTCCTTTGGCAACAATATCCTTTACTCCATACTTCCATGCAATCCTTAATCCCAATAATAATGCCTCATACTCAGCAATGTTGTTAGTACATTCAAAATTGAGCTTGAAGGAAAAAGGAAACTCTTCTAAACTAGGGGAAACCAACACTAAACCAGCACCATTTCCAACTTTGGAGCAAGCTCCATCAAATAGTAATGTCCATGGAGATCCTACCATACCAAGGCACTCTGATTTGTCCATCTATTCTCTTTTCCATCAGTAAAACCAATGAAATTGTCAACATCTACATCAGCAAACAACACTTCATAAGAAGCATTGTCGGGATCTTCAATCAAGTGTAACATCTTCTTTTCACCATAGAGTTTGACAAGGCTTCCCTCAATGGGAATGGTGGCATAGGACATGTCCATTTGAACACTACCACCAACACTTGCAGCCCACTTTCTTGACAAAAGCATACCCCATTTGGCAGGGCAGTCAACAATTACAACATCAAGTTTTAAATTCTTACCCGGATAGGCTGCAAGTTGCACTACTAAACCCTTCACACATCCAACAAGCAGAACTTCCCTTGAATCCATGGTTGTACACTTTCCATATGCTACTATCACCTTGATATCCAACTCATTCATAACTTCTAGAGGCATAACATTACATGATGCACCGGAATCAAACATGCAATTGTGAAGCAACCTACCTTTTATGAGAAAAGTTGTGAAGAATGGATCAACATTCAATTGGGAATCAACCAAGGATGTCCTCAAATACACTTCAGGTGCCTCTCCAAGATATTCCATTGGTGGTGGTGTTTCAGGGCTAGTAACGCTTTGAAGAGGACTCTCAACAACATTTACATTTCTGTTTGGTATACTCTTTTCTTCTTTCAATCCCAAGTATTCAAAAGCTCTTTTCTTGTGTTCAGGAATTCTAAGCAATTCAATAATGGGAACACTCACTTTAATTTGGCTCAATTACCTGGGCTATATCATATGGAACATTCTTTGGCAAAACAGCATTGGAAGGGAAACAAGAAGGTTCATCAGATGGAGAAGTATTCTTGGCAGCCTGGGCATGGAGAGGATTGATATTTTTGCATGGGATAGCAGGGTTCTTAGCAACTGTTTCCCTTCTAGGATTATCTTTGGGAATGCTTGTGAGCAAGGGTGTCTTTGGCTTGGCTTGAGGACCAACTCCTCTAACAACTTTACTTCTAGTATTGTACTCCTTTTCTTGACCAACCACAACATTCATTAACAATTGTCTATCTTCCTTCGAAGGAATACCACCATCATACTTCTTGATCATTAAAGCCCTTAGGTATTCAAAGTCATTATTAGGAATTTCAAAGGCCTGAACTACATCTACATCATGAGTTTGAGGAAGAGAAAGAAATGGTACCCTCTTTATGCAATCCCAAAAGGTTGCAGCAGTCCTTGCACTTATCACATCTGTTGATGTTGCTGCTTACTGTGAGCCTGAAGAGCTGCCCATCATACAAATGTCATCATCCATTTCATTCTCATTATCATCATCAATATCTTTCTGGTCCATTTCACATGGCGGATGAGGAAGAAAAAATCTGTCACGCCAATCCATATTGGTAACTTCTTGAACAACAACAAATCTTGCAGTTAGAGGGTTAGGAACCACTCTATTTTCACGTGCTTGGGGTTGTCTATTTGCAGATCCAATAAGCCCTTTACCTCTATCATCTTGTCTTTGATCACCCCTAGGATGATTGTTGAATCTATCACGGTTTTGAATTCTTTGTTGTCCTTGTGAACTTTTCCCAATTCCTTTCTCAGCCCGGGCTAATTTGTAGGAAATTTCTTTGACAGCCCCTGCCAAAGTCTTGACAACATCCTCCAAATCAGCACCCTTGCTAGTTTGAGGCTTCTCAGGGTTTATCAGCTTCACACCATCCCTCTTAAGTGGTTTACCAACAACTTTAATATTATTTTCAATTTGAAGTGCCATGGTGAAAGCTTGCCTCAAGTTTGTAGGATTTTTGTCTCTCAAGTAATAGGCTGCCTTTTTATCAAATGCATCTACATATTTGATCAAGCAAGATTCATCACAAGGCCTCAAAATTACAGGCAACCTTCTCAATGTCTTATTAAACCTTGTATTGAAATCATGAATGGTCTCATTCGGGTTCTTCTTGATGTTCTCAAACTCGGATAGAAGGAACCTTGGATCTGTTTTGTCTCCATATTGTAATCTGAATGCATTACTCATCTCAGTCCATGAATCAATAGAGTTATCAGGTAGAGCTTTATACCAATCTCTTGCATCTTCCTCAAGTGTATGGATAAACAACTTGATATACACATCCTCAAATTCTATTTCAAAGTCTTCCATCATGTTAAAAAAGAGTTTGAGATGCTGATCTCCAGTTATGGCATTGTTACCTTGGAATTTTGGTAACCTATTTCTCACATCCTGTGGGACAGCATTTGGATAACCATCCATTCCTCCAAAATTTATAGGACCAAAGGTGTTTACAACAAATGGAGGTCTAGGTTGAGCCATATTATTTGGTGGGGGTGATCTTGGAGGTGAAACAAGCTGATGAGGAGTAGTAATGGGTCTGATTGGAATAGATGAATGATCTTTAAAATACCAACCCCCAAAAGGCTCTCTCTCTTGATAGACTTTAGCAAACTTAGAAACCACAAGAGCAGATTTAGGAGCATGTTTTTTAAATACACAAGAAGGTCCCTCACCTAATGGAGAATGAAAATCAGCAAGAAGATTGCCTGAATCAGATCTACTTGAAGAGGAATTATAATCTTCAATGACAGGTTGTTCTCCTTCAAATTCAACTATTGGGATTCCTTTCGTTGCAACCAAATCACCAACCACATTCCGCACTTTTCTTCCTTCTAGTTCTGAGCTTCTTGATTCGGTGAGAAACTTCTTAGAAGATTCCTTGATGAAGAGGGATCTCCTTCCCTCAAGTTTGATAGATTTAAACAACAAGTTTCAAATGATAAAAATGTGTTAGACAACTGGTATTTTCAAGATCCCAATAGCATGGAGTCACCACCAAGGATTTTCACCTTAGTTGTGCAAGAAAGCACTAAAAATATTATGTCAAATGCATGCTATACTAAAAACTTGCAGGGATTTACAAATCAGATTTTCTTATTCTTAATTCAAAAAAAAATAGTGCATCCAAATCATATAAACTACTGGTAGGTGAGGAGAGTAGGTTGAGTTTGAAGTCTTTCTTACCCAAAACATCTAGATCTGAAGTATGAAATGATATCTCAAGACTGTAAGAGCTCAAATACTTGATCACACAAATTCTCAAACCTTTCAAGTACTTTAAAACCACTAAGAAATTGCAATAAGTCCTTAGAAACGGCGTTACTTGGGTGTTGGTATCAAGATTTAATCTCCTTCACAACTTGAACAGCATCATGAATCTGCACAAGACACTCAAGGATAGATAGATTTTTTTTATGTTGTTTGTAGCTGGGGTTCACACCTATTTGCTTGTTTGCATTCAACAATTGAGGGAGTGGATAGTACCTTTATAAGGGTTTTGATCTAACCCTCACTATTTTAGGTTGTGCCTAACAAACAAGGTAAGAGAACCTATATTGCAGCCCCTTTATGGTAAGGAGATGAAGATATCCTTGTGTTTTGTATATGATGTGGAGGAGGATTTGTGAAAACATGATCAAATATCCATTATCCAAACTCAAAGAAGTTGTCACTACTAAATGATGGAAATGTTCTCAAAACAAAGCCATAGCTGCTAAAGACATGATAAAACCCTGATCAATTTTGTGCATCTTTGTGAAAGGATTGAATTATTTTGTGGACACACAATGCAGATGCAGGGGGTATTGTAGGTAGGATGAGTTAGTTTAAAGTGAAATTATAATGAGATATATTGGGACAAGAGTAGTTAGGAGTCATCACCTTCTTTAGGAAACCTTGCAAAAGAATTACAACACCTAAACAACAGAGATATTTCAATGAATTTGAAGTGGTCTTTCAAGAAAGATGTGTGCGCATATGGATGCAAAAATCTACACTATTCCATGCAAAATTTGATAGCCTACCACAAAGGCTCGAAGAAAAATATAAATAAAGCATTCAGAACCCCATGAACACCCAAAGGTTTATAAACACCCTCAATTTACAAGGAAGGTAAGATGAATTTAAATCTGTTTATCTCCCCTCAAATAAATGCTCTTCTGAATGGAATATTGTAGATGCCTTCCAACCCTCTACAAGAAATGAGACCATGTATGACCAATAAATATCCCAAACACAATATTGCAACATGAGCATGAAACATAAATTGAAAACATATTGAAATACAAGTGCATGCAAGCTTTGCCAAGAGATGAAACTAGTTAATCCAAGAATTTGATCAAATATATTAGCAAGGGAATGTTATTTATACAATCTCAAAGCTTTTTGATGGCTTTACAGCTGAAACCAACTCAACATGATGAACATTTGATGCAAACTTGAATCAAAATGGCTCTCAGGAAGTTTCTCAAAAAGGAAATGGACTTCTTCCAGTTTTTTCCTGTGAAATTTCTTCTCTCTTTCTCCTAAATTCTCAACAAAACTAAAAAAATTCTTCTAAACTACATCATATACCCTATGCCAACTTGGATCCTTGCATCCCAAGAAAATAATATGCCAAAGGGATCAAATTTGTTACAAAACCCTATCCATTTGATGAAAAATGATACAAAACTGTGAAACAGCTCGCCAAATGCAAGAGATGCACAAATATTTTAAAATATTGCATGAACTTGGATCCTTATCCATCCCAAGGTCACGTGTTTTGCATTCCACCATGCCAGCATGTATTTGCAATCATTTTTCACCTTTTTCCCTCACCATTTTTAACTCTGCAACTTTTCATTTTTACCTTTCACGTGTTTTTCATGGGCTGAGAAAAATATCTCATGAAAAACACTATAGGGCACCAAATCAGCTCAAATAAATGATTCCATTATGTTCAGAAGACAGAAGGGATGCATATTCATATAAAATTTCATGTGTTTTGGTGCAAAAATGAAGATTCCACACTTCTTGGAGCTCCAATGGCACCCAAAAACGAAAATGCATAGCTGTCGTTGATTAAAATCAACTTTGAATGCCAGCCTTCCATGTCGTGGATCCAAATCCTATTTTAAAATGCCAAAATTACCTTTTTTCCTTTGGATAAGTTGCACATGTGTCCAAATACCATTGGACCGAGCCTCCAAATTAAAAAAAAAGTGTTTTGAACCTTTTTTACCCTTGGAAATGTTTTGAAAATTTTCCCCGTGAGCCCCTGGATATGCCACGTGTCCTTCTGTGGGCCTTCACCAAAACCACGGGCCAATTTGATGCATTTCACCACTTTTTTTAGGAAAGGAAAATTTTCTCAACATGCCACGTGCCCTTGAATACCCATTGTTTCTCTACCACGTGTCAATCTCCCATTGGAGGTGGAGCCAACTCATCAAATTTTCCTTCATTCTTCCGTAAGAATCAAAATTCCATGCGGGTCCAACCTCTATCTTTTGACATTTGAAAAATTCCACATTTCACCTATGGATTATTTGCGGGGAAAAAGCTCCAATATTTTCCACGGGTTAATTGCTTCCTTTGAAAATTTTCACCAAAATTGGAACATTTTCCATCTTTCCTCCAGACTCCGAATTTGCATCAAATGTTGGACACACGTCCATTGTTTATTTGGCATGGACCTATTCTTCATTTTTTACCTTGTAAACATAGAGGCAAAAATTCACAAACTTCTCCTTTAGCCTTGTCCTCCATTTTGCCTCTTGGACACATGTCCATCCCTTATTTGTTGTGGGCCTTCGGGAAAACATTTAATTTTATCATTTTGAAATTAAAACTTCAAATTCTTTAGAACTTCCACCCCTCCATTTCATCTCTATCCATATGTGTCACACTATGATTTGTGTGGAGATCTGGCTCAAAATGTTACTTTGAAATTTTTCCTCCAAAGACAAAAATTAAAAAAACACGCATCACCCCGCTTTTCCTTTACTCCCACAGACACGTGTCACCCTTTCATTGGGCACAGGCCCTCGGGAAAATATTTTCCTTTTGCATTTTGAAACAAAAAACTTTCAAATTCTTCTAAGTTCCCACTATTCCGGTCGATCTGCCTGAACACGTGTCACCTTTCTAGTGGTTGCGAGCTTGCGGGCCAATTTTTTCCCCTGACACCCCGAGCTAAAAAACACCAAAATTTTCCAAGTCCTTGACCATCTGCCTAGCCCTCCTGGACATGTGTCATCATACAATTCTGACAAGTTCTCCCTTCTCCAAAAATTTAAAATTTGACAAGTTATAACATTCTTCTGACCGCACCCGGCCAATGAAATCCTACCATGTTAGCATAGAATTTACAATGATAAATTTGACATCCTGAGAGCACATCAAAAATATGAAAAAATTAGGGAATGCCTTAGAAACCAATTCTTTTGATAGGGAAGGTAGAATTATTCATTTTAAACCAACTGAATCATCTCTTGACATCATTTGCGACCTTGGGATTGGGGAAACACTTACACAAATTCTGGATGTGATCAATTTCAAGCTCTTTCATGATTTGGCAAAGGAGAAAATGGTACAGCCCATGAAAATGAATGAATCAGGGAACAAATGGGGGGGGGACTTGGATTTTACTACAATTTAGGGTAGAATAACAATAATGAGGGAATTTGAAAGCATCCAACTAAAAATAATGAGTTGCAAATCACCAGCTCGAGCCAATAAAATGCTTTTGAGCAAAAGTGAAGCATGGAAAATCATAGAAAAGTGTGCAAACCTAGAAATTGCACATACAGAATTGACCATGGATTCCTAGAGTTTTTTTTAAATTACTCTAAAAAAGAGATCCAAATATTGTTGGTACATCCATCCCACTCACAATTATAGACTACATAACAGGGTTTTTTACCCTGGCTAAAGGTAGAGCCTAAAGTAGGAGGGTAGGTCATACCTTCAGCACAGTTCTACCTAAATCCTCTGAGCTTAATTGATAAAGAGATGATGAGATCCTTCCCCAGCTAAAAAATGACATATATCTAGATCTATCATCCTCTAGGCATCCTTCTCATCCTATTGATGTTGCTCGGCTACAAAGGGAGGATCGATTTGGGTACCAACACACTTAATATAACTCAATGGACTATCACAACGTAGTCATAGATTGGACCCTAAAATATTGGCCAAGTACAAAGAGGTGTGCTCATAGGACCTATGAGAATAATGAAACTAAGGGGAAAGTGTGTAGGAAAAAGGGGTTTAATAACGGTTTAGGAGAAAACGGGGTGCACTTAGGAGGCAAAACACGAGTTTAAAAGACTTAGGCATATTTGACATCATGGAGTCATTTGAGGAAAAATGTAAGGACCTGACTAGGCATGATAAGTGGATAAGGTGCAAGCTTGAAGCCTTGGAGGTCAAGAAAATTATATTCCACGTAGGGGATATTCCTAGAAGACATCATTACAGAGAGTGTAGGGTTTGATAATGGATAAGCATTCACCTACGGATGACCACATTGACAAATGGCATGTGATCTGTGCTTGGAGAAGGCATGTTGGTGGCTACTGATCTTATTTAAATGAATGTTTGGGCTAAAGACAGGCATAGAAAATAGATATATTAATAGAGAGGAGAAGATATACAAATACATGGAGAGATAGATAGAGATATAAATCCATAAAGTAACGAAGTGCTGCAGTAATGCTAGGGTTTAGAGTTTTAGTGTTAGAGGGTTGTAAGGGATGCCATAAGCATATGTATGGCACTGGAATCTGTAACAAGGTTTAGCATGGAAAAATTATAGTTAGGATCTCATATCAAAAAGGTTTGGGGGATGATTCTCTGTCATTTAATAAGTATGGTCTGAGATGACCCTTTCGACAGTAATGTGGCTACCAGAAATCTTTTAAATCAATATATATGTGGGTTTGTTCTGTATAACTTGTTTATGGGTGTAAAACCCTGTGTTATATGACTTATAATGGCTTAGATCTAGTTTATTATACTTTTTTACAATTTTATTTAGCTTCTTTGATGCATTAATGTGTAGATCTGTTAGTTGCATCTTCTACATTTTTAAGTAAGTGAATGTACTTCTACTTCTGCAAATAATATTCCATTAATAACAGAACCTTCTCACAAATCTCACATAAAAGAGGGGCTCAGCACCCATACATGCCTCAGGTGAGCACCCAACACCCACTAGGTGATAGGTTGGTGCATTTGGGGTTAGAAAGAAGTACTAAGGGTAAGTAAATGACTACATCTTGGCAACAGAACAAATATGTAGTCATTTACTTACCCTTAATGCTTATTTCTAACCTCAAGCGTGTTATCATATCACCTAGCAAGAATTGGGTGCTCACCTGAGGCACACTTAGGTGTCAATCCTCTCTTTTATATGAGATTTGAGAGAAGTTTCCTCTATTAATTTAATATTATTTGCAGAAACAGAAGTATATTCACTTATTTGAAAAGCTAGAAGATTCAACTAATAGATCTATACATTAATGCATGGTGAAAGCTAAATAACATTGTAAGAAGTATAATAAACTACATTTGAACCATGATAAGTCATATAACATGAGGGTTTATACCCATAAAAAAATTATATTCACAGAAGTATATTATTTGCAGAAACAGAAGTATATTCACTTATTGGAAAAGCTAGAAGATTCAACTAATAAATCTATATATTAATGCATGGTGAAAGCTAAATAACATTGTAAGAAGTATAATAAACTACATTTGAGCCATGATAAGTCATATAACATGAGGGTTTATACCCATAAAAAAATTATACATAATGAACCCATATATATATATATATATATATATATATATATATATATATTCATTTACAATAGTTCTTGTAGCCACATTACAGTCAAAAGGGTCATCTCAGACCATACATATTAAATGAAAGAGACTCATCCCCTACAAACTTTTTGATATGAGATCCTAACTATACATTTTTCATGCTAACCCTTGTTACAGATCCCAGTGCCCATACATATGCTTATGGCATCCCTTACAACCCTCTAGCACTAAGTACTCTAAACACTAACATTACTGCAGCACTTTGTTACTCTATGGATTTATGTCTTTGTATATCTCTCCATGTCTATTTATATATTCTCCTCTCTATTCATCTATCTCTCATCTACATCCATCTCTGGCCCAAGCATTCCTTTATTTAAGATCAATACCCATTGTCATGCCTTTTCTAAGCATAGATTACGTGCCAAGTGTCAATGTGGTCCTTCATAGGTGAATGTTTATCCCTTTGCAAACCCTCCACTCTCTGTAATGATGTCTTCTAGGAATATTTCTTTCATGGAATATCATTTTCTTGACCTCTAAGGCTCCACACTGGCACCTTATCCACTTATCATTCCCATTTGGGTCCTCACATTTTCCTCATGTGACTCTATGATGCCAAATATGGATAAGTCCTTTAACCTTGTGTCCTTGCTCCCATGCTCACCTTGGTTTCTCATAAACCCTTATTAAACCCATTTTTTATGTGCACTTTCCCGTAAGTACCCTTCTTCTCACTAGTCATGTGCACTTTCCCTTGAGCTCCCTTCTTCTCACAGGCCTTGCATATGTGCACCTCTTCGTACCTAGCCAATATTTTAGGGTCCAACATCACCCCATAATACACATGGTCTCCATCCTTGGAAACATATTACTTCTTCAAATAATAAATAATAGTGGAACTAGGACAATCTAAATAAAGAATGAAAGAATTAAATAATCTACTACTGTAGGAGGAGTGGGAATTCCTTCTTCACAGTTGCCTCAATATTTTCCCAGGAATCTACCTCACCCTGTGCCTACTGAAGTAGGTCACCTACTAGAGCACTCACTTCCTCAAAAATTAATTCATTTCTCTTAGCATTCAGTGTATCTATAATGCCTTCTAGTTGTTTGATAAGATCATCCATCATTTCCATTGTATGAGTGACCTAAGGATATAGCTCTTTAAGTCGATTCTTAATCAAACCCTGTAAGGTTTTGATTTATTCTAAATTTTTCTCAACCTCGTCTAGGATCTTATCATGCTCCACCCTGTTTCCTTTTTTATTTTCTTGAAATTGCTTTAGATCTACCTCATGCGTAGTAACTAATATGCTCACTACTCTGACTTTGTCAGTGTAATTTTCATTTACATCCTCATCCATTTATGCGGTGATCTTTAAAGTGGAAAGGAGCGTGGAATACCGAGAAAAAAAAATAATATGTAGTCATTTACTTACCCTTAATACTTCTTTCTAACCCCAAGCACACCGGCCTATCACCCAGTGGGTACTTGACGCTCACTCGAAGTATGTGCGGGTGTCGAGCCCCTCTTTTATGTGAGCTTTGTGTACCCATAAATTTCCCAAATATCACTCTAGACAATATACTTCTAAACATAGGAAATGATTATGTAGACATATATGTGCCAAATGAAAATTTATACCTCCTAGGTGTTGATCGGTTACTTCCACCAATACCAACTGGGTTAGTAATACTTATCTATGGATTTGGAAAACTAAGCACTAGGGGTTAGTCACCAAGTGGATTCAAATACATGTCAATGGCTCTCCTTTATCTAAGTGATGAGCTCTCGTAAGAATTTGAAGGGGTCTTTCTCCCACACTTGCCAAGATGGGGTAGCATAAATTGCTCAGGCTCTATATCCTCCACTTGAACCGTGATTCCTTCCTATAACATTTTCCTCCATAAATCCATTTCTTTTACAACTCCATGTTATTTTTCTAACTCCATTTCATGTGCTTCATTATATTTTATTCATCTCTCTTCCCTCTCCTTTTCAGCCACAAGGTCTACCATCCTCCTCCACTCTAGCTTCCTCACCCAATGCTCAAAAGAAGTTTACCCAACCATAGGAAATGCTTCCAAACTTAGTGTAATGATCAGGATCTTTATATATAAATGGATAAGATGAAAGAAAAATCCTCTTCTCTCCCTCAAGAACTCAAACTCAGTAATCTTTGGACATGAATACGTATAAAATCATGTACTCTAAGGTGTAACTCATCAACACTCTACTCCACCAATGATCAACAACACATGTCAAAGTCAGATCAGCATCATGCACTATTTTATACTCATCTTGGGTCCATACACGAGGTCTATAGTACCATCTTGATCTAGATGCATACACCAAGAGCCATTTGTAGAACATTACTATAAAACAACAAAAGAAGGTCTCATATAGCTCATGATACATATGTTCTTCTACCCATTTACATGCATAAAAATTAGGTCTAATACTAAATCTCTGAGAAAAAACATCCTTGTGATTTTAAGCCATGCTTTGACACTATCCAAGGTTAAGTTCTCTATCATCACACACCATTCTCACAACATATTTGAAAAGAGGTCTTGGGAATGGAACCAAGATGTAGTCATTTAATTACCCTTAATAATTCTTTCTAAACCCAAGCGCATCGGCCTATCACCCAACATGTTTTGGGTTCTCACCTAAAGCACGTGCAGGTTCCGAACCCCTCTTTTATGTGATATTTATGAGAAGGTTTTTCCATTAATGAAAGATTATTTGTACAAGAAAAAGTACATTCACTTACTTAAAAAGGTAGAAGATGCAACTAACAAATCTACACATTAATGAATCATAGAAGCTAAATAACAGTGTAAGAAGTATAATAGACTCGATATGAGCCATGACAAGTCATATAACATGAGGGTTTACACCCATAAACAAGTTATACAGAACAAACCCATATCTATATTTATTTGAAAGAGTTATGGTAGCCACGTTATAGTCAAAAGGGTCATCTCAGACCATACATATTAAATGACAGAGACTCGTCCCCTAAAAACCTTTCTGATATGAGATCCTAACTATAATTTTTCCATACTAACCCTTGTTATAGATCTCAGATCCCATATATATGCTTATGGCATCATTTACAACCCTCT
The DNA here is from genome assembly GCA_019776745.2 of Taxus chinensis. NCBI lineage: Eukaryota > Viridiplantae > Streptophyta > Pinopsida > Cupressales > Taxaceae > Taxus > Taxus chinensis. The sequence goes on from CM034157.1 coordinate 358,487,233, forward strand.
AGCACTAAGTCCTATAAACCCTAGCATTACTGCAACACTTCGTTACTCTATTGATTTTTGTCTGTGTCTATCTCTCCATGTTTGTGTATATCTTCCCCTCTCTATTCATCTATCTCTAGTCTATTTATATCTCTAGCTCAATCATTCCTTTATATAAGATCATTACCCACTGATATGCCTTCTCCAAAAGTAGATCATGTGCCAAGTGTCAATGCAGTCCTCTATAGGTGAATGTTTATCCCTTTGCAAACCCTCCACTCTTTATAATGATGTCTTTTAGGAATATTCCCTACATGGAATATCATTTTCTTGACCTCCAAGGCTCTAGGATGGCATGTTATCCACTTATCATTCCCAGTTTGGTCCTCACGTTTTTCCTTAAGTGACTCCATGATAACAAATACAGCTAAATCCTTTAAACCTATGTTCTGCCTCATGTGCATGCCATGGTTTCTTCTAAGCCCTTCTTAAACCCTTTTTCATACACACTTTCCCCCAAGTTCCCTTCTTCTCACAGGTCCTGTGTACTTTCCCCTAAGTTCCCTTCATCTCAAAGGTCCTATGCACGTGCCTCTTGGTCCTGGATGGTCCCGACAATGAAACCAAGTTGTAGTCATTTACTTACCCTTAATACTTCTTTCTAACAACAAGCATGTTGTCCTATCACCTAGTGGACATAGGGTGCTCATGCAAGGCACGCATGAGCATCGAGCCTCTCTTTTATGTAATCTTAGTGAGAAGGTTCCGTTATTAATGGAATATTATTTGTAGAAGCAAAAGTACATTCACTTGCTTAAAAAGGTAGAAGATACAACTAATAGATCTACACATTAATGCATCACAAAAGATAAATAACATTTTAAGAAGTATTATAAAATAGATTTGAGCCATAATAAGTCATATAAAATGAGGTTTTACACCCATAAACAAGTTATACAAAATGAACCCATATATATATATATATATATATATATATATATTGATTTAAAAGAGTTCTGATGGCCACATTACTGTCAAAAGGGTCATCTCAGAACATACATATTAAATGTTACAGACTCATCCCCTACAAACCTTTCTGATATGAGATCCTAAATATACTTTTTCCATGCTAACCCTTGTTACAGATCCCAAGACAAAGGGGTTTAAGAAGGGTTTAAGAGAAAACAGGGAATGCGTGGGAGGCATAACATTGGATTAAAGGACTTAGCCATATTTGGCATCATGGAGTCACTTGAGTAAAAATGTGAGGACCCAAATGAGCATGAAAAGTGGATAAGGTTCCATCCTGGAACCTTGGATGTAAAGAAGATGATATTCCACATAGGGAATATTCCTATAAGACATCATTCCAGAGAGTGGAGGATTTTCAAAGGGATAAGCATTCACCTATGGAGGACCACATCGACACTTGGCATGTGATATTCCAAGATCTATGCTTGGAGAAGGCATGGTGGTGGGTACTGATCTTATATAAAGGAATTCTCGAGCTACAAATAGACACAGATGAGAGATAGATGAACAGAGAGTAGTAGATATACACAGACATGGAGAGATAGAAAAAGACATAAATCCATAGAGTAATGAAGTGTTACAGTAGTGCTAGGGTCTAGATTCCTTAGTGATAGAGGGTTGGAAGGGATGTCATAAGCATATGCATGGGCACTGGGATCTGTAACAGGTGTTAGCATGGAAAACGTATAGTTAGGATATCATATCAAAAAGTTTTGTATGGGATGAGTCTATGTCGTTTAATATATGTGGTCTAAGATGACCCTTTTGACTGTAATGTGGCTTCCAGAACTCTTTTAAATCAATATATATATGTGTGTGTGTGTGTGTGTGTGTGTGTGTGTGTGTGTGTGTGTGTGTGTGTGTGTGTGTGTGTTTTATGTATAACTTGTTTATGGGAATAAACCCTCATTTTCTATGACTTATCATGGCTCAAATCTGGTTTATTATACTTATTACATTTTTTATTTACCATGTGTGATGCATTAATGTTTAGATTTGTTGCTTGCATCTTCTACCATTTTAAGTAAGTGAATGTACTTCTGCTTCTCCAAATAATCTTCCATTAATGGCGGAACCTTCTCACAAAGCTCACATAAAATATGGGCTTGGCACCCGCAAATGCCTCAGGTGAGCATCCAGTGCCCACTAGGTGATAGGTTGTTACACTTAGGGTTAGAAATAAGTATTAAGGGTAACTAAATGAATACATATTTGTTCTATTCTACAAGCACATACCACGTGCCAAGTGTCAATTTGGTTCTCCATAGGTGAATGCTTACCCCTTTACAAACCCTCCACTCTCTATAATGATTTCTTCTAGGAATATTCCCTACATGAAATATCATTTTCTTGACCTCCAAGTCTCTCGGCTAGCACCTTATCCACTTATCACACCCAATCAAGTCCTCAAGTGTTTTCTCAAGTGACTCGATGATGAAAAATATGGCTAAGTCTTTTAAACACGTTTTTTGCCTCCTGTGTGCACCTTGGTTTATCTTAAACCCCTTTTTCATGCATGTTTTTCCCTGAGCGCCCTTCTTCTCTTTGTTCCTACATGCTTTCCCCTAAGCACCCTTCTTCTCATAGGTGCTACTGGTAAGTATTAAGCTCACTTTTTCTTATATACTTTTTATGGGGATGGGAAAAATTTGTAGAAGAAAAAGTACATTCACTTACTAAAAAATTTAAAAGATGAAACTAACATATCTACACATTAATGCATCATAAAAGTTAAATAACATTTTAAGAAGTATAATAAACTAGATCTAAGCCATGATACATTATATATCATGAGGGTTTACACCCATAAACAAAATGTACAAAAAATATCCATGTATATTGATTTAATAGAATTAGTGGCAGTCATATTACATTCAAAAGGTTCATCTTAGACAATATGTATTAAATGAGAAAGACTTAACTCATGTAAGCTTCTCTAATATGAGACCCTAACTATACTTTTTCCCATTGTATCCCTTGTTAGAGATCCTAGTACTCATACATATGCTCATCGTATCACATACAACCCTCTGGACACTAAGTACTCTAAACCCTAACACTATGAACTACTAAGCCCTTAGAATTACTCTACAGAACTTCGTCTGTCTATCCTCTCTCTTTCTCTGCATATTCTTCATACATTCTCTCTGTGTCTATGTATTTCTCATATCTACCCCCCTTTATATGTTTCCCAAGCATTTATTTATATAAGATTAACACCCACAACCATGCCTTCTGCAAAACGTACATCATTGCATACCAAGTTTCGATGTTGTCCTCCATTGGTCAATGCTTATCCATTTGCAAACCCTCCACTCTCTATAATGATGTATTCTGGGAATATTTCTCTACATGTAATATCATTTTCTTAGACATCCAAGGATCCAAGATGGCATCTTATCTATTTATTAAACCTATTCATGGGTCATCACACTTTCTCCTCAAGTGACTTCTATGAATGCTTGAATATGGATAAGTACCTTATACCATCATGTTCCACCTCCTGCACGCACCCTAGTTTCACTTAAACCCCATTTTCTATGTGCTTTCCCCTGAGTTCCCTTTTTCTCACTTGTCCTACATATTTTCCCCTGAGTTCCCTTCTTTTCACAGGTCCTTTGGACACACACCTCTTGGTACTTGGCTAATATTTTAGGGTCCAACATCACCCCACACTATACATGTTCTTTGTCCTTAGAAATAACCTGCTTCTTCAAGGAATAAAGAATAGTGGAACTTGGACAATCTGAAATAAAGAACAAAAGAATAGAAGAATTTGCTACTACTGTTGTAGGAGGAGTGGGAATTCCTTCTTCACATTTGCCTCAATCTTCTCCCAGGACATCTACCTCACCCCATGTGCCTGCTGAATTAGGTCACCTACTAGAGCGCTTACTTCATCAAAACTCAATTCATTTCTCTTAGAATTAAGTATATCTACAATTCCTTCTAGTTACTTGCTAAGATTCACCAGCATGCATCCATTCTATCAAGTGACCTTAGGGATATAACTCCTTAATACTGATTCTTAACCAAACCTCGCAAGGTTTTAATAACTTCTAATTTTTTCTCAACATTAGACAAGATATCTAATCACTGATCCACCTTGTTGCCTTTGTTATTTTTTTGAAATTCCTTTAGATCTACCTCATGTGTAGCAATCTAATATGCTCATCTACTATGTCTCTATCATAGCACAATTGTCATATGCAGCCTTAGTCCATTTATGTAGGCAGTCTTTATAATGACAAAGAGCTTAGAATATCAGAGTAAATTTCTCATCAACCCTCAGTGTTTCTTCATCATCCTGGCATGCCATCACCTCTTTCAACTGACTCAAATGAAAGTGACTCACCTTTCCATGGTGAGGATGATGGGTTAAGTCTTCCAAGAAGTGTATGGTTGACTCTTATTTCTGCTCAGGTGGGGCCAAGTATAGGTGCTTAAAGATTATGACATCTGAAATGATCTCTATCTTCTGTATGAGATCTCACACACCTTTACCTTTTCATCCCTCGGTTCGTGCACGTTAACTACACACCAATCAATTCCTTCTACTCTTATCTCCTTGTCCCACTTCGTTAATCTTCTTCAATTATTCTTTCTCAAGATCTTCCTCCAAGACCCCTGTTCTATCCATTTCTCCTAAAATAGTCTTGCTTCTAGCTCCATTAATACTTTGTTAAGCACGATTGCAAACTTTCTCATTGGAGAGTTGTTGGGAATTCACTGGAGGGTTTACTCCCTTGGAATCTAGGTATCTAAATCAATTCGAATCTCAATTTGACCTCAAATTTTGAGTTCATCAACCCGGGACTCAAAAACCAAAGATAGCATTTTTCTCATGTGCATGGGTATATACCCTCTTCATCAAAAGAAGACCAATGGAAGGAGTTGGTTTGAAGGCATGGTACTCTGGAAATGCATGCGTGTAGTACCTTGTTTGTATAATTAATGATAAGTCATTTATTTTTCTTGTTCCTCTTCTATTCCATTTCCACCTATGAGTTCTACCCTTCTTTGGAAATCTTACTTCTAAGTTTAGGGGTCTCCACCCATGCTTACATACTCCTTTCCCACATGCTTTCACTTCTCCTCTGTATCTCTTTTAATACTTCCTGCGGCAATGCTACATTCCACCTCTTGATCCACTAAGTCCTTTATAATTCCTGCTACCTCCCTCTCTATGGCATCCTCTATCTGCTCCTTAGTCAAGCTTGGATTCTTATTATCCTTCATGTTTACTTTTTCACTTCCTCCTTGGTTATGGGTGCCTTCCTTCGTCCTTATCCTTCTCTTCATTTCCCTCTTCCTCTGAACTCCTATACATCATACAAAGGGTGATTCTTAAGCCTAATCATGCTATTAACCATCCTCATCACCCTTGATGGCCTCTATGCTCTATGTTTCTTCTGAGTCCTTCATTTTTCTGTTATTCTTTTCTTCTTCGTAACTAGTGATTTCAATATATGAGACTTCTCTTTTTCTTCTTACCTAGGCAACTCCTTTCTCACCAGTAATTATTATTTTATAGGGGAATTCTCTTTCTCTGGTGACATCTCTTCCTCGGGTTTATTCTCTTTTTCTTATGCGGGGGACTTCTTCCACCGTGCATAGGTATCTTGGTCTTGCACGCTTGACTCCTACACACCAAAAAACTACACTATATGAGTGCTTGGTGCCTCTTTCTCTAGGAGCATCCTCTCTCACCCTTTTCCTTGGTGTGGCCTTATTTGTTATGGTGGGGGTCTTCTGGGATAGAGATATAATTTTCATACTGTAAGTTCCTTTCTCATACTTAGGCCATTATACGCAGGTATACCCTTGTTGATGGTCCTCTCAGTAACATAGCAATGTCACTAGTTTCAACATATGTACATCATGGGGAGACATACTTCACCACATAGGCATGAACTTATTTGGATATATCAATTTTCTTCACAAATCTATGTAGTAATCTTGGTCTACCGTACCAATGTAAAACCTTATCTTTTTTTCCTCTTTGAATCTGATTGACCTCTGGCCTAGAAATATTGTGTCTGTGAAGGATGAACAAAAATTTACACCAGGGACCCTTGGTGCCATCTATCAAAGTAAACATGACCAATATAAAAATGTTGGTACACGGTGAATTCATCCTCATCCTATGTGCAGTAAAATAGGCAACTACTCAGGTATTCTCCATTCAATGCATTGAATGTGTCACACAGTCCACTTAGACCATTTTTCTAGGTGCGCTTTGTGGGTGGCCATCATGGTGTCACAAGTGTATTTCTCAAATATTTTTTTGCAGGGGAAGGGTTATTATCTTGGATATTCCTAAACAAATTTATCTAGACCCATTGAGAATTCCAATCTCTAAAAATAAAATCATAAGGAGGACATTACCAAACATGATATTTCTCTCCATTGCACACGTGGTAATGAGGATTTCTTCTGCTATGAAAGTATGATAGGTTATATATGGTCCCCTCTGAGATATTAGGAACAAACGTTCAACCAAGACTTTTTGATATGTGTCCATCTCTCCTTGTACCCATTCAAATTTGTGACCAAGCACATGTGGCCATTCTCATTACAGGGTTGGAAATTACAAATAAATGTCAGAAGCAGTGTGAACCCCTTCTTGTAGTCATAAGCTTCAACAGTCTTCTTAATGACATCCTTATCTTCCAAGTCATCATCAAATGGTTCTCCTTCACAAATAAGACTAGTAAACTTAGAGATAAACTAGGGATTTATTCACTATCCATCTGTCCTATAAAGTATAAGTGGTCTTCATGCAAGCACGTAACGTTAACCACTAGTATAGTCACTTAGGTTTTCTGAAATAGGGAAACTCATAGAGTTGCAATAACCCGACCTTATATATTTTCACCTTTACCTCATCATCATAGATATGCCATTCCATCTTGTGTACTCTTGTTTGTAGGGTGAATCGATTTCAAATGTCATCTCATTCTCTGTGGTGCTCGTTCGAAGGTTATAGTCACTCATGGACATCTTTCTATACATGTGATACCCATTCCTAACCAAGTAATACATTGTCTTGATATTGCATCTCCATGTACCAATATTCATAGAAACTGGTAGAAACATGATTGTTTCCCCTTGCCCTTTCCCTTCTTTGGTGAAACATTTGCTACTTTCCTTGGTGCCATTTCTTCATTCAGGTCCACTAAAAATTCTTCCTTTATTCTGATCCTGGTCTCTACTTAACTTTACGAGCTCCACTCCTTTTCCAAAATCCCTTCAATTCAAGTGCCCTAGCTATGTAGAACCCTAACCTGGGAAAACCCCTTTTACACAAGACAACATAACAACCATGTGGGATGCTTCTCACACAACCTTCTCCATTGCTCATGTTTGTGTAATCATTCTTACACCCTGGTTTTCTAGTCAAACTAGCTATGCTCACAAATCTTCACAACCCTTTTTTTGCACACAACTTATTCTTCAAGGATGCCCTAGTTCACGAGAGCTCTTCGATAACAAAAATATAAGGTAAACAATAATGCACCCCATGATTTTCTATTTATAGCTATTTTATTTTTCTCTATGATAAATGTCCATGTCACCTACTAACATGTACTTTTTCATTAATGGTGGATTTTTCCTACTAGCCAACCTTCAGCACTTCTACGCCCATGCCCAATGCTGTGCAAAAACTTCTATACAACCTTTTGGTGTGGAACAACCCTTACTGACTGAAGATCCTTACGCATAATGCTTTCAAGTTCTGAAAGGAACCTCTTCTATCCTTATCCTGATTTTTGAAATTACGTACCTTCATATTGTTCCTACGCTTCTTTCCCTTGTACATATTTTTTGTAAATCCTTTCTGACACCAACCTCATCATATTCAGGTTTTCTTATGCGTGTTCTCTTCCAAACTATGCAGTTGTGATCCTTCAACTCCAGGCCATCAAAACAAAGCTTTTAGTACCAACTTCCAGTCACTTATCACATCACTTTACCCCACACAAAAATAGATACGCGGTCTTCTATGTATTAGATTTTTTTTGAAATAGTAAGTGGAAACTAGTAGCAAATGCATACATGACAAAAAAAGGAAAGGGAACAAGCAACGAGAAAGGGAAACACAGAGTAAGGTAAATGTAATTAAGAAAAACCTTAGGCTAACTAGATATACTGCCTTATTTATAAATACAAGGAAGACTTATTTATAGTAGGTCTTCATCCTACTCCCATTGAAATGGCCTGGTAACCATGTTCCATCTAGTGCTTATAACTGACAAGTTCCTGAATCAAGTAAATATGATACAATGTATGGGTACATACAATGGACTTTGAATTTCCTATGATGGTGCAAAAAATTGAAATCATACAATAGAACCATCTTCCCAACCTCAAATTATTTGTTCTTGATGTGTCTATCATGTCACACCCTATGTCTGGCCTTTTGTATTTTCTGAATCTAGTGAGCAATAGCATGCCTTTTATCTAACTGTATTAACTTATCAATCCTCTCCTTAAGAACTTTTTGATCAGCTAATCCTCATGTGCATGCTATACGCAGTGATGATAACATGAATTCAATAGGTAACACCGATTCCACACCAAAAACCAATTGAAAAGGTGTGGCCTTGTTCAGCCTTTTATAAGTAGTCTGGTATGACCATAACATAACAAAAACTTTATCATCCCAATCCTTTCTTCCCACATCATAAATCTTGGTTAACGTATGATTTAGAATTTTATTAAATGCCTCAGCAATCCCATTATCTTTTGGGTGATGGTGGGTAGTATTTTGGTGGGCTACCATGAATTCTACTAACAAGATTCTAATTGTTTCACTCAAGAAATGAGTTCCCCTATCACTTGTTAAACTCAGCGGGCATCCATATCATTTAATCAACTCTTGGTTGATGTCATATTCAAACTAGGGGTGTGTCTGAAGCTATATGCAACAAGAAGAATCTTAGTGATCTAGTAATTGATTGTAGGTATTTATTATTTTTATTTTCTGGGGGGTTTTAAAGTGTCTTTAAGATTTCCTGGCCAAATCCTTATTAAATCTAAACTATAAGAAACTTGCTGAAATAAACACACATTGCTGAAATAAATAAATCTTTCCAGAATTGAACGTACTGCTGGAAATAAACACTCTTTGCAGAATGAAACAAATTGCTGGAAATAAACACACTTTTGCAGAATGAAACAAATTGCTGGAAATAAACACGTTGTAGAATCAAACACACTGCTTGGAAATAAACACACATTTGAAAATGTTGTTAAAAATTCTTGCAAAGAAATAAGAGTTTAATCTATAACACCTGTAGGAACAATTACGTAACAAATTTCAACTGAAGAACCAAAAGTACTTACAGAATTGTTAGATAATAGATTTACACAAATTGCTTAAAATATAAATAACAATAAAATAAAGGATCTTGTTTCTTGGAGGAGTGGGCCCTTGCTCCACCTTGAATCAGGAGTTGAAAAAGTATGATACTCTCAAAATGAAATGGCTATCTTATTACTGAATTGTTTTGTCTTACAAAACTTGTATATGTCTGTATATCTATATATCATATCTATCCTTTTTGATCTATCTACAGGTATTTATATATATTTCATCATCCAAATATGCATTTACAATCACAATTGTTTCAATAGTTGTCTATCCATCTATAGGTTCTAGTGAAACAAAATAGTGCTCAAAGTAGATGTGAAATTTAGAAACCTTGCTGGACATACAGTTGTTTGGTCTTACATAAGTATTTCTGGAGTGTGAAGAATCAACAATTCATTGATATGTTCTTGATTGGAGGGCCCATTAATTTCTCTATCACTGGATTTTGTCAAAATAAATAGATTCCCATTGATTCTGGAACTTTGGAGAAGTTTCGGAACCAAAGGGAAACATTTGGAACTAAATTTGGAAGTTCCAGAGCTAAGCGCAGGAGAGAACTAAGTGCTGGAGGAACTAAGTTTGAAGGTTCTAGAGCTAAGTGATAGAGTTCCTTAGCTGAGTGATGGAGTTCTGGAACTAAGCCTGAAGGTTCCGGAGCTAAGCCTGCATTGAAGCCAATGTTCTCAAAAAGGTGTTGGTTGCTTCATACTTTGCTTATCTGACCGAATGTGACCTGTTTTATTCCAAAAACTGAATTTCCACACACTTTGTTAGGAATTACAGAGTTTTTAGATGTTAGAACTAAATCAAACAAAATATGGACAATTACATCCTAACTTATACTAGATCAAACAAAAGCCACAAAATGCAGTCAAACTTGATTAAAAGGAGAGTAAAATGAGATCATTTATTGCACATTGATGAGGAATATTTTGGCCTTATCATCTCCCCCACACTTACTTGTTTGTAAGTCCTCTTACAAACTCTATTCTTCAAAACTGGGATTGTGAATTCTGCATTCCAATTGACTGCTAAGGTCAAATGGTTGAAACTGAATGTCCCAGTGCTTCTATTCAGAAGTGTTGTATCCTGATCCCTCCTCTATCTTTTTCTGCCACTCCTCAAAGTGAGTGGGATCCTGAGGTTCTCTATTTTTCCATGGAGACATGGGAGTGAGAAGGAGAGGAGGCCTTGTTCTCATCCCCATCCACATGCCCCTACATTTTTCACCGACTTGAGGGATGAGTGTACACAAAGCTCTGGCCCTTTCCAGACTCCATATTAAATTTGTGGGAGATATCACTTCTCTTCTTCTTAATGCAACAATGAGAAACTCCAATCTCTTTAGGCATCCATCATAAATGTCTTCAAATTTTTTCTCTTCATAAGAGGTGAAGGCATCAATACTTTTCTATAGGCTGGCAATATAATGTGCCTTGAATCGACTGTCAAAGGCATGGGATCTGAAATGTATAGCAAAGGTAGATGGTTTTCCATAGTGAGCTCTCATGCAGAGGCCAGATGAACTAGCCTTTAATAAGTGTTCAGTATCCCTCTCTTTCCAAGCTATCTAATTTTGGAGTACAGAAACAAATGCATTCAGCTGGATTTCCCCTACATACAGATTAATCATGAAGCCTGTATTCTTTTCTAACAAAAAGTTGCAGAGATAAAATTCACAGAGAAGATTTTTCTACTCTGCATTGGATGAGGAATATGCTGTCATGAATTTTGATTCATCCTTTATTTCATGTGGAAGACCACATGCAATCCTTGATAGTTTCCAATGGATAAATTTCTCTTCTAGAAAGACACTGTATACAGGAGAAGGTCTCCTACATGTGAGTAATCTTTCACTCATTATACAGACCATCTGTATCTTTTCCAGACATTTAAATTTTTCTTCCTCCATTTTGTAGAATTTTTCTTCCCACTCTTTCCTTGCCTTCTTCTCCTCTTCCATCTTGCTTCTTAGTTCCTGATTTGATATTTTGAACTCATTAAGCTTTCTGCAAGTATCATCCCATAACTGCTTAAGTGGCCAGTAAGTTAGCTCAGTTTGTACAATTTGATCCATTGAAGATATTTTTGTCATAGCACTCTGTTTACTAGCCAATTGACATTCTTTTTCTTTTTCCACCATTTGTTGTTTGACTAATGTCAATTCTTCATTCTTATCTATGAGCTGAGTTTTCAGTTGTTTAATGAGAATTTCCCTATGCTCCAATTTGTTTTTGAGGAAGTTTAATTCCTCATCCTTCTCCCTAATGATAAGTTCTGCTCTAGACAAGAACAAATCCTGCCTAAATTGTTGTTTTTCTTCTTTCTCTAGAAGTTCCTTAGGGAATGAGCATTGCTCTTCCACCAAAGGGGATTTCCCTTTTTGTTTCCAAGATGCCAATTCCTCTTCCTCATGTGACAGTATTGTTGAGTCACCCATCTCCTGAAAATCCTACTCTTCAAATCTTTCATCTTCTTTCTCCAATTCCTCAGTTTGACTTGGTAGAGGAGGAGACATTGCCATGCTTGCCCTAGAATATCAACAGCTTCTTTCTCCAAACCCTCATGTACTTCAATATCCATTGGAGTTTCCCTAGACTTCTTATGAATTCTTTTCCTTTGAGGAGCTTCAACATGTCCTGAAGTGGGCTTTCTCCTTGAACTTCTTCTGATTTTTACTTCATGGTCCAGCTTGGGTGAACTGTCACTTTCAGAGACTAGGTATTAGTTATTCTGGTATTGTTACAGAGGAAGGAGTTTCTTTTGAAGAAATGGTAGGTTTTACAGCTTTGATCATCCTTTCAGATCTCCTCCTCTTTGGTACTTTAACCCCACTTATTTCCTTCTTTTTCTCATCAGGGGGATCAATTTCCAAGTTACTTTTAGGAGAGAAAGGGGTTGGTATTCCCCTTCTGATAATATTAGGCTTTGTCTGAACATATTGAGGGATTTTTCTCATGCTTCTTCTCCTTTTTTATTTGAGAGAAAGTGGTGCTTACAGACTAGATGGACTAATCCATGGTGCTTAATCATCCCAACTCCCCATGAATATATTTGAGTCATTGTCTGGATGAATTCAAAGAGGAAACCAGGAAGGTTTACTATATATCTCCTGTTTTTTGCCCCATACCTAAGATATATCAAGCATTTTAACAACCTCCCTTCCCACAGTCTCATATTGACCATCACAAGTTAGGTACTTAACTACCCAAAATGCTACTCTATCGAAGGGTTTGGGAAGGATAGCTCTTCTGACCCCCTTGATGATCTTCTTAGTATTATAAATATACTGGGGTTCAGATTCACCCTCTTGTCTTAAGGTTTCCACCAGTTCTTTTAGGGTTCCCTTTACAGAGTTTGGAACATGTACAATTGGTACCCCAAATACATTACTCATTGTATTAACAGTAAAGGGAATTACAATGCTTTTAACCTTAGTTCTGGACTTCTCTAAATTTACAAACAAATTCTCTTACCAATTCATCATTTTATTTTGAGAATTTCCTCAGAAACTCCAGCCAACCTTGCTTGTTCAAAAATGGTTGCTACTTCTCCATCTGCAAGAAGTTGTGTATCATCTTCTGGCTCTGACTTCTTTTTGATACCCATGGCAAAGAGGATGATTCAAATTATTTCTTCTTTCAAATCCTTACTCTGTCAGGAGATAGCTATGGAACTACTGGATTTGGCTATGGAACTATTAGATTTGGCTGCGGAACTATTGGGTTTAGCTACGGAATTCAAATATAATTCTACCATTTCTTCCTTGAATTTTTCTGCAACTACTTCAATTTTCATTTATTCCTGTCCAAATGATAGTTCATTATTAATACTCCACCACTTTTACTTATTTATTCAACATCACCTTCATGATTACTTGCTTTTAATCATAATGTGCAATAAGTGACTCATTATACCACCTACTTAAATCAAGTCTAATCACACATGCGAACTTTTAATTTAACCTTTAATAAGATCAAGACATAATTACCATCCTTGCTGATGTAATCCATCCACCTTGATGACTCATCATTCCTAAAAAAAGTGAAAAAAAAATGGTTAGAAAAGACAACTGGAATTCCAAAGAAGTTCCTTTTATTTAAATTAACCACGTATTGATGAGACCAACTGCCATTTCTAGTTTTTCAATTGGCCTTTGAGAGAATTTTTTGGGGAAGAGAACGCCATTTCTGGTTTTCATTCCCTTCCCTTTTTTTTTTTTTTTTTTTATATTTTATTTTTTTTTATTTTTGGGGAAGAGAACGCCATTTTCTGGTTTTCATTCCCTTCCCTTTATTTTGGATCCTTGCATCTGATTACTTGATCATTTTGGAAGAACTAGGTTCTTCCATATGATCAAATTCCTTTTCTGCTTCAATTTGCTTCAAGAATTCATCCTTTGGTAGGAGGATTCCTATAGATTTTTAGCCTGTGTCCATTGACCAAAAGTTTCCTTCTACTGCCATCAATGGGAAGTAGTTGAATAGAGCCATTGTCATATATCTTCTCAATCTGATAAGGTCCTAACCACCTGGTTCTCAACTTACCTTTGAATTGTTGGTACTTGGAATCAAACAGTAATGCCCAATCTCCTATCTTGAATTACCTTTCCTTGATATGTGTATCATGCCACTACTTCCTTTGGTCTTGGATTATCTCTTTCTTGAAGTGCTTCCAATCTCAGCTCTTCCAATTCATTGAGTTGTAGAATTCTTTCCTTTTGTGTTGCTTCCAATTCAATACCCAATTTAGCTGATGTCCTCAATGTTTGTAGTTCAAATTCAATGGGTAACAAAGGATTTTTCCCATAGACTAACTCATATGGCAAGAACCCTGTTGTAGTGTTCCAAGTTGTCCAGACAACCTCTGATAGCCTCTTCACCCAATCTCTTCTACCTGCTTCAACTATTTTGGTGAGAATGTTTTCCAATTCCCTTGTTTGTCACTTCTAATTGCCCATTTGATTGTGGGTGATAGGGAGATGACTTCCTATGATTGATCTGATAGTACATTGTGAAGGACAAGATCATATTGGACATGAACTGTGGACCTTGGTCTGAAACTATACTTCTTGGTGCACCAAACTTCATCATAATTTTGTGCCAAATAAAATCATCAACTGCATCTTCATTAACATTTGTTAAAGCCTACACCTCTACCCACTTTGTCACATAATCAGTACATACAAGAATGTGCTCTTTTCCTTGTGAAGGAGGACTAAAAGGGCCAACAAAATCCAGCCCCCACCTTTCAAATGGTTCAATCACTACTTGAGGTTGTAGAGGCATTTCACTAGTGAAAGTTGGTTGTCCCATCCTTTGATAGGGATCACACTACTTGATGTATTTCTTCACATATTTATACAGAGATGGCCAATAATATCCAGTGCCAAGTATTTTGTGGGTTGTTCTTTTCACTAAAAAGTGTCCTCCACTTGGTTCATCATGACATGCCCTAAGTATGTCAAAGATTTCATCTTCTCTCACACACCTACGTAAAACCAAATCAGGACCACATTTAAATAACATTCCATTTAACCATTTAAATTGTGCACTGGTTTTGATTAATCTTTTCATTTGTTTCTTAGTAAAAGAAGGGGGAAAAGGGATTGTTGCAAGATAATTTTCCATATCAGCAAACCATGGTGTATCAAGCTGAAATAGACAAATAATTGTTCATCTGGAAAGTTATCCTTAACTGGATCTTTCTCCCTGTAGTGGTTAATCTTGACAAGAAATCAACTACCACATTATATTTTCCTAGATTATCCACAATGGTAATATCAAATTCTTGTAAAAGTAATAACCATCTAATTATCCTACCTCCAACCACTGGTTTGTTCATTAAGTATCTAATTGTTGAGTGATCTGTATGTACAAATATTTTGTACCCTGTAATATAATGTCTGAACTTATTAATTGCATAAATCACAACAAGAAATTATTTTTCAGTGGTGGTGTAATTTCTTTCAGTGGGAGTAAGATTTTTACTAAGGTAGTAAATAGCATACATTTTCCCTTCTTCATCTTTCTGTCCCAAAACTGCACCAATTGAGTTATTTGAGGCATTTGTTTGGATGTGAAAAGGTTTCTCCCAATTAGGTCCTCTTAATATTGGGGCAGTGATTAATTTTTCTTTAATCTCTTCAAAAGCATGTTGACACTTTTCATCCCAATGAAA
The DNA here is from genome assembly GCA_019776745.2 of Taxus chinensis. Classification (NCBI taxonomy): domain Eukaryota; kingdom Viridiplantae; phylum Streptophyta; class Pinopsida; order Cupressales; family Taxaceae; genus Taxus; species Taxus chinensis. The sequence goes on from CM034157.1 coordinate 358,502,801, forward strand.
TTCACAATCCTTGGTAATCAAACCAAACATGGGGGCAACAATTTTACTAAAATCTTTGATAAAACCTATAGTATCCAACATGTCCTAAGAATGACTTGATATCCATGGGGGTTTGAGGAACAGGTAAGTCTGAAATAATCTTGATTTTGTTTTGGTCAACTTGAATTCCTCTTTTTGAAATGTGGTGTCCTAGTACAATTCCCTCATCAACCATCATCAAGCATTTCTCATGACTAAGAGACAAATGGTGTTGCTCACATCTTGTTAATATTATGTCCAAATTTTTCAAGGCATCATCAAATGTTTCTCCATGCATAATAAAATCATCCATGTATACTTCCACACAATCATTGGTTAGATCTACAAAAATTGCTAGTACAACCCTTTGGAAGGTTGTTGGAGCATTACATAGTCCAAATGGAAATACCCTGTAGGAAAAGGTACCCCATGGACAAGTAAAAGTAGTTTTGTCCTGATCCTCAGTAGCCACCCTGATTTGATTATATCCACTAAAGCCATCCAGGAAGGAAAAGTATTGTTTACCTAAAAGGTTGTCTAAAACTTGATCTATGAATGGTAAGGGAAAATAATCTCTAAGTGTAGCTTTGTTCAATTCCCTGTAATCAACACAAATTCTCCATTTTCCATTCTTTTTAGGCACAATCACAAGAGGAGACACCCACTGACTATCTGAGATGGGGTAGATAAAGCCTACTTGCAATAGCTTTTCAATTTCCTGCTTGACTATGTCCCTCAAGGCTGGGTTGATCCTTCTTGAGGTTACCTAACTGGTTTAACATTTTCAGTATAAATGTGATGGGTACAAATACTTGGATGGATTCCTTTCATGTCTTTATAGTCCCAAGAAAAATCTCTAGTATGACCTTTCAAGACATAAAACAATTTAGCTTCTTGATCATTTTCCAACCAGCTGTTAATGTTCAAAATTTTACCTGGTTGAATCTCAATTTGTTTGGTTCTAGTGTGTGATGAACTGATTTGTTGAAAAGGTTCCATTAGGGTGTTTAGTGGACATGAATGTGGTAACAACATATGATATGCAACAATGTCTCTAAAGTTCCCTTGAGAAAGAATACTGGACAAAGGACAGTAGGCAGAGTTATGATACTTATCTTGTCATTGGTCAAACTCCTCATCACTGTTGTTTTCCAAACATTCCTTATTGTTCCCTGATATCTTTGAGACTAAAGCTACTGATTTTGTAGCTATTTCTTCCCCTCTTGAAGAGAAATCACATTCCTCTGGAGTGAAATTATTTACATCTGCATGGAATTGTTGTGGTTCTGGAGATAAGTATGAATGTTCCAGAACTAAGTCTGAAGGTTCCGGAACTAAGTCCGAAGGTTCCAGAACTAAGTCTGAAGGTTCAGAAACTATCCTCGATTGTTCCAAAGACAATTGGTGATCATTCAATGGATGATTAATCATATTCTCTACCTCCTGTACATGATCCTGTAATGTTATCATAGCCAAAGAAGACAAATTTTGTTTATTAGTATCAGGATCATCAACCCATAATTGTTCTTGATTATCAATAAAAGGTCGTGTAGAAGGATATAAGGAAATTTTCTTAGAATTCTTACCATTTGAGATAGTCATATCACCTGATCTGCAATCAATTAAGGAAACAACTATAGCTAACCATGGTCTACCCAAAATAATGGGATAACCAAGTGTTTTACCTTTTGGCCGTAATATAAGGAAGTCCACTGGATACTCCCATGACTCCACCATAACTGCCACATCTTCAATGATCCCTTCTATTTTTTGCTACCGACTGATTTTCCATCTACAATATGGTGCTAGTAGGTTGTATACCTATTAATGGAAATGCTTTCAAAGTGTCTATTGTCATCACATTTATAACTGTTCCCAAATCAACCAAAACATTATGTATATGTTTATTTCCTATAGAGATAGAAATAACAGGGCTTCTAGGATCCCCATATTTGGGAAGTAAGAGTTTTCCTGCTAATAAATCAACAAGTTTCCCATCTACCTTAATAGTCCTAGGGTACTGCTTCTTCCTTCCAGGTCTTTTCAAACATAACATTTTGATTAATTTGTTTAATTCAGGAATGTCCTTGATTGCTTGCAACAATGGTATTTCAATATTTAGTTTCCTTAATTCCTGCACTAATTCAGATTCCTTGGTCTCAATAACTTCCTTAAATATTTCTGGAAATGGAGTTTTTGTAGAGTTGTTATCTGGCTGCTTCTCTTTTTCTTTTTCATCCTCCTTAGGAATAACTGAACTAGGGGTTTCAGTTTCTTCTGTCATCTCAGTAATTATAACAGGTGGACTATTAATTATTTTTCCAGATCTTGTTTGAATATCCTTACAGTCCATGGCATTAAGATCAACTGGTTTTTCTTGCTTTGTTCCATAGACAGGGGTTGTTTGTTTGTTTTTGGGATTATCCACTGGTTGTGCTAGTATTTTTGTTTGAACCACATTTTTAGTTTGTGAACCTTGTGCTAGAGAACCCATTATGGCCTGTTGATGTTGGTTGGGATATGTTTTACCTTGAGGTAGTTATTAGGGTTCCACCTAGGTTGTGACCAAGTATAAGGGTTACTTTGACTAGACCATGGTTGTTGGTGTCCCTTGAGCATACCAAGCTTGTCCTGCCCAATCCTAGGGATTCCATGTTGGTTGAGGGGTCCAAGGTGGTTGTCCCCAATTTTTTGGTACTGTCTAAGCCACCCATGGCATCATCTAGGGATTAGGAATAGATCTTGGTATGAACTTCCCCTGGCTAGGTTGTCTCTGGACAAAGTTTACTTCTTCTGTAGTGGATGAAGTGTTGGTTTGTTTAAGCTGATTTTTTATGAATGGAAGAAGAGAACAAACATTAACTTCATGTTCCCTAGATTCACAAATAAGACATATTTCTATTTTATCCAGAGGACAATCTCTTATTACATGCTTCTTTTTGCATCTAGGACAATACATAGCTAATGGTTCAGTATTAAAATTTTCTTTGGCTTGCAATCCATCCATGGTGGAAGTTAATTGAACTAGGATATCTTGTTTTAAAGTTTTCTAGTTCATCCATAAGTTTGTTCATGTCTTGATTTGCACTTTTCACAGTTTTTCCTTTCCTAGGTCCACCCCTTGTTCTTGAATAACTTCTACAAAGGTATTTAATATCATTCATTCTCAATTGATTGATGTTTCCACCTCCCATTAAATTAATGGCTTCCCTAGATTCATCATCCAGACCTTTAAGAAAAATGGTTTTTCTTAGCTCTTCTTGAAGTAAAAATCCACACCTTTTACTTACAAAGAGGAATCTATCTAAATAATCTTCCATATTTTCATCCTCTTCCTGTTTGATCCTAAAAAATATTCCTTCATGTTTCTCCCTCTATAGTAGTCCTGATATTTGTCTAGGAAGGTAGTTTCCATTTTCCCCCAAGTGGTAATAGAATTGGATGTTAATCCCATAAACCACCTCATTGCTACATCTTTTAGGGTAGATGGGAACAACTTGAGTTTTTGATTTTCTGTTTTGTAGTCATAGGTCTAACACAATACTTTAAATTCAAACAAAAATTGGTCAGGGTCCTCAGATGACATCCCTCTAAATGTAGGCAAGTGTGCAGGTGAAATATTCTTCATAGGTGTATCATCATCCTCCAACTGAATTGGATAAGTAAAGGTCCTATCAGGTTCTCTTTCAGCTTCTCGTGCCATTTCTACAGTATCTTCTAGATCTTTTTCCCAATCAATGTGGTATGTGATCCACTTTGGTGAAGGTGAGAAGTCATGAGTAGGAGGTTGACTACTCAATTGAGAATCAAGACTTTCTCTAAGCGGGTCTTGGGATATAATCCTTCTCCTAAAAGTTCCACTTCCTTCTGGTGATTGATCCAAAAATTCCAAAGGTGGAAGTTTTGCTTCTTGTCTAACAGGGGACAATGGTACTTCTAATTCTTGCTCAACTTCCTTATTTGAACTAGAGGATGCTGATAATTCTTGTTGAGATATTTTTGGGAGAAATATACCCTTTGAGTCTCTTGGTCTACTCATAAATTTTATGATAACGTAGGGAAGATTTTTCAATTACTAGATGTATGATTGGTTTTCTTGTTGACACCTAATTAGAAAATTCTAACTAGTGGGTCCTTGGAAACGGTGCCAAAAATGATGGGTGTCGTTATTCCCTTCATTTAATCAACTCTTGGTTGATGTCATATTCAAACCAGGGGTGTGTCTGAAGCTATATGCAACAAGAAGAATCTTAGTGATCTAGTAATTGATTGTAGGTATTTATTATTTTTATTTTCTGGGGGGTTTTAAAGTGTCTTTAAGATTTCCTGGCCAAAGCCTTATTAAAGCTAAACTATAAGAAACTTTCTAAAATAAACACACATTGTTGAAATAAATAAATCTTTCAGAATTGAACGTACTGCTAGAAATAAACACTCTTTTGTAGAGTGAAAAAAATTGCTGGAAATAAACACACTTTTGTAGAATGAAACAAATTTCTGGAAATAAATGTACGTTGTAGAATTAAACACACTTCTTGTAAATAAACAAATGTTTGAGAATGTTGTTGAAAATGCTTGCAAAGAAATAAGAGTTTAATCTACAACATGTACATGAACAATTACGTAATAGATTTCAACTGAAGAATAAAAAACACTTACAAAATTAATATTTAACAGATTTACACAAATTGCTTAAAAATATAAATACCAATAAAATAAAGGATCATGTTTCTTGGAGGAGTGGGCCCTTGCTCCACCTTGAATTAGGATTTGAAAAAGTATGAAACTCTCAAAATGAAATGGCTATCTTATTATTGAAATGTTCTATCTTACAAAACTTCTTGTATATGTTTGTATATATATCTATATATCTATCATTTTTTATATCTACAGGTATATATATATCATATCTATCATTTACAAGGTAATTTATATATATTTCATCATCTGAAGATGCATTTACAATCATAAGTGCTCAATAGCTATCCATCCATCTATAGGTTCTAGTGAAACAAAATAGTGCTCAAAGTAGATATGAAATTTAGAAACCTTGTTGGACATACAATTGTTTGGTCTTACATAAGTATTTCTGGAGTGTGAAGAATCAACAGTTCATTGATTTGTTCCTGATTGGAGGGCCCATTAATTTCTATATCACCATATTATATCAAAATAAAATAATTCTCATTGATTCTGGAACTTTGGAGAAGTTTCGGAACCAAAGGGAAACATTCCAGAACTAATTGTGAAAGTTCCAGAGCTAAGAACGTAGGAGTTCCGGAACTAAGTGCTGGAGTTCTTAAACTAATTCTAAAGGTTCCAAAACTAAGTGATAGAGTTCCTTAGCTGAGTGATTTAGTTTCGAGAAGGTTTTGGAGTTAAGCCGCATTGAAGCCAATGTTCCCAAAAGGTGTTGGTTGCTTCATACTTTTCTTATCTAACTGAATGTGACCTGTTTTATTCCAAAAACTAAATTTCCACACACTTTGTTAGGAATTATAGAGTTTTTAGATGTTAGAACTAAATTAAAAAAATATGGACAATTACATCCTAACTTATACTAGATCAAACAAAAGCCACAAAATGCAGTCAAACTTGATTAAAAGGAGAGTAAAATGAGATCATTTATTGCACATTGATGAGTCATATTTTGGTGTGAATGAATGCAATAGATGAAATAGGATGTAATGGAAGTGTCATAAGTAAGAATTGTGCTTGAATGAGTAGTGGTGAAGGGAGTAATATAAAAGAGGAAGAGGTATTTGGAATAGATGAAGCAATGAGTGAACTAAGACATTAGGAAGAGTGTAATGGAGGTGTAATAATGGGTTGTGTCATAAGTGAAGTGTATATAATCAAACCAAGTGATTATTTAGAGGATGTGGTCAGAAATATACATGTTGGGCCCCTAAAATATTGACTAAGTCCAAAAAAGGTGCATGGGTGCTCAATACTGAAGTTAAGAAATGGGCACCCAAGGAGAAGGCGTGCAAGTGAAAGGTTCTAGGAGGGTCTTAATAGGACCCATGATGCGCACCTGCAAGACAAGTTCTCGGGACTTAGTCATATTTGACATATTAGGAAGGACGCGAGAAAAGCATGACCCAACTATGCATGCAGAGTGGATAAGGTGTCATCCTTGTGACAGGTTGGCCTAGGAAGGAGTATGCCCTGTGCTGGAAGCTTCTAGAATACCATCATGGAAAAGAGTGGAGAGCTCAGGCCTAAAATAACATGCTCCCATGGAGGACCACATCTGGACACTTGGTGACGGATCTGAAACCTTAGAAAGGTGAGTTGGTAGTTCAAGCGGCTTATAAATATAAGCACCCACAGAAGAAAATATATATGGAGAGATGAAGAGGGAGCGTAGCTCTGCAGAAATGATGCAAAGGAACTCTATTGGGGTTGGGTAGATAAAACATAGGATATGGATGTACCAAGGGCTTAGATGTTTAAATTTTCATTTGAGAGTTAAAGGATAGGAATTTAGTTATGATGCATGACTTCGGTCTACCTTTATGAGATGCTCTATGATGAATCTAATGAATGTAATGAGGTTACTAGTTCATATGAATATGTTTAGTAATGATTATGATGGTTTTGTTTTATGCATGTTTATGGCATGATTTTGAATCCTTATGTATTTTCCTTTCTGTTTTGATGCAGTTTCTTAATCTGTTAAGTAATTTTCTATATGGAATGACTACACTAATCTAGAAGCCGTTCTGAGCTCTATGATGTTTACATCTCTCATTTCCACTCACTTCCTTTAAGTTTGGATCATAGGTGATGTTTTTCCCACTCAACTCACATAAAAGAGAGACTCAACGCCTGTGCATTCCTTGGGTGAGCACCCAACACCCGCTGGATGATAGGTCGGAGCACATGGGGTTCCCTTGTTCTTGGTGGGTGTAAAAATGACTACATATTGGTTCCGTTGCCGAGACCTCTTTTTAAAGTTGTAGTGGGAAATGGCATACATTATGATCTATGTAATAAGTGATGACAGAATTCCTAACTTTGGAAAGTGTTGAATCATGGTTCAAGAGCACGGAGGAAGAATTTGCTCAGATATTTAGCACTGGACCTGATTTTGATGCACGTAGATGGGTAGAAGAGAACCTCTACCATGAGTTGTATGAAAAAAAATTATGTTACTTCCCAGTAGAGCTGTATGAATGGCTCTTGGTATGTGTCAAGATCAAGCTAGTATTGTAGATCACGCATGTTGACCCCAAGAATAACACCAGAGGCTACAGGATGTAGATTTAACGTGGACTCGTGTTGTGGATCATTGGTGGAAATGTGTGTTGGCTAGCTACACTCTAGAGTACACTATTTCTACATATTCTTGTCTAAAATTTTCTGATTTCAAATTTCTATGGGATGCCAGAGAATAGTTTCTACATGCTACCCCTATGGCAATGAAGGTCTTGATTATTACCTTGAGTTTAAAGGCATCTTCGATGGCTGGCTAAACCGTTCTGAGTGTCAGGTGAGGAAGCTAGAGTGGATGAAGATGGAAGACATTGTGACGGGGAAAGAAAGGGAGGAGATATGACTCAAGTGCAGTGTAGTGTTTGAAAGAGAAATTACTAGACAATGCGAGGTTACAAGTGTGATGGATCTATAGAGGTAGACATTATGGGAAGGAGTTGAGGTTCATGTGGAGGATCTAGGACCTGAGTAGTTTGTGCTACCCCATCTTGGCAAGCGCATAAGCTGGATCCCTTCGGATTCTGATGATAGTTCATCATGCAAAGAGAGAAGAGTCATTGGTGTGCATCTAAACCCACCTAGGGACAAAACACCCTGGTGCTTGGTCTTCCAAATCATAGGATTGTTGATAATCCAGTTGGTATTGATGGAAGTGGCAGATCTGTGCCCATGAGATACAATTTCTCATTTCAGACTTCTATGGCTACACATACCATCCTAGTGTTTGGGGGAATTTTTGGATAAGGAGAAAGCACACAAGGATTGGGTAACATGTCAGTGAGTGGCACTAGAGACACATTTGGCAATGGCACAATCTCATAGATGGTTAGCATGTAATTTAACAAGATGTTGGGGACCTTAGGTGCGACCACTTTAAGGCCCATTTCTGGGTACTGGTGGATCTAGAGGTGGAACTGTTGGATCTAGGGGCATAGGACCTGGTGGATCTAGTGGATCTAGAGGAGGAGGAAACACCAGAGGAAACCAAGGGTCTGGACCAGGAAGACAGGGGCCTCGACCACCTCCACAAATTTTCTTTGAGATGTCTTTACATTTTCCAGATTATATGGGTATTGAAAATGTTGGGGAGCATGTTCACAAGTGTGAGTTACTATGGTGCATGAAGGGGATCACAACCCCAGAGCAGAAGTTCCAGTCAATTTGAAATGATGTTACAAGGGTAGGCACATACCTGATATAGGAAGTATGACCCCCATTAGACTGTGGTAGATTACACCATATTGAAAAAACACCTTCCTAGCAGAGTTCCACATACCTGAGTTCAAGCAGAAGAGCATCAATGTCCTTAAGGAGATTCAGTAGGGAATGGTGGAGAGTGTGTGGGAGTATGACGTGTGGTTTAAGACTCTCCTATCAAAATTTTCATATGACATTCACCCTTCATAGCATGCTCAATGGTTTATTGGAGGGTTGATAACTCCATTTAGAATATCTTTATCTCATAAAACTTTCACAGACCCACATTAGGCGTTGGAAGCCACCCTACATGCTGAAGCTGTTGGTAATGTTGACACTATGGTTAGCCCATTCATACAAGCTCAAATCACTGCTACGGCTAAGTAGTTGGAAAAATTATCTACAAACTCATCTCATGAGACTCACAGTGGAATGTGGTGCATAGATTGTGAAGTAGAAGGACATGTCAAAGATAGTTTCCCCAGGAAGATAGTACATGATGTAGTAGTAGACTGTGAGATTTGTCATGGGGGACCATGATGCGATTAGATGTCCCTTGTTATAGCATGCAATTCAGAATAATGTATCTTGATACTGTAAGATCTGTACCTCTACAACCCATGATACTAAGGGCTATAGGCTTATTAATCAAATCCATGAGGTCATTGATCATGGTCTATGCCAGACCAACATTTCCAATAGTTATAAGGGTGATGATCTCCTTGTTTATGAGGAGTGAGAAGATTGAGGCGCACATAGATGGGGATTTCACAGAGGATTATGTGGTCATGGTAAACTGCAGAGGAGGAAGAAGTGAGTTCCCATGTGGAAGATGTTTTAATTGTGGGTCTACAAACCACTACAAGTGTGAGTGCCCAAAACTTATTGCATTTCTCATGGTGTGGGAAGAAGCACAAGTATAAGGAGTACCCTAAGTTTTTTGAGCATATGAATCAGTAGCACTGGAAAGACAAGGGCATTGCAATGGTAAGCATTAAGAATGCTGACACACAATGGATGCCACAGGTGACACGTGATAGAGGCTTGGAACCTGTTATGGTAACAAGAGTAGATGCCATGCACGTAAAGGAAATGCCATGGCAGAAGAACCTTTTTTCAAGGGAAGAAGTGGTACATGGGAAGTACCCAGACCCTGCGCATCAAAAGGAGGTATATCAAGAAACCATGGACGTCATTCAGAGTTTACAAGGAGAAATCCAATGTCTAAAGGAGTAGTCTAGGAGGGAGGAGAAAAGAAGGAAGGTTGAGGTGCCAAAAGATGACCTGGATGAGGTCAAGGAAGTATGTAAAATGCTAAGGCAAGAGAATATTATTCCCTTGGTAGGATCATGGTTGAGAGAGGAAGGTACCAGGCACTGGAGAAGAGCACGAGAGGTAGGTCTTGCATACAAACCTTCCCCCTCACTACCTTGACTATGATAGGTAGATCGCATTAAATGTAGTCATGGATGGATGGCTCCTTAGTAATATCCGCATTGACACAGGCGCGAAGGTCAATGTTCTCACCTTGGATGCATGGCATCAGATGGGAAGACCTGCATTATAGCCATCTTTGAATATGTTTTATGTGGCAAAAAAAATGAAGGAAATGCCCATTGGTGTCTTAAAGGATGCAACTATCACCATTCAAGGGGCTAAGTTTACTGGGGACTTCGAAGTCTTGGCGCGCGCTGAGGCAAACAATTTCCCAACACTACTTGGGCACCCGTGGTGCTATAAGAATAATGCGGATATTCGGTTCAACAAGGGATATATAAGCTTTGAAAATGAGGAGGAATAGATCATCATACCCCTTGCTGATGGGAAGTCAACACCCTATACTGAACCTTTGGGAGAAGAGGTCCTGGATAGAATTTATGCATGCTCAATCAGGGATCCAGAGATAATTCATCCCACAGAGGGAGTTATCCAGTTTGAGGATGCTCAGTCCCTAAGTGACACCACCAGTATAGCGTGTGATAATTGGGTGCATGGAACCTATGAGTTAATTGGATGACATTTGAGAGGATCAGTGACAAAGGTGACAAAGGCGTGTATGGTCCGACACCTAGGAGGAAAGGAGCTACCTAAGTACTCAGGAGGAGCCTTCCCTGAGGTCTTTTTACAGGAGATGGAAGCTCAGTGGAAGGAGGACAATGAACGAAGGGGGATGTTAAGTTGTGTCCTACTTGGAACTATCTCCGTACTAGTGGGAAACACATCGGGATAATATCTTGGAATGGTGTGAGGTGAGAATTTTCTTCTCTATAAGGTTTTGTAAGAGCAATGCGCCCACAGCTATAAAAGACTACCATGGTAAAGAGACCGCTTCCTTCCATATCCAAGCATGTGAGACAGCCTGGATGGGAAGCACAAAAGCATTACCACCTTCATTATGGGTTCACAAGTTGTATTCCACCCTACAAGGTTGTGCACACACATGGTACATCCACGTTGAGACACACAGCCAGATAGGTAATTGGTAAGAGTTAGTGGCTGGCCTCAATCAAACATTTGAGTACTAGAGTACAAAGCCATTATTACATAAGGCGTTACATGTTTTCAAGAACCTTACATTAAGGGATAGTGCTATGGCTGAAGATAGAATAAAATATTTTCTAGGGGAACCTAGCCTGGAAGCGTGCTTTGAGGAGGAAGAAATAGAAGAGATATAGTTTGAGTGTGTGTATAGAGAAATAAAAGGGGAAGATGGTGTATGCTATTGATGGAGAAGAAGAAGAGAGCTTTGATGTTAACCACTCTGTAGGGACGCATGAAGTCATAGATAGTGTTGATGAATGGGCACGCACCTATCATGAACCTTTAAAGACAAAGAAGGTTAACATTGGCTCAGAAGAAGAGCCTAAAGAGGCAATCATTGGAGACTATTGGTCGGAGAAAGAAGTCTCTAAGATCATTGATATTTTACATGAGTTTGAGGATTTATTCCCACATGGGTATCATGAGCTTAAAGGCATCCACCATTCCTTGGGGGAGATGAGGATAAAGTTGAAGGAAGGTGTGCACCCAGTCAGGAAAAGACCATACCGGATGAATCCTAACCTACACGTGAAGGTTAAAAGGAAATAGATAAGATGATAGCATCGGGCATTATTGAAGTTGTTGAAGAGTCAGAATGGATAATTCCAATGGTGATTAGTATCAAGAAGGATGGAAGGATAAGGATCTATGTTGATTACAAGGACCTAAATGTAGTATGTATCATTGATCCTTTCCTAACCCCATTTACTGAAGAAATCTTAGAAGGAGTGGCAGGGCGTGAGGTCTATTCTTTCACAGATGGATTCTTGGGCTATCACCAGGTAAGGATTGCAAAGGAGGACCAAAGGAAGATGAATTTCACCACTGAGTGGGGAAGTTTTTCCTATACAGTCATGTCATTTGGGTTGAAGAATGCACCTGTTGTGTTCTCGCGCATTGTGGTACAAGCTTTCCAGGACTTTATCCATAAATTTCTTCAAGTCTACCTGGATGATTGGACAATATATGGGTTAGTGAAGGACCATTGTGACAACTTAAGGCTAATGTTTGAAAGGTGTCGGTAGTTGAGGATATCCCTCAACATTAAGAAATGTGTCTTTGCTACCCCATTTGGAACATTATTGGGACACATCATATGTAAGGAGGGCCTACTAGTAGATCTCGCAAAAGTTGTAGTAATTGTGGGATTGAAGGAGCCTACTAGTCAAAGTAGGGTGCATGGATTTCTTGGGCATACGGGGTACTACAGTAAGTTCATCAAGGGATATGCCAAGATTGCTGTGCCTTTAGAAGAGTTACTTAGACATAAGAGTTCCTTTCATTGGGGAGAGGCACAGCAAAAGGCATTTGACACTTTGAAGGATAGGCTTGTCACCGCGCCCATCCTACGTTTCCCTTCTTGGGATAAGCCTTTCCATGTTCATGTGGATGCCTCACGGACCACCATTGGAGTAGTACTTACACAACCTAGTGAAGGGATTGTTGATCATCCTTTGTGCTTTGCAAGTAGGAAATTGACACCATTGGAGTAGAATTATACTACAACTAAGCATGAGGCATTGTCAATGATCTATGTGCTTCATAAATTCAGACAGTATTTGTTGGATAACCCCTTTTATATTTTACACTGACCATATGGCATTGAAATAATTGGTGAAAAATCCCATTCTACAAGGGTGCATATGTCGGTGGGTACTATTGTTCCAAGAATTTGAGTTCACGGTGGTTGTCAAACCTAGGAAAAAGTAATTCCAGAACCTGATCATTTGTCTAGGATTGATTCAGGGGAGGAATGCGCAAAGCATTGAGGATACCATGCCAGATGCACAACTATTTAGGCTGTGACGTGCACCCTTGGATTTGGAAGATATTGCAGTATTTCTCAAAATGGGTGTGGCACTATTCGGAATGAAGGCCTTGGAGAAGAAGAAGTTGGCCATACGTGCCATGCCCTACATGCTAATTAGTGGAGATCTGTACAAAATGGGTCGTGATGAGGTTCTGCGCCGATGCGTACTAGAACATGAGTGCATTACAATTATGGAAGAGGTGCATGGTGGGATTGCAGGAGGACACTATGCGGGAAATGCAACCGCACGGAAGATTCTACTCGCAAGGCTTTGGTGGGAGACCATTTATCAAGATTGCATTGAGTTTTGCAAGGCTTGTGACCATTATCAGCACCTTGGAAAACTTGGAAAAAGGGATGAAATTCCATTATGACCAATAACCAGTGTGGAACCATTTGAGAAGTGGGCTATTGACTTTGTTGGACCAATCTCGCCAGTGGTGCGAAGGACTGGTTCGTGGTATATCCTCACTTGCAATGATTATTTGACAAGGTGGGCAGAGGCAACACCTACAAAGGATTGTATAGTGGCTACTGCTACTAGATTTTTATGGGAAAACATAATCAACAGGTATGGATGCCCATTGAGTTTGACAAGTGATAGAGGTATGCACTTCCTCAATGAAATGGTCAGGATTCTACTATCAGAATTCATGGTGGCCCATCACAAAACTACTCCCTATCACCCTCAAGAAAATGGAACTACTGAGGCATTTAACAAAATACTTAGCCACACATTGACTAAAATATGTGATGTTGGTAGACAGGATTGGGATGACAAAGTATCAACCGTTCTTTGGGCATATAGGACAACCTACAAGAGGTTGAATAAGGCCACACCATTTCAATTGGTGTTTGGTGTGGAGGCTATCCTTCCAGTTGAATTCATGTTACCTTCTCTGCGTATAGCATGCGCAGGAGGATTAGATGATGAACAAGAACTGGAAGAAAGAATTGACAAGTTAATGTAATTGGATGAGAGACGATCATTAGCCAGGTGGAGCCAGAAAATTGAAAAAGCAAAACAAAAGGCATGACATGATCGTCACATTAAGAACAAGAAGTTTGAGGTTGGGAAGATGGTCTTACTATATGATTCAAAGTTTTTGTGCCATCCTAGGAAGTTAAAAGTGCATTGGTTGGGTCCCTACATCATCTCGTACATCCTTGATTTAGGCACATGCCAGTTACAAGCACTGGATGGGACGATATTGCCAGGACACTTCAATGGGAGTAGGCTGAAGCCCTACTATAAATAAGTCTTCTTGGTGTTTGTAATAAGGTAGTATTGCCAGATAGTTTAGGATTTCCTTTATTGCATGTTCCTTTTCTTGTGTTTCCCTTTCTCGTTGTTTTTTTGTTTTGCGCCTTGGGCACCGGTAACCTCATTACTTTTTGAAGGTTGTGAATGTGCAGAGGACTACACATCATTTTAGTGTGGGGTAGAGTAAGGTGGAAGAAATTGTAAAGTGTATGAAGTGCCAAGAAGGATTACATTGGAAAGCTTGGTTGAATGGCCTTATGAAGGAAGTGCATGCAAGGAAAGGTGAAAAAGGATGGTTGGTGTCAGGGTAAGGCTACATTGTGGATCCATGTACAAGAGAGGAAGATGAGAAAAACACAACATGAGGTAGGCGAGAGCAAAAAAAATCATGCAGAAGAAGTGCCTTCGGTGTTGGTTACGCATGCGTAAGAGTCTCCTGTCAAGATGGATTGGTTGTGCGCCAGAAGGTTGGAGAATTGTCCACGCAAGGTTGGGCGCGTGAGTTAAGGTGCTAAAGATGGGTTTGTTTGAAAAATCCGCATTAAGTGTTAAAGTATGGTGGTAGGTGAAGTGACATTTAATGCTAAAATCGGGAAAAACTATAAATAGAAGGTTGGGCACTTCATTATTTACTTTGTGAATATGAAGAGGAAGAGATTTTGTAAACTAGGGTTTTAGAGTTGATCCGTGTGAAGAAAAATTGGAAATATTTTAAGCCATGAGTGACTAGTTTGGATCTAAGAAACCAGAAGGGAAGTAATTCACGGGCATGGGAAGAGTTGTGGAGAAGTCTCGTCTTGTGAAGGGTATATTCTATTTAGGGTTTGGCAGCTAGGGCATGGGTTGGAAAGGAGTATTCTTCACAAGTTTGAGATTTGAACTTGGAAAAGATAGAAGGGAAGAGCTAGAAAACAGAGAATAGGAGCTGGAAGAGAGAACCAAGGATTTAAAGCAGGAGGAGTTAATTAGTTCACAACTAAAGCATGTGACTCAGGGAAGAAAATGCAAGGGTGTGTGAAGTACATAAGAAGGTAGAATCCATCACAAATGCCATTGTTTTGAAGCATCCAAACCTAGCACCACCCACGCAAAAGTATGGATCTTCCCTTGAGTGCCTTGAAGACTTAACATGCATCCTCACCATGGAGAGGTAACCTCTGGCTTTAGAATCCACAGAAGAAGTAACAACGTGCCTGGAGAAGGAGGAAAAATTAAAGGTAGTAGCAATCATGGCTGAATACAACAAATTCCTTGCTGATGTAAAGATTGCTGCCCATACCACTGAGGCTGCATATGACAACTGCGCAGACAAAGATAAAGTGGTGAGTATTCTGGTCACCAACTATGAAGCAGAGCTTAAAGAGTTCCAAGAAAATAACAAAGGGAACAGAGCAGAGTGGGATAGAATCTTGGCCGAGGTTGAAAAGAAGTCAGAAGCTATTGAGGCCCTAAGGGGTACAATCAAGCTAAAGGAGCTATACCCACAGATTACTAGAAGGATGGACACACTTGAGGATGTGGGCAAGGAGTTGGAAAAAATTGTTGACACTATGAACGCTCAAGGAGATGGACTGAGTTTTGGGGAGGTAAGTGCCCTAGTCGGTGACCTCTGCCAGAGAGCGCAAAATGAAGTCAATGCCTGGAACAAGTTGGAGGCCAACTTGCAAAAAAATTTTCCTATCTTGTTGCAATAATTCCATCACTTCCCCATTCTTTCTTCTTTCCCAAATTCTTCATCCCCTTATTATTTTCCCAAGACATTAAGTCTATTGTGATTCTTTATTCATTGGAGAAGTGTTCCCATAGGTGGAGAACAAGCGTAGTGTGGGGTGATGCCAGGCCCCTAAAATATTGACTAAGTCCAAAAAATACGAATGGGCATGCAAGACCGAAGTTAAGAAATGGGCGTGCAAGGAGAAGGTGTGCAAGGCAAGGTTCTAGGAGGGTCTTAGTAGAACCCGTGATGCACACCCGCAGGACAAGGTCTCAAGACTTAGCCGTATTTGGCGTATCGGGAAGGACACGAGAAAAATGTGACCTGACTACGCATGCAGAGTGGATAAGGTGCCATCCTGGTGACAGGTTGGCCTAGGAAGGAATATGCCATGTGATACAAGCTCCTAGAAGACCATCATGACAAGGAGTGGAGAGCTCAGGCCTGGAGGAGCATGCGCCCATGGAGGACCACATTCAGACACTTGGTGCTGGATTTGAGGCCATAGAAGGATGAGTTGGCACTTCGGGATGCCTATATATACAAGCGCCTACAGAAGAAAAGGGATATAGAGAGATGAAGAGAGAGAAGAGCTCTGCAGAAATGCTGCAAAGGAATTCTATTTGGGTTGGGTAGATAAAACATAGGAGATGGATGTATCAAGGGCTTAGGGGTTTAAATTTTCATTTTGAGAGTTAAAGGATAGGAATCCAGTTATGATGCATGACTTTGGTATGCCTTTCTACGATGTTCTATAATGAATCTAATGAATGTAATGAGGTTACCAAGTTTATATGAATATGATCAGTAATGATTCTGGTGCATTTACATATCTTCATGGTTCTATTTTATGCATGTTTATGGAATGAGTCTAAATCCTTACGTATTTCCCTTTCTGTTTTGATTCAATTCTTAATCTGTTAAGTAATTTTCTGTCTGGAATGACTGCACTGATCTAGAAGCTGTTCTGAGCTCTATGATGCTTGCATGTCTCATTTCCACTCACTTCCTTTAAGTTTGGATCATAGATGATGTTTTCCCACTCAACTCACATAAAAGAGAGACTCGGTGCCCACGCGTGCCTCGGGTGAGCGCCCAGCGCCTGCTGGGTGATAGGCTAACACGCATGGGGTTCCCTTGTTCTTGGTTGGCATAATATGGGCATGGTGATGAGCTTATTCTTCATTGTATCAAACGCCATCCATTGCGCCTCTCATTAGCGATATGTACTTTTTTGTTTTAGAAATTTTTCCAATAACATGGTGATCTTGGCATACCCCCTAATAAATTTCTTGCAATACCCTATATTCCCAAGGAATCCATATAGTGCGCTCACACTAGTAGGTTCCCCTAATCCCACAAGAATGGAAACTTTTGTAGGATCCACTAGCAAACCTTCCTTACATATGATATGCCCTAAAAGGGTTCAAAATGGAGTAGTGAAAACACATTTCTTAATGTTGAGGGATATCCTCAACTTCTGACATCTTTTAAACATCAACATCATATTATCATAATGATCCCTCAGTAGTCCATATACCATCCAATCATTAAGGTAGACTTGAAGAAACTTATGGATGAAGTCTTGAAACACCTGCACCACAATACATGAAAACATAGTAGGTGCATTCTTCAGTCCAAAATCCATGACTGTGTAGGCAAATCTTTCCCACTTAGTGGAAAAAAATTTCTTTTCTTGGTCCTCCCTTGCAATCCTAACTTGATGATATCCTGAGAATCTATCTGTGAAAGAATAGATCTCATGCCTAGCTACTCCCTCCAGGATCTCCTCAGTGAAGGGGGTTGGAAAAGGATCAATAACACACACTGCATTCAAATCCCTATAATCAACACAAATCATTATCCTCCCATCCTTCTTAATGTATATGACCATTGGACTTATCCATTCTTATTCCTCAACAACCTCAATGATGTCTAATGTGATCATCTTGTCCATCTCTTCCTTGACTTTGAAGTGAAGATTCAGATTCATTCGATAAGGTCTCTTCCAAATTAGAAAATAATGTAATTACATAAGTAGTCATTTACTTACCCTTAATACTTCATGGGGATTCATTAATCTCACTTAACTTACACTTAAGGGTAAGTAATTTGACACGAAGATTCAAATTCATTCGATAAGGTTTCTTCGATAATGTAATTACAAATTTTTCCCATCCCCATAAAAAGTATATAAGAAAAAGTGAGTAGACACATACAAAAATTTATGCATCAATTTAACTACTTAAACTACACATCAATTTAACAAGTTACTTATTATTAAATCTCACACCAATATAGCATACTCTACAACTGTATTCCCTTTGTTACCAATCAATGCATATAAATGACAAGTACAGTATCCAAAATGAAATAACATTTTCATGGATTGCTGAAATTTCATACCAATTCTTCCTCTGTTACAAATCAGAATTATCATTAAAGCATTTTAAAAACCAATATAATATGATCAGTACCATGACATATGGAGATTGCATTTGATTCTAATTTCTTAACACTTACAGACCCATATTTACGGTCATATGTTTATGTCTTTGGAGATAAGTTTAAAAATATGCCATTAATGGAAGATTATTTGTCTAAGAAGAAGTACATTCACTTACTTAAAAAGGTAGAAGACGCAACTAATATATATACACATTAATGCATTACAGAAGCTAAATAACATTGTATGAAGTATAATAAACTATATCTGAGCCATGATAAGTCATATAACATTAGAGATTACACCCATAAAAATTTATACAAAACGAACCCATATATATATATATATATATATATATATATATATATATATATATATATATATATATATTTAAAAGAGTTCTGGTAGCCACATTACAGTCAAAAGGGTCATCTTAGACCATACATATTAAATAACAGAGACTCGTCCCCTAAAAACCTTTCTGATATAATATCTATAATTTTTCCATGCTAACCCTTGTTATATATCCCAGTGCAAATACATATGCTTATGGCATCCCTTAAAATATGTCAAGTAATAAGAGGCGCACGTGCACAGAACTAGAGAGAAGAAGGGCACTCAGGGGAAAGCACACAATAAAAAGGAGTTTAAGAAGGGTTTAGGAGAAACTAGGTTGCATGCAAGAGGTAGAACATGAGTTTAAAGGACTTATCCATATTTGGCATCATGGAGTCACTTAAGGAAAAATGTGAGGGCCCAAATGGGCATTATAAGTGGATAATGTGCTAGCCTGAATCCTTGGAGGTGAAGAAAAGGATATTCCATGTAGGGAAAATTCTTAGAAGACATCATTACATAGAGTGGAGGTTTTATAAAGTGATAATAATTCACCTATGGGGGACACACATTTGGTAGTGGTGTAATATCATAGACTATTGGCACACAGTTCATCGTGACAGTGGGTACATAAGGCACGACCACTTCAGGACCTTTACCACATATAGGAGGTGGATCTGGTGGGATAGGTGGAATAGGAACTAGTGATCCTGGTGGACCTAATGGATCTGGAGGATCTGGTGGGTCATGAGGGATAGGAACTAGTGGATCTAGTGGATCTAGTGGTGGAGGCAACATTGGGGGGGATCCAGGTTCTAGATCAAGCGGATAAATGCCTCAACCACCTCAGCAAATATTTTTTTAAATGTCTTTAAATCTACGATATTACAAAGGTTTTGTGGATGCTATAGAGCATGTACACAAATGTGAGCTATTATGGTGCATGAAGGGGATCACTACCCTAGAATCAAAGGCAAGTCAGTTTGTAATAATGTTGCAAGGGTGCGCACATAGTTGGTACTATAAATATGACCCCCACCAGACAATAGTAGATTATACCACATTGTGTAATGCCTTCTTAGCTGAATTTCATATTCCTGAGTTTTAATTGAAGATCATTAGCACATTGAAGGAGATTAAAAAAGGTATGGAAGAGAGTGTGCAGGAGTATAACGTGTATTTTAAAACTCTCTTATCAAAATTGTCTCATGATATTCATCCTTCTCAGTATGCTCAGTGATTTTTTGGAGGACTAATAACACCTTTTAGGAGAGCACTTTCACATATGACTTTCATAAGCTTGCGTGAGGCCTTGGAGGCTGCCCTATGCACTGAGACCATAGGAATCATGGATACCAGTATTAGTCCTTTTCTTAAAGCTCAAATTATTGAAATGGAAAAGCATCTTGACAAGATATCTACAAACTTGGCCCATTACATTTGTAGTGGCCTATGGTGCACAGATTGTGAGGTAGACAGGCATATAAAGGAAAATTTTCCTCGGAGATCAGTATGAACCATGAGGGTAGACTATGAGATTTTCCATGGAGGTTATGGTGCAAGTAGGTGTTAGTTACTGCAACACGTGATCCGTAAGAATTTTTCTTGTTATAGCAAGATTTGTACCTCTACTACCCATGACACTAAGTATTGTAGATTAATTGACTAGATACATGATGCCATTGATATTAGTGTGCACCAAACCAGCATTACAAACAATTCCAAGGATGATGGTCATCACTATGAAGGACGCGTGGATGGAGGATCTCATTGAAGAAGCTTTCACGGAGGTGGAAGAGGTGAATTCCCTCATGGAACTTGTTATAATTGTGGTTCCATAGAGCATTACAAGCACGAATTTCTTGACCTACTACAGTGCCCATGGTGTGGGAAGAAGCACAAGTTTGAGGAGTTCTCAGATCTATTTAAACACATGATCCAGAAAAAATGAAAAGACAAGTGTGTCAGGATGGTAAGAATTAAGAAATAAGACTCGCAGTTGATGCCAAGGGTGGCATGTGAGTCAGAATTAGAACCTCTACTATTAACAACATGAGTTGAGGCTACATGCAGCTAGGAAATATCATAGCAGAGACCACTAATTACAAGAGAAGAGGTGATGTATGGGAAATATCGAGACCCTACCCATTAGAAGGAAGTCTATCAAGAGACCATGGATGTAATCAGGAGTCTTCAAAGAGAAATTCAATGTCTAAAGGAGCAATCTAGGAAGTTTGGGAAGAAGAAACGTGTTGAGGTCCCTCAATCAGATATAGATGATATCAAGGAGGTGTGCAAGATTTTACACTAAGAGAATATCATTCCTCTATTTGGATAATGGTTGAGGGATAAGATACCAAGCATTAGAGCAGAGCTTGAGAGGAAGGTTTTTTATGCTAACCTTCCTCCCCACAACATCAACTATGATAAGGAGATTACCTTGAATGTATTTGTTGATGGATGGATCCTAAGCAATATTCTAATTGACATGTGCACGAAAGTTAATTTTGTCACCCTGGATACCTGGAATCAAATGGGAATTCCCCTATTACATCCATCTTCAATTGTGTTATATATGGCCAATAAGATAAAGGCAATGCCCATTGGTGTTTTAAAGGATGTTTTCGTCTCTATCCAAGGGGATAAATTCACTGGAGATATCAAATTCTAAGTGTTTGCTGAGGTAGAAAACTTTCCAATGTTACTTAGGCACCCCTAGTACTATAAGAACAATGTTGAATTATGTTTCAATAAGGGGTATATAAGTTTTGGGATCAAATAGGAACATGTTATCATTCGTTTGATGGATGGGAATTCAGATCTCTATATTGATCCTTTAGGATAAGAAGACCTAGATAGAATTTACATGCACACTATTTGGGACCCTGAAGTTGTGCAACCAACAAAGGAATGTGTTATTCAGTGGGAAGACGTGAAATCTATAAGTGATATAACTAGTGTGGCATGTGATGATTGGGAACATGGACATATGGTCAAAAGGTAGTTAAGAGGATCTATGATGAGAGTAAAAAAATTGAACTCAGTCAAGTGCCTAGGAAGAAAGAAGTTTTGAAGTTATTATGTGGGATCCAACCATGATGTTTTCCTGCAAGAAATGGAGACCCAGTGAAGATGTGAGATCTACAGGAGAAGGATGGTTAGCTATACCTTGTTTCAGACTGTAAAAAATTGGTGGGTGACCCGTCATGATAAATTTCTAGAGTGGAGTGAAGTAAAAAGTGCATTCTCTCTTAGGTTTTCCATAGCAATGCACCTACTATCATGTAAAATTATCATGGG
Source organism: Taxus chinensis (assembly GCA_019776745.2). NCBI lineage: Eukaryota > Viridiplantae > Streptophyta > Pinopsida > Cupressales > Taxaceae > Taxus > Taxus chinensis. Next base: position 358,524,648 of record CM034157.1, read on the forward strand.
AAGGAACCCGCATCGTTTCACGTCCAAGAATGTGAGAAGGCCTGAATGCAAGGTGCGGAAGCCTTGCCGCCTTTTTTATGGGTGCATAAGTTGTACTCCACTTTACAAGGTTTCACACTCGTGTGGTACATTCACTCATAGATGCACCATCAGACAAGAAACTGCTAGGAGTTGATAGCTGACCTCCTTCAGGATTTTGAATATCAAAGTACTAAGCCATCGGTGGATGAGGCATTGTAGGTTGTTAAGAACCTAACTATTGTAGATAGTGTCATAAAAGAGGATAGAATACTATAATTATTGGGTGAACCTATCTTAGAAGTGCACTTTGATGAGGAATAATTAGAGGAGATACAACTTGAGCATGTATTCATGGAAAAAGAGAAAGTAAAATTAGTCTATGTGATCGATGGTGAAGAAGTGGAAAATTTGGATGTAAACCATACCATGTGTACATGTAAAGTTATGTATAGTGCTGATGAGAAAGCACATGCCTACCATGAACCCCTGAAAACCAAGAATGTTAACATTGGTTGATAGGAAGATCTGAAGGAGGATACTATTGGAGATTACTGGACAGAAAAAGAGGTTTCAAAGATCATTGATCTATTACATGAGTTTCAAGACTTATTTCCATGTGGGTACCACAAAGTTAAAATATTTCACCACTCTTTGGGAGAAATGAAGATCAATTTAAAGGAAGGTGTGTGTCTAATTTTGAAGAGACCTTATCAAATGAATCTGAATCTTTGCATCAATGTCAAGGAGGAGATTGACAAGATGATTATATTAGGCATCATTAAGGTCGTTGAGGAATTATAATGGATAAGGAAAATGCTCTTCAACATTAAGAAGGATGGGACGATAAGTATGGGAGGAGAAGGAATCTGAATGCGGTGTTTGTTATTGATCCTTTTCTAACCCGTTTCACTGAGGAGATCCTAGAAGGAGTAGCTAGGCATGAGATCTATTCTTTCATAGATGAATTCTCAAGATATCATCAAGCTAGGATTAAAAGGGAGGACCAATAAAAGATAAATTTTACCACTAAGTGGGGAATATTTTCCTACATAGTCATGCCTTTTGGACTAAAGAATGCACATATTGGGTTTTCACACATTATGGTACAGGATTTTGAAGACTTCATCCATGAGTTTCTTCAAGTCTACCTTGATGATTGGATGGTATATGGACTAGTGAGGGATCATTGTGATAATTTGAGGCTAATGTTTCAAAGATGTTGGAAATTGAGGATATCCCTCAACATTAAGAAATGTGTTTTCGCCACTCCATTTAGAACCATTTTGGGGATTATAATATGTAAGGAAGGTTTATTGGTGGATCCTGCCAAAGTGTTTTTTATTGTGGTATTAGGGGAACCTACTAGAAAGAATGCAGTGCACGGATTCCTTAGGCATATGGGATATTACTAGAAATTTATTAGGGGTTTTCTAAGATTGTCAGGCCATTTGAAAATTTTCTAAAACACAAAATTAAATTTCACTAGGGAGAGGAGCAGTAAATGGAATTTGATACACTAAAGAATAATCTTATCATTGCACCCATATTACACTTCCCTTCTTGGGATAAGCTATTCCATGTACGTGTTGATGATTCAGGGATGGCAATTGGGGAAATATTATCACAAGCTGGAGAGGGAGTTATTGACAACCCCTTGTGTTTTGACAGTAGAACAACACTATAATACTACTGATCACAAAGCATTATCAATGATCTACGTGTTGTACAAATTCAAGTAGTATATGTTGGCAACACCCTTTGCATTCTACATGGACCACATGACATTGAAGTACTTGGTAAACAAGCCTATTTTACAAGGTCACATATGATGGTGGGTTCTATTATTTCAAGATTTTGATTTTACAGTTGTTGTGAATCTAGGTAAGAGTATTTTAGGACCTGACCATTTATCAAGGATTGACTCAAGAGAGGACGCGTAGAACATTAAGGATATAATTTCAGATACACAACTATTTAGATTGTAACACATGTCCTCCAACTTGGAAGATATTGTTGTATTTCTCACGAAGGGTGTGGGACTAGAGGGAATGAATACTTTAGAAAGGAATTAGTGAGCCATATGTGTCATACCATACATGTTAATTAGTGGAGACTTATACAAGCTAGTGTAGACACCAAAATTATGTCAAACTCCCCTTTGGTCCCTTGACAAATAAACACCTTGAACACATCCACCTACTCATGGCCCCCTTCACCTCACTATAATATTAATTTAATTATTTAAATTTAATTAATTCATTATCCTCACCATATTTATTATTTAAATCTCTTAATTTAGATAATGCCCACATATGTACCTCACCTAGACACCTCATCAAGCCACCTCACCCTAAGACCCATTATTAGTAAGTTGCCATAACTAGCTAAGACTTACCCAAACCCTAAAAATCAATGCCTACATTCCCTCTAACCACATTCTCGCATGCTTAAAAGAAGAATCTAGTCTAATTCTTGAGTGAACGACATGAGATCCCAGAAAATAAAGGGCATCTACCTAGTTTAGTAAACCTAAAAAATCCTGCCCTGACATCGGTTACCCTTAACCACCACTGGTTAAGCTAGAACCGTCGTCGGTCACCTTTTAATCCCCAAAAAAACCTTATTTTCAAGGTTGGAAAAAGGTTGGAAGATTCCTGAGAGATAACACATCTTTTGAGAACAATATTTCTGCGAGAACACCCATGCAAGGAAGGAAATCAAGAATTTTCTCTTGCATAGACATCAAGCATTCATCCAACAACCACCCTGCACAGATTTGATCCAACCAAGAAAAAAGGAGTGCACATGTAGCCTATGCAGGAGCTCTCTAATGTTTGGTGATCCTCTGCAGCATTCAACCTCTTACCAGCACCTTCATTCATCACTCACATACATCCAGAACTAGATTCTAAGTAAGTAGAACATTTTACTCCTCTAGTTCATTCATTTAATAATTATATCTTCATCCTTTTTTCTCCTAGCCACCCATTTACTCAAGAGAGGACACGTAGAACATTAAGGATATAATGTCAGATACACAACTATTTAGATTGTAACACATGTCCTCCAACTTGGAAGATATTATTGTATTTCTCATGACGGGTGTGGGACTGGAGGGAATGAATACTTTAGAAAGGAATTAGTGAGCCATATGTGTCGTACCCTACATGTTAATTAGTGGATACTTATACAAGCTAGTGTAGACACCAAAATTAGGTCAAACTCCCCTTTGGTCCCTCGACAAATAAACACCTTGAATACATCCACCTACTCATGGTCCCCTTCACCTCACTATAATATTAGTTTAATTATTTAAATTAAATTAATTCATTATCCTCACCATATTTATTATGTAAATCTCTTAATTTAGATAATGCCCACATATGTACCTCACCTAGACACCTCATCAAGCCACCTCACCCTAAGACCTTTTATTAGTAAGTTTCCATAACTAACTAAGACTTACCCAAACCTTAAAAATCAATGCCTACATTCCCTCTAACCACATTCTCGCATGCTTAAAAGAAGATTCTAGTCTAATCCGTGAGTGAATGACATGAGATCCACAAAAATCAAGGGCATCTACCTAGTTTAGTAAACCTAAAAAATCCCACCCTGACATCGGTTACCGTTAACCACCACTGGTTAAGCCAGAACCACCGTCGGTCACCTTTTAATCCCCAAAACAACCTTATTTTCAAGGTTGGAAAAAGGTTGGAAGATTCCTGAGAGATAACACATCTTTTGAGAAAAATATTTCTGTGAGAACACCCATGCAAGGAAGGAAATCAATCATTTTCTCTTGCATAGACATCAAGCATTCATCCAACAACCACCCTGCACAGATTTGATCCAACCAAGAAAAAAGGAGTGCACATGTAGCCTATGCAGGAGATCTCTAATGTTTGGTGATCCTCTACAGCATTCAACCTCTTACCAGCACCTTCATTCATCACTCACATACATCCAGAACTAGATTCTAAGTAAGTAGAACATTTTACTCCTCTAGTTCATGCATTTAATCATTATATCTTCATCCTTTTTTCTCCTAGCCACCCATTTACTCAAGAGAGGACGCGTAGAATTTTAAGGATATAATGTCAGATACACAACTATTTAGATTGTAACACATGTCCTCCAACTTTAAGATATTGTTGTATTTCTCACGACGGGTGTGGGACTGGAAGGAATGAATACTTTAGAAAGGAATTAGTGAGCCATATGTGTCGTACCCTACATGTTAATTAGTGGATACTTATACAAGCTAGTGTAGACACCAAAATTAGGTCAAACTCCCCTTTGGTCCCTCAACAAATAAACACCTTGAACACATCCACCTACTCATGCCCCCCTTCACCTCACTATAATATTAGTTTAATTATTTAAATTAAATTAATTCATTATCCTCACCATATTTATTATGTAAATCTCTTAATTTAGATAATGCCCACATATGTACCTCACCTAGACACCTCATCAAGCCACCTCACCCTAAGACCTTTTATTAGTAAGTTGCCATAACTAACTAAGACTTACCCAAACCTTAAAAATCAATGCCTACATTCCCTCTAACCACATTCTCGCATGCTTAAAAGAAGATTCTAGTCTAATCCATGAGTGAATGACATGAGATCCAAAAAAATCAAGGGCATTTACCTAGTTTAGTAAACCTAAAAAATCCCACCCTGACATTAGTTACCCTTAACCACCATCAGTTAAGCCAGAACCACCGTTGGTCACCTTTTAATCCCCAAAACAACCTTATTTTCAAGGTTGGAAAAAGGTTGGAAGATTCCTGAGAGATAACACATCTTTTGAGAACAATATTTCTGCGAGAACACCCATGCAAGGAAGGAAATCAATCATTTTCTCTTGCATAGACATCCAGCATTCATCCAACAACCACCCTACACATATTTGATCCAACCAAGAAAAAAGGAGTGCACATGCAACCTATGCAGGAGCTCTCTAATGTTTGGTGATCCTCCGCAGCATTCAACCTCTTACCAGCACCTTCATTCATCACTCACATACATCCAGAACTAGATTCTAAGTAAGTAGAACATTTTACTCCTCTAGTTCATTCATTTAATCATTATATCTTCATCATTTTTTCTCCTAGCCACCCATTTACTCAAGAGAGGATGCGTAGGACTTTAAGGATATAATGTCAAATACACAACTATTTAGATTGTAACACATGTCCTCCAACTTGGAAGATATTGTTGTATTTCTCACAACGGGTGTGGGACTGGAAGGAATGAATACTTTAGAAAGGAATTAGTGAGCCATATGTGTCGTACCCTACATGTTAATTAGTGGATACTTATACAAGCTAGTGTAGACACCAAAATTAGGTCAAACTCCCCTTTGGTCCCTCGACAAATAAACACCTTGAACACATCCACCTACTCATGGCCCCCTTCACCTCACTATAATATTAGTTTAATTATTTAAATTAAATTAATTCATTATCCTCACCATATTTATTATGTAAATCTCTTAATTTAGATAATGCCCACATATGTACCTCACCTAGACACCTCATCAAGCCACCTCACCCTAAGACCTTTTATTAGTAAGTTGCCATAACTAACTAAGACTTACCCAAACCTTAAAAATCAATGCCTACATTCCCTCTAACCACATTCTCGCATGCTTAAAAGAAGATTCTAGTCTAATCCGTGAGTTAATGACATGAGATCCACTAAAATCAAGGATATCTACCTAGTTTAGTAAACCTAAAAAATCCCACCCTGACATCAGTTAAGCCAGAACCACCGTCGGTCACCTTTTAATCCCCAAAACAACCTTATTTTCAAGGTTGGAAAAAGGTTGGAAGATTCCTGAGAGATAACACATCTTTTGAGAACAATATTTCTTCGAGAACACCCATGCAAGGAAGGAAATCAATCATTTTCTCTTGCATAGACATCCAACATTCATCCAACAACCACCCTACACATATTTGATCTAACCAAGAAAAAAGGAGTGCACATGCAACCTATGCAGGAGCTCTCTAATGTTTGGTGATCCTCCGCAACATCCAACCTCTTACCAGCACCTTCATTCATCACTCACATGCATCTAGAACCAGATTCTAAGTAAGTAGAACATTTTACTCCTCTAGTTCATTCATTTAATCATTATATCTTCATCCTTTGTTCTCCTAGCCACCCATTGACCTCTTTTAATACTCACCCCTCCACATCTCCATTAAAACCTTACCAAATCCCATCCAAATGACTTAATACCTCACCCAACTATCCTAGTCCTTTGTGCAATCATAAGGGAGATCCAAAGTTCATTATGTGGCATTCCTAGCTTTCCATAGTAACTAGCACCGGTTCTCCCCAACCAGTGTTGGTCACCCTTAACCGGCATTGGTCTCTATATTTTCCAATACAACCCATAACAGTGACCTACCCACCTATTCCCGCATCACCCTTAATCACCTGTGACCTACCTAAGACCTTTGTTAGACTTGTAGAGACCCAAAACCAGTTACTTGAACTTCAGATCTTGTTTAACCTAGCCTATTAGATTAGATCTTGTTGGTGTCCATTTTGATCCTCTATTATTTTTCCCTAATTTTCCTTTCACTCTGCATCTCCTGAAACATTTTCTATAGTTTTAATGGATGAAATGAAGTTTTTGCCTCTGTTCCCATGCCTTAATCCATTTGAAAATCATTTGACATGCCCCATTTTGCAAGAAATACTCAAGTTTGCCCTCCCAAATTTTTGCCCTAATTCTTCAAATCTATGGGCTATGTCGTTTTTTCCCCTTTTGCCTGATGTGAAAAATAAAAATTGATCATTTTATACCTATATGCCTTTGAAAATATATCCCCGTGGTCAAGAAATGCTTGGAATCATGTTTTATCTGATTCTATTTCAAAAAAATTCCATCCTTGGTGAAAAAATTAGATTCTGGGCACACCTGGAAAATTTTTGTGTTTTTTATGGTCGTACAGGTGTCATTTTCCCATCAAAATTAACCTCAAAATTCTCCTCCTATGTGGCCACTTCTAGTTGGGCAAGGATCAGTAGGTTTTCTACAAAAACTTAACATTTTTTGGCCTTTGGAAAATTTCACATTTTTGGATTCCCTTAGGTCCCAAGGAGGGACACGTGCCATGTTTTATTTCAGGGTGGAATCAAGGTAATTTGGGGAACTTAGGAAGTAAAAAATTTTTGGCTGAAGGGAAAAAATCGGGAGTGGACACGTGTCCTAAAGATAAAAAAGGGAGGAGTCCACAATGGGGGACTTAGTTTTTTAGCTCTATTTTTCTAAAGACAAAACAGTTTCAGCCCGCTCCAATCAAAGGAGGACATGTGGCAACAATTTTGGGTAGAGGGGATGCAGATGGAAGGAATTTGAATTTTTTTACCTTTGGAGGCAGAAAAATCTAAGGTGAAATTTTGGAGCACAGCCCCGTGGCCAATCACATGTGGACATGTGTCCATGAGAAGTCAAAATGGGGGGTGGATTTCTTGGTGACTTTGAATTTTTAACATAAAATGGATCAAAGTCAAAACTTGGGCTGAAGTTCCACAACCAATTCAGGTGTGACACGTGGCCAATTTTGAAATTCAAAGGAGAGTGCAGGCTACTGGTGAGTTTTGAAGTTTTCAATTTTTGTGAAGGAGGTATGATGGAAAAAAGAGAGACATGGCCCTATGAAGAATCATCTAACGACACGTGGCAAGGGAAAAATCAGGTGTGCGGGCCCACGGAGGTTTTGGGGGAAATTTTTTGTTTTCAAAAGGACGTAAAATGTGTAGATTTTTCCCGCGATTTCATTGGGATTTACATTATGGACACATGGCAGACCCAGGAAGGAGGTGGGGAAAGATGGAACAAATTTCCAATTTTTCAAAAGGTTATAAAATGATAAATTTTGCGATCCCTGGGCCCATATCTAATCACATTGCGCCAGGGGTAGTGTCTAGAATTTTTATTTAAAAACTGTTAAATAAAAAATTAACCCAAGATTATTTTTTAATCATATTTTGACACGTGGAGGGCCAGATTTAAAGTTGAAAGGAAAATCAAGGGTTCCTATACATTTTCACCATTTTGGCCACCATGGGAGCTCCAGGAAACTTGGAATTGTGAATTTTGCATCATTTTTCATCAAATTTTTGAGTGAATCCGTGTCCTTTGTGCCTGCAAAGATCAATGCAAGTCACTTTTATGGCTTAATTTGTAGATTTGAGGTGTTTTTGAAACAAAGTTTTTCCCTAATCCGTCTAAACATGCGAAATGTCAAAATTGAAAGTTGTAGAGGTAGTTTTAAAAGGTGAAATGATGAGAGGAAAGGCATCTGCATGCCTTGATGATGAAAAGTTTGCCTACAGGAAGGATAATGATCTGAATATTTGTAATGATTCAAGTCTTTTTAAAACACCTGGAAAATCTCGTTGCAAATTTGTTAAATGTCATTTTCAGTGAATCATGAGAAATTTTTGTAACAAACTTGATCCCTTGGCATATTATTTTCTTGGGAAAGAAGGCTCCAATGTGGCAAGAGATATATAATGCATTTTTGAGAAATGCAAATGGTGGGGAAGTTGAAAATCATGAGAAAATTCTGAGAGAAAGCTCATTTTCTAAGAAACCCACCAAAGAACCAGGTTAATTTCTTTTGTGTTGGATCTTCATGTATGTGAGTTGGTTACAAGTGTATAGCCATCACACAGCTCTGAGATTGTTCATGAAACTCTCCCCTGCTGATGAATCTAACAAGCTTTTGAGTTAATCTGTGTTTTTTTGGGCAATATGATGTCTGTTATCATTTTAAATACCTGCAAATAGTTTTCATTGTTCTTGTTACAATCTTGCATTGAAAGTCTTTAGAAATCACACAGAATCTCATCCTTATTGATAGTTTAGTGGCACTTGCAGTTTTGTTTGTCAGAAGAGCTTTCATCTGGCATTGAAAATAAGTAGTTTAAAATCACTCCACCTTCATTTGTTGATTGGGATTTCTTGTAAGCCTTTGGGGGTACCTTAGGCGTGGTTTGATCAAGGATTTTTGTGTTTAATTGAGTTCTTTACTTCAAGATTTTGTGGTGAGTTCTCAAATATTGTGTGAAGAGTGCAACCTGGGCTTCCATTTATGCATCTTCTGGTTGAAAGAACATCCTGATTATTTGAAGCATTTTATCTGATAGTTGTTCAAGTATTGTAGAGGTTGTCAAAGATTTGATATATCCAAGTTTGTCTTGTCAATACCCCACCAAAAAATCATCTGAATAACTAATCCTACCCATACTACCCCTGCATTGCATTGTGTGTCAACAAAATAATCTAACCCATCTACAAAAATGCACAAAGAAAATCAAGATCATACAATGTCTTAAATAGCCTCAACCTTTTCTTGATAGCATTTCCATTATTTAGTAGTGACAACTCTGTTGAGTTTGAATAATGGAAAATTGATCATGTTTTTCGAAGGCCATCTCCATACAATATGCACAGTATAAGGATATCTCCACCTCCTTCACAAAACAGAGGCTGCAATATAGGTTCTCTTACCTTGGTTGAAAGGCACAACCTAAAATAGTGAGGATTAGATCAAAATCCTTTCAAGGTGCTGCCCACTTCTTCAAATCTTGAGTGCTAACAAGTCAGATAAATTACTTCCCCGAATACAAAATGACATATAAATTATTTATCTACCTCTGAGTGTCTTGTAAAATCCATGATGTTGCTCAAGTTGTGAAGGAGATTAAATCTGGGTACCAACACTGAAATGGTGCCATTGATGGGGACATTATTCAGTATTTCAGTATTTCAGATCCCTGGTAATACTTCTTGTGTGATTTATGTGTAATTACAAAATCTGAGTATCATCTTCTGATCAGATTTATAAGATTGGAATGAAGAGTAGAGTTCTAAGTTTGATATTCTCTTAGTTCAATCTGATCCATGTGCATACATATTTGAGATATTTGAATGCATATCAAACCCTTGTAAAGTCCCTTGTAAATTCTACATGTAAATACATTGTTGAAGCATCATTTTATAATCAGATTTGTAAGGATTAAGTGAAGATATAAGTTTTTCTTTCAATTTTATCAGTTTCCAGCAGTTGTTGCACTTCATTTGCATTTGTGATTGATAAATTCAAAGAAAGGAAGGTCTGATCTATAAATTTTGGCAAGATTTTCAGTGTTGATAGATATTTGACAGAGTATTTTAGTGCATTTTCACAACTAGGGTGAAAGTCCTTAGTGGTGACTCCATGTTGTTCTGATCTTGATAAGTACCAGTGTCTTAACCTTTCTGTCATTTACTTTGGTGTTGCTAATCTCTACAAAACTAGAAGGAAGAAGATCTCTCTTCATTAGAGACTCTGCTAAGAAGTTGTTTACAGATTCAAGAAACTCAGAGTTGGAAGGGAGAAGAGTTTGGAAGGTTGTTAAAGGTCAAACATCAGACAGAGATATATCCATTGCTGAGAGAGATCAGCCTTTGGTAGAGGATTATCAGTCTTCTTCCAGTGATTTTGATTCAAACAATCCTCTCATAAACTTGTTTACTTTAACTAGTGAAGGTCCTTCTATTGTACCTAGTAAGTTCCTTCTTCAATCTACACTTGTGTGTTTCAATCCTAGTAAAAATTTCCAAGAAAATCAGCACTTAGAGAATACCAGTCTTGTGAATCACATTCTTAAGCCCCAAAGACCTTGCACTCCTCATCAGCTTGTGTCACCCCCAAGATCACCTCCACCAAACAATATGGCTCAGCCTAGACCTCCATTTTTTGTTAACACCTTTGGTCCTATAGACTTTGGAGGAATGGATGGTTACCCAAATGTTGTCCCACAAGATGTCAGAAATAGATTGCCAAAATTCCAAGGTAACAATGTAATAACTGGTGATCAGCATCTCAAACTTTTTGTTAACATGATGGAAGATTTTGAGATAGATTTTGAAGATGTGTATATTAAATTTTTCATTCATACACTAGAAGAGGATGCTAGGGATTGGTACAAGGCACTTCCTGACAATTCAATTGATTCTTGGACTGAAATGAAGAATGCATTTAGGTTGTAATATGGTGACAAGACTGATCCTATATTTCTCTTGTCTGAGTTTGAGAATATCAAGAAGAACCCCAATGAATTAGTCCATGACTTTAACACAAGGTTTAACAAAACTTTGAGAAGGTTGCATGTTAGTCTGAGGCCTTGTGATGAGTCTTGTTTAATCAAATATGTAGATGCATTTGATAAAAAGGAAGCCTATTACCTAAGAGACAAGAACCCTACCAATCTAAGACAAGCTTTCACCATGGCACTTCAAATTGAAAACAATATCAAAGAAATTGGGAAACCTCTCAAGAGAGATGGTGTAAAGTTGATAAACCCTGAAAAACCTCAAGCTAGCAAGGGTGCTAATTTAGAGGAGGTTGTGAAAATTTTGGCAGGGGATGTCAAAGAAATCTCATATAAGTTGGCAAGAGTTGAGAAAGGAATTGGGAAAACTTCACAAGTTCAACCAAGAGCACAAAACCATGACAGATTTTCTAATCATCCTAGAGGTGATCAAAGGGCAGACAATAGAGGAAAAGGACCCATGGGGTCTGTAAATAAACATCCTCAAGCATGTGAAGGAAGAGTGTTACCTGATCCCCTAACTACTAGGGTTACTGCTATTGAAGAAGTTGCTGATATTGATTGGTGTGATAGGTGTTTTCTACCCCATCCTTCATGTGAAGTGGACCGGAAAGAATTTGAATCTAATAATGATGATGGTACTAATGATGATATTTGCATGGTGGTTTGTTCTTCAAGCTCACAAGGAAGATAAACATCTACTAAAGTGATAAGTGCAAGGACAACTACAACCTTTTGGTATTACATCAAACAGGTACAAGTTTTCCTTCCCCCTCATACTCTTGAAGTTGATGTAGTGCAAGATTTTAAAATTCCTAACAATGACTTTGAATACTTAAGAGCTTTGATGATTAAGAAGTATGATGGTGGTATCCCTTCGGAGGAAGATAGACAATTGTTGATGAATGTTGTAGTAGCTCAAGAGAAAGATTATAACACTAAAAGAAAAGTTGTTAAAGGAGTTGTGGCTTAAGCCAAACCTAAAACACCCTTTCTTACAAGCATTCCAAAAGAATCTCGTAGGAGAGAAACACTTGCCAAAAGCTCTATTGTCCCAAGAAAAAATTACAATCCTCCTCATGCCCAAGTTGCCAAGAATCCCTTGCCATCAAATGAATCTTCTTATCTCCCTTCCAATGTAGTTTTACCAAAGAGTGTTCCCTATGACATAGCTCAATTATTGATCCAAATCAAAGTGAGTGTTCCAATCATTGAGTTGCTTAGAATTCTTGAGCATAAGAAGAGAGCATTTGAGTACTTGGAATTAAAGGAGGAGAAGACTACTCCAAGAGGAATATAAATGTTGTTGAGATTCCTCCTCATATCATTGTTGACCTTGAAACACCACCAGTAGTAGAAGATCTTGGAGAGACACCTGAGGTATATTTGCAGACATCCTTGGTTGATTCCCAATTGAATTCTGATCCATTCTTCACAACTTTGATCATAAAGGATAGGCTACTTCACAATTGTATGTTTGATTCTGATGGATCATGTAATGTCATGCCTCTAGAAGTCATGAATGAGTTGGATATCAAAGTGACAGTAGCCTATGGAAAATTTACTTCCATGGTCTCAAGAGAAGTGTCGGTTTTTGGTTGTGTGAAGGGTTTGGTAGTGCAGCTTGCATCTTATCCCAGGAGGAATTTAAAATTGGATGTTGTGATTATTGATTTCCATGCCAAATGGGGTATGTTATTTTCAAGAAAGTGGGTTGCAAGTGTTGGAGGGAGTGTCTAAATGGATATGTATTTTTCCACCATTCCCATTGAGGGAAGCCTTGTCAAGCTCTATCGAGAAAAGAAAATGTTGCATCTAATTAAGGACCCTAACAATGCTTCTTATGAAGTATTATTTTATGGTGTTGATGCTGATAATTTGATTGGTTTTGTTAATGGTAAAGAACACAAGATGGATTAGTCAAATTGCCTTGAATAGGTGAGTTCTCCTTGGACCTTGCTATTTGATGGAGCTTGCTCAAAATTTGGAAATGGTGCTGGTGTAATTTTGATTTCTCCTAGCTTGGAAGAATTTGTTTTTTCCTTCAAGCTTAATTTTGAATGTACTAACAACATTGCTGAGTATGAAGCCTTGTTGTTGGGTCTGAGAATTACATGGAAGTATGGTGTCAAGGACATCATTGCAAAGGGATATTTAGAGCTAGTTGTCAAACAAATAAGAAAATTGTATGCTACAAAAAATCAGCAAATGAAGTAGTATAAGCATGCAGTTTGGGATCTAATTGAGATGTTTGATTCCTTCAATATTGTGCACCATGAAAGAAGTTTGAATGCCACTACTGACAAGTTGGTAGTGATGGGGTCAAGATTTGGAGATTGCACCGTTTCACCTTATTGTGAGTACAATGTTGAAGTGTTAACTAGGCCAGTTGTCCCTAACAACATCAAGCATTGACAAGTGTTTGATGATGATGCTCAAGTGCAAAGGTTCTTATGAAATCAAGGTGAGTTTTTAGATCATCATATTGATTGGGAACCAATGGTGTGTGTGACTGAAGGAAGAGAGACTTTGTTTGGAAAAGATATTATCCAATTGAAAACTAACACCATTCCTAGAGGTCTTATTGCTCTTGAGTCAAATTTTAGCAATGTTGATTACATCATCAATAGAAACATATCTACCTCAAGGGATGTGGAAGAGCATGACTTGGGAACAAAGGAAAAACCAAGAAAATTTTGGTTGGGCAGCAGTTTAAGCAAAGGAAGAAAAGCAGTCCTATCTTCAATTGTTGAAACAATATCAAGACTATCTTGCCTGGTCATATTCAGAGCTAAAAGCATATAGAGAGGACTTGTTTTAGCATGAGATCCCTCTTGACAAAAATTCCAAACCATTAAAATAGAAGCAAAGGCCAATTAATCCACTCCTCTCCATGAAAATGCAAGATGAATTGAAGAAACTGGATGAGGGATGGATTATTCAGTGCACAAGGTATTCATCTTGGGTTGCAAACCTTGTGCCAGTCAGAAAAAAGACTGGAGATATTAGACTTTGTGTGGACTTTAGAAATATGAATAGATCTTCATTGAAAGAAAATTATCCTTTTCCAAACATGGAGAACATGCTGCAGTTAGTGATTGGATCTAAATTGTTGTCCACCTTGAATGGTTTCTCTGGCTACAATCAGGTTATTGTCAAGGAGTTAAAAAGATTTAAAACTGACTTTACCACTCCTTGGGGAACATATGTTTATGTGAGAATGCATTTTCATCTCATGAATGCTGGGGCTACTTTCCAAAGAGCAATGGATCTTTCTTTTTCTTGGTTATATAAATGACTTCATTTCAGTTTATCAAGATGATGTGACTGTTATTTCAAGGAGTAGAAAAGATAACTTGTAGCAATTAGAAAGAATGTTGATCAGATGTAGAGAATTTGGAATCTCTCTCAATCCAAAGAAGTTTCACTTTGGGGTGCAAAAGGCCAAGCTACTTGGTCTTATTGTTTCAAAGGATGGTGTCATGATTGATCTGGAGAGGATAGAAGCAATCAGCAAGGTGCCAATTCCAAGAATGAAGAAGGGCATCCAATCTTTCTTTGGGAAAATCAATTTCATTAAAAGGTTTGTGTCCAATTTTGCTGAGTTGACTCTTCCTATCACATGCATGTTAAAGAAAGATCAAGTTATCAAGTGGGAGGAGGCTGCTATTCAGGATTTTGAAGGAATTAAAGAGGCACTTAAACATGCACCTGTCTTGGCAGCCCTAAATTACAAGAAGCCTTTCCAAATCTTCTCCTTTGCTTATGAAAATACTATTGCATCTGTTTTGCTCCAAAAGGATGAAGATGGGGCTGAGAGGACTATTTCCTTCTTTAGCAAGGCTTTACAAGCTACTGAGTTAAAGTACACAATCATGGAAAAACAAGCATTTACCTTGGTAAAAGTAATAAAGGTTTTAAGGCCTTATATTTTAAGTTCAAAAGTTGTTGCTTATGTTCCCCACACCATGGTAAAAGACATCTTATCAGAGATGGAGATCTCAAGTAAAAGATGTAGATGGGTGACCAAACTACAAGAGTATGATATGGACATCCAAACCACAAATTTGGTAAGAGGTTTGGGTCTTGCTAATCTCGTGGCTGAGAGAAACTTGTAGATTGTGGAAGTGAATGAAGTAGAAGAAGAAAAGGAAGATGTTCTTGGGAAATTGGTAAGTTATGAATGGTACAAGGATATAATATTTTACCTCAGACACCTATGTTGTCCTCATCATTTAAATAAAAATTAGAAAAGAGCCCTCAATATGGCTTCTCAAAAATATATCATTACTAACTTTGGGCTAGCTTGGAAGAACCCTGAAGGTGTCCTCTTGAAATGTGTAACTGAAGATGAAGCTCCCAAAGTGATTGCTGATTTCCATGGGGGATTTTGTGGAGGAAACTTTGCTAGAAGGGTTACATCACACAAAGTTTTGAGAGCTGGTTATTGGTGGCCTACTCTCTTCAAAGATGCAACCATGCTAATTAGAAAATGTGAAAGCTACCAGCGTTTCTCTAGAAGAATGAAAGCTTTAGGATCCCTTCCTTTGCAGCCTGTATCAATTGAAGCTCTTTTCAAACAATGGGGAATGGACTTCATTAGTGAGATTTTAGATCCTTTTAGTGCTAGCCATAAGTGGATTCTTGTAGCCACTGAATATTTTACAAAGTGGGTAGAGGTGATCCCCACCAACAAAGCAACACACCAAGTTGTTATGGACTTCTTGTTGAACAATATCATATGTAGATTTGGTGTGCCAGTCAAGATTATTGTTGATAATGCCATGTGTTTCAGAGCTAAACCTTTGATGGCAATGTGCAAGGAGTATGGAACCAATATAACTTATTCTTCAAACTATAATACCCAAGGAAATGGACAAGCTAAGTCCAACAATAAGAATTTGTTGAAGATCATTAGAAGAACCCTGGAGTTGAACAAGAGAAAGTGGGGTGAACAACTGAAATTTACAGTTTGTGCAGATAGGATAACTCCTAAAAGAAATACTGGTAAGAGCCCATTTGAGTTGGTGTATGGAACTCAAGCTCTGCTTCCCTTACATATGTAATTATCTTTATTTAAATTTGTTCAACAACTTGAGGATCAAGAGGTCAGTCCATATGAAGCAAGGATTAATCAGATTGTGGAGCTAGATGAAGAAAGAAGAGCATCCCACTAGAGGCATGCCAAATTTAGAGAGAAGTTGAAAAGATTGTTTGACAAGAAGGTCACTCCTAGGGATTTCAATATTGGAGATCTGGTTTTGTTATAAGACAACAAAAATGAATATAAGGGCAAACATGGAAAATTTGATGCATTATGGATGGGCCCTTACTCCATTAATATCAAAATTGGTGAGAATACCTTTTTTCTCAAATATTTAGATGGAGAATTACTTGAAATGCTTGTTAATGGTAGGCATCTGAAGCATTTCTTGGATTAATCCCCAAATTTAAGGTATACACAACTTGTACAGTGTATAGTGTTTGGCTTTTTCTTTGTTTTTGGTGTTTTGTCGGTTTGTGGTTTGCCTTGCTATGTGGCAGCCATTTTTGGCAGGTTCTCAACTGGTTTTTTAGTGATTTTGGCTCATCAATCCTTTTCCCAATGAATATTTTGGCACTTGGTCTAGATTTTGTTCTTGTGGCACTCACTGGGAGTGCCCATCCCCGAGCAAGAGCAGATGTTGGTGTCTTTTTTGATTCTCTATGCTTTTTCCCTAATTTTCCTTTCACTCTGCATTTCCTGAAACATTTTCTACAGTTTTAATGGGTGAAATGAAGTTTTTTCCTCTATTCCCATTCCTTAATCCATTTGAAAATCATTTAACATGCCCCATTTTGTAAAAATACTCAAGTTTTCCCTAATTTTTTCCCTAAATTCTTTAAATCTGTGGGCTACGTCATTTTTTCCATTTTCCCGATCATGATACCTTAAAAAGTATCATTTTATACCAATATGCCTTTGAAAATATATCCTCATGGTCAAGAAATGGTCAGAATCATGTTTCATCTGATTCTATTTCAAAAAATTCCATCCTTGGTGAAAAAGTTAGATTCTGGGCACAATTGGAAAAATTCTATGTTTTTTAACGGTCGTACGGGTGTCATTTTCCCATCAAATTTAAGCTCAAAATTATCCTCCTACGTGTCCACTTCTGGTTGGGAAAGGATTGGCAGGTTTTCTCTAAAAACTTAATGTTTTTTGGCCTTTGGAAAATTTCACATTTTTTCCCTGCAACCCTATAGGTCCCAGAGGAGTGACACGTGTCATGTTCTTGTGCTATGGTGGAATGGAAGGCAGGCGGGGAACTTAGGCATTTTTTGTCATTTTTGGTGAAGGGAAAAAAGGTGTGGAAAGGACCATGGGTCTGTAATGGAGTGAGGGATGGACATGGGGTAGGCACAAAGGAGAGTGCAGGCCGCCGGAGGCATAAGGAATTTTTTTCCCTTTTGGAAGAAAAATCTTAGGTGAAATTTTGGAGCATGACCCCGTGGCCAATCACAGGTGAACACATGTCAATGAGAAGTTAGAATGGGGGGAAGATTTCTTGGTGACTTTGAATTTTTAACTTAAAATGGATCAAAGTAAAAACTTGGGCCGAAGTTCTGCAACCAATCTAGGTGTGACACGTGGCCAATTTTGAAAGTCAAAGGAGAGCACAGGCCACCAGTGAGTATTGAAGTTTTCAATTTTTACAAAGGAGGTATGATCGAAAACATAGACACATGGCCCCGTGGCGAATCATAGAGCGACACATGGCAAGGGAGAAATCGGGTGTGTAGGCCTGTGGAGGTTTTTGGGAAAATTTTCCTTTTTCAAAAGGAGGTAAAATGTGTAGATTTGTCCTGCAGTTTCATTGGGATTTACATTATGGACACGTGGCAGGCCCAAGAAGGAGGCGGGGAAAGATGGAATTTTTTTCCAATTTTACAAAAGGTTATAAAATGATAAATTTTTACCCTGTACCCAATCTAATCACATTGTGCCAGGTATTTGGCTTTATTTAAAAATTGAAAAAGTAACCCAAGATTATTTTTTGATTCACATTTTCGACATGGAGGGCCAGGATTTACAGTTGAAGGTAGATCAACGGTTCCTGTACATTGCACCATTTTAGCCACCATGGGAGCTCCTAAAAACTTGGAATTGTGAATTTTGCATCAAATTTTTGGTGATTCCGTGTTGTTTGGACCTTCCAGGATCATTAGGATCACTTTCATGGATTAATTTGCATATTTGACATGTTTTTGAAACAAATTTTTTCCCTAATCCATCTAAACACGTGAAATGTCAAAATTGAAAGTTGCAGAGGTAGTTTTAAAAGGTGAAAAGGTGAAATGATGAGAGGAAAGGCATCTATATGCCTTGATGATGAAAAATGTGCCTCCAGGAAGGATAATGATCTGAATATTTTTAATGATTCAATCTTTTTAAAACACCTGGCAACTCTCATTGCAAATTTGTTAAATGTCATTTTCAGTGAATCATGAGAAATTTTTGTAACAAACTTGATCCCTTGGAATATGCTTTACTTTGGAAAAAAGGATCCAATGTGGCAAGGGATATATAATGCATTTTTGAGAAATACAAATGGTGGGGAAGTTGAATATCATGAGAAAAATTGAGAGAAAGCTCATTTTCTAAGAAACCCACCAAAGAACCAGGTTAATTTCTTTTTTGTTGGATCTTCATGAATGTGAGTTGGTTACAAGTGTATAGCCATCACACAGCTCTAATATTGTTCATGAAACTCTCCCTTGCTGATGAATCTAACAAGCTTTTGAGTTAATCTGTGTTTTTCTAGGCAGTATGATGTCTGTTATCATTTTAAACACTTGTAAATAGCTTTCATTGTTATTGTTGCAATCTTGCATTGAAAGTATTTAGAAATCACACATAATCTCATCCTTATTGATAGTTTAGTGGCACTTGCAGTTTTTTGGTCAGAAGAGCTTTCATCTGGCATTAAAAGTAAGCAATTTAAAATCACTCCACCTTCATTTGTTGATTGGGATTTCTTGTAATCCTTTGGGGATACCTTAGGCATGGTTTGATCAAGGCTTTTTGTGTTTAACTGAGTTCTTTACTTTAATATTTTGTGGTGAGTTCTCAAATATTGTGTGAAGACTACAACCTGGGCTTCCATTTATTCATCTTCTTGTTGAAATGACATCTTGATTATTTGAATCATTTTATTTGATAGTTGTTCAAGTATTGTAGAGGTTGTCAAAGATTTGATATATCCAATTTTGTCTTGTCAATACCCCACCAAAAAATCATTTGAATAACTAATCCTACTCATACTACCCCTGCATTGCATTGTGTGTCAACAAAAGAATCTAACCCATCTACAAAAATGTACAAAGTAAATCAGGATCATACAATGTCTTTAGCGGCCTCATCCTTGTCTTGAAAGCATTTCCATCATTTAGTAGTGACAACTCTATTTAGTTTGAATAATGGAAAATTGATCATGTTTTCCCAAGGCCATCTCCATAAAATATGCATAGTATAAGGATATCTCCACCTCCTTCACAAAATAGAGGCTATAACATAGGTTCTCTTACCTTGGTTGAAAGGCACAACCTAAAATAGTGAGGATTAGATTAAAATCCTTTCAAGGTGCTACCCACTTCTTCAAAGCCTGAGTGCTAACAAGTCAGATAAATTGCTTCCCCAGATACAAAATGACATATAAATTATTTATCTACCTCTGAGTGTCTTGTAAAATCCATGATGTTGTTCAAGTTGTGAAGAAGATTAAATCTGGGTACCAATACCTCCCAGCCAAAAGGAAGCTCTCACGATCAGTTGTGGATCAAGGAGTCAACACCCGCACAACAACCTATCAACCAACATTTCAACAGGTATTCCTCCTATGCCCATTACCCTATTTGTTTCATCATTTTCAAAGAAACGTCTAGGAATCAGGTTAAACATTTTGGCACACATTGTTGGACCCATTCGGGGTTCCTTGCATTTTATTCATTCTTAGGAAAAGTTGTGTGTTTTTTTCCCTTATGAAAAGCATACACATTAATTTTCTTCCTTGGTAACCTTCTTTTTCTTTCTATTTTCTCTAAAAGAAACCTTTCTTTTGGTGTACTTAAAAAGAACCATTTCTTCTTATTTTCTGCATTTTAGTGAAAGAGCATCCCTCTTCCTCTTCATCTATTTGTGTCATCCAACTTCATATTTCAATTTGGGCTTAAAAATCATTGTATTTCATTCTCATTTATCACATTAGCTCACATTAATTAAGGGAAACCTATATGTTGGAAATCATTCCCAGCTAATATTTGACAAACGAATCATAGAAAGCACATCTCTCTCTCTCTCTGAGTCTTGCCAAATTGCACAAATTCAAAACAAATACATATTCTTAAACAACATCTTTCCTGGGAATTCCTTTCAACAATCGTACTGATCTAAGGATTAACAAGTACTCCCCAGCTCGATGCTCTATCAAGTCATACTTCAAAGTGAAGCACACCCCCACCATAACATACTTAAAACCTCACCTTTTAGATCTCCTTATTTGTAGGAAGCCATCCTCACCAAAAAATTATATTCTATAGTTCATGAGTCAGTCCTTAAATAGCATAAGCTAAACAAACATAATAGAAAAGGAACTCTTAAGATCACATTTTTCTTAGTGTTTTTGCTTGGCTTGTTTTTTGAGGTGAGAGGTCACATCCTTCATTCTTCTTTTTTCTCCTTGCACACTCCTCATCATAGTTGGTGTATTCTGGCTTCTTTTGAGTGTGCCTGGACCACATTCTCATCATTATTAGAATTTTAGATCTGATTCCACATCAAATTTTAATTCACAACCAATTTTATTTCATCATTGTTTCAATTTCACAGTGACCGGTGTCGATCCAGTGACCATCGTCGGTTATACCCAACTAGCTTCAGTTCTAGGTCCTTTTGGTTAACCTATCCAAAAGGACATTTATTCACCTTCTTAAACTATTAAGAGTCCCTATCACTACTATCATTCCCATTGACCTTATAAATCTCACCAGTATTTGGCATACCTATCAAATTTGGCCTTATACCTTGTTTTTTTTACTCACTGTCCATTTTCCACAATGACCAGCAGCGGTTACTCCTAACTGGTGTCAGTTTACCCTAACCAGCTTCATTTATCCTGTGTCACTTTCCAGCTAACATTTGGTACCTAATCCACTTATTACTGCATGTTCTTCCTATTCCTATTGTATTTCTATGTCATTTACAAAAAGGAATCCCAGCCTGATCAGTATCTGTTCACATGGTACGGACGCATCGACAAGCTAGCGACCTTGTATTCCATTCCAATTATCAACCACTTTCACCTAGCCATTTGTCTCCTTTCATTTTATCACCCACCATGGATTTTATCCAGCCTATCACTATTACTACCGGAGATGAGGAGTTCACACGACTCCTTGACCAAAACCCTATTGCCTTGCAGTTTTACCTTTCCCACTCATCCACTCGAGATGCCTTGGGTTAGTTGATATATGGCATACCTGTATCTATCCCCTCGACACTCACTCCCACTACTGTGTCAACCCCATCTAGTTTTGTGTTACCTACATCTACCTTACCCAAATTCATTTCACAGCTAGGTCTTATACCCACTATGGCTGAAACATCTGCTACATCCACCACATCCACCATACCTTTGACGACCACTTAAAACACAACCTTATCCATCCCTATTGTCTCGCATATAACCATAGCTATACAGTCACCTCCCGTGTCGGTGACCCCTACCCCCTTTCAAAATGTGGTCCTTACTATTCCATAATCATTAGCCCCCATTTCCACTAGGGTCACCACGACCCTTCCACCTCCATATATGTATTATCTTCAGCCTCTTGTTTCATTTGTTACTCATTCCAGGTATATCCCCCCTATTTCACTACCTCTTTATCAGTCTACCTACATAGCAGCACCATATATTGGAATGTCACCCTCTTCATATGCCCAACATCAACCCTCTTATGCTACTAGAGGAACCTAACCATTGCAACCTACCAATTACCTAATCAAATTAATGATGGACAAGATATAGCCATTAGAGGCATCGATTTCTGGCTCTCACCTGTGATGAGATTTGTAATGAGCCCATCCACCCATCCATTCCTATCTACCCATACCCTGTACATTGGGAGATGCCTAAATTAACCCATTTCAATAGCAAGGAAGACCCACAACAACATTTATGGTCGTTCACACATGGGTGCTACATAATCACCCATGATGATGCTTTGCTCTTGAGGACCTTTCCCATGTCTCTGACTAGACCTGCATTAGATTGACATAGTGGGTTACCTAGACACTCTATATTTTCATTTAATCAGGTAGCCCAAGCCTTCTTGGATCACTTCTCCATCAATAACATCAATAAGGTTACCATGACTCACCTATACTCCACACGTCAATATGATGATGAATCTATCACAGATTTTATCACTCACTAGTGTATCCTGATCAATCAACTCACCTTCCAACTACCACAAACAGAACTCATTAATCTCTTCACGTGGGTTTGTGCTAGACATATCTCACCAACCATGTAATTCCAAATAAAGAAAGAGGTTTACCAGTGGAGTTTCATTACTTGGAAGACAAAGAAGAATCCTATTGGAAACATAACTCAAGATCTCTGTGGTTAAATGAGGGGGATAGGAATAAAAAAAAATCATTTGTCTACCCCTATCCATAACTAGAGGAATTCCATTTTGGAGATAGAGGATAGAAGAGGTGTAAAATTGAAAAATCACGCTGAGATATCAAGTGAATTCATAAGTTTTTTAGGGATTTTTTATCAGAGGGAGGACAGTTGGATCTTCTTAAAATGAGTAAAATTGTGGATATTTTTCAACCTGTTATTACTCAGTAAGAGAATATAGAGTTAGTGAAAATTCCCTCTACTTAGGAGGTTAAGGAGGTTTTGTTTTATATTGAAGGAGATAAGTCTCTGAGACCAGATGGGTTCTCTACCTTTTCTTTCAGGAGTTATAGGATATTATGCATAAGGATGTGGAGTAAGTTGTTTAAGGATTTTTTAGAAATGGCAAGATGTTGAAATAAGTTAACAATACTTTTATAACCCTCATGCCAAAGATTCTTGGTGCTAGTAAGTTTACTAACTTTAGACCTATTAGCCTTTGCAATAATATTTACAAAATAATAACCAAGATAATATCCTTCAAGATTAAGGATTTCTTGAATGCTTATATTTCCCCAAACTAGGGAGATTTTGTTAAAGGTGGACAAATTCTGGACAGTGTTATTACAATTCATGAAACTATTCACTCAGTCGATGTTTCTAAGAGGGAAGCTATGTTAGTAAAAATGGACATGAATAAATCCTATGATAGGATTTCATGGAGATTTTTGAGTATCATTTTACATCGGTTGGTAATTCATGAAAACTTTATACAGTTGATCATGGAATATGTAACTACTCCTAAGTATTCTATCCTGGTTAATGGTAAGTCTGAAGGTTATTTTTCTTCAGGAAGGGGTCTAAGGCAAGGGGATCCTTTGTCTCCATTTCTCTATATCATTGTGGTGGAGACTTTGAGAAGACTTTGTGTTGCCCATAGAGAAAAGAGGAGTCTCCATGGTCTTTTTATATCTAATAGGCTAGACCCTATAATGTTGAAGAAATGTTTTGATGATACTTTTTCATTGGGAAAAGATATTATTTCTAAGGTAATGGCCTTTAAGAGTATTCTTCAAGACTTTGAGGAAGTTACTGGCTAGTTAGTCAAATTTCAGAAAAGCTCTAATATTTCTTGAATGTGGATGTTGAATTTCATAATAGAATTGATGTTGTGTTGGAATGTCCAATCACCTCTCTTCCTGGTTCTTACGTGGGTATGCATTTGTTTAAAGAAAAGATGGGTATTGAGAGTTGGAATGCTCTTGTTAGTAGATTTTAGAAGAAACTGGTTACTTGGAAGGGGACCTTACTTTCAAAGGAAGGAAAAATTCAGCTTCTTTAGAGCTCCTTACAAATTCTACCTATCTATCTTATGTCTATATTTAAAATTCCTACTAAGATAAGAATGGTGATTAATCAGATATAGAGGTGATTTCTATTGTTGTAGGTGGTATTTTTATTCACTTATTTAGTTTTATTCAACCTCACCAAGTGATTCATCTCACTTAGGTGGACACGGATCTAGGTGGAATTTTAGTTATGACAGATTCTCTTACAGAATCTATCATGTATGTAAGTATATGTCATAGGAGTTACATTCCCATTTGGGAAAGTAACTCCTCTTCTCCATTATGGAGGGATCTTCTCTTAAATGGGAGTTACACATTCACTCCCCTATATGTACACCACCTCTTTTGATCTATTATAAGCCCAGCTAAGCAATTCCATTATACTCCATTTTTAAATCTTGAGCTCTCATATGCATACACATTTCTTTACAAAACTTGCTTGATTTAATCTTGCAACTCCTAAACTTTGGTGAAGTGAAACTATTCAATGCACGTGAATTCCTTCTAGGTATTCATCCTTCACTCCTTCATGGTATCAGAGCTCAAGGACTGGAATCACGTTGCTCACCATCATTGCTCCACTGTGTTGTTGCTTGTGTAATCTCTCAGTTTTACATGTTCTCTACTTGTATATTTTGAGATTCTTGTGGGTGTATTTATTGGGTGTTTGTACTCTTCAAGTGTTCACTCGCATTGCATGAATGATTTGGAGGTTTTTTGCAGGTTCTAGTTGTAATTTAAGTTAACTCACCTTGCCAGCCCATGCTCATGTTTATTACTTGACCTGCATTATCATTCTCATCTCATCTATTGGTATTCACTCTTATCATGTATGCTCCCTGGGCTTGGGTTTGAACTTCAGCATTGCACTCTTCTTAGTCTCCTTCGATACCTTCTTGTAGCGCCCCTAGCTAGTTAACTCATCCCACTTGGTTTTGATGTTGGTTTGCATTCATTTTTGACCAGTTCAGACCCTGTTTGGTTCATTTCATCCTTGTCGTTGCTTCTCCATTCATGTCCGGCTACTGTGGAGAATCCCTAACCCATGCTTGGCTTCTCATGTTGGGACTCCCTTCTCTACTTGCATTCACATTCGGAAGCTCTAATTGCTGTAGGTGTTTATGGTCCCACTTAAGCCATCATCTGATCCCTTGGTTGCTTTTCCCACCATGTACCTAGTTCCTCTCTTGCCTCTATTTTGGTTTTGTTAAACCCTACACGCTTTATTGAAATCAGTTGTTGCATTGAATCTATGGTGCTTCTGCTCTCCTATCATTGAATCCTCTGTGTCATGCTCCCTCACAGTCTCCCTGGCTTAGTTCTTATCAAGCCATTACATCAAACTCATTACATTGGCCATTCCTTGAGACCTTCCAATGGTCATTTCACATTGGATTCCCTTGGCATTGGACCTTCTGTCAGTCAACTCGCCATCTATGATCACCAGGACAAGCGTCTGCAGAGCAACAAACTCCAGTAATACACCATTGTAGACTCATCCACAGGTCTGTTACACTTGCTCCACTTGGTCAACAACCCTTGGTTCGGTCAACAACATTGGCCCCAAGATATCCTCAACGTGGGATCCCGTTCTCTCGAGCAACTTGGTCCACTGCCTTAGCTCGGCCAATCTTCTAGCTCGGTGCATCCATGCCTTGAAACACTAGCTTGTTCCCTTTTAGAATTTTTTGGTGGTCAAAAGAATCCCTCTTTTTTAATATTTTAAGGAAAAAAAATTATTTCATGGCATTGTTATAATTTTTTAGGCTCTAATTTTGTTGGTATTATGCCCTTCCTTTGTGTGTCGAAGGAAGGGCGAGGTATGGGGTTGGCAGGAGGCTAATCCCCCCTTGTAAGAAAAATAAACCCTGCCTAAAATTTGATGCCATTTCCAACGAGTACCCACATGACACCCTTTGCACCCATTTCGGGAACTTTTTTAATCAGTTTGCAAAGCTTATTTGGCATTTTCCATCAGTTGCGGGAATTGTATTTTTTCTATAACATTTGACTCGTTGCTCACTTTTGAGCACTTATTTAGTCAAATTTACATGATTTTTCACACATTAGGTGATGAAATTATTCAATTTTGTAAACTACACTACTTTATAAAGTGTTCCACATTCTAAGGGGGGTTCACTAGTACTCTTGGGTTTTTACATGTAGACACATTATCGGCCGAGTCCAACGTCTTGCTTTTGTGCACCTTGCACTTATTGCTTCCACATCATGGAGGGTGCTCTTTCCAGACTTGAGCATCATAGGATCACTTTACAGCCTCCTCTACTTCTTACTGGGAGAGAGAACTATTCAGCTTGGCATGCTTCCATGGAACATTACTTCGCTCACGAGGGTCTTTCACCCTTCTTACTTGGGCTAGTTCCTACACCCACTGATCATCGTCATCTAGAGGACTTCCTTGAAACTTGCGACCATGTTTTTGGTCACTTGATGATGCATGTCTCTAGATCTCTCTGGTTTCACGTGGCAGACTCAGATCCTCCCCACCATGTCTAGAGCATTCTTCAGTCCCTCTATAGAGACCCTTCACATACTGCCTCGTTGTTGTTGTTACTGCTAATCAGTTGTCTCCTCTTCTTCTTGATGTGATGACAGTTCCACTGGACATAGAATCACTTGGTTCTACTTCTGATGATAAGGATTATGCACCTAGTTCTGATGTCGAGAGTACTACAGAGGACTCTTCTCCTCCTTTCTCTCACTATTCCAGAGAGTGTTGACACATCCCACATCTCATCAAATATTAAGCAGTCTCCTATTCAGTCTCATACAGTCATCACACCTACCTCTTTTCCACCTTTAGTGTGTGAGGCCCCTTTCACTCCTTTACCTTCATTGGATGACTCATACCTATCTGACATCACTCTTCTGTTTGTTGAGCCCCCTCATTGAGATGAGTATCTACCTGACCTTAGTCATATTTTCATAGAGTACACTTGTGATGTACTACAAGTTCCTCATCCATCTATAGGTATTTCAGAGGAGTTCATCATCTCCATTGTTAGGAGTGCCCCTTCTGGGACTCTTACCACTTCCACTTTTCCAGAGACCTTCATTGATCCACCCTTGCTTGTGGATCCATTTTCTGTTGTAGGGGATGTTTTGTTTCCTTCACATCAGTTGGAAATCCTTTCTACAGGTGTTCATCCTTCTTCACTCTGATAGTTCCACACCCGTGACCTTACCTTTGGTTCCTTTGCACTCATTTGCTAGACCTATGTTACACTTTCATGGACCAAACTCAGAGTTCTTCATGTTACTTATGCCTTCAGTTTCCTTCTGTGGAGTTGGGTAGACTTCTAGCACGTCATTTCTATCCTTCCTAAGGGATAGGCACATAGTTCGGTGTGGATGGCTCTTCTTCAGTCTAGAGGTAGAGGATCTCGTCATCGACATTTTTTTGGGAGACTTCTTAGAGCTGCAGAGTTATAGATTCATTCATGGCATCTTCTACATTCCTCTCATCTCCCTCTTCTTCTCTCTTCTTCTTCTTTCTGAGAGATTTTCCTCTTTGTACATGGGTACCTTTACATGCTCATCTATGGTCGGGATCCATCCTTGGCATATTTCTTAGATTAGAGAGTGGACTTGTCTATCTTTTGGGGGGGGGGGATGTTTTTACCACTGGGCTTTCTCCTTTTACTCTGGGACTTTTCGAGAGTTTCTTGTACGTGGGTACCTCATCAAGCTTTGTGTCGGGACCCATTTCTCATTTATGAGTTTCCGCCTCATCCTAAGTTATGATGAAGGGGGGTGTTGGTGTAGGTGGTATTTTTCATCACTTATTTAGTGTTATTCTACCTCACTTGGGTGAGTCATTTCACTTAGGTGGACATGGATCTAGGTGGCATTTTAGTTATGACAAATTCTCTTACAGAATCTTTCATATATGTAAGTATGTGTCATAGGAGTTACATTCCCATTTGGGAAAGTAACTCCTCTTCTCCATTATGGAGGAATCTTCTCTTACATGGGAGTTACACATTTACTCCCCTATATGTACACCACCTCTTTTGATCTATGATAAGCCAAGAAATTCCATTCTACTCCATTTTTGAATCTTGAGCTCTCATATGCATGCACATTGCTTTACAAAGCTTGCTTGCTTTAATCTTGCAACTCCTACACTTTGGTGAAGTGTAACTATTCGATGCACGTGAATTCCTTCCAGGTATTCATCCTTCACTCCTTCAATTTCTGTGGTTGTGTATGGAATCAAAGGATAGAATTCCCTTGTGGCCTGGGATAGGGTCACTTTGGCAAAAAAGGCAAGTGGTTTGGGTTTGAAGGATTTAAAATGTATGAATAGGGATTTAATGGCTAAAATGGGATGGAAGTTGCAATATGAGGATGGTTTATGGGCTAAGATCCTTAAATCCAAATATCTATTTTGTGAGCAAGTTGATTTTATGTCAGATGATATCCTTCCACAAGGTTCCTATTTTTGGAATGGGTTGAGAAAATGTAGGGGATTGTTGATAAAAGGAAGTAAATGGGAAATACGAGATGGTAATAGGATAAATTTTTGGCAGGACTGGTGGATTAATGAGGAACCTTTGATAAATCAAATGATATGGAGAAATGTTGCAAACTACGTTATATCTACTATGGGTATCATTTTGAGATATTATTGGATTAGGTTGGATGGAGGTTGGACCTGGAGATCTCTTCAATGAGAGGGAGAGAAAGAAGACATTAAGGAGTCTCTCCAAAATCTTAATATCAATCTGGGAGGTTTTTTGTATTCCTTCAAGGCATAAACCGAATGTTCATATATGGGTTGGAACTAAGAATGGGGAGTACTCAGTGAAATATGGGTATGAAATTGTCCGTAATGGTCCACAACCAAATTTATGGTGGAGATCATTATGGGATAAGAATATCATTTCTAAGGTGAATTTATTTTTATGGCATGTCATACAAAATAAAATTCTTAAAAATTATAATCTACAGGGTAAATGTATGATGATTCTAAATAGGTGCATTTTATGCAAATAAAATAATTTAAAAAATCAATATTTCTTTCTTCAATGCCCATATGCTCAAAAAGTGAGCTCTAAAATACTTGGTTTTTTTAAGGTTTCGTGGGTGCTTACGGAAACTTTGGCTGAATGGTATGATCAATAGAAGGGCCCTTTTATCTCTAAGTGTTAGAAAAAATCCTAGAAATTGGTGCTACCTCATTTCTTGTGGGATATTTGGCTTGAAAGAAATCATAGAATTTTTAGGGAAACTAATAAATTCTTGGAAAGGGTGAGGAATTTGATATTGGGATTTTTTACTAGTATCTTGTCTATTATTATATTTAAGGAAGTCAAGGAGGACTCAAGTATGGAAAGGGAGATTATTAAATCTTTGGGGTATGGTAATTATGTCCATAAGGCTTTGGTGATAAAGAATAATGACAAGTGTAATGTGAAGTGGGAAAAACCAAGGAGTGTCTAGTTGAAGTTAAATTTAGACAGAGCTACTAAGAGTAGTTTGGGGCTGGCTGGTGTTGGAGGTATTATTATAAATGATTGGGGTTCCTTAGTTATGGCTTATATTTGTGCTCATTGGTAATAAAACTAGTAATTATGTAGAGGCATTTGCAGCTCTTTATGTTCTAAGATGGGATAATAGACATCAAATTAAAAAAATATATACGGAGGGGGATTCTTTGTGTATTATCAAATTTATCCAAGGAAAATTAAAACATCATATTAATATAAACCCCATCATGGAATAAGTTAGGAATTTGGTATCAAAATTTGAGAAGATTGGTAACGCACATGTTTTTCGGGAAGCTAATGCTGGTGCTGACTCATTAGCGAGTGTGGGAGTTCGAGCCCATCATGAGCATGTATGGCTTAATGAGATGGACTTACTGTCGGATACTAAGATTTTATTTCTTTATTACCCTAATTGGGAATTTTATAGTCAGTTTTTTACTCTGGCTAGTTATTGTTGGGTGTGTTTCTGGTTTTAGTATTATGGGTGGAAATTGTGTTAGGGTGGAACTGTCTTATTTTATTACTATGGAATGGGATTAAATTATATGGGATATTTGAAATAGAGGTGTGGTACATTTCTTTCAGAGACTTCAGAGCTTCGATGAAAATATTTTCAAGGACTTTGCACAGGTCTGGAAGAATGGATTTTGTGTTATGCATGGTGTTAGTTTGTTGGTCTTGGAAGATTTTATAGGTAAAGTGACTAATATAGAGTGTACTAGTTACAAGGTTTTCAAAGATAGGAATAGGTTTGAGGAAGATGTTTTTAACTTCCCAAGTACAGATGAAAATATTATACACATGGAGGATGGGATTGCTCATAATTCCCTGCCATGGCAGTGGCCTAAGGTTTTTTTTAACATCATGAAGTATTTTACTATTGACAGAAAATTTAAATAAATCTACACCCATAACTTCATTATGTTAAATCATTTTCAAAAGAATAAGAAGGTTAGTATTCCCTTTTAATTGTTTAATTCTTTGAGTTTATCAGTGAAAGATTTCAAGGATAAAACAGTGGATGTGTCATTGCATCAAGGTTTAATCTTATTACTCTTTAAATTTGGTTACCTTGTTCCTTAGAAATATGTTTGTATCAATTTTGGGGATGATTGGGAGGATCATGTTAGTTTGGATGATAGGGGAAAGATTATGTCTTTAAAGGATAGAGCTAGGAAGGATTTGGATGTGGTGGAGGCCCTTCAATTTCTTATGGATCAGAGTTATTAAATGAGTAATGATGAGGGGAATACTGAAACCAATGTGTTTGTGAGTTTTCTAGCTAATAAAATTAAAAATATGGAGGATGTGGTGAAGTAGTGTAAGGTTAAAAATAAAATCTTGATTCACAGGGTACAGTGGCATGGGGTTGAGCTAATGATGCTAAGTAGTAGGGTTGATGTGCTTTAGAAGATGGTGCTAGTGGGAAAAGGGAAGAAAATAATTTATGTTTTTAGTAGCTCGGAGGATGAAGATGGGGGGTCTGGTCAAGACGTCTTTGTAGGCCCTAGTTCAAGGACACAGGATAAAAGTACTTGAGGAGATTTTCAAGAATCCTTTGTTGACCAATCTATTTTGTAACTGATGGTCTTTGGTCTAGTTAGGCTGGTTCCTTTTTGTTCTCTTTCGCAGCTCTATTGTTGAGGCAATGTCTCCTTGACTTAAGATGGTTTTTGTCTTTGGGATCATTTTTTTTATAGATGGTGTTTTTTTTGTTGATGGGTTTACATTGTAATATCTTCTTTTATATGGTCCATGGATCCTTTCCAAAAATTTATCTATTAAAAAAATAACAAGGATTTAACATGATCTCCAAAAAAAATATACTAGAAGTGATTCTAAATCCACTCAAGACCTATATTCCAAAAAAATTTAGTTACGATTGTGAGTGAAATAAAAATTTCACCAAGATATGTTAATCAAAATTTGCAAGAAAGTAAGGTATTAATATCAATATGATATTTATAAAACACGCACAAGTGGTAAGATTCACACTTTTCAAAATCGAGGTAGCAATTGAAATCAAACCAAAGTTAAAGTATACCTAGGAATTGTTAAAGTGTATATAGCGTAACATCACAATATAGATATTTAGGTCAAGATTTCAAGAAACAAGACATAAATAAAAAAATTGTAGTGACACAATATAAACAAGATAACCATTCAAAGGATAGTCAAGATGATGAATCAAGCCTAACTACGATGATGATCTTGACTTGGGTATCAAGATCAAAAAGGTTTCCAATGAAATGAAAATGTCTCCACACACTTTAGATGTTTAACAACTCAGCCACAAACATGGATGAGCGTAAATGGAAAAAAAAGTGGTGAATACAATGAATTGGTAACACAAGGGTAGTCACTCTTCTTGTAATCAACAAAGTGTCAAAATAAAGTGAAGGAAGTAGATCAATTGGGGGTGAAAAATGTTGGCCTCACTTTGAAAAAAAATTTCCTCACCTTAGGGCAAGTGAAAAACTAACCAAAAGAAACAATTCACATATTTCATGATGAATAATGGCTCTCAACTCAAAAAAATTTTAATATGGTCCAAGTTGGCTCCTAGTCAAAGATAGTTTCCTAGGTAGTTCACTTAACTAGGTGTCACAAGTTATCTAAGAGTGAACTCGATTTCCTAAGAAAATTTGCACTAACTAATTCTTAGAATATCTTGGCTTTACTTTACCCCCTTCAATAATAATGGTCAATAAATGCATCCATCATGTACTCTCACTGGTGTCACGATACAAATAACTTTGATGCTAAATATCACAAATGGTAATACTAGTCAAGTAGGTTATGTGGATAACTTCTCGTTTCATCCACAAGGTTCCCTCTTGTGTGGAATAATTTAGGGTTCCTATAAACACCCCCATTTTTGTAGCTTAAGTCATTATGCCAAAGGGGTTATGTTCTATTTGAGTGGTTAGGGACGTACCATTTTCCAAAAGCTACAAATACAATGTGATTTTTGTGGTGTGTTTTTTTATCTTGTTTAACTTAATGTGGTTTGCTTGAGCACCTTTTGGCAACTTGCATAAAATATGTATTAGTAGTTTTGTTTTATACTGAATCCTCCTTTCTTTAACAAGCATTTTTTGTTTTGCATAATGGATTAGTAATTTTCCATACACATAAAAAGAATAAATATCATTTTTGATTCTCACGATCATCCTAGGATGCAAGAGGAGCATATGCGATGCAAAAATCTAATTAAGAAGTCTTCAAATGGAAAATACTTAATTCAAACATAAAATACATACATTGTGACCCAATTTGGACATTCTAAACCTTTTTTAAAGAAATGAAATATATAAGAATCATTTATGATTCCCAAGATCACCCCAAAAAATGTGAGGAAAGAGCATATGCGACCTAACTCTTATGATTAAGCATGCAATGGTTATCCAATGTTTAATATAATCTAAAAAAAGCATGTAAACATACCCTAAAAATGAAAATTAATCAGATTAAACTTGTAATAATGTTAGCATTTAATGACACAAACCTTTGTAAAAATGGAATTGACATGTAAGTCCAGACTAAGGTACCTGCACGTAGGTTAGGGTGTGTGTGCATGGGTTATGGTTTCCACGTTCCTCTATGTAAAATTAGAAGGTTTGCAGAGTGCTTGTGCTACCTAAGAGATACCTGCACTAGCAAAAGTGCATCTGTGCTAGAGAATATATGTGTGTGCACGAGAAGAAAAATAGAAGGTACAAAAAGCTATGAAAATGTGTGTGTGTTGGCCAAGAGATGTTTGCGCTAGCAAAAGAGTGCATGTGCCACTAATAAAGACATAGAGTGTGTGTGCTAGCATAAGGGTATATGCACTACCTTTAGGGTGCCTATGCTAGCCTGACAGGTTTTTGACAGTAGAAAGGTAAAATACTACAATTGTGTATGTATGCGCTAGGATTAGTGCTTGTGCATGGTTTTGTGTGCCTACATGTGGTTTTTTGTACCACGCATGGTTTTGTGTACCTATGTCTCCCTGCAAAAAAATGTACCTAGTGATGATGTTAAAATATAGCCCAATGATGTAAACAAGTTCAAAAAGCTTCAAATTTTAACAAGTTAGCTCAATATTGACAATAACCCATCAAAATTAAAGCTCTAAATAAGACTCCACACATGTAAGATGAACAAAATCATAATAATTTTAACATCATTTCACACATGTGTATATTAAAGGTTAGCCAAATGTTGAAATGACAACAAAATTTGAACTATAATGCTAAGGGACTAAGGATCCATCCCACCAGGTGTGCCAAATGTATGCATTTATTAGCTAGCTATACAAAAAGAATTAGAACTAACACCTAGTAGTCCTAAAACAAAGATAAACTAAAACCTATGCACCATCATGCTTAGAGCTTAAAAAATACTAGTCTACCAACATCTTTGCATTATAACATGAATAAACATTCAAACTAACATGCTAATACATTAATCTCTATCTCTATTAAATGTTAATCAAATGAAATGAACCTATTTAGATCCTTAGCAATCAAAGGGTTGCTTGTATGTTTGAATCCCAAGGTTTCCAAGAATAAAGTCTTGTCAATCCATGGCTATAAGACCATTTAACATATCTCCATATGAATTCAAATTTGGATGGATGAATGCAAGAAATGAAGATAGATAGCTCCTATAATGAAGAATACTCTAAGATGATGAAAATGGATATATCTTAGGCTCTATGCTCATTTAGGTGTAAGAAGAAAGGTAGGAGGAGGGCTCTTTATATAGCCTAAAGGATAAAAGAATCTCTACATCCCTTTACATGTGGGATAATAGAGAGGTTGGGTTAATTATGGATAAAGAAGATTTAGGGAGGGTTGAATCAACTAGGAGAGTTTAATATGTCCTTTAGTGACCCATGGGAATTGAGGGGGTTTATTAATTAACCAAAGTGATTAATTAATAGTTGTGCATGCTTATAGAAGCTTTTTAGAGGAATAGTTAGTATGATTTATGTTATGGGAGGATTTTAATCAAATAAATGATGATTTATTGATTAAATAGAAGAGATAATTAATTAATTAAGAATAATTAATTAATCTAGATAGAAAGTGGAGCTTAATGAATTAAAATAATTAATTAATCCAGATAGGAAGAGGATATTATTAATGGAAGTTTGTTACTTAGTGTCGTTGTTGAATAGAAGAGTTAATTAACTGACATAATTTAATTAATTTACAATGATAGTAGATAAAATTTGTGATATTGATGGTATGTAATCAATTTTTAGGAAAGGGGATAATTAGCACAATTTAAGTATTTAAATTTCTTGAGCTAAATTATCGGGGTCTATAACTAGTAATATTATAGTTCCAATTGACGTCACTTTGAGGCTGTCATAGCCTCTCAGTGTGTTTTGTGTCGAGGAGCAATTGGTCTCTTCGTAACCTTAATTTTGAAAGAAAGAGAAGGGGACTATGTTGATCGCTGCCCCATCATCAATCATCACACATTATACATAGTTATTGTAAATCCAAACTTGTAAAAAAAAGGTTGGATCACCTCTACGAGCTATCTCAACATCCATGGGCATCTTGCTGATTTCAAATACAAATCCAACATCTCTTTTAGGATTCCTCAGAGGATAATCATCAAAGTCTATATGGTTTATTTGCACTTCTGGAGGAGGGGTGACATTAATCAAATGCCCAAGACCTAGTGCTTGTAATAAAACAACTCTGTGAGTATTGGAATTTTTTAATAGATCCAAGAAGGAAATATGAGAGAAGGTTTTTTTCAGGTCATTAATCAAGTCATAAGCTCCTACTGGTTCCTATTGCAATTCCTTTATTTGGACCATTGGGATCTATTTTACCGTATTTTGGGAGCGTGTGGAGAGGATTGCTAAAGATACTAAGTGGTGTGTTTTATGGGGATACCAGTCCCGTGTAAGTGTTCTAAGTTGGCGTTGTTGGGTTTGCCAAAAACATGTCAAAAAATAATTGTCTTTGATCCTCCGGAAAATGTTGTAGAAATTTTTTGCAATCACAACATGTTCTTGTGTCATGCTCATGAACCCTATGGAAACTACAATATAAATTAGGATCATAATCTTGAGGCCTTTGATTTACAATTTATTGCAGTCTGAAATTACGATTGTTGTTAAATTTTCTATTGTTATAATTAAAACTTGGGAACCCTTTCCCTTGGTTTTGGAATTGGTTTGCATACCCATCTAGGTACTGTTTAGGGCCTTGGATCTAAACTTGTCTTGGTTGTTGAGGTTTTTATTTTTATTGAGGATGATTAAAATACATAGTGTTGATTGAAGGTTATAATTTATTATTACTTTGATTATTTCCATTATTGTTGTTGTTATTGGTAGTGTTTGTATTAGGAGAGCTAGAAACATTGGGTTTATTAGGCTGATCATTAACACCATCAATTGTAACCCCATGATTATTATTAAGGACCTTTAGTCCCTAATTATTTTTTGTGTTGTTGGAGTAGCCGAAGTTACCTTGGCTAGGGATGAATAACCTCCAATTTGTTCCATAATTCTTATGACCATTATCTATGGATGCTTGATCAATTCAAAGAGAACCCTCTATCACCTCTTCATAGATCCTTAGCGATAACTTTTGGAATTCTTCCTTTGTCTCTATATCGAGGGAGTGGAGGAAAAAATCTTAAATCTCCATATGATCCATGCTTGGAGTGCTTGCATAGGAATAGAGAACCTGCCACCACCTTTGAATGAAGTGGGCAGCGGACTCATTGTGCTCTTATTTGATATGAAGGAATTCTCTGATTCCTATCCTTAAAAGTTTCTTCATATGAAAATCCATAATAAACTCTAACAAAAGTTGCTTCAAGGATTGTATCGAAGCCTCAAGTATCCTATAGTACCAATTGAGATTGATACCTTCTAGCATCTTAGGGAAAATATTTGCAACATCTACATCCCACATGAGCGACTCTCAAATGGCTATTGTATAATATTTGATGTATGCGTTAGGATCCTCCTCCCCTTTGAGCTTTGAAAGATCGGGAAAGGTCCTTGGGATCTTGACATTCCATATGAATAAGTCTAGAGGATCCTTAATATATTTAGAATAGGTCCCCATTTCATATGTTTCAACCATTGAAGATCCTTGTTGGGTAGGTGGAGGTTGCATCGGTTGTTTAAATTCTACAACGTATGAATTTGTTAGGGAATATGGCATCGCTTGTGCCTAACCATATGGACCAGGCTAAGTGTACAAATCCCCCTATGGTGATTTCAAGTATATGTGTATGTAAGGGGGTTAACTACTTTGATATGGAGTTAAAGACAAAAATCCAGGGAAAGTTGTGTTTCCATTTGGTATGGCATTTGAGAAAGCACTGTTGTATATATCTTCCCCCTCGGGTAGATATGGGCATAACAAAAAGTCACGCCCAAGGTGCAGGTCAGAGGTGCACAATAAGAGGTGTCGACATGAAAATAGATGTGCCCATGGCGTAGGTAGGAAGATGTCAACATGCCAAAATTTGTGCCCATGGTGTAGGTTAAGGGTGTAGGTAAATAAGTGTCGACATGAAAATGGATGCGCCCATGGCACAGGTAAGAAGATGTCGACATGCCAAAAGTCATGCCCAAGGCGTAGGTCAGAGGCGCACAACAAGAGGTGTCAACATGAAAATGGATGCACCCATGGTGTAGGTAGGAAGATGTCGACATGCCAAAAGTCACACCCATGGCACAAGTTAGGGGCGCACAGGTACAAGAGGTGTCGACATGCAAAAATGGATGCGCCCAAGGTGTATGTTGGAAGGTGTCGACACGTCACAAAGTGTAGGCCCATGCGAAAATTTGCAGCTAAAGAGGCGTCAACATGAAAATGGATGGGCGCATGGTGCAGGTACAGAAGATGTCGATATGTCCAAAATTCGTGCCCAAGGCGCAGGTTTTAGAGGTGCACAACACAGAGGGGTGCGACATGTGAAAATGGATGCACCAAAGGCGTAGGTTGGAAGATGGCGCACACGCATAAAGTGTCGACATGCAAGGATTTGTGCCCTAGGTGCAGGTAAAGGGGCGCAAAAAACAAAACTTCAATGCACCCCATTTTCAGTGCCTATGTTGCACTTAAGAGTAGGTCGACATGAGGATAGTTGCGCCGAGGCGCATCTTCAGGAGGTGCAACATTTTGAGCACTGACAGGAAGCAAACCTTGACCTAGATATTCAGATGGCCATAACTTTTCACAGGAAGCTCAGATTCACGCAAGGTTGGACTTTTCAGAAATATTACAAGGTCCTCTATCCAAATATGACTGGATATATTTAATTGGGTGAGAACAAATTATTAAAAATACAAAATACAGTTTGCCATTTTTTGGGTTTGCTAGGGTTCTCACCTACCACCATAATGAGATGAATTAAATGCAACCTTGAGGTGGTTGGGGTAGATTTGGATTTCCTCTCTCTTCCCTCTGTCATTCTTCTTATAAATTGTAAGGAGGGGCTTATTTCTAAATGTTGGACATTCTTGTTTTTCCCCTCCCTTCTTTTCTTTGGCAGGTGAATTTGTGGAGTTCAAACCTCCCATCTAAAACTGTAATGCAACTTTGCCTCTTGGCATTTTGTAGTGTATTGTATCAATATTTTGAGAAAATAATGCATGTCTGTGGATGATTCTCAACCCTCTCTGTGTTCATTTGCATCCTCCTGATCTTTCACTGTAAATCTGGTTATTTGTGCATGATCTTGCATTACATTTTAATGGTTTTGTGTTTATTGGAAAGACATATGTTCTTCATTCCTCGGTGCATCACCTTTGTAGTTTAGGTTTTATTTTATGCATCTTCTTACCCTGTCTCCTTGGAAAGTTAGATTAGGTTTTTGAGTAAACCCTCTACATTTTTATGTGTGCATCTGAACAGAGGAATAGGAACCAACCTTCATCCGGAGAGCTTTCCTGATTCACAAGGTCCCACACTTGGGAAAAGTTCCATGTTATGCAATCGCACTGAGAGTCTCAACCCATCGAGTTGCAGACATTCAGGGGTGCTGTGATTCGCCATCAATAGTTTTGGCACGCCCGGTGGGACAAGAGGTCATTCCACAAGATTTGAGGGAATTTTCAAGAGATTTGGACTAAAAAATTACAGGTTTTACAATTTCAGATTTTTCACCTTCCAGGCTGAACTTTGAAATCAATTTTGAAGGGCTTAACTGGCTCAAAACAAGTCAAAATTTCACTAGTTGATAGATCGGGGGATAATCTTCAAAATGGTATTCTTAGATTTTTGATATTTTGACTTTCAAAATTTCATGGTTTTTTAGTATTTCAGGTTTTCCCAGGTGTTGAGCATGTCCCAAGTTCTGACACAGTGTATTTTAGGTTTTGTAAGTTGTCATACATGACCTAAGTTTTGCCTGTACCTTTTGGGGATTAGTAGCTACACAACAAAACCTGATAACCAAACTGAAGAACTATATCTTCTGGGTCCTTCAAGCTTTTAAATTCTATTTTTTAATATTGTCAGGTTTGGTGTGTAACTTGGATGATCTAGCATTTTCAGGCTCATTCTCTAACACATCTGGTGACTTCGAAGGGATAGAATTCAGCGGTGTAGCAACAAAATTTGCCTAGGCATATGAGAAGAATTCGAACTAGGTCTGATACTCAAGAAGAGGGGCTATTTTTCCACTTGCAACTATCACCAGGTAGAGGAAGGAGAGGAAGAGGACCATGAAGATCACCATCTCCACCTAACCAGACTTTGTCTACACCTCCACTTAGTAGAGCTTTTCTCGCATCAACCAGAGTTCCTAGGCCAATCATAATGGCACATCTACCACTGAATCCCTTTGTCAATTTCACTGGTAGCAGCCCACTTTCCCTCAATGCACAGAATCCAGTTCCAATTGCAGCATTGAAGAACATTCCATTTTTCACTGGAGAAAATCATACCACTCTTGGTGATCATGTCAAAGACATCGCCAACGTTTTTGCAATCCATGAGATAAATGAAATGGATGTTCCTATCAAATTGTTGGCATCTTCATTCAAAGGGAAGGCATTGCAATGGTTTAGGAGCCTTGGAGCTGGTTCTATCCAAAATTGGAATTAGTTATGCATAGTTCTCCATGAGCAGTTTGGAGAAAAGGGAGACAATTTGTCTCTACTAGAACAATAGACAACTATCAAGAGAGCTCCCAATGAGCAGCTGACTGACTTCAACTTCAAGTTTCAAAGGTCTTGGGATAGGATTCTAGTGGCTGTTAGGTCAATAGCTGAAGGTGCTTTTCTATATTATCTTAAGGCTTTGAATTCTTATATTTCTATGTTAATTCAATCTATGGGAGGCACAACCTTACCTTTTTCTTATAGCATTGTCATTAGGGCTGAAAACTATCTTATTCAAGCTGGTAAGCTGGCTCCTAGGCCTCTCATGCCCTTGTATCCAAACTTAGAAAATCCAAGCACTATTCAAGCACCCACTTTGGCTCCTATTACCACTCCTAGAAATCAAAGTTCAAATGAAACTTCTACTTCATCCTCTAGTGCTTCAAATGAACTCGAGGAGGTTATGAAACAATTACAGAACCTTGGAAATGAGCTGGTGACTATCAAAAGAAAGCAAGCTCAAAGTGCTAGACTGTATTAGCCTCAAGTGCAGTACCAGGCTAGGCCATCATACCAGCCCAATAGGCCACCCAATCCAGCTGCAAATCAAAGCCAAGTAAGGCCTCCCACCAATAAACCATTTCAGCCCTATAACCCAAATGTTGCATCTACTTCTAAAGCCTTAGTGCCAATGTAAAACAACATAGCTCAAGAGTATGATTGGTGTTTCCCATGCAATGAACCTCATAACCAATCTATGTGCTTCAATGGTGCTTTGAACCAAGACTTGATGGTGTAAACTACTGGCGTAGAGGGTGAAGTGAGTCAAGAAACAACTCAGTAACAAGGGACATCTTGGTAAAACATAGCTCCAAATGATACCGCACTTGCAAATTGGCAAGCTGAGGCTTTTTGTGGCATGAATAAAATAATTTGTCAGAGTGTAGCAGCTAACACAAGATCAAAGAAGAGGAATATTGGTGAAGGGAAGTCATTGGCTCCAAGTGATCTACAACCTTCCATCACTCCATAAGGTGTTGGTAAGTAAAATACAGTTCCAAACATGCAAGGACAGCCCAAACCACCCTCTAAACCAACTCAAATGCCAATTGTTGCTACCCATGCACAAGAAAGGAATGTGTAGCCTAAAGGAAAGCAAAGAGATCTTTCATCCCCATTTAGCATCATTGATCAAATGAAGAAGACAAATGTGAATATATCAACGTGGGAATCTTTATCCATCCCAGGCCAAAGAGATATTCTACAAGCTGCCATGAAGGATTGGTCAACTTCAAACCAGCAGGTCCATATGCGAGAGAATGTCCTCACAAATGCTGCTCATCCTGAAGGGAGTCATGGAGGATAACAAGGTAAATTTTTGAAGCCCCTTCCATTCTATGTTTCATTAATCATTGGCAATAAACTAGTACACAATTGCATGATTGATTCTGGGGCAAGTAGTTCTATCATGCCCAAGCAAATAGTTGATCAGCTGGGTCTCCAATATGAAGTCATATCAAAGGGGGTAGTGCAATTGGATGGGACAGCAGTAGCAACAGTGGGAGTGATTAAAATTTTGAATCTTACCTTGCATGCATGCCCCAATGTTACTGTTTTGTAAGATGTGTCAATGATAGACTTTCCACCACTCTTTGCCCTATGCTTATCAAGGGATTTCACAACTAGAATTGGAGGCTACTTATCTGCTAACTGGTCACACATGTTGTTCAGAACAAGATATGGTACTAAGGTCACAATTAGATCTTAACCAATTGCAAACTTTCATATTGAGCCTCATAATCCAAGCCAAATCAATGCCAACTATTCAACATTTGATCAAGAAGATTATCAAAGAATAGATGAAGCTGACACCAAAGTTGGAAACATCCCAGATTTGAATCTGGATGAATGGGCAAGTAAGGTACATGCTTTTGATCCCTACCAAGAAATAGAAGAATCTGAGCTAGGAGTATATTGCATACATGAAGAAAACCAAACCATTCCTAGAATCACGAAACCAGACCATAGGGATGACAATGAGGTATGGCAGTTATTTTTTGATGGATCAAGGAGTCGGCAAGGTACAGGAGGAGGAGCTATGCTTGTTTCACCTCAAGGCATCAAATATTATTCAGCTTTTTGTTTCTAGTTTTCCTGTTCAAACAACACAGCTGAATATGAGGCCTTGATTCATGGACTTCATTGGGCCAGGACAAAGGGCATAAAGAACTTGCAGGTGTTCGGGGATAGTGAGCTAATTGTCAACCAAGTTAGGGGACAACATGCTACAAAGAATGACCTACTGAACAACTACAAGAATAGGGTATGGGACCTCGTCGATAATTTTGAAGCTTTCAACATCGTGTCCATACCCAGGAAGAAAAATGAAGCTGCAGATAGGCTCGTAGTAGTTGGAGCAATGTTTGATGTGGTTGACAACATCAGAAGGGAAAACACACAACCACATATCCATGTGCTTGTGAGGCCAGCAGTTCCAGATAATAACACAAGCAGTAGGTGTTTGAGATTGATCAACAGATTGTCAATTTCTTACAAGAAGATGCTGAATTCTCAGTTAGGAATCAAGACAGATTAGAGCAGCAGTATGGGGATCAAGTAATGCAGCTGTGGACAAACAAGGTTCCCAAGGGTTTAGTAACATTGGATTCTATCTTTAACCCTAACGACCAATTTCGTAAGGAAAAGGCTAACATGCAAGTCAAGAGAGAAGATTCAGAGCCAATCCCAGTTGGGGAAGGCAAAACACTTCAAATTGGAAAAGTGGCCACTGAGCAGAAGAAATCAGATTTCATAAAAATTTGCCAAGAATTTCCAGATATCTTCACTTGGAGCTATGAAGACTTGAGAGGATTCAATCCGAAGTTGGCACAACATACCATAGAATTGGATCTAGATGCTAAGCCCATTAGGCAGAAGCAGAGACCAGTCAACCCTCACATTGAGCCTCTAATGAAGAAAGAGCTAAACAAGCTAATAGATGCAAGCATTATATTCCCGATCAAGCACTCAAGCTGGGTTGCAAACTTGGTTTCGTTCAGGAAGAAGAGTGGAGAAATCAGGTTGTGTGTGGAATTCTGAGACCTCAACAGGGCATCTCTTAAAGACCATTACCCACTTCCTTCAATGGAACAAATATTGCAAGTGGTATCCGGTTCGAAGAGATTCTCTCTCCTAGATGGCTACTCATGGTATAATTAGGTAATGGTGAAAGAAGATGCACAGTTCAAGACGGATTTCACCATCAAATGATGGAACCAATTTCCAAAGGGAAATGGATATGGAATTCAAAGGATTGATCAATAAAATATTTCTAATATATCTTGACAACATCACTGTATTCTCCAAAAATGCAGCGGATCACCTCTTTCATTTGAGGGAAGTATTTCAAAGGTGTAGAAGATTTGGGGTATCATTGAATCCCAAAAAATGCATATTCTTGTCTCACAAGGGAAAACTCCTAGGCCATATTGTTTCAAAGGAGGGATTGAAGATTGACCTAGAAAGAGTTGAAGCAATTTGAACATTGCCACTGCCAAGTCACAAGAAGGCTCTTCAAAGCTTCTTGGGAAGGATCAATTTTTTCTGCAGGTTTGTTCCAAACTTTACAGCTCTCGTAAATCCAATAACGCTGATGTTGAAGAAGAGCATGGAATTTAAGTGGACATCAAAAGGCAAGGCAAATTTTGAGGCAATAAATGAGGCTATATCTCAAGCTCTGGCTCTCGTCAATCTAGAATTCTCCAAGGACTTCATGTTATATGCCTTCGGTGGTGGAGACACCATTTCTGCAATCTTGGTATAGTGAAACAAGGATGGATTAGAACAACCAGATGCTTTCTTCAGTCAACGCTTAGAGGAATACGAAAATAGGTACTCTTTCATTGAAAAGCATGTCCTTGCAGTGATCAGGAGCTTAAAGAAATTCAAGCACCTAGTCTCAAACAACAAGATCCAATTATTGGTCTCTCATGCGGGAGTCAAGGACTTCCTTCTAAACAAGGATTTGAATGATAAACATGTAGGATGGATAACCTGTGTCATGGAATATGACATCAAGATCAAGGTCACGAAACTAGTACGTGGAAAAGGACTAT
Source organism: Taxus chinensis (assembly GCA_019776745.2). Taxonomy (NCBI): domain Eukaryota; kingdom Viridiplantae; phylum Streptophyta; class Pinopsida; order Cupressales; family Taxaceae; genus Taxus; species Taxus chinensis. The sequence continues at coordinate 358,568,522 of CM034157.1, forward strand.
GTGAACAGCTAGCTTTGAGTCGGAAAGTTGAAGTTGGTGATGAAAAAGAGACTATCTTGGTACTACAGGATGGTCAAGAATAGGAAGATGATGGAATTCCCACTCCTTGTTGGAATTAGAATATGATACACTTCCTACAGATAGGCCTATGCCCTCTAGAAATGAGCAAAGCAAAGAGTAGATACTTCAGATTACAAGCCATTCCATATGTGCTTGTTGATGGTGTTTTTTTTAAGAAAGACATCAATGGAGTTCTATTGAGGTGCATTGGGATAGGTCAAATTGAGAGGGTGTTATGAGATTTTCACGATGGAGATTCTAGAGGAAATTTTTCCCCATGAGTAACAGCTCTCAAGATAATGAAGGTAGGGTATTATTGGCCCACGGTGTTCAATGGCTGCTATACATGGATAAGAAAGTGCAAGAAATGTGCACTCTTCACGGGAAAAGAAAGACTAGCAGCGCTTCCATTGCACCCAATTTTGGTTGACCAACCATTTATGCAATGGGGATTGTACTTCATCGGGGTCATCAACCCAAAATCAATCCAAGGCCACAAGTGGATTCTCAAGGCAACAAACTATTTCACCAAGTGGACCGAAGCAGTAGCGCTCAAAGAAGCAAATGAGTCTAACATACTAGACTTTTATGAAGGAATAGTGACCAGGTTCGGTGTGACAGCCACTATCATATCAGAAAATGCATTGGCATTCATAGGTTCCAAGATTACAAAATGGGCTATCAAGAATGGAATCTATTTTAGCACCTCTTCAAATTATTACCCACAGGGTAATGGACAGGCAGAGTCCACGAACAAGAATTTGCTAAGAATCATCAGAAGGACTCTGGATGAAAACCAAAGGACATGGCATACCAAGCTAAAATGAGCATTATGGGCTGACTGGATAACACCAAAGAGATCTACAGGTAATTCTCCCTACAAGTTGGTCTATGGGAAAGAGGCAGTATTGCCTATATCATTAGAATTGCCAGCATTGGAGCTCATGAAGCAGTTTGAGTTGTCTGAGTTCGAACCAATGGAGGCTAGGTATGCAGAGTTGATGGAATTGGAAGAAATAAAAGAACATGTAGTTTTGATGATTAAAAAGGATCAATCCTTGGTAAAAAGATGGTTTGATAAGAAGGAAAGAGTAAGGACCTTCCAGGAAGGGGACCTAGTTTTGAAATGGGATGCAGATCGAGCAAAACCAGGAAGGCACTTCCAAGTTTGATGCCATTTGGAGTGGCCCCTACATGGTCATTGGGATGTAAAAGTAGTAATTCCTTCCAATTGTCTACATTGGATGGAGAAGACACTCCCGATTCCGGTTAACGGAATCTATCTTAAATCATTGCTACTAACATAGGTGGTTTACCCTTGTAAATATTATTAGTTTTCAATTCCTCTAAGTGCGTCATGCACATTGTCTTGTTGTAGTTAGGTTTCATTTCCCTAAGAGCTCTGGCACAGGTTTTTTTGCTCTCAGGTTAAATTTTTACAGTTCAGATGCCCTCAAGAATGAAGGAGTTACTGTATCAGGCTCGGGATCAGAAATCAGAGTTGGTTTCAAGTTATTGCTTATGACTCCATGCCCAATGGATTGCTAAAAGGCCACTGATCTTCTATCTAGCAGATAGATGTTCCCGTTGAGTCACCAAATTTTTCCAATATATCGTACCCCATACTATAGATATGGGCATAACAAAAATTCACGCCCAAGGCACATGTCTTAGGTGGCACACAACAAGAGGTGTCGAAGACATGTGGAATGAAGGATGAGGATTCCCATATCCCATGGTAGGAAGATGTCAACATGCCAATTTTAGTTGCGCCTATGGTGGAGGTCAGAGGAAAATATGTAATTCCATGGAGTTGACATGAAATTAGATGTGCCCAAAGTGTGTGCACATAATAGTATGTCGACATGAGGAAACTTAAGCACCATAGGTGCATCATGTCGGGAAAATCAAGCAATTTGAGCGCTGACAGGTTGTAAGACCCTGACAAAGATATTCAAATGGCCATAACTTTTCACAAGGAGCTAGATTCATAGCAAGGTTGGACTTTTTGGAAATATTACAAGGTCCTATAAGGAAACTAAGACTGGATATCTTTAATTGGGTGAGAAAAAGTTCTTAAAAATGCAAAATATGAGTTTGCCATATTTTTGGGTTTGTTAGGGTTCTCAAATACCACCATAATGAGATGAGTTAAGTGGAAAAATCCTTGAGGTGGTTGGGGTAGATTTGGATTTCCTCTCTCTTCCCTAGTAGGAGCATTCTTCCTATAAATTGTAAGGAGGGGCTTCTTTGAAAAGGTTGGACATTCTTGTTTTGCCCCTCCCTTCTTCTCTTTGGCAGGTGAATTTGTGGAGTTCAAACCTCCCATCTAAAACTGTAATGCAACTTTGCCACTTGGCATTTTGTAGTGTATTGTATCAATCTTTGCAGAAAATAATGCATGTCTGTGGATGATTCTCTTACCCTCTCTGTGTTCATTTGTATCCTCCTGATCTTTCACTACAAATCTGGTTATCTGTGCATGATCTTACATTGGCCCTTTTAATGGGTGGTTTGTGTTTATTGGCAAGATCAATGGATGTTCTTCATTCCTCGGTGCATCCCCTCTCTCTCAAATTCTAGGTAAATGTAAGTGCTTTATGCATCATAATACCCTGGGTTCTTTTATGTTGAATTTAAATTAGCTCATCCTTATGAGCTTTCAAATCCTCTACTTTCTTTATGTGTGCCTTTGTAACAGAGGTATATGAACCATCCTTCATTGCCTCAAAGCTTTTTGTTTATAAATGGTCCCACAGTTTGGGATATTAATGCAATTGTGACTGCAATTTCTTTGAAATTATCTACCCATTTAATGTGCAGACAATTCAGGGGTCCTCTTGATGCACCTTCATGATTTTCCATTTTATTTCTTTCCAATGTTGTGTGCATCTCTTAAATTTTCACTTATGTGTTCACATCTATGTATTTTGAGCCAAAATGGTGATCCATTTTCTAGTTTGGTGCATCACCTCCTTTTCATTTTAGTTTTTTCTCTCTATCATGATGTCTCCTTGTGAGTTTACTTAGCAAATAGGTTTTGATAGTCTTAGAGTATAAGTTGGTTAGAGTAGTTGTAATGGACTCTAGTGAAAGGAACCAGTCCCTTGCATTTGAGGTTTGGTCTTGATTTCCCCCCTTGTGTCACTTTTGATTTCATTCATGTTTTCACTTAAAATTTTGAATTCCTAATTTAGGCAAGGGTGCAAATTTCAGTGAAAGTTATCACATATAAATACACATGCCACCCTAATCTATAATGGGAATATATGGATCCTCCACTCTCTCACTTTAATAAGATTAAGATTTGGAAAAAACTAATTTTTTTATTCTTAGAGAACCCATCACAACTAAAATCCACTAAAATTTTAAGTCATCTATATTTTTTCCCTGGATCAACCATGACTAAAATCCTGAAATATTAAGGTGCATGTTGTCAAGTGTGAACTGGTCGTATCAATGAATCCATACTTTATTATATGATTTTATATCACATTCATATCATGATAGGTTTAGTAACTTTAAAGGCTTGATCCCTCTTCAGACTAGTGAAATGTAACATAATGCTCATCACATTAAATGGGGTTCGTTGAAGCAATCCATCTATGATCGTTGTTAACCCATTTTAGGTATCAAACATAATTTCTGATTGTTTCAAGAAATGAATAGGATATATCTAATCATGTATAATCTAATTGAATTTTTGTATGTATAAGGAGTGAACATCATATCACATTAAATACTTTATAAATGAAGCTAGTGATCATCCAATCTAGCCCGAAATAACTAGCAATTAGACTAATATGCATGTAAGTGATATCAATGAAAAAATATGCATTGTATAAATTCAAATGATGAAATAAAAAACTTTTCACTGTATGTATATTAAATATTTGTAAATAAAATAAAATCATAAACTTCTTTGCAAAAATCACAACTCACTAGGAAAAACTCACCCCACTTTGCATTAATCAATTAAATAGTAAACAAGCCTAATATATCCATTACAATGGGTTACTTGTCTCAAATTGCATGACAATTAAAAGACTAATACTAGAAACTCCTAAATGCAACTAAATTTTTCATAATAAATATGACTAATAATAGACTCAAAATGAAAAGTATCTTATCTTGTTTTACTTCAATATGCAAGAAGCCATTATTACTTTAATTGACATATGCACACCCATCATGTATCTTAGTCAACCTAGGTGCCCCAGCCTCTATGCATTATAATAAAAATGGATCAAGATTAATACTAAATTTAGTCATCTAAACATAGAAATGAAACCTGAAATTTTGGGGTGGATGTGAAAAGTTTATTTAAACTTAGTGTAAGTGTCAACATTAAATGAATTACACTTTAACTGGAACTGCATCCAACATCTAAGCTTTAATAGAATTTTACACTTAACCAAGTGTCAATGTTAAAATCCAAAAAAATAAAAATCATTGTAACAATAGTTAATTAGGTGTTTGTACGGTCCTTCATGAAAATTGAGTGTTGCAACCTTCAACCAAGTACTCGACCCCCTGAGGTTGCCAGGAGTAGCTGATAATTGAAGGTGCATGTAGCTAGGACTATAAGGAGGATCAATTTTCTAATCTTCCCATAATCTAGTAGTGTGATAAGATCACTAACTGGTAGTTGAGTAAATGGCAAAGGGGAGATTTAGAGGCTATGAACAACGTCTTGTGCGTAAATGTCTCCTCTAATGGTTTGTTTGCTTAACTGTGGATCTAAGAAAACGCTATGCATAGAATTGAAGATTTTCCATAGCAATATATAAACTGAATGAAATTAATTCAATCTTATGTAGATGTTAAAAGGAAACTAATCTAAACAAATCACAAAGAACTGAAATATTACAATCACAAACAACAATTTGTTTCTATTCTGAAGATAATTAAAATATTTCTACACTGAAAACTAAATCTAAATACAAGCGAGATAACCCGGTAAGGTTATCACCTGTGTTGAGGCTAAGTATTGAAACTAAATTAACTTAAAACACTAGAACTTTTCCAAATGAACTATGATATGAAAGACATCTACCTCATATATATTCTCTCCTTCACAGATCCAAAGGGATGGGAGCTGAATTGTTGAGGATCCGTCACTGGATAAGGATTGCTATGAAAGCTTTCAAACCCTCTTAGGGAAACTTTCAACTAATTAATTGCAAATGATAAAGCATGAAATTGATTTCTACTCTATTTGTCCCTATGTTGATGTAATAATGATAAGAATTGCTAACGACAAATGAAGGAAATCAAACAATAAATCCAACCTATGAATTCATAGAACAAAGGTAAATCCAAATTTGTTTTAGTTATGTCCCCTCAATTTGTCCTTTATTTCTCTATGTGTTCATATGATTCATAAAAGGAATTAGGAATGCAAGAACAACATCAAGAGAAGACACTTGAGCAATGGTAACTTGAAGGCATTCTAGTTGCAATGCAAGTAGAAGATATATATCACAAGTGAATATTTGAGCTTGGTTATGCAATTCCTAGCATGATTGTGGCAGCAATACTATGCAAGATACACAAAATTTAATTGCCATTTTCTTGAATACAAGCATGGAATATATAATATATTGGGTTGGGATGTGTCTTTATGCATTATGGCAGCCTTGCAACAAAAGGTCGCAAAACAAATTAGCGTGAAGAGGAAGTTCAAAACTAATTAAATCTATTTAAAAATAGAAGAGGGAAGGAAAACTAAGCCAAGAAATCAAGACTATTTTTAGGAAATTTGGTTCACAAACACACCCTATTCTTTTACAAGTTAAGTTAAACCATGCGTGTTAAAATCACGCATGAAGGAATCTAAAAGTAAACTTATGTTCAAGACCACCACCCTGCTTCTAGGGAGGTGGTCATTTTAAGACCTATGAAATACCCTAATCTAGGATGGTTTCCTAGGACCACGGCCACTTCCTGGGAGAGCAGTTCTGACACTAAGGCCAAAACATGCACAGAAATGAGTGGGAAGATAGAAGACTAAACATGGAAAAACCTAAGGATGTCTAGGATACAAATATACATATCCTTTGAATGATACTTTAGGAACTCGAACACCTTCTGAAAGGACATGAATCATCACTTGTGAGTTTTTAACCTTTTTCTAGAGGTAATTTACAATGCATATTTTTATGCATACAATCACCATACTACAAAAATAAGTGTAGTGCTTAAATATTGTACCCATATTGTAAGTTTTACAAGATGAGTCAGAGGAGAGTCAATAGTTTTCAATCAGCTGTAATGGATCATGGTGAAATAAATACATTGAGTAACATGAGTCATCTAAAGGGAAATGTAGAGTCGAGGTTCTTTAATGTACCAGTTTGTATCACGTCTTATATTAGCATGTCTAACATATGGATGGTGGGTCACCCCCATTTCTAATCTTTTATTCTAATTATCCCCACATATTTAGTATATTCAGATACACAAAGGGAATCGAATTTTCAATAGTATGGAGCAATTGAACATACTTAGGGGAACCCACTGTTTTAGCCCATGAGGTATTTAAAACTGGGTTTGTCTATTTCACATAAGTGCTTTTGACCAGATGAGAAGGATCAAAATTACCAATCACTCACGAGGTGCATGATATTTATTTGAAAGATAAGACAACACATGAAAAATGGCAGAGGCTAAGAATACTGAAATAGGTAGCAAGGATTTACCCAGTCAGGTTATTAAGGGTGTGCACCAAAATAAAAGACGTTGACTGATTGTATACAAACCTAAGAAGCTTAGATTGTATTCCTAACCAAACTAGGCGCAGTCTAAGGGTTGTAAGTGCCAAATGAAATAGAGTCCAGAAAGAAATCGCAAGACAAAGATCAATTGAGTAGTACTTTTCCAACTTAGGAAACATATGAATATTTGAATATGATGCCATAGAGGACTTAGAAATCGTACCCAAAAATATCGGTTATTTGTGAATCAGATTTATGTTCCTGTTATCCAAAATTCACCCCCCAGGGTTAATTTGATAACATGCATCAGAATATTCAAGTCCCAGGTGCAAATTGATTGATTCAGAGCAAAAATCATGTTTCTAAGGTTCCCTTCAGGATATTTTTCTAACTCTCCTGTCCAGGAAGAAAAGGAGCAAGCTCTGAGAAAATGTCAAAAAAAGAAAGTTGCAGAAAGGCAAGCATAGGTTGATCCAGGAAAAATCATGTGAAAATGGCTAAGTCCTAGTCCTAGGAGCAATTGGGACATTTGGGACAAAAAGGTGCGGATCGGCCGAAAAGCCTCCAGGTGGCCCAAATTAAGCATTTGGGACATCTGGGACAAGTACGCGGCGGGACCCGAACCAGCCGGTTCGGCCAGAAAGGGAATTGTCAAACATTGGCTAAGTGACTCGGGCGTTTGGGACATCGAGGCCCGATCCGGCGAGTTCGGCGACAAAATTGGCGAATGCAGGCAAAAGAAGTTCGGGCGAAATTTGAAAGTCCTTGAGTAGGCACGAAGCCGGTTCGGTCTGAAAGAAAATTTTGGGACAAAGTTCGGGACATCCGGGAGCAAAAAGACGTGAATCGGCCGAACCGGGCGAAAGAAGGTCAAAACAGTCCGAAGCACTTTGGGACATTTGGGACAAATGGACGCGAACCGGCCGGTTCGGCCGAAATCAGCACAAGGAGCACTAAACATTTGGGACATCTGGGACAAAAAGACGCGAAGGGACGCGAAAGAGCTGGCAGGTTCCGAGGACCAATCAGATACGCCATGTGCTCACGTGTCTCAGGGAAAGGGGAAAGGTCCCAGAAAAGGTCAAAGGGGCAAGTTTTCGAAAGAGCTCGGCTGATCCGAACCAATGGGAAATATGCCACGTGTCCCATTTAAGGGGCCCACAAGGAAATTTCAAAAGGAAAGCCCGCCGAAAGGCAGAGGAGAGAGAATTTCTCGTCCAATCAGCACGTGCCACGTGTCATCCAGGTGGCAGAGCGCGGGAAATATTTCAAAATCCGTTTTCACCTGTTTTGTGCCCTAAATCTTCAGATCGCCATAACTTTTGATCCAGAGCTCGGATTTGCACGTTCTTGATATCAACGGAAAGCTCATGAAATTCTCTACATGATTCTGGGATCAATCTTACATTTTGGTGCAGTCTGGAGGGAGAAAATTGAGAAACGGCTCTGACGTGTGGTAATGGCCAGAAGTGACATTCCAGCGACCAGATTTAATGCAGAATGGGTCGCATTCTCCTGCCATAATTGAGTCAAAAAATGACAGGGTATGGGTTTGTAAGGTCCTCCATGCCGTTTTAATGCACCTTCCAGTCAATGAGGAATGGGCTCCCATGTTTTTTGTACGTTTTCTGTCTCCTGGGCTCGACCCTTGCACTGTAAAAGCCAGATTTGGCTCATTTTCAAAAAAGGGGGGAACACTTTTTGGCATAGCAGACTTCTTCTTTCACCTCCAGCAAGTGATTGATGTAAGGATCAGACCTCTCCAAGGATTGTAACAGTTTTTCTTTTACCTCTCTGAGGGTGTAATGCGTGTTTTTGACATTGAAATGATAATGCAAGCTTTGTGAATGGGTTTTAATCCTCTGTTTGTATTATTTGCTTGATTTCAGATACTAAATTATACATTATCAGTCTGTGTATGTTTTATGTTGTGAACTTTGGTTTGTGTCTATTTGCATGACAAATATGTTTCACCACTCCTTTTGGTGCATCACCATCTTTAGTTAGTTTCAATTTTTGCACTTCTATCCCTGTCTCCTTGCAAGTTAGAGTAGGATTAGGATCTAAACCTCTGTAGTTTTGCAAAATATAGATCTAAATCAGAGGAGTTTGAGGAACCAGCCTCTAATCTGGAGATTCCTCTCTCAGTTTCACAAGTCCCACGCTTGGAGAGAGGTTTCCATGTTGTGCAATCACACTGGATGCTAGAGTGATCAACCTAGAACCCTGATCTTCATCCAGGGGTGCTGTGAGTCTGCTACAACACTATGCAGGGAAAGTTGTACAGAAATATTTTGGGGAGCTTGGTTCCCAACTTGGTGAGATGGGGATGAGTTATCCTTGAAAGGGAGCTCATATCCTTCTAAAAATCTCAAAAATAGCACAGAAAAAACTGATCTACAACCTTGAACCTTGAAAACTTAGACTATAAGACATCTCTCAAAACCCATAAGCAACGCTGAAAACCTAGAAAACCAAAAACTTAAAAGCATGAACAAGAATAATGAACCAAAAAAAACCCAAACAAGATTGAATCCTTGAATCAATGCCTGAAATGATATGGAAGAAAATGGAAACTGATTCCAAAATTCATGGAATCTGCAATGAAACTAAGAAACAAATGAATAGATGATAGGAGTTCTCATGTTGATTGACATGTGTAATGATATGAATCCATACAACATTGTTCTCTGTAATACTGCTCTTGAGAGAATGAACATTGAATTGTGTGCATGACAAATCATGTTGGCATAGTAGATCGGGTTATAGATGGTCTATTTCAAGGAGTCAAAATTCAGGTCCTGAAAGTGATAAACTTCCAGGTATAGGATGGTCATCCCACCATTGATTAGAAAATAAGTTGGGTAAAATATCATCTAAGATATCATGTAATAGATATGCATGAATGGTGGACATAATCATTGGATTATGAAGGAAAGCAACAATCTTGATATAGTGTAAGTAGTAATATTTTCCTGATCAAGTGAAAGAATGAATTTGTTACATTGTGTTGATGTGTCACCCCAATAGACAATTAGGATGATGCACTCAACAACTAACATCATGAATATATAATCTTTTGATGAACTAGAAGATAATAGACCTTGGTACCTATGAATCTGAAACCTAAGTGATATTACCTTGTATAGGGCATGGAAATGACTCACACCAACAATTATACATGGTTACTTCATCTTGCCTGGTTATCATGACCCATTTTAGAGGATTCTTAGGCTTCTCAGTTTGTATAGGCCTCCCTAAGTTACACTGAGGGGGTGTTAGTGAAATATTAAATTTTACTAATTTTAAGTTGACTTAGGTTATATTAACTATACTAGGCTTACTTTGTGTATACCTTGTAAAATTAGAATAAGATAAGGGGCATTACTAATCACTTGTCACCACTTCTCGCTTGTGCCCATTATGTTCTACCACTCTATACATATTTCAATTACTTATCCAAAATCAGAGTTTGTTCATAACTCTTTCTTCATTGAGTTAAAATTACAGTTGGTACCAATCTCTTACTTTTTTCTATATATTGACCAACTCTATTTGTATATTGTGAATTATTATGAGAATAATATACTATTTTCATCCTTTATTCATGTGTATCTATTGCATCATACTATTAATTCATCCATAGCTGGTGTGAGTCCACGTTGAGAATTTTCTTAGGTTTTAACAATTATTACACAATATTTATTCAATTCAAACATGAATTTTGTTGTATATATTACATTTATTCCATAAAAATGAAATTTCAAGGTGGTAAGTTCTACTACCATAGTATATATTCCATTTCTTAATATTTTTCCCTCATAATAACACTATTATGGTACTTTTCAATTTCTCACAAATGAATGGAAAGTTTTCCATTTATTAACATGGTTGACAAGTACCTATTTCAATCATACTTCTTCACATTTTATCTAAATTTTCATCATTTTGTTTATGCATACTAAAACCTCAATATTATTTTATTTCCACTTTTATTAATAAGGGTTATAAATTGTTACATCTATAAGTGATATGAGGTCAAATATTTTTTTTATATTAGGTAAAAGAGGGTTGAGGGGAACCTAGCCATTACTAAACAAAGCTCCTAAATAGAGAAGATATTCAATATAATCCCATAAAAAAGTATATAAAGACCGATATAAAAATTATCATAATAGACAACCGGTACAATAAACTAATATCAATAAAAACTTAGAGCTAACAACACTAAACAAACTAATAGTAGCCATCACATTTTCATATTCTCCAGATTGGCCCATTCATTATCCAATGCTTCAATTTTTGTACCAAGGGTGGCTAGGTCAATTTTAGATATTTATATTTTCCTCTTCTTAAGGCCTTTTGCTTGATACATTTACTTTAGGCATTAACCAACAGTCCAAGAGTTTTAAGGCTTTGTAAGGTGGATTTGAAAGTGAGAATAATCCACTCATTGATATTCTAAAGCATAGCCTTGAGTTGATCGATAAAACTGTAAATATTTTTAAAATTTTCTTACAGAATCTCTGTGCTACCACCATTTATGAATTTAGCCACATCCTCCACTTTCATCTTCATTACATGTTATTCATTGATGATAAACTGGATAGTTCTTTTAGTAAGCATAGGATCAGTTTTAACCTCTTCAAGGTATGCCACCATTTTAGCAAGATCAGATCCCTATTCTGCCATTTTAGCAATATCAACTCCATGTTCTGCACTCCCTTTTCCAAGTACTTCCATTTGGGTTTTCTCCTTAGTGTCAACAAAAACCTTCCTCCCCTATTGACTCAATTCACCCTTTTCATTATCCTTAATAGTTTTCACCTTCTCATGTCTTGTTTTAGGTATTTTAGGCCCTAAATTGCTTCAACTTCAACTACATTTTGATCTTCCCCTCCACTCTCCTTAGGGGATTTACTAGTCTCTTCCTTCTCAAAATTAGTTTCATCTTCCACCGCAAAATCTTCAAGAACTTTTGGCAGGATAATAACCCTATTTATCATTTTATCCATATCCATGGAAAGTATCTTCATAATGACCATAATAAACCATGATGCAGTGGGATACTAATTTTTCCTTTTTCAAACTGATCCAGGGTATCACATAGAGAATGTAGCATAAAGTAAGGAAAGATTAAAATATGACCATGTCTAAGATAATTGAGCATTGGTATATGGTAGGCATAGATACATTTGTGGAAACCTTTAAGAGTGATAAAATAGATTATATTAAGGGTCAGTTCATTGAAAGGGGGAGGTAGGTAACTCCTAAGAAAACCAACAAAATGAGGGGTGAGTTTATCCTTACCTCTGAGAAATAAATTCATTTCATCTACAAAATCCTTTTTTGGTTGTAAACCGCATGACCTTCCATGGGAATTCCCATCACATAAGCCAATGTCTTGATTGATAAATTGATCTGTACTCCTTACAACACCAGACTAAATCCCACACATTTCTTTGTAGGTTCCCAAGCCAGCCCAAATTCCTTATTGAGTTGTTCGCTATACCCCCCAAACAGTTTTAGGAAGGGATTCAGTCCCACACAGTTGAACACCTCTATAGTTTCTAGTTTAACATCATTTAGGTCCCAAGGTTTGACATGAACCGAATCTCCTCCCATATTCCTGATAACAGTCACTCTAGCACAAAGAAAACCTCTTTGATCAATGTTAAACAAAACTAAACATGCATCAACAATAGCATTACACCTAACAGGAACATGAAATTTATTATCTCGTTGGTATGAGTGATGCCTCAAATTCCCATTATTAGGATATGTTCTATAAATTTCACCAAAGATCTTGTATCTCTCACTCATACATAAATGATTATTCAGATCCACCTTCAAAGTCATGTCACAAGTGTCAAGTAATGATGTGTCCATCACCCTGTTCCTTTTTTAATTATGATCTCACCTTGGGTTCAATTTCCATCATGTTAGAAATCAAATTCATACCATCATTTGAGACCCCTTTGTTAGCAAAATAATCATCTATGCCATTTGATTCATGGTATATATGTTTGAATTTAATGTCTTTAAAATTAGCTCCCATCTCCTTTATGTTGTATATAGAGTATTTAATAGAAATAGAAGTAGTCCCCTTATTTAAAATACTATATATAATATTTAGAGAGTCACCTTCTACTTCCAGCCTCTGAAAGTTCCATTGGTCCAAAAATATGACTCCACAAAAAATAGCAACAACCTCTTCAATGTGGTTTGATTAAACTCCAAAGTTACAGTGATAACCAAGGATGAAATTAAATTATGGTCTCTAAACACCCCTCCACAACTGACCTTACTCAGGTTTCCTTTTGATGCCCCATCAAAATTCAATTTGACCCACCCCTCACTGGGTCTTTTCAAACCTTGTAATCTAGGATTCAATTTAGGAGACTCCTTGCAATTGGATTTCATTCCCCAGTTACTAGATATTTTACTTTCATTCTACAGGATAGTGTTCATCTTGGTGTGGATTATGAAAAATTTAGCATTGATTGAATTGTAGAAATGATCCAAAACTCTCTTTTTAGTTTCCTTATTACCTTTGAATATTCATCTATTCCTCTCCTTCTATATTTCTCAGCATAGGTGCATAAGGGTGAGAATCCACAAATTCTTAAGACTCTGAATTCTAATGGGAAAATGCCACTAGTTCCATAACCATTTTAAAGAGGATGGGAAAGTCAAATTTATCTCAAAAAGATTTATTAAATTATTTCTGATCTTTTCCAAGAAAGAACATTCAAGGAACAAGTGTGTTGCAATTTTCAACTTCTTTTTCCAATAGAACACACCTGTTAATTATATGAAAGTTTCTTTTATTGAGGTTTTCCACTGTAAGAGTTTTTCATGAAGTACAAACCACCAGAACATATTTACATTTGGAGTTGCTTCCTTCATCTATAAATTTTCACATTTGAAGCTTCCTGGTTATGCCTCCTCTTTAAACAAAGTGTTATAAGCTCTCCCCACCTAGAATATTCCATTAACCTCCTTTGACCAATATATAATATCTTGTTCATTATTTCTAGTAACAATAACCCCACATGGTTGGTTGTTAAGAGATTCAGTCTCACTTCTATTTAGGCCTTCCAATTCTATGTTTTTCCACACTTTATAAGGATTTGTTAGGGTAAATCAGCAGTACCCCCTAAATGACCTTCAGATCTGCAGGTGAGAATTGGATCATTTAGTGTGATTGCACAACATTGAATCTTTTCCCCAAGTGTGGGACTTGCAAAAATGGGAAAAAACTATCCAGATTGAAGGCTGGTTCCTCTACTCCTTTGATCAGATGTATGCATGAAATTTGCAGAGGTTTAACTCAAAATCCTACTCTAATTCTGCCAAGGAGACAAGGATAGAAGAGGGAAAACAAAATAAAACTAGACTAACAAGGTGATACACCAAAGGAGTGGTTAACATCTACTTCTGTAGATTGAAAAAGATTATAAAAATGAAACACAAATCATGCACAAATTGCTAAAATTGAAATGAAGGATCAATATAGAGAAAACAACACAAGAAAGGATTGAAAATTCATTCACAGAGCTTGCATTTTCATTTCCATTTTTAAATACAAAGCATTACAACAGAAAGGAGGTAGAAAAAATGTTGTATTCCTAAAAGAGGTTTGATATTCCTCAAATTCACTTTCCAGGGTGAAGGAGGGAGCCTACAGATCATAAAAATGTCCAACCCTTTACAAATAAACCAAATATGGATTTTAACAATGAAAACCCAAGCTCAGGAAGGAGAAACATGGGGAAAATGAAAGGAATCATTCAAAAACTAACTAGATATATCCAAATAGCATGGATACCCTTAAATTTTCATTCCCCAAGATTTTTGACCATGATGGAGAAGAAAGGAAGCCATACTGCATTAAAAATGGTGGTTGAATTTCAGTTCTGCTCTTTTCCCCATGACAAAGGTGTTTTTGATTATTCTCTCCCCAAACTCCATCAAAAAACTAAATTAAATATTTCATCATGTAGAGGACTTCAATATCTTTCCAATGACACAAAAATTGAGAAAAACCAAGCTCTAGATCGAAAGATATGCCCCTCTGAAGATTTAGGGAAAAACATGCAAAAATTGGGTCCGTAAGCCGAAACCCAAAAATTTTCCCCCTTTTTTGAACTTGGGAAAATTTTCCCAAACATCTCCACCCTCCACTTCTCTAATGCCACATGGTACTTCCCCATTGGTCTACAGGTTCAAATGGCCTTTTTATGCTTTTTGATCTGTGGAAAAAATTCCAAAATCCCTCCGCTACCCCACCATTCCGCTGCCATGTGTCATCCTCCTATTTGCTGGCAGGGTGTGTGCTCCAAATTTTACTTTGTGTTACTAACCACTACCCCAGATAGGACACCTAGAACCTTCTTATTTTCTATGGGCCTTTGGGTTAGGTTTTTCTTTTTCACCCTTAACTATTTTTGGCAAAAAACTAAATTTTTCTGCACCCCTTCGACTCCCACTGGCCCTATAGACACGTGGTGGCCTCCTATTGGTTCGCAGGGCTTCAGGCCAAAAAATTTCTTTGCACCCCCCACCGAGCCCTTTGGAAATTTTTCTAACTTACCTCCACCAACCCACCATTCTATTACCATGTGGCACATTTCCATTCGCTGGCGGACCTTCCCAGGGAAAATTTCCCTTAAAAACTCCACAGAACCATAACTTGCAAAATACAAGGAGTTAGAAGGAAAATTTTACCTTTCTGGAAAGGTAAGGAAATTATCTATCTGATGAAGCCATTTTCAGAAAATTTTGAGTGCCTAAAAAGTGGAAAAATTTGAATGAGGCACAAGGAAGGAAGAAATGAAAGAGAGTTAGCCAAAAATAAGCAAGGGGCTTATTTTGGATAACAATTTTGGCGACTCAGAGGGGTCATCTACCTACTGAATGAATAATCAGCTACCTGAAGAAATACATTAGGAAATGGAGTCATCAAATTAACTATTTGGTACTCTCAACTCATTAGAAAATTTCCTAGAAAGAAGATTGTGAGAGTATAACATCACTTGATCTGGAGCATGGCCTGCAAAGATGGATAACAATTTGGTGACTCAGAGGGATCACCTACCTACTAGATGAAGATCATTGGCCTGTGAAGCATCCATTGGGCATGGATTCATCAACTTAACTGCTTGGTACTCTCAGCTCATTAGAAAATTTCTAGAAAGAAGATTGTGAGAGTAGAACATCACTTGATCTGGGGCATGGCCTACAAAGATGCATCTTTGTGACAACAAAGCTTATGCCAAAGCACTTAGGGAAATATAAAACCAAGATACAAAAAAATAATTTTTACAAGCACTTGGAGGATGAAAATCTAAGCTAACATGTATAAGGTGAGGAGTTTCCCTTCTAGTAGCAATGCTTTAGATGGATTCCATTAACTTGAATCTGCAGTTCTTCACCATCTAATGTAGACAATTGGAAGGCATTCTTGTTCTTACATTTTGTGATCATGTAGGGTCCACTCGAAATGGCATCAAACTTTGAGTGCTTTCCTGACTTTTCTTGGTCTGCATCCCATTTCAACATTGAATCTCCAACTTGGAAGATTCTATCCTTAGCTTTCCTATCAAAAGTTCTCTTGATCAAGGCTTGTTCCTTCTCCATTTTTTGGGCTACATGCTCTCTTATTTCTTGGAGTTCCATAAATTCTATATATCTAACCTCCATGGGTTCAAACTCCAACAATTCTAATTGCTTCATGAGTTCCAACGTTGGCAACTCAAGTGACATAGGCAAGATTGCCTCTCTTCCATAAACAAGTGTTAATGGAGAGTTACCGGTAGATCTCTTGGGAGTTATCCTATCAGCCCATAAGGCTGATTTAAGTTTAGTTTTCCAAGTCCTTTTATTTTCATCAAGAGTCCTCTTGATGATCTTTAATAGGTTCTTATTGGTAGACTTAGCTTGGCCATTACCTTGAGGGTAATAATTTGATGAAATTCTTAGATAAATCCCATTCTTAATAGCCCATTTAGTTACCTTTGATCCTATGAATGCCAATGCATTATCTGATATTATAGTGGCAAGTATACCAAATTTGGTTACTATCTGCTCATAGAGATCTAGAATTCTAGATTCATTTGCTTCTTTGAGTGCCACTGCCTTAGTCCATTTGGTGAAGTAATATGTTGCTATTAGGATCCACTTGTGTCCTTGGCTTGAGTTTGGGTTAATGAATCCAATGAAGTTCAAACCCCATTGCATGAATGGTTGTTCAACTAAAATTGGGTACAATGGAAGGGCTGCTAATCTTTCCTTTCCTGTGAAGAATGCACAATTTTTACACCTCTTGATTCATGGATAACAATCACTAAACACCTTGGGCCAATAATAGCTAGCCTTCATAATCTTGAGGGCTATCACTCTTGGATAAAAATGACCCCTAGCTGATCCATCATGGAACTCTTCTAACATTATGTTAATTTGATCTGTCCTAATGCATCTTAGAAGCACTCCATTTATATCCTTTTTGAACAAGACACCATCAACAAGTGCATATGGAATAGCCTGCAATATGAAGTGTCTTCTCTTGGCTTTTTTCATCTCTAGAGGGTATAGGCCTGTATGTAAGAACTGCATTATGTCTTGGGTATAGCAAGGAGTGAGCATACCACCATTCTCTTCTTGAACATCTCTTTGTTCTTGGTTTTCTTGCAACACCAAAACAACATCCTTCCCATTACTTGCTTCCATTGATTTTCTCAGGACCAGCTGCTCACATAATCCCTTTCCTCAGACCAGCTTGGTGACTTTGATCTCAATTTCATACTCCATGACATGAGTAATCCACCCTGCACATTTTTCATTTAGGTATTTGTTGAGGAGGAAGTCCTTGACTACCACATGAGAAACCAAAAGTTAAACCTTGTTGTTTGAAACTAGATGCTTAAATTTCTTCAAGCTCCTAATCACTGCAAGAACATGTTTCTCAATGAAGGAATAACTCACCTCATAATCCTCCAAGCTTTGGCTAAAGAAGGCAATTGGCTGTTTTGCATTTTCTTTGTTCTGCTGTACTAAAATTGTAAAAATTGTATCATCACTGCCAAATACATAAAGAATAAAATCCTTAGAGAAATTTGGGTTAATGAGAGTTGGATCTTGTGAGATAGCCTCTTTGATTACCTTAAAACTTTTCTTAGCTTTAGCTATCCATTTGAAATCCATACTTTCTTCAACATCATAGTTATTGGCTTGATAAGGGCTACAAAGTTTGGAACAAACCTTCGAACAAAATTGATTCTTCCCAAGAAATTTTGAAGGGCCTTCTTGTGGCTTAGTAATGACAGTGCTATTATTACTTCAACCCTCTCTGGATCAATTGCTAATCCCTCTTTGGAAATAATGTGGCCTAGGAGCTTTTTCTTATGAGCTAGGAAAATACATTTTTTTGGATTCAAGGATACCCCAAACCTTCTACATCTTTGGAACACTTGTCTCAAATGAAAGAGATGATCTACTACACTTTTAGAAAAATACAGTAATATCATCTAGGTATATCATCACTATTTTTTTGATCAATCCCTTGAACGCCATAACCATTTCCCTTTGGAAGGTAGCTCTAGCATTAGATAGCCCAAATGGAATTTTTCTATATGCATAGGTTCCCCATTTGGTGGTGAAGGTTGTTTTGAACTAATCATCTTCCTTTACCATGATCTGATTATACCCTGAATAACCATCTAGCAATGCAAACCTCTCAAAGCCATCAACAACTTGCAAGATCTGCTCCATAGAAGGAAGTGGGTAATAATCCTTGAGGCATGCTCTATTCAAATCTCTAAATTCTACACACAATCTGATTTCTCCTCTCTTCTTTCTAACTGGAAACAAGTTTGCTACCTAACTTGAATGCTTGATGGGAAATATGATACTTTCTTCTATTAACTTATTCAATTCCTTCTTCATGAGAGGCTCCATGTGTGGATTGACTGGTCTTTGTTTTTGCCTGATGGGTTTAGCACTTGGATTTAATTCAATTGTGTGTTGAGCTAGCTTGGGTTTGAAACCTATCAAGTCTTCATAGCTCCAAGAAAATATATCTGGGAACTCTTGAAATAGTTGCATGAACTCATACCTTTCTTGTTTGGTTGTCACTTTACCAATTTGAAGTGATTTTCCTTCTCCCACTAAGATGGGCATTGAATCCTCTCCCTTGACTTGGATGTTTACTTTCTCTTTCCTAAATTGATCATTAGGATTAAAGATGGACTCTAGAGTAACAAGTCATTTTGGTAGTTTTTTGGTTCTCAGCTGTACCACTTGATCACCATATTGTTGTTCTAACTTTTCCTGATTTTTGGCTGAGAACTCAGCTTCTTCTTGCAAGAAATTGATGATTTGTTGGTCACGTTCAAACACTTGCCAACTTACATTATTGTCTGGCACTGATGGCCTTACAATCACATGAATGTTTGGCTACACTTTATGTTCCTTGATACTTTCCACAACATCAAAGGCTGCTCCAACTGTTGCAAGTCTATCAACAGCTTGGTTTTCTTTCCTAGGGATGGAGTTGATGCCAAAGCCTTCAAAATCCTCAATGAGGTCCCACACCCTATTCTTATAACTCTTGAGTAGATCATTTTTGGTAGCATGTTGTCCTTTAACTTGATTAACAGTTAGATCACTGTCACCAAAGACTTGTAAGTTTTTGATACCTCTCTTTCTTGACCGTTGCAATCCTTGTATTAAAGCTTCATATTCAGTAGTGTTGTTAAAACATAAAAACTAAAATCTAAAAGCTAAATAATAATTAATGCCTTGTGGTGAAACAAGCATAGCTCCCCCACCTACACCTTTTCTACTTCTTGATCCATCAAAGAACAACTACCATACCTCATTGTCATATTTATGGTCTAGCTTGGTGATGCTAGGAATAGGCTAATTTTCTTCATGCATGAAATAAACTCCTAGTTCAGATTCCTCTATTTCCTTGTAGGGATCAAAAGCATGTACCTTGCTTGCCCATTCATCAAGAGTCAAATATGGGATGCTTCCAACTTTGGTGTCAGCTTCATTTGTGCTTGGATAATCCTCTTGATCAAATGTTGAATAGTTGGCATTGATTGGGCTTGGAGTATGAGGCTCAATGTGAAATTTTAATATAGGTTCAGACCTTATTGTGGCCTTAGTTCCATATCTAGTCCTAAACAAAATGTGTGACCAATTAGTAGACAAATAGCCTCCAATTTTGGCTGTGAAATCAGTTGACAAACATATGGCAAAGAGTGGTGGTAGATCTATCACTGACACATCTTGAAAAATAGTGACATTGGGGCATGCATGCAAAGTGAGGCTCAAATCTTCAATTAACACTACTGTTGTTACTACTGTCCCATCCATTTGCACCACCCCTTTGGATATGACTTCATATTAAAGGCCCAACTAATCAGCTATTTGCTTGGGCATCATAGAACTACTTGGCCCATAATCAATCATACAATTATGTACTAGTTTATCCCCAATGATCAATGAAACATAGAATGGAGGGGGATTCAAAACTTTACCTTGTTGTCCTCCATGCTTTCCCTCAGGATGAGTAACATTTTTGAGTACCTTCTCTTGCATATGAGCTTTCTAATTTGAAATTAACCAATTCTTCATGGCAGCTTGTAGTAGATCCCTTTGGCCTGGGATGGATAGTGATTCCCACATAGATATATTCACATTTGTCTTCTTCAATTGTTTAATTATGCTAAATGGGGATGAAAAATATCTTTTTGCCCCTTAGCCCGCACATTCTTTTCTTGTACATGGGCAGCAATAGCTAACATTTGAGCTGGTCTAGAAGGTGGCTTAGGCTGTCCTTGCACATTTGGAACTACATTTTTCTTACCAACACTTTATGGAGTGGTGGAAGGTTGTGGATCACTTGGAGCTAATGAATGCCCTTCACTTATATTCTTATTCTTTGACCTTGTGTTAGTTGCTACATTCTGAGAAATTTTTTGATTCATACCACAAAAATCTTCAACCTGCCAGTTCACAAGTGTAGTCTCATTTGGAGTTGTATTTTGCTAAGATGTTCCTTATTGTTGGTTTATTTCTTGACTCACTTCACTCTCTACACCAGTTGTTGTCACCATCAAATATTGGTTCAAAGCACCATTGAAGCACATAGACTAGTTGTGAGGTTCATTTCATGCCAAACACCAATCATACTCTTGAGCTATATTATTTTGCATTGGCACTAAGGCTTTAGATGTAGATGCCACATTGGGGTTATAGGGCTGAAATGGTCTATTGGCAGGAGGCCTTACTTGATTTTTATTTGCAAATGGATTGGGTGTCCTATTAGATTGAGCTTGAGACTGATAAGAAGGTCTAAAACTTTGGGCTTGCTGCCTCTTAAGTGTAACCAACTCATTGCCTAAATTTTGTAATTGTTTCATGACTTCTTGAAGTTCATTTGAGGCACTAGAGGATGAAGTAGAAGTTTCATTTGAACTCTTATTTCTAGGAGTGGGAATAGGGGCTAAAGTAGATGCTTGACTAGTGCTTGGGTTTTCCAAGTTTGGATATAAGGTCATATGAGGCCTAGGCACTAGTTTACCAGCTTGGATCAAACAATTCTCAGCCCTAATGGCAATGTTATAAGCTGCAGGTATATTTGCACCTCCCATGGATTGGATTAACATAGAAATATTATAATTTAAAGATTTGAGATAGTATAAGAAAGCAACTTTAGCTATTGGCCTTACTAACACTGGGATTCTATCCCAGGTCCTTTGAAATCTGAAATTGAATTCTATTAGCTAATCATTGGGATCTCTCTTGATAGTTGTCAATTGTTCTAATAGAGACAAATTATCTCCCTTTTCTCCAAACTACTCATGGAGAGCTATACATAACTGGTTCTAATTTTGGATAGAGCTTGCCCCAAGGCTCCTGAACCATTGTAAGGATTTCCCTTTGAATGAAGATGCCAACAATTTGCATCTCAACAATCTCATGGATTACACAAACATTAGCAATGTATTTGACATGATCACCAGGAGTGGTCTCATTTTCTCCAGTAAAGTATGTGATGTTATTCAATGCTGCAACTGGAACTAGGTTTTGTGCATTGAGAGCAAGTGCGCTACTGCCAGTGAAGTTGACATAAGGGTTGTTTTTTTCATTTTGATTGGCCTGAGAACCCTTGTTTATTGGGTGAAAGGTCTACCAGGTGGAGAAGTTGATAGAGTTCTGTTTAGTGGAGAGGGAGAGCTCTGAATTCTTCTTCCCCTCTATCTTCTTCCTGGGGATTACTGCAGATACTCAGAAAATCTCTCTTCTCTAGCCCTTGACCTTGTTTGGATCCTTCTCATGAATCTTCAGACTTGGACTGCTGAAACCAGTTGATTTTATCTCTTTGGAGTCGCCAGATGTGCAGATCAGGGCTCTTTTTAAGCAAGAAACTTAGAAAAAATGCACATCAACTTTGTTTTAATGAAGATGAAGACCTCTAAGGTCCCACCAGGTGTGCCCAAACTATTAGTGCAAATCAGAAGCACCCGCTAAATGACCTTTAGATCTGTAGGTGAGAATTGGGTAATTTAGTGCGATTACACAACATTGAATCTTTTCCCCAAGTGTGGTACTTGCAAAAATGGGAAAAAACTCTCCAGATTGAAGGTTGGTTCCTCTACTCCTCTGATCAGATGTATGCATGAAATTTGTAGAGGTTTAACTCAAAATCCTACTCTAATTCTACCAAGGAGACAAGGATAGAAGAGGGAAAAGAAAATAAAAATATACTAACAAGGTGATAGACAAAAGGAGTGGTGAACATCTATTTCTGAATATTGAAAAATATTATAAAAATGTAACAAAAATCATGCAAAAATTGCTAAAATTGTAATGAAGGATCAGTATAGAGAAAACAACACAAGAAAGGATTGAAAATTCATTCACAGAGCTTGCATTGTCATTTCCATTTTTAAATACAGTGCATTACAACAACAAGGAGGTAGAAAACATGTTGCAGTCCTAAAAGAGGTTTGATATTCCACAAATTCACTTTCCAGGGTGAAGGAGGGAGCCTGTAGATCATAAAAATGTCCAACCATTTACAAATGAGCCAAATTTGGCTTTTAACAATGAAAACCTAAGCTCAGGAAGGAGAAACGTGGGAAAAATGAAAGGAATCATTAAACCACCAATAAAATCCATCCAAATAGCATGGTTACCCTTAAAATTTCATTCCCCAATATTTTCAACCATGTTGGAGAAGAAAGGAAGCCATACTGCATTAAAAATGCTGGTTGAATGTCAATTCTACTCTTTTCCCCATTCCAAAGGAGTTTTTAATTTTTCTCTAACCAGACTCCATCAAAAATAATTGAAGATTCCATCATGTAGAAGACTTCAATAGCTTTCTAATGACACAAAAATCAAGAAAAATTGAGCTCTGGATCGAAAGATATGCCCCTCTGAAGATTTAGGGAAAAACAGGGCAAAAATCGGGTCGGCGGGCCGAAACCCAAAAATTTTCCCCCTTTTTTGAATTTGGGAAAATTTTCCCAAAAAGTTCTGCCCTCCACTACTCCAATGCCATGTGGTACTTCCCCATTGGTCCATGGGTTTAAATGGCCTTTTACACTTTTTGAGCTTTGGAAAAATTCCAAAATCCCTCCGTTGCCCTGTCGTTTCGCCGCCACATGTCATCCTCCTATTCGCTGGCAGGGTGTGCACTCCAAATTTTCCTTTGTGTTGCCAACCATTGCCTCAAATAGGACACGTGGCACCTTCTTATTCATTGCAGGCCTTTAGTTCAAGTTTTCCTTTTTTTCCCTTAACTATTTTTGGCAAAAAACCAAAATTTTCCGCGCCCCTCCGACTCTCGTCGGCCCTATGAACATGTGGCGACCTCCTATTGGTTCGCAGGGCTTCGGGCCAAATTTTTTCTTTGAACCCCCTGTCGAGCCCTTTAAAAAAATTTCTAACTTACCTTGACCAACCCACTATTCCACCGCCATGTGGCACATTTCCATTCGCTGGTGGACCTTCCCAGGGAAAATTTCTCTCAAAAACTCCGCTAAGCCATAACTTGCAAAATACAAGGAGTTAAAAGGAAAATGTTACCTTTCTGGAAAGGTGAGGAAATTATCTATCTAATGAAGCCATTTATAGAAAATTTTGAGTGCATAAAAAGTTGAAAAATTTGACTAAGGCACAAGGAAGAAAGAAATGAAAGAGAGTTAGCCAAAAATAAGCAAGGGGCTTATTTTGGATAACAGGATCTTCCATATTAAAATAATTACTCATCTTGATCCCATACTTCTCTATAGCATCTTTTTTAGGTTCAGGTAGATTTATTTGAGAGGTATTTATCCTAACCATTTTTCTTCCTAAAAATTTACCATGAACCCATCACCAATCTTCCATTTTCTTCATTTTCAAACAATGTGTTTAGCCCAATTTATTGATTTCCAGAAAGTAGATCCTTTAAAATTTGTTGTGCTAAAGGACCATCTAACATCATTACAGTTTCTTGAATATTTGTTCGTAAAATTGAGGTAAACACACTCTCTTCCTTGAAATTCTCCATGTCATTTTGGACTAAATTGATTTCTTCATATTCCGTCTTCTTCATTTTTCAAATTCGAGTATCTTATACCAAGGCCCCCCTTTTTGGTTTGAAAATCTTATCCCAGGATATGAGGGGTATTCTAGCTTTTTGTTCTGACCCACTCTATAAGAAAATCCTTTGGATACTATCCAACTTATTAGAAATTGTAGTAGGTATTCTAAAAATGGACATAGTATACACAAGAATATTTTTAATGGAATAATTAAGAAGTATGGCCTTACCTTCTTGAGAAAGCAATGATCCTTTCCACCCTTCTAATTTCTTAATAAATCTTTTGATAAGGAAGTTCCAATCAGCCATTTTTAGTCTTTCAGTCCCAATGAACATCCCAAGATACCTTATGGGAAATGTTTTTATGTTATAACCCAATATGTTAGATATTTTCAAGCACCTATTTTCAGGGGTATTGACAAATAAAATAGAGATTTTGATGAAGTTGATGAGTTGATCAAATATTTATTCATAATCATCTAGAAAAGAATTTATTTTTGTATTTTCTGAAACTATTTCCTCACCAACCAAAATGGATTCATCAAAAAAGTGTTGGTGCACCACATTTGTACTATTAACAGTAGGGGATAATCCTTTGATTCTTCCTTCCATGTTAGCCTAGTTCAATGCTCTGCTAAGATTTCCACCATTATGATAAATATAAAAGGTTATATGGGGTCACCTTGTCTTAATCCACTCATGTTATTGAAAAGGCCACAAGGAGTTCCATTGACCAACACTAAGAATTTTTTAGTAGAAATGCATGTTTGGATTAAGCTAATAAACTCTTGACTGAAACCAAACCTTTTTTGGACCTTGTGTAAAAACTCCCAAGAAATGCTTTTATAAGATTTTTCCATATCAAGCTTAATCAACATCGATTCTTTCTTATTATGTTTCAAAAAGTCCAGAGTCTCTTGGATTGTGACTATACCATCTTGGATCTACCTTCCCAACACAAATATTCCTTGCTAATTTGGGATAAAGGATGGGAGAAGAAGTTGAACACGTAAATCCAAAATTTTAGAGAACATCTTGTATATACAGTTATATAGACTGATTGGTCTAAAAATTTTAAAATCAGCATCATTATGATTCTTGGGAATGCGAGCTAGAAAGGTGTGGTTCATATCCTTCAACATCTTCTTATTTCTAAATAACTCTTAGATAGAAAGACAAACATCACCCTTAACGATATCCTAGAATAAGTGATAGAGGAGGGACAGGAAGCCATCGGGCTTTGGCGATTTATCAGGACTCAAATTATTCAACATGAATTCAATTTCCTCAATAGATGGAACCTTAACAAGCATATTATTTTTAGTATTTGACACCAGATGATGTATACTACCAAGAAATTTATCTTCCTTGGTACTGTTAGATGTAGGTGCTAATGAAAGAAGTATGTCATAGAACGAAACCTCTACCCTTTAGATTTCTCTAGAATTAGTCAAGGTTTCCCCATATTCCCCAGAAATGCTCAAAATCCTATTAGATGCTCTTCTTTTCAGGGTAGTAATGTGGGAAAAAATCTTATTCTTATCCCCTTCTTTTATTCATTTCACCCTAGATTTATGCATCTAGAAAGTTTATTTTTAAGAGGATTTTGTGATAATCAGCCAACATCTCTTTGTCTTTTTGTTGGCTTGTCTCTAGGCTTTCACAAGTAAGATCTTCCAAAGATGCTTATAACATTTTTATTTCACTATCCAAGAATTCTTCTTCTCAAAAATGTTACCAAATCTTGTTTTTTTCTATGCCTTCAACTTGTTCTTAACTTGGACTAGTATTTTCGAAACTCTAAACATTGCAGTTCCTTGTATCTTCATGTCTTGCCATTATTTCACTAGCCTTGTGATATCCTCAAGTTGTAACCACATTTTTTCAAATACGAAAGGATTTGTTCTTCTTTCCTTGTCTTTCACTTGGAAAAGTAAAGGGTTGTGATCTGAGATGATCCTAGGGAGGGAGAAAAGACAAGATTCCTTATTCAATCATCCCCAAGAGGTAAGAGATCTGTCAAAGATTACTTGAATTAATTGATCCCCCCTTGTCCCATTAGACCATTTATATTTTCCCCCCCTCACCTCATTATCCATGAGTCCATTTTACAATATGAAATCCTGTAGATCTTCCATGTTGTTAGGTCAATGTTGCCCCCTTTTTTCACACCATGAATAAATGGAGTGTTGAAATATCCTATCACAATCCATTATGTCTTAGATATTATTTCTTGAAATTTAGATAGGTGATCCCAAAAAACCTTTCTTTCACCTTTGTGATTAGGTGCATAGATATTTTATATGACCCACTTTTCCTTAGTTTTCTTATCAGTGAAGTGCATGGATAAATGATTGGTTCTTCTAAGAAGATTTATACATTGAAATCTTTAAGGATCCCATAGAATATATATACTGATTACAACACCTCTGTAAATAACCACCACAACTTCTTCCTTTCTCTAACATTTTCCTTTAGCAACCATAGACTGCCCTTCCTCCATTTTAGTTTCCTGAATGTCAATGATATCATCTTTATATTTAGATTTAAGTTCTTTTATCATCCTCCATTTTGATGGGTTGTTAAAACCCATTACATTCCAAGTTATTACATTCATTTCGACACTTGATTCTTAAGTCTTCTAAAGCTCCTCAAATCAAGTTTAGATTGTGTTAGATCATCAGTATCTCTCTGGCTAATCTTCTTCCTTGTTATTGTTTTGTTTGGACTCCCGGAGCTAGTTTTATTTTCCTTGGGGGTGGTAATTTTTCCTTCTGACATTTCCCCATTTTTCATAGTTGTTTTTAGAATATTTGTCTTAGTTCTATACTTTCCTCCTTCTATTTCATTTTCTTTAGCACTAGTTTTTTCAATTTGATTGTCTTAGCTCATTGATTTCACTTCATTTATGATGCTTTTGATTTTTTAGCTTATGTGTCTTCGTCAGATCCATTTTTGGGGATAGTCCCATCCTCCCCTGCACCCATAAAATTATCCAAAACATTTGCAAAAGGGTCTAAAGATGCTTTAAGACTTTATCCAAATAACTCTCCTAGTTATCTGGATAACTTATATTTTCATCCTATGACTCTGATGTTTCACATTTCAGGTTGTGCACTCAAGATTATTCTTTTAACACCTTGGCACAATTTTAGTTCCTCTGCGTGCACCTTGCACGCCTTCTGCTCCCCTTTACAAATCTCCTTCCATTTTTCCACCTTCCTCCTGCACACCTGCTCTCTCTCTTATCCTGTCGTGCACTCCTTGCGTGCACCTCTATAGACTTACCTCCCAATCAGCTAAGTCCCTAGCATTCCTCTTGCATGTGCTTACCCAGACTCAGTTCTTTCACATGCACCCTCTTTCTTCCACCTTTTTAGTTTGCCCACGCCTTTACTTCTTCTCCAAGCATGTCATTTCCTCGCACGCATGATCCGTCACTCCCCTCTTTCATTTGCCTCTTTCTTCTTTCCCCCATGCCTCTTTCTTCGTGCATGCCCATGTGCACCTTCTTCTCCTCTTTCACCTTCCACACTCCGTTGCTCACCTTCAAAATTTCTAGTCAAAGTCAGTGCACACCTCCAAGTGTCTTAGCGCAATTAAATCCAAAAGGGTAGACCCAAATGAGCACCAAGCCTTCCATGTGTCCTAGAGTCAAAATTTACAAGGTTGTTGAAAAGTCAAAGTAAAGGCAGTGGAGGGTGCCAAGTGTCTTCAACAATGCACATTCAAAAGTAAAATTTAGGGTGAGTTTCAAACTTGCACAGCCACGTGTCCAGGGTAGACTTTGGTCCGCCAAGCAAAGAGTTAGGAAAAATAAAACCAAAAGGGGCTCTACAAAAGACTAAGTGTAGAATCTGCCACATGTGTGCATATTCAAAAGTGAAGGCAGGGGCTGAATCTCCAAAAGTGCGTGAGGCTGCCACATGGACCTGGTATGAAAAACTCTTTTAAATATTTACCCCATTCAAATATTCAAATGAGCATATATTTTGACTCAATGGCTCATTGGAAAGAAATCACAATTTTGGGTGGCACCGTTGGAAAGATCTCGGCCTCATCTATGCCAAAAGATCTAATCTTTAATTTTGGAGAGGTTAGGTGGGGAGGAAATGAAGAAATGTCTATCAAGCCATTAAAATAGAATCATATTTCTTGAAGCACCAGATCTGATTTGATTTGATCCACCATTCCTCCTCCTTCGAGGTGCCGAACAAGTAATTGATGCAGACATGACAGATTTGGGGTGGCATTGAAGGATGGTGGTTGAGCTTCAAATTGGTTTTTCCCACTTCTCTCTCTCCTTCTTCCCTCTGTGTTGAATCTATAAAGGACAAGGTCAGGGCTCATTGTAAAAGGTTGGACACTCTGGATCCTTACGCATGTTGCTAAGGACTCCATATTTTCTGTATTTTGAGTTGCAGACCTCTATGTTTGGCTCTTGCATGTGGATATCGGCCTCCTTATCATTGTAACAGTTTTGTGCATTTTTGGAAGTAATAGAAGCATTGTTTTGTGACTATTCTCTATCCTAATGTTTTGCATTCCTTCTTCTTGCCTCTTCTCTTGCATTGTGTATTGTTGTGCTATTTCAAGTCCCCTGCAGTTCCATACTTAGTTGTGTTCCATGAGATCGATCTAGTGAATGTGTGTTTTGTTATGCTACTCGTGCCTAGCCTCCTTTCATGCATTCCCTATCATTCTCACTCAGAAAGATAGTGTTCACCCCTCTTTTCTGGTGCTATCACCTTTTAGTGTAGTTTACTTCATGTTATCCTTCTTTCCCTGGTCCCTTGGCATTCTTAGCTTAGTTTCCCCTTTCAGCACTAGGAGTAGCAGTAGCAGTAGAAATAGATAGAGGAACCAGCCTTCTCTGGAGATCCGTCCCAAGCATGCAAGGTCCCACAACTTGGGGATGGTTCCATTGTGGTCTCAGACACCTCAGCCCTTTCAAGATCTGAGACATGGGTGCATGTTTGAGCAACCAACAGTTTCTGGCATGCCCGGTGGGAGATAGAGTGAAGAGATTTACATCTTTATCTCAGCAAGTTCGATGTGTTATTGCTGAGATCCAGCCTTTGGAGGAATTTTTCAACACATCTGGTGACTCCACTGATTCAACACACCCATTATCTCATGTGTAGACCAGTCTCCCCTCATTCCTCCATTCATTTCTCCTTTTTCACCATTCCACATTCCTCTTTTGAAGTTGTGCAATCATGACTTCTTTCCCGCCATGGGATTCTCATTTGCAGTAGCAGAACTATTTCCCTCCATCCCCACAGTTTCAAAATCCTCCTCCAAATCAGTTTTATAAGCCCCATTATCCCAAAAATGCATACAACCCACCTTTTTCTAACCAAAATGTTTATGAAGAACATGTTTATGCAGATGATGGTGGTGACTCTTTGGCCGAAGCTGATTTTGAGAGGTAGGTGCTAGAGATGGAGATGGACATGATGCAACTCACAATCAAGTGCTCCATAAAGGTAGCTAAAATTGGCTACAAGGTCCCTTGTCCATGGGTCAGCCCTGTACCAGGCTGGTTTAGCACCCAACAGAAGCTGTACTTCATCATTAAGATGTTTGCCCTAGATTACAGATTGGGTGGAGAAGAAATTTTGGAGGCTCAATAATCTAGCGTGGAAACCCTGTCAATGGGGAAACCCTGCACTACCATCCTATAACCCTCCCACTCCTCCACACCAACTTACATCATCTCAGCCCACTGCACATGTCCCTAGCTTCTTGCGCACTGCCCCCATTGAGAATTCCATCCCTTCTCCCTCACTTTCATCTCACCTTCATTTCTCTTCCATTCCCCTTCCTACGCATGCCTCTTCTCCTCTTGTGTGTGCACCTTCCATCCCTTCTGCATCCATCCTCCCATTTTCTTCTGAGTCCCCTCTGTCTAGCTGTACCAACAAATGAACAACCCCCAGCCAATGCACCTCTCCCAACCAACGTCATCATGTTTGATGACTGTAGGATAGTTGAAGAATGGTGTGAGTCATGTGACTCCGAATGGGAAGAGGAAATCATACGGGCACCTATTCCAAAGGAGAATCAGTTAGCTCTAGAGGGCACAGTTCTGGAGGAGGACCATATAGTTTTAGAGGCCCTAAGTGTGGAGCAGGCCATAGAAGAACCTTCAGTTCTTCCTCCCACTTCATCCCCTTCAAGCTCTGATGTTGAAGAAGAGTTTGAGCTTTCAAACTTCATGTTTGAGGATGAAGGGAACCATGGTGAGAAAATTATAGATCCAGAGGACACCATGGAGGAGGTCAAACACATGCAGCAGGACAACAAGGAGTCAGACTTGGAAGATTGCTTTGATGGAGAGGAGCCCATGGAGATCACATCATTTTCTCCTCCATCATCCACCTTCCAAGCACACGAGCCTGCTGCCATGAAGGAGAGTGTTCAAGGACAACAACCTGCACTTCATGACAGCCCTCTGGAACCAAGGTTGGAAGATCATAGTCTTCCATGTTCTTCACAGGAGAAGGAAGGAAAAGGGCAAGAGGATGTCATCATCTCTCTCACACCATCCACCCAGGAAATTCTACAAGAAGATCCCATCTATGGGATTGAGCTTCAAAGTAATGGGAAAACCACAAGGATCAGACCATGCCCAATCAGATATCTGGCTACCCTAGAGCCAAAAATAGAGTTGGCACCGGTCATGCTCATTTCAGAGCATGAGGTAGAGCTTCAGTGTGCCAAAGGTCAGTAGCAGTGCCTCCTAGATCCAAGTACAGAACAACTCCAGGAGGTATATATTATGTTTGTTGATACTTTGAGGAGGGTGAAACACCATCTGTAAGGTGGTTTTTCACTCTTATTTCCGACCATGTTCAACACCAAATCAATTACATGGTCACAATTTGTAAGGAAGGGAAGCTACTTCTCCCTGCCTGTTGCAGGTTTTACTTGAGCACCCCTTGCCTCTAGTTAGTTTAGGTTAGTTTAGGTTTTCTTTCAGTAACACAAGTTCTTGCGCACACTCTGCATGTTCCATTTGGGACATGTATGATTTTCAGCTTTTGTACATAGTGTTGTGCTTCTGTTTTGGCACGCTCCCTCTGGCACCTTTCCTTTCCTGTCATGCTTGTGCCCCTTTTGTTGCTTCTTGGGATGACAGTTCAATTTTGGCAGAGGCAGTTCCAACGGTCAGTGCATAGCTTCCACTCTCATCAATCCAATTCAGAATATCTTCATATGAGAGCAATAGTTCAGTTCAGAGTTCAGACAGAGCTTCAAGTGACTCCAGGGTGTTCTTCAAGTTGTAGACCAGATCTTCAAAATTAAGCACCTGACTCCATGCCCAATGGACTTCTAAGGCTACTGGTCTCTTCATCTAGCAGGAAGATGGCCCCCAAAAGTCACCAAAACTGTTATCCAAATAACTCTCCTAGTTATCTGGATAACTTATATTTTCATCCTGACTCTGATGTTTCACATTTTAGGTCATGCACACTCAAGATTATTCTTTTAAACACCTTGGCATAGTTGCAGTTCCTCTATGCAGCCTTACGTGCCTTCCTACTCCCTTTTTGCATTCTTCTATCTCCTTCCATTTTCCCTCCTGCACTTCCTCTATCACGCACCCTCTTTCTTTCCTATCCTATTGTGCACTCCTTGCGGGCACCTCTACAGACTTACCTTCCCAATCAGCTAAGTCCCTAGCATTCCTCTTTGCATGCTTGCCTTGTAGTCCTTTCATGCACTTCTTTTTTCTTCCCATTCTTCCTTCAATTCTTTCATGCGCCCTTGCAGTCTCCTTCCTGTTTCTTCCTTTCATGCACCTCTTCTTCTCTCCTTACATTCCTTTGCACGCTTCCATGTCTTCCCTCCTTCCACATGCTTTCATGTGCCCTCTTTCTTCTCCTCCTCCGCCCCTTCTTCCTCACATGCACCTTTCTTATCTTTCCTTCTGCACATGCCCTTTCTTCCTTCACCCTGATTCCCAAACTCCATCTTTCATTAAGTATAAAGGTGCTATGGAAGCTGTCATGTGTCTCAGTGCACATCTCCAAAGGTAAATCCAAAGGGGACTCAAACTTTGCAGGGCCTTCCACATGTCCAGACCCAAAAAGGGATTGAGTCCCAACCATTGAAAATTCTTTGACCAGTGGAGGGTGCCAAGTGTCTTAATGGTGCTCATTCAAAAGTAAAATTTGGGGTGGGTTTCTCAAACTTGTGCCAAGCCCCACATGTCCCAGGGTCCAGAAAAGGATAGATCCAAAAGTCAAAGTATAAAAGAAACTGCCAAGTGAAAAATATTAAAGGCAAATATGGGTGAACCTCCAGTGGACCTAAGCCACATGTGTCATGGGCATGATTTCCAAAAGTAAAGGAAGGGGCTGAATCTCCAAGAAGTGTGCACGAGGCTGCCACATGGACCTGGTACAAGATAAAACTCTTTAAAATATTATGCACCCATGATTCAAATTTCAAATGGGCATATCTTTTGACTCAGGGCTCATGTGGAAATCTGACAAATCTGGCACCGTTGGAAAGATCTCGGCCTCATCTACGCCTTGGAGATCTAAAACTTTAATTTTGGAGAAGTTAGGTGGGGAGAAAATGAAGAAACATCTATCAGGCCATTAAAGTAGAATCAGATTTCTTCAACCACCAGATCTGATTTGATTTGATCCGTCATTCCTCCTCCTTTGAGGTGCCGAACAAGTAATTGATGCAGACATGACAGATTTGGGGTGGCATTAACGATGGTGGTTGAGCTTCAAATTAGTTTTTCCCACTTCTCTCTCTCCTTCTTCCCTCTATGCTGAATCTATAAAGGAAAAGGTCAGGGCTCATTGTAAAAGGTTGGACACTCTGGATCCTTACGCATGTTGCTAAGGACTCCATATTTTCTATATTTTGAGTTGCAGACCTCTATGTTTGGCTCTTGCATGTGGATATCGGCCTCCTTATCATTGTAATAGTTCTGTGCATTTCTGGAAGTAATAGAAGCATTGTTTTGTGACTATTCTCTATCCTAACATGTTTGCATTCCTTCTTCTTGCCTCTTCTCTTGCATTGTGTATTGTTGTGCTATTTCAAGTCCCCTGCAGTTCCATACTTAGTTGTGTTCCATGAGAGATTTGGTGAATGTGTGTTTGTTGTGCTACTCATGCCTAGCCTCCTTTCATGCATTCCCTATCATTCTCACTCAGAACAGATAGTGTTCACCCCTCTTTTCTGGTGCTATCACCTTTTAGTGTAGTTTACTTCATGTTATCCTTCTTTCCCTGGTCCCTTGGCATTCTTAGCTTAGTTTCCCCTTTCAGCACTAGGAGTAGCAGTAGTAGTAGAAATAGATAGAGGAACTAGCCTTCTCCAGAGATTTGTCCCAAGCTCGCAAGGTCCAACAACTTGGGGTCGGTTCCATTATTTCTAAGGGAAATTTTCAAATTTGATTTTATGCTCCTAAGTACCAAAACATGATTTTAATGCTATAGACTTAGGTAAAGAATTTCCCAAGAGAGTAAATACAAAACCTAGCACAAACAACCCTAGTTTTTGTAAGAGTGACATTGTCCACTGCTACAAAAGTCCCAAACATGTTTGCAATATCTTTAAAAGTGTTTATATCCCATAGCTCAAAGACAAGCCTGGTAATCTCAGCCATATAGGGAACGTGTTGATGTTTTCTTTGTCATGGTTAAAAACAAACGTCCATTTACATAGAAAAAGACCCAACTTGCCCAAGAACCAGAGGTCGTCATTCATAACCATTTAAGGATCCTCTAGGTTGTTAAAATTAAACAAGAAGGGGCCATTCAAAAGTGTTGATACTTCTAAATGTCCTCTTGGCCTCCATTCTGAATGGACCATGATCTTATTATTTCAATATTTGGTTTGCCTCCTATAATGTTTCTAATCAATGCATGTTCAACTTTACCCAAATTTCTATCAATGATGCATTTAGGAATGTCAAGATACATACTCGAGTAGTCTTTTTTGATCCGAGGTATAATCCCTAGACTCTATTCATTTCCAGATCTCATGATTTTTGTAAACATCAGAGGGGGCCCATTCACACCCGATGTCCCGAAAAAAGGTTTTGTCACTAGCCCATTCTTACCTACCTCTAGCGAAGGCTACTTCGCTAACTTTTCTCCTTTTTTAGGTGGAATATGCCTTCCATTGCTTTCCTACCCATCACCGTTTGAACCCTTGTCTCTCTCCTCAAGCTCCCCACTCCCCATTTTATTATTTATATAAATGAATGGTTTTTTAATTGTTTTTATTTAATTATTAATTAGTATGAGTATAATTTTTATCATCATTGACTTTTAATAGGTGTATAAATACATATTATATACCTCACTTAGGAATAGTGTGATAAAAAATGTTATGTTACTATAATATTGTGATTTGTGCCAAATTACAAGGAATTAAAATTTATTGTAAACTTGTAAGTCCAATTTTTTGGAATGAAATCCAAGGTACTATTGTACTAATGCACCTATTAATGTATAAGATTAATAAAATTCATTTAACATTAAATATTATTTTTAAAAAATACAATCCACACTGAATCCTGGGATGGAAGAAATATCAACCAATACCAATATATTCTCTTACTCCAATTTATTTGTAACATATGTAAACTATTCATTATTATTTTCACAAGTCCAATTTTTGTCAATACATTATTAATTATAATTGTACTCAAGCTCCTAGTGTTACAATACTCTTTGATTCCAATTTATTTGGAATATATATAAATTATTCATGAATATTTGTTAGGAACCTGATTTAATTGGAATAGGATCCAAATCATTACAATGTTTGAAGTCATATGGATTTAGAGGATATGAAACCTATTCTACTTTACAAAATTTCTACAATCCAATTATAGCGGTGTAAGTCTGAAATTATCTAGAATTATCTAGAATTATCCTTTTATATATTTTATGCCCAACAAGAACCCATTTCAATATATGTTCTTAGAATTATAGTTGTATTTACATCAAAAAAATGAATACTTTTGTAGTTATTGAATTGAACCATTACATGTGTAGAAGGTTTAAGGGGTCGTGATCCTAGTTTGTAGATATTGCTTTGAATATATCCAAGTGCGTCATTAAATAGACACAATTCAATCCATAAATGTTTAGTGAGCATCACCCTTACACCAATAAAAATGAGTTATTGGACTTCCAAGTTTTCATAATATAATCTGTTAGAACATAATATTAAATTTCTATAAACTTTAGTTTATAATTAAAAAATTTAGAATATATTTTATATTCTTAATTATTTAATACAAAATTTAGGTTATGTTTAATTAGTTATCTAATAACTAATTTAATTAAAGTGGGGGTATGATTTAATAATACCTCGTCAATTAATTTGTTCATAACCCTTGGGGTCATTTAAATATGGTCGTCAATCATATTTGGTAAATTCATTGGGGGTGAATGGTTAGAGATTCTGACATAGAGGAGAGTACTAATCTATTTTAATTATTTATCAAATCATTTGAGTTGGTTGGTCAGTTAGTAAAATATAATTTGAAATCCCGCTTCCTCCTCTGGGAACATTACATAACACAATATATTTCAATACCTTTTCAAATTTTTACCCTCGCTTTAGAAAATGATATTTAGTTGGTGAAATTATCTTCCAAAGCACTTGAAAATAAAAGTACAAGTAAATAAATTTGGAATATTTTATTTAAATTATATATTTCTCTAATGTGCATGAAAATGTAAAATTGTGGGGTAAATACAAGTTAACTTTAATGTCTCCTCGAGGGAGACAACTCTCTTCCATAGTTACAACGAATGGAGGGATATGTCAACCTAGTATTTCAAATTCAATGTATTGGCAGATTTTTGATAGCAATTGTGTGTAATTAAAATCTTTGGTCTAAGTTGGTTTGGTACTATCTTGTGGTCCCATAGACCCGTTGGTCTCATGGACGTAATTAAAATCTTTCAATTCAATAGAATGAAAATAATTATACCGCTGTCCGTCTGTTATACTTCTTATGGACAACATATTCCTCCTCTCTTCTATACTGATTTTCTTTATTTTTCACCGATAACATATCTAATCTGCCTATAAAGAAAGATCTTATTACCAAAAAAAATATTTATATCTATGTGCATTACACGGCTATGGATTTTACAAGTAGGCTCATTCATCTGATATCTGTTAGTTTTTTAATGCTTCTTATCATCAACATGGAAGATATTTAAGACTCGTAAAGGTTTGTTAAACGCATCCAAGGATGTGCATATTGTCCGACAATATTTTACACTAGAACTTATAAGAACTCAGGATTCATGGTGGGTTCGAGATTGTTTTATCCCACATTTACAATGGCGATGGACTTGGTCACGAACCAAACATTTTGTTGCCCATGAGCTCAGCTCGCTCTAAGATCTCGGTTGTTTATTTAAATTACAAAGTTGGCAATTGGAATATTAGCGATCTCCCCTTGCTCAAAAGCATTATTCAATTAAATTAACTCGGTTTTTTAATGTTTTATTTATTTTTAAATAAATCATTAGATTAATTAAGTTTTTTCTTATATAAAATGTTTCAAAACATAGTCTTTTTATAATAAAAATAAATAAATATACTTCTTCTTTTGACTTGACATGATGAATAAGTCACTTTTTTGTGTAAAACTAAAAAATATTCACTTACATTTCAACTAAAGATGTCATATTTATGGTCAAACTAATGTGTTATATGTCTAGAATATTTGTTTGACATGTCAAATTTTAACATGAATAAGAGAAATTCATTGAAATATGACTAGCATAGTTTGAACAATGACAAAGGGATTATTTTTAAAATCTCTTTCGTAAAACCTAATTTTTATTCGAAAATTCGATCATAATAATTATCGTAATAATCATGTTTTTCTCACAAAGAATTGATTTTTATCAATTCCAAAAGAAGAGTAAGTTATAAATTTCTCTTGGTCTCGAGGGGCACTACCCTTTGACCCCCTTGTATCATGACAAGAAGTGCACCTGTGGCGCTTCCCATGGACCCCGCAAGGAGCGTTGCCCCTCGGCCCTGTTGGGGACTTCTGCCCCCAAACCCCCACTCCTTATTCCTATGTTTATTACCTTTTGTGAACAAAACCTCACCTTTGTGCATGTAGTGATTATTCTTGCATGATTTAGTTATCTTTTCATATATGTTGTCTATCAATGTGATCAAGTTTTTTAGAATAGAGGATATATATGTTGTTGATAAATCATTTCTAAATTATAATTTAATATGTGATTACTAAAAATATTATTATATGCATATGGAATGAAACTTGGGGATTCCTTTGTGTTTTTATTAGAGACATCTGATACTAATTGCATCTAATATATATTAGAAGATTAATATGTTGAAATTACTCAAAATATTGGTAGTGGTTAGTTAATAAGCATATTGTTATTTGAGTTGTTATACAACTTGTGTTTAACCTATCAATGTAATTTTTATAAATGGTTAAAAGTGAACAAAAAATAGAGATCTATGCTTATTATGATGTATATTTGGATATTGTGACTCTAACCATGCTGATGTTATGTTAGATATAAAATGTAATGGATATGTGTTTAAGTTTTTTAGTACGAGTGCCATTACTTGGAGCAGTAAAAAGTAGCCAATAGTATCCATTTTTTCTACTGAGGCATAGTATAGATGTGTAATGAAGAAGCGAAAGAAGCTATGTGGTTAAAGAGGCTTTGAAAGAGATGCACATGGAAGTTAGAGGAAGTAATTCTCTTCTATGTGATAGCCATAGTTGCATTTCTCTTGCTAAGAATCTAGTTCAACGTCAGAGAATAAAGCATATAGAAGTCCATATGCTCTTTATCTAAGATAAGATTCTTTGCAGTGATATAGATCTCCAGTACTACTTTTCTAAAGATCAAGTTGTAGACATGTTTATGAAGCCATTGTGTGCTATAAAATTCTCCAAGTTTCATGCAATGCTTGGCCTTTCAAATTTTCCATTGACGGGGAGTGTGCATGACAATGTCACCTCCTAATGGCCAACTGGTTAATATCTCCTTCTCCTCTATACTTCTCCTCTATTGTAAAGTATTTTAAAAATATCTCTATGATCTTTTGTAAAATTATAACTCTAAGTTTATGGTGTATATTCCAGTGTGTTGCATCTATTTGTAAAGGAGGTCCTTGTGTTATAAAGGCTTCTAG
Source organism: Taxus chinensis (assembly GCA_019776745.2). Taxonomy (NCBI): domain Eukaryota; kingdom Viridiplantae; phylum Streptophyta; class Pinopsida; order Cupressales; family Taxaceae; genus Taxus; species Taxus chinensis. The sequence continues at coordinate 358,607,099 of CM034157.1, forward strand.
AGATGTGGTTTGAGAATTTTCTATGAGAAACCATGAGATGTAGTCTCAAAAATCATGCGTAGCCTAACTCATAACTTATAATTTATGGATTCTAAAATCTTTTTTGCCAAAAGGTAAGTTGATCATAATGAAGGTTTTATAAATCCTTCAAAGTGGTATGCTAGCCTAAACCTTCACTAATGATTTATGGATTTGTAAATCTTGTTGTACAAATAGGTGAATGGTTTGAGAGAAGCGAGGAGGGAGATGTTTTACTATATTGTAATGTTTCTCATTAATGGAATATCTCTTTTCACTATGATTTTTACCCCTCGGGGTTTTCCATGTAAATTTAAGTTCTCAGTGTTATTTTTTTTATTAGTGGTAAAAAGATGGTTAAGGGGACCCTGCCCCATACATCAAGAAATCTCCATGAGAGCAAATAAAGATAGAGAGCAGATAAAGATAGAGAGCAGATAGTTCTCGGTGTTAATTAATTTATTTGCATTGTGTATATATTAATGTTAATTTGTGCTCAAATATATTATTTAATATGGTTAGTTTTATCCTGAGGATTCTAATATAATCTTGCAATAATATTAGTTTGTTCTCTATTTGTAATGAATTAGGAAACAAAAATTGAATCAATGCATATGCTTTTGTTTTATGACATTGAGACACATTTTTTAGTTCTTGCAAGTAAGTGGATATATTCATTAAACTCCTCTTTTTCAATTGTTTCAAGTAAAACATCAACCCTAGTCATTAGCAACCACCAATCTTCAATGGTTTTATTAGCATCTCTTAGATTAGTTAAAAGTTTTTGAAATCGTTAATGTTTTCTAGTTTGACCGTGTAGTCTAAAATTTCTATCTAGTGTAATAATAGTTATAAAGTTTTTTCATTGTAAAGTTTCTTGTGATTTACTTACATAGGGAGTTTTATCTATTACCAAAATTAATCATCCTAAATTTCCCAAAAATCATAGATCTACCATCAAATCACATATAAAAAATTTCTATATATGTTTGGCATAGTCAATAATCTATATTTTGAAGCACCTTTTAACCTAAACAACTCATCTCATTAATCAAAATATACCTAACATAATTCATTTACTATTGAAACCTTGTTAACATTATTCCTTCTAATTTTTCAAAATATAAAATAGGAATTCACAAGGTTGTATGTATTATTGATGCAAAAATGTTAAATGTTGTAACTTTAGTTAGAGCAAGAAATACAAGGGGACATTGTTTTGGTTGTGATATGTTAAAGTTTAATTCCTCCCATAAGATAATATTTTCATGTTTTCATCATTCCTTGGATGATCTTATGTGATGGAAGTGTAGTTTTTCCTTGATTACAATTTATTTTAATTTTATCAAAAAAAAAAAATCTTTATTTTTAAGGCTATCACGATGAAACTTAGAGGGTGGTTCTTCTCTTCTAAGAAAAAAATTATCTCTAGCCATGCTTATGAGTTTACGATATTTTTTCATTTGTTTTTCACCAGGATATTTTTCATTATAAGGTTATTACCTATCAATATTCCTTCAACCCAATGTATCAATCTCAAAAACATGTAGAATTTTTTTTTAGGCCTAATATGATTTCCCACTCATGTTCAATTTGTTTTTCTAAATAATATCCTCATTTTCATCCTCTTTTTCTTTTTGATTGTCATTATTTATTTCAATAATACACTCTATATACCAAGGGTTACATAGAAATTGAGTCCACATTGATTTTATAATATCATCCTCCAAGTCAAAATCTCTCTCAATATCATGAAAACGTTTGTGTAGTAGTAACGATAACAAAACATTCTATAAAAATTACTATCTTGTTCTAGGATTCTAGAAAACCTCGGCCATACACTCACAATAACATGTTATTTTATAGGATTCTTATTTTATCCTCTATGAATTTTAGGATTATAAATCCAATACCTAATAACCTCACCCAACGGTACATGTTCCATTGAGAGAGGTCTACTAATATACTTGTCAAGTATTGATTTTTGATGTATTTCACTTTGATCATCCTCTTTTAATACAGGTTTATAAACTTTACACACAATTTTTAAGGATAAAAATACGCTAATGCACTTCATCAGATGAAGTTATAGAAACATGTAACATGTCTCTATTGTCCCTATATTTATTTTAATAATTGTTTCAGTTAACATTTGTTTATAAACTCGTGTGGTGAATTCTTTATGGTTTTCAACATTTATGAGTCACATCAACACTTATTTATATGTTTATGAACTTTTATATGATGTTACAACATACATGATAATGTAGTTTTTAGTGGAATGTTTTGAAAGTATCGATTTCTGATCTAGATTTACATGCCACAATTGCAACACATAACAAGTATGATTTTAGACATGGTCATCATTTATTTTTGGTTCACATTATTTATCTCTTTCTTTGTATCTACATATTTTTTTGATCCATTAAGATGTAAATTCCAAGGAGAATTGTACCTACATGAAACACAAATTTATGTTATGAATCATGTATACAAACATTAAAAACATGATTTTATAATATAATGTTTTTTACATGTAAACCTTCTTTCCTCTTTTTTCTTAGGAAATCCTCATATTGATACATGGTATGATGCTCCTTGAAATTACCCAATTATTCATAATCATTTTCCAAATCTATTTTATTAATATTTAATGGTTTTCTCAAATATGAATGTTTTCTAAAATAGTGTATAACATAAACCACACTTAAAACGTGATCATTTATATTATTCTACAAGTTACTTTTTACAGGAGAAAAATAAATTGTTGATCATTTCTTACAAGTATGTTCCTTTTATGTGTATCACCTTTAGGATTCCACACATGTAAGATTCCATTGAAATATTTTGGAAATATATTAATTTATTATTATTATTCCAATTGAATGTATATATATATTTGGTTTTCTATCGAACCATAAGAAACTATGCACATGAAGAGTTACTTTATGTTTTCATTGATATCTAGACTGAAAGTATTTATTTTCATAAACTTCTATATAATATGTTTACACAAAATTGAATTATGAATCTGCATATAATGAGTAATTATTGTGAATATCAAACATCAATCAATAGTAAAAGGTTATTTAATTTTCATAACAAACATCAGTCGAATGTCATTATGATAGTTAAATGGACATAAATTTTAATGTCGAGAATAAAATTGAACAAATCACACCATTAAAAATAGTATATAAAGTAGCCTTAATTAGTGGTACATGTTCTATTGAGTGAGGTCTACAAATGTATCCATCAAGTGTTTATTTTCCATGTATTTCACTTTCATCAACCTCTTTTAGTTTAAAAACTTTATGCCCAATGTTGAAGTATACAAATGCTCTAATACACTTCATCAAAGGAAGTTCTAACAACATGTGGTTGGTATTCATCCCCATTTTATATATATATATATATATATATATATATATATATATATTAATGATTGTTACGATTAATAGGAGTCTATACAGTCATACATCAGGATCTTTAAGGTTCTAACCATGTTGGAGCCCAATCTACAATGTTTCAAGATTTGAATAAAGATTATTGATAGTTCATTGGAATAAAAGATCTCTTTTCCAAATTGGGCTTGATTTAAAACTAACAAATGAGGAGTTGGTTAACTCCTTACAATTAAGGATCTATGAAACCTATGTTATATACCCTTTTATGCAACCTAAAAGTATGAGGCTATAAAATATTATCAAGGAGGTACAATATGCCTAATTAACCAAACTTAGCCACTACAATTCCCTACCTAATTTGTTTTCACTAGCACGAATGATCATAATACTATTAAGGAATAGGAAAATGTTATAAGAAGATATATGTTTATAACAAATATGTCCATAATTTGTACACTTATTACTATATAGTAAACAAAATACCCAATGGGAAGACTTACTGGTCTGAATCTTAACCTATAACAACAAATACATTAAATTATTTTGTAAAGATTAATGGATATCTTAGTAGGAAAAAAATGGTTATATTATATAGGAATTTTATTAGATGAACCATGACCGGTTCCTATTATCGATTAGGAAAGGAACATCTAGAATTTAACCAATTAAACTAACACTAATCAAAAGAGAACAAAATATACACAATTATTGCATACTATTTCCAAATTCATATTTAGAACAAGTTGATATTACAAATAAGCCTAATTATACAATAGAATAAAAATTCATAAAGTATCAAGACACTAATATTGGATTAAATAGTAAAAACACAAGGAAATTAGAATAATCAAGGATTTTATAAATAAAAAATTCATGTCTACATACCATAGGAAAACATTTATTTACCAAATTTTGGTCCTAAGTTAAATGATCCTTAAAATACTTCAACACTTATTCAATCCCCCATAACAATTACTCTTTGAATCAAAATGACTATTACCAATTAGCTAATTTTTTTGAAAACATAATGGTAATTACGGAGACAATTTTTACTCATGGTATAAAATACTTGGATGAAGGATTTATTAATTTATTTATACCACTCCTCTCCATATATGATTAAAAAGTGGAATGCAAAGGTACCTATTGTAGACATTCAAATTTTGGAATGTACCCTTTTAACACTACTTATTTCAATTATGTATCTTGGCTAAGGTAAAAATGCACATCCTATCCTCACTTAGTGAATTTTGTCATCTCTTTCCTAACTTTCCATATTTTCATACACCTACGTGTACAAAAATTGAATATTAATACATAATATCAATGTTCAAACTCTATGTTTCAAGATGCAACTTTCATATTTTACTTATCTCCTCCATTTTAAAAATTGTATAGTTAGGTTTAGTTATATAATCTAGTACTTGATTAGATATATGGTCCTATAATGGCACATTTTCCAGCTCTACTTTTGATGCATTAGTTTTTTTTTAGTATTTTCATCTTCTTGGGTTATTTACATCATCATACCTTACATTTGGAAACCTATATAAGCAATTTAACATCACCTAATTTACTAACTTGGAAAGAACACATGATTTTATTGACACACTCATTTGCAATACTCATAAAAGGAACTCCATCCTCCCTAAATCCTCCCAAAGATAATTTACATCCATTAGGGCAGTCATTAATACAGTTTTGAAGCACACAACTTGGTTAAGGAATCTATCTTCCCTTAAATCCAAGCACACCAAGTTCCCACCTCCATGTCTTAGTGAGAGCACAATTATATCAAGCATAATTGAAGAGGTTCAATTTTCCAACTAGTTGCATTCATATAGGTTACATTACATATGCATAACTACATGTGGTTTGAGGCATCTTTGAAGTAATATCTACATAATTAGTTCCCATGGTACACCACATCCCAAAAACTAACCTTCTTACAGGGTCTTCTTCCCATGGTTAGGGTTGTAGAGTGATTCAATTGATTACAAATGATATCAATAATGTGTGATAACTAAGTTTTGATAATGAGGTACATTTATAGGCCACAGAGGGACCCAAAAATTTACACAAACCCATTTCAAAGACATTCAAGACTATACAGAAGGGGAAGGAGAAGATTATATATCTTTACCAGACTATACTATCTTACATTTGGTCATTTTCAATCTATAGTGCCAGTTGCAAATATTCTCTAGGCTCTACGCTCCCATATTATCCAATTTATCTTCCAATGTTTTTCATGTATATTTCTATATAGGTATTTTTATCTTCCTTTTATGTATTTGAGGTTATACGCATGTATAGAGAAAACCAATATGTTATTATGATGGTGTATGATTAATGTCAGAATTAGATTAATGAGAACATCTCCTATTTTCCTAAGCTTACATTCCTTTATTTTTTGTTATGTATTCCATAAAAAATCATTTAAATGCTAACGATGTAAACATTTTGGTGAACCCAACATTTGAATCAAATAATTTTTTCTCAAACCTTAGCTTCCCTAGGGTTCAACTTTGTATGCTCTTCTCATTTATTTTAGGTGTTGTTTTTGTCATTCTATCACTTCTTATAATAATTAATCCTCATATCTTATAAAATATTTCCTACATCTTATACATTCTCGATATTATTCTACCATGATATATTATTCTCCTTAAGTCAACATACACCGTGGCTTAGTAGTCCCTACCATTGGATCTTATTCAACTACTGATATCTTTGTTAAAAACATTGATTATTATCAATGACCATATATAAGGTGAAGGGTTTAATGTTAACTCTAAAAATAATTCCCATGTCCTTCTAAAAGATGAAGCATATAATATGGAAAATTTGTTACAAGATACTCCCACTCATATCAATATACTTCTATATGTTTTCTAGGAGAAACTTAAACATACCTCTCATTCTAATAAAGAGACATATGATGTTCCTCATTTATTTACTCCTACATCCATCAAGTCACCAAGTTCCCCAATCCATAATGTTTTAATGCCTATTCATGCATCCAGTACTATTCCTAATTTCACTGATAATGTTTCTCATGTTTCTTATTCTAGCACACAAGCCCTTGAAACCCTTGTTCACACTTTACAAGCCCAAATCCTACAATTACCAAAAGTACGTTTGTTACTTCTCACACTAGGATTCCACTCAATTACTTCATTATAAACTTTCCCCATAAGTGGCTTCTTATACCTCCCCTCTTAGTTTTTTTATTCCTAAGCTTCCTTTTATGATGGAAAAAGTAATTTTGCAGAGAAACTTTAATCATTCCATGTGGATTTTTTGACTATTTTTATCATAACATATTACTCACTAATATTTTCCCTAGGACTTAAAGAATTTTCCTTGCAATGGTACTATGATCTACTAACATATTCTATGTGATATTTCATTGCTTCGAAAAATAATTTTCTTACACAATTATCTATAAACATTAGCAACAAAGTTTAATATGCTCAAATGTATAAATTCCAACAAGGGTATAATGAAAACATAAGTGACTATGTTTTGTGATATAATGTTATGCTCACTAAAATATATAATACCTTAGTTGATAGTGAACTTCAAGATATATTCACCCAAATATTTCTTACTCCCTTACAAGACTCTATTATCTTTGACAAGTTCCTCTCTTTTGACCATCTATGTCATACCCTAAAGAAATATGAGGCCAAGTTATTATATATGCATATGCTTAAGTATTTTGTTAACTCATCTCCTTCATTTAATGTAAAATTCCCATTCAAATCTACACTCAAAGGCAAAGCTATTGATGATAATTCTAGTATTAAGGAAACTATTACTTTCATCTCCTAACCTATTAAGATAAAATTACAACCTACAAAAAGGTAATCAACTTTCAAATTCCTATCCAAATATACATTCACATGAACACCTATTGATAATAAACATAATATTAAGGACACTATTAATGACATCTACTAACCCACTAAGATATAATTATAACCTTCATGAAGGAAATTCACACATTTTCCCTATGCCCCCAACATTATGCTAAAGTAATTACTTGAGTGAAATTTTATAGCCCTCCCTCCACCACTTGAGGTTGATGCAAGTAAGCCTCATAGTAAGATTTTTAATCCTAATACTTATTGTGACTATCATATATGTATTGGTCATCTCAATAATCCATTTATCAATACTTCTTCATGTCATTTACGATCTTATTGACTTTTATGTAATTGAATGGGATGAACCCAATGAATATTCTAAGCCAACAAACGATAATCCCAAATTGAAAATATTCAATGACACACTTCCTAAGAAAAACAATGAAAAATATACATCATGAGTGTACCATACTTATAATGTGGTGTCACTACCACTATATCAAGATGATCCTTTGGATGTAATGATTGGTACCATCACTCACATAGCCATTTTCCACACCGATTATCACTTTTCGATGAATCTAATTTATATGATACATGCTTATTTATGGATATTTTGTCCATTTGTGTATCTATCAATCAATGTTACTATCCTATACATAGTGTTTTGGCTTAACCCACGTTACAAGGAAAATGTCTTATCTCTGATGCTACTTCACTCTCTTGATCCTTTCTATAAATCCCTTTTTTATCACTCAATTTTAATCCTCGATATTGCACAATATTCAAATTTAACTATTATGGATTGGTTATTACTATACCTATCACTAGATTTAATTCTTGGTTGACCACTACATTTTCCATTTGGTGCAATGCACTTCCACTCTTATCAATTGACATATGTGATATTAGGGACATCCCTTAGTTTCACACTCTTTCATGTTTGGCCCATCATATCTGACAACAAAATGTCACAAGTTTGAGGCATTTACTGATAGAAATTGGTATCCAATCTACTAGGTATACCTTGTAAGTCATCCTCTTCCACATATTATCTATGGCATACTTCTACAGTTCATCCTATAAATATGTCTCTTAATTATCTTTCTTATACATATGTTTTGTCTCTAGTAGCTCTAGTCCCATCATACATCTCCTAAAACATCTTCTTTGGTTATATACATTGTCATCTCATGTGACTATAGTCCCTCATATGTTTCTCAGATAGGTATTCTATTACTTCATATCATACATCTCTGAGTTTTCACTCTCTCATAGTCCTCCCTCTTAGGTCCTACCTACTGCACAAACTATCTCTTTACATTTATCACACACACTTTTAGTGCACATGGTATCATAAATATATTACTCATATATATATATATCCTATATATATGTATATATATTTCACACATATATATCATGGTTATAATCCAACTAGCTCTCTTCTCTCAAGTATTCTGTATGGCATACATCACCACCACTTTCATACTACTTACATTTGAGTCACATTCTTCATTGGACATAATTGAAGGTCCCATTCGAATCCATATTATTCTCTAGGATAAACCCCACCTCTTGAGGAAGACCCTTATCAGGCAGCCCTATGTTGCTACCCTCTTTCTGTGAACATAAGATAAACATTCAAAACCGATCAAAACATTGATCTAGTTATACAATACCAAGAACATTCATATATTTACAAAAATACAAAACTAGGGACTTATACACATAGCTTGCATTGTTAGGAACTTTACATTACATATGTTGTTATGTCACTTTGGTTTGATTGACATAACATATTTTGTACTCTTTACACACATGTTCACAAGGTATATTGAGCTTGATGTAGGACACACAAATCATTACATTATTATAGGAGCCAAGCTTTGTTCCTTACATTACTCTTTCTTGGGGGAATCCCTCCACACTATAACAGGTGTTATTATTTCATTACAATTTCCTTTCTAATTCCTTATAACATTATTAGATATATTATGTGCATTGTTATTATTTGAACTAGCCATGACTAAACATTTATTGTATATAATTGATATATTTTTCTTCATGTTCTCTCATTAGGTTCTATATTGTTTTTATCATTATTTGAAATTACTATTTCTACTATATATTTGTTACTTACTTGTGTTACTACTTGTTTTCTGCCTTCATTATATGTGGCCTAAGTGCCTTGATTTTCTTGTGAAATCATGGGTGTATAACATGTTTGTGAATCTATGCCTTATTGTGTGACATTACTTCTCTTGTATGCGGCCTAAGTGCCTTAATTGTCTTATGACATCGTGGGTGTCCCATGTTTGTGACTCTATCCTTGATATGACTTTTTTACATACTATTGATTGCTTATGTTTTATCACTTGATAACTGTTATTTTCTTTATTTTAGTTCTATTACATTTATGTTGTTTTCTACTACTTTTATTATTTCTATCACTTTTATTGTTGCTCTTATTTTTATAGTTTTTTGTTTATTTGCAAACCATAGTTATCACCATGCAGAACCCTACTGTTTTGTATGGTATATGTTCTCCAAAGGTGGCCAATCACCTCTTCAACATTATACATTATACTAAGAATATTATTAGACTACACTTATGCATGGTACACATATATTATTTTGATGTACATGTGAAATCAAATGTTTTTCAAATGCTACACCTAAAAAGATAGGTGCATTCATCCATGGTATATTCTACACTTACAACAGAAAATCACATGGGTTAAATAAGTTTATACACAAGAAACAAGTACTCAAAACATAAGCTTTAGAAAAATTGTTGGTAGAAAATTGCACAGGTTTCAAAAATATACAAAAGGGTCAAGACTATATGGATGGTTCTTGAACTATACCATATGTTTTTCCCTAGGGGATGTTACACCAGGTTTTTCTACAATTCAAATTTCATACATAGTATACAATTTTTTTGGCACAATTTTAGACTTCACCTTATGACATAGTTCAGATCAATTTACAAGGGGCATGAATGTATTTCACTCCTTCACTCATCAATACTTAGTCTTAGTTGAAAAATACATGATGTTTTTAGGGCATGAGTATCCTTCTCCATTCATATTTTTGACATATTACATACTCTTACTAATTAGTTGTGTGACACATGGGAAGGGCATGGGGGCACTCATTTATCTTTATAATTGTTTCTATATACTTATAAATTGGGCCTAGATCCATTTGTAATGGTGTGGTCCATGGGGTTATAGAAGTGTATTGAAGTGGCTAAGTTATTCATAGGTGATCCTTCCTCCCCTTACATTTTAAAGGGGAAGATATCAAAGTTACTAAAAATTTTATACATATATTCTTCCTTAATGGGGTACTTTATACCTCTATCTTCTTAATCCCCTCTCTCTCTATCTTCCATTCAGATGTTGGGTTACATGAACCTAATAATATTAGTTTATCCTTAGAAAAATTGGGGATTAATCACCCCAATCCTTCAACAAAGTTCAACAAGAAAATTTATCCAAATTCTAAATCTCTAAGTGCAAAGAAAGAATATGGAGTTCTTCCCTTCAAAAAATAAACAAGTGTATTCTTTCTATGTTTTACATCTCTTTATTTCAATTTATGTAAAGTTAAAATTCTATATTTACATAATTGAGTTGTGGTTCAAATTCTACTATTGACATTCAACTGCACTATGTGTTGTAGGTTTCATCATGTGAAGCATGTCAACACCAACACATACAGACACTATAAAAAACTATTGAGTGAAGATAAAGTGTGTCTACAACTCACGTATCTTTTATTTTAAGCATGATTTTTTTCATACTTAAAGGGGGCAAATGTAGACAATCAAATTTGGCAATTTACCCGTTTGACACTACTTATTGTAATTGCGCTTCTTAGCTAAGACAAACACTCATTTCCTATTCCCACTTAGTGCATGTTGCCATCTCTTGTCTAACTTTCTTATTTCTATGCACCTATGTGTCGATTTTTTTTAAAACCAATACAGAAGACAAGTTCTCAAGCTTTGCTTTCCAAGGTGCAACTTTTAAATTTCATTGAGCTTATCCCTTTCTAAAATTGTACAGTTTGGTCAAGTTGTATAATCCATTCAAGAATCACTTGTACGGTCCTGCATCCACACATTTCCAACTCTATTTTTGATGCACTATTATTTTTTGTGTATTTTCATCTTCCTGTGTCAACATTATCATGATATTATACCTTCATAACCATATATAAGAAATTTAATATCACCTCATTTACTAACCTAGTAAGAACATGGGCTTCTATTGACACACTCCTTTGCAATACTCATAAAAGGAACTAAAAAATACCTAAATATTCGAAAAGATTATGCACATCCATTAGGGAAATCACCACTACATTTTTAAAGTATGACATTATTTCAATGATTCTAGATTCCCTCAAATATATTCACACCAAATTCCCACTTCCAAGTCTTAGAAATAGCATAATTATATCAAACATGGTAAAAAAGGTTCAAGTTTCCAATTAGATGCATTAATATAAATTTTACATATAGATAACTACATGTGGTTTGAGACCTCTTCGGAGTAGATCAAGTGTAAGTAGTATGGGATGCATGAAAATCCAAACACTAACCAACTTATAGGGTCTTCTACCTAGTATTAGGTTTTTAGAGTCATTCATTTTATTACAAATGATTTCAAATTGTGTGACTAGGGTTTGATAGTGAAGTACATTTATAGGAAACAAAAGGAACCAAAAAGTTATAAAACACCATTTCAAGGTTTTCCAAGACCATGTAAAAGGGGAAGGAGTGGATTAAAAATGTTGACCAAACTATATACAATCCCACATCATGTTTTTTTCAATCTATAATATTAACAGTGAATATTCTCAAGGCTTTGCACTCCCATATTCATTATTTTTTCTTCACATATTCTTCTTATACAACTCTGTATAACTAATTAAATCTTCCTTTTATTTATTTGAGCTTGTACACATGTATTTAAATAACTAATATGCTATTTTTTATGTTTTATAATTAATGTTGGAAGTTAATCAGAGTAAATATTATTTTCCTAACCTTATATTCCTTTTTATTTGTTATGTATTCAATAAAAATATAATAAATCATAAAAGGATGTAAACACCCATAATATTACATGAGGGAATATTAAGGTCTTAGATGAATATATATGGAAATGCATAAGAGGATATCACCCACCAATGGGCGAAGAGAATAGATATTTCTTGTATCACCCCAAGATTACTTTATTCAAAATTGAGAAGAGAAAAAAAGATAAATGTGACTTGATACCAATATAGTAGTGCTCTAAAATAATTCCTTAAGAAAGCATAAATAAATATCCATGGTTCAATCTCTTGCAATCTTAACCAATAAAAAAATTATAGGAATAAGAAGTTTTCATTTGTCTAATCAAATGGGTCCTATTAGGTTGTCTAGAAAGAAAAATAATGTAATTGTTGTATCTTTTACAAAGGAAAATTACAGAGGAGCATTCAACACTGCCAAAAAAAATTGTTGTTATAAATTATCTTGATAGATTTTGGTATTCACTATCAGTGGCCTATTATAATCTACTACGACAACATGAGCACAATCTCATGAAATCTAGTTCAACATCAATGGATGAAGTACATCGAGATCCATATGTGCTTCATTAATTAGTTGATTCACAATGACAATCCCATATCAGATTGTTATGTGAGGACAAATATGGAACCTCCCACACATCAAAGAGGGTTACACTTATAATGGTGATGAGAACGCTTCAAATAATCAACAAGATAATGAATCAAAAAGGAAAATCAAGTAGAAAAATAAAGGTTCTCACATGCTCATAGATAACAAAATAAGAGGTATATATAGGAGTGTTATGTAACTCCCATGCATGAAACATGGACACATGAAACTGTAACTAACCCTGATGTCTTATGATCTCACTAAGTGATATGACTAACCACCTGAGGTGGAAAATATGTTGATTGTCGATGAGACAATTCATATACACCAACACCCCCATCATCAAAGATAAGGTAGAGATTATGGAAAGTTAGAAATAAAATATAAATCCCCTAGAAAACTAATAAATATGTGTCAATGGGGTCTGAAAACTTAAGGCTTGATAAGGTACCCATGTACGAACAACATCCCTTTAGGAATATAAGAATTTGAGAAAATAGGTCACAAAAACTAAGCCTGATGAGGTACCCATGTACAATAAGGACCTAAAATAATTAAGGAAAAACACCTAATTGAAAAAATACACTTATAATAGATACAAGAATCCCCTAAACAACCTAAGAAAGATGTGTCATATGGGTCATAATAGTTAAAGGCATGATAAGGTACCCATGTAAAAAATACAATATTTCCACAAGAAGAACATGAGGAGAAGGAGAGAACTATCCAACTCCTCTGGAAGATGATTTTTGATGAACTAACATGAAATATGAAGGACTTTAAAGTATTTAATTAAGGGTGGAGGGAGGAGGAACATGAAGTATCTCTGAAGATGTAATTAAATCCTAAAGAGGAGAGGAAGACAATAAATCCCAAAATAGATGTTTTGAAGTAGTAGTGGACCTCATACTGAAATGAGAGCATAAGTGAACATACTTAGATTTAGAAAAGGGTTCAGTAAAGAATCCTATAACTTGATCTGAATTCTAGAACTTTTTGAAGTCTCCAATTGGCATTTTGATGATGTGGTCTTCCATATGTAGATTGAACAAGGTCCATCTGCATAAAAAAATTATTTCTTCCTTTAGGAAGAATAGAAATGGTGTACTTAAATTATACCCAATCCATGAAGGAACACGAATGAAAGATTACAAATAAATATGAAGTTGGTCCACAACTGAAGTGTGACATTGGTCTTGAAAGAAGGTGCTCAAGAACAAAAGGTAATGCCACTAAAGTAGAACTCTTAGATTATGGGCATGAAACATTCACCAAAAGAATGTCTATATGGAGAGAAGGAACAACAACCCCCACAATGATAAAATGAGGATCCACAAGAAGAGGTGGATCAATGATGACTTTAGAAATAGTAGAAGTGATTGATATCCCAGAAGAGGGACTCTCAAGAAAGGAAATGAAGCACTCCCCCGAAGTGTAAATGTGAGAAGGCTCAATATGAGTAACTCCTTATACTGTAATATAATTTGGATATACAAAGATACATCTAAGGTCTAGCAGATACTATTCAAAAAAAGAATTTCTTGATAAATAAAGTAGAAATGTTTGATAGGTATGAATCATCAAGAAAATAATTAGGAGTAAAGGGTGTAATGAAAGTATGAGGTTGAGAACATGAATTTTTGGTGTTTGATGGATAAAGAGGGGGTTCAAAATTCTTTGATGTGTAACTGAGAGGAATAAATTGTGTCCTCCTAAATACTCTCATAATAAAATCTAGAAGAAAATACATCATCATCAGAAATATGAACAAGAAAATATGTGTTAGCTAAACTATCATCACATGGAGTAGGTGTGGAAATAGATGTATTAGAAGGAAAAACAACAAAAATATTTGAATACTCTCTAAATAAGGACTGAATAATGTTCCATATTGTGTTATAACACTCTCTGTGTGCCACATGATGGTGAAGAGGCATGGAAATGTGTATCAAAAAATGACCAAGAACCATGTAATTAGTGTTAAGCTAATCATTGAGATGATATGAATCACTGGAGGTGGGTACTTGTCTATACAAGTATGGATAGAGATTTTGTTGAATGATAAAAAGTTACATGATAAAATTCCACAATACATTATTCTCCCTACCAAATAGAAGTGGTGGAGGGTGAAAATTATACATGGTGATCTCGGTGTCCTCAAGCATATCATCCAAGTCTAAGTCAAAATAATCAATGTCTTGTTGTAAAGGATTATATGAATATTGTGAAGAAGTGACACTAAAATAAGTAGAAAAAACATGTGATCGAAGGATCTCTATGCTAGAATCAAAGGAATCTACTGATGCTCGTGAAGGAGAAAACCAAAAATTTAAAGCAACATGTAAGATGGGTTAAAGGTAAACCATTGAGTCATATGGAGGATAGTTGTGGAGAAATCTAATGGAAGCAATAATAAATTCTGAAGGAACATCAATAGAAATATGTATTGGTGACCCCTCATAAGAAAAAGTATCGATAAAGTATCCTCCATTAATGTAAGATCATCCTAAGAGCCATCACTGGATGAAGGAAGATCAAAATATCAATGTATGTCCTAAATTAAATTCCAAGCTCTGGGTATGCAGACTCAGTGAACTCTACTTGATGTTCAAGGTTCTCCAGGTATAGTAAGACAAATAAGTCTATACGTCATGTAATTATTATTCATCCATTCATTATGCTAAATGCGGTCAATGGGTTCAGGTGTAATCCCAAGAAGATGGGGTGAGCAATTCATGCATAATGCAATGATCAAGTATACCATTCTTCCATTGCAAGTAGTTATCAAAATCTAATTAGACCACTGAACGATGAAAATTCAAAGTTCCATGAAAATAGAATCCTCTAATGAAACACTATTTTAACCCCCTATGTTTGCAAGACTTTATAAACAATGCAATAGGTTACAATAAGGTGAATTTGTGCGGTGTGAAACATTCAGTCACTCACCTTGCAATCAATGTAATAATACAAGTGGATACCACAATGTGTTTTGACACACACAAACCAAAACAACACCAAAAAAAGCACAATAAAGGAAAAAAGGGAAGAGGAGCATAAAAATAAGGTCCTAAGTGAAGAAAAACATCCATAATGTAAGAAAGAAACAGGAGACATGACCACCTCAAAAAAATATTATGACCCCAATATTTTGACACTTTATAGATTAGTGCATTATTTACAATCACATGCAAATTTTCATCAAGAAATAGTTGGCCACTCACCTTGAAATCAACGTAATAACACACAAAAGTGGAAACCACAATCAAGTTTTGTTGATCACAGTAATTCTACATTATAAATAAGAACTACGAGCTAAAAAACAAGAGAAGGGGTGAAAGTAAGTTCTATTATGAGAAAAAATGTCTCATTTCATAGCATAAACCACATTTCTACAAGAATGTGGTGGGCTCACTTACTAGCCCATAAACAATAATAATGGTTACTATTTCACCTAATTCTTAGATCATTTCTTTGAAGTGTTGACGAAACAGTTAGGGTAATGGGCGTATGAGGAGTACCTATTCAAATGTTGGTTGATGAGTTGTTGGGGGGGGAGGGTAGTAAATTGTATAGGTGGGGTGGGTAAGGGTCTAAGGGGAGTTAAGGTCATTGTAGGTGGGGTAAAAGGGGCAGGGGGAGGTTTATAGAAAAGGAGGGTTTGGGAAGTCACGAAATTTTCTGTGTTAATGACTGGCGTTGGTCAAGCTTGGCCAACGTCAGTTGGGTAGAACTAGTATCAATCACCAAATAGGTGACTGATGCCAGTTTAAAGGTGATAGAAGTTAGTTAGAATGAACCGGTACCGGTTAGGATTTTAGGCATAAGGTTGTAAAAGTGATGTAAGTTAGGTGGTTGAGATGGGTAGGGTAAAAATAGGGTGGAGGGTAATGATAATTGGTGAATATGGTCATGATAAAATAGGGATTAATGTTGTGCTTAGATTCGATGTAGGGGAGAGCATAGTTACACATGTGGGACAGGGTTCCACCTCTACTGGTGACATTGTGTGGCTTAGTGACCCCTTTGGAGCTGCAGCATGTGGAGGCAGTGGGCTTGAGTGGGATTCGGTGCTATCGACATGCTGTTTGGTAGCCCAGATTAATGGTCACACTCATCGATAGATGGGACTCTGTGACCAACACATTCCACCTTCCGACGGGTGAGATGACTATCACCCTGGAGGACATGTTCTGGATTTTGTGGTTACCCATATTGGGTGCCTAGGTGTACTCTATCTCCTCCAAGGCCTCGGAGGAGCTGATCGGGATATTTTTTTGTGAGGGGGCAGTGGAGATGAGATTCCATAGTGCCAATTTGAGCTATGGCGAGATGTACCTAGCCCATCCAGATGAGATGAGACTAGTGGTTTCTATTGATGGAGGTAGTGTGCCGCTATGCATTGCTAGATGCAGAGGGTGGATGCTTTCCCTAATCATTGATGGGGGTGATCCATGAAATATTGGTGCATGAGACATGATTTTCCTAGGCACCAAAATTCTTGGTGCAGCTATACAGAGAGATGTGGGCATATGGGTGGCTACGTAGGTTTAGCCTTTATTGTACCTTTATACTACACTGCTGGGCCTATGAGCACATACTCTATGTTTGAACGATAAGGATGCCCTGAGTAGATGGATTTTCTGTGAGATGTGTGTGGGTGGGATACAGGAGATGGGTGCCAGTTGTAGGAGAGCGGAGATCAGATATGCTAACATATGATGTGGCCCATTTTTGGTAATTATTGGAGGGGTTGTCCAACATGGAAATTATCTGGAGGCCATATATGGGATTCCCCTCATATAGGCACATGCATGAGGAGCTAGCTGAGCTCTAGCTAGAGAGGTGGATACAGGATCACCGTGCTGGGGAGGATGAGATGATCCCGGTAGACAGGGTCCTGCAGCAGTTTGGGCTTGTAGAGGATATTCCTCAGTCCTTCCCATAGTATCAAAGAGATGATGTGGAGAGGCCTCTACCTATACCACAACCTACAGTGCCTATAGGGGAGGAGGAGGAGCCAGTGGATCGGTAGATAGATGAATCCAGATGTATAGATAGGTACAGGCAGTGGTGGGTAGCTCAGTTATGAGCCATACCACCTAGATTGGTGTAGCCTGACTTAGCTACCATTACAGTGTAGAGAGACACCCTACAGGAGCAGGTAGTGATGCTAATCACCTAGATAGGTATACTACAGAAACAGTTGGAGGGGTCAGAGGTAGAGGTAGCAAAGCTACGAGTACAGGTGGCTAGTCTGTAGGCCCAGATGGCAGAGGGAGAGGGTGGAGGAGATGGAGCAGATGGAGATAGAGATGGTTAGGTGGCAGCCTTATTGGCTCAAGTGGCAGTTTTATAGCCTAGGCACAGATTGGGGCCTTACAGGCCCAGATATAGGCATAGGGGAAGGGGGCACCACCACAGGCACAGGGAGCTGGTCCCAGTTCAGAGGCTAATGTAGGGTAGGTCATTACAGGGTAGGTATAGGGGCTTGGACTTATGGGACCACCACAGACTATGCCTGTATCTAGGTTATGGGATGCCCTAGGTGAGGTGAGATATTATCAGGATCAGCTCATGGTGGCTGGGATAGACTTCCTATTCTATGGAGAGTACAGACCACAATAAACATCTAGTGAGAAGATGAGATCCCGTACAGATAGTGTGGAGAGCATAAGAGGTCAGTGAGCTTTGAGGCCTAATCTGGGAGAGGCCACCAGTGCACGGTGACTAGAGCTAGGTGATGTGCTAGTAGGGACGTAAGAGGCCAAGGGTGTAGGTGACACAGAGATGGAGGACATCCGATAAGATGCCTGAGATGCGGTCACTTGATTTTTGATGTATACTAGTGATTTATGGATATATATGCTAGCCTGCATGCCAAAGGTAGTTGTATTTTTTATCACATATTGGCCTGCATGCCGAAGACAATAAGGATGTATGAGTGATTTTTGTATATGTTGAGCATATACTGGCCTGCATGCCAAAGATATTATGTATTGATTCATTCATTCTTTTAGTATATATGAGACCTACCTGCGTGCTGATGACATTTTGTACTATATATATATATATATCAGCTAGCATGCCAACATTTTTGAGATGATGGACAGGATGAGATAGAAATGTATATTGAGATACATATTCATTGATTTGTTATGATGAGATTCATGGTATTTCATGATTCGTTGATGTGTGTATGAGACATTGGTTTATGGCGTGTATTAGATGAGATATAGATTTTTTACTTTAATGTGGTTTAAAATTAGGTGAGTTAGGCCTGATGGAGTTAGGGTGGTCTAGGCATGGATCGAGTCAGGTTATAGGCATGGATTGACATAGGTTTGGTTAGGCATGGATTAAGTTAGGTTATAGGCATGGATCAAGTTAGGTTTGGTTAGGCATGGATCGAGTCAGGTTATAGGCATGGTTGAGTCAGGTTGGTAGGTATGGATCGAGTCAGGTTATAGGCATGGTTAAGTCAGGTTGGTAGGCATGGTTGAGTTAGGTTGGGTTAGGCATGGTTGATTTGAAATTAGGTTTAGTTATGAGTCATTATTTTGGCAATGAATGATATTATGGGTCATATGTGAAATGTTCTATAATCTATGCATAGTGATGATAGTGAAATGGTAGGTGTAATAAATGTATGTTGTGGTAAGCAACTTGTTATGTATGTGGCTTCATTTCTAATTTGTTTATAAAAGGGGAACTAAGTGAAATGTGATGTAAATGGTGAGTTAGGCATGGTTGATGAATTGTTTTAGGGTAGATAATGGCCGAGCTAAACTATAAGGGCCCCATGCCCTCAGAGTGCTACCTACATTGTCCCAGTGAAAAGGAACCTCAGGCCGATGTAGTTCTCCCATGAGATAGGGAAGAATATGAAAATGAGTTGGTAGGTTTTTGGGCATGTTGTGGGTTTAGGTTTAATAGGTGTGGGTAGATTATAGGTAAAAGGATGCAGGTTAAGGAAATTATGGCGAAAGGGGAGGATTACCTCAAAGGTAAGTGTCAAGGACCAAGTCTTATATAAGGTAATCAAAACGTAAACAAAGATGGTTAAAAGATAAGAAGGGGGCAATAAAGCCACATGATTGGGTAGGATCATACCAAGTAGATCATACATTGGAGGGGGTGATGAACATAAGACTTGAAAGGCATTGCACGATTAATGGTTCTATGATGAAGGTAGTCACAGGATCAAAAAATGTCTAAATTCCAAGATGTCCCTTGAGAAAATCGAGACAATGAGAGTGGAAGTTGTAAGGAGGGTGAAAGGTGGTTAATTTTATATGTTTTGAGTGACAAGGATTTTGGGCAAGAGGTCCTAGGTCACAATGGGCAAGTCCATGGCTAGAAAGTTTTTTGTTTTGATAGACTGGTCGATGTGGGAAGTCTATATGGGATATATAATACGGTACTCCTTAAGGTCTTAGTGAAGCTAATCGATGCGGGAAGCTTCAGTTTCTCTCATTTTTTTAAAAGCTTCACATAGCTATCCTTTGAGCGAGCAGTCTATTTATAGTAACATATTTATCGAGAGGAAGATGTAATTTTGAGGGAGTCATCTTTTATTAGAAGTTTGACTCAAGTAGTTTGGTCCCATGTGAGGTCGTTGAAGTCATGGACAAGACCAAGGTGGAGGATAGGACTCTTGTTCAAAAGGCAAGGTGGAACGACCATGGGATCTCATCTAAAAGTAGACAAAAAGTATCCATGAGAATCATGCTATGTGCAGTGCCGTGGTACACATATTCAAGAGAATATAACAAATGACGGGTACTCACATAATTATTTTTTAATCGTTAGGGAGGTGTATGGAGTGGATAGCACTTAAGGGATGAGCCTGTAAAGAGATAAAGGGTGAGGTAGGACAACGAGTCAATAATAGAATGGTTGAAGATGCAATGTGTTAAGGGGCTTAGGTTCAGGTTTACCATCAAGTGAGGATAAACGATATGCACCTGATCCATAGGTATGAGTTACGATGTATGGTCCAAGCCAATTAGGAGCAAATTTTCCCCGTTTACTTTTTTTTGCTTTGGTTACATGTTGATTTTATTTCAAGACAAGGCCACCAACTTAGAAGGTTCGTTCATGAATATGTTTTTTATAAGCATATTTGATATGTTTTTGGTACAATTGAAGGTGATCTAGAGTGTTAAGATGACGCTCGTCTAATAACTCTAGTTGTGCTAAGCGGTCCTAACGAAAGTCATCATCAATAAGCATGTCATGGAGAGAAATGTAGAGTGAGGGGATCTAGACTTAGAGAGGCAGAATAGCCTCTGTACCATAGACCAAGGAAAAGGGTGTAGCTGCAGTGGAAGTGCGAATACTAGTGCGGTATGCCCATAGGGAAAAAGGAATGTGTGTATTCCAATTCTTCCCAGTATCATCAACCACTTTCATGAGAATTTTGTTGAGGGTTTTGTTATTGGATTTGGATTGGCTGTTGGTTTTTGGGTAATAAGGTGATGAGAAACTAAGTTGAATGCCGAAGGCATCACAAAGTTTTGGAAATGTTTTATTTTTGAATTGTTTTCCATTGTCAGTGATGAGGTGACAAGGAACACCAAAGAGACAAATGATGTGATGGTTAATGAGCTCACCAATCTTCTTGAATTTTGTGGAGATGATTGGTATGGATTCCACCCATTTTGTGTAGTATTCGGTAGCAGTTATGATCCATTGATGGCGTTGGGAAGAATGAGGATTGATTTCTCTGATAAGATCCAAACCCCATTGAGAGAAGGGCCAAAGGTCACGAGTGACCTATAAGGCATGACTAGGTGTAAGATGAAGGTTGGAATGTTGTTAGCATTTTACAAAATGTTTGACATAGTTGTAATAATCATGGTTAAGGGTCAGATAGTAATAGCCTAGGTGAAGAATATTCTTAGCAACTGTGAGACCACTGAAGTGACCTCCACATATGCCATCATGAACTTCCTTAATGGTATAAAGAATTTCAGAACTTGTGAGGCATCGTAAGAGAATACCATCAAAGACATGTTTATAGAGGAATCCTTCCATAATGAAGAAATGAGAGACCTTTTTAAGGAATGCACGTTGTCCGTTACTGATGAGATCAGGAGGTAAGATGGAGAGAGATAGGTAGTCAGAGTACTATTCATACCAAAGGTCACTTAGGTAAGGGGTGTCAGTTCCGATTCAGTAAACATCATGAGGTAAATAGGAAGGTGAATGGAGGCATTGTATGGTGACAAAGATTTTGGAATCGATAGGGGAAGCGGGTATTTGGGAAGCTAAGCAGGCCATGGTATCGAAAAATTTGTTGGTTGAACGTGCAATGGTTTGAAGGGTGTAATGATCAAAGGTGGTCAAAAGTATGTCTACATGATGTTTATACTTTTGAAGTATCTCGTTATGAAATTAGTACATACCATTGACTTGGTTGACAACCAATTGTGAATCACCAAAGATATGGATTGATCTGACATCTAGGGCATATGCAGCTTGGAGACCTAGTACGAGCACTTCGTACTCAGAAATATTGTTAGTGCATTCAAAGTCTAGTTTGAAAGACAAAGGCATGGGTTATCCATCTAGAGGAATGAGGATAATACCAGCCCCACCCCCATGCTGACACTTAGAACTATCGAAGAACAATGTCATTTGGTAAGGGGGTTCATCCAGGGAAAGAGTAGCAATTGACTCATTGGGAAAGTCAAAATTAGAGGGTTGATCCCGAGAAATAGGTACATTGGCTAGTTGGTCAGTGATAGCTTGGCCCTTGATGGACTTTTGATGAATGAATTTTAGGTCAACATCAGCTAAAAGCATAAGCCATCGTGCGGCCTACTGATTTTGATAAGGTTTGGTGTACATGAAGTGTAAGGGATCGGTGTTGGTCACGACATAGGTTTTGTGGTTGAGTAGGTAATGGTGGAGTTTGGTGGCAACAAAAACTAAGGCTAAGAAAAAAATTTCTAGATGGTTATATCAGGTTCCATAGTCCAAAAGAGTATAGCTTATGTAATAAACCACCTACTCCCTGTGTTGTTCATCATGATGAGCGAGCATGGCTCCCAAGGAATGATCGGTAGCTGATATGTATAGGTAAAAAGGTTGATCATCTTTAGGTGGAATGAATACGGGTGGTTGGAGAATATATTTTTTAAGGCCTTAAAAGATTTGTGACAGTCATCATCCCATTTAAAGGAGACATCCTTCCTAAGCAGATGATGAAATGGTTGACACCGATCAGATAATTGTGAAATGAAATGGGGAATGGACTATAATTTACCTTGCAGGCTACAGATCTAGAAAAGGTTGGTAGGTAGAGGCATTTCGAGGATGGCCTTGAATTTAGTAGGGTCAAATTCTATACCATGGAGGGAAATAATAAATCCCAGGATCTTTCCTGAGAAAACCGTGAAGACACAGTTTTTAGGCTGAAGGTAGACGTAATATTTAATAAGGTAGTCAAAGATGGTTTTTAGGATATTGAGGTGCTTAGCGTGTTGTTTAGATTTAACCAAGAGATCATCCACATAATCTTCTAATATGTGATGCATGTTATCATGGAAGATGTAAGTCATTGCACGCTGATATGTAGCACCAGCATTTTTAAGGCCAAAAGGCATGACTCGATAGTAAAAGGTACCCCAAGGGGTGATGAAGGCGGTCTTGTGTTGATCTTTTGGGGCAAGTAAAATTTGGTTATAACTTGAGAAGCCATCCTTGAGTGAGAGCATCTCATGACTAGTGGTGAGGTCAACCAGTTGATCAATATTGAATAAGGGAAAGTTGTCTTTCGGGTAGGCTAGGTCGAGGTCATGGAAGTCCATGTAAATGTGGAGTCCCCCTATTGCTTTAGTAACAAGGAAAATCCTAGAAATCGAATGAGGATAATCAATGGGCAAGCTGAAGGAAATGGAAAGAAGGCACCGAAGTTCTTATTTGATGAGAAGAGCAATGCAAGGGTGCATTTTCCTCATCTTTTGTTTGATATTTTCGGCATCGAGAATGGTTATGATATTTTCGACCACTTTGATGGGGTCAATACCGGGCATGTCTACGTAAGACCAAGTGAAAGCGTGGTTATGATCTCAGAGAAAAGAATTGATGGCTTCTTTTCCAACAACATCTAAAGATTGTCTGATCTTTAGGATGTGTGGGTCATCCTGAGTATGAATGTTGATCTCGATAGTCAATTCATTCAACATGGTTTGCATCTCAGAGAGTAACGACCAATGTATATATGAGTCTTTTGCACCAAGGTAGGTGAGTATGGATTCCTCATCCTAACATTGAATGATGTTAATTGTAGGTGTGTCATCATCGATCATCTCAGGATACAGGAATGGAAGAGTGAAATGGGCTTTTCCTTCACATTGATAAGTCAAAGGACCCAAGGAAATGATGTTTATGAAAAAAAAAATTAGGGGGGATAGATTCAGGATCCATCGACTCTATTGGTGAGGGTGGTGATGAAGGTGGAGTGGGTGAAGGTGGTAATGAAGATGATGGTAGAGAAGGGCTAGGGTCCTTAATGAGTTCAATGCGGGCCTATCTAGTAGGAGGTTCGGGGAAGCCAATACCACTACGGTCATTATGTTTGCGAGTGGTACATGGAATAATAGTATGGCGATCTTGCTCTTAAAATCCAATACCAAAACCCTTCCACGCACAGTGGTGCAGGAAGATGTGGGTGAAACAGATATTGGTAAGTGATTGGAAGTTAGCGAAAAATGGGTGGGTTTGTGATGGTGGTTCAGGTGTGTAAGTGGTAGTATTAAGTGTGCTATAGGTGAGACTAGTATGAAAATGAGGAGGGCCATAAAGGAGGCATTTTGATATACGGTGATCATAGCGAGGGTGTTGGTGAAGGCTTCCATACTCGTGTGGAGTAAGGAATGCGTTGAAACTATATAGGCGGTACTCCCCCTGAGTGAGACATTGAAAAACACCCTCCAAGGGGTCAGTGGTTGGTATGTAGGTAGCTGGAACAGATGATGTGTCAGAGGTCGATGCAGAGGTGGATTTAATGGATTGGGAAGCTAATGGGTCAACCATGGAGGTTATAGCAGTGGTAGGAATTGAGGAGGTATGTGTGGTGAAAGCAGTGGTTGTACTATTAGGTGGAGGTGTAGGTGAAGTGATATTGGTTGTGGAGGAAGATGGCTTGATAGGTATGAGCACATCATTAGGTCAGTAAAGCATGTTACATATTTTGAAAGGTGATGAGTCATCTGGAATGGTATACGTGTGTCCTTCATGTTCAAACTTTACACAATGATGCAAAGTGGAAGGAACACAACCCATGACATGGATCCAGGGTCTACTAAGCAACAATTTATATTGGAATTCCCCCTCCAAAATGTAAAACAATTTTAGAACAGTGCAGGGGCCCACGCGAACGTGAAGGATGACAGTTCCTAGTGTGGAGGTGATAGCTTCGTTGAATGAATGCAACATGACCGGATGTTTATGCATGTAATTATCAGGTATGTGCATTTGAAAAAATGCATGGGATGAAATGATGTTAATGCTAGCGCCTCCATCAATCATCTCATGACATATATGTATGTCATCAATGTGGATGGAGATGGAGAGGGCTAGGTCTAGGTCATCATTTTGGTGTGGCACAATCTCTTCCTCTGAGAAGCTAAGGGAGGCCACTTGGTGAACAAGATGGGGTGAAGATGAAGGTGGTAATTTGGTGAGAGAGGCCACATGATGGGGTGTGATATTGAAGGCTATGGGTAGGGTCATCGGGTAAAACCTTAATAGATTGAAGAACCTCCATAAGGACTTGACGATGGGATTCCGAGGTTTGGATGAGGTCATATAAGGAAATTTTGAGGGGAGATTAGTGTAATTGTTTGAGCATGGTGTGATGTGTGATGTCATTAGAAATTAGGTACGTGGGGCCGCGGATAGTTATTTGAGGTATGGGTGTAGATGGTATGTTGGGTATAGGATTGGTTGGTAGGTCAATTGCCTGTTCTTTTTCCTTCTGCACACATGTAGTAATGTGTATCATGTTGATTTGAGGGGAGTTAGGAAATGGAGAAGGTGTAGGATGAGTGGTATAATGACATAAAGGGAAAAAACCTACAAGAGGAGAAAATCCTTGTGAGGTGAGCTAGACACAACAACATTGGGGTGGTGGTGTGGAAAGTTCTTCGATGTGAACCATGTTAATTTCAAATATTAAGGGTGGCTCTAGGAGTGGTGGGGGTAGAGGTTGTGGTTGTTGAGTGGGCAGTGTGGGAATGGGTGTCGGTGAAACAAGATCCTTGTCAAGAAGGTCATCATCATCAAAGTTGGTTTCCGGTGGACACAATTAGATAAGGACAGTTTAAAAGGCCTTGTAGTTCTCCACATCATGTCCTGGCACACGATGGTATGCGCAAATTTTAGTATCATTAAACCCTTTTCACTTAGGTTTGAGGGGTTCGTAAGGTTGGAGTGGTGGTAATGTGATAACAGAGGTCTCGAGGAGGTTGGTTAAAATTTAGGCATAGGATCCTACTAGCAGATCACAATGGAAAGTGAACGTATGTTTAAATGTAGGTGTGGTTGATTATTGAGGAACTATTATTGGAAGAGGAGGAATGGGTTGAGCTACAGTTTTAGGTGTCGGTGTGGTTTTAGGTATTAGTCATGTTTTTCTGGGTAGGGGTACAATAGATGAAAGGGTAGGAGGGTGTGTGGTTGTTTTAACTACCTTATTGTGGGGTAGTGGGGTTTTGTTTTTGGGTTGCACTTTTTGGGTAAAGGTGATGTGGGTGTATGAGGTCTAGAAGGAAAAGCAGATGGAGGAAGAGGGCAAGTTACCCATGGGGATAACGGTGGTGCTATGAAGGTAGATGATGTGGGTCATACTTGGGGTGTGAGGGATAATGACCTATGTGTAGTGGGTAGTGAAGCAATAGCCGAGGGTATTGGGGGTATTGGTGGTAAAAATACTGCAAGTATGGGTGTAATTCATGTTGTGTGCCTGGGTAGGTTAGAGGTTTGTGAGGAAGGAATGGGTTGTTGTGTTATTGGTTTATGGATGGGTGAAGGTTGCTTGACCATGTTGGGCAGCTAAGTTCTAATGATAGATGAGACAAGTGCAGGTGTGATTGGTATAGTCAGGGTATGAGGTCGATGAGTTTGTTTCTTTGGTTTGGGTGTCGAAGTGGGTGTGGTATTGACATTGGACGATGTAGCTAAATCTAGTTTAATAGGTGTATGAGTAAGGCTGGTGGTCAGGGTGACCCCTAAAGTGATAATAGGTTTAGTTGAGGCAAATGTTGTAGGTGTGGGTTTGGGTTTATATGTAGGTTGGGTTATGGGTAAGGGTGTGGTTTGAGTGCTAACAGCCATCATGGAAGGGGTTGTGATAGAGATGGTTGTATTTGGTTTGATTGGTTGAAATGTGTTTGGGTAGATAGTGGAGGTATCAATGAGGGATCTCTGCATTTGTGTTGATATGGTGAGTAAGAGGCACCCCTATTGTAAAGCCCTATCCACATAATCTAAGTGATAGGCCAAACATGAGAATGACACGTCTGTAAGTGGAGTTCATGAGGACCTAATGGTAATTCCCATAAAATGCGTCTTAGAGAAGGGGAATTGGCTAGCTTTTGCTTCCGTGGGTAAGAGAACTAAAAGTAGGTCTATTGGATTTTGGGTAGCAGATGGAGAATGCTCGCCAAGAGGCAAAGGTATCTCAACTGGGTCGATGATATGTGGAGGAGATGGGAGCTCCTCTATAAGTGGAGGAACAGATGGGCATGCCTCTATGGGTGGAGGAGGAAATGGGTGCTCCTCTATGGGTGGAGGAGATAATGGGAGCTCCTCTATGGGTGGAGGAGGTACTATAGGTAAAGGTTCTCTAAGTGGTGAAGCTAGGGGTTAGATGGCCTCAATGTTAGCTGAAGACCCCTCCGTTGGTGATGAAGGAGATGTAAGGTGTTCCTCTATTGGTGAAGGAATAGGAGAGGTTGGTTCCAATGCAGAAGGAGGATTTTGGGCTAGGATCTCCTCTATGGAAGGAATATGGGGTAATTGGGAGGTAATAGGTGCCTCGTTAAAGATAGCGTTAACCTCGCAAGTATGGGTATTGTGAGTTGATGTATCACTTGTTTCATTGGATGAAGGGGCATGGTTGGGAAACATTTTTTTGAAGATTTGTAGATTTTGGTTAGGGGTGGCATTGGGATTATCCACAGTTAACTTGCCTTTCTCAAGCATTTCTTGGACATTATTTTTGAAAGTGAAGAAGTTACCGTCACTATGAACCTTTACTCGATGATAGTTACAGAAATCATGTTCTTTATACCATGTGGGCATGGGGCGAGTAGGGTCAAAACTAGTATGTTGTTTTATAGGTGGAAGGGTGATGGCTCCAGATTTGATTAGCTTTTCTAAGACAGAAGAGTAAGGTTCCCCAATTGGGGTATATTTTTGCTACTCTCATCTAAATTGAAAAGTCTGGATAGGTGAGAGATTAGAAGAGGGCATAGCCTAATTTAACAGATGAGATGGGTTGGCCTTGAGTACCACTACGTTAGCGATGCCCTTAGATTTTGAATAATTGGTTTGTGGTTCAAAAGAAGAAGAGGTATCATTCAACTTGAATGCCAAATTCTTATTGCGTAATTTGATTTTCTTCTCTTTGATGGCCCAAATCTCTAACTTTAGTGCCATATTGAATGCCTCATCGAATGTTTGGAAGGTTTGGACCTGCAAGGTCGGGGAGATATGTCTAGCGCAAGCGCATGTGAAGATATCGATGAGTTTAGTTTGTGGTAGTTGGAAGGTAAGTTGATTGATCAGGCTGCACCAGTGACCGACAAAATGTACGATAGATTCATCCTCATACTGATGTGTGGAATATAGATCAATCATTGTAACTGTATGACAGAAAAGTGACATGCGAGGATGATAATTAACAAGTGACCTTCCCCATACCTGACCTCTCAAGGTCGTGTCAAGAAAACTGGTGGTTTAAAATGCGGGTGACTTAGATGAAGTCACAGCTGGGATTATGGTTAGTTGTCTACAATAGAAAAGCTATAGGTGAGGATGAGAATCACCAAGCAACTTTCCTAAAGCTAACTATGGGAGGATCAGTGACTAAGATCTGGTAGTGTGATCTCCTGGTAGCTGGAATGAGAAATGGGAGATTTAGAGGCTATGAACGGGTAGCGTAAATTCCCTATTGTTTATCCTCCTAACTAGAATTTAAGTGTTTAATCTAGTTTGAAAACTCTGAATTAAATTATACTAAAAATAACAATTTATACTAATAATGAAAGGAAAACTAATCTAAAAAAAATACACGATTGAAATATTATAATTACAAACAACTTATTTAAAATACTTTTATACTAAAACTAAACAAGTGAGATAACCCGATGTGTTTATTCACCCATGCAAATGTGTGAATATAGATAAAAGACAACTAATTAACTTAATTAAAAACCTTCAATCTTACCTCAGAAGTGAGGAACAAATCATAGTCTTCTCAGAAACTATCATTCCCCATAGCTTCCCTGGCAATATTGAAAGTGATCTTAACTGAAATAAAATGATTCGCTACTCTATTTGATATGTTTGTAACTAGAACTTTGATAGCTCAAACCTGACATTTACCAAACAATGGTAAATCCAGTTGTGTGTGAATTTGTCCCCTCAGTGTGATCTTCTCATTCCTTCATGTTCTCATGAATCCAGAAAGTGTGTATATGATAGTATCAATAGAAGATAACAATCAAACAATGGCATCTTTGGATATAGACCGAATACAATACGAGTAGGAGAGGGATAGCGCAAGTGAACAGAGCTTGACTATGCAATTCCTAGCGGGATTTATTGTGGGAATACAACACAAGTGTACTGAGAGCTTTAGAAAATATCCTTGTGACAAAACAAAACCTATAACTTTAATGGATTCTAGTCTAGAAATGAAGCTATTCTATGTCAAACTAACTGCATGAAGTAGTAATGGAACAAGACTGAAACAATAAGATTATATGACCTCCAAAATGCTAATAATGGAAGCAAAACATGAAACTAACAAAATTATAAGCAAGAAATTGAAAAAATAAACAAGAGGATTGATAGGATGATGGGCCATTTGCTTGAAAACAAGCTGGTTATTTATAAGCAATGCATTTACCAGAGGGTAACTCCCATTTGATCTCTTTTACTATAAAAAAAAGAAAAACACTATTCAAAGGGAGAAGAAAACATTAATGCAAACCAAAGTGGTTGAAGAAAGTGTGTAAATTTGAAGATTTACACTTGACGTGATTGTCAGAGGAATATGGAAAATGCAAACAAAAATGCCGCCCTGTGCAGGGCAACGGTTACAGGACCGCCGCCCTGTCCTGGGCGGCAGTCACGAGACCGCTGCCCAGGCAGGGTGGCGGTTCCATCAGTGAAGACAAAACATAAGAAGAAAGGGGGGGAAAGGGAAAAACAAAGCATACAGAGGCTGAGCGGGGCATGTGGGATACAAGTGTATACCTGGTGAGCCTTTCTGGATTCCGAACACCTTACAAGGAGACTTGTATCATCATTGGGGTATGTGTAACATTGTTCTGGTGGTGTAGTACCCTACAATTTCAGGTACGTACATATTGCCCCCTTAGAGAAGAGTTTTAGCCATGAAGAGGCGTAAAACTATGGATCCAAGTATGGCTGTCCCGAAATGGGGAGTTAGGAGCTATACCTGACACGCCCGTGTGCTGGAAAGTTGCTATCCAAGATTCCACTACCTGCAAAATGAAAAAGGGGACTCAAGTGTAGATAGATAAAAAAAACTGAGAAATAAGGCTGAATTGATAAGAAAAGAGGACTTACCATCTATGCAAGGTTTAGAACTTACCTCCGTCAGCACTCCAGCCCTACGAAAGTCATTCAAAATCAAATTAAGAGGGATATTTATATAAAACGAGGTCATTTTACTATTCATTTACGTGCATTGATTTGATAGTAGTTGAGCTCTAGGACCCATGGTGACGGTTTTTGATGAGAGTATAGTCAAAACATTCATGGTGAGATAGCGATCATGCCTCCAAGAGGAGAACATCGACCCATGGAGTCTCAGGTTAGTTCTTCTCGATTTATCATTTTTAGACCTAAAATGTGGAAATGATGAAATCTTTTACTCGGGGGGATTATTTTTGAAAATGTTATTTTTAAATGTGTCTTTAGTGGGGGGTGCCCATAGGGTAGGTTTCTTTTTTTGTTAAAAGGGTGTTTTTGCTTGTTTTTAAGCCTTTTTAGGGCTTACGGCCCATTTGGTTTTGCGGGACAGGACCGCCACCCTGTGCAGGGTGGCGGTTACGGAACCACCACCTTAGAAAGTGGTAGTTATGGAACTGCCTCTCTACACAAGAAGGCGGTCCTGATAGAGGACAAAAATAATATAGAGTTTAACTTGTTTTTGCATGTATAGAATTTTTATGTGTTTTTACTAGTTTTTTCAACAAGACTTCAGTACTAACTTATTCTTTTTTGTGTTTTTGGGTGTATGTAAAAGAAGGAGGAGTACATTAGATGGAGCTGGGAGAGGGAGTGTGATTGGATCTCGGCAGTGTTAGAGGCACTCTCCCTGGTAGCGAGATACTCTCCAGAGGGATGGTACATGGAGGATTGTACAGGTTCCTCATGTTGCACCTACCAATCACATATTTTGTGACTTGTTCTCATATTGGGATGTGGATTATAACACCTTTTGATTGCTAGGAGTTAGGGGTGAGTGGTCATCACCCTGGAGGATGTTTACCATATATTGGGGGTTCCAATCCTTAGGTGGCGGTTGTCTCTTACGACAGTAGTATCTAGATCATAGGTGGTTTAGTGGGCCACCTATATGGGAGATGCAATTGTATCGATGGGATTGAAGAAGGGTGTGAGGATTCACTCTATTATTGAGTCAAACATTTCCTTACTCTACAAGGTCATCATGGGCATCCATGCATCAGACTGATCAGGGACAAGGGAGGGTATACCCTCTTATATTATTGGGCCCCCATTATTGCATAGATTGAGGGCCATGGATGTGTCTATGCCTAGGGAGTAGATATCCTTGGGACTTATACAGGGTAGTCCATTTATAGGGGAAGTCACTGAGCCACCCAACTCTTGTCATGAGTTGGGTGTATGAGCATATCACCCCATATGGGAGAGGTGTAGAGGTGGAGGATTTAGGGGCTGTCAGAGTTGTGAGGTGGATGGGGATGAAAGTTCTTAGAGCACCCCACCAGCTAGTGGCTTCCCTGACCACTGCAGAAATGGAGGCCACTTCTTATCAGGCCATGGCAGGGGTATGGGGAGAGGATACCGTCACTTTTATTTCATGTCAGACCCCCAGCCAATTGATAGACAAGGTGAGGAAGTTAGAGATACACCACTATGACACAGTTCCACAACAGTTTGGCCTCCCCTATAGTGACATGCTCCCTCTGGTGATGCTAGTGTATAGGTCTATCCACGAGGCTTAGGGAGGTCTTAAAGCCCAGGGTTGGACTATTGTTACTCCTGGTACTCTTATTATGGCTAGGAGGGTGGTACGTGCATGAGGGAGATCCGATGATCATCAGGCACCCTTACTTTGGATTACTACCGGTCCTACTCATAACAGTGATGAGCCCATTGACGTGGACTCTGAATCTAAGGAGTTCACTAGGGGAGAGACCGAGAAGGAGACAAAGGAGATGGAGATCAGTGAGATGGGTGGTGGGGGGGATGATAGTGATCCTGAGTGGCATGATACCCAGGAGATCCTATAGGCCGAGAGGTCAGAGTGGAGTGCAGAGAGGGTGACTTTGGTTTCAGAGGAGTTACTCTCTCAGGACCCAAGTGGAGATGGTGAGTATGTTGTAGGACATCACATTACCCTAGACATGGGAGATGGGCACAAGTCGGTGGCGACATTAGTGGTAGGCGCGAATCCTAGAGATACTTCTTGGAGGCCTAGCGATCCTAGTGAGTTGTCACTCTTCTCCTGACATTTTTTTAGTTAGAATTGTCTTAGTTTGTTATTTCTTTTTGTTTTGTTTACTCTTGGTTATTTTGTTGATGATTTTCTAACTTGTTTTCTCTTTTGTTTGCAATGACTGCTGATGAGTGGCGAGACTTGATTCACTGAGTATGCACTGATACCTTGCTTCTCCCCTCAGAGAAGACTCGTGTTGAGATTTCTATGGACGTGGGGGAGCCGTCAGCAGCCGGTAGGCACACCGATGATTTTGCCTCTATCTAACATGTGGAAAATATCATGACTTCTCTCTGTGCTAAGGTAGCTAGATACAAGATGGCCGAGTGCCTAATGAGGAGGAGCCATTCTTGTAGTGAGATGATAGCTACTGGTCGCGACTGCGAGCCCTCAGTGCACTCGAAGCGCCAACATAGCTAGAGTCCTAGGCGTGGTTATGCACCCTCTGAGGGATCCCATAGGGATTGAGAGAATATCACTGTAGCATTTTGTTAGATGTTTATATGAGCGTGTTTGTATTTTTCAGGCTCATTGAGTGTTTTGACCATGCCTAGTGCATGATGGTATTGTTTATGAAACCTGCTTTATATATATATATATATATATATATATATATATATTTTGGATCTAGACTCTTGGCATCTAGAATTTCATGACTTGTTTCCACATGTGTACTTAGATATTTTTAGAATATTTATTTTCATGTTTTCAGAATGTATGCAATGGATAACAAATGATAGTAGATAGAATGTTTTACTCTGTATGTTTTTGTAATGGTGATATGAGATGATACTAACATATGGTAGTACTGAACTCTGAAATCTTTGGTCAATGTTTGTAATTTATTCTTATGTTGGAAAAATGTGATGAATGCATAGTGATAAAGAGATGAACTTGCCCCAATCCCAAATCCACACAACTAGTAAGACATGAGGGCTCAACACCAAGAATTAGGAAGGGCACAAGTTGTATGAGTTTGATTGAATGGAATGATGAGAGACAAATAAACCAGTAACAAGAACCAAATTTGGACCTACACATGCACCCTACTTAGAACTACTACCATGCTTAGAAGGCTACTTACTTTCTAGATTATCTAGACTTAGATTCACAAATGGCAACTTGATTGACAAAATCTGGTTTTGAGGATTTGATCTCTTTGGAATTTGGATATTTGGATATTTTCTTTCTCTTAATAGATGTGAATTTGTGTTTTTAACATACCAAGATTTGTTAATTTGTGTGACTGGACCCCCCACACCCTTCCTCATGCCACTAGTAAGAATCATAGGTTCTTCACCGAAGGTAGGATATAGGCGAGTAAGGTCACTTCTTTCCTTTCCCAACCTCACACCACCAGTAAGAAATATGGGCTTATCATCGAAGGTTGATGGGGCAAAGAAGTGTGTAAAATAAAATATTTTGTTTGCTTGGTGCTTTTGATTTCATTTGATTTTGACATTTCTGATCTATGACTTTGGGATATCCTTTCATTCAAAGAGATTTAAGAGGGATAGATGTGACACCAAGAAGCTTCTAGAACAAACCATAGGCAAGGACAACTTTACCTAGTAGAAAGAAAGAGCAAAGCCAAGTATGCAGGCCTTGGTATGGTTTTCGTCAATACTTGTCTGTCAAACTTGATGAGAAGATTTGAAAATAGTTGATGATGTTTGAAGAGATGTGATGTGAATGCTTTTGCCAATATTTTCATAAATTTGTAACAGATTGTTTAAGAGTAAGCTCCTGGACTATCATTTGTATGAAATGGATAGAATGAAGCAACTAAAAGACTAATGCAATGTAGGTAGCTACAATGTACAAGTAATGATTTTGATGTTTTATGTGTAAAACTGCTTAAGATGCAAGAAATTAATAGTTTCATTGAATTCCTCACCTTCTAGTGTGCACAAAAGATACGCACCATTTCCTAGTCCTTCATGACTCGGTATGGGCCCAACCGTTTGGGCCAGAACTTCCTTCCTTCACTGGTTTTCTTATCAATCTGACTGTCTAGTCTTAGAACTAGATCTCCTTCATATATTTCTCGCTCATAGACCTTTTTGTTGTACTACTGGCACATCCGGTCAGCATAGGCTCTATGCCATTGTTTGGCATTTAGCCTAGCCTCATCAAGGCTTTCTAGTTGAGAGAGGCGTGCCTCCCTATAAGCTTCTTCATCCAGAATCCCTTGTAATGAGATGCAGAGACTGGGTATTTCAACCTCAAGCGGGAGAACTGTTTTTGCTCTAAATACCAATGAGAAAGGAGTTTCTCCTATTGGTGTTCTTATTGAGGTTCGATGGGCCCACAAGGCCAGATGTAGTTTTAAATGCCAATCTCATTTGTTCTCCTTAACTATTTTGAGGATAATAGCTTTGAATATTTTTTTTATTGCTTCGGCCTGCCCATTGGCTTGAGGGTAGTAAAGAGAGGCCGTAAGATGGTTTATCTTGAATTTGCTACACAACTCATGGAATTCGTCATTTTTAAAGGACATGCCATTATCTGAGATAATGACTTGTGGGACACCATACCTATAGATAATTTGGTTCAGAATGAATTTGGAAATTACCGAACCTGGTACTGTGGTGAGAGGCATGGCCTCCACCCATTTGGTAAAGTATTCCGTGGCTGTAATTATAAAATTATGACCATTGGTTGATGAGGGAGAGAATTTCCCTATCAAGTCCAGCCCCCACGTGGAGAAGGGCCACAGGGTCACTATTGGTTGTAGGGATTGTGTTGGCATGTGAATCTCATGAGATAATTCTTGGCATTTGTTACACTTACACACAAATTCCACTGCATCATGCTCGAGAGTGGGCCAAAAATGGCCCATCTGATGTATTTTGCGAGTGGTGGCATGACCACCGAAGTGGCCTCCACATATCCCACTGTGGGATTCATGAAGAATATTCTTGGATTCTTCTATGTCGACGCATCTTAGAAGCATGTCATCGAAGGATTTATGATGGAGTACTTGGTCTAAAACAACATAATTAGTGGTAATAATGTGTAACCACCTTCTTTGTTGTGATATGGCACCTTCTGGGTATGTATGGTCCATGATAAAATTGATGATATCAATATACCAGAGGCATGTAGAAATGGGGGGCCTAGTTTTGATGAAGTATACACACTCATCGGGAAAGTCTAGATTTACTAGCTTGCCTCCATATAGTGGATTGTCAGCTAACCAGTCTACAATAATTTGTCCCTTAAAGGATTTCTGGTTCATGAATGTTAACTCAAATTCTCCCATTAAGGTTATGAAACAGCCAGCCTTTTTAGATAAAGATACTTGTGTGAGAAATGTTCATAAATAGTCTGTCTTTATAATGACCCTTAGTTCCTGGTTTAACATGTAATTTCTCAAATGTTTTTTTGCTAAAATTATGGAAAGGAATTCTCTCTCTGCTTGTGTGTAATGTGTTTCATAATCAAGAACCATTCAGCTAATGAAATAGACTGCACGTTCTCATTTATCATTGTCTTCTTGAGATAGCATGCAGGCTAGTGAGACATGAGTGGCTCATGAGTATAGGATCAAAGGGCGGTCTAGTTTGGGAGGCATTAGCATGGGTGGAGACAACAAGAAGTGTTTAACTTCTTCCAAGGCCTCATTGCATTCTTCAATCTAATCGATGCTATAATCTTTCTTCAATAGATTGTTGATTGGGTGAATAAAAAAACTTAATTCTGGGATGAACCTTTAGATTGCACTGAGTTTCCCAAGAAATGACCTAATTCCAGACTCATTCGATGGTGGGATCATTTTGAGAACAGCCCGTATTTTGGCTGGATCAACATCAATCCCTCATGAAGATATAATGTAGCCCAGAATTTTTCCTCCGGTCACACCAAACACACACTTCTCCGGGTTTAATGTGACACCATATTCAATTAGTCATGAGAGGATGATACGGAGCACTTCTGGATGATCACAACATTTCTTGGCTTTGGCCAACAAGTCATCCACATAGGATTCCACAATTTTATGGATAAGATCATGGAATATATAAGTCATTGCCCGCTGATATGTAGTGCCGGTGTTCTTAAGACCAAATGGCATGACAACGTATCAATATGTTCCCTAGGGAGTTATGAACGTGGTTTTGGCTTGATCTTGTTCTGATATTTTAATCTGATTATACCCTGAGAACCCATCCATGAGGGATAGTAGTTCAAACCTAGCTGTTACATCAATGATAACACCAATGGATGGTAATGGGAAGTCATCCTTGGGACAAGCTTTGTTAATATCCCAAAAATCTATGCAGATGTGTATCTTCCCATTCTTTTTGAGGATGAGAACGATATTAGATACCCATTGTGAATAGTCAATGGGCTTGATGAATCCTACTTGGAGAAGTTTTACTACTTCCTCTTTTACCATGAGAGCCACTTTTGGCTTCATTAGTCTTGACTTCTGTTTAATTAGCTTCGCATCTGGTTTAGTGACAAGATTATGTACCATGACTTTTGGTGCAATGCCCATCATTTCTTTATAATTAAATGTAAAATCCTTTTGATGTTCTTTGAGGATTTGAGTATGTATTTCTATCTCCTCCGAAGTTAATGAGGATCCCAAATTCAAAATTCTTGGTTCTTCCTCCATTCCAATGTTTATGTCAATGGGTTCTTCTATTAAAGAAGTGTTACCTTCTTCAAATTCAGGTGGGGCTGGAGGTAATTCCAAGCTCTCTCCATTTTCTACCTCATAGATTATAAGATCCTTCTATGGAGGAGACTCTACTATGGGATTTCCAAAATAGGAAGAGGAATGTTGTATTAGGGAAAGATCAACTATACGATGAGCAAGATGTAGCTCTGTATAGGTGTTTAGATATTCAAGAGTGACTCTATCATCATCAAAGTGAACCATGATAGAAAAATCATCCTCAGCATCTCCATGAGTGAGGAGTGATTTTTTTGGTATTTTACACACTAATGGCTCGGTATGAAGTGATACCATGAAATTTCTGTCCTCCAACTCATTGTTTTGGGTGAAACGGGAAGCTGAGGTTGCTATTGAGTCTGCGAGAAGGTTCTGCTCTCATGGGATTGCTTTAATTGATATAAGGTTAAATCCCTTGCTTAGATCTAACACGGCTATTTTTTATAGTTGTAAATGTTCATCCCTAGTTTCATATAACTCAGAGACTTGGTTTGCAACTAGTTGCAAGTCTCCTAGCACTCTAATGTCATTGACACCCATTCTTTTAGCTAGGATGAGGCCAAGGAGGAGAGCTTCATACTCAGCTCCGTTGTTTGTACATTCAAAGTTTAATTTAAAGGAAAAAGGTAGGATCTTTCCCTCAGGTGAAGTAAAGATCACTCCCGCCCCAACTCCAAAACGACATCTAGCTCCATTGAAGTGGAGAGTCCAATACTCACTTGGAAAAATGGATGTTGGGATATCTTTCGTAGTTGTTTCTTTTGCTTCGGTTACCTCTACCATAAAAACTTTGTCTGATGGAAGAGAAGTGATTCCTAGGGTGTGTCCCATACCCATGGAAACAAATGGTAGGAGAATAGGTAAGCCTTTCTCCAGCAACTCGAAAATTTTTTTGGCAGTCCCTAATGATACTGCTTTTATAGCATTGGTCTCACTTTTGAGTACTGGAACATCCTCAGTTGGATTTGAAATTTCCAACTCAGTGGAGGGTATCAAATTTTCTTTTGGTTGTGAATTAGTTGGTTTGACAAGCTAGTTTACTGGAAGTTCAAACTCAGAGTGGATACCCAGTTTTTTCTTCAAATCAACTAGGTGTATATCGAAGGGTTTTGGGTCACCTGTGCCATGAATATTTTCCCTAAGTGTAGAAATATTACTTCTTGGAATAGCATGGAAGGGACTTCCTTCATACAGTGTATCCATGGCCGACCAAGGATCATATTATAATTGGTTTCCCGATATATAATATAAAACTTGATGAGGACTATCTTGGGGCCTAAAGTGACTGGTAAAATTATGGTTCCAATCGAAGTGGCTTTGAGGCTATCATAACCTCTTAGTGTATTTCACGTAGTGGAATAGTTTGTCTCTCCATATCCTAACTTTTGAAGGAAAGAGAAGGGGAATATGTTAGTTGTTGCTCCATCATCAACCATTGCACGTTTAACATAATTATTGTAGATCTAAACTTGTAAATGTAAGGCTGGGTCGCCTCTTCACATAATTTCAACATTTGTCGGCATTTTTCTTATATCGAATATAAACTCAGTATCCCTATCTGGCTGCCCCGAAGGATAAATGTCAAAATCCACCTGGTTTACTTAAATGGCCAAGGCCTAATGCTTCTTAAATGGCCAAGGCCTAATGCTTCTAAGAGGGCAGCTCTGTGGGTGGGAGAGTTTTTTAACAAATCCAAAAAGGAGATGTGAGAGAAGGTTTTAGTCAAATCATTAATTAAGTCATAGGCACCTATGGGTTTTACCAACATTTGTTGACTATTGTCTGGCTCCAATGGATAACTTGGAGTAGGTTGGGATGAATAATCCTGTGTTCTTGTTATGGTTTCTATGGGTAGTTTGGTGTCTAACTCTAATAAACCAACTATCTTAGTTTGGGGTTGAGTTCCTAATTAAGGTGCGACTAGTGGATTTAATGAAATTGAAGCTTTATAATCATTGTTTCCTGTCATGACACTTTGGTTTGTTCCGTTAGGATCTAACCTGTTATTAGAATGGTTTGGGAGCAGATCATTAAAGATTTTGAGGGATGCATTTCGAGGGGAAACTGCCACTGTACAAGTGTTTAGCGTGGGTACTACAGAATTTTCTAAGAACATATCTATAAAGAGTTGTTTTTGATCTTCTGGCAAACGCTGCATGAATTTATTGTATTCATGAAAAGTCCTAGTATCGTGGCCTTGAATCTTGTGGAAGCCACAATATAGATTGGGATTATAATTTCAAGGCTGTTGATTTAAAACCTGTTGTGGCCCGAAATTCTGATAAGGTTGCTGGTTGTTAGAGTTAAAATTTTGAGGCTATTGCCTTTGGTTTTGATTCTAATATCTAGTTGGGTTTTGATTTGGATTTTGTGTTTGAATTTTTTGTTGTTGTTGTTGTTGTTGTGGATGATTAAAATCCACCGCGTTGATTGTTGGAGTAAAATTGTTATTTCGTTGATTATTAACAGTTGGTGAAATGTTTACAATCTTTTCCCTTTTAACTTAGTCATTTACTCCATCTGTTGTAACTACGCAGTTCTTGTTAAGGATCCTAGGTCCTTGATTAGCATTCCCGGCGTTAGGATAGGCCCCGGTGCCTTGATTGGGAGTGGTTAATTTTCCATTTGTCCCATATGTCTTACGACCACTATCTATCGATGCTTGGTTGATTCGGAGAGCACTCTCGAGTACTTCATCGTAAGTTCTTAGTGGGAACTTTTGGAATTCTTCCTTTATCTCTCTATTGAGAGAATTAAGGAATAAGTTACATAGTTCCATTTGATCCATGTTTGGAGAACTTGTTGATGAGTAGAGAACCATATCCCATCTTTGAATAAAATGAGTAACAGACTCATTATGTTCTTGTTTGATATGTAAGAACTCCCTGATTCCCATTCTTAACAATTTGTTCATGTCGAAAGCTTTGATAAACTTAGACACGAGTTGTTTGAATGAGTGTATTAAGGTTTCAGGTATTCTGTAATACCAATCAAGGGAAATACCTTCTAAGGTTTTAGGGAATATTTTAGCGAAAACCCCGTCCCAAGGGAGTAACTACCGTATGGATGTTGCATAGGCCTTAATATGTGCATTCGAGTCTCCTACCCCTTTATATCTGGGAAAATCAGGAAGAGGTCTTGGCAGCATAACACTTTATATGGTGAAGTCTAGGGGTTCTTTTAAATATTCTGAATAAGTCTCTACTGCGTAGGCCTCAACCATCGACAGGGCTTGTAGAGGGGGTTGAGGTTGAATGGGTTGTTGATATGGCATAGCATATGCATTTGTAGGAACATAAGGGAATCGCTATGGTTGAACGAACATCCCGGGAGAAGAGAACATGTCTTCTTGTGGTGATTTTGAATAAATGTTTAAATAAAAAGGAGCATTGTTGTGGTATGGGCTGTTTGGTGCTAAGGCGGGGGGTGTCATGTTTTCAATTGGAGTGGTGTTTGAAAAAATGGACCTACTTGGTGTTTGTTGTGGGTAACTACAAGGATTTTGAGGAGGCATGCCTAACATGCATGTTCCTGTAAGGAGGTTGACCTGACTGGGGTGATGTAGAGGGTTGGGGATTCCTACTTTCCCAAAATATGAATTTTGGTTTTCTTGAGCAAGCTCTAGCCCTCTAACCTTCTCAGCTAAGGCTGAAATGACCTCCATTAGCAAAGACACAGTGCTTTTCCTTAAGGGTGTTTATTATATAGCTTGAGGTTGTAAAGGGGTATGATACCCTGCTATGAATTGATCATTACCCTGCTAAGCTTCACTGAGGGTATTTCCCATAGGTGGAGTTATGGGGGTGTTTTCCTGGAATAGGGCATCAGACTATATTTGTAGGTTCCCTATAGGTGGATACATATTTTGGAAGCATTGTTCACTTTTAACGAAGCATGCTAAGTACTCCTCATCCAAAAAGGGGAGTGCGTCTGACTATCTATTGATATGTGGTTTGAACAAGACTCGAGGAGATGAAGTGGATTCTCTAGTAAATTTCATATTGTTAGAGCCTAATGGATCTAGCTATTGTGTTTGTGAAAATTGATCAAATTCCTTGATTCAGAACAAAGAACTAGAGCTAGTCCTGTGAGGGGAAGTTTGAGATGACAAGTAATTACTTGAATAGTTATTAGCCCATGTAGAAAGTGAGGGCAATGGTTGTCTATTTGTTTGACCATAGCTTGCTTCGAGACCTGAGAGAGGTCTGCCATATGCATCGTATCCCGACATATTTGGGGGGTATATGAATACCCGCAGAATAATGGGAAAGAGTGAAGGTGGATGAAAAAAATGAAAAATAAAAGAGGAAGATTTTTTTGTTCATGTCGGGTTCACCAATTTTGTATGATAGAAAAGTGACATGCGAGGATGATAATCAAAAAGTGACCTTCCCCGTACCCAACCTCCCGAGGTCATGCCGAGACAACCGGTGGTTTGTAATGCGGGTGACTTAGATGAAGCCACAGCCAGGATTATGGTCAGTTTTCTACAATAGAAAAGCTACAGGCGAGGATGAGAATCGACAAGAAACTTTTCTAAAGCTAACTATGGGAGGATTAGTGACTACGATCTAGTAGTGTGATCTCCTGGTAGCTAGAATTAGAAAGGGGAGATTTAGAGGCTATGAACAGGTAGCGTAAATTCCCTAGTGGTTTATCCTCCTAACTAGAATCTAAGTGTTAATCTAGTTTGAAGTCTCCGAATTAACTTAAACTGAAAATAACAATTTATACTACTGCTGAAAGGAAACTAATCTAAACAAAATATATGATTGAAATATTATAATTACAAACAACTTAATTAAACTACTTTATACTAAAACTAAACAAGTGAGATAACCTGGTGTGGTTATTCACCTGTGCAAATGTGTGAATCTAGATAAAAGACAACTAATTAACTTAATTGAAAACCTTCAATCTTACCTCAGAAGTGAGGAACAAATCATAGCTTCTCAGAAACTATCATTCCCCACAACTTCCCTGGTAATATTGAAAGTGAGCTTAACTGAAATAAAATGATTCACTACTCTATTTGATACATTTGTAACTAGAAATTTGATAGCTCAAACCTGGCGTTTACAGAACAGTGGTAAATCCAATTGTGTGTGACTTTGTCCCCTCAGTTTTATCTTCTCGTTCCTTTGTGTTCTCGTGAATCTAGAAAGTGTGTATATAATAGTATCAATAGAAGATAGAAATCAAACAATGGTAGCTTTGGATATAGACCAAATACAATGCGAGTAGGAGAGGGATACCGCAAGTGAACATAGCTTGACTATGTAATTCCTAGCGGGATTTATTACGGGAATACAACACAAGTGTACTAAGAGCTTCAGAAACTATCCTTGTGATAAAACAAAACCTGCAACTTTAATGGATTCTAGTCTAGAAATGAAGCTATTCTATGTTAAAATAACTACATGAAGTAACAATGGAACAAGAATGAAACAAGAAGATGGTATGACCTCCAAAATGCCAATAATGGAAGTAAAACATGAAACTAACAGAATTCTAAGCAAGGAATTGAAAAACTGAACAAGAGAATTGAGAGGATGAGGGGCCATTTGCTTGAAAACAAGCTGGCTATTTATAACCAATGCATTTACTAGAGGGTAACTCCCATTTGATCTCTTTTACTATAAACAAAGGAAAAACACTATTCACAGGGAGTAGAAAACACTAATGCAAGCCAAAGTGGTTGAAGAAAGCGTGTAAATTTGAAGATTTACGTTTGATGTGATCGTCAGAGGAATCTGGAAAACGTGAACAAAACCACCGCCCTGTGTAGGGCGGCGGTTACGGGACCGCCGCCATGTCCTGGGTGGCGGTCACGGGACCGCCGCCTAGGCAGGGTGGTGGTTCCATCACTGAAGACAAAACACAAGAAGAAAGTGGGGGAAAGGGAAAAACAAAGCATGCAGAGGCTGAGCGGGGCATGTGGGATACAAGCGTATACCTAACGAGCATTTCTAGATTTCAAAAACCTTATAAGGAGACCTGTGTCATCATTGGGGTATGTGTAACATTGTTCTAGTGGTGTAGTTTCCTACAATTTCAGGTATGTACAGTTACCTTCTTAATGATATTGATAGAGAAATTATCCAAGAAGGCTTGGGCTACCTGATTGAATGAGAATATAGAGTATTTAGGTAACCCACTATACCAATCTAATGTAGGTCCAGTGAGGGACATGGGAAAGGTTCTCAAAATTAGGGCATCATCATGAGCGATCAGATAACACCCATGTTTGAACGAGTGCAAATATTGTTGTGGGTCTTCCTTGTTATTGAAGTGGTTGAATTTAGGCATTTCCCAATGCACAAGGTATGAACGGATAGGAATGGATGGGTGAATAGGCTCGTTGCAAATCTCATTGTAGGTGAGAGTGTTGCGGGAGCCAGAAACTGATGCCTCCAATGTATGCATCCTTGTCCAACATCAATTTAATTAGGTCATTGGTGGGTTGTGATGATTGGATGCCTCCCATAGCATGAGGAGGTTGGTTTTGGGCATATAATGGGGGTGGCATTCCAGTGTATGGGGCTGCCATGTAAGGTGGTGGAGAAGAAGGTAAGTGAAAGAGGGGGTATGTACCCGGAAGGAATAATAGATGAAACATGCAGTTATTTGTAATATGTATATGGGGGTGGAAGGGTCGTGGTAACCCTAGTGGTAATAGGGGCTAATGATTGTGGAATGGAAAGAACCACGTTCTGAAATGGGGTAGGGGTCACTGACACTGGAGGTGGTAATGTAGCTACAGGTATGTGTGAGACATTAGGGGTGGATGAGGTTGTGTTTGGGGTAGTCATCAAGGGTACAGTGGATGTAATGGGGGCAAAGGAGGTAACAGA
Source organism: Taxus chinensis (assembly GCA_019776745.2). Taxonomy (NCBI): domain Eukaryota; kingdom Viridiplantae; phylum Streptophyta; class Pinopsida; order Cupressales; family Taxaceae; genus Taxus; species Taxus chinensis. The sequence goes on from CM034157.1 coordinate 358,651,586, forward strand.
CGTAACAGTCATAGTGCGTATAGGACCTAACTGTGAAATGACTGGGGGTAAGGTGGATGAGGGTAGCATAGAGCCAGATGGGGCCGATGTGAGAGTGGGTGTGAGAGTCGGGGGATAGATATAGGCATGTCATATATCAACTGACCTGAGGCATCTCGAGTGGATGAGTGGGAGAGGTAAAACTGCAAGGCAGCAGGGTTCTGGTCAAGGAGTCGTGCGAACTCCTCATCTCCAGTAGTGATAGTAGTAGGTTGGATGGGATCCATGGCTGGTGATAAAATAGAAGGTGGTGAAGGACTAGGTGGGAGCAGTTGGCAACTGGTTTGTAACATGAGGGTGCTTGCTTGTCTTTAGGTCAGCACCATGTGAACCAATATTGATTACATACAGCTACTTTTCTATAAATGATACAGAGAGCACCAAGAACAGGTGAATCTGGTGATAAAGAATGGATGAAGTAATAAATTGTGGGTGGAATATGAAACAAGCTAACCGATTCTAGTTAGGGAAACTTTACTGGTCGGTCACTGCCGAGAGAAAATGGACAATGAGTAAACAGCATGAGGCAGAAGGGCAAAATCTGACAAGTATGCCAAATTTGGGGATGTGTAAAACGTCAATGGCAGTAAAATGACAGTGACAGTTACTATGAAAAGTGGAAGAAAGTGAAGTGAAAATGTCCTTTTGAGTAGGTTAGCAAAAGGACCTGGAACCGATGTCGATTGGGTTATAACTAATGGCGGTCAGAGGTAACAGATGATGGTTACTATGAAATTGAAATAGTAATGAAATAAAGTGGTTGTGAATTAAAATCTGATGTGGAATCAAACCCAGAATTCTGGAGAATGATGATGATATGGCCCAGGCACACTCAGGTGAAGCCGGAATATACCAGCTATGATGAGGAGCGTGCAAGGATGAACAAAAAAAAGTGATGAATGTGATCTTTCATCTCAAAACACAAGCCAGGTAGAAACACTTAAGAAAATGTGATCCTAGTTGTGCCCTTTCTATTATGTTTATTTAGCTTATGCTATTTAAGGACTAACACATGAATTGTGAAATATATTTGTTGGTGAGGATGGCTTCCTACAAAGAAGGAGATGTAAAAGGTGAGGTTTCAGGTATGTTATGGTGGGGGCAGGCTTTGCTCTAAAGTATGACTTGACAGAGCAGCGAGCTGGGTGCCCACTGTGTCATGATCATGTGATCACCTATAGCTTATTCTTTAGGTAGGATTTTGTTTAAGAATGTAAGTATTTTGAATTTTTGTGTGGATTGGTAAGACTCAGAGAAAGACAAAAGGATAGAAGTTCTTTTCTATGATTCGTTTGTCAACCATTAGCTGGTCATGACCTCCAACATATAGGTTGCCCTAAATTAATGTGAGCTAATGCAATAAATCATAATCAAATGTAATTGTTTTTAAACCCAAATCAAAAATGTGAAATTGGATGACATAATAAGATTAAGAGGAAGAGGGATGCTATTTCACTATAATGTAGAAAACATGAAGAAATGATTCTTTTTAATTACACCAAAAGAAAAGTTTCCTTTAGAGCAAATAGAAAGGAGATGTTGATTACCAGGGAAGAAAATTAGTGTGTATGCTTTTAAAAGGGAAACAAACAAACAATTTTTTCCTAGGAATGAATGAAATGCAAGGAACCCCGGATGGGTCCCACCAGGCATGCCAAAATATTTCACCTTTTTCTTAGATTGTTTCTTTGAAGTGTTGATGAAATAGATAGGGTAACAAGAATAGGAGGAATACCTGTTCAAATGTCGGTTGATGGGTTGTTGCGCGCGTATGACTTCTTAATCCACAGCTAACCATGAGAGCTTCCTTTTGGCCAGGAGGAACTACCTGTAATGAAAACAAGACCACCAGAAGGAATTAAACAATATGGGCAGTGAAATTCCTAGCGTGAGCTAGATCCAGGAAGTATGATACTTCCTAGATGGCTGTCAGTCCACTGTTTTAAACAAATTAATGCTATAAACAAATTAAATCCTATTGTTATTTTAAAATGATTTAGGTATCTCACTTAAAAACACAATAAGAAATAGATCTAATTTAATGGGCTAATCTAGAATAGAATCCAAATCTCAAATGATTGGTTTTGGGTCTTTGTAGGTCTAATAAAGGTCTCGGGTAGGTCACAGGTGAGTGAGGGCGAGGTAAAATTAGGTGGGTAGTTCTTTGTTTAAGGCTGTGTGGGCAAACACAGAGACCGACGTCGGTCAAGGGTGATCGATAGCGGTTACATATAACTGGCACCGGTTACTGTGAGATCTAGAAATGTCCCAGAATAGGGTTTTGGTCTCCTTTCTGATTACACAAAGGATTTTTGTTGGTGGCGATGAGGTGTTGGGTGACTGGAGTAGGATTTTGCAAGGTTTTAAATGGGTCTATGGAGGTAAAAATGTTGGAGAATGTCAATAGGGAGAAAGATAAACAATGGATGATAAAATAATGATGAAATGAAATAACTAGGAAAGTATGAGGTTGTACTTAGTTGGATTTCATTCCTGAAGGCCTGTGTGTGAAGGATGGAGGTGCTGATGATGGGTTTAAAGGCTACAAGTGATCACCGACTGAAGAAAATCTTCTTACATTGGTTGTATGCACACTCCTCTTTGCTTTGATAGATCAGATCATGGCTGGGATGGCTGTGCAGGAGAAGATGCTCAATCTCCGTCCTTGAATGTGAGTTTTCACTGGAATTGGCTCTCTGAAGATGTGTTATCTCTTTGAGATGTGTTCTTGCTCGTCAAATTTCTTGCTTCCAACTTTTAACTTCCAAGTTCCAACCTTGAGAATAAGGTTTTTTTTAGGCTGAAAGGGCTAACCGACGGCGGGTCCCTCTTAACTGGCAACAGTTATGGTTCGGCATCGGTCAAAGTGATTTCCTAGGTTTACTAAATAGGGAGATCCTCTTGATTTCCTTGGATCTCGTGTTGTTATCCCATGGATTAGAGTTAAAGCCTCTTGTGAGCATGCACGAATGTGGTTAGAGGGAATGTAGGCATTGATTTTTAGGGTTTGGGTAAGTATTAGTTAGTTATGGGAACTTGCTAAGAATAGGTATTAGGTTGAGTTGGCTTGGTGAGGTGTCTAAGTGAACTGTATGTGTGGGTAGTATTTAAAATAATATATTTAAATAATAAATATAGTGAGGATAATGCATTAATTTAATTTAATTAATTAAATTAATATTAGTGGGGTGAAAGTGGTCATGGCTAGGTGAATGTAAAAAAGGGTGCTTATGTGTCGAGGGAAAAAATGGGAGTGTGACCTAATTTTAGTGTTTACACTATAACATCATTATTTTGTCACATTCTAGTTTTAGCTCACACATGATAATGGGACCTATCAGGTTATGCTCCCACACTAAGTAATTATTGTAACTTTCTCCTTATGCACCTAACCATAATGGCCTAATCCTCTCCATCACACATTTTTAAACCATTATAAGTTTCTTGCAAATATCATAATCTTCCCCTCATACGTTGTCTAATTTTGATATCCATTAAGTTCCTCACGTTGAAATAATTGGATCGACAAGACCCTCTTTTCAATATGATCAAAATTCCATTGTGGTATCACAATTGTTTAGGACAACCTAAAATGCCTCATGATTCATTCACACCATCAAATCCTATAATACATAATTTTATAAAATAAATATTCACATACAAGGATCATGCTAAAGATTTAGATCATTTTTGAGTAGTTGATATCCTCTCTCTCTGCTCTGGCTACATTGAACACTCTTGTTCCAAAGTGCATATTGCATAGCAGGTACCTACACATGTTAATAATATCATCACTTACTTTAGTTCAAATGTCACATGTCCTTAGATAAGGCCCTACACTTACACCCATTATTTCCACATCCCTTATTATGTCTACTTGCTTAATTATATTTGCACAAGTATTATCCTTAATTTATATCAAATTATACCTTGAATCATTTATCAATATTGGGTACCTTCTTACAATCCATGAAAAATCCATGTTTTTCACCTCTTTATTGGTAGGGCTTCCCCCAACATTGGCACCATCAGAATGGGATCCCAAGGCCAAGGATGAGATTTCCTGGCAATCTGATACCAATATGCACAAGTTATGGAAGTGGCTATATATAGTTATCATTATTTTTGATAAATTAACACTTAAGAATTACTTTTTTCATACATCAAGGAACTTATAGCTTGCATATATTTTCACTATTACATGCTTACTTGTTGACTTGAGTCTTGGAGCTTATATTTGTGTATTTTTTATCACCATAGTTATTTAGGGATAGACAATGTCGTGTTGATTTTTCCACATCTCTACCCATAATCATTATCTATCTATTTTGTTTTCTCTATCTTGAATTATGTATCAATGGTCACACACATGCCTCAAGTAAAAATTGATAACAGTTAATATTAGTCTTTTATCTTTCACATGTAAGTTGTATTTTTGGAATTCATGCTTATAGACTAGATTAGATGTATGTTTGGATTGTTATATTCCATTATATTTTTCTACTATACCCCTTGACTTTATCCATCCATTGATTACACTTATTATACAACCTAGTAGGATACCTATATTTTTATTAGCTATATGCCTCAAAAACCTAGAGCTATCATATTATTAGGATCATTATCCTCTATAACTTAACTACACTAATTCTCCTTGAGAATATTTATAATCTACACTTTTTAATCTATTACATAGATTGGATCTGTACATTTAACAACCTAGATGGGATACTATATATTTCTTGTCATACAAATATTGTACTAATTTGAATTATTATCATGTACCATAACTAAAAATTGAAGTGGATTATGTGAACGTCACACTATGTAGAATATAAATGTAGTGAATTTGGAACCATGTGGGTAAAGTTAGGATAAGTTAGGCATATGAAATCTGTTCCTTAGACTATTGACATTTATATTTAAAAATAAAACATACCTTGGATCAATTTCATTGATCCAAGGCATGCCTTTGATGATATGTTTTAATCATATTTGTTAAGTCAAATTGACTCCATTTTTGTTATTGAAATACCATCATAGTTTCAGGCTTTAATGAATATGAGGTCTAGAGGTGTCTTGTAATATATTAAATACATCCTTACTATTGAGTTTATCTACTTTGATTGATAAAATTTCAAAGGGTAATGTTCTTGTGGAATATATAGAAAACCTAACTAAATAACATAAGATGATGATTAATTATAGTAAAGGGAACTAATATTATTCTAGTTATATTTGATTAAAGTGATCATTAACCTAAGCTATGGTTGATGCATTTTGAAAGGGTAAACATTGATCCCTTTAAACATAACTACGAGAACATGTGACAATAACCTAAACCAACCATGGTAAAGCATTTCATGTATGTTGAGATTTGAAGGGACATAACATGTTATATTTGATTGCCAATGATGCATTACTATGGAAAATGACAACATCAAAGTGAAATTTAGAAAGCACTCCATTTGGCAAGGACCCAGTCACCCAATCAGAGTTAAGTAACACATTAGCCAAAGTGACTAAAACACTTGGCAAAGAATGGTTTTAACTTTTAGTTGTTGCTAACTGTGAATGGTGGTTGGTGGAATGTTTGAATAACTGACATGCTGCCATTTCATTAATTATCTTGGAAGAAGCACAAAAACCTCCTATGGAACACCCTGATGGTTTGGTGGAAAAGAATAGGGGTTTGTTTCTATCTTTCATTTGATGTTTCGAGCTCAATGGATTTTCATGTTGTCCTTATATTTTTCAAACTAGTAGTTTTTTACTGCATTTATTAATGATCTTAGACATTGCATGGAAAATTTAGAGGAAAGAAATTTATTAATGAAGCTATAAAATGATGGGAAATAAGATCAATGGGCTTTCAGGTGGATTCTGTTAAAAGTTTTTGTGGAATCTATAGTGAAATCTTGAAAGGAAATTTGAGATCTTGGAAATTTTTTGACAGGATCTCTACCAGGCATGATAAACTCTAACTCATTATGATAATCTTCTCTATTTAATTGTTTCATGAAAATAACTATGCTCTTATTTTGAAATTACATTCTGATTTTGGGTTTTTGTGGATGAAGTATTGTTTTTACTTTTCTGGTTTTCAATGAAAAAAGAACTTTGAATACATTGGTTTTAAGTCGATTAAAACAAATCTTTTTGCATACCCTCTATCTTGTGAGTGAAGTTTCAGATCTAGAAAAATTCTAAAAGTTATTTAGTACTAATTGTGTATTGGGTTCCACAAGTAATTGATTTTCAGTATTAAAATTTGATTTATTTTTAGGGTTGATAACTCATAAGGAAATAAATGTTTGATTGAATATTTTCTTGTCATTTAGGCATTAAAAAAAGATTGTTTTCATTTCCTTTCTGGTTTGACTTCTGATCAAGTTAGAATCTTTTGATTCGGTCTTATCAACCATATTTGCAAAACCTTGGTTTAAACTTCCTTAAGACTCAAAATGAGTCTTAACCAATTCTTTGTTTACCAAATTTGGAAAGGAATATTTTAATCTCTCCATAAGGAGAAGGTAATTGAATTTACTGGTATGGATTTCAAGTCTCCATTTTATGATTTTGAGTCATTGTTTCTTGTTTTAAAAACCACCATTTCTGGGTTGGCTTAAATCTTGATAAAAAGGAGGGGAAAATGTGTATCTTTGTTTTTATTTTGCTTATCTTCTTATGTTTCCACAATGTATCTTTTTAACATTTGGTCTTGATTATCATCGACTTGGGTCATCAATTGGTAACCTCGTGACATTTTTATACATTTTGTAGTTGTGATTTTCTATTAGTATCGAACTCTAAATCTGATATCATTTGGTAATATGCTTTTCAAATTTAAGTTAACCTATACTTTTATGTAGTTCCTTAATGGAAGTTGCATTGAACTGTTTACATTCATAAAATTTGTGTATATGTTAAGCTGGCAAGATTGACACTCTATCTACAACAACCAATTTGCTGATACAAACCCCATTATCAGGGAAATGGCTAACTTTCTTTAACTTGTCAAAACATTATTTGAGGAATCTTTAAATCATCATTGAATTATTTCACGCAGTTGAACATGCTAGAAGGTTTTAACACCATTTAGGATCTGTGTTGGATGTAAGCTTTATCTTATTCAAATTGTTTATATTTACGTTTTATTCAGAGCCTCTCATATTTAATAAAAGTTCAATTTAATATTGTTCAATTTAGTTATGGTCCCTAGTTGGAACACTTTGATGGTTGACTTGGTTAAAAATTATTGTTGAAAATTTATTTCATGTCGAGCTCTATCTATTATTAGTATTGTGTATCTTATCCTTTCTTGGGTTTTATATCGAATTCTTCTATGAAATAGTTCATGAAGTTCATCCATGGTTTTAAACCTTTCTGTTGATATTATATATTTTGCAAAACAATGTTTTTTATTCAGTTCATATTGAACCACTCTATTATGGTAGTAGTATCATTATATTACTAATTTGTAATGGGGATATTTGTTGAAAGATAAGAAAGGAAAATAACTTGAAAGTTACCTATCAGGTTACATTTTATTGAATATATTTGGATATTCATTGAGTAACATATGTAATTATTGCCTATTAACTTACTAAATGTTGTATTTCCCCTTATTGAATAAATAGATATCAGATTAGGATAATAGTTAATTTATATGACTGTTAAGTAATATGGACTTATTCTTACTTATTTGACTAACATACCAATTGATTACTGTTGTGTGTTGCATTATATTATTATACCATAAGTAAACATTATTTTTTAACTCAGACAAGGTATTGGTATTTCAGACAATGTGTATGGGATTATATGACTAAAATATTCCCACATCTTGTATTCTTATTCTTGACTTTTATGGTTCAAATGAACTTGACTTACTCTTGATGCAACTTGGTTTATTGATAGAGATGATTGGTTCTATATGTGACTTAAATTGACTTCCTTTCTTGATTCATTCTATTTTCGTGTTTTTTCATGCTTAAATCTAGTTGTTAGTATTTTAGAACTTTAGAACAATTTCAGTAAAAAATAGTGTTTCTTTCATGAAATTGTTAGATAGAAGCATATTGTTCCAATGATTTAGTACTTATCATGCCTAGTTCTTGTGAACTGACACATGCTAACAATTTTGCAGATGGATTTTGTGAAAGGTGAAAGAAGAAAGACTTATAAGAAGTTGCATTTATTTTATTAATGAAGTTCATTTAAATCAGACACATGATTGTCATAAAAATTCTTGGAATGATTCTGTTTGAAGAACCATAAAGGCCTTGTGCCATAATATTATTTAATCTTTGGAAAATGATGTTGATGTTGACTGAATATTTAGAAGATATTTATTATTGATGGAATAAAGTGAAATATGCATTTGTTCAAGAAACTTATTGTATGATTGGAATTTTAAAGATATTATTTCCTCTCGTTATGATCAATGTTGATTGATTAGTTAATCCTAAGAAAAATGTGGATAATATTTATTAGGTACCTTATGGATTAAAGTGTTGATTGGGTAGAGGATATATATATATAAGTCCATTAATCTATTGAGATAATGGTAAATTAAAATGAATTTGAAATTCTGATATGATAAACCTTATTCGATTATGACAATAGTGTAATATTATGTGATAAAGAATTATATTGCATTCTTTATCAAGGTTATATTAAATTATGTCGTTGAGAACTTATTGATGAAATAATAAGTCCTTAAATGGAGGAAAAAGAGAACTTTATTCTTATGTTGAAAAGTACATACTGTATGAATCTTAACCTATGATGATATTTAGATCTATAAGGTCCAATGGGATATAAGATCATATTTAAATATGAACCAATGCATAGGTAACTGGAATAATAATAAGGTTATGTTATGATGGGGATAATTGATATTAAAATCACTCTATTTAACATAACAACTATTCAAATATGATTTGTACTTACTTTTAGGACTTAATAAATAAGACTAAAATGTTTTCCTTTACTTTTTAAAATCAGATTGATATTTATCACTTAATGTGCTAAGGGAAAATGAATAATTGATTCCTTGAGATAAATGCAGATTTGATCTGCATACCTTTAATTATGAGAAGGTGTAATATGATCCTTACTTTAAGGATTAATCGTATCGAAATTAGTTGATCCTTAGGTATGATACCTAATGCTAAAATAAACTAATTAACAAGCTAGAAATTAAAGAATTAATGAGCTTGTTAAGTATGACAATTTTGTTATCGGAACTAAGTGGACTGTGGCAACATAGTTTCTACTACACAGTACCCACATGATGATGCAGGTCATTAGGTAGATACTGTGAAGAAAACAATATGCCACAATATTCCATTCATCTCCTCTAACACAACTATCATAAAGTGGGATCTTAGGTCACTGTTTTACTCTAAACTATGATAGGCATATAGCCTAGTGTTGACGTCAACTTATGTTGACCAAGGGTGAATAAACACACCTGAATCAATGTAAGTCAATTTGAGTATGTTCACTTACCCTTAGTCACCATAAGTATACTATCCACATTATTTCATGTGAGCTATCCCTATTTAGTGTGAAACATAGACCCATAACTATTTGACATAAGTCAAGGAAGTCTAATCTAGATAACAGTTTCGAGTGGGGTGAAATAAATATTCCATTTTTGATGAGTATGTTTCCAGGAATAAAAACATGGTAAACATGTTTTAAAATTTGGCCAAAGTATCAAAAAAATTGGTTGCATTGTCTTATGTCACCTGGTCTAAGGTTGCAAGATATCAGATGAGTATTTGTAACAAATACTCAAATAGGCTTCTAAACATTAACACTTGATTGACCCTAAAAGGGTGAAGGAACCAAAAGTATACTTAGTATACACATGACTATAATGAAACATGAGAGATCGGTTTAATACCAAAGTCATGAAATGAGAGATTGGTTTACACCGAGTCATTACAAATGCATATGGTTTACTATTATGTGATGGATTAACAAGGAATGTTTGTTCTAAATTATGTGAATTTAGAACAGTGAACATTATGTTTAAAAAAAGTTCCCCTATTTTATGAAGTCTTAAATGAGGATGTTACAAGGAAGAGAACACAACAAGCAGGAAAAAAACCAGAAAAATATGAAAACCATGTAGGGAGAATATGCAAACAGATCCAAAAAATATAATTTCTAAGAATAATTTCATGTTCAATTAAAAATTACTAATTAAAACAAGAAAATGTAAAACCTACCTCTATATTTAGTTGTTCCTCCAAAGTTAGTTACAACTTGCTAGATCCAGCTATGAAACACCTAAAACCTGCACATGCACAATTAGAAAACAAACAAAAACTCTAAAAAATGATATTTTAAAACTATAAACAAGATTCCAAGAGATAATTTAAAACCTTACACGAGAAGAATGAAAAAAAAAGTAATAAACAAATAGATTAATCAAGTGCATCTCTACCAAATAATATCTTTGATATTATATCGTATTTTTCTATCAGGATCAATATGACACCTCATGCACATCGAAGAGGGTTTTTATTCTAATGGTGATGATAATCCTTCATGTAATCAACAAGAGAAAAAATCACAAAATAAAATAAATTAGAAGAAGACAGGGTCTCGCATGCTCATAAATAAAAAATAAGAGGTACATATAGGAGTGTTGTGTAACTACTGTGCATGACACATGGAAAAATGAAACCCTAACTAAACCCTAATGACCTATGATCTCACTAAGTGAGATAAAAACCCACATGAGGTGGAAAAGACACTGAGTATCAATGATACAATTTATATACACCAAAAAAATCATCATTAGCCATACATTGATTATACGACTTCTTTGAATGCTGAAAATTTTGATAAAGGCTTTAACACAAAGATACCAAAGCTACTAAACTTTATGTCATAAACTACTCACTAACCATTTAAAAATTATCCTCAAGTCTATAACCATTACAAATCTCTGTAGACAATTTTGTTAATGCTACTAACCATGTGTAAAACATATCTCTCTATCAAAATTTATATGTAAAAAACTAGAGCTATATTACTTATCCCACACAATCAAATTTTTGCAAAAAATGTGACTATAGTTAGTTCAAAATTTTCCTCATTTTACCATATGGCACATTTTTATTTTCTAATAAATGCCACCTCACAGGATCTCTACCTCTTCTATGTGGAAATATTCCTCACTTTTCACCTTTGTACCTTATCTCAGTACTACTTAGCTTGATGTTAGATGGGTTATTCATTGCAAATACATGAAGAGGTGACACTAGTCACCACTCCATTCCTCTAAATTGTGGATTAAATTTTTAATCTATGAGTTCACAACTCCTCAATGGACACAAGTTTCTAGAAATGTGTCATTCGACGTACCTTTGTAATTCCATGCTCTTGAGGTAAATTAACTATCCACTCCCAATTTATTATACTTCATAGACTTTAAGTATATAGGATTGCACCATGTGTCACAATCCCATATCCTCAAACACTTTGGATACCTATAATATTTGATCCAATGCTTTAAATTCTTTATAGAGTGTGATATTATAGAAAAGTGACACATGGATCCATAAAGGAAGATTCAAAATTTTCTCAATGCCTTATCAAATTTTTAAATACTTAGCAAAAATAATGACAAATTCCTATGGAGCCTTCTTGTTCCACCTTAATGTACTAATATTCCCAAATAAAAACCATGTATATGAGAAATAAAACCAAAAGTGTAAGATAAATACACCTACAGGTAGAAATTAAATACATACATATATACACTATACAAAATATTTATGCCTCTCATTGTAAATAACTACATAATTTATTTAGGTTCTTTCCATTTCTAAGAAACTCCAACACCTGTAGCCTTTTGTTTACCCAACTGAAGCTAGGTGTGTTGGCACTTCATCTAGTCAGATCCGGAAGCTCACCGGAAGTGCACATAGACACCAGGTCCCTCCATTACTTTTCCTTTAGAATGTTAGCATGCATCTTCCTCATTTTTATACTTAAGACATTCATTCATGTATAATAATCATCATTAACGTGGTAGTTAGAAACACATATAATAAGGAAAAAAACCCTCATGATCGATAAAACTTAGATCGACATCATAAGCATTATCAAGAATTATGAATACATATCCACAAATCACCATTACTTATCTATTGGAAAATACCATAGTCAACACATAAATATGTAGCTGATTATAATAAATCTCATTACATCAATGTGCTTGACCATGCACACACTCATACAGAATCAAACTATACTCATAATAGTATTTCGACTCTACTCTCTACACAGTAAAACATCATCAATATTTATAGGGTGGGGACTTACCCTTCACAACTCATTCACTTTGCTAATAATAGGTGTGTGTATAAAAATAACTTAAATACTTCTTTTACAATCCTTTCTAATAATAGATTTAACCTAAATATATGATTTTCTTTTATCCTATTATTATCTTGACATATGCATGATCTTATTTTGTCCCTGCATGTTATTTTTAAAAATATAATGTCCTTTCCTTCCATCCCAAGCCATAATTCTTTAGTTATCATTACACCTTGCTTGGATGCCATTCTAACTTTAAATTTCTATTTTTATTCATGACCCTAGAATATTGGCTAATTTCTTTCCCAAGTTCCTGTATGCGTGTATACTTGCACGTTAACCTATTATTCCACTGCACGTGCCCCTTACATGATACATTGATCCTTATGTGTGGTTTACCTTGTATGTGGCATCTATGCTCTAAGGATACTTAGCATTTTTCCCGACCAACATTACCCCACACTAGGGATATTATCTGATTAACTAAAATATGAATTTTCTAAGTTAATCTAAACTAGAAACAATAATGAAATAACTGGTATAAACTGAAATATAAATGCTAAATAATTTTATTTGATATTTAAATGAATTAAAATAATTGAAATAATTAAAATGGGAGGGAAAATGGTACTAACTTCAAATTTAATTACATTGTTTTGATACGAGGCTCGATGGGGTGATGTGTAGAAAAAGCAAAGTATGATGGTATGACCCAAGAAATTGCAGCAAATGAATATTTGAATAAACTAGGGCACTTGGAAGAGGATCAGGGCATCTGTGGGTTCCCTAGTCTACAGGATGGGCACTCTGGTATCTAGAACAACTTAGGACCTAAACCTAGAAGTATCGCTAGATATTCGCAATGTATCAATATTTGTCTCATGATTTTCATAATAACTTTACTAATAATGTCGTAAACATGTAATGAAGATTCACCTATAAAACCCTATATAAATAATCAAACCCCTAAAAATATTATACATATGAAGGGGTCAGACTAACCTTAGTGGTAATAATGGTGGAATTACAACTAAGCATTGCGCTACATTCCAAACCCAATATAGTTTTATGTAATTTATGTGTGTAATTGTGTTCCTGGGCTTCCCTAGTGTTAATGACACAAATATAGTGATCAATAGTTAGATGTAATACAAAATGGTGGATGGAATAGATTAGAACTCCCGTTCCTATGTAGTGTGTGTGATGCAATGATAGCCAAATGTAGTCCCTTGTGTTAGTAGATAGTTATCCCTTAAAATTTGACACTCCACCCATAAGATAGTGTGTATGTTGTGTTTGTATAGGGATATCTCACTCAAATTACAACATTAATGACCCAACATGTCGACTAGTACCTAGGGGAATGAGAGGGAAAATTTTAAAGATCGATCTCGAAACACTAAATTAGACCCAAGTACCATGTGGACTAGGGCACCTATAACTAAGGATCAGAGCACCCATGGGTGCTCTAATCATACCCTAGGCACCTCAATCAAAGACTTGAGATGAAAAATGACCAAATAATGACACCTGAGACTCCCTGAGAGACGACCAAAACTATGTAAATAATTATCGAATATGTAGGAAAAATGATGACGATGACTAACTACTAATGATAAGACTAGGGGACTAGCCGTTAGTGAATAATTTTCTTACGTGAGATCCATATATAAAACAACATACTTGGCAGTGTAAATGTAATAGTAAGTGTGTGATTTTGTGACTACATTTAACCCCACTTTATGTTCATGAGCGGAAATATCTGTAACATAAAGTAAATAGATATGTGTACCTAAGATAAATCTAGAGAAGCCCATACTTTAGTAAAATAGAGATATGATAGTAATTAAAGGAACGATAACCAAATTGTACCAAGAAAATAACTCAAATGCTAATCAAACACCACAATCAATAAGATGAAATCAATTCACCAAAATAACTTTACCAAAACCTTTGCAAACAAATGAGCAATGATATCAGATATTATTATGGAACTCAATGAAATACAATAAGAATGGTCCTTACTTATATAGGAAAGGAATAATAATCTAAGAACTAGTCAAGGTCATAGATCAAACCATAAATCAAGGAATGAACTAGTCATCAAAAAACTAGTCAAGACCATAAATTTAAGAGAGAACTAGACATCAAGGATCTAGTCAATACTATAGATAAAGAAAATAACTATACCTAACAACTAGATAATATCCCCCTAATATCAAAATAAATAAAAATAAATATCCACACACATAAGTGGGTGAGGATAAATACAATAAAGGTAAATAAATTGCCTAGGTGAACATGAGCTAAGGTAGATACCTACTCTAACACCCCCCCTCAAGTGAAGCTAGGGGCCAAAATAGAAGTAGTATGTCCACAATACGATTCCCATCAAATAGGCCTTATGAGGTACTCATGTACAATACCTGGAAAAAAGGGAAAATACAAGGTACCCAAAACCAATAACAACAAAGTAAAGAGAGTAAGAAACCACTGAAAGGCATCTTAAGAAGCTCGGATCTAAAAAATAATACAATTATGAAGAAGTTTGGTGTGAACTGTGGTCTGAATCCATTTCTCAATCATAGAACTAAAAAAATTGACAATGGGCTTCACCATAATATCTCCATACAAGGAGAATGTTAACGAAGTGATTTAGATAGTGTAAAAAAACATCAAACATAATCGATAACTACTAAAAATAGGTGTGTCACGATTTAATAAAATTCAATACAATAAGGAAAGGAAACAAGATCCAAATAAATAGGAGTGTCACGATCCAAGAAAAGCAAAGGTAACAAGGAAATTCCACAAAATCGAAGAAGCAGTATAGGATGGTGATATAATAAAAAGAATGATAATCAGATTGTACCAAGCCAAGAACTCCGATGCTAATCAAACTCCACGATCAATAAGATGAAATCAATTCACCACAATAAATTTACCAAAATCTTTGCAAACAAATGAAAAACAATATAATATATTATTATGGAACTCAATGACATACAATAAGAATGGGCCTTGCTATATAGGAAATGAATAACAATCTAAGAACCAGTCATGGTAGTAGATCAAATCATAAATCAAGGAATGAACTAGTCATCAAAAAACTAGTCTAGAACATAAATTTAGGAGAGAACTAGACATCAAGGATCTAGTTAATACCATAGATTAAGGAAACAACTATACCTAACAACTAGATAATATCCCCCTAATATCTAAATAAAAATAAATAAATATCCACACACATAAGTGGGTGAGGATAAATACAATAAAGGTAAATAAAGTACCTAGGTGAACATGAGCTAAGGTAAATACCTACTCAAAAACCCCTCTCAAGTGAAGCTATGGACCAAAAATAGAAGTAGTATGTCCACAATATGAGTCCCATTTACTAGGCCTTATGAGGTACTCATGTACAATAACTAGGAAAAAGGGAAAACACAAGGTACCCAAAACTAGTAACAACAAAGTAAAGAGAGTAAGAAACTATGAAAAGGCATCCCAAGAAGCTCGGATCTAAAAACACGTACAATGCTGAAGAAGTTTGGTGTGCACTATGGTCTGAATCCACTGCTCGATCATAGAACTCAAAATCAACTGACATTGGGCTTCACAAGAATAGATCCATACAAGGAGACTATCAACAGAGTGATGTCAAAAGTACACAAAAACACCAAACATAATTTATCAACTACTATACATAGGTGTGCCACGATCCAAGAAAAGAAAAGGTAACAAGGCATGACCACAAAATCAAAGAAGCAGTATGGGAGGGTGATACCATAAAAGGAATGATAATCAGATCATACCAAGCTAAGAACTCAGATGCTAATCAAACACCACAATCAATAAGATGAAAGAAATTTTCTAGAATAACTTTACCAAAACCTTTGGAAACAAATGAACAACAATATAATTTATTATTATGGATCTCAATGAAATACAATGAGAATGAGGCTTGCCTATATAGGCAAGGAATACCA